>JAPDVU010000001.1:124978016-126228373 GCA_026230045.1 Corynorhinus townsendii
TCCCTGATGGGCTGAGTCTGGACACTTGGCCTCACTACCCAGGAAACCCCCCATTCCCCTGTGCATACTCATGGGGCATCTTGGGGACTGGCCAAGAGGTGACAAAAATCTGGGAGGTTGGACTTGGCCTGCATCCTGTTTTGGGTTCCGACCCTGTGAGAGCCCCCTCCCACATTTTGGACTCCCAGGTGCTCCCTTCATCAGCCCCAGCAGGAAACATAAGTCATGTTGCCCAGGCTGGCAGCAGGTTGCAAGCCAGTTTGGACTTAGGTTAGACTCACCGACAGCACAGCCAAGCAGGTATGGAGGAGGCCAGGCAGCACACTGGGGTGGCAAGAGGGCACTACCCTGCAGATCAAGTGAAGGCTGGTCATGCCTGAGTAGGGACTCCCCAGGTAGGCCACCAGGTCTGGGGTTCCAGGTTGTCTACACTGGGGCTCCATCTCCCTCAACCCTTTGATCTCTCTTACACAAGCCTACCCAGTTCTGCCTTCTCGGGGTCATTCCAGGGCTCTCATGCTCCTGTGGTATGCCAGCCTTATGCCAAGCTCTGAGATTCCAGGGCTAAAGGAGACAGGGGGCTCCCAGGGGAAGACTCGGAAGAAACAGATTGAGCCAGCTGGGCTGAACCTCTCTTCTTTCTCACCCAGATCCTTCCTATCCTTCAAGGCCCAGTTGATTTCCCCCCGCTCCTCCAGAAAGCCTCCCTGATTGCTCCAGGCATCACAGACCTCTTCTCAGAACTGTGACTGAGCATACTGCCTAGGTCAAACAAGTATTTGGTCTTACAATTTGCCCTCCATTGACTGGTATCTGAGTTTGGTCTGTGTCTGACTAGAATGATCTTCCTTAGTCTTTTGGAACTTATATCTCTTTCTGTTTCCCTTTCATTAAGGGCTTCCATGTACAGCTGAGCAGTTTGCATACTGCACAAGGATGCCCAGCCAAGAAAATAAGTGGGGTCTGAAATCCAGGCCGCACTGCTCATCAAGCACTGTGCCTACTGAGTTGCATTCATCTAAATGGGATCTCTGTTTATAATTACCGCAAAGGCTTCCATGGCCTGGCAGAGGACCTACTCTGGCCATAGCTGAGTACAGAGGTGGGTCCATGGTGGAGATAAAGATATAAATGGGCACAAGAAAGGCTTCTGCTTCCTCAACTGGATCATGGCAAAGAAAGGGTAGAATTCCTGAGCTCAGAGCTGGACCTGGACTTGGCAGAGCAGACAGGACTGGTCCCTGGGGAGGAGGAGACTCCTGAGTTTGCCCAGCTAGAGCCTGGGAGGACACCTGTGAGGGCAAGGCTAGCAAGGTGCTGCAGCTGGGCCCTCCCTGCCCAGCCAACCATCTGGGTGCCCTCCTGTTGTGTGAGGAGGACTCCCAAGCCCTATGACTCCTCTGGAACAGCCCAGTCTTCCCAGACTTTGCTTTCTCTCAGAAAATCCCAGAGGGTGAGAAGCAGGGAAGAACCTGGGCTTGTCCTTGGAGTGGAGGGACAGAATAAGTCTATTTTGTGCAACTTCTTGGCCAGGGCAGAGCTGGCATCTTCCCAAAACAGAACTGTACTCATGGGTAGGGCAGGTGCCATGTAGGGAATCAGGTTCCCACTGTCTGAGGTCAGGCCTTACACTCCCCACTTCTAACTCTGAGGCCCCTTACTCCAGCATATGGGGTGGGGCTTTGGGTGAGAAAGGGCCTCTCTCAGCACCAAGAGCTCATAGCCACCTTTGTAGGCCCTCTCAGCGTGCATCCACATCTGACTAGGTCCTGCTCAAACCTGTCCCCCTGTTAGCCAAGGCAGGGACTCAGCAAACTGTCCCTGGAGCAGCTTGGCCATTTTCCCACTTATCCCAAACCTAAAGCCCCCACATGGATCCTCTCCAGGCCCTATCTTGGGGAACCCCTGGCCCTTTTTGTATCATCTGGGCCTCCCATCTACCTCTTAGCTCAGTTTGGCTTAGGCTCATGGACCCTCAAATGATTGAGATCTGAGCAACAGAAATTTGGCCAATGGCTCATGGGCTGGTGTTTTATGCTGTGGGACAGACAGAATGGCACAGACACAAGGAACACCACCTCAGGGAGGGTGGGGAGCTTGATCCTGGAAGACACACAAGCGGATGCTAAAGGATGCAGAAGAGGGAGAGAACCTTGGGGCAGGTGTCAGAGGCAGTGGTATTTGCTTTAAGTTTGAAAGATGGTTAGGACAGTGTTCAGGATTTTAGGAAATTTCTTTTTTTTTTAAATCCTTACCTGAGAATATGTTTTGTTGTTGTGTGTGTGTGTTTTGTTTTGTTTTGTTTTTTATTGATTTTAGAGAGAGGAAGGGAGAGAGAGAGAGAAAGAGAGAAATATTGATGTGAGAGAGAAACATTGATCAGTTGCCTCCCGTATGTGTTCCACATACGGAACCAAACCCACAACCTAGGTATGTGTCCTGACTGGAAATCAAACTCACAACGCTTTGGTATACAGATGATGCTCAAGCTAAGAGAGCCACCATCCAGGACAATTTTAGGAAATTTCTGTTGCTAGACTTGAATATAAATAACAGTAGCTAGTACTTACTAAGCACTGACTAAGTGCCAGGCACTGTTTGTTCCATGGATTAACTCACTTATTACCTAAGAGGTGTATGCTATTGGTATCCCTCTTGTGTAAACAAGAAGGCCAAGTCTCAGAGAGGCTAAGTATGTTGCCCAAATCACACAGCTAGTCAAGTGGCAGAGTCAGGATTCAAACTGAGACAATCTGGCTCTGGCACCTGATCTGACTGGGAGGTGAGAAGTTAAGTTGAACCGTCTGAAATTGCCATTTCTATACATCAGAAACAGTCGATTATCAGCATTTGCAAATGGTTCCGCATATATAGTCACTGGGGAGTGGAAATGGCAGGCTGTATCTCAGAGGTATTTACGAGGAAGAATGTACCTGCTTTGATGTGGAGAAGCAGAGGGAAGGCAGGTTTCTGGAATGACTGTAGTGAGCACCTGAATCAAATGAGGCCCAAGGATCTGAGGCTTGGTCTTGGACACTGAGGGACAGAGGCCGACTGCAGTGTGGTGAGGACACAGAGACAGAGAAAGAACCAGACAACTGTTTCTAGAATTCAACTCTGAGTGGGAGCCTCAAGGGGCCCCATCCAGAGTGGGGGACAGAACACATCTCTGTGGGTGAGAGGGAAAGGCTGACTGCCTGGGGGGAGGTCTGGGGGAGGTCTGGGGCTGTGAGGTCCCAAGAGACCTGGAGCCCTGCTTCCTGACTTCCCCCACTCACAGCAGAATGGCCTGCAGATGACCCTGGTACAGCCTCACCCCTCCCGTAGGGAGTCTATGAGGAAAGCCTCTAATTCCGCCTTCCAGGCAGCCCTTTGAAGCCATGGGGAGGTGAATGACATTCTTGGCAGCTGCCACAGGCATATTTGTGTCCCCAGGCTCTGGCTGGGATGCTCAGGATTGCTGATGGGTGGATAGCAAGCAGGCACACGTCAAGCTGGGCACATGACTAGCCAGAGGGACCTCTGTGGTGGAAAAGGCCAGCTCAGCTTATGCAGATCAATCCCTTGCCCATGGGAGACCCAATGACACATCCAATCCCCATCAGACTCACCACCCCTGCCCTGACAGCTTCAACCAGGTCCTGGCACCTTAGGGGCACGAGGATAAGTGTGAACAGGAGACTGAGTCCATCCTAGCCACGGTCACCAGGGCCTACCAACCCCAACTCCCAAGCCTGCTGGGGCACAGAGGGGCACAGAGGGGGACCATTGTCAGAACTCCTCAAAGCTTTGGTACTCCATCCCCCTGGGATGTCTGACTCACACAGGCTGGTGAAGTGAGCCCAAGTTCACCTCCTTGGGATTCCCCTGAGCTACCTGCTTCCTGCTCCCACCTTTGAGGGGGTGGTGGAGAGGAGGCAGGCAGCATGACTTGGTTTGGCTAAGTGAGTAAGTTCAAACAAACTTCATTCTTCCCTGCAGTGGGAGAAGTGAGCTCTGCATTCTAGATGCCACCCATATTAGAAGCAGTACTCTCCACTGCCCAGTCCCTACCACACACCAACTTTATTCCAGGGCCATACCTAAATACCCAGCCACAGAGCTGGTCCCAGGTGCATGGCCCCAGCCAATGACCAGACCAGGAGGCACCTAAGGTTACAGCTTCACATTAGAGCCTTAACCCAGGTCAGGGTCTGTGTCCTCTTGGGGCTTCTGGGCCCTTCCCCATTCTGCTGCTCCCCCCACTCCATACATGTGCAGCAGGGTCAGCCAGAGAATGAGAGGAGGGACAACCCTTGCTGACAGCAAGGTTGCTTTCCCTGTGGGCAGAGCCCAGAGTCCCACAAACAGCTCCTTTCTCCAGGCCTGGGTGGAGCCTCCGCTCCTGCCAGGTGACCCAGGGCTGGCCAGACTAAGGCCCAGCCCTGAGGAGGCTTAGGAACATTTCTCCTTCTCCAGTTTCTTGTTGATGAAAAGCAGATGTGCACACATCTGGCATGGCAACCCCCAGCCTCACCTTTCCAGTTCCCCTAACCCTCAGAGCAGGGAGGTGGGGGATGGGGCCAGGGATAGAACAATGAGGGGACCACTGGGCTCTGGGGCCCACATGTAGGGGCACAGCATGTGGGAGCACAGAGAGGCCCAGCTCCCCCACCAGGGTGCCCAGACTAAACAAATGTAGAAATGGTCTGGGAAAAGGCAGCTGTGGCCTGCCTCCTCAGGGGACACTAGGCTGCGCTGAGGCAGCCTCCCTGCCCTGGCTGACCCGAGCACTCCTGCTAAAAGGAACAGGATCTCCTCAACCTCACAGATTCTGAGGCCAGCCAAAGAAAGCAGGCATGGCCTGTTTCCTCTCCTCCCCTCCCCTCCCCCCAACCTCCGCTTTCTTCCTTGGTGCTCTGCCTCTCCCTTCCCCCAGCCTGCCCAGAGAATCTGACATTTGCTAACACCACACCCCAGGTGGTCACCACAGGGCCTAGTAAGCCCTTTAAGGCAGGCCCACCTTCCCTCAACCACTCACCCAGCACTCTCATTCCTGGCTACACCCCTGTCACTCACTTTAAGGATGGGGCCAAGGGATCAATTTTAAACACACCACACAGGTGCTTTTTAGGTGACTAGCCTGGCCAGTTCCCCACCTCAAGTATCTTAACAGATGAACAAGGGCTGTTGTTCCCATGTAGCTGATGAGGAGGCGCAAGCCCAGAGATGCCGCGCTTTGCCGTGGGTCACACAGCAGATGAATGGCTTAGCAGCCCTTGCACAAGTCTTCCCTGTTCCCCATCAGTGTCTCTGCTACTGCGCCATGCTGGCCAGAGCCAGGGGCTCCACTTACCCTTCAGGCTGCAGCTCCTGGCTGTCCTGGGGCTCATCAATGTACCAGCTGCCGTAGGAATAGTCTTCTGTGGCCCCAGAGGAGGTCTGGTTCCCTGCTGCTCTAGACATTCTCTGGCTCTTCTCCTCTCACCCCCAGACAAGAGGGGAAAAAAGTCTACAGATGTGAATAGAGGCTTAGAAAAAAAAAGAAAGAAAGAAAGAAACCCAAACAAAGAAGCGTTTCTCTTTAATCCTCAAGGTTACTTTCTTGCTTTTAGCTCTCGGGGAATGTGGGCCTATGTGGCTGGCACAGGAGGAAGGGAAGGGCTTCTCTTGTCCTTTCTTGTCACCTCCCGCCCAGGTTTGCCTGGTGCTGCAGAAGGTAGCTATCCCTTGAGAGTAGTTGCTCTGGGGGTCCTCGAGCTCTTGTCTGTCTGTCTGTCTATCTGTCTGACCACCAGCAGGCCTTTGTTCAAAGGACCATTTTCAAAGAAGTTTTGTCTAATCAAGACCCTCTCTTCCTTCCCCCTCCTCAAACCCACCCAGACCGACCCACAGACACACTCTCAAGGAAGGGCCAGGGAGGAAGGAGCTGCAGAGATGAAAGGGTGGGCAGGCTGCTGGGCGGGTTCAGTCAGTCTGCTGGACCCTCCCAGCCGGATTTCTGGCCCCTCCTGCTCTTGGAGGTCCAGCCCAACCCACTCCCTCCGCCCCCCCCCCCCTCCACTTTTTCAGGCTTTCTCTAGACCACCCCTTTGGGCCTCTGTGGTGGGAACATACCATGGTCCTAACAAAGACACCCTGGGAGGGGGGTGGTGCTGATCTCCACTGGCTCCCAGCCCAAGGGGTATGGCCAGGAGGGATCTGTCTCGGACTTCAAACACAAGTACCTGCCTTCATGCCTGCCCCAAAGCTCCCACACCTTTGCCCATCATACCCGCAGTTCTCCATGCTCACTCAAGTCCAGTATGGCCATCTGTCATTTTACAAACCCAAGGAGACAGGTGGGGCTGCAGGACGGAGGTAGGGAGGGAGCCTGTGCATTCCTTCACCCTGGTTTCCATGAGGACGCAGCATGTGTCTCACTGGTAAAACTTTCTTTCCCAACTTGATTTCACAGGGAGATAGCTCACCCCCATAAGGCAAGAATTAGTCCTTTCAACAGGAACCAGACCCAGGGGAGGCAAGAACCTCATCTGCCTCCTGCCCCTTCCAGGGTACAGAGTGAGGGTGAGGAAGACAGGGCCTGGGCAGATGCTGGGGATACCTCTCCATCCTGTCTCCCCTGAGAAGCTGCCCCCCATCCCTGTCTGCTCCCTTCCCACTCCTTGTTCTAGCAGGGGGTAGGAGTGGGGGTGGGGGACAAGATGCAGAGAGCAGTTAGTTCTCAGGCCCCTACCCCTGAGGGGGGGTCAGGACCCCTGAATCTTTGAGAGTCTGTGTCCTTCAAGTACCCCACAGGGGCCTGGGCCCTGGCCCCATCCAGCTTAAGCATTTGTTCAACAAGCTTTTTTAAAAAGACATTTATCCACTTAGTCTTTTAACATAAATTCATTGAACACCTACTAAGTGCCAGCACTGTTCTGGGCCTTGGGATGTGAGTGTTTATAGTTCAGGGGACACAGATGAGTAGATAAATGACCTCTCAAGTGTCTGAGGGTCATAAAGGGAAGGCAGAATGCCCTGACACATCCCATGGGAAACTGAATTTGGTCCAAGGGGGAGGGAGTAGTCCTGAAGGAAGTAATCTTTGAGAGAAGCAGACGGTGGAGGATTAGGGTGTGTATTCCTAATAGAGGGAATAGCATGAGTGAAGGCTCAGAGGGAACAGGGCTTAATATCCTAAAGGCTCCCATCCAAATTCAGTAGGCAGACCCACAAGGCCTCCAGATGTGGGCCTGAGTGCTCTGTTGGCCTTGATTCCTCCCTCTCCTTCCTAAATGGTTCCTCTTCCAGGATGAAGGCTCTGACCACTCCTCCTCAGCCTATAAAGATGTCAGCATCTGCTGATTCAGAGCTAACCTTGAACTTTATTTGATGCAGTGCCCCCAAAGGGACTTCCCCTCCTTCTTCAGTGGAGCAATGCAGAGGTCACCTCAGGGCTGGACTGGGAAAAGGAAGGAGTAGATCCAGGAGGCAAGAGCAGCATTTCTATGTCAGTGGGAAATGCCCTACCTGGGTTTGGGGCCTGGCCTCACCCTGGGACCCTCAGTGAGTCCCCTTCACTTCTCTGGCCTTTAGGCTGTCTCTGTTCCAGCAGGGGTAAGCCATCTAGCTTGGAGACTCTTTGATGGTGGGCTCTCCCCTCCTTACCTTTAATGATGTTATGACCCAAGAATGTGGAGCCAGCACACTAGTCACTGGTTATAACAAGAGGTCAAAGAGAGAAGCTGTGACTGTCCAGGCATTCCCCCATTGCCTTATACTCACACTCCTGGCCCCCAGATCCACCATGCAATTTGGTGGGGGCAAGGAGGCAGGGTAGATCAAAGATCCATGGGTACTGGGTGGGCACATGGCTGGGAAGGGGACCCTACTTCTTGAGCCCAAAGTATCTCTTCAGCTTGGAGCTCACATCTGCAAATTGGGAGGGTTGGCTCTGAGGTGTTAGGCCTGAAAACTGGCAAGGAAAAGTGAGGAGGAAAGAAAGATGGTAATGAGGTGCTCCTAATGAATTTCTCTGAAGGCTTGGCAGCAGAGTCCAGGGCCTGCCCTCTGGACATGGCTTTACAGTGAGACTCACACCTGAAAGAGGAGACCAGTCAAGGACACCTGCCACCAGGAGAGGAGGGAGTGACCAGAAAGAGGAGGCACTTGGGATACAGACTGCAGAAGCTAGAAGAGGAGGCGGGAAGTGGAGTGAGGAGATGGCTTGGACAGTCTTGAAGGCTTCCTGAAGGGGGCCTGGAGCAAGGCCCTAAGATCAGATAAAGTCAACAATGGTAGCTGGAATGAAGTTTGTCTTAGGAGAGCTGAGAATGGGAGAGAGCAGGGCAGCAGTCAGGGTTACCCAGCCGTGGCCCATTCAGATGAGGCTGATACTCTATCCAAAGATCAGCCCAGGCCAACCTGGAATCCCAGTTGGGCACAGATTGGGGTGGCAAAACCCTGTTCACTGTGGAAAGGGGTCCCAAAAAGCTCCCAGGCTCTAAGCAGACAATGACCATGTGCCATCTGGGCCTAACACGGAGTTACCATGCTCCTCAGGCTGGAGCTGGCCATGGAGGCCTTGGGACAGAGTTTCCTTTATCTCCATGTTTTTGTTCAAGTTGACTACATCTGAGGAATTTTTGCATCTAGAAACAGAGGCCCACGTGTGTGTCTTCCTCAGCCTGTGGGTTATCAGAATTCTCAAAGGGCAAAGTGCTAAACTTAAAAGGAGTGAGCCAGAATGAATGGGAAGTCCAGGAGGAGCCCTAGAACTCCAAAACACCTCCAAGGGCCCCCAAATTCCCCAGAGGACCTCCAGAATCTCAGCAATATCCCCAGAATTTTAGTAACATCCAAGAACCCCAGAACACCAATATCACCCCCATGAATCCCCAGAACTTCACAAACACACCAGATCATCTAAAACACCTCAGAACCTCAGTCACATCCCAAGCACCCTCAAAGTCCAGCAAATCAAGCATAGGTTGGGGCAAGATGGTCAAAACCATGATGAGCAGTTGTAGAAACCCAGAGAGTCTCCCAGCCTAACCCTTAGAGCCCTGAGTCTTACAAAAGTTCTATACCACCAAAGCCTTAGTAAAGCCTCAGACCCTCATCAACACCTCGATCTCTGCAGCACAGCCAAGATCCCCAAGGAGTGCTTTGATCCAGAAGTGGAGGGATAGCCCATGTGCCTGCTTGTGCAGCTTTACCCCACTGTGAGCCCAGAGATAAGGCGCCAAGGTGGGTTCAACCCCAAGCAGGCCAGAAAGCTTAGGGTCTGCCCACATCCACACAGAGCACTTATACACATGTATGGAACTGCCCCCAGCACACACAGGTGCCTAAACCACCCCAGACCCAGCCTGGTCCCAATCTGTGCCTGTAAGTATTGTTGGCTGCTAAGCTCATGTGATGAGAGTGTGGCCAGCTCTCTACTTCCTACCTCCCTTCCTCCCTTGTCTCATAGGAGCATCAGAAGTATCATGTGACATGCCCTTTCTGGAACCCTCCTGCTCCCTCACCAACAGTGTCATCAGAGCATAAGGGACTTAGGTCAGGCTGCTCTGATATGAGTGTGGACACTGGTGAGGAGGAGGAGGAGGGGAGCAGCATGTTCTTCCCTTCCCAGAGGACTATGCCAGAACTGACTCAGAGGAGGGAGGGTGGGGAGACATATTTCTGCTCAGGACAAAGGTGGCTTTCCTACTTTCACAGGATAGTGAGTCCCCCATGGTGGGGGCAATACAGAAGAGATGGTAAGCCCTAGCTGTTTTTGCTCAGTGGATAGAGTGACAGCTTGCAGACTGAAGGGTCCCAAGTTCGATTCCAGTCAAGGACACATGCCCAGGTTGCGGGCTTGACCCCCAGTAGGGGGTGTGCAGGAGGCAGCCGATCAATGATTCTCTCTCATCATTGATGTTTCTAGCTCTTTCTCCTTCTACCTTCCTCTCTGAGATCAATAACATACTTTTTAAAAAAGAAGAAGAGATGGTAACATCAAGATGCTATAGAAGATTTTCTGCCTTCAGAGGACTGCACCAAAGGTCATGACAATTCCCCAAGCTATAAGAGCCATGGATTCTCCCTTGGGTAGTGCCACCATAGTCTGGCCTTGACATGTTGGCTTTGTGCTGCCCTTCTTCTTCACTTAGGACACTATGGATGAAAAAGGGGCCACATACTAACCTGACTAACTCAGGGAGACCTGTATGGCAGCCTTACAAACTCAGAGTAACCACATAGGATGGTCTGAAATTAAAACTTTTTAACTGAAAGCAGATCATGGCAGGTAGTTATGTCCTAGGCCAGTATTTTTCCCTAACAAAGGTCAATCTTTATCTTAACTGAGCCTGTCTGTTGTTGTTTTTTTACATCTATGATAACATACCTTTGGAATATCAAAGTAGTTTCTTTTCTTCCAGACTCCTCAAAACACAACCACTGCACCTGAGCAAAGACCACGATCCCCTCACTGTTATTGTTATCATGTTAATTGTTGACTGTTAACTATCCTATCCCCACCTTTGTAAAAGAAGTATGTGTTCATTAATTTTACTTTTTATTCATTCCCAGAGGTTTCTCCACTTTGTTTTCTCTCTCCTCCCTAATCTATCATCATTGCATTTCTTGTAACCCCCTTATTTATGTCTTCCCCTTTGATTCTGATGTATAAAAGAAGTAGTGAAACTGCTGTTTTCAGGAGCATTTTCTCAAGCTGTTGAGATTTTGCTTCCTGACAATTGTTAGTTTGGCTCAACTAAACTCATAAAAATTCCTACAGGTCTGGACATTTCTCACATTGACATTTACTTGGCACAATAGGAAGGATTCCCACCCAGGACCACCTGAAGACTTGGACTTATGCTTTGTACCAGCAGGGGCCCATTGTGCCCCACCAGATCCTTGTTTTGCTTCAGGTAAACTTGGGTGAGTTTCACTTGGAATTTAAGGTAAGAGGTCCTGCTTTTATTAAAGGACCTCAAGATCCTTTAGGATTTTATTAAAATCCTCAAGGTAGAAATAAAGGTTAAGGGTTGAAAAAAACCAGGCTAAGGCAGGACAGGAGGAAAAATGGGTGGCTGGTTTTTAACTTTGGCTTTCCAATTGGAATTGCCTTCTGAGAGTCTGAACGAAAAACTTTTACAACATAAATGAGAGCTTGAACTTGTTGGGCTCCAAAAATAAGAGGCACTTCCTCCCTCCACTCAGGATATTCTTAGGTGACTACGAATTTTTGTGGAGGTGTGTCAGGGGCATTTCCCCATGATGTGCAGGAGCCCCATAGGGAATTCCAACTCAACTGTAATTAGTCAAATGACTCATCTGGGGACACACACATAAAAGTTGGTTACCTAGTGCTTGGAGTCCTCATGACTGTATTACACAGCTGGGGAGAGAAACCAAGACATATAAGAGGGTTGAATGCAACTTAGGAGCTGACAGTCCCTTGGAGTCAACCCAGAAGCAACACACTTCAAACCACCATACAATATCCTTAAAAATTTGCTCAGACTCTGCAGATAAACAAAGAAAACTAAAATTAACATGGGCAATAATGCCTCCAGGGCCAGAAACTCCCAGCCTCTGTTAATACGCCTGCAGTTATGCAATAAATAGGAAGCTTTTACTTGCAAGTACTTAGAGAAATACAAAGATTTAACTGAAAATGATATCAAGATAAGATGGTCAAAATGAAATTTGGGAGGAGGGGCACCTAAATTAATTTTTGCATGTAAAATTAGAAAATGCCAGCTTTAAAATTAAACTGAATGGCCCTGGCCAGGTGGCTCAGTTGGTTGGAGCACCAAAAGGTTGTGGGTTTGACTCCTGCTCAGAGTATATACCTAGGTTGCTGGTTCGATCCCAAGTCAGGGCGAGTTTGGGAGGCAGCTGATCAATGTTTTCTCTTGCATAAATGTTTCTCTCTCTCCCCCTTCCTCTCGCTCAAATAAATAAATGTGGGGAAGCACAGGACAGGAGTTGGCTAAAGGTGCCTGCCCCTGCCTTGACTTTTCCAAACAAGTCTGAGCCCCTGGGTGTTTTACTAGAATCTTTATATTTAGACTTCAAAATGTCATTGCTTAAAGGACACCACAGACTCATGTGTTTTCTCAAGGATGCTTACCCTGCTGATAGTATCTAATAGTTAATTTTAGTTCAAGTTGTTGTTACAACAAAAGCCTAAGGAGGCAGGTGAACAGGGCTGTTTGTTCCTATAGCCAAGCAGTCCCTTAGCCTCTCTTTCACAGAAACATGTGTCAAGTAATCCATTCATCTGTTGCTCCAGATCTGCCGATCAGCCCTAGCAAGCAAGCAAGCAAGCAAGTAAATAAATAAATAAATAAATAAATAAATAAATTTGAAAAAATGGGAAATATATGTTGATTTAAAAATTAGAAGCTTTTAAGAGGGGTACAGATAAATTCCTGTCTCTGAACATACTGTCTTTGCACTAAAGAAGGCTTATGGGCCTGGCCAGTGTTGCTCAGTGATTAGAGCACTGGCCCATGCACCAAAGGTTCCAGGGTTCAATTCCTGGCCAAGGGCACATACCTGGGTTGCAGGTTCTATTCCCTGGCATCCAGCCTCCATCAAAGAGTACGTGGGAGGCAACCAATCCATGTGTCTCTCTCACATTCATGTCTCTCTCTGGATCTCTCCTCCATCCCTCCCACTTTCTCTAAAAAGGCAATGGAAAAAAATATTCTCAAGTGAGGATTAACAATAACAACAAAAGGCTTCCGAAGTTAATAAATGCCAACACACCATCTACAGCTCCACTATATCCTTTGCTCTCTGAGTGTCCTTGTCTGGACTTAACCCAATCCCCTCCTTTCTTCCTTCCCCTTTTATCTTCTCTATATCTTCTCCACTACCACTCTCTACTGACCTAGAGGGAAAGGAGAATAGGAATTCAAACAAGGACAATCAAGGAATTCTAGCAGCTCCCTTTGGAGAAAAGCTGATCTCAGGCAAAGGGGAACCAGCAATTCTATAAGTCCTTTGGATGAGAACAGAATTAAGGAATCTGCCTAAAGATTTCTCCATTTTTCTCTAGGACCCTGATGGGTTCACATAGGAATTGAATTTAACTGTTAAACATGCGATCTTGGCTAATCTGACCTGTCCAATTAATACCTACTGGTTTCTGGGAGAAAAAGCAACAGAATTACTAAATAGCATTTGCTGTAACTCCTGTAGAAGAATCTAATTTTATTGTAGAGAGCCAGGTCACCTTAAGAAGGGTTACAAAGCCCTGACCGGTATGACTCAGTGGATAGATGGAGTGTCAGCCTGCACACTGAAGGATCCTGGGTTCCATTCCAGTCAAGGGCATGTACCTTGGTTGCCGGCACATCCCCAGTAGGATGTGTGCAGGAGGCAGCTGATCGATGTTTCTCTCTAATCGATGTTTCTAACTCTCTGTCTCTCTCCCTTCCTCTCTGTAAAAAAATCAATAAAATATATTTCTTTTAAAAAAAAAGAAGGGTTATAAAAATCTGAAATGGGATTTAGATAGAGAAAAGAAACAGAAACTTAAGGTTCCTCCGAGGACTATAAGAGGGTGTTTTCCCTTCTCCTTACTAATAGTTTAGGAGAAATTAAATTACCATAAAAAGGAGACATACTAAGGCCCTTGTAGATATTGGGGTTACTTTATCTATTCTTAACCACACCCAACTAAGTTGCCATCTCCCTTGGAGTAAAGTTTCTGTGCAAATAGTAGGGATACCTAATCAACCAATGACTTTTTTTTAAATTTGTTGTTGACAGTATTACAGATGTCTCCCAATTTCTCCTCCTTTGCCCCACTCCACCCAGCCCCTGCCTCACCTCAGGCCTTCCCCACACTATTGCCTGTGTCCATGAGCTATGTCTATATGCATATATGTTCTTTGGTTCATCTCTTCCCATCCCCTCCACCCCCATCCACTCAGAGATCTGTCATTCTGTTCTATGCATCCATGTCTCAGGACATATTCTGTTTGTTACTATATTTTATTCATTAGATTCCACATCTAAGTGAGACCATGTCTTTCTCTAACTGCCTTATTTCACTTAGAAGGATACTCTCCAAGTCCATCCATGCTGTCTTAAAGGGTAAGAGCTCCTTCTTTTTTACATCCGCATAGTATTCTATTGTGTAAATATACACCTTTTTTTATCCACTCATCTACTGATGAGCACTTGAGCTGTTTCCAGATCTTAGCTATTGTAAATAATGCTGCTATAAACATAGGGGTGCAAATATTATTTTTTATTGGTGTCTCGAATTCTTAGGATATATTTCCATAAGTGGGATTTCTGGGTCAAAAGGCAGTTCCATTTTTAATTTTTTGAGGAAACTCCATACTTTTTACAAATGTGGCTGCACCAGTCTGCATTCCCAACAGTGTACCAGGGTTTCCTTTTCCCCACATCCTTGCCAGAATTTGCTGTTTGTTTATTTATGGGAAGTAGCCATTCTGGCAGGTGTGAGGTGATACCTCATTGTGGTTTTAATTTGCTCTCTCTGATGATCAGTGACATTGAGCATATTTTCATGTCTATTGGGCATCTGCATGTCCTTTTGGAGAAGTGGCTATTCAGGTCCTTTGCCCATTTTAAAATTGGATTGTTTGTCTTCCAGGTGTTGAGTTGTATGAGAGTACTTTGTATATTTTGGAAATTAGCCCCTCATCAGATGTATCATTGGTGAGTATGTTCTTCCATAAGTGGCTTCCTTTTCTTTTCTTTTTCCTTTTGGTGGTTTCTTTTGCTATGCCAGTTTTTAGTTTGATGGAGTCCCATTTCTGTGTGTGTTTTTTTCTTTGTTTCTCTTGCTCTAGGATATGTATTGGTAAAAATACTGCTATGTGAGATGTCTGAGATTTTCTTCTACGATTTTTATGGTTTTGTGACTTACATTTAAACCTTTTATCTATTTCAAGTTTATTCTTGTGTATGGTGTAAGTTGGTGGTCTGATTTCCATTTTTTTTGCATGTACCTGTCCAATTTTTCTAACACCATTTATTGACTAGAATATATTTCCTCCATTGTATTCTTGCTTCCTTTGTCAAATATTATTTGACCATATTGATGTGGGTCAATTTCTGGGGTCTCTTTTCATTCCATGGATCTATATGCCTGTTTTTGTGCCAGTACCAGGCTGTTTTGATTACGATGGATTTGTTGTGTAGTTTGATATCCAGTATTGTGATCTCTCCAACTTTGTTCTTCTTTCTCAAGATTACTGAGGCTGCTGAAACCGGTTTGGCTCAGTGGATAGAGCGTCGGCCTGCGGACTGAAGGGTCCCGGGTTCGATTCCGGTCAAGGGCATGTACCTGGGGTGTGGGCACATCCCCAGTGGGGGGTGTGCAGGAGGCAGCTGATCAATGTTTCTCTCTCATCGATATTTCTGACTCTCTATCCCTCTTCCTTCCTCTCTGTAAAAAATCAATAAAAAAAAATATATTTTTAAAAATCATTAAAAAAAAAAGATTACTGAGGCTATTCAGATCTTTTATTGTTCCATATAAATTTTTGGAATATTTGTACTAGAACTGTTAAATATGCCATTGGTATTTTAATAGAGATTGCATTGGATCTGTAGATTGCTTTGGGCAATATGGACATTTTAATGATGTTAATTCTTCCAATTCATGAATATGGTATATACTTCCACTTGTTTGTATCTTCCTCTATTTTCATTTTCAATGTCCTATAGTTTCCCAAGTACAAATCTTTTACCTCCTTGGTTAATCTTATTCCTAAGTAGCTTAATTGTTTTGTTGCAACGGTAAATGAAATTGTTTTTATGCTTCTCTTTCTGAGAGTTAATTATTGGTATATAAAAATGCCATCAATTTTTGGATGTTAATTTTGTATCCTGATAATATGTCAAATTCAGTTTTTTGGTGGAGTCTTTAGGGTTTTCTATGTACAATATCATGTTATATGTGAATAATGACAGTTTGCTTTCTCTTTTCCAATTTGGATGCCTTTGATTTCTGCTTCTTGTCTGATTACTGTGGCCAGGGCTTCCTGTACAATCCTATCTAATAAAAGAGTAATATGTAAATTGACCATCACTCCAACACACAAGATGGTCGCCCCCATGTGGTCAAAGATGGCTGTCCCCATGTGGACACAAGAAGGCCACCACAAGATGGACGGCAGGGGAGGGCAGTTGTGGGTGATCAGGACAGCAGGGGAGGGCAGTTGGGAGGGACCATGCCTGCAGAGGAGGGCAGTTGGGGGGGACCAGGTCTGCAGGGGAGGGCAGTTGGGGGGGACCAGGCCTGCAGGGGAGGGCAGTTGGGGGAAACCAGGTCTGCAGGGGAGGGCAATTGGGGGGGGGAACAAGGCCTGCAGGGGAGGGTAGTTGGGGGGGACCAGGTCTGCAGGGGAGGGCAGTTGGGGGGAGACCAGGCCTGCATGGGAGGGCAGTTGGGGGGAACCAGATCTTCAGGGGAGGGCAGTTGGGAGGGACCAGGTCTGCAGGGGAGGGCAGTTGGGGGGGACCATGCCTGCAGGGAAGGGCAGTTGGGGGCAATCAGCCCATCAGGGGAGGGCAATTTGGGGCTACCAGGCTGGCAGGGGAGGGCAGTTAGGGGTGACCAGGCTGGCAGCAGAGGGCAGCTAGGGGCAATCAGACTGGCAGGAGAGCAGTTAGGCATTGATCAGGCTGGCAGGGGAGTGGTTAGAGGGTGATCAGGCTGGCAGGCAGAAGCAGTTAGGGACAATCAGGCAGGCAGGCAGGCAGGCGAGCAGTTGGGAGCCAGCAGTCCTGGATTGTGAGAGGGATTTCCGACTGCTCTTGAGGGGTTCCAGATTGGAGAGGGCGCAGGCTGGGCTGAGGGACACAGCCCCCATGCACCAATTTTGTGCACGGGGCCTCTAGCGTTGAATAAGAGTGGTGAAAGAGGACATCCCTGTCTTGTCCTTGATCTTAAGGGAAATGTTTTCAGTTTTGTCCACTGAGTATGATGTTGACTGAATGTTTGTCATATATAGCCTTTATTATGTTGAGGTATGATCCCTCTATTCCCACTTTGCTGAGAATTATTATCACAAATCATTGCTGGATTTTTTTCAAATACTTTTTCTGCATCTATTGATATATGATCATGTAGTTTTTATCCTTCATTTTGTTTATGTGATGCATCATGTTTATTGATTTCTGGATATTGTACTAGCCTTGCATCCTAAGGATAAATCCCATTTGGTCACTATGATTTTTCTAATATATTGCTGGATTCAATTTTTTTAATATTTTGTTGAAGATTTTAGCATCTATGTTCATCAGGGATATTGGCCTGTAATTTTCTTTCTCTGTAGTGTGTTTATCTGGTTTTGGAATTAGAATATTGCTGACCTCATAAAAAAAGCTTTAAATGCTTCCTTTTTCTTGAATTTTTTGGATTAGTTTGAGGAGAATAGGTGTTAGTGCTTCTTCGAATTTTTGATAGAACACGCCTGTGAAATCATCTGATCCAGGACTTTTGTTTGCTTAATTAATTAATGCTTCAATTTAATTAGATGTTATCAACCTACTCACGTTTTCTGATTCTTTCTGATTGAGTTTTGGAAGACTGAAATTTTGTAGGAATTTATCCATTTTACCAGGTTGTCCAGCTTGTTAGCATACAGTCATTCGTGGTATTCTCATATAATCCTTTGTATTTCTGTGATGTCAGTTACGTATCCTTTTTCATTTCTGATTTTATTTGGATTCTCTCTCTTTGTTTCTTGATAAGTCTGCGTAAAGGTTCATTAATCTTGTTTATTTTTACGAAGAACCGGTTCTTGGTTTCATTGGTCTTTTGTATTGTTTTTTAAGTCTCTATGTCATTTATTTCTGCACAGATCTTTATTATTTCCTTTCTTCTACTCACTCTAGGATTTTCTTGTTGTTTTTTCTAATCCTTTTAGTTGTAGGGTTAGATTGTTTATTTGAGATTTTTCTTGTTTCTTGAAGTAGGCCTGTAATGCTATGAACTTACCTCTGAGGACTGCTTTCACTGTGTCCCATAGATTTTGAGTTGTGTGTTCATTTTCATCTGTTTCCAAGAAGATTTATATTTCTTCTTTGATTTTATTAATAACCCATTCATTGTTTAAGAACATACTATTTAGCCTCCATGTAACTGAATATTTTTGAGGTTTTTTATTAGAGTGGATTTCTAGTTTCATGCCATTGTGAGCTGAGAAAATGCTTGATATGATTTCAATCTTCTTGAATTTGATAAGACTAATTTTTTGTCCTAATATGTGGTCTATTTTGAGAATATTCCATGTGCACTTGAGAAGAATATAAATTCTTCAGCTTTGGCATGAAATGTTCTGTAAATATCATTTAGATCCATCTCATCTAGGGTGTTATTTAAGGTCAGTTTCCTTGTTAATTTTTTTGTCTGGAAGATCTATCTAGTGATGTTAATGTGGTGTGTGAATCTTTTGTCCTGATGCAAATCTCTTATAGACAGTATATATATGGGTCATGTTTTCTTATCCATTCAGCTACATATGTCTTTAGATTGGAGCATTTAATCTATTTACATTTAAGTTGTTATTGATAGGTACTTATTTATTGCCATTTTTCTTTATGCCTATGTTCCTTTCTCTTTTGATTTCTTCCTCTTTTATAGCAGTTCCTGTAACTTTTTTGCAATGCTGGTTTGGTGGTAATGTGCTCTGTTTGTTTTTGGTTTTTTGTTTGTTTGTTTGCTTGCTTGCTTGCTTTTTTTTTTCTGTTGTTTTTTGCCAGGGAAGCTCTTTATTTCACCTTCAATTTTAAATGAGAGCCTGGCTGGACAGAGTAGTTTTGGATTCAGATCCTTGTTTTTCATTACTTTGAATGCTTCATGCCAATCCCTTCTGGTCTGAAGTGTTTTTGTTGAGAAATCAGCTGACAGTCTAATGGGAGCTCCCTTGTATGTAACTTTGTTTCTCTCTTGCTGCCTTAAGATTCCTTCTTTGTCTTTAATGTTTGTCATTTTAATTATGATGTGTCTTGGTGTGGGTCTCTTTGGGTTCATCTTGACTGGGACTTTCTGTACTTCCTGAACTTGTGTGACTTTTTCTTCACCAGGTTAGGGAAGTTTTATGTCACTATATCTTTTTTTTTTTCTTCTTAATTAAATCTTTATTGTTCAGATTATTACAGGTGTTCCACTTTTTTTTTCCCCATAGCTCCCCTCCACCTGATTCCCCACCCCACCCCATTCCCTTACCCCCCGCCACTGTCTTCATCCATAGGAGTAAGATTTTTGTCCAATCTCTTCCCGCACCCCTCACACTTGCTTCCCCTGAGAATCGTCAGTCCACTCCCTTTCTATGTCCCTGATTCTATTATATTCACCAGTCCATTCTGTTCTTCAGATTTTTTATTCACTTGATTTTTAGATTCACTTGTTGGTAGGTATGTATTTGATGTCATTTTGTTGTTCATAATTTTTATCTTTACCTTTTTCTTCTTAAAGAATACCCTTCAGCATTTCATGTAATCCTGGTTTGGTGGCGATGAACTCCTTTAGCTTTTTCTTGTCTGTGAAGCTCTTTATCTGACCTTCAACTCTGAATGATAGCTTTGCTGGGTAGAGTAATCTTGGTTGTAGGTTCTTGCTGTTCATCACTTTGAATATTTCTTGCCACTCCCTTCTGGCCTGCATAGTTTCTGTTGAGAAATCAGCTGACAGTCGTATGGGTACTCCCTTGTAGGTAATTAACTGTTTTTCTCTTGCTGCTTTTAATATTCTCTCTTTGTCTTTTGCCCTTGACATTTTAATTATGATGTGTCTTGGTGTGGTCCTCTTTGGGTTCCTCTTGTATGGGGTTCTGTGCGCTTCCTGAACTTGTAAGTCTATTTCTTTCACCAGGTAGGGAAAGTTTTCTGTCATTATTTCTTCTAATAGGTTTTCAATATTTTGCTCTCTCCCTTCTTCTGGCACCCCAAAAATTCAGATGTTGGTTCGCTTAAAGTTGTCCCAGAGGCTCCTTACATTATCTTCATATTTTTGGATTCTTTTTTCTTTTTGTTTTTCTGGTTGGATGTTTTTTGTTTCCACATATTTCAGATCTTTGGTTTGATTCTTGGGGTATGTTGATCTACAGTTGAGTTTCTGTATATTCTTTATTTCAGACAGTGTATGCTTCATTTCTGACTGATCCTTTTCCATTTTTTTGGCATTCTCATTAAGGTCCTTGAAGGTCTCACTAAGCTCCTCAGAAGTGTCATCAAGTTTCTCAGCGGTTTTTAGAAGATTCTTGAGTAACCTTATAAATGTGATTCTGAACTCTATGTCATCCAGTAGTTTGCTTTCCTCCGTTTCTTTCATTCATGACATGTTTCTTTGTTTCTGCATTTTGGCTGCTTCCCTGTGTTGATGGAGTGGCTTTGTGTAGTAGGTGACCTATAGGGGGCAGTAGCTCAGCCTCCCCAATCACCTGATGTGGATGCTCTTGGTACACCCCTTTGTGGGCTGAGTGCAAAGTCTTGGTGTAGTTAAGCCTGAATTGCTGTTGGTACGCTGGGAGGAATTGATCTCCAGGCCAATTAGCTGTGAGCACTCCCTGTGTCTATAATGGAAAAAGTGCTGCGCTGAAGACACGCTTATGGCGCAGGACTTGTTTCAGTGGGGCTTTGGTGCTCACTGAGTCTGCCTCTTGAATGTGTCACTTATGGATGTGAGGAGTTGAAATCTGGTGTCTCACACTGACCACTAGGTACACTGGCTTCTGGATCTCCAATGGGGTGCAGGTCAGCTACTGTCTGAGGCCACTCAGCAGGAGCTACAGTGAGAGCTGCAGTTTTCTCCTCTTTGCTTGGGGTTTGGAGGTTTTGGAGCTGTCTGACCCGGGCTGCAAGTTTTCTAGGTTAAGCTGTGATAGGGCAGGCTTTCTTATGCTAATTGAGCTGCTTGGAGCTTGGGTGGGTTTGTAGGTTGTGTGGGGCGGGGTCTCAGGGCGTCACTAGGTTAGGGCGTGGCAAACAGCAATGGCTGCTAGTAAGCTGGCTCTGTGTCCCCGACCGCGTCTTGGAGTCCTGTGCCCCAGTGCCGTAAACAATTATTCCTGCGCGCAGCTCTGCAAGCAAGCCACTCTCACTGGCAGACAGTCCAGCTTCTCCCCGTAGGAGTTTGGGTCCCCCGCGTCTCCCCAGAAACTGGATTTCAGAGTAATCGGGGGCTTGTCTCCCTTTGGGTTGGAAAAAGCAACGCACCCAGTTGCCCGCAGCCAGCCCGGATCACGCGCCTCCGTACCTCAGCTTTTCAGCGCTCGTGCACGTCTCAATGCTCTTTTCTCTTTCCTTCTAGTTGTAGAACTTCCACTCAGCCAGCTTTCCCATGGTTCTGGGTGATAGACGTTTTGTCTTTTAGTTGCAGTTTAAATTGTTGTGGGAGGCAGCAGTTTAGGTGTTTACCTATGCCGCCATCTTGGATTCTCTCACCTATGTCACTATATCTTTAAACAGGTTCTCTATGCCCTTTTTCTTCCCTTTCTCATACCCCTATGATGCAGATGTTTTTACATTTTATGTTGTACCATAGTCCATTAAACTATCCTCCTGTTTTTTTAATTCTTTTTCATTTTTGTTGCTCTAATTGGGTGTTTTTCCTTACCCTGTCTTCCAAATCACTGATTTGATCCTCTGCTTCATTCAATCTACTTTTAATTTCTTCCAGTGTATTCTTGATGTCAGATATGGTATTATTCATTTCCAACTGGTTCTTGTTTGTGCTCTCTGTTTCTTTTGCCACACTGTTGTAGTTCCTACTAAGTTGCTTGTAATTTTCATTAAGTTCCTTGAACATTTCTATAATCATTGCTTTGAACTCTATATCTGATAAATTGCTTTCATCCATTTCATTTAGGTCTTTTTCTGCAGATTCCCCCTTTTATTAGGGGGTTGTTTCTTTATATCCCTATTTTAGCTATATCTTTGTTTCTATGTGTTAGATAGAACTGCTGTGCCTACCAGTCTGCATGGGGTGGACTTATGTAGTGAGCATCCTCTGGCACCCAGTGGCACAGTCTCTTTGATCTCCTGAGCTGGATGCTCTAGGAATGTCCCTTGTGTGGGTTAGTTGGACTCACTTGTTGTAATTGAGTCTAGCTTGTTGTTGTCTTATTAGTGGGTGGGATCTCCCCTCAGACTGCTGGTTGTGAGGCTCAACCCTGACAATGCTGTGTGAGTTGTTGTGCAGGTGCAGTCTTGAGGTGACTTTTGCCCTTCCTTGTTAAAAGTTACCTCTTCAGCTAGTCTTGCATTGGTAACTCAAGGTGAATATTGTCCAATTTAATTTTATTTCTAGTTTGGTTCTGGGAGTCAGAGCAATAAGGATTCACCTACTCTACCACCATCTTTTGGTTGTAATTGAGAGAATTCTCAAGTCATAAGAATTCTCTCATCTCAGCTGCTCCTGGTATCTGTGTCACCATAGGTGAGGTGGCTTCAGCTGCAGTACCTTCCCTCCACCTGCCACCCCTGGACAGCATCTCCCCCAATCATTGTTTTTATTGATTTATTTAATTGTTTTTAGAGAGAGAAGGATAGAGAGGGAAATAAACATTGATGTGAGTGTGAGACATCGATTGCTGTCTCCTGCACATCCCCTACTGGGGATCAAACCCACAACATAGGAATGTGCCCTGACCCAGAATTGAACCAGCAATCATTCGGTGCATGAGACAAGGCTTAACCAACTGACCCACACCAGCAAAGGCACCAAATGACTGTTTTTAAATCAGAACCTGTCCCTTTCAAACTAAGAAATTATAAGGGTGTAAAATATTTATTTTTGCTAATCAAATCTCCCCAATTCACCTGATAGGGTAAGATTTTTCTTGAAACCAAAGGATGCCCACATATCCTTTTCCCAGAAGGGTGAAATATATTTAGAAGTAAGTAAATCACATATTGAACCAATTTAGAAAAAATAATAATTTTAAAGGAACTTCCACATGAGGGAACTAGTCTTAAAACTGACTGAACATTTGTTGCAGGATGTTCCAATGCAAATTCAGGCCTTTTCTAGTCACCAGTATCCTATATGCATGAGCTAGAATTGAGCCCATTATACAAGATTATGTTTAAAAGGAGGCTTATAATTCCATGTACACACCCCTGTAATTCTACCCATCCAGTAAAGAAGCTCAATGGGAAAGAATGGAGATTTGTACACAACTCATAGCTATAAGTAAAATAGCTATCCTGGCCAGTGTGGTTCAGTTAGTTAGAGTATCATCCAATGCACCAAAGGGTTGTGGGTTTGATTCCTCATCAGAGCACATACCTAGGTTGCAGGTTCAATCCCCAATTGGGGCGTGTAACAGAAGCCACCAATTGATGTTTCTCTTTCACATCAATGTGGATCCCTCCACCCCCATTCCCTTTCTCTCTCTCTCTAGACTCAATGAAATACATATCCTTGGGTGAGGATTTAAAAAATAATTAAATAAATAAAATAGAGAGAATCCAAGATGGCGGCATAGGTAAACACCTAAACTGCTGCCTCCTACAACAATTTAAACTGCAACTAAAAGACAAAACGTCTATCACCCAGAACCATGGGAAAGCTGGCTGAGTGGAAGTTCTACAACTAGAAGGAAAGAGAAAAGAGCATTGAGACGTGCACGAGCGCTGAAAAGCTGAGGTACGGAGGCGCGTGATCCAGGCTGGCTGCGGGCGACTGGGTGCGTTGCTTTTTTCAACCCGAACGGAGACAAACCCCTGATTACTCTGAAATCCAGTCTCTGGGGAGACGCGGGGGACCCAAACTCCTACGGGGAGAAGCTGGACTGTCTGCCAGAGAGGGTGGCTTGCTTGCAGAGCTGCGCGCAGGAATAATTGTTTACGGCACTGGGGCATGGGACTCACGGATGCCATTGGAGACTCAGAGCCGGCTAACTAGCAGCCATTGCTGTTTGCCACGCCCTAACCTAGTGACACCCTGAGGCCCTGTCCTACAAACCCACCCAAGCTCCAAGCAGCTCAATTAGCATAAGAAAGGCCTGCCCTATCACAGCTTAACCTAGCAAACTTGCAGCCTGGGTCGGACAGCTCCAAAATTCCAAACCCCAAGCAAAGAGGAGAAAACTGCAGCTCTCACTGTAGCTCCTGCTGAGTGGCCTCAGACAGTAGCTGACCTGCACCCCATTGGAGATCCAGAAGCCAGTGTACCTAGTGGTCAGTGTGAGACAACAGATTTCAACTCCTCACATCCATAAGTGACACATTCAAGAGGCAGACTCAGTGAGCACCAAAGCCTCACTGAAACAAGTCCTGCCACATAAGCGTGTCTTCAGCGCAGCAGTTCTTCCATTATAGACACAGGGAGTGCTCACAGCTAATTGGCCTGGAGGTCAATTCCTCCCAGCGTAACAACAGCAATTAAGGCTTAGCTGCACCAAGACTTTGCACTCAGCCCACAAAGGGGTGTACCAAGAGCGTCCACATCAGGAGATTGGGGAAGCTGAGCTACTGCCCCCTATAGGTCACCTACCACACAAAGCCACTCCATCAACACAGGGAAGCAGCCAAAATGCAGAAACAAAGAAACATGTTACGAATGAAAGAAACGGAGGAAAGCAAACTACTGGATGACATAGAGTTCAGAACCACATGTATAAGGTTACTCAAGAATCTTCTAAAAACTGCTGAGAAACTTGATAACACTTCTGAGGAGCTTAGTGAGACCTTCAAGGACCTTAATGAGAATGCCAAAAAAATGGAAAAGGACCAGTCAGAAATGAAGCATACACTGTCTAAAATAAATATACAGAAACTCAACTGTAGATCAACGTACCCCAAGAATCAAACCAAAGATCTGAAATATGTGGAAACAAAAAACATCCAACCAGAAAAACAAAAAGAAAAAAGAATCCAAAAATATGAAGATAGTGTAAGGAGCCTCTGGGACAACTTCAAGCGAACCAACATCCGAATTTTTGGGGTGCCAGAAGAAGGGAGAGAGCAAAATATTGAAAACCTATTAAAAGAAATAATGACAGAAAACTTTCCCTACCTGGTGAAAGAAATAGACTTACAAGTTCAGGAAGCGCCCAGAACCCCATACAAGAGGAATCCAAAGAGGACCACACCAAGACACATCATAATTAAAATGCCAAGGGCAAAAGACAGAGAGAATATTAAAAGCAGCAAGACAAAAACAGTTAATTACCTACAAGGGAGTACCCATACGACTGTCAGCTGATTTCTCAACAGAAACTATGCAGGCCAGAAGAGAGTGGCAAGAAATATTCAAAGTGATGAACAGCAAGAACCTACAACCAAGATTACTCTACCCAGCAAAGCTATCATTCAGAGTTGAAGGTCAGATAAAGAGCTTCACAGACAAGAGAAAGCTAAAGGAGTTCATCACCACCAAACCAGGATTACACGAAATGCTGAAGGGTATCCTTTAAGAAGAGGAAGAAGAAGAAAAAGATAAAGACAAAAATTATGAACAACAAAATAACATCAAGCACATACCTACCAACAAGTGAATCTAAAAATCAAGTGAATGAAAAATCTGAAGAACAGAATGGACTGGTGAATATAATAGAATCAGGGACATAGAAAGGGAGTGGACTGACGATTCTCAGGGGAAGCAGGTGTGAGGGGTGCGGGAAGAGATTGGACAAAAATCTTACTCCTAAAGATGAAGACAGTGGCGGGGGGTAAGGGCATGGGGTGGGGTGGGGAATCAGGTGGAGGGGAGCTATGGGGAAAAATAAAAGAGGAACACCTGTAATAATCTGAACAATAAAGATTTATTTAAAAAATAAATAAATAAATAAAATAGCTATTTCCAGACACCCTGTGAGAGAAATACCTTTTTGTTTTCACCTGGAAAGGTCACAAGTATACTTAGAGAGTAATGCCATGGGGATATATGAAGAGTTCCATCTATTGTATTAGATACTAAAAGCTGATTTGAATGGTATTAAATTTTCCAGAGATTACACTCTAATCCAATAGGTAGATGATATAATTTTATACTCTAGGACATTACTTGACTCCCAAAAGTATACAACTTACCTGTTATAATAGCTAGCTATAAAAGAACATAAGGTAAAGGATAAGTTTCAATTTTGCTTACCTCAAATAAAATACTTTGGCCATCTTACTAATATACATAAAAATGGACTACTAATTAACCCTGAAAACTTCAGAGGAATCCTATGTTTTACTCTTCCAAAAACAAGAGTGTAGAGAACCAAGATGATGGCATAGGTAAACGCTTGTACTCACCACCTCCCACAACCACATCAAAATTACAACTAAATTACAGAACAACCATCATTCAGAACTGCCTCAAAGCTGGCTGAATGAAAGTCCTACTAGAGAGGTACCAAGGTTTGGAACAGGCTGGTCCAACACCCACATGTCCCAATTTTTTTAATCAGGAGGGAGATTGTCTCTGCAGAGGCTGTCCATGAGAAGCAAGGGGTCCCAGTCTCATACCAGACCCCAAGCCTATGGTTCCAGAACTGGGAAGAGAAGTCACTATAACTTCAGGCTGTAAAAACCAGTGGGGATTGTGGCTGAGTGAGACAGAGGCTGCTGGAGACCCAGGTGTTCCTTTTAAAGGGTCAGCACATGAATTTACTCAGACTTGCTTCCTCTGAGCTCCAGTGCCAGGCAGCTTTGGAGGACCAGACACATATGGGGAGAAACTGCATTATCTGGCATCAGGGCAGGAACTTGGGAGGTGGGGGCAGCTTTCTCCCATAGGTCATTGTTCCTGTGCTGGGGCCTCCCCAGTCGCAGAGCTGACTGGCAGCCATATCTGAGTTTTCATCAGCATGGCCCACACTGTTTGCTCCACCATGGTGATTCCCTGAGACCCTGCCCCATCCAATTTGCAGCCCCACCCAAACTATTTGCAGCAGCTTTTCCATATGAATGGCCTGTCTTGGATCAGGCTTCAGACTTTGCTAAAATCTCTCAAACAAGCTGCAGCTGGTGTCAGCATGCCTCAAACCTGTCAATAAAAGGCTCAAGACCTGGCTCTAGCACCAGCCTGCCTGGTTTCACAGCTGAGCACCTCCAAGCCCAATACAAACAGCAGCTATCTGCAGACCCCTCTGTAGTTCCTGCCAGGTGGCCCCAGGCAGTGGCTGACTTTGCGCCTCCCTGGAGGCCCTAGAGCCAGTGCACCCAGAGAACAGCTTCTACACATCCACAAGTGACACACTCAAAAGGCAGACTCAGTGAGCACCAAAGCCCCACTGAGGTCCTACTCCATAGGTGTGTTTCCTGCACAGCAGCTCTCCCACTGTTGTTGCAGCTGATCCTCTCAGCCAATTGGACCAATTGACCTGTTGAAGGTCAATTCCTCCCAGTGACACCAACAGCAATTAAGACTCAACTCCAATAAGACTGTGCACAAAGCCCACATAGGGCTGCCTGCACCTTAAGTGTCCAGCTTAGGTGACTGGGGAGGCTGAGGCACTGGCCCAACAGGATGCCTGCTACCCCAGGCTGCACTACCAATTTCAGGAGACATAGTAGCTCTACCTAACACATAGAAACAAACACACAGGATAACAACTTAGGAGAGAATCCAAGATGACGGCGTAGGTAAACACCTAAACTGCTGGCTCGCACAACAATTTCAAAACTACAATTAAAAGACAGAACGTCCATCACCCAGAACCATGGGAAAGCTGGCTGAGTGGAAGTTCTACAACAAGAAGGAAAGAGAAAAGAGCATTGAGACGTGCACAAGCACTGAAAAGCTGAGGTACGGAGGCACGCGATCCGGGCTGGGGGCAGGTGTTGCTTTTTCAACCTGAAGGGAGACAAGCCCCCGATTACTCTGAAATCCAGTTTCTGGGAAGACACGGGGGACCCAAACTTCTACGGGGAGAAGCTGGACTGTCTTACATTGGGTTGGAAAGTGAGGGTGGCTTCCTTGCAGAGCTGCACGCAGGAATAACTGCTTACTGCGCTAGGCATGGGGTGCGGGGGATGCGGTCAGAGACGCAGAGCCGGCTAACTAGCAGCCATCGCTGTTTGCCATGCCCTAGCCTAGTAACACCCTGACACCCGGCCCTGCACAACAAACAAACCCACCCAAGCTCCAAACAGCAACTTTAGTATAAGAATGGCCTGCCCTATCACAGCTTAACCTAGCAAACTTGCAGCCCATGTCAGACAGCTCCAAAACCTCCAAACCCCAAGCAAAGAGGAGAAAACTGTAGCTCTCGCTGTAGCTCCTGCTGGGTGGCCTCAGACAGTAGCTGACCTGAACCCCATTGGAGATCCAGAAGCCAGTGTACCTAGTGGTCAGTGTGAGACACCAGATTTCAACTCCTCACATCCATAAGTGACACATTCAAGAGGCAGACTCAGTGAGCACCAAAGCCCCACTGAAACAATCCTGCACCATAAGTGTATCTCCAGCGTAGCAGTTCTTCCATGATAGACACAGCAAGTCCTCACAGCTGATTGGCCTGGAGGTCAATTCCTCCCAGTGTACCAACAGCAATCAAGGCTTAACTACACCAAGACTTTGCACTCAGCCCACAAAGATGTGTACCAAGAGCGTCCACCTCATGTGATTGAGGAGGCTGAGCTACTGCCCCCTATAGGTCACCTACCACACAAAGCCACTCCATCAACACAGGGAAGCAGCCAAAATACGGAGACAAAGAAACATGTCACAAATGAAAGAAATGGAGGAAAGCAAACTACTGGACGACATAGAGTTCAGAACCACATTTATAAGGTTACTCAAGAATCTTCTAAAAACCGCTGAGAAACTTGATGAGACCTTTAAGGATATTAATGAGAATGCCAAAAAAATGGAAAAGGACCAGTCAAAAATGAAGCATACACTGGTTAAAATAAAGAATATACAGAAACTCAACTGTAGATCAACGTACCCCAAGAATCAAACCAAAGAACTGAAATATGAGGAAACAAACAACAACAAAAAAAACCCAACCAGAAAAACAAACAAAAAAAGAATCAAAAATATGAAGATAGTGTAAGGAGCCTCTGGGACAACTTTAAGTGTACCAACATCCGAATTTTGGGGGTGCCAGAAGAAGAGAGAGAGCAAAATATTGAAAACCTATTAGAAGAAATAATGACAGAAAACTTTCCCTACCTGCTGAAAGAAATAGACTTACAAGTTCAGGAAGCACACAGAACCCCATACAAGAGGAATCCAAAGAGGACCACACCAAGACATGTCATAATTAAAATGCCAAGGGCAAAAGACAAAGAGAGAATCTTGAAAGCAGCTAGAGAAAAACTGTTAGTTACCTACAAGGGCGTACCCATACGACTGTCAGCTGATTTCTCAGCAGAAACTATGCAGGCCAGAAGGGAGTGGCAAGAAATATTCAAAGTAATTAACAGCAAGAAACTACAACCAAGATTACTCTACCCAGCAAAGCTATCATTCAGAGTTGAAGGTCAGATAAAGAGCTTCACAGACCAGAAAAAGCTAAAGGAGTTCATCACCACCAAACCAGGATTACATGAAATGCTGAAGGGTATTCTTTAAGAAGAGGAGGAAGAAGAAAAAGGTAAAGATAAAAATTATGAACAACAAAATGACATCAAATACATACCTACCAACAAGCGAATCTAAAAATCAAGTGAATAAAAAATCTGAAGAACAGAATGGACTGGTGAATATAATAGAATCAGGGACATAGAAAGGGAGTGGACTGACAATTCTTAGGAGGAAGGGGATATGAGGGGTGCGGGAAGAGATTGGACAAAAATCTTACACCTACAGATGAAGACAGTGGTGGGGGGTAAGGGCATGGGGTGGGGTGGGGAATCAGGTGGAGGGGAGCAATGGAGGGGGGAAGAGGAACACCTGTAATAATCTGAACAATAAAGCTTTATTAAAAAACAAACAAACAAATAAACATAACAACTTAGAAAAACAAAAAGAAACAAACACACAGAAGCAGCCAAAATGCAGATACAAAAAAACATGTCACACATGAAAGAAACTGAAGTAAGCAAACTACAGGATACAGAGTTCAAAACCATGGTTATAAGGTTACTAAAGGATCTTCATGAGAGCTTCAAGTGACTTAGTGAGAATGTCAAAGACATGGAAAAGGACCAGTTAGAAATTAAGCATACACTAACTGAAATAAAGAATATTTACAGGGATTCAACAGTTGAGGAGGCTGGGAATGAAATCAAATCAATGATTTGGAATATGAGGAAGCAAAAGACACCCAATCAGAAGAGCAACAAGAAAAAAGAATCCAAAAATATGAAGATGGTGTAAGGAGCCTCTGGGACAACTTCAAGCATACCAGCATTCACATCATGGGGGTGCCAGAAGGAGAAGAGAGAGTGCAAGATGCTGAAAACCTATTTGAAGAAATAATGACAGAAAAATTCCCTTACCTGTTGAAAGAAATAGACTTACAAGTCCAGGAAGCACAGAGAGTCCCAAACAAGAGAAACCCAAAGAGACCCATACCAAGACACATCATAATTAAAATGCCAAAAGTTAAAGATAAAGAATGAATCTTAAAAGCAGCAAGAGAAAAGCAGTTAGTTACCTACAAGAGAGTGCCCATATGACTGTCAGCTGATGTGTCAACAGAAATTTTGCAGGCCAAAAAGGAATGGCAGGAAATATACAAAGTGATGAACAGCAAGGACCTACAACCAAGATTACTCTACCCAGCAAAGTTTGCATTTAGAATTGAGGGCCAGATAAAGAGCTTCCCAGACAAGGAATTCATCACCACCAAACCTGTATTACAAGAAATGTTGAAGGGTATTCTTTAAGAAAAGGAAGAAGAAGAGGAGGAAGAAGAAGAAGAAGAAGAAGAAGAAGAAGAAGAAGAAGAAGAAGAAGAAGAAGAAGAAGAAGAAGAAGAAGAAGAGAAAAAAATATGAACAATAAAATGGCAATAAATACATATCTATCAACAATTGAATCTAAAAATCAAAATAAATGAACAAGAAATCTAATGAACAAAATAAATTGGTGAATAAAATAGAACCAAAGGCATGGAAACATGCAACAGACTGATGAATCTCAGAAGGAAAGGGGGAGAGGGGGCAGGAATAGATTAACCAAAGATCTTACCTATGGACACAGACATAGGTGGTGAAGGCCTGGGGTGGTGCAGAAACTGGTAGAGTGGGACTATTATTATCAGCAACTAGACTCAGTAGCCAACTGCTCCCCCACCAGTTCCAGTCCTAACTGGTCCACCTCCACCAGCTGCTCTCTCGACCTCTCCCTTCTGTGCCTCTTCTTATTGATCACTCTGGGGAGTCCTGTCCCTCCAGGCAGATAGTGTGCTCCCCAACAACTGGAGCCTCCTCTGAGTGCCAGCACCAGCTCTGAACTGGGATCCCAGAGGACTGGCTGGTTGTACAGTCTCAGCACTTGGCCCTGAGCAGCGTCCCCAGCACCTGCTTTCAAAGGTGCTTGATTTCCTCCTCCCAGAAAAGCAACACCCTCCAGCCTACCAGGTCTGGCCCAAGCTCCTCCTCCCTCCTGTAATTCCAGAATCAAAGAAGCCCACCCCACCCCCACCTCTCCAGCGCAGGCTCACAGCGGGTCTGTGGGCCCCACACCACACACAGGACAGACTATCTCCAGAGAAGCCTCTCTATTCCCAAACCATTTGCTGGAAACTTGATCTCCCTGGCCCTCAGAGTCACCTCGGTGGAGAAGTTTGCAGAGGACTTTGATGGCTGAGTTCCCCAGCTGTGGTTGTGGATGGGCTCAGGAATCCCATACTTACTCTCATTTGTTACCATCCATCACATGGGGGCAGGGTTAGCGGGGGGGGGGGGGGGGAGGCATTGCTTGAAGAATTGCATCAAGCCCTAGGGCAGTGGTCGGCAAACTGCGGCTCGCAAGCCACGTGCGGCTCTTTGGCCCCTTGAGTGTGGCTCTTCCACAAAATACCACATGTGGGCGCGCACATACAGTGTAATTGAAACTTCGTGGCCCATGCGCAGAAGTCGGTTTTCAGCTCTCAAAAGAAATTTCAATCGTTGTACTGTTGATATTTGGCTCTGTTGACTAATGAGTTTGCCGACCACTGCCCTAGGGGAACCACCAGCTAACCTTTTAATATCCCAAACCACCCCTTAGCTGCCCAGCTGGGCTGATGGCCCAGAACAGGATGGGGGAGTTCATTGCATTTTCATGGGGCTTTGGAGCTCACATTTTAGGTATGATCCATTTCAGGAGGACCAAAAAGCCCACTCAGAGAATTTTCTCTTCAATCCCTCATAGCCCAGTCTGTGCCCAGAGGAAGGCTGAGGTTCTGGGGTAACTGTGCTCCCAACCACACTCCCTCAAAGCTGGAGGGACAGTCCCCTGATCCCCATCACTGAGCCTGGGATGGGCTTAGGCACACCATGCTCTCCCCTTCCCTTCCTAGAGGGATATAAACAAGACTAGAGAAGGGAAAAGGGCTCATAAGGTGCTAAAATGTGGTGCTAGGTAGGCAGGAGGGATGGGAAGGGATAAACACGAGGGCCCTAAATTCCCAGGAGAAGGACACCTAAGGTATCTTCTTCCTCCTGGAAGGAGAAAGAGTGGGAAACCAAAGTTTAGGACATGAGATTGGCTTCCAATGATGGTGAAGAACCCAGAATAGCGGGCACAGCAATGAGGGTGGTGCCAGGGCTGTGCCTACTCGGTAGAAGGAGGGGTGGGGGACCAGCCCAAGCCAAGCTGAAAGGGATCCATTGGCTCTGACCTGGCCAATTGTCTTACCCTGGGAGAGGGTATTTACACAAAAAGGGTTAACCCCACAATACAAAGAGAGAATTAAACTTTGGCCCACTTTTAGGACTACCATCTAGGAACACCTGCATATACTATATATGCAGAGAAAATGCTCAAGACTCTTTGTAACCAAGCCCAGTATACATCAGTAAACTTTGCTATGTTAATATAGTAGGTACTACTCAGCTGCCACAAAGAAGGAGGCAATATTTCCTTGTGGACTGACTTGGTAGAACCTCCAAGACATAATGCCAAGTAGCAATAACCAAGAATGCAAGTTGCTAAACAATATATAAATCACAATCCCATTTTATGTTCCTCTAAGCTAAGTATACAAGTGTGGATGTGGTAGAGGAGGTAAATACATAAAAAATTAATCTGGCAGGCACACAGAAAATTGTTCATAGTGGTCACATGCAGGGAAGGAATAAGTTTGGGAAAAAGAAGAGGATATCACTTGTTTGAAATGTGTATTTAAAATCTAGCTATGTAATAAGCGAAAGACATCATGAGACTGTATTGAAGCCTGTTGTAAAGGCATCACTGAGTTGTATGAAATGGATTCCATCCACAGCTTCCCTCAAAGCTAGATGCAGTCCTGAAATTAAGTATTGGCCAATGAGATGGAGAAAGAAGTATTTAAAATAACTTCTAACAGAGGTGTTCTTTAAATGAGAGGTATTCTTTCCCTTCTTCCTTCTTCCAGCTAGTTGACATGCAATTGTGTTGGCTGAATCTCAAGCAGCCACCTTGACCAAAGAGGTGGAGGTTGTGAGTTAAACAGGATAGAGCAGTAAGTTAGCTACAAAGACAGAGTCTGAGCTAAGACCAGATCTTGGGACCAGAGGAGACCTCAGGGACCACTAGTCTATCCATACTTACCATCAGACACAAAGGAAATTGAGGCCCAAAGAGGTCACATGATATTCCAGGGACAGCAACTGAGCTAGATGTTCTGCCCAAGATCCCCACCACCATCACTGCCCCACCCACAGGGCTCTTTCTCTAGAAACCTCCCTTCCCCAAAAAAGTCGGAGATTAAAAATGGCAGCAGAGTGAGTGGATGCTACACAAGCATGTTCCCAGGAGCAAGTTGGAATTGAGAATAAAATACAGGAAAACTTCCTGAATAATCTACAGAAGATTCACTGGAGAGAATCCTGATACCCAAGGACCTAAAGTGGAGACTGCATAGAGACTGGCAGGCCAGGCACCCACAGACAGCAACTGAAGTTCCAGAGAGATATCTCAGCTGTGGTGGGTTGCCACTGAGAATTCTGGGATCTTATCCCCAAGCTGGGCTCCCCAGCAAAGAGCACCAGAACTGAAAAGGATACCCACATAACATCTGGCTTTGAAAAGCATCAGAGTTGCTGTCTGCCAGGGAGAGATGGCTGAAAAATCAGGCATCCTCTTAAAGGGCCAATGCACAAAATTCCTTGTGGAGCCACTCAACTTATGCTCCAACAGAGGGAGGGCAGAGTGAACTAGAGTTCTGTAAGCAGAAGCCAGGATTGCAAACTCAGGGGTTAGAGCTCAGAAGGCAGACACCCCCAGTTTCCTGTGCTGAATCATTCCCTCACACAGTGGAGGACATCTTTCCCACACAGACATTTGCCTGCCTGGATGTGGGGGGAGACAGTTGACCCACCCTACTGGAAAACACCTTGCCCTGAGGCCACTAAAGAGACTAAAAAGAACAATTAGCCTCCAGGCAGAAGCAACTGCCCAACCCTGCAGAAAAAACTCTCCCCACACCTGAGGATAATTGCCTGCAGGCAATTAAAGTTGGAATCCTATTAGTCTGTAGACAGAGGCAGTCTCTGGAGGTTTTGAGTCTTTGCCAATCCAATTAGTCAGAAACAGCCTTTAACACTGTCCTGCACTAGAGATTGAGTGGTATAGAAGATGTACCGAAAACATAGTCACAAACCCAAACAGACAACCAAAATGAGAAAATAAAGAAACAACCCCCAAATGAAAGAACTATCGAATACTCCAGAAGAAGAGATAAATGAAGCAGAGATAAGAAATTTATCTGAAACAGAGTTCAGAGTAATGACGTTAAAGATGCTCAACAGTATGAAAAAATATATAGTAACTATGAAAGAAGAACAGTCTGAGATAAAGAATGACATAACACAAAGAAGACATTGGAAGGAATACACTGCAGATTAGGGGAAGCTGAGGATCAAATCAGTGAATTAGAAGACAGAGTTGAAAATATCACTCAATTAGAGAACCAAAAAGAAAAAAAAAAATTTTAAAACAGAAGGAGAACCGGACAAAATGGCAGCGGAATAGAAGGACGTGTCCTGAGTCTTCTCCCGGAGCAAATAGAGGAGGCAGCTGAGAATTGGCAAAGGAGGCACAGCTGGTGAGACAGTTTGCAGCTGGGAAGAGCAGGGATCCCCCGGATAAAGGAAAACATGGGGAGACAAAAAAGCAATACCCAAAGGAAAGAAAAAGAGGAATCACCAGAAAGGGAGTTAAATGAAACTGAGGCTAGCAGCTTAACAGAGAGAGAATTCAGAGTAATGGTTCTAAGGATGTTTAAACGGATGGATGACAAATACACACAACTCAATGACAAATACACACAACTCAATGAGAACTACAAGGAACTGAATGAAAATGTCACCAACGTGAAAAGAAACCAAGAGGAGATGAAGAACGACATAGCTGCAATAAAGAACACATTGGAAGGCTTAAACAGTAGACTAGAAGAGGCTGAGGACCGCATCAGTGAATTAGAAGACAAGGTAGGAAAACACACACAAACACAGCAGCAAATGGAAAGAAGACTTAAAAAGCAAGAGGAGAGCCTAAGGGAGCTTTGGGACAACACAAAACGAAACAATATTAGAATAATAGGGATACCAGAAGGAGAGGAAGAGAAGCAAGGAATAGAAAACCTGTTTGAAGAAATAATGACGGAGAACTTCCCTGATATTGGCAAGAAAAAAACTATGCAAGTCCAAGAAGTACATAGAGTCCCAAACAAGTTGAACCCCAAAAGACCAACACCAAGACACATCATAATTAAATTGGCGAATACCAATGACAAAGTAAGAATCTTAAAGGCTGCCAGAGAGAGACAGAAAGTTACCTACAAGGGATCTCCTATTAGAATATCAACTGATTTCTCAACAGAAACACACCAGGCCAGAAGGGAATGGAATGAAATATTCAAAGTGATGCAAAGCAAGGGTCTGAATCCAAGAATACTATACCCAGCAAGGTTATCATTCAAAATTGAAGGGGGAATCAGGAGCTTCACAGACAAAAAAGGGCTAAGAGAGTTTATCACTACCAAGCCAGCAATGCAAGAAATGCTGAAGGGACTGCTGTAAAAAGAAGAAAGAGAAAGGCAAAAAGAAACACAAACACTAAGGGGGAAAATATGACAACAAACATGTACTTGTCAATAATAACATTAAATGTAAATGGATTAAATGCACCAATCAAAAGACATAGGGTAGCTGAATGGATAAGAAAACATGACCCATATATTTGCTGTCTACAAGAGACTCACCTCAGAGCAAAGGATTCACACAGACTGAGAGTGAAGGGATGGAAAAATATTTTTCAAGCAAATGGAAATGAGAAAAAAGCTGGGGTAGCAATACTTATATCTGATAAAATAGACCTCAAAGTAAAGGGCATAACAAGAGATAAGGAAGGCCACTACATAATACTAAAGGGAGCAATTCAACAAGAAGATATAACTCTGGTAAACATATATGCACCCAACGCAGGAGCACCCAAATACATAAAAAAACTCCTGGAAGAGATCAAGGGAGAGATCGACAACAATACAATCATAGTAGGAGACTTTAATACACCACTGACATCACTGGATAAATCCTCCAGACAAAAAATCAGCAAAGAAATAGCAATTCTAAATGACACACTAGATCAGATGGACCTAATTGACATCTTCAGAGCATTTCACCCCAAAGCCTCGGAATATACGTTCTTCTCAAGTGCCCATGGGACATTTACAAAAATAGACCACATATTGGGTCACAAACAAAGCCTCCCTAAATTCAAAAAGATTGAAATCCTATCAAGCATATTCTCAGACCACAATGGCATAATATTAGAAATAAACTATAATAAAAACATTCCAAAAAATTCAAACACGTGGAAACTGAATAGCATGCTATTAAACAATGATTGGGTGATCAACGAGATCAAAGAAGAAATTAAAAACATCCTGGAGAATAATGACAATAAAAACACAACAATGCAAATGCTATGGGACACAATGAAAGCAGTCTTGAGAGGGAAGTTTATAGCTCTACAGGCCTACCTCAAAAAACAAGAAAAAATGGTAATAAATCTTCTAACTCAACAACTCAAAGAATTAGAAAGAGAGCAACAAGAAAAGCCCACAGTGAGCCGAAGGAAGGACATAATAAAGATCAGAGCAGAAATGAATGACATAGAGACCAAAAAAACAATACACAGGATCAACAAAACCAAGAGCTGGTTCTTTGAAAGGATAAACAAGATTGATGAACCTCTAGCCAGGCTCACCAAGAAGCAAAGAGAGAGGACCCAAATAAACAAAATCAGAAATGAAAGAGGTGAAATAACAACAGACCCCACAGAAATACAAAGGATTGTTAAAAAATACTATGAACAACTCTATTCTAACAAACTACACAATCTGGAGGAAATGGACACATTCCTAGAAAAATACAACCTTCCAAAACTCACACAGGAAGATTCTAAGAATCTCAATAGGCTGATAACTATGGAAGAAATTGAAGCAGTCATCAAAAAGCTTCCAGCAAACAAAAGCCCAGGGCCTGATGGCTTCACAGGGGAGTTTTACCAAACATTCAAGGAAGAACTAAAACCTATCCTCCTCAGACTATTCCAGAAAATTCAAGAAGAAGGAACACTTCCAAACTCCTTCTATGAGGCCAGCATCACCCTAATACCAAAACCAGACAAAGACAACACAATGAAAGAGAATTACAGGCCAATATCCCTCATGAACATAGATGCCAAAATCCTCAACAAAATTCTAGCAAATTGAATCCAGCAGTACATCAGAAAGATTATACACCATGACCAAGTAGGATTTATCCCAGGGATGCAAGGATGGTACAATATTCGCAAATCAATAAATGTGATACATCACATAAACAAATTGAGAGATAAAAATCACATAGTCATATCAATTGATGCAGAAAAAGCATTTGATAAAATCCAACACCCTTTCTTGATAAAAACTCTCAGCAAGGTGGGAATAGAAGGATCATACCTGAACATAATAAAAGCCATATACGACAAACCCACAGCCAACATCATACTCAATGGGCAAAAACTAAAACCATTTCCCCTAAGAACAGGAACAAGACAGGGATGCCCACTCTCACCACTCCTGTTTAATATAGTGCTGGAAGTACTAGCCATTGCGATCAGACAAGAAGAAGAAATAAAAGGCATTCAAATTGGAAAAGAAGAAGTAAAACTGTCCTTATTCGCAGATGTCATGATACTGTACATAGAAAACCCTAAAGACTCCATAAAAAAATTATTAGACTTAATAACTGAATTCGGTAATGTAGCAGGATACAAAATTAATGCCAAGAAATCTATGGCATTTATATACACCAATAATGAACTTACAGAAAGAGAGACTAAAAAAACAATCCCATTTACCATCGCACCAAAAAAATTAAGATACTTAGGAATAAACTTAACTAAAGAGGTAAAAGACCTATACGTAGAAAACTACACGACACTGAAAAAAGAGATAGAGGAAGACATAAACAGATGGAAGAACATACCATGTTCATGGATTGGTAGAATCAACATCATCAAAATGTCCATACTACCCAAAGCAATCTATAAATTCAATGCACTTCCCATTAAAATACCAACAACATATTTCACAGACCTAGAACGAAATTTCCAAAAATTTATCTGGAATAAAAAAAGAACCCGAATAGCTACAGCAATCCTGAGAAAGAAGAACAAAGTAGGTGGGATCTCAATACCAGATATCAAGTTGTATTACAAAGCTACTGTTCTCAAAACAGCCTGGTACTGGCACAAGAACAGACATATAGATCAATGGAATAGAATAGAGAACCCAGAAATTGACCCAAATCTATATGCTCAATTAATATTTGACAAAGGAGGCATGAACATTCAATGGAGTAAAGACAGTCTCTTCAACAAATGGTGTTGGGAAAATTGGACAGATACATGCAAAAGAATGAAGCTAGATCACCAACTTACACCATACACAAAAATAAATTCAAAATGGATAAAGGACTTAAACATAAGACGGGAATCCATGAAAATACTAGAGGAATCCACAGGCAGCAAAATCTCGGACATATGCCGAAAGAACTTCTTCACTGATACTACTCCTAGGGCAATGGAAGCTAAAGAGAAAATAAACAAATGGGACTACATAAAAATAAAAAGCTTTTGCACAGCAAAGAAAACCATCAATAAAACAACAAGAAAGCCCACTGCATGGGAGAACATATTTGCCAATGATATCAATGATAAGGGTTTAATCTCCAACATATACAGAGAACTCATACAACTTAACAAAAAGAAGATAAACAACCCAATCAAAAAATGGGCAACTGATCTAAGTAGACACTTTTCGAAAGAAGACAGAAGGCAGGCCAAGAGACATATGAAAACATGCTCACAGTCACTAATCATCAGAAAGATGCAAATCAAAACAACAATGAGGTACCATCTCACACCTGTCAGAATGGCTTTTATCAACAAATCAACAAACAACAAGTGTTGGCGAGGATGCGGAGAAAAAGGAACTCTTTTGCACTGCTGGTGGGAATGCAGACTGGTGCAGCCACTGTGGAGAACAGTATGGAGTTTCCTCAAAAAAATAAAAATGGAACTCCCATTTGACCCAGTGATCCCACTTCTAGGAATATATCCCAAGAATCTAGAAACAGGCATCAGAAAGGAAATATGCACCCCTATGTTCATAGCAGCACAATTCACCATAGCCAAGATTTGGAAACAACCTAAATGCCCATCAGCAGATGAATGGATTAAAAAACTGTGGTATATCTATAGAATGGAATACTACGCTGCGGTAAAAAAGAAGGAGTTCCTACCATTTGCAACAATATGGATGGAGATGGAGAATATTATGTTGAGTGAAATAAGCCAGGCAGAGAAAGATAAATATCACATGATCTCGCTCATTTGTGGAATATAATGAATGACATAGACTGATGAACAAGAACAGATCCAGAGGCTGAGAAACGTCAATCAGAAGATCATACCTCAGGTAAGGTAGGGGAGGGTGGGGGTAAGGTGGAGAGATCAACCAAGGGACTTGTATGCATGCATATGAACCTAATCAATGGACACAGTCAACAAGGGGGCAGGGCATTAAGAGAAATTGTTCCATATGACAAAAATTTTTAAATGAAACTCTCTGTAGACTGAAAATTATTTTGGAAGGAAACAAAGAGAAGTTTCCTTCAAAAGTCATAAGGATTGTAATTGAAAGTCAATATATTTGGCCGCTTGAACTAAAGTAAGTAATTTGTGTTTTTGCCTCCCTGACAAAGTTTATATAAAGATACAAAAAGAAATTGACAGCCAGTTTGAAATGGAATTGCCAGGGCCTAGGGCAAAGAATATCCTTACATGATATTATTCTACAATCTCATTATAATCTTAGATATTTTACAACAGCATACTTTACAATTATCCCAAACAAACTTACAAACTAATTCTTTGAATGGTGGGCAGCAATTTAAAAAAAGGGACATGAAAGGATTTAATCCCTTGCAGAAGGAATTAAGGCACTGGGAAGGCACTTGAGCGTCCTATATTGGCCCCTCTTGCCCTTTGTGCCAAGAGGGACCCTCTTCTCACAATCCAATTGCCCTCAGCTGTTACCTGAGCTTTCTGTTCATGCTGAGCTTGAAGCCTCGTGGGGGCTGGTACCAGGGATCTGTCTCACATCCAATTGTGTGAGCTGGGCCCTCACTGGAGAAGAAACCCGAGTTCCCCGAGATATGTGATCAGCACCAGGACCCTGCCAGCAGGCCAGGGGTTCCCAAGGCAGGTGCTGGGTGTGGAGGCCACAGGGTCATAGGCTACCAAGGAGACAGAACTGAACCTCACAGCACCCTGCTTGGCCCCGGAGGATGGCTGGTTAGCCAGAGACGGGTAAGATTCCTCAAGGAAGGAACAACCTAAGACAGGCACAGTCGCAGAGGGGCCATCAGGAGACAACTTGGGGGGGCAACAGAAGTGGGGCACAGACCCTCATCCCCCCAACATTACAGGGGCTTGAACCCTCACCCCCTTCTAAAGGAGGTCTCCTACCCCCATGGCTGCTTCGCGCTTCCCACACCCAGCTCAGATCGGGACCCAGGCAACAGAAAGAGACCCGGCCCAGCTCACATTGAGATACAGGTGACAGACAGAGACTTGGCCCAGCTCAGATCGGGACCCAGGTAACAGACAAGAGACTTGGCCAACAGCAGTTGCCCTATATCTAAATTCAGCTGAGCATTTGGAATGCTCAGGGCCCACTCAAGAATGCAAATAATCCTTCCCACTAATATTTACAGGGTAAACTAAGATTGTTGGTAGAGTATTAAATTTGACAGTAAAATAGTAATCGAGTTTTCAGATTAATTTAAATAGGCTAATTGAAATAAGTGAATATTCAAGTACTGGACAATAAGCTATTCTTAAAGTAATAACTAAAATTTCTATTGGTAGTTCATCTCATGGTAAAATTCCTGAATATGCAATGAACCTAAAGCAGTCATATGTGTGGGGGAAAAAAAAAATTTTTTTTAATTTCAAGTTATCAAGACTGCATTATAAAATTTACAAAAACCTCCATTAAAAAAAAAGGGGGGGGGATAGTAGGGCAATATCATGTAAGGAAAAATATCCTATAAGTAAATTACATCTAGAAAATTTTTACTTTACCAAATTAAGGTTCATTTGCAATGCTAACAGCAAGACAGCCATTAAAAAAACACATGGTGTCTAAATAAGACAAAGGAAAATCGTTTGAACAAAAATAAAAAGGATCCCAAATCAATTATATAGAAAAGATTCCTTTATTAACTTGTGGTCGAGAATATATTTGTATATTTTCAGAAAACAACCCCAAGACCAGATGGATTCCTGCAACAGAGAGGAATTGACAGGAGTGCTCCAACCACGAAGACAAGAGGAAAAAACAGTCCAGAGATGGAAGACGCTGACAATGCCTTGCCATGGGAGCAGTCAGCAGCTGTGCACCGCTGCAGGTTGCCTAGGACCAAACCAGAGAGGGTCGGACCTGCATTGCCACCATGTGCCCACCATCCAGATATCAATGCTGACATGTACACATAAGGAACTGTTGGACATTGAAATTGGGACTCAAACATTGTTTTGTTTTGTCTTGTTTTGTTATTATATATTTATTTCTAGTCTGCAGAGGCAAAACTTTTTAAAGGAAAGAAATGGTGGGAAAAAGATACAGAGGCAAAGAAGCATTGAACAGACTGTCAAACTACATTGGGAAGACAGGGGAGGTTGGGCGAGGAGGGCTGTAAGAGACCAACTGAAGGACTTGTAAGCTTGCATATAAGCACAACCAACGGATATAAGACACTGGGGCGGGGGGGCAGGGTGGGCAGGTGAAGGCATGTCCTGGGGGGTAGGGGAGGTCGGCGGGAGATCAAGGGGGAAAAAAAAGGAGACATATGTACTACTATTTGTAATACTTAAAACAATAATAATAAAATAAAATTAAAAAAAAATTATTAGACTTACTAACTGAATTCGGTAATGTAGCAGGATACAAAATTAATGCCAAGAAATCTATGACATTTCTATACACCAATAATGAAATTACAGAAAGAGAGACTAAAAAAGCAATCCCATTTACCATCGCACCAAAAAAATTAAGATACTTAGGAATAAACTTAACTAAAGAGGTAAAAGACCTATACACGGAAAACTACACGACACTGAAAAAAGAGATAGAGGAAGACATAAACAGATGGAAGAACATACCATGTTCATGGATTGGTAGAATCAACATCATCAAAATGTCCATACTACCCAAAGCAATCTATAAATTCAATGCACTTCCCATTAAAATACCAACAACATATTTCACAGACCTAGAACGAAATTTCCAAAAATTTATCTGGAATAAAAAAAGAACCCGAATAGCTACAGCAATCCTGAGAAAGAAGAACAAAGTAGGTGGGATCTCAATACCAGATATCAAGTTGTATTACAAAGCTACTGTTCTCAAAACAGCCTGGTACTGGCACAAGAACAGACATATAGATCAATGGAATAGAATAGAGAACCCAGAAATTGACCCAAATCAATATGCTCAATTAATATTTGACAAAGGAGGCATGAACATTCAATGGAGTCAAGACAGTCTCTTCAACAAATGGTGTTGGGAAAATTGGACAGATACATGCAAAAGAATGAAGCTAGATCACCAACTTACACCATACACAAAAATAAATTCAAAATGGATAAAGGACTTAAACATAAGACGGGAATCCATGAAAATACTAGAGGAATCTACAGGCAGCAAAATCTCGGACATATGCCGAAAGAACTTCTTCACTGATACTACTCCTAGGGCAATGGAAGCTAAAGAGAAAATAAACAAATGGGACTACATAAAAATAAAAAGCTTTTGCACAGCAAAGAAAACCATCAATAAAACAACAAGAAAGCCCACTGCATGGGAGAACATATTTGCCAATGATATCAATGATAAGGGTTTAATCTCCAACATATACAGAGAACTCATACAACTTAACAAAAAGAAGATAAACAACCCAATCAAAAAATGGGCAACTGATCTAAGTAGACACTTTTCGAAAGAAGACAGAAGGCAGGCCAAGAGACATATGAAAACATGCTCACAGTCACTAATCATCAGAGAGATGCAAATCAAAACAACAATGAGGTACCATCTCACACCTGTCAGAATGGCTTTTATCAACAAATCAACAAACAACAAGTGTTGGCGAGGATGCGGAGAAAAAGGAACTCTTTTGCACTGCTGGTGGGAATGCAGACTGGTGCAGCCACTGTGGAGAACAGTATGGAGCTTCCTCAAAAAACTAAAAATGGAACTCCCATTTGACCCAGTGATCCCACTTCTAGGAATATATCCCAATAATCTAGAAACACGCATCAGAAAGGAAATATGCACCCCTATGTTCATAGCAGCACAATTCACCATAGCCAAGATTTGGAAACAACCTAAATGCCCATTCAGCAGATGAATGGATTAAAAAACTGTGGTACATCTATACAATGGAATACTACGCTGCGGTAAAAAAGAAGGAGTTCCTACCATTTGCAACAATATGGATGGAGATGGAGAATATTATGTTGAGTGAAATAAGCCAGGCAGAGAAAGATAAATATCACATGATCTCGCTCATTTGTGGAATATAATGAACGACATAGACGGATGAACAAGAACAGATCCAGAGGCTGAGAAATGTCGATCAGAACATCATACCTCAGGTAAGGTAGGGGAGGGTGGGGGTAAGGTGGAGAGATCAACCAAGGGACTTGTATGCATGCATATGAACCTAACCAATGGACACAGACAACAAGGGGGCGGGGCATTAAGAGAAATTGTTTCATGTGACAAAAATTTTTAAATGAAACTCTCTGTAGACTGAAAATTATTTTGGAAGGAAACAAAGAGAAGTTTCCTTCAAAAGTCATAAGGATTGTAATTGAAAGTCAACATATTTGGCCTCTTGAACTAAAGTAAGTAATTTGTGTTTTTGCCTCCCTGACAAAATTTATATAAAGCTACAAAAAGAAATTGACAGCCAGTTTGAAATGGAATTGCCAGGGCCTAGGGCAAAGAATATCCTTACATGATATTATTCTACAATCTCATTATAATTTTAGATATTTTACAACAGCATATTTTACAATTATCCCAAACATACTTACAAACTAATTCTTTGAATGGTTGGCAGCAATTAAAAAAAAAAGGGGGGACATGAAAGGATTTAATCCCTTGCAGAAGGAATTAAGGCACTGGGAAGGCACTTGAGCATCCTATATTGGCCCCTCTTGCCCTTTGTGCCAAGAGGGACCCTCTTCTCACAATCCAATTGCCCTCAGCTGTTACCTGAGCTTTCTGTTCATGCTGAGCTTGAAGCCTCGTGGGGGCTGGTACCATGGATCTGTCTCACATCCAATTGTGTGAGCTGGGCCCTCACTGGAGAAGAAACCCGAGTTCCCCGAGATATGTGATCAGCACCGGGACCCTGCCAGCAGGCCAGGGGTTCCCAAGGCAGGTGCTGGTTGTGGAGGCCATGGGGTCATAGGCTACCAAGGAGACAGAACTGAACCTCACAGCACCCTGCTTGGCCCCGGAGGATGGCTGGTTAGCCAGAGACAGGTAAGATTCCTCAAGGAAGGAACAACCTAAGATAGGCACAGTCGCAGAGGGGCCATCAGGAGAGAACTTGGGGGGGCAACAGAAGTGGGGCACAGACCCTCACCCCCGCAACATTGCAGGGGCTTGAACCCTCACCCCCTTCTAAAGGAGGTCTCCTGCCCCCATGGCTGCTTCGCACTTCCCACACCCAGCTCAGATCGGGACCCCGGCAACAGAAAGAGACCTGGCCCAGCTCACATCGAGATACAGGGGACAGACAGAGACTTGGCCCAGCTCAGATCGGGACCCAGGTAACAGACAAGAGACTTGGCCAACAGCAGTTGCCCTATATCTAAATTCAGCGAGCATTTGGAATGCTCAGGGCCCACTCAAGAATGCAAATAATCCTTCCCACTAATATTTACAGGGTAAACTAAGATTGTTGGTAGAGTATTAAATTTGACAGTAAAATAGTAATCGAGTTTTAGATTAATTTAAATAGCCTAATTGAAATAAGTGAATATTCAAGTACTGGACAAAAAGCTGTTCTTAAAGTAATAACTAAAATTTCTATTGGTAGTTCATCTCATGGTAAAATTCCTGAATATGCAATGAACCTAAAGCAGTCATATGTGTGGGGGAAAAAATTTTTTTTTTAATTTAAAGTTATCAAGACTGCATTATAATATTTACAAAAACCTCCATTAATTAAAAAAAACGGGGGGGGGGCATAGTAGGGCAATATCATGTAAGGAAAGATATCCTATAAGTAAATTACATCTAGAAAATTTTTACTTTACCAAATTAAGTTTCATTTGCAATGCTAACAGCAAGACAGCCATTAAAAACACACATGGTGTCTAAATAAGACAAAGGAAAATCGTTTGAACAAAAATAAAAAGGATCCCAAATCAATTATATAGAAAAGATTCCTTTATTAACTTGTGGTCGAGAATATATTTGTATATTTTCAGAAAACAACCCCAAGACCAGATGGATTCCTGCAACAGAGAGGAATTGACAGGAGTGCTCCAACCAGGAAGACAAGAGGAAAAAACAGTCCAGAGATGGAAGATGCTGACAACGCCTTGCCATGGGAGCAGTCAGCAGCTGTGCACCGCTGCAGGTTGCCTAGGACCAAACCAGAGAGGGTTGGACCTGCATTGCCACCATGTGCCCACCATCCAGCTATCAATGCTGACATGTACACATAAGGAACTGTTGGACATTGAAATTGGGACTCAAACATTGTTTTGTTTTGTCTTGTTTTGTTATTATATGTTTATTTCCAGTCTGCAAAGGCAAAACTTTTTAAAGGAAAGAAATGGTGGGAAAAAGATACAGAGGCAAAGAAGCATTGAACAGACTGTCAAACTACATTAGGAAGACAGGGGAGGTTGGGCGAGGAGGGCTGTAAGAGACCAACCGAAGGACTTGTACGCTTGCATATAAGCACAACCAACGGATATAAGACACTGGGGCGGGAGGGCAGGGTGGGCAGGTGAAGGCATGTCCTGGGGGGTAGGAGAGGTCGGGGGGAGATCAAGGGGGAAAAAAAAGGAGACATATGTACTACTATTTGTAATACTTAAAACAATAAAAATAAAATAAAATTTAAAAAAAATAAATAAATAAAACAGAAGGAGAGCTTAAGGGAGTTGTGGGACAATGTGAAACATAACAATATTAGAATAGTAGGTGTGTCAGAAGAGGCAGAAAGGGAGAAAGGAATAGAGAAGGTGTTTGAAGAAATAATGGTAGAAAACTTCCCTAACCTGGTAAAAAAAAAAAAAAAGTCACCCAAGTTCAGGAGGCACAGAGAACCCCAAACAAGAACACAAACAGACCCATGCCCAGACACAAGAGAGAATCTTAATGGCAGCAAGAGGAAAACAAAGTGTTACCTACAAAGGAGTTCCCATAAGGCTGACACCTGATTTCTCATCAGAAACTCTACAGGCCAGAAGTGAATGGCATGAAATACTTAAGGTAATGGAAATCAAGGGTCTGAGACCAAGATTACTATATCCAGCAAGGCTATCATTCAAAATAGATGGTCAAATAAAGAGCTTCCCAGACAAAAAAAAAGGCTAAAGGAGTTCATCACCACCAAGCCAGCATTACAAGAAATGCTAATGGGATTGCTTTAAGAGATTGCTGAGAAGAAGAAATGAAGAGAAACCTAGTCATACAGGATGACTATAAATGACTATAAATAAGTGATGACTATAAATAAGTACCTCTCAATAATAAACCTATATGTAAATGGATTAAATGCTCCAATCAAAAGGTGTAGGGTAACTGAATGGATATAAAAACATGACCCAATTATATGCTGTCTACAAGAGACTCACCTCAGAACAAAAGACACACACAGGATGAAAGTGAAGGGATGGGAAAAAATTTTTCACACAAAAACAAAAGAAAAAAAAGCTGAAGTAGCAATACTCATATCCGACAAAATAGACTTTAAAAGCATCATGCTAAGTGAAATAACCCAGTCAGAAAAAGATAAATATCATATGATCACACTCATTTGTGGAATGTAATGAACATAAACTGATGAACAAAAATAGAGCCAGAAGGGGGAAAATATATACTAGAATATAATACAAGTAATCCTGTTATTTACATATTGTTAATATTTCCTACAACTTTTGTGATATCATACTATGTGAGAACAGTTTTGGTAATACTATACTTAAAATCTTTTTATTCTTGAGATATTAATGTTTATTGCATGTAACATTATTTTTTAATGACTCTTTATTGTTCAGATTATTACAGTTGTTCCTCTTTTTTCCCCCATAGCTCCCCTCCACCCAGTTCCCACCACACTCCCTGCCCTTACCCCTCGACCACTGTCCTTGTCCATAGGTGGACGATTTTTGTCCAGTCTCTTCCCGCACCCCTTACACCCCCTTCCCCCTGAGAATTGTCAGTCCACTCCCTTTCTATACCCCTGATTCTATTATATTCACCAGTTTATTCTGTTCATCAGATTTTTTATTCACTTGATTTTTAGATTCACTTGTTGATAGATAATGTATTTGTTGTTCATAATTTTTATCTTTACCTTTTTCTTCTTCTTCCTCTTCTAAAGAATACCCTTCAGCATTTCATATCATACTGGTTTGGTGGTGATGAACTCCTTTAGTTTTTTCTTGTCTCTGAAGCTCTTTATCTGACCTTCAACTCTGAATGATAGCTTTGCTGGGTAGAGTAATCTTGGTTGTAGGTTCTTGCTGTTCATCACTTTGAATATTTCTTGCCACTCCCTTCTGGCCTGCATAGTTTCTGCCGAGAAATCAGCTGACAGTTGTATGGGTACTCCCTTATAGGTAACTAAGTGTTTTTCTCTTGCTGCTTTTAAGATTCTCTGTCTTTTGCCCTTGGTATTTTAATTATGATGTGTCTTGGTGTGGTCCTCTTTGGGTTCCTTTTGTTTGGGGTTCTGTGCGTTCCCTGGACTTGTCGGTCTATTTCTTTCACCAGGTGGGGGAAGTTTTCAGTCATTATTTCTTCAAATAGGTTTTCAATATCTTGCTCTCTCTCTTCTTCTGGCACCCCTATAATTTGGATGTTGCTATGCTTGAAGCCTTTGTCCCAGAGGCTCCTTGCACTATCTTCATATTTTTGGATTCTTTTTTCTTTTTTGTGTTTCCAGTTGGGTGTTTATTGCTTCTTCGTATTTTTCGTATTTCAAATCTTTGACTTGATTCTTGGGATCCTCTAGTCTGCTGTTGGATCTCTGTTTATCATTCTTTATTTCAGTCAGTGTATGCTTAATTTCTAGTTAGTCCTTTTTCATATCCTTGAGAGTCTCACTATATTTCGTGGAGGTTTCTAGAGATTATTGAGTAACCTTATAACCGTGGTTTTGAACTCTATATCCAGTTGTTTGCTTTCCTCCATTTCTTTCATTTGTGACATGTTGCTTTGTCTCTGCATTTTGGCTGCTTCCCTGTGGTTGTAGGTTCTTGTTATTCATCACTTTGAATATTTCTTGCCACTCCCTTCTGGCCTGCATAGTTTCTGTTGAGAAATCAGCTGACAGTTGTATGGGTACTCCCTTATAGCTCAGCCTCCCTAATTACCAGAAGTGGACACTCTTGGTGCACCCCTTTGTGGGCTGTGTGCACAGTCTTATTGTAGTTAAGCCTTGATTGCTGTTGGTATCACTGGGAGAAATTGACCTCCAGGACAAGTGGCTGTGAGGACCAGTTGTGTCTACAATGGAAGAATTTCTGTGCTGGAGACACCCTTATGGGGCAGGACTTGCTTCAGTGGGGCTTTGGCACTCACTGAGTCTGCACCCTGAGTGTGTCTCTTATGGATGTGAAGAGTTGTAATCTGGATGGTCTCACTCTGACCACGGCAACACTGGCTCTTGGATCTCTAAGGAGGTGCAAAGTCAGCCACTGCCTGAGGCCACCCAGCAGGAGCTACAGAGAGATCTGCAGATTCCTTCTCTTTGTTTGGGATTTGGAGGTGCCCAGATGAGGCCCAGCTGTGAAGCAATGCAAGATGCTGTGGAGCCTTGGGCCTTCTTTTGGAAGCTCTGGGGCTCTCTGACCCAGCTGCAGTTTGTTATGTATTAAATTGCAAAAGGCCGGTGCATTCATATGCAAAAGCCTCTGGGCACAGCTTGGGTGGGGTTGTAAATTGGGTGGGGCAGGGTCTCAGGGAATCACCAGGGCATAGCAAACAGCAATGGCTGCCCATCAGCCCTGCCCCAAAGAGGCCCCTGGGACTCTGTGTCCTGCAGCACCATGCAGGAACAGTGATCGCTGCAAGCACCTCTGAGAGAAAGCCGCCCTCATGTTCCAGCCCGATGCCAGACAGTCTAGTTTCTCTCTGTATGAGTCTGGGTCCCCAGAGTCTTACCCAAACTGGAGTTCAGAGCAGTGGGGAGCTTGTATCTCCCTCCCAATTGAAAAAGACAACAGCATATCCAGTTGCCAGCCCCTTTAGTGTGCGCCTCCATACCTCCACACTTCCACACTTCCGCACCTCCTACTGGACTCAATGCACTTTTTTCTTTCCTTCTAGTTGTAGAATTTCCACTCAGCCAGCCTTCCCATGGTTCTGAATGATATTCGTTTTGTCTTTTAGTTGTAGTTTTGATATGGCTGTGAGTGGCAGCAAGTTCAGATGTTTACCTATGCCACCATCTTGGTTGTCCGCATGTAACATTATTATATTTCAGATCATTTTTCTTGAAACATTAAGGTTTATTGCATGTAACATTATTATATTTAAACTAGAGGCCTGGTGCACAGCTCTGATGTGATACTTAGGCCTGCTGGGGCCACCTGTGTGAGGAAAAGAAATGAATGAAGACATGTGATCTCCCACAAATTGTTCATTTTCTTTCATAAATACTAGAGGCCTGATGCACAAAATTCATGCATGGAGGGTGGGTCCCCTCAGCCCAGCCTGCACCCTCTCCAATCCAGGACCCCTCGGGGGATGTCCAACTCCCAGGGATCGGGCCTAAACCAGCAGTCAGACATCCCTCTCACAATCTGGGATCACTGGCTCCTAACTGCTCACCTGCCTGACTGCCTGATCATCCCTAACTGCCCTCTCTACCAGCCTGATCACCCCTAACCACCTCTGCCTGCTGGCCTGATCACCCATAACTGCCCTGCCTGCTGGCCTGGTCGCCCCTCACTGCCCACCCTGCTGGCCTGGTCACTCCCAACTGCCCCCCTGCCAGCCTGGCCACCCCCAACTGGCCCCCCCTGCTGGCCTGGTCAGCCCTCACTGCTCTCCACTGCCAGTGTGGTTACCCCTCACTATCCCCCCTGCCAGCCTGGTTGCCACCAACTACCCCCCTCGTCCCTCACTGCGCCTGCTGCTGGTCTGGTCACCCCATGCAGCCTGATATTCGATTGTTTGGTTGCCCCTCACTGACTGCCCCCCCCCCCGTTGGCCTGGTCACCCCATGCAACCTGCTGTTCAGTCATTTGATTGTCCCTCACTAACCCCCATGCCAGCCTGGTTACCCCATGCAGCCTGCTGTTCAGTCATTACTGTGAGGGTGTCCTGACAATTTGCATATTACCCTTTTATTAGTATAGATTTGTTTTTCTTGAAATAAAAAAACTGGGGGGAAAAAGAAATGCTGGAGAGTCTGCTGTAATGAGAAGAAACAAAGAGCAAAACATAGGCATACAAAATTAAAATGGCATTAAATAAGTACCTATCAATAATAACTCTAAATATAAATGGATTAAGTGCTCCAATCCAAGGACACAGTGTAGCTGAATGTATATAAAAACATGGCCCAACTATATGCTGTCTATAAGAGTCTGATCTCAGAACAAAAGACACACAGAGATGAGAGTGAAGGGATGGCAGAAAAATTTTCATGCACATAGAAATGAAAAAAAAAAAAGCTGGAGTATCAATAGTCATATCCAACAAAATAGACTTCAAAATGAAGGACCTTCACACCTCTCTCTTCTCTGTCTTCATTATCCACAAATGTCACTACATAATACTAACAGGATCAATCCAACAAGAGGATATAACCCTGGTAAACATATATGCACCCAATATAGGAGAACTAAATATATTTAAAGATCCAGAAAATGGCGGCAGAATAGACAGACGTGTCACGAGCCTTGTCCCAGAGCAGATAGAAAGAACAGCTGAGGGTCGCATGGGGAGTGTATGTTGGAGAGTAAAGGGACAGCTATACTCCAGGAGAAGGCGGTGGACTGCTGGACGGGGTCCCCTGACCGGGCAGCCCTCACTGCTGCCGGGTTCCGTCTCGGAACCACCAGCTTGGATGGACACAGAGACCATGCCATCTTGAAGGGGAAAGTGGATGTTATCTGCAGCCTGAAAATCTACAACTACAGCACCCACTGAACAGCTGCATACCCCAGAACACCGGTCCCCAATTGGCACAAACATGCAAATTCAGAGGAGCTCTACACTCCACCACGGAAAGGTCAGATTTCACCTGGGATAAGGTGAGATCTCTGGTCCCATCAGGACAGAGAAATGCATGCATTGTGGGAGCTGGAGGACCAGGGGAAGTCTGCACCCAGAAAATTCCATGGCTGTTGGGGCTGGCGTGATCTGTGAATGTGGAAGGGGGTCCTCAGAGCTGCTAACAGAGGGGATCTCTAAAAAGCAACCTATTTTGATCTGACGCAGAAGGACAGCCTAAAAATTTTGGGAGTGTGCCAGCTGCTTGGACACAAGGGGAAAAAGGGGATTGTGCAGGCTTATGCGTAGACCCAGAGTTCACACACTCGCGCTTTCTCTTTGAATCCTTGCCTCTGATAACTGAGCCCAATACATAGGATTACCCAGTTGGGGACACCCTAGAAGACTGCAGGGGAAAGTTGTTTTTCTGGAACCTGGGGATCAGAGTGGGGAGTGACCGTCAGAGAACCAGCTCTGGGGCAGCGCACTCCCACAAACCGGTATTGAGTACCACAAGGAAAGCAGGATCTAAGCACTGGATAAAGAGGACCTATAGACCTGGAAATCAACCCAGAAACACTGCCACCCAGGGGATGAATCACAAATTGAATCTTGTGTAATCACAAATTAAGGAATACAAGAAAGTAAGACACACTGCCTGCTTAAAAATCAGGACTGGCTTACAACACTGAGGAGCAGTGGAATGCAAGGAACTGCAATACTGTCCTGACTGGGAAACAGGTGTGCCAAACAGAACAATAGAGGAAGTGAAGGACCTTCACTACTGCACATTTTATTTTATTTATTTATTTTTATTTTTTATTATTTTTCTTTTTTTTCCTTTTTCATTTTTACTTAAGCAACTAATTTTATTCCTCACTTGATTTTACCTTTTTGATTATTACATTTTTATTCTCAATCAGTATTATTACTACTACTATTTTACCTCTTTTTTTAAAAAGTGTCATTTTACTTTCTCCTTATACGACTTGGAGATTAGTGTTCTACATTCTATCTTCATCTTTCCTTTAGCATCATTCTACTCTATCTCAACTCTACCTTTATGCCATCATGCTTTTATAACTTTTGCCCTTTTGTTGTCCTGTTTCTCTTACCCTTTTCCTGCTTTAGATTTTCCCTATTCTTTCTGTTTACCCCCTGTTAAAATTTCACCCTACTTATATATCTAATTTCCAATCCCCTGCTCTAGGTTCATACACACCTCTCTTTTCTCTGTCTTCACTATCCAAAAAATTGTTTTTCTCTCTGTCCTTTTGTTGTTATTTGCTTGAATGTTAATTATATCGATGTTTTATGCTTGTTTATGAGATTGTTTTGCTTATTCTTTTTTGTTTGTTTTGTTTTTTGCATCTATTTTTCCTCACCTCGCTTGATATTAATTGTTGTTTGTGGTTTGTACTCATCTCCAAGTACTTGTTGCTGGTATTTGCTCAGATTAGTGGCTGTTCTATTGGAGTTCCCCACCCCCCCATTTATATAGTTTGTTCCCCTTTTCTTTCATGTTCTCTTTCTTTTATCTCTTATTTTTTTTTCCTTTGCCCAATTTCATTTTGGCATTCCTTTCTTTCTCTTTCTTCTTCTTACTCTCCTATCCCATAATTTGCCTTTCTATGGTGGTCATCTTTATTTGGGGATATTAATATTGTGAATACATTTCTGTTCAGTGCCTTGTGTGTGGTACCTGGTTGTGTTGTATTTCATGCCTTTAAATCAACACAGGAGAGAGAGCACTACATAACCAGACACCCAGAGAAGAGAGACCATGGAGACAAAGAAACAGCCCGCATATGAAAGAAAAGCAGGCATCACCAGAAAAGGAAGTAAACGAAATGGAGGCAAGCAACCTGCCAGAGAAAAAATTCAGAGAAATGGTCATAAGGTGTTTGAAAAGAATGGAAGACAAATTCGACAATATGAGTAAGAACCAAGTGGAAATGAAGAAGAACCAAGAAGAAATGAAAAATGACATCGCTGCTGTAAAGAACTCAATAGAAAGCATCAAGCGTAGACTAGAAGAAGCAGAGGACTGCATCATTAAGCTAGAAGACAAGGTAGGAAAAAAATACCCAAGTAGAGCATCTTCTAGAAAAAAAAGAATTAAAAAGCAGGAGGAGATCCTAAGGGAACTTTGGGACAACACGAAACAAAACAACATTCACATAATAGGGGTTCCAGAAGGAGAGGAAACTGAACAAGGAATAGAAAACTTGTTTGAAGAAATAATGACAGAAAACTTCCCTGATATAGGGAAGAATAAACCCACATGTATCTAAGAAGCTCACAGAGTCCCAAGCAAAATGAACCCCAAAAGGCCGATGCCAAGGCACACAATAATTAAATTGGCAAACACCAATGACAAAGTAAGAATCTTAAAAGCGGCCAGAGAGAGACCGAAAGTTACCTACAAAGTAACCCCCATCAGACGAGCGACTGAGTTCTCAACAGAAACTCATCAGGCCAGAAGGGAATGGAATGAAATATACAAAGTCATGCAAAGGAAGGGTCTGAATCCAAGAATACTGTACACAGCAAGGCTATCAATCAAAATTGAAGGTGAAATCAGGAGCTTCACAGACAAAAAAGGACTAAGGGAATTTATTACCACCAAACCAGCAATGCAAGAAATGCTAAAGGGTCTGCTATAAAAAAAAGAAATAGGAAGTGAAGAAGGAACACAGGGGTAAAGAATAAAAATGGTGACAAGTAAGTACCTATCAATAATAACTTTAAATGTAAATGGATTAAATGCCCCAATCAAAAGACATAAGGTAATGGATTGGATAAGAAAACATGATCCATATATCTGCTGTCAACAAGAAACCCACCTCTGAAAAAAAGATACACAGACTGAGGGTGAAGGAATGGAAAAAGGTTTATCAGGCAAATAGAAATGAAAAAAAGCTAGGGTAGCAATACTTATCTCTGACAAATTAGATTTCAAAGTGAAGGACATAACAAGAGATAAGGACGGCCACTTCATATTACTAAAGGGAGCAATCCAACAGGAAGAAATAACTCTGGTAAACATATACGCACCCAATACAGGAGCACCCAAATACATAAAAAAAAACTCCTGGAAGATATCAAGGGAGATATTGACAGCAATACAATCATAGTAGGAGACTTTAATACCCCACTATCACCATTGGACAAATCCTCTAAACAAAAAATCAGCAAAGAAACATCAATCTTAAATGACTCACTAGACCAGATGGAATTAATTGACATCTTCAGAACATTTCACCCCAAAGCCACAGAAGATACATTCTTCTCAAGTGCACATGGGTCATTTTCAAAGATAGACCATACGTTGGGTCATAGGCAAAGTCTCTTCAAATTAAAGAAGATAGAAATCATATCCAGCATCTTCTCAGATCACAATGGCATAAAACTGGACATCAACTGCAATAAAAACAATCCAAAAAAATCAAACACATGGAGACTAAAGAGCATGCTATTAAACAATGACTTGGTTACCAGAGAGATCAAGGAGAAAATAAAAAACATCATGGCAACAAATGACAATGAAAACACAATCCAAAATCTATGGGACACAGTGAAAGCAGTCCTGAGAGGGAAGTTCATAGCTCTACAAACCTAGTGCAAAAAACAAGAAACAATAGTAATAAATTACCTAACCCTACAACTCAAAGAGTTAGAAAGAGAGCAACAAGAAAAGCCTAGTGTAAGCATAAGGAAGGAAATAATAAAGATCAGAGCAGAGAAAAATGACATGGAAACCATAAAAACAATACAAAAGATCAACAAAACCAAGAGCTGCTTCTTTGAAAGGATAAACAAGATTGATGAACCTCTAGCCAGGCTCACCAAGAAGTAAAGAGAGAGGACCCAAATAAACAAAATCAGAAATGAAACAGGTGAAATATCAACAGACCCCACTGAAATACAAAGGATTGTTAAAAAATACTACGGGGGGGAATCCAAGATGGCGGCATAGGTAAACACCTAAACTGCTGCCTCCGACAACAATTTAAACTGCAACTAAAAGATAAAACGTCTATCACCCAGAACCACGGGAAAGCTGGCTGAGTGGAAGTTCTACAACTAGAAGGAAAGAGAAAAGAGCATTGAGACGTGCACGAGCGCTGAAAAGCTGAGGTACGGAGGCGCGGGATCCGGGCTGGCGGCGGGCGACTGGGTGCGTTGCTTTTTTCAACCCGAAGGGAGACAAGCCCCCGACTACTCTGAAATCCAGTCTCTGGGGAGACGCGGGGGACCCAAACTCCTACGGGGAGAAGCTGGACTGTCTGCCAGTGAGAGTGGCTTGCTAGCAGAGCTGCGCGCAGGAATAATTGTTTACGGCTCTGGGGCACAGGATTCCAGGACACGGTCGGGACACAGAGCGGGCTTACTAGCAGCCATTGCTGTTTGCCACGCCCTAACCTAGTGACACCCTGAGACCCCGCCCCACACAACCTACAAACCCACCCAAGCTCCAAGCAGCTCAATTAGCATAAGAAAGCCTGCCCTATTGCAGCTTAACCTAGAAAACTTGCAGCCTGGGTCAGACAGCTCCAAAACCTCCAAACCCCAAGCAAAGAGGAGAAAACTGCAGCTCTCACTGTAGCTCCTGCTGAGTGGCCTCAGACAGTAGCTGACCTGCACCCCATTGGAGATCCAGAAGCCAGTGTACCTAGTGGTCAGTGTGAGACAACAGATTTCAACTCCTCACATCCATAAGTGACACATTCAAGAGGCAGACTCAGTGAGCACCAAAGCCCCACTGAAACAAGTCCTGCCCCATAAGCGCAGCACTTCTTCCATTATAGACACAGGGAGTGCTCACAGCTAATTGGCCTGGAGGTCAATTCCTCCCAGCGTACCAACAGCAATTCAGGCTTAACTACACCAAGACTTTGCACTCAGCCCACAAAGGGGTGTACCAAGAGCATCCACATCAGGTGATTGGGGAGGCTGAGCTACTGCCCCCTATAGGTCACCTACCACACAAAGCCACTCCATCAACACAGGGAAGAAGCCAAAATGCAGAAACAAAGAAACATGTCACGAATGAAAGAAACGGAGGAAAGCAAACTACTGGATGACATAGAGTTCAGAATCACATTTATAAGGTTACTCAAGAATCTTCTAAAAACTGCCAAGAAACTTGATGACACTTCTGAGGAGCTTAGTGAGACCTTCAAGGACCTTAATGAGAATGCCAAAAAAATGGAAAAGGACCAGTCAGAAATGAAGCATACACTGTCTGAAATAAAGACTATACAGAAACTCAACTGTAGATCAACATACCCCAAGAATCAAACCAAAGATCTGAAATATGTGGAAACAAAAAACATCCAACCAGAAAAACAAAAAGAAAAAAGAATCCAAAAATATGAAGATAATGTAAGGAGCCTCTGGGACAACTTTAAGCGAAACAACATCCGAATTTTTGGGGTGCCAGAAGAAGGGAGAGAGCAAAATATTGAAAACCTATTAGAAGAAATAATGACAGAAAACTTTCCCTACCTGGTGAAAGAAATAGACTTACAAGTTCAGGAAGCGCCCAGAACCCCATACAAGAGGAACCCAAAGAGGACCACACCAAGACACATCATAATTAAAATGCCAAGGGCAAAAGACAAAGAGAGAATATTAAAAGCAGCAAGAGAAAAACAGTTAATTACCTACAAGGGAGTACCCATACGACTGTCAGCTGATTTCTCGGCAGAAACTATGCAGGCCAGAAGGGAGTGGCAAGAAATATTCAAAGTGATGAACAGCAAGAACCTACAACCAAGATTACTCTACCCAGCAAAGCTATCATTCAGAGTTGAAGGTCAGATAAAGAGCTTCACAGACAAGAAAAAGCTAAAGGAGTTCATCGCCACCAAACCAGGATTACATGAAATGCTGAAGGGTATTCTTTAAGAAGAAGAAGAAGAAGAAAAAGGTAAAGATAAAAATTATGAACAACAAAATGACATCAAATACATACCTACCAACAAGTGAATCTAAAAATCAAGTGAATAAAAAATCTGAAGAACAGAATGGACTGGTGAATATAATAGAATCAGGGACATAGAAAGGGAGTGGACTGACGATTCTCAGGGGAAGCAAGTGTGAGGATTGCGGGAAGAGATTGGACAAAAATCTTACTCCTATGGATGAAGACAGTGGCGGGGGGTAAGGGCATGGGGTGGGGTGGGGAATCAGGTGGAGGGGAGCTATGGGGGGAAAAAAAGTGGAACACCTGTAATAATCTGAACAATAAAGATTTAATTAAGAAAAAAAATAAAAAATAAAAACATAAAAAAAAAAATACTACGAACAACTCTATTCCAACAAACTGGACAACCTGGAGGAAATGGACATATTCCTAGAAAAATACAACCTTCCAAAACTCAAGCAGAAGAATCTAAACATCTCAATATGCCAATAACTATGCAAGAAATTGAAGCAGTCATCAAAAAGCTTCCAGCAAACAAAAGTCCTGGGCCAGACAGCTTTACAGGGTAGTTTTACCAAACATTCAAGGAAGAACTAAAATCTATCCTCCTCAGACTATTCCAAAAAATTCAAGAGGATGCAGCACTCCCAAGCTCCTTCTATGAAGGCAGCATCACCCTAATACCAAAACCAGTAAAGACAACACAATGAAAGAGAATTACAGGCCAATATCCCTCATAAACGTAGATGCCAAAATCCTCAACAAAATTCTACCAAATCGGATCCAGCACTACATCAGAAAGATCATACACCATGACCAAGTAGGATTTATCCCAGGAATGCAAAGATGGTACAATACCTGCAAATCAATAAATGTGATACATCACTTAAACAAATTGAGAAATAAAAATCACAGTCATATCAATGATGCAGAAAAAGCATTTGACAAAACCCAATACCCTTTCTTGATAAAACTCTCAAGAAGGGCCAAAATCAGGCTCAGTGAATACAGCATCGGCCTGTGGACTGAAGGGTCCCCGGTTCGATTCCGGTCAAGGGCATGTACCTGGGTTGCGGGCACATTCCCAGTGGGGGGCGTGCAGGAGGCAGCTGATCAATGTTTCTCTCTCATCAATGTTTCTGACTCTCTCTCTCTCTCTGTCTCTCTCTCTCTCTCTCTCTCTCTCTCTCTCTCTCTCTCTCTCTCTTCCTCTCTGTAAAAAATCAATAAAATATATTTTTAAAAAAACTCTCAAGAAGGTGGGAATAGAAGGATCATACCTCAACATAATAAAAGCCACATATGATAAACCCACAGCCAACATCATACTCAATGGGCAAAAACTAAAACCATTTCCCCTAAGAACAGGAACAAGACAGGGATGCCCATTCTCACCACTCCTGTTCGACATAGTACTGGAAGTATTAGCCATTGCAATTAGATAAGAAGTAGAAATAAAAGCTATCCAAATTGGAAAAGAAGAAGCAAAGCTGTCCTTATTTGCAGATGACATGATATTGTACATAAAAAAACTGAAAGACTCCATCAAAAAACTAATAGACTTAATAAATGAATTCAGCAATGTAGCAGGATACAAAATTAATGCCAAGAAATCTATGGCATTTCTATACACCAATAGTGAACTTATAGAAAGAGAGACTAAAAAAGCAATCCCATTTACCATCGCACCAAAAAAATTAAGATAGTTAGGAATAAACTTAACTAAGGAGGTAAAAGACCTATACGCGGAAAACTACAGGACACTGAAAAAAGAGATAGAGGAAAACATAAACAGATGAAGAACATACCATGTTCATGAATTTGTACAATCAACATCATTAAAATGTCCATACTACCCAAAAGCAATCTATAGATTCAATGCACTCACCATTAAAATACCAACAGCATATTTCACAGACCTAGAACGAACTCTCCAAAAATTCATCTGGAATAAAAAAAGACCCCGAATAGCCACAGCAATCCTGAGAAAGAAGAACAAAGTAGGTGGGATCTCAATACCAGATTTCAAGCTGTATTACAAAGCCACAGTTCTCAAAACAGCCTGGTACTAGCACAAGAACAGACATATAGATGAATGGAATAGAATAGAAAACCCAGAAATCGACCCAAATCACTACGCTCTATTAATATTTTACAAAGGAAGCTTGAACATAACAATGGAGTCAAGACAGTCTCTTCAATAAATGGTGTTGGGAAAATTGGACAGATACATGCAAAAAAGAAAAAAAAAATGAAGCTAGACCACCAACTTACACCATACACAAAAATAAACTCAAAATCGATCACGGACTTAAACATATGATGAGAAACCATAAAAATACTAGAGGAATCCACAGGCAGAAAAATCTCTGACATATGCCAAAGCAATTTCTTCACTGATAATGCTCCTAGGGCAATGGAAACTAAAGAGAAAATAAACAAATGGGACTACATCAAAATAAAAAGCTTTTGCACAGCAAAGGAAACCATCAATAAAACAACAAGAAAGCCCACTGCATGGGAGAACATATTTGCCAATGATATCAATGATAAGGGTTTAATCTCCAACATTTACAGAGAACTCATGCAGCTTAACAAAAAGAAGATAAACAACCCAATCAAAAAATGGGCAACTGATCTAAATAGACACTTTTTGAAAGAAGACAGAAGGAAGGCCAAGAGACATTTGAAAACCTGCTCAAAGTCACTAATCATCAGAGAGACGCAAATCAAAACAACGGTACCATCTCACACCTGTCAGAATGGCTATTATCAACAAATCACCAAATGACAAGTGCTGGTGAGGATGTGGAGAAAAAGTAACCCTCGTGCACTGCTGGTGGGATTGCAGACTGGTGCAGCCACTGTGGAGAACAGTATGGAGTTTCCTCAAAAAACTAAAAATAGAACTCCCATTTGTCCCAGTGATCTCACTTCTAGGAATATATCCCAAGAAACTAGGAACACGAATCAGAAAGGATATATGCACCCCTATGTTCACAGCATCACAATTCACCATAGCTAAGGTTTGGAAACAGCCTAAGTGTCCATCAGCAGATGAATGGATTAAAAAACTGTGGTACATCTACACAGTGGAATATTATGCTGCGGTAAAAAAGAAGGAGTTCTTATCATTTGCAACAATGTGGATGGAGATGGATAGCATTATGCTAAGTGAAATAAGCCAGGCAGAGAAAGATAAATATCACATGATCTCACTCATTTGTGGAATATAATGAACAAATAAACTGATGAACAAAAATAGAACCATAGACAGAGAAACATCAATCAGAACGTCAAACCTCAGGGAAGGTAGGGGAGGGTGAGGTAAGAGGGAGAGATCAGCCAAAGGACTTATATACAGGCTTGTAAGCCTAATCAATGGACACAGACAATAGGGGGGTGGGGGCATGAATGGGAGGTGGAGGGTAATGGGGGAATAAGGACACATATGTAATACCTTAATCAATAAAGAAATTTAAAAAATAAATAAAAAACTTAGACAGGACTTTAAGGGAGAGATCAACAATAATACAGCCATAATAGGGGACTTTAACATCATGCTGACTTCACTGGATAGATTTTCCAGACAAAAACTTAACAAAGAAATAGTGACTCTAAAGGACACACTGGATCAAATGGATTTAATTGACATTTTAGAACATTGTACCCCAAAGCATCAGAATATACATTATTCTCAAGTGCACCTGGATCATTCACAAAGACAGACCACATGTTAGGACACAAAACAAGTCTCTACAAATTCAAGAAGGTTGAAATCATATCAAGCATTTTCTCAGATTACAGCACAATGAAATTAGAAATCAACTACATTCAAACACATGGAGGCTAAATAGCATGTTGTTAAGCAATGAATTGTGCCAGAAGCCAAATCCAGCATGTCATAATTACATGAGTTTCATCAAAAGGTTGATGAAACTTGGGGGCTCAACAAGGCTGAGTCACATGTGTAATCACCTATTGGAATGGCTGAAAGGCACTTCCCCCAAACCTGAATAGGATGATTGTTTGCTGCCAGACAGCTCAGGGCATCTTAAGCTACATGTTATTGCCTCCTGTTGGCCAAACACCTGAACAGCCGTAGGCTATTCCCCAATCTGAAAATGCTTCTGTACCCTACCCTTTGAAGTGTATTATCTCCACCTTGCCTTATGACAAATTGTGTTAATAAAAAGCAAGGGTCCTGAGACAAGGAGAACTTTTAGCTCCTGTAGCTGAAGCTCCTCTGACCCCCAATTGACTTTTAAAATTATCTTTCATTTCTGGACTCTTACTTAATCTACACACAGCCTTTCTCCAGATTGCTGAACTCTTCGTAATGCTGGAACAAGAATCCCGGCATTAGAATTGGTTATCAATGAGAACAAGAAAGAAAGCAAACCTTCCTGGAAACAAATGAAAATGAACACACAACAACCCAAAATCTCTGGGGCAGCAAAAACAGTCCTGAGAGGAAAGTTCATAGCACTACAGGCCTACCTCAAGAAGCAACAAAAATGAACAATAAACTATTTATCCCTACAACTTAAAGAACTGGAGAGGGAACAAAAAAAGCCCAGAGTAAGTAGAAGAAATAAAATAATAACGATTAGAACAGAAATAAATAACATAGAGACTAAAAAAAAAAAAAAAATCAATGAAACCAAGAGCCAGTTCTTTGAAAGGATAAACAAACTTGATGAATGTTTAGTCAGACTCATCAAGAAACAAAGAGAAAAGACCCAAATAAATAAGATCAGAAATGAACGTGGAGCAGTAACCACTGACACCACAGAAATACAAAGGTTTGTAAGAAAAAAGCTATGAGTAACTATATGCCAACAAGCTGGACAATGTGGATGAAGTGGACAGATTCCTAGAAAAATACAATTTCCCAAAACTGAATCAGGAGGAATCAGAAAACCTGAATAGTCCAATAACAACTGATGAAATAGAAGCAGTAATAAAAATTTAAAAAAAACCTCCCAGCAAACAAAAGCCCAATCCAGAAGGCTTCACAGGGGAGTTTTATGAAACATTCAAAGAACTAACACCTATACTCCTTAAACTATTTTTAAAAATCTGAGAGGAAGGAACACTTCCAAAATTTTTTTATGAAGCCAGGATTATCCTAATTCCAAAATCAGATAAAGACACTACAAAGAAAGAGAATTATAGGCCAATTTCCCTGATGAACATAGATGCTAAAATCCTCAACAGAATATAAGCAAATCGGATCCAGCAATATATTGGAAAGATCATACACTATGACCAAGTGGGATTTATTCCAAGAATACAAGCATGGTACAACATTTGCAAATCAGTGATACATCACATAAGCAAAATGAGACATAAAAGTCATGTGATCAAATCAATCAATGCAGAAAAAGCATTTGAAAAATCCAACACCCATCTATAATAATAAAAGGGTAATAAGGATGTCCTTCCAGACAAAGCCAGGATCAGAGCAAAGCTGCCCAGGTTCTGGGTTCTGGGTTCCAGGTTCCAGGTCCCGGGTGCCAGCCGTCAGCTGGAGGGAAGCCACCTGGGTCCCAGGTGTCAGCTGGCAGCCAGAGGGAAGCCACCGGGGTGCCAGGTGCCAGAGGGAAGCCAATGCAGGCAGCTGGGGGAAGGAAGGCCTACTCTTGCACGAATTTTCGTGCATCAGGCCTCTAGTCCTATCTAATAAAATAGTAATATGCAAATTAACCATCACTCCGCGACAAAATGGCCGCACCCATAGACACAAGATGGCGGCGCCCAGTCCTCTCAGGCCTGCCGGAGTCCCCGAGTCCCAGGAAGGGCTACCAATGAGAGCTGGCAGCGCATGGCCCGGGCTGTTGACCTGGGAGGTGGCCGTGCTACCCCTCCCCTTTCCCCCCCCAACCCCCCACGTGATCCACTCCCAGCACAGTCTGGGCCATCGGCCTGTGAGGCACCCGCGCACTCCCCCAGCATGATCTGCTCCCAGCCCTGGCCCAGGCTGTCAGCCTTTGAGCCAGACATGACCCCCAGGCACTATCTGCTCCCAGCCATGGCCCGGGCCATCGGCCTGTGAGGCGCCCGCATGCCCCTGGTGCGATCTGCTCAAAGCCACAGCCCAGGCAGTTGGCCTGGGAGGCGGCCGTGCCCCTCACCCCCCCCCCCCGCCCGCCCCCCCCAGCGATCAGCTCCCAGCCACAGCCGGGGGTATAGGTCTGGGAGGCAGCCATGGCCCCCAGAGTGATCCCCTCCCAGCGGCAGCCTGGGGTGTCAGCCTCCAAAGGGCCTGCGCCCCCATGTAGTGATCCTCCCACACACACACCTATAGCCTTGGAACTTCCCTTGCCCCCAGCGGAGTGATTGGACATGGGTGGAGTGGGGTGTCTGGGCGATGCTGCCCAGCAAACCTTTCCCATTGGGTAGAAACTTTTGACCAGGTTAGGGAGGTAAATGGATTTTGTTTAAAATCTTTAGAAACCACAACAGAAATGTCTGAGGTAGGGTTTCACATTGGAAGTAACTTACAACTAATTTCTGAAAGCAAACGGGGACATTGCAGTTACATTACTGGAGAGTACCAGGAGGTCCAGAGGTTGGCTCTACAAGAGCGGTGGCAGGTGCTCCCTGCCCTGGTTCCTCAGCACCTGGCGCAGGGCTTGAGCCCATGCAGGAAGGCCTTTTCCCCTACAGTTTTCACCAAGGCAGGGAGGTTTTGTAGACATGAATAGGAAGTGCCCATGCACAAGTCCTGAAGATGCCAGGGCTGGCAGAAATGACAAATCGGGAAAAGAGCAAAACCAGAAACACCACCGATCCCAACATAGATCATCTTTTTCTTCAGATGATGGTGTATTTCCCTCTTCTTCATCTTCTGGAAGCAAGACAGATTCAAGTACTGACAATTCTGCCAGTGGAAAAGTTAAAGAAAACGAGAGGACAGAAAAAGAATAAAATAAGAAAAGAAAGAAAGGACAAGAGATTAAACATCAAGAAAAAGAAAAAGAAGGAATAAATGAAGAAACAACCACATGATATCACCTTTCCAAGGTCTCATGAAATTCCTATTTAAGGAGTTTATTTTATGACACTTTTAGTTTGGGTTTACATTTTTATGAGTTTGTCAAGACCACGGCAGGTACACTGTCCAAAATGTTAAAGAAAAACCCTATCTAATAAAGAGGGAATATGCAGGGGAGGGCATTTGGGGGTGACCAGGCTGTCAGGGGAGGGCAGTTGGGGATGATCGGGCTGGCAGGAGAACAGGTAGGCATCGATCAGGCTGGCAGGGGAGTGGTTAGGGGGTGATCAGGGTGGCAGGCAGAAGTGGTTAGGGGCAATCAAGCAGGCAGGCGAGCTGTTGGGAGCCAGCAGTCCCAGATTGTGAAAGGGATGTCTGATTGCCTGTTTAGGGGATTGGGCTTAAACAGGCAGTCAGACATCCCCCAAGGGGTCCCAGATTGGAGAGGGTGCAGATCAGGCTGAGGGACATCCCTCAGTGCACGAATTTCGTGCACCGGGCCTCTAGTATTTAATAAAATCTCTCAGCAAAGTGGGAATAGAGGGAGCATATCTCAACATAATAAAGGCCATATATGACAAGCCTACAGCCAACATCATACTCAATGGGCAAAAACTAAAACCATTTCCCCTAAGAACTGGAACAAGATAAGGATGCCCACTTTCACCACTCTTATTCAACACTAGAGGCCCGGTGCATGAAAATTCATGCACTGGAGGGGGTCCCTCAGCCCAGCCTGCCCCCTCTCACAATCCGGGAACCCTCAGGGGTGGGAGGTGACCCGGCGATCAGGGGAAGGTGATGCCCCCACTATACCTCTGCTGCTGCCACTGCCGGCAGTGCAAGCCTTGACCCAGCCCTGGTTACCTGTACCTCAGGCTGGCCCTGGGCAGCTGGGCAGCCACCATCCAAGGCTTGCCTGCACCTTGGGCTGGCCCTGGGTGGCTGGGAAGCTGCCATCTGAGGCTTGCTTGTGCCTCAGGCCGGCTCTTGGCATCTGGGGGGCTGAGGGATTTGGGGGATTCTGGAGGCAGGCACGTGCCACACACCTGCCACCCCAGCAGGACTGAGGGGACAGGCGCTGCCATCTTGTGGATGTGGGCACCTCCATCTTGTGACTCTGGGTGCAGCCATCTTTGAGGGTCAATTAGCATAACCCTCCTTATTGGCTGTCGGTGCCACCATCTTTGTGAGGGTGTGATGGTCAATTAGCATATTCCCTCTTTATTAGATAGGATAGTACTGGAATTGCTAGCCACAGTAATCAGACAAGAAGAAGAAATAAAAGCTGTTCAAATTGAAAAGGAGGAAGTAAAACTGCCATTATTTGCAGATGACATGATATTATACATAGTAAACCCCAAAGACTTCACCAAAAAACTACTAGATCTAATTTAAATGAATTTGGCAATGTAGCGGGATACAAAATCAACACCCAAAAATCAATGGCTTTTTTTATACACCAACAATGAATTCTCGGAAAGAGAAACTAAATGAATAATCCCATTTACCACTACAACAAAAAAACTAAGATACTTTGGAATAAACTTAACCAAGGAGGCAAAAGACCTGTGCTCGGTAAACTACAGGATGTTGAAAAAGAGATCAGGGAAGATATAAACAAGTGGAAGAATATACCATGCTCATGGATTGGTACAATCAACATCATTAAAATGTCCATACTACCCAAGGCAATCTACAGATTCAATGCAATCCCTATTAAAAGACCAATGGCGTATTTCACAGACCTAGGACAAACTCTCCAACAATGTATATGGAATCAAAAAAGACCCCGAATAACTGCAGCAACCTAGAAAAAGAAAAACTAAGTTGGAGGAATCACAATACCAGATTTCAAGTTATACTGCAAAGCCACCATAATCAAAACAACCTGGTTACTGGCACAATAACAGGCATATAGATCAATGGAACAGAACAGAGAACCCAGAAATTGATTCAAGCCTTTTCACTTAATTAATAATATTTGACAAAGGAGAAAAGAGCATACAATGGAGTCAAAAGAGTCTCTTCAGAGAAACCAAGATGGCGGCATAGGTAAACACCTAAACTGCTGCCTTGCACAACAATTTCAAAACCACAACTAAAAGACAAAACGTCTATCACCCAGAACCATGGGAAAGCTGGCTGAGTGGAAGTTCTACAACTAGAAGGAAAGAGAAAAGAGCACTGAGACGTGCACAAGCACTGAAAAGCTGAGGTACTCAGGTGCTTGAATTGGGCTGGCGGCGGGTGACTGGGTGCACTGCTTTTTTCAACCCAAAGGGAGACAAGCTCCCGATTACTCCGAACTCCAGTTTCTGGGGAGATGCTGGGGACACAAACTCCTACAGGGAGAAGCTGGACTGTCTGCCATTGGGTCAGAAAGTGAGGGTGACTTTCTTGCAGAGGGTGTGCCCAGCAATCATTGTTTACTGAGCTGGGGCGAGGGACGTGGGGACTTGGAAACTGGGAGCTATCACTGTTTGCCACGCCCTAGCCTAGTGACTCCTCGAGACCCTGCCCCGCACAATCTACAAACCCACCCAAGCTCCACACAGCAGCTTTTGCATATAAATGGCCTGCCCTATCGCAGCTTAACCTAACAAACTGCAGCTCTGGTCAGTCAGCTCCAAAACCTCCAAACCCCAAGCAAAGAGGAGAAAACTGTAGTTTTCGTTGTAGCTCCTGCTGGGTGGCCTCAGACAGTAGCTGACCTGAAGCCCATTGGAGAACCAGAAGCTAGTGTATCTAGTGGTCAGTGTGAGACGACACCAGATTTCAACTACTCACATCCATAAGTGACACATTCAAGAGGCAGACTCAGTGAGCACCAAAGCCCCACTGAAGCAAGTCCTGCCCCATAAGCGTGTCTCCAGCGCAGCAGTTCTTCCATTATAGACACAGCGGGTCCTCACAGCCAATTGTCCTGGAGGTCAATTCCTCCCAGTGTACCAACAGCAATCAAGACTTAACTACAACAAGGCTGTACACATAGTCCACAAAGGGGTGCACCAAGAGTGTTCACCTCAGGTAACTGTGAGGCTGACCCACTGGGCCATATAAGACTCCTAGCACACAAAGCCACCCTACCAACTAGGAAGCAGTGAAAATGCAGAGACAAAGAGACAGATCAAAAATGAAAGAAATGGAGGAAAACAACTGGATATAGAGTTCAAAACCACAGTTATAAGGTTTTTCAAGAATTTCCTAGAAAAGGCCAATAAATTTAATGAGACCTTTGAGGATATGAAAAAGGACCAACTAGAAATTAAACATACACTGATTGAAATAAAAAATATTATAGAGACCCAACAGCAGACTAGAGGAACGCAAGAATCAAGTCAAAGATTTGAAATACAAAGAAGCAAAAAACACTCAACCGGGAAAGCAAAAAGAAAAAAGAATCCAAAAATTTGAAGATAGTGTAAGAAGCCTTTGGGACAACTTCAAGCGTACCAACATCAGAATTATGGTGGTGCCAGAAAAAGAGAGAGAGCAAGATACTGAAAACCTATTTGAAGAAATAATGACTGAAAACTTCTCCCACCTGGTGAAAGAAATAGACTTACAAGTCCAGGAAGCACACAGAACCCCAAACAAAAGGAATCCAAAGAGGACCACACCAAGACACATCATAATTAAAATGCCAAGGGCAAAGGACAAAGAGAGAATCTTAAAAGCAGCAAGAGAAAAACAGTTAATTACCTACAAGGGAGCACCCATATGATTGTCAGATGATTTCTCAACAGAAACTATGCAGGCCAGATGGGAGTGGCAAGAAATATTCAAAGTGATGAATAGCAAGAACCTACAACCAAGATTACTCTACCCAGCAAAGTTATCATTCAGAATTGAAGGTCAGATAAAGAGCTTTACAGATAAGAAAAAGCTAAAGGAGTTCATCACCACCAAACCAGTATTATATGAAATGATGGAAGGTATTCTTTAAGAAGAAGAAGAAGGAGGAGGAGGAGGAGAAGGAGGAGAAGGAGGAGTGGGAGGAGGAGGAGGAGGAGGAGGAGGAGGAGGGGGAGGAAAGGAAAAAAATTATGAACAACAAATACATATCTATCAACAAGTGAATCTAAAAATCAAGTGAATTAAAAACCTGAGGAACAGAATAAACTGGTAAATACAATAGAATCAGGGGCATATAATGGGAGTGGATTGACAATTCTCAGGGGAAAAGGGGTATGGGGGGTGCGGGAAGAGACTGGACAAAAATCGTACACCTATGGATGAGGACAGTGGGGGGGAGGTAAGGGCAGAGGTTGGGGTGGGAACCGGGTGGAGGAGAGCTATGGGGGGAAAAAGGAGAAACAATTGTAATAATCTGAACAATAAAGATTTATAAAATTTTTTAAAAAGAGTCTCTTCAATACACACTGAGTGGCCAGATTATTATGCATTCAGAGATCATAATAATCTGGCCACTCAGTGTATGGTGTTGGGAAAATTAAACAGGTAATGCAAAAAGAATGAAACTAGTCCACCAACTTACATCATACACAAGAATAAACTCAAAATGTATAAAAGACCTAAATGTAAGTCATGAAACCATAAAAATCCTAAAAGAAATCATAGGCAGCAAAATCTCAAACATCTCTCATAGCAAAATATGTATGGATACATCTCCTAAGGCCAAGGAAACTAAGGAGAAAATAAACAAATGGGACTATATCAAAATAAAAAGCTTTTGCACAGCAAAAGAAATCATCAACAAAATGAAAAGAGAGCCACTGTATGGGAGAATATATTTGACAATGATACATCTGACAAAGGGTTAATATCCAAAATATACAAGAAACTCATACAACATAACAAAAGGAAGACAAACAACCCAATTAAAAAATAGGCAAAGGACCTAAATAGACCTTTCTCCAAAGAGGACATACAGATGGCCAAGAGACATATCCTATATAATAAAACCCTAATATGCAAATCGACCAAACAGCAGAACAACAGGCGGAACGACCAGTCCCTATGACACACAATGACCATCAGGGAGCAGATGCTCAATGCAGGAGCTGCCCCTGGTGGTCAGTGCACTCCCACAGGGGGAGTGCCGCTCAGCCAGAAGCTGAGCTCAGGGTTGGTGAGTGGAGCAGTGGTGGCGGGAGCCTCTCCTGCCTTCACTGCAGGTGGGTGGGCGGGCAGTAAGGAGCAAGAGGTCCTGGACTGTGAGAGCCCCAGACTGCAAGAGGGATGTCTGACTGCTGGCTTAGGCCCGGGGGGATCAGGCCTAAGCTGGCAGGCAGACATCTCCCAAGGGGTCCCGGACTGCGAGAGGGCACAGGCTGGACTGAGGGACCCCCCCTCCAGTGCACAAATTTTGTGCACTGGGCCTCTAGTGAAAAAATGTTCAGCCCTTGCTGGTTTGCCTCAGTGGATAGAGCGTCAGCCTGCGGACTGAAGGGTCCCAGGTTCAATTCCAGTCAAGAGCACATGCTTGGGTTGTGGGCTCGATCCCTAGTAGGGGCCATGCAGGAGGCAGCTGATCAATGATTCTCTCTCATCATTGATGTTTCTATCTCTCTCTCTCTCCCTATCCTTTTCTCTCTGACATCAATTAAAAAATATGTTTAAAAAATGTTCAAAGTCACTGATCATCAGAGAGACACAAATTAAAATGACAATGAGGTATCACCTTACCCTGTCAGAATGGTTACCATAAACTAATCAATAAATGACAAGTGCTGGTGAGGATGTAGAGAAAAGGGAGCCCTAGTACACTGTTGGTGGTAATACAGACTAGTGCAACCATTATGGAAAACAGTATGGAATTTCCTCAAAAGATTAAATATGGAACTGCAATTTGAGCCAGCGAGCCCACTTCTAGGAATATATCCTAAGAAACCCGAAGCACCAATTGGAAAAAAATGTATGCACCCTATGTTCATAGCAGCACAATTTACAATAGCTAAGATCTGGAAACAACCCAACTGCCCATCAGTAGATAAGTGGATTAAAAAATTGTGGTACATTTATTCCATGGAATACTATGCAGCAGTTAAAAAGAAGAATCTCTTACCCTTTGAGACAGCATGGAGGGACCTGGAGAGTATCATGCTAAGTGAAATAAGTCAGTCAGAGAAAGACAAGTATCACATGATCTCACTCATATGTGGAACCTAAGTAACAAAATAAATTGATGAAGGAGTAGATCCAGAGACTTGGAAACATGGAACAGAGTGGGGAATCTCAGAGAGAAGGTGGGGAGGGTGGGTGGGTGGGAGGTAATCAACCAAAAAGATCTTGTATGCATATATGCATGGCTCATGGACACAGACAATAGGCTAAAGGCCTGGGGTGGGGGCGGGGGAAGGCTAGAGGGGGTCAATGGGGGGAAAGGGGAGACATATGTAATACTTTCAACAATACAGAATTATTAATTAAAAAAAAAAGAAAGAAAAGAAAGAAAACTCCCTTCCCAGAGCTTGGAAGCTACTCCCTTCTGTGGCTGGGAGCCCAGGCCATGGGGGTGGGCAAAGGCCTCCAGAGTTGGTTAAGTGGCAGGCTGTGAGATACCTCTCAGCATTCTGTTTGGTGAGAATACAGCACAACTTCTGCCTTCTGGTGCCCACTGGTGGGTTTCTCTGTCAGTATCTCCTATTTGGCTTCTTTTTCTCTCTCTCTGTCCTGTTTTCCTGTCTGTCCCAGTCTAGTCTCACTTTCCATCCCTATTATTGTCTCTCTCTCCCATCCTCCTCTGATTCAGTTGGCTTGTCCCCTTTCAGTCTCTCCTCCTAACTCTCTGTCCCTGCCTTTCTCTCTATTGATCTCTGTGTATCTCTTTCCTCTCTGTGAAGTTGGGCTCTCCTCCTTAAACTGAATTTTAATCATTGCAGAGGAAGCTACCACATACACTGGAGCCTTTAGCTGGACTGGCCAATACCATCTGCAGACTGGTTATCTTTTACTTTATGAAAATGATGCATTCCAGTCAAGGTGACTTCAAATAAATCTTTTGAATGAAATCTATGCTTTTCTCTTCAGAACTGTACTTCTATTACAGAGAATCGGAATAATCCAACAATGCTCGGAGAGTTTGGAGTCACACTTTATTCACCGGTGGGCTCAGAGAAAATGAATTCAAATTCTAAGCAAGGCTACAAGCAGAACTTCCCTTTTTATTAAAGAGCCAGCCCTATGTGTGCTTAGTGGTTATCTCGCTGCTGGCCTTGAAAACAACACAGTTCTATCCAATTAAAAAATGCACCTGGCATGGCATTGAGAGTATGGGCATATCTAGTCTCTGGCTTACAAGGTCAGACAGCTAAGTTTATCTTCCTCATTATTCAAGCAGGCTAGAAAGCAAAGTTACTTTTTAGAATAAGAGTCTGTCTAAAAAAACAGCAGAGAATTCCAAACAGTAGTTTTACAAAATAGGGGTTAGCTTTCTCAGTTCTACAATTTTAAAGTACAGAAGTCTCTAATAGAATAAACCCTTGAGCCAGTCCCAGAACAGGTTTAGTGGGGGAAAGTACAGATAGAATCACTAAGTTCAGCTCTGCTTCTAAGATTCTCCCAACCTCAGCTTTGTCATCTGTAAAATGGGGATAATTAAATCTACCTCAGAGTCATGTAGAGTACTTGGTACTCAGTAGCTGTTCAATGAAGTGTATTATAAATGATAATGATGATGATGATGATGTATTGGTTAATGATGAGAATGATGATGATGGAAGTGATGCTGGCTTGAAGACAGTCGGACATAGTGTGGGCATCGTGTGGTCCTAGAAAGAACATGCTGGGGAGCTCTGTGGGAGGCAGGGAGGGATGTGTCTGATTTTGAAGCTTTGGAAAGAGATTTATTTTAAGATGAATCTTTCATTCATTTGTTCACTCACTCACTTATCCATTCATCCATCAAATATTCGTTAAGTGCCAACTCTGTCAGACCCCACTTAAGGATGGAAATTCTGGAATTTGGGGAGAGTATTCTAAGAGGAGGACCAGAATAAGCTGGCTGAGGAGAAGGAAAGGTTTTGGCTGGCAGCAGGAGAAAGAGCTGAAATTGAAACCAAAAGTTTCCAGTGAAAGGTGGCTGGCTCTCCTTTAGTACCTGTCTCCAGCAGTACACTGATTTGGGGCTGAAGTGAAGCCCAGGGTGGTGAGCTGAGCTGGGCTGGGAGAGTGAGGATAGGTGGGAGACAGTGGAAGGAGTCAGGACACAGTGACAGAAGAGAAAGGTGGCCATTCAGTTCAGGAGGCAGCGGGGGAGCACCGGAGCAGTTTGTGCAGAAGAAAGACAGGATCTGAACTGTGGTTTAGACAGAGTGGTCTGGCAACATGCACCAGGAGAACTGCAAGGACAGGTCAGGGACCCAGGGACCAGCTTCTTTTGCCCCCATCTCATCCTGTTCCTACATGCTATTCTGTTTCCTCAGACTACAAGCTCCCTGACTTCAGGTCTTGTCCAAAAGTTTGTCATAGGACTAGATATGCAGAGCTCAGGGAGAAGCATGCCTCGCCACTGGAGCCAGAGGCTTCAGGAACAGTGCTTTGCAGGCTGCAATTCGGTATGTGTGTGAGAGAGGGGTGGGACTGCTTTGGGGAAGGGGGCTGAGAGATGACTGAGCCATCCTAGGCAGCTCTAATTTCTGTTATTTAATGCCATCATCTCCCTACCATTCTCCCTCTTAAAGTGTCAGATGTCTGCTTCTAGCTAGACAAGAAAATGGCTTTAAAGGAGAGGAAAGTCGCTTCCCTCCTGGGCAGGGGAGGGGCAAAGGGGAGAAGGTGTCAGCAATCACAACTCTGACAACAGGGGCAGCAGCCGGTGGTGGATAATGGGGAGGGATCCTTCAGAGAAGAGAGGAGATGCTGCTTTCAGCTCAGCTGTTCCCCCTGAAGAAGGAGGGCACCTTTCTGGGGTTTCCACTTGGAGACTCAAAGACACAGCTGGAAGGACAGAGCAAGACCAAGGCAGGACTCTCAGTGAGGTATGGGGCCACAGGTTGTCCTGGCATGTGGCCAGCTCTCTGGGAAAGTAGATGTGGCCTGGAACCACAAGGACCCTTAAAACCACTCTCCCCTCTTTGTAGATGGGAAAAAGAGGCCCAAGGAGGAAAGGACTTAGCCTAGACCTCTTTACTAGTAGTTCTCAACTAAAGAGGAAAGAGGCCCTGGCTGGGTAGATCAGTTGATTAGAGCATCATAGCCCCAATACACCAAGGTTGCAGATTTGATCCCCCTCCCTCATAAAGTGTCAGAAGCAACCAAGTAATGCATAAATAAGTGGAACAACAAATCTATCTATCTCTCACTTTCTCTCCCCCCCCGCCTCCAAAATCAATAAATTAGAAAAATAAAATAAAAATAAAGAGGAGGCGAAAGGGAGCTAAAAGGGGGTTTTTTGAGGAGAGGAGCCAACTTCAACCATATTTAATTCAAGGCCCGGAACAGACTTCCGGGTTCCAGATGCAAATGGATAGGCTCAAGGCCACCTCCTCCAGGAAGCCATCTCTGCACTGATATTTGTCCCTTCCAAACTATCCTGTTCTGTCTGTATCAGGTATTTCAACTAGTGAATCTATTTGGTGTATAACTTTATTGTAAGTTCACAAGTTCTTCAACTTGTGTCATTTTTAAAAACCAGAACCACCAGTGGTCATGGAATGAGGGATGGGATGAGAGTGGAGCAGGGGGGCTGAGGACATGGGGATTAGGAATGCAATGATCCAGAGTGAATAGGAAGCATGAGGCAAGGTTCAGTGTGAGTTTCAGTGACTGGCTTAGGATCTGAATCAATTTCTTTGCTTTTTAGCCATGGCCCACAGGTTACATAGGCCTAAATGGCCACACCAATGCTGGTCACAGCCTTCTCCAAATCCTGGCGATTCCACTGGTACAATCAATTCACCCGAGCTAACATTATATGGGCAGTGAACACCTACCCATCTCCAGTCTCCAAGTTTCCGTGTGTGTGTGTGTGTGTGTGTGTGTGTGTGTGTGTGTGTGTGTGTGTTGGGAGGTCATTCCAGACCCATGGATGAAGGTACTGGGCATGCAGGGAGGAGCTAAAGGGGGAAGCTTACCCTGCAAAGGAGGGAATCAGCATCAGCACCAGGTTTGCTGCAAGCTGCACAGGGGGCTCAGCAGCTTCCTTTCCTTCCTTTGGGCAGAGCTCCCCAAGATTAATCCAGTTCCCTGATGCCGCCTTCTTCACCTCTTGCCAGGTTTAAAGCCATATGGCTGTCTCACCCCAGCGCCCTGAGGCCCTCCTTCCCAGAATGAGGGTGGCCTGTCCCTGAGGTCTCTTTTAAGAGTGAATAAGGCAGCCTGGGAAATTGGGGTACAACAACCTTGGGCAGAGCTGCGGGGTCCCAGGGCCACATTCCTCCTGGCACCTCACTAGCCTCTCTAAGATACCCTGAAAGTTTTAAGGACAACCTCCCACAAGCAGAGCTGTTTCAAAGAGAATCTTTGTGCTGGAAATTCGCAGTGATGGAATTTCTGGAAACATGAACTTAAAAATTCCTTGCTTTTAGCGCTGGGGCTTGCATCTTGGGGGCTCTTTCACTGGGCGGAGCCCCCTCCCACTCAGAGAGGAGCAGAAAAGGAGGAAGAGGAGGAGGGGAAGGAGGAGGAGAAGGGAGTGTGGTGGGCTCCTCCCCCATTCCCTCTGGCATTTACCACTTCCAAACAATCACACTTTTGTTTCACTGAAATGATTACATTCCCCGGGAGCATTTTTAAATGGCACTTTCAAGGGTCTTTTTTATTCTTTCCATTTAAAACACCCTTTTTTCCCCGGGGTGGGGGAGGGAGAGAAGAAAAGCTTATAAAGCAGTTATCAAACGCTGATCACTGGACTCTAAGCCTGTGGATTCCAAACGTGGCTCTGGCACCAACAAGCTGGGGACTTTCCTTACGGAGAAGTGGAGGAGAACTGGGCATTCAGTGGCTTGCCTAGCGTCTCTCTGCCCTGTCCCTACACCTCCATTTCTGAGTCTCTCTCCCTTTGTTCCCTCATTCCCCTACTCCCTCTTCCAACCTTCTCTCGGATTCTCTCTTGTCCCAAGTCTGGCTGGAGCTCCGGGTCTGCACTCTCCCAGTCCCAGGCATCCTTCTTCATAGGTGCCAACCCATTCCAGGTTGCCCTCCTCTCCCTTCTTACCTGGGCTTTTAACTTCATTATGCCTTTCATTGTTTCCTATTGCATACACAATTTCTATTGCCCTGGAGACTGGGCTGTGTTGTGGGGTTGAACCCTGGAGTCAGAATAAGACCACCGGAGGCTGATGATTGATTAAAAAAAAGCAGGCAAGGATTTATTGAGCTGGCCAGGACGGCCGCGAGAGCACCACACGCAGGTGGAGTGCACCCTCACGACCGCGCCGTTTCAGGTGTAGGCAGTCCTTTTAAAGGTCTAAACCACAAAAATTTTCCTTTGTTCTCAATTCTAAATTCTAAAGTCTGGGAACAGCCTGCAGGGTCGTTCCCAGCCACATCCTGCTGGACATTGGATTGGAATGTGGGCCTATCTTGTGAAAGCAGATTGTACAGAAGCAGAATTGAGCAAAATTAATAATCTCTAAAAGTTATCTACAGTTTCTACTCCTGGAGCTACTGAGTCAGTGGGAATCAATCTCCTATAGTTCTGGTCCACAGGCACAGGAAAATTACCTTTGTGATGTGGGATGGATTTATGTGAGTTTCCAGGTCTCAATCTGAAAGCTGAGGTAACTACCCTATTGTTTAAGCAAGTAAGTGCGTGCAGAAGTCAGAATAGCAGGGTTAAAATTCAAACAGCAGTTTTTACCCAAGTATGGTTGCTACCATACTTCAGGCTGGTGCAAGCAGGGAAAGGCATACAATGTGGATTTCGTTAACTCTACTTCCCAGTTCACCTCCGGTGGTGGTGGAGAGCTGGGCACCTCTTTGCTCAGGCCCCTTCACCTCAGTGTCTGACCTGTTTTGTGGGTATTCACTTCCAGTTTTGTGTTACGTCCTCTTCTGCAGCTCCCCCTCCTCTCCTGTGGAGGGGAATGCCCGGCCCATATCCCAGGTAGGGTAAAAGAGGCTGTGGAAGGCGGTGCTCAGACTGCTACCAACAAAGTGGTGAGAGGTGGGAAAGGTGAGTACAGTTTAGACAAGATCTGCTAGCCCCCTCCCAGGACGATGCACCAGTCTCTCTGCTTTGGGGCCCCAGTGTACACCACCCCTCCCCCTTTCCTGTGCTTCATCAAATGCAGAGACTATGAACCGGTCAGTGCCTCCTTGCCAATGAGGCAGTTTTATGGGCTTTAGAAAAACACTCCAATTGTTCCCTCAATTACTGAGCAGATTGAATATATTAATCTCTCTTCTGAATGAAAATGTCGGCTGCCGCCCCTCCCCCAGACACCAGCGCCCCTCCAGTAGTACATGCAGGAGCAACTCCCAGCTTCTCCCTCCTCCCTCCCAACGACCCCCCCCCCCCAACCCTCTTGGCCTCCAGCCCAGGCAGGATAGCATGGGTCCAGGCAGCATGCTTTTGCTGTTCAAAACAACACACACACACACACACACACACACACACACACACACACACACACACACACACCACAGCGGGTAGACAGCTGCTTTACATTTTTCTATCAATTTTCATTGATTTTTCTCCTTTGCTGCCATTTGGAAGAGCCTTTTCTTTGAGTAAACTCAATCATGGGGGCAAAGAGGGGCAGGAGTGGTACTGTGGGTGGCTCCCCCTTCTGCTCCTGTGACAACTGCCTCCAGCTTGAACACACTCTGCCCCAGGCAGCTGAGCCTTGTTAAAAGCTACCTGAGGCTTCTCTTTGAAGCTCGATTTTCTTTTATTTCAGGGGAACAAAGGCACTGTCACCCACTCAGGAAGGGGTGCAGACCTGTCATCATGGAGGAGGGCTGAGGCTGGCTGGAGAGGCAGGGCTGGTTAGTGAGGGACAAGGCCAGCCCCCTCAGGAAGAGAAAAGCTATCTGTAAATGTACACAATTACCCTGCAGGCCTCCTACTGTCCCCCTCTTCCTCCTTGGAGGCACTGAAAGACTTTCTGCCCCCTGGGGCCTGTGAAGGAGACCTCAGACTGAGTCCCTAGGCATAGTGGATAAGACCTGAATATAGTAAGTGGGGGGGTTCCATATTTCGGTCCTTGCCCAAGCCTATTCTTTCACCCCATCCTGACTGATTTCCAAGTCATCTACATGTATGCCTTGGGAGTCATTTTAGGGTCCATGCCTGGAGCTCAGCTGGTGGGGGGATAGGAGAGCTTTAGGGTCTAGCCAGCTTACAAGGAGAGGCAGGTGCATTGAAGTCAGGTGGATCTGGGTTCAGATCAGTCTCTGGCACTTAGTAGCTGTGTGATCTTGTGCAGGTTAGGTAATGTCCCTCAGCCTCCATTTCCCACTGTTGGGGGTGGGGGCGGTGTCCCTGTGTCCTCTATTGCCAGGAGGGTGAGATAAGCCCATTTAGAGCAGCCCTGCCCTTCAGGAAGTGTTTAATAATGCTTGCCATTCTAGTAATGAGTTGGGATGTCTACACTGGGCAAAGCAGATGGGTCTGGGCTTCAGTTTCTGCATCTAGAAAATATGTTGGTCCTTATTGCTTAGCCGGCCTCCCAGGGCCCCATTTGTCTCTGGTGCTGGGGGTGGGAGGCAGTTTGGTGCTGGGGGGGAGGGGGGGAGAGGGAGGGCGGGTCGGGAAGACTGGCCCAGCCTGGATGCTACTCTGGGAAGAGGCTCTGTTAGCAGATTGTTATAACTGAGCACACAGATGGTCCTGCTGCTCCTCCTGGGCTGCCTTCCCCACCCTACTCAGGATTCCCGGAGGCCCTGTGAGTGTGAATGTGTGATATGTGTGGTGAGGAAGATGGGGAGGAAGGGGATGCCTATATCTGCCGTCCTCCTAGCCAGTCAGGCCCAGCACCAAAGAGCACCTGATGTACTCCAAGGGAGTGAAAGGAGGGAAAAGGTCCAATTTTCATGGCCTTTCAGGCCATCTCCCTCTTTTCTTCCTCAATTACAACCCTGAAAGGCAGATGTACCCCAACAGACACTCCAGAACATAGATGCACAGGCACACAGGATGCATACGTGTTATTATACACATACCCACCACATCCTGCACATGCAGAGAGCCCCATCACAAAGATAGACTCACTGATGGATACACATGGGGCACACACCCTCCCACAAACAGGTCCCCACTCCTTAGGACCATCCTGGCCTCCTGGCTTCATTTCTGTATAAACCCCAAGTGCAGCTTCTACTAGAAGAGGCTTTGGGGACTTGGCATGTGTGATATATGAGGTGAAATTAAAACGCAAGCAAAATCTATCTTTAATCATTGATCTTTAATAAAACTCTAAGAGCAGATGGGATAGGCAGCAAGGAAGGAAGGCTGACAGTGCCCAGTCACCCGCCCTGGCCTTGATGAGGGGTTAGCCTGTTAGAAGTCAGCTCAAACACCCAATCCTGGATCCTGGACTGGTTCTGCAGAGTGCCTGGACTCAGGACAGATGGAGAATAAGTGGGGGGTATCCCTCCATCTGGATCAGACATCCTGCCCTGGGTCCCATGGCCCAACCTCCATCAGCTCAGGTTGGTCATCCATCCATCCATCCATCCATTCATCGATCCATCTATCCATCCATCTACTTCCTCAGCACTAAACCAGGTAGCTGTATCTCCCAGCATTTACAGGGCTGTCAGGCTCGGTTGGGAGAGGAAGTAGGAGGAGTTGGAAGACAATTACTTTCTAAGCTGACTATGAGGGCTGGGGAGGCATGATAGGCTGGGTGGTCATCAAGGACTCAGTTGGCTGTAGAAAAAAAACAGTTCAAAAGACCCTGGTTTAGGGCACCATTTCACAGTTGCATGCAAGCTGTATGACTTGGAGCAAATCGCTTACCTCCCTGGGCCTCAAGTTCCTATCTGTACAATGGACAGAGAGTGTCTACTGACAAGGAGGTTGAGAGGCTCAGCTAAGCAAGAGTCTGGGAATTGCTCAGTTCATTAAAACCCACCTCACACTTGTCAGGGGGATATCTGATCCCTGCCTCAAAGAATCAGTAGGGTTCCAGGAAAGAGGTTTTTAGGTGGAGCGGACAGTATGACAATGGTATGGAAGCAAGAATTGGGAGATGTGTGAGGGGACAGCACCACGGAGAAAGAATGACGTGTAGAGAGACCGTCTGTGGGATGGAGAGTTGCAGGGGATGCCAAGGGAATGGAGAGTAAGTGCCAGCTCCACAGGTCTGAGCTCTCTACCATCCTCTATTTTCCCAGACTGCTCTGAGCCAGGCTGGCAAGGGGGAACCTGCAGAGCCCATTGGAGCATCATATGGCTCTTGGGAGGTGGGTGGTTAGGGAAGCCTGGATGATGTCCATTTTCTGAAGCAGGAAATAAGCCCTTAGAGGAGGTGAACAGCTTTCCCTTGAGTCAATCGCAAAGCCAGGCTGGAATTGAGGTCTCCATCATATATTTTGTTTTTCTACGATGAGGTAATGAGCACAGGTGTAATAGCTCGCAGCAGTCTTTCCCAGGAAGATTCATGTTTTAATGGGCTTTCTAGGCAATGAGACAGGATCATGGGAAGCAGTTGGGGAAACAGATTTCTGCCTCATGGCCTCATATCACACCAAGTCCAGCCAAGACAAGTCACTCAATGTTAAGCCAACCCTAACAACGAGTGCTCATTGTCCTGGGTTTTGGAAGCAGGACTGAGGATGGGGTTTGGGCTGTCAATGGCTCAGAGTCCCCCAGGCAACCCCAACAGCCCACTAGAGTTGGCTGATGACACTGAGAAAAAAAAAAGTTGCATTAAATAGTCCCAGAATTAAGCCCCTGCTCACCCTGAGGAGTAAAAGTCAGTTACAGCCAAGAAGGTTCAGTGAATAAACATGGTTTCAGATCCCTGCTCTGGCTCATACCAAGTGTTGCGTTGTTAGGGTTGTTATTGTTTTAAAGAAACCTCATTTCATTTCTTTTTTAATTTTTTATTTTTATTGATTTCAGAGAGGAAGAGAGAGAGAGAGAAACATCAATGATGAGAGGGAATCATTGATTGGCTGCCTCCTGCATGTTGAACCAAGCCCACAACCCAGGCGTGTGCCCTTGACCAGAATCGAACCTGGGACCCTTCAGTCCGCAGGCTGACACTCTATCCACTGAGCCAAACTGGCTAGGGCCATACCAGGTGTTCTTGAGCAAGTCACTTCACTTCTCTGACCCTCTGTTTTCTCCTCTAGAAGATAAGGATAATGATGCCTACTTTGCAGCATGGTTGTGAGGATTAAATAATATGCTAGATTGACTGTAGTCCAGGAGCCCTGACTTTCAGAATACAACCAGCCTGGAGGAGGGAGTAGGACACACATCCACACCCATACTTAGCCCTGCAGGGGGGCGTGTATCGATTTTTGCACAAGAAGTATTTGTAAAACCCAGACTCTTCCAGGCCTGGCCTCTCAGAGTTCTCAGGAAGACAGACAGCACAGTGACACCATTGCAGTCATTGAATGTAGGAGGGGAAGCAACTGGGCCTGCCCTGGGTGAAAGGTTGACACTCCTGCTCTGCCACCTCCTGGGTCTGAAATTTAACCTCCCTGTGCCTCCTTTCTTCATCTATAAAATGGGGATGGTGACAAGACTGCCCTGACAGGATCATTGAATTGAATGTGTAGTACATTTAAAGAATATACTAATGCTCACAAAACGTTAGTTATGGTGATTATGCGGATGGATAGCAGCTTGTCAGATAGACAAGGTTTGGAAGCCTGCATTCTAGGCAGATGTAACAACTTAGGCAAAGGCCCAGAGGCTTGAAAGAGTGTGGTACTCAGGGGAGGTAAAGGGCAGTGAGGAGTATGGGGACAGCTGAGGGGCCGGCCATGGGGCATACCTGGGAGAGAGAAGGCTGAGCCTGCCCCCAACACTCACCCCAGTAGGAAGCCTGGCTTTTGAATCACAGATCAGGGAGGGGGGGCCAGGAGAGCTGAGGTCCTCAGGGTGGGCATGGAGGGAGGGGTGGATATTATTTTAATCTTCCTCTTAAAGCATAATTGCTTTTTGTCAGCAGGTGTTTTGGGAGCTGCCTTCCCAAGAGATTGTTTTCCAGGCTCCTCTCCTCCAGGAGACAGTCAGGACCAGGCCAGCTCAGTGTTGCATTAATATGCTGCAAATGTGATTTCATGGCCTCAAATAAGATTAGGGCCAGGGGCTCTGCTCTCTCTCTCTCTAATAGAGACAACGACAGGCAGTGTGGGCAAGGGGTTTAGCTGAGCAAGGAGTCTGAGGGAGGGGATGGGGATCTAGCCTGAATGAGCAATTTCCTGTAACTGGAGCTCCTGGGACCTGCTGGCTCCTTCCAGCTGCACAGACAGCCCTGAGGCCCTGTCTGGAGGGTGGGGTACTCTGGGCTGTCTCCCGCATCCCAGAACTCCCCACAAGAGCCCTCAGTAAAGGAGAGGGCTGAGATTACAAAGGCAGGCTCTGCAGCCAAATGGCCTGGGTCCAAAGCTTGACTCCTCTGCTCCTGGTTGTGCCTTTAATTTCTCATTTGTAAAATGGGGACTACAATAGTACCTACCTCATATGTGATTGTGAACTGAGTTAACATGTAAAATGCATACAGTAGTACCTTGCACAGAACAAGTGCTTGATCATTGGTAGCTGCTATCAGGTAGTGCACACACCAACTAGTGATGCTTTAGAAGTGGGAAGACGGACTCTGGAGGAGGGAAGGCTATTTGGGGAGTGGGCATCACTGTCCCAGGCTAAAGTGGGACATCTGGGGAGATAGCAAGGAAAAAGGCATCTGATGTGTCATACCTCACTCATTCAATGAGCACCCATGTGGCACAGACTCTGTGACAATCAACAGCCCTCCCTGGAAGAGACAGACAAACTTTTCTCTCCCACAAAAGTCAGTGATTGGTCATGAGCCAGGGTTAGGGGAAGCCAAGGGACTGAACCCCATGCCCCTGGGTGGGGTGGGGCAGTGGGAGAAGGTTTCAGGGGAGATTTGTCAATTGTTCCAGTTGTGTCTTGAAGAAGCACTATGGATTAATCAGCCTGGCAGAGAAGGACAGTCCAGGCAGATGGAACATATGTGAAGGCCAGAGGCCAGAGAAACCAGAGCCATCCAAGGGACCACAGGCATGCAGCATGGCTAGAGAGTGGGTGTGAGACCGGGATTGGCTGTGAAAAGGCTGCAGGGACTGTGTGAGCAGATCATGAGGCCTGCAGGAGTCTCCTGAAAGCAGGGGGCCTATCAGAGTGTTTACTGAGGCTGAGGAGTGACATGGTCAGATTTGTGGATTGGAATAGTGAAGGTGAGGGAACTGGTTGAGCCTAATGTCCACCCAGACCTCTCTGCCCTGATTGGACCTCCCCACTCCACCTTGGAAGAGAGTTGCTTCTACTGCCACCACTGTCCCCCATGGAGGAAAGAGCAGGTGGCTTTCATTACTTACCCCTTTAGCCAGTCCCTTGTTAATGTTATCAGTTTTGCAAAAGAAAAACTTCCAAAAGTCATGTTGTATCTTTAGCAAAGTGATTCCTGACATGACAATGGGACCTGGGCTGCTGCAAACAAGAGCTCTGGTTACCTAATGCTGAGAGGACTCCTCCAACATGAATGTACCTGATGAGCAAATAAATGGCCATGTTGTTAGCCAACAAGGAGAAGAATGTGTCCATTAATAGTCACCCCAAGTGTCCCATAGCAAGGCTGGGCCATAAGGGCTCCAGATTGGCATAAAGGTGGGGAGCTGCCTGCCACATGCCAAGTAACTATTCTCTCACCCAATGCCCATGCCCCTGCCAGGTAGGATTATCCCTGCTGCTTTGCAGATGAGAAATTGAGGCCCAAGGAGTCAAGGGACTTGCCCAGATACTCTCTGAGAGGTGTGGCAGAGCCAGGGTTAAAGTCGGGCCTGGCAGATTTCAAGAGGTCATGCATTTTTGCTACCCAACATGGTGGTGCTGTGCCAGGCTGGTTATTCCCAGGGACCCACAAGAACTAGGTGCAGGCACAGGGTCGGGACTATTAAGTACAAATGACAAAACATAAAGGCACATGCATATAGCCCAGGACCTGATCAGATTACCTCTGCACAATAAGGGACCAAAGGAAGGTCAGAGGGGCAGTCCTCCACTGTCAAGCCCCTCCAGGACCACCTGCCTTGTCTTGTCAGTCTGCAGGCAGTCTGCATCCAAGGGGCTTAGTGCAACTGGAAGCAAGCTCCCATTCTGGAATCTCAGTCATAGCCCCAAGGCACAATGACCCCACCAAACAACTCACCACCCATTTGTGCAGAATAGAATGGCTTCTGCCCTGGCTTAAAGGGGCCTAGCCCGTAGTGCCAGCTGAGCCTCCAGGTGCTCCACTTCCCTCTCCATTGACACTAGTGTCTGCCGGGCTGCACTGTCACAGAGCCTCATTCAAAAAGCCAGGGGTCTTAATCTCTGCACTTGACCTTTTCCATGTTGCCCCAGTTTCAGGAGTGAAGAAGGAGAGATGTGATTCCTTCCCCTGGAATTAAAGAAAAAGGCAGGTTGCTTTGGTGGTGGTGGTGATCACAGGCTTTGGAATCAGGAGACCTAGATTCAAATCCCAACTCTGCTGCTTCAAAGCTTGGGCAAGTCCCTTCATTGCTCAGAATATCTGTTCCTTCTTCTTCATAAGGAAGAAACAACTATAACTCCTGGGGAGCAGGAATGTGCGAATTAAATGAGACCACAGGTAAAATTTCGGGTGCAGAGCTTGGCATATGGTAAGTGATCACTAAATGCTAGTTATGTGTGAAGGTGCTGGTAGCAATGATGATGATGGTCTACCAGGACATCAAGTGACATCTTAGCCTACAGAGAGTGGCTCATGCAGCAGGTGCATCAGTCAGAGGCCTGGTAGGAAGAAGGAGGCATTCAAATTTGGTCATTTGAAGGGAGCTTAATAGAGGGACACTTTACAAAGCTGATGGTGAGGTTTAGGAAAAACAAGAGGAAGAGTGAAGTACCCTGGGTCTAGTAGAGGAACCTTCACCACCCTTAGGCCTGGATAGGCATGAGGAGGAACGATGACCACAAGCCGAGGGGGCGCTGTATGGAGAGTGCTGCCTGCCAGGCAGGGTAGCCTTGGGTAGTAGAGAGATCAGCCAACTCTAAGAACCAGCTAGAGGGGAGCCTCCTAGATCCCTGTGTGCCCTCCCTTAAACCCAGCTCAACCAGAAGCCACTGATATCAGCTGTGTCAGCCTCCAGGGGCCCAGAGCAGGATGGAGAAGAGGGAGAATGATCTGCAATATAAATGGGAGACACCCAGCCCCAGGTGAGAGGAGAGAAGACAGCTGTAACTTGCAGTCACACTCACTGCTTTCCAATTTGAACTCACTCAGGGGAAGCAGACAGGCAGTCCTTTGCTACTGTTTTGGTGTGGAAGGGACTCAGGACAGGAAGGAAGACAGGTGGGAGGGGCAGAACCACAATGATAGGGGCTTGGAGTACCCCCAACAGCTCCAAGAGAGCTCTGTCAACAGTGCCTCCAGCTCAAACTCAGACTAGCCTTAAGGAGTAGGGTATGAACTGGGGGGCCCAGTGAGAACCATAACTGAAGCACAAGGCAAAGTCAGCTCCCCTGATCTGTCTAGAAACCTCCAAGTGGAGCCTCGTAGCTGATGTGAGGTCAAACCAGCTCTGGAAGGTCCTGGCCAAGCAGGCTGTGCACTCACTGCGGTCATTCGATTTGGGGACTTTCCTGGAGTCTGACATCCTTTAGCTCACAAGTGATCACCTGTTGTATACACCACTGGGGCTAAGGGGAAATGGCATTGGGAGCATAGAGACCTCCCCAAGACAACTGCCTCAGACAGCTGTCAAAAATCAGGAGAGGGGCAAGGACTTGGCCAGATCCCACACCCTGCCTCAGGCTTATTTATTCGGAATGAGCTCAGTGGCATAGACACAGGCTGGTGCCACCATGAAAGAAGAGTATTGATCAGTGCAGGAGATAAAGGGGGTCAGGAAGTCTTCTGGATGAAGTGTCTTGAGCTGGATCCTAAGGACAAATTGGATTTAGGTAGGAAAGAAGACATTTATGGTGAGGCAACTAAGTGGAGAAAGGTGTGGCTGTGGGAATGAGTCTGGAAGCCTGAACAGAGTGGGTCTGGGGAAGAGGGAGAGAGGAGCTGGCATATCTGGTGTGGTTTGAGCTGGGTGGAGATGTACAGACTGACCCTGCAGATGTTGTTTGCACTTTGACCCATTTCTGTTGAGGAGAACCTGCCAAGTCCAAGATTGCTTAGGAGGACAAAGCAAGCATTTTTGGAGCACTGAACTGAATGTCATTGCTAAGTGCTTTACCTACCTTTTCTCATTCAGTCCTCAGAGCAGCACTGATTTCCCCATTGTAAAAGGGAACCAAAGCTCAGAGAGGGTTAGTATTTTGAACCAAGATCACACAGCTGTGAACTGCCATTTGCACAAAATCACACTGTTTCCTACCTCATTCATCCCTTCCCAATTCTGCTGCCCAAAAGAAATGGAAAGAAAGTAATGAGGAATGGCGTGTGTGTGTGTGTGTGTGTGTGTGTGTGTGTGTGTGTGTGTGTGTGTCTAAGAGTGGGGGAGGGATGGATAATGAGGGGTGGGGGACAGTGTCATTGTTGAATGGAGTTTGTGGGCTCTGGGAGACACATTTCCCTGTAACTTGCTTCATGCAGTTACGCCAAAGGGCTGCCTCCCCAGAAGCCAGGCCCCACAGGTGTGCCCAGCCCAGCCCAGCCCAGCGCAAAGCCAGAGAGGAAGCAGGACCCCTCCTTCCCAAGAGCCAGCCTCAGATCCAGGCAGCTTGCCGAACTCCCCTCAGCTGTGGGCCAGGAGTGAGTGTCTTAGGGAGGGGTCTATGGTTCAGAAAGCTGGGCAGCCAGCGAGTGAGGTGGTAGGAAGGCCCCCTTCCAGTGACTGCTGAGTGTGCAGGGCTCACTAGTGCTCTGGAGCCAGACGGCCTGGAACCAGCCCCCTGCATTATCTTCTTAGGGAGGAAGGCAAAGCTGGGGGCTGCAATAGCAGAAAGCTCAGATGCTAGGTAGGGCTGCTGGGTGAGAGCCCAGAGCCCAAGGTTGGCCCTAGGAAGGCTGCTTAGGTGCTGGGGAAGCTGCAGGGCATGGCAGGAGCCACAGTGACGCAGGAAAGACGGCTAGGAATTTAAGGTGTGGTAGCATAGCCCTGAGAGCCAGTGCCTTCTTAAAGTATGCTCCCTAAGTGCCCTGCTGGCCTCTCCCAGCCCTGCTGCCCTGGCCTTGAGCTGGGCATGAATGGCTCCTGCAGGTGCTGGGCAGCACTGGTCCCAAGCTGCTGCTGCTGCAGCCTTCAGCACTGAAAGGAAGGGGGCACTCTAGGGAGACTGTACCAGGAAGGCCTTTTGGATAATCCTGGCTGGATTGTGACAGTGTTGCCCAGGAGCCAGGGGCATCACCCTTGGCAGGCCTGGGAGGGAGGAAAACTGGGAGTGGGCCTCCCAGCTTCAATCCCCAAATGTCTGGGTGACTTCAGCAGGTCCTTCTGTTCTAACAAAGGTGAGGCCTCAGTTTTTCTGTCTCTAAATTGGGAAGAACCACTTCCTCCCTGCCTCTCTCGCTGGAGTCGAGGGGTGGAGCCAGAAGCTGGAGGCCTCCTCCCTCTGGCTGCCAGGGTGGGCCTATTCTTGGTCCCCAAACCAAAGAAGATAGGAAGAACATTCAACATGAGTGTAAAACAGCTGACAGAAGAATGAGGCAGGCAAGAGGGGTCTCCCAGATACCTCTCAACCTCACCCAGTACACACAAATCTCACTGTTGCTAGCCCAGGATTCTGGATCATCTTTTGAGGTCCAGTTCAGACCTCACTCCTATGGAACAGACCCCACCCACTCCAGGCCAAGGGCCAGTCATCTTCATTCTGCCACCCCACCACACAGAAAAGCACTTAGAACCATACCTGGCTTGTGGATTAGTCATAAACCTTGGTCCATATCCTAGGTCCTCTTTATAATTTACTAAGGGCCCAGGGCACGAATTTGTACACCTTGAAAGGAACTGTGGGCCACGAGGTTGCAGTGGGCACAGGGGTGGGTCTGGGTCCATCCTCCGTGCCCCTGCCCAGACCATCCCGCCATGCTCCCCCTCCCCCCTCCCCTATCTGTTGGCAGCCCTGCTCCTGCCACCACCGCTCCCACTGACAGCACAGAGCGATGTTGCCCTGATCGCCCCACCGGAGCAGGGGGAGATGAAGAAGCCCTCAGGGGTGATCTGGGCCCACAGCCACAGCTTGCACCCACTGATGGCACCAAGCAATTGGGGCCAGGCCCGGTAGCAGGTGTGAGTGCTGGGCACGTGGGACCAAAGAATTTTCATTAACCACCAGAAGCTCGCCCCAATGACAGCAACTGGTACCCCACCTTGGTCTGGCACCACCCCGCCCCCCGGTCACTTGCTCCACCATCTGGCCGTGGCCGATGCCCGCCATGTTCTGCGTGTGCTCCCTGGTGGTCAGCACACATCATAGCAACCAGTTGTTCAGTTGTTCCGCCATTCAGTCTATTTGCATATTAGCCTTTTATTATATAGGATCTTCAATAATATAATGAACACCCATTAACTGACCACCCAATCTAAGAGACATTACAATAACAGATCTACTTATTCCCAATTCTTTCCCCTACCTTCCCACCCACACTCCAAGTGGCAACCACTCTCTTGAACGCTGTGTTTTTTATTATTACTAATAAACAAATGAGAAGCTATGGACACCCAAAGAGGCAGGATGGCTGCAGATTTCTTAAAAGAAATAGCTGTTTTACCAACCAAGTTGCAAGTTCCTTGGGAGCAGCTTCTCCTCCTCTCCTGCACTGTGACCAGCAGGGGCTGGGCACTCAGGGTGGTTGGTGAATAGTGACTGATGGTCTGCTTGGAGTATCCAGACCAGGAAGGATGAACACTGGATTCCAGAGAGCAGGCAGGACACAGCTCCAGGAATAGCAAAAAGGGCTCTTGATTTCACCACTGTACCTGGACTTCGGTGTGACTTCTGCATTGCCCTATGACATCACACAGCGTTGCCCAGGTGACCCAGCTGTGTGGAAAGGCTTTCTGCTTTCCCAGATCTGAGCAGACAGAGGGCCACCCCTGGCTTTATCTTCCTGGGGGTGTCGGGAGCCAGTTACCCAGCTGTTGACCCCTGGCCAGCTGGCCATGCCCCAGACTCCCCACAGCATCTTTACTCACAGTATGTCTGGCTGCTGAGGAAGCTCCGTACTCCTGCCCCCACCACCCCGACTCCCTCTTTCCCTTCCCCACTGAGGTCTCAGGACCAGTATATAGCACCCCTAAGACCACACTGATGCTCTATACTGTTCACCAACCAAAAGACTCTAAGGTTTCCAGACAGGATTGATGCCTGATCTCCCACCAACACCAGGTCCTGGTTTCTGAGATTGTTAAACAAAGCCAAACACTGCTGCTTGCAAGAGGATGGGCCAGGAAAAGAAAAAGGTGAGGCCTGGGGGTATGGGCCATGCACCACATGAATTCATCTTTTCTTCCAAATCCCTTGTGTGTTTTTTCCTAAATCATAACAGATACTTTCCTTCTCTGTCTCAGTCTTCACAGCTGTGAAATGGGGACTGAGGTGATCTTGGTGGCTCTTTCAGGTTAGGTGTCCTATATTCGGGCCAGGTGGGATCTGAAAGGTGGCATGCTCAGTGTTATCAAGCCCTACTACACTTACCTGGTGACTTCTGTCTGTCTCCCCATGACCCAGAGTGAAATGTAGCTTGAATTGGCTACATTTCTGCCTTTTCGTTGCTGGGGTCACAGAGGCTCAGGGAGTCCAAGGAGATGGCTCACCATCACTCTCCAAGATCTCCCACGGGTTTCCCAGGCTGCTACCCTTTCAGTGTCCATGCCCCACTACCACACCCTCCCAGCCCTGGCCCAGCCCCCACCCCAGGTCACAGGGACTCCAATGCCTGGGAAGAAGGAATTTTTCTGTCACTGCTATATCCCCAGTACTCAGAATAGTGCTTGACACATAGTAGGTGCTTAATAAATAGCTGTGAGAGAGCAGCACAACCCTGCCTGGACTAGAATCTCAGTGTGAAGAAAGGCAAATAGTTCCATGTCAGGGCTCCCCTACCTTCTGCTAACTGGCAAGGTTGAGCCCATGCCCTCAACTCTGTCACTTACCAACAGGGATGACATAAAGAACTAAGACCAAGACACAGGTATTTGCTAACTTAGAAACATCCTCTTTGCAGTTACACTCCTAGGTCAAATGAATCAAATAGCTAGGAGTGCCCATGCCCCAATGTGGTTTATACTCTACTAGAGGCCCGGTGCACAAGATTCATGCATGGGTAGGATCCCTAGGGCTGGCCAGCAATCAGGGCCGATCAGGGCCTTCTTTTGTTCTGCACTGAACCCTGGTAATCAGCACACATCATAGCAAGTGATCGGTCTCCCGGTCAAACTCCTGCAGGGACAATTTGCGCATTAGGCTCATATATATATATTACCCTTGACTTTGGTGTCTGTGGTTCCTGGTGCCCACTACCCACAGCTGGCTCCTGTCTTTGATCACACCCTCCCCCTTTAAGCCTCCTTCTGGTAAGTCACACACTGGGCACCAGGCACCAGGCTGGCCTGACGTGGGGGCCCTGAGCTGCCAATTGGTTCCTGAAGCTCATTGCCACCTGCCCACCTGAGCAGAATGGGGCAGGAAGGGGAGATTCAGGACATGTGGGTGGGAGAAAGAGTGCCCTGAGAAGGAGCTGGATTTATTTGACTCACAGCTTTAGGAAACAGAATCCCCTGTAAGGATGTTCATAATGTAATATAATATTACATATTCATATTTCTTTTTTGGTGAATCCTCCACTCATGCCTCTTTATTGTGGAGATGCTTATAGATTTCAGAGTTCTTTGTGTATTAGGGATATTCGTACATTAATATAAATTGCAAGAATTTTCTCCTGTTTGTCTTTTCTTTGTGTTGTGGTGAAATTTGGACCATTGTAAAAGTTGGTATAGATTTTTTTAGTAACCAAATCAATCAATCCTTCTCTCTTTTTTTTAAAATAAATCTTTATTGTTCAGATTATTACAGGTGTTCCTCTTTTTTTTTTCCCCCATAGCTCCCCTCCACCTGATTCCCCACCCCACCCCATGCCCTTACCCCCCACCAATGTCTTCATCCATAGGAGTAAGATTTTTGTCCAATCTCTTCCCGCACCCCTCATACCTGCTTCCCCTGAGAATCGTCAGTCCACTCCCTTTCTATGTCCCTGATTCTATTATATTCACCAGTCCATTCTGTTCTTCAGATATTTTATTCACTTGATTTTTAGATTCACTTGTTGGTAGGTATGTATTTGATGTCATTTTGTTGTTCATAATTTTTATCTTTACCTTTTTCTTCTTCCTCCTCTTCTTAAAGAATACCCTTCAGCATTTCATGTAATCCTGGTTTGGTGGCGATTAACTCCTTTAGCTTTTTCTTGTCTGTGAAGCTCTTTATCTGACCTTCAACTCTGAATGATAGCTTTGCTGGGTAGAGTAATCTTGGTTGTAGGTTCTTGCTGTTCATCACTTTGAATATTTCTTGCCACTCCCTTCTGGCCTGCATAGTTTCTGTTGAGAAATCAGCTGATAGTCGTATGGGTACTCCCTTGTAGGTAATTATCTGTTTTTATCTTGCTGCTTTTAATATTCTCTCTTTGTCTTTTGCCCTTGGCATTTTAATTATGATGTGTCTTGGTGTGGTCCTCTTTGGATTCCTCTTGTATGGGGTTCTGGGCGCTTCCTGAACTTGTAAGTCTATTTCTTTCAGCAGGTAGGGAAAGTTTTCTGTCATTATTTCTTCTAATAGGTTTTCAATATTTTGCTCTCTCCCTTCTTCTGGCACCCCCAAAATTTGGATGTTGGTTTGCTTAACGTTGTCCCAGAGGCTCCTTACACTATCTTCATATTTTTGGATTCTTTTTTCTTTTTGTTTTTCTGGTTGGGTGTTTTTTGTTTCCTCATATTTCAGATCTTTGGTTTGATTCTTGGGGTACGTTGATCTACAGTTGACTTTCTGTATATTCTTTATTTTAGACAGTGTATGCTTCATTTCTGACTGTTCCTTTTCCATTTTTTTTGGCATTCTCTTTAATATCCTTAAAGGTCTCATCAAGTTTTTCAGCGGTTTTAAGAAAATTCTTGAGTAACCTTATAAATGTGGTTCTGAACTCTATGTCATCCAGTAGTTTGCTTTCCTCTGTTTCTTTCATTTGTGACATGTTTCTTTGTCTCCACATTTTGGCTGCTTCCCTGTGTTGATGGAGTAGCTTTGTGTGGTAGGTGATCTATAGGGGACAGTAGCTCAGCCTCCTCAATCACATGAGGTGGATGCTCTTGGTACACCCCTTTGTGGGCTGAGTGCAAAGTCTTGGTGTAGTTAAGCCTTAATTGCTGTTGGTACACTGGGAGGAATTGACCTCCAGGCCAATTAGCTGTGAGCACTCACTGTGTCTATAATGGAAGAACTGCTGCGCTGAAGACATGCTTATGGGGCAGGACTTGTTTCAGTGGGGCTTTGGTGCTCACTGAGTCTGCCTCTTGAATGTGTCACTTATGGATGTGAGGAGTTGAAATCTGGTGTCTCACACTGACCACTAGGTACACTGGCTTCTGGATCTCCAAAGGGGTGCAGGTCAGCTACTGTCTGAGGCCACGCAGCAGGAGCTACAGTGAGAGCTACAGTTTTCTCCTCTTTGCTTGGGGTTTGGAGGTTTTGGAGCTGTCTGACCCGGGCTGCAAGTTTGCTAGGTTAAGCTGTGATAGGGCAGGCCTTTCTTATGCTAAATCCGCTGCTTGGAGCTTGGGTGGGTTTGTAGGTTGTGCAGGGCGGGGTCTCAGGGTGTCACTAGGCTAGGGCGTGGCAAACAGCAATGGCTGCTAGTTAGCCGGCTCTCCGTCCCTGACGGCACCCGCGAGTCCCGTGCCCCAGTGCAGTAAACAATTATTCCTGTGCGCAGCTCTGCAAGCAAGCCACCCTCACTGGCAGACAGTCCAGCTTCTCCCCGTAGGAGTTTGGGTCCCCTGTATCTCCCCAGAGACTGGATTTCAGAGTAATCGGGGGCTTGTCTCCCTTCAGGTTGAAAAAAGCAATGCCTGCCGCCAGCCCGGATCACACGCCTCCATACCTCAGCTTTTCAGCGCTCGTGCACGTCTCAATGCTCTTTTCTCTTTCCTTCTAATTGTGGAACTTCCACTCAGCCAGCTTTCCCGTGGTTCTGGGTGATAGACATTTTGTCTTTTAGTTGTTTTGAAATTGTTGTGCGAGGCAGCAGTTTAGGTGTTTACCTATGCCGCCATCTTGGATTCTCTCCTCTCAATCCTTCTCTTTATTTCTGACTTTTGCATCATCTTTTAAAAAGCCTCTCCTGCTCCAAACACTACAACTTCTTGCTAGTACCAATGAGTACTGGCTACTTGGGTTATGAGCCTGAAAGTGTATAGATACATTGTGGCCCAGAGAAAGCAGGTTACATCCAAAGAAGGCTGGTGAGCTCAGAGCAGGGACAGCAGAGAATGGAGGCAGCCAGACCCTGTACCCATTTCTGGCTCTGCCCGCGAGCTCGCTGTGTACCTTGGTGCAAGTGCAAGAGCTTTCTGTCCCAAGTCCCAGTGCCTGCTTCCTCAGCTATGAAAGAGCCTTCGTGGCCACTATGACTCCCAGGCACATTTAGAAGCTGAAACTAGAAGGAACATGAGGAACCATTTTTAACTCAAAGCCCTTGTGTTACAGCTGGGGAAACTGAGGCCCCTGGAGTCTAATAACTTGTCCAAATTACTGATCAGAGGCAGCCAGATCTCATGTCTCCCAGTTCAGCGATCCCTCCTCTGGCCCCTGGCTTTCAGATGCAGGTCCCTTCTGGAGGTGGACCTGAGCTTCCTGCTGCCCAGATTGCTGGGGAAGAGGGGTGGCATGGGGAAGGATCTGGAGGAACAGAGGGATCTATCTCCCCACCTGGGCCAATTTAAGCCCCAGCCCTGGGAGCTGAAGCAACCAGCCATTAATTCCTTCTGTTGGTGCAGTCTTCCTACTCCCACCCTAGTCTCCTCCCCACAGCACATACATCCCAAAATGGGCAGCCTAAGGTCCCTTGGGACATTTGCAGGCTAATCCTGGCTTATTGAGGGCAAGGCCGACAGTCTGGAGAGTAAGGTATTAGAATTAGAACCTTCTGAGCTAGCTGTGTGCCAGGCCATGGTAGAGGAGCCGAGAGGGCTGCTTTGTATGCTGACCAAGACCCTATCTGCACCCCAGCAGTGTTGGAGGGTTAACCAATGGAGAGTAAGCTAATAGTAAATACCCAGCTCTGCCGTCAGCCTACAGGAAGTATATTCAGGAAAGTGAACTCCCTCCCCAGGGTTCATTCATCTCACCCCCATGATGGGTCTATGGGACCTGAGACTGAGGGAGATTTCATCATTACCCACAGTTTACTTTGCTCACTGACATGTAACTCAGCACATGCACTTTTTTTTCCCTGATAATTTCTCCAATGTAGGCCAGGGAGGATGGGGGTAGAGAGAGGACATTGGTCCTGAAGCAGGGAAGGCAGAAAGGTTGGCCCACCGCCACCCCTTGTGGCCTCCCTGGCCCCAGGCTCAGCACTAGGCACCACCTGGTAGTTGGCCTCATGCCCAGAGTGAAGCACAAGCCGTTCTCTCCCAAACCCCTGCAAGCTTTACTTCCCAAGGCGGGCACAGCAGAGGCAGAGGATGGAGAGGACAGGGAGGAGGCACAACTTATGGTCTGGTCTGCAAAATGCCTGGCTGGGCTCTGGGGTTGCCAGGTAGTCAGTGAGAGCTCTTAGGCAACTACTATTCAGCTGGGCCCTCATTGCTGGGGCCATAGGGAGCTTTTGACAGGCCCTGTACCCCCACATCAACAAGGGTGCTGGGGCCACCGTCGAAGGCTGCTCCTAGGAATCTGGGGGTGGGAGAGATATTGACTCTCCTGATTTCATTGCAGGAACCTTGGGCTAATTACTGGGAAGACTGCATTACAAGCCATTCCATATTTACCCATTGACCAGGTGGGAAAATTAAGGCTCGGAGAGGTCGTGCAGAGAGCTGGGGGCAGAGCTGGGCTAAAACTTAGGTCTCTGGACCTCCAAGCTAGTATATTGTTTCTACACCACCAAACCAGAACAGCAAACCTGCTGGGGAGTGTGTGTGTGGGAAGGGGAGAGGGGCTATGGGGTAGCAGTGAGGGTGGAACCTTGGAAAGGCAGCATATCAAACTATGATGGGAGGTGGTTCTGTGGCTGTTCCCTCCCCTCCCCCCTCCACGGGGCAGGGGTTCCTTCTGCTGACCTCCCTCCCCCTCATCCTTTCCTGGCCTGGAAGAGAAATAGGGGGGAGGGGGAGAGGTAACTCAACAACCCTTCAGACAGTGATAGGGCCTGCTGGGTCCTGAGGTGGGGGTTACCTTAGTCAGAAGAAGTGGAGGGATCTCTTTGTAGGTCTGGCACTTCTGGAGCTGGGGATGGGATTCTCACCTCCTAATTAGTCATCTTAGGCCAGGATCCAGCCTGTACCAGGAAGGCCTTTTGGATAATAAGTCAGACCTGCAGGAAGTGAGGGAGCAAGCCACAGGGGTGGGCATGTAGGGAAGAGCAGGCCAGGGAGGGGACAGCCAGGGAAAAGGCGGTGAGGCAGGAGTCATCTTGGTGTGTTCGAGAAACCTCTAGGAGGCTAGGGTGGCTTGAGTGAGTGGCCAAGGGCCTGGGGATGAGGTGAGGTCAGTTTCCCCTGCCAGAGCCCCTAGGTCCTTACAGTACCGTGAGGCCCTGAGTGAACCGAGGGGCTGCTGCAGGATTTGAGCAGAGGAGTGATGTAGTCGGCTTGAAATCTGTAAAGATTTATTCTGGCTGCTCTGCGAGGTGGGGCAGGGTAAGAAGAGAGGCAGAGGGAAACAAGAAAGCTATTAAGAATCAAATACAGAAATCCATTGTTTTGGACCTCAGTGCTGGAAGTGCAGACCGTGAGAATGGGTCAGATTCTAGACATGGTTTGAAGGCAGGGCTGGCAGGACATGCTGACAGATTGGAGTAACACAGGGCTCATATTTGTGGTCACACCACACCACTGTTGTGAGAACTGAATGCAATAACAGCTCTTCCTGTTCTCTCTGCCTAGAGGCTTCCAGAAACCAGGAGCCACAGTGCCTAGGACCCCAGGCTCAAAATGGAAACAATGTGTGGGAAACCTGGGCCATCACATAGGAAGCCGGGTGGGTTCCAGGCAGGCTGGTTCAAGCCTTCATTGTCCAGTTGGAGAAAATGGCTCTCAGAAAATGACTGATTTGGGATTTAAACCCAGCTCTCCTGACACTTATCAGGCAGAGCCAGAGTACCCACCCTGCCGGGGCTGCTACAGCACAAAGCCAAGCCAGGACCAGACCCTCAGTCTCCCCTCTATGTAATAGATCATTGTTCTCAATTGTCTCCACAGACCCTTCCCTTTCTGAGGACTCTCCCACCTTACCAGGCTGCCCTGAAATGCAGGCTTTGATAAGCTGAGTTTTCCAGATAATAGGGTCAGCTCCCAGTGGCCACCTAGCGCCCCATCTCCAACCTGAAGAGGTCCGCTGCTCCTCTCTCCCAGACAGAAGGCCCCTCACATCAGCTGGTGCCAATTAATAAGCAAGATAGAGAAAGGGTGGGGGTGGCCTCCTGCCAGGTTAATCTGGTCAACTGTGTCAATGTCAATTCCAGGCACGGGGAGAGAGTCAGTAGTTCAGTGCAGAGAGAGGACCCAGATACCCCAAGTCACAGCAGCCCCATGTCCACATTCTCCCCACCCTCGTGTTTTACTTGATTCTTAATTGCTTTCTTGTTTATTCACCCATAAATGCCTGGCTCTGCCACATCCTATGACTCCCTGAAGCCTCCAGAGACACTCTGAGCCTGCCCTAAGCCTCAGAATGTTCTGCCCCCTCCCACTCAGCTGCCTCAGATCTGTTCTGCTTTCCTGCTTGTCCTCCCTGCTTCACCCACGTGTGTTCTCCCAACCCTTTAAGGCCTCTTCTTCCCAGCTGCCTTCCCTGACTTCCCCAAGCTGTAGCTTTTGTCTCCTCTCAGCAGCTCATAACCATGGTCCTTTGGGCCATGAATCAACAAACTATTGAGTTATTGAGCCCTTGCATATGAGTTTGCTTGGGGCAACCAGCCCAGGAGGCCACATGTGGGTAGGCACCTCTCTCCTCCTTCCTGGTTCATGGGGTTCTCTGGGTTGAAGATAGACCAGGCATCTGGGACACACAAATCATGCATCTTCATTAAGTCATTGGGTGGCTCCATGGATAGATAAGCTTTGTAAACTGTAAAGTGCAGTGCACATGGGGAACCTGAGGTGGATTGGGGTGGGGGTTACAGGAAAGACAAAGAAGATCAACTGCTAGGAGCTCAAAAGCAGGAGGGATTTGGGAATTACAGGCAGGGTACCTGCAAAAGTAAGGGCTTAGGGTTGGGACTGGACTTGAAAGGTGAGGTGGCCTCTCTCATTCTGCGAGAAATGATGGACCCAGGACCTGGGGAAAGGCAGGAGGGAAATTGGGAGAGGTGTGGGCTGTGGGACAGAGGTGGGGAGAAAATGGAATCAAAGATGATTGCCCCTTTGGGAACCGTAGTTCCAGACTGGATAGGGGAGTGACAGAGGGAAACAGCCACTTAAGAGATATGAGAGGACAAGAGTTACCAGGAGGCAGTAAGAAGAGGCCACTCAGCCCTGGCTCTCTCCACAGGTCGCCAAGGGCCCAGAGGACTCACCAAACACCACCCAGACTGTGGAATCTGTCATCAGCCACCTGTCTCCTTCTAATAAGGAGATTATCACAGTCACTCTCCATGGGGCCATCAACCTCCCTGCCTGCAAAGATGGCTCTGAGCCGTGGCCATACATAGTAGTGTAAGTAGCTGCTGAGAGTGGGTCAGGGCCTGGTGTCCACTGGAACAGAAACCAGTATGGTTATTTAGAATGTGAGCACCAAAAGGTTTGGGGCTGGGACTGTGATACTCAGAGGGAATGCCAAGGGGCTGGGTGACTCTGCAAATGTGAGGCCTAGCATCTTCCTGCTGCGTGGAAGCTGCTCACCAGGGCTAGGGAGGAAAGGGCAGGCCACTCCTTGATCTCACAATTCACTGGGCTGGGCTTGGACACAACCTGACCTTAGGGGCAGGGCCCCTGGATGCAGAGGCCTGGGCTATGCTCAGTGAGGGGTGAGAGTGGTCAAAGGAAGGAGAAGTCCCGGGCCTTACTTCTTCCAGATTCTGGGGCCCCATCCTACCATCCTCCTCCTTGGCCCCCACTACTCTCTGGTCATTTCTATCACAGGGACTTCTCTAGTTCTTGTCTTTTAATGCACTGCCATATCCCCTCCAGCTAGCTGCAGTCAGGGTACACACTTCTCATAGCTTAGTATCCAAGCGAGGCCTGCCATGCCATGTCTGCTGCCAGTCTCATGGACCTCACTTCTCTCAGAATGGCATCAAAGGGCTACAGAGTCTCCATCCAGCCAACCTTCCATATGGATGTTGGACATCTGCACAATCTTGATTATAAAGCACTATGCAGTGCTCCCCCCGCCCATGTTTGTCATCCCTTAGCCCCTTCTGTAGAAACTGGGAGCCACCAGGGCCTTCTGCTACACCTCCCTCCACCTCCCCTCCTCCACCAATAACAGCATCATTCAGTGCCTGCCTATTGGCTTTTCTGCACATTTTCTTTTGGAGAGTGCCTGCCCAGCCTTCTCCCCAACACCTGCTGAAACCCCACATTCAAAGCCTTGCTCACTATGCCTCCTCGACTCTGGCAGCCGCCAAAGTTGAGCTCTCCCTGCTGGGAGGCCCTCGGCAGTATCAAACTGGTCAGATGCACCTTACGTAAAAAAGTGCTGCTCCTCTGTTCCCCACACTAGGGCTCCCCAGGACAGGGAACATTTCTCTGACAGTGCACCCAGCATAAGCCTGAGCACAGACTTAGAGGCCAAAGAGCAACTAAAGCAAACACCAGGTTACTATAACAACTATTGCACCCCATAGAGTGAAAGAAGGATAGACAGTGGGCTGGAGACCAACAGGTGAAACACTTGCTTGTCTCAAAAGCCCCATCCCCACCTGCCCAGCTCCCAGGCCCTCCCCTCCCCCAGCTCCATTTCTGCGGAGAGGAAGGACAGGTGGCAGAGAGAGGGCTTAGCGGGGAGCTTGCGGTCTCTGCTCAGCTCTTTCCATAAACCAATTATCGCCCATCATCTAGGGAGATTGAGCCCCTGCCTATCACCAATCCAGCCTGGCGGCAGGGCGAGGGAGAGGGAGGGAGGTGTGAAGGAGGGAGGCAGGGGGGGGGGGGGAGAAGGGGGGGAAGCTCGGAGGCCGGCTGCTCCTCCACAGGCTTCACGACCTGCGCCTTCACCCGGTTGCCATGGGAACGCTCAGTTGGAGCTGTGCTAGGCTGGAGCTCCGGTGTGGGGTGTGGGGTGTGGGGTGTGGGGTGTGGGGTGTGGGGTGTGGGGTGTGGGGGCGGAAGGAGCGCATCGCCAGCACCCTTCTCCACCCAGGGAGGGGGCAGGGAGCTGCGTTCCAGGCCTCCTGGCGGCTAGGCGCTAATGAGATGCAAATGAATCAAAGGGAGGGCTTCAGAGAAGGAAGGCCCAGCTGGTAGGACCTGAAAAGGGCTTCAGTTCGAACCCCCAGCTCCAGGCAGGAACCCCAGAGGGAGGACCAAGCCCTCAGAAGCCCTAAGTCCTGGGAAGAATGTGGTATCCCCGTATGTCTGTACAATGCACACCTGCAATGAGCATTACTTAGTCCACTTACGTTTTTATTTTTCTCACGATGAGTATTTTGATGCTTAAACTATATATATATTACATATATTTCATATATTGACTAATAGTATATAGTATATTAACATATATTAAACATATAATTTCATATTCTTTCAAAATATTTTTTCTTATCTTTCTGTTGCCTGTGTTTTCTGCTGCCTTCAGCTTGGTCTCCTGGCTTAGTTTCCTGCTCTCTGCCATCCTACCTTGTCTCATCTCAGATTGGAGGTGGGACACTGGGGATTCCTGTGTCTGCCAGTTCTGTCCTCCTCTCTGGGTTTGTTGCATCCCCAGCAGGCAGGCCCATGGTGATAGGAGGTGGAGTTGGGGTTGAAGCACAAGGACCCAAGCTACTCATTCATTAGCCCACTAGAGGAGAGTTTGAGAGGGCTCAGGTCCTAAGAAGGAACATCCCTAGTTTGGCATGTGCCCACTTTACCACTATGCAGGCTCCAGCCTTCAGCCATCCTATATAATAAAAGCCTAATATGTAAATTGTCCCCTTCTGAGTTCAACTGGGAGTTTGACCACTCGCTATGACATGCGTTGACCACCAGGGGGCAGTGTGAAACATGGCAGGTGTCCGCAACGCAGCACTGGCAGTGGGCACTGGCAGCGGGCACAGTGGAGGTGCTGCTGGCCCTGATGGGCCCCCAACAAGAGCAGGACTGCAGTGGGATGGTGGAGCAGATGAGCAGGCAGCACCAGGACAAGGCGGGTGCAAGTGGGGGCCCTGATTGCCCCACTGATTGCCCCACAGACGGCGACCAGTGGGGGAGCACCACTCAACTCCCAGGCACTGAGGGAGCCAGGTGGAGGCCACCTACCCCGCCCCCCCCCCCCCATCGATTGCCCTGCAGGCAGGATGGTGGAGCAGGTGAGGGGGCAGCACCAGGCTACAGCAGGGTGCCAGGAAGGGCTGCGGGGCTGCAAGTCTGGGGGCACAAGCTGGGCCTGATCCCCACAGGCCACCCCGAGGGACATACCCCTACATGAATTCGTGCATCGGGCCTCTAGTCTAGTAATAAGATGCATCCTCTAGGCCAACAGGTCCACTTGGCTCATCTTGAGGTTCTGCCTCTTTCCATCTGAGCCATTGGCCTGCTTCCAGTCTGACCCCACTTCTCCACTGAAACAGCTTTCTCTAAAGTCACCAGTGACTGTCATGCCTGATCCTACATCCAACAGTCATCTCATCTTTTGTGATCTCTCTGGGGCATTAACCCCTAATGCACACTCATTCTACTTGAAGCCCTTTCTTTTCCTGGTTTCCAAAATGCCCCCTCTCTTATTATCCTCTCTGTGCACCACCCCTTTATCTCTTCTTCCTGGCACTAAATGTTGACCTGCCCCAGGGTTCAGCCCTCGCTTGCTCTTCTTTCTCTATACTCTCCACATGATCTCTTTCCCATCCTGCTATAAAATCACATTCTCTCACCCCATCCACTCCTCACCAAGCTGTGTCATTTCTCTTGTACCTTGAATTTGCTGCTTCTCTCCATCAGCTCCACCACCTTAGGCTACTACATTATTCTTCTGCTCTTGGTACTTGCCCCTCTTCAAACCCCCTTCAAAGGCAGGCTACTATTTGATACCATGGTACCATACTACCAAAGGAACTCATTCTTCGAACCCTCCAATGGCTTCTCATTGGGAATAAAGAGGATTCCCAACCCAGCATGGGTGAGTCTTTGCTGGCCCTTTAATATGACCCCCCCACAAATACTCACTCTCTCTGCTCCGGCCACTCCAGACATCTCTTTGTTCTCTGAGCAGACTCTGTTCCCTCCCATTCCAGGACTGCACACTCCCTCCCCCAGAACATTCTTCCTTCCCCTCCTCCCCTCATTGGATCTCAGCTTAGTCTCACCTCCTCAAGAAAGTCCTCCCAAACTTCCCAAGCCAGGCTAAATCCTTCCCCCTTCCTCCCCCCCATTATAGTTTCACATTTTGTGTGCTTTTTTGTGATTACTAGAGGCCCAGTGCACGAAATTCGTGCATGGAGGGAGGTTTCCCTCAGCCCAGCCTGCACCCACTCCAATCGGGAACCCCTCGGGGGATGTCCGACTGCCACTTTAGGCCCGATCCCTATGGGCCTAAACCAGCGGTCAGACACCCCTCTCACAATCTGGAACCGCTGGCTCCTAACCACTCACCTGCCTGCCCACCTGATTGTCCCTAACCCCTCTGCCTGCCTGCCTGCCTGATCACCCCTAACCTCTCTGCCTGCCTGATCACCCCTAACTGCCTCTGCCTGCCTGCCTGATCTCCCCTAACTGCCTCTGCCTGCCTGCCTGATCTCCCCTAACTGCCCTCCCTTGCTGGCCTGATCTTGCCCCCCAACTGCCCTCCCCTGCCAGCCTAATCTCGCCCCCAACTGCCCTCCTCTGCCGGCCAATTTGGTTCTGATTGGTCAGTTTCTATGCCAGTCAGCATCTCTGGGCCTATCAACGGGGCCTGATCAGAAAGGTGGGGCTGATCAGCAGCCGTGGTGGAGGCCTGGAGAGAAATGGAGGCCCGGCTATTGGCCAGGCCAGGAGAGAAAGAGAAGCAAGTTCGGATCAGCTGCTGCCACAGAGGCTACGGACAGACCCTACCTCTCTCTCTGCAAGCCTCTCTCCAGGCCTGATCCACAGCCCCCTAGGCAGTCAGTGCTGGGTTGCCACAGCAACCCAGGACTGACTTCCTGTCTGGTCAAGCCTTCAGTAGTAATGGTCGTTATGACCCTGGCTCTTTATTATATAGATTGACTTACTCTTCTTCAGGGCCTCCCCCATTGTGCCCCACTAGTTCCATAAGCAACCACCAGGTCTGTTTTGCTTACCATCCCATTCCTACACAGTATCTGGAACATAGGAAGCTGTCAACAAATATTGAATGAATGAATAAACAAATGAATGAGTGAATCTGGCCCCGTTTCTAGCTTTCTCTGTGACTTTAGGAAAGTTATTTCACCTCTTAGTGCCTGAATACCTCCCCCAGGACCCCACCTCAAAGGACTGTGGAGATGGCAGAGCCAAATGGGGGAGATGCTGACTGGTAAAGAGTGACACGGAGGTGACAGATATCCTTGAGGTGAGGGGTATCCTTAGCAGCACTCACCGTGGGCATGTAAGACCTATCAGAAGAAAGCCTCGGGGCAAAGAAGAAAAGCCAGAATGGGATCAGGAAAACCCAGAGTCTGGCCCACTGCCCCTGACTCCCTGTGTGAACTCAGGCCAGTCCCTGCTCCTCTCTGAGTTTCAGTCTTGCCATGGTCAGGATGTGAAGGCTGGCCTCCATGCTGTTCCAGGCTGTGCTCTGGCCTAGGAAACAGCCTTAGTTCTTGGGAACAGGAGTCTCAGCTTTACTACCTAAGACAAATTCCACACCCAGATCTGCTGGGTCAGTGCTCAGGCCTGAGGTCTCCCCTAACTGGTCTGGACCTGGCTCAAGCTCCTGGTCCCTGAGCATTGCCTAGAACCTGCCTCCCATCCTGGCACAGAGAGACTTGCCAGTCAGAACACAGCAGGGACCAGGAAGGCAGTGACCTTGATATGTGGGGGTGCCCAAGAGGTCAGGGTGTGGGGAAGGGGCCATCCAGGAGACAGCCTGTGAGATTCTGACCACCAGCCAAAGATTGGATGGCTGAGTTGACAGTTGGTAGCTACTTCTCTGACTGCCTACTGCCCAGAGCAAATGAGCAGGGACAGAGCCAGTACTGAGAGGGGAAGGACTGTTCCCTCTGTGCACATGGGGCATGCTTGGCCCCGGCCCAGGTGGGAGGGACAGGGCACAGATCAGGTCAGTTAGTCATACTCAAAGGATCGTTGGTTTTCTTGGATGAGCCTGAGAGCCCTGACCCTGGTCCCAGACTGAGACTGACCTTGATCACACCCTGTTGACTAACTGAAGAAGGTATTGAGTGTAAGACAATTGTCTAAGGTCCTGGTAAGAGAGGAAGGAGAAAGGTTATCTTTATCTAGTGCCTACCATATACCTGGCAAAAGTGCTCAGTGTGTGCGTATTTTACATCATTTAATTATTGCTTAGTCCTGTGAGCTAGGTGAAATATTATCTCCTTTACAGATGAGGTTACTAAGACTCAGAGCATTTCTGTGACTTGCCCAAAGTAACAGAACTAGTAGGTAACCAAGCCAGGATCCAGGATTCCAGAATCCAAAGATTCTTTCTACCTCATCCCTGCATTGATCCTTATGCAGCATTTGCCCACTTGGAAGGGAACTGTTGCATCAGGGCCCTAAGCCAGACTTCCAGAGAAGTCTGAGGACAACACCCCCCCTCCCCCGCCCCGCCGCTAGGATCTGGATTGCTCACACCATCCTCTGTCTGGCCATGGGCTTTGGCCAAAGGGCTTCAGAGGATAGGGATTTGGGTGGAGTAGACGGAGGCCTGGCATGACTCACAGGCTTATCTCAGCAGCCAGAGGGTTGGGCTCAGCAAAAGAAATTAATCATTATTCACCGTGACAGTGGTAGTGATCATGACTGTGCTCACTCAGAGCCTGGTTCTCCACACACTGGCTCTAATGCGGTAGCCCTGGGAGGCAGGTTGTCTTGGCTCCATGTGATAGCCAAGGAGGCCAAGGCTGGCAATGAAGGGACTTGAGGTCACATGGCTGCCAGTAGGAGTGGAGCACATGAAGATGACCATCTAGTCACTGGCCACTTGCTCTGGCAGAGGCCCAGGCTCTTACCCTCTCCCAGTAGGATGCTTGTCGGAAGAGGCACATGGTGAAGGAGAAGGCCCAGCACAGGACCTGGGAATCTGGGGTCTTATTTCCCCTTCAGGTTCCTGAGCTTACAGTGTGGTCTAACTTTCCCATAATGTCAGTACCTCTATGCTCAGAGCTTCAGAATTTTTGTTCATTGAAAACATCCCTGTATCCCAGAACTATAAACACAGCTAACATCAGTGGTTAAGGAAGGGTTGGCCTGCAATGCCCCCAGCCAGACTGAAACCATAAGAATTCTTTTCAGATCTCCCCCTCTCACCACTGATCAGGCCCCTGAGATCTTCTCATGCCAGAAACACTCACTCAGACCCAAAAGGCTTGAGCTCTCCCTGAGAAGTGCCAGGATCCTGAAGGAGCAGTCCAAGGGGGCAATGCTTACCAGGAGAAGTACTTGTGGGGAGATCTCAGGCAGTGAGGCAGGCCAGGGGGCCTTCTTGGTGTCCTCATAGCATTCTGCCCAGGCTGTTTCTGAGCATGGGCATAGCTTCTGGCAGGGCTCCTCCTGCCTCCCAGGACACCATGAGTAGCCAGGAGGCTTGATCCTCCTTCCAGGCTTTGTCTGGCTTCCCTCTGCCCTTGTCTGGCCCCATAGGCTTCAAGGTCAGATGCTAGATGGTCCAGCATTTATTGAAAAGTGAGGGAGGCCACTGGGCAGGAAGCTGGTGTTTGGGTTCCAATATAGTTCCTCCTGCTTGTGCTCTTCCCATTTCTGTCATCTGTGGTCCTTACACACACAGTGAGCTTCTGTCAGAGAAATGGTACCTGGGAAGGCGAAGTCAGTGCCTTCAGAGCTCCAGTCAGCCAGGTATGTGATGCAATAGAGAGTGGAGGCGACTGTGGCGAACTGGAGAGCACACAGGTATTTCGAAAAGCAGCCCGAGTCACCCCCGCTGATTTCTGCCTTGGAAGAATGCAGGCAGCTCTCTCAAATTTTCAAGATAAACTGGAAACCCAGGTGGCTGTGTAAAACAGGCCAGTTTTTACATGCAGACCACTTGCCTCAGCTTAGTTAGGATCTCTAGGCCTCTCCTCATCGCCTCCTCCTCCCGCTCAGACGCAACGTCCACATCCAGCTTCACTGCTGTCCTCTTCTCTCAGGGGCCAGTGACTTCTCCATAGCTACGTGTCCTCTATATGTGTCTGAGAGGCACCCCTCCTTTTCCTTTGAGAGGATCTGAGCCCTCCTCCCAGCCCAGGAGCTTCTTCTAGAACAGTAAAGAGGAGCTGCACTGTGTAGAGCAGGGTCCAGCAGTCTGGGCCGGGGCTGGCCTAGCAGAGCCAGAGAGGAGGGGCTGCCTCTGTCTCCACAGGAGTTTCCAGGGGTCCCTTCCTCCATTCACAAACACTTGCTGGGCCTCACTGTGCCCAGGCTGGGAGCTGGGAACGGTTCTAGTAGTGTCAAGGCAGGTCCCTGTCCTCAAGGAGTTCACAGCCTGGTTTGGGAGGGTGGCGAATACACAGATAAATCTAACTCACTCATCTTTTGCCCACAGTCTCCCAAGCAGAAGGCAGCTAGCAGGCTCCAGGCCCCTGCCTTGGGTAATAGGACCTGTCAGGGAAGCTGTTATTTGTGGAAAGGGGCAGGAAGCAGGGCTCTATATCTGAGATGCCCCAGACCTCAGAAATTGAACTGAAATCCACGCGTGTTAGGTCAAGAACCAGAATCAGAGTGATTCAGGTGATTCAAGTGATTCTTGTGAGATTGGGAAGTTCACCTCTATGTCTACCCACATTCCTCCTCCTCCTCTAAGGCGGCATTCGTAAGAAAGGGGATATTCAGAAGAGTGGATGTTCAGAGCGACCCATTGAGAAGGATCCCAAGTCATGGCAAGATCTCCCTGGACTATCTCATCCAAGCCTGTACTTCGCCAAGGGGACTGTCATTCCATCCCTTGGGGTCATGTGTTGACTGACAACTGGCCCTTCCCCCTCTGCCTAAGAACATGGCTCCCAGGGCCCCTCACCCAGCTAGCACACAAGGCAGCCACTGCTGGACATTTCAAAGGCTGGCAGATGGCACAGTCATGGGCCCTTTTTGACCCTGCACCATCTCTTGCCTCAACAGAGAAAAAAGGTTTCTCTGAACAAATAAGTGCCCCCAGGAGAGGAAAAAGGGTATGACAGTGCCCCACAGACTGGGGCTCGAGCCTGCCTTTGCACTGCCTGTGGTTTTCCCTGGGCCATATGGAAAGTATACCCCTTCCTGTGTCTCCAGAAGCTGCCATGGGGAGCAGTGCCTGTGCCCATGAGAGGCTCCCCTGAGGACAGTGGAGTTGTTTCAGATAAAGTGTGGGTGGGGATGTGGGGAGCAGCATTCTTGTTTTACAGGAAGATGTTTCCCTTTGCCAGAGTACTCATCTCAGAGGTCTTTGGAATGTGCCATTTCTTTTTTCTTTTCTTTTTTAATTTTTTGTTTATTGACTTGAGAGAGAGAAACATCAATGTGCTGTCCCACCCATTTATGCATCCATTGGTTGCCTCTTGTATGCGCTCTGACCAGAGATTGAACCCGCAACCCTGGTGCAACAGGATGACACTCCAACCAACTGAGCCACCAGCCAGGGTACCATTTCTGATTTCCAGAGCAGTCCCACTCCCCGCAGCACAGTGCAGGGAGAGGCACACTGCTGTGCCTGGGGAGTTGGCTGGCTTCTTGCTTCAGAGTCAGTTTTTTCAAATGAGACCCACCTATAGTGGTATAGTACCATCAGCAATAGTGATGGTTCATTGATGTCCAATTAATAAATGAACCCCAGGATGAGAGCCCATCGCTTTGCTGTGAATAACAGCTCTGCTCATGTCTTAAGTGCCAGCCTCCCAAGAACTCAAAGGGCAGGCATGGAATGGGAGTGTTGTTGATGGGCTGTTGTCTGGTGAAGTGGGAGACCAGACACTCCCTGCCTCCATCTCTGCTCCTGCTTTAAGGAGCCCCTGGCCACAACTTCTTGCCCAGCAATCCCAGGGGAGCTTGGCCAAGGCCAGAGAACACTATACATGGGCATGGAGAAAAGAGGGCCACAAGCTTTGCTTTTCTCTCTGACTACCTCACCCCATGCTCTCAACCCACAGACCTGGATCAGCTAGCCAGCCAGCCCCTTCCCAGGCCCTAGACCTGCCCATGAGCCAGCTCATGACCCCTCCTCTTCATCTATTCAAGCCCTGCCTCTTCCATGAAACATTCCCTTCCAAGTCCAGCAGACAAAGAGTCAGAAACACAAGAATCCAGCCTTAGCCCACCCTGCTTAGATGACCGTTCCTGCCTGGGACAACTCTTCTATCCTATTCCTATTGGGTCAAGGAGCAGGGATTGTTTTGGTTTTTTTCTGTGCCTTCCAAGGATGGAGGTAGGCCTGTGGCCTGGCAGTCTGGCTGCCTCTTGGCCTGGAGGATGGAGAAGGCTGGACTTCCTGACTCAGAGGCCAGCATGAAGGGTACAGGTAGAGGGGAATTACCCTGCCTTCTTAGGACAGAATGACACCCAAGCATGACATACCTGGCATCTGGCCTGGAGCAATCTTTTTTTTAAATGTTTTCATTGATCTTTTTAGAAACAGGAGAAGGGAGAGGGAGAGAGAGAGAAAATCATTGATGTGTGAGAGAAACATCAATCAGTTGCCTCATACCCTCACAGAGGATTGAACCCGCAACTCCAGGCATGTGCCCTGACCATGAATCAAACTAGTGACCTTTTGGTGCACAGTATGATGCTCAACCAACTGAGCAACCCAGCCAGGGCTGGAGCAATATTAATCTGAACCTGTTTCCCCACCTCCAAGTTTCCTAGGTGAGCAAGTAACAGGGCTATGGTGGACTAAGTCAAAAGGTCACAAAACCTCTCATTTTACCACCATCCATCTAAAGGCTCTGCCTGGCATGCATCCTTCTCAGTCTGCCTAACTATCTCCTTCCCTGGGAGCATCCTTCTGGTCTTTCAAGATTCAGGGGTCTGCCCAGCCAGGAACCCAGCAGCCAGAACAGACCCAAACTTGGTGTCTGGAATTGGCATTTAGGAAAAGCCAGGTGGCCTGCATCCTGGGTTTCCAAAGCCCTGCCCCAGAGGAGGCCAGACCTTGACAGTTGTTCATGCTCTGAGGCTTTGAGGAGTGTGGGAGACCAAGAGGACAGGCTGGGCAGGTGCTGGAAGTAGCCTTAGAGACCTGAGAGGCAGCTTGAGGGCTGGCAGATGGGGATAGGGTCAGAGATATGGTACATTGTGGCACACAAACCTCTCTGGAGCAGCGTGTGTGTGTGTGTGTGTGTGTGTGTGTGTGTTTGTGTGTGCAGGTACCAGTGACACACAGGTTCCATCCCTGAGGTGTGTGCCTTGTCGGGTGGTCAGAGGTCAGTGGAGGGTGAGGGTGGCTCCGGAGCCTATGCACTGTCCATCAATGTCCTGTACTTTTCCACCGCTGACCTCTGCTCACAGCAGCAGCTCCTGGGAGCCAGACCACACATTTGCCTTAGTTATGACCTCACAGAAAGACAGCAAAGTCTTTTGTCTTCCCTCCCACTGACAGCTGGGCTTGGGCCTGGCCCACACAGGGCCACCTGGCTAGAGTTTGTCAGACACATACATACCCCTCCAGCACCCAGCCAGGTGTGGGGGGTTACATTTCCCAGCAGCTTTGGACCTAGGACTGTTGCACTGTGCCTCTGAACCCTCCCCACCATGGCTGGGTTAAGGCTGAGCCCCAGGACAGTGGCATGGCCACCAGCAGCTCCCCCAGGCCCAGCTAGAGGCCAGGGCAGAGTTCTAGGGACAGAGAGGGAGGGCATCATCTTGCAGATGCTGTGTGGAAGAAGTTCCTGGAGAGGCCCCTGGGCTCTGAGACTGAACCAGAGACCTGGTTCCCTCAGGGGTCTGAGGGTCCTAGAATGTGGCCTTCCATGTGCCCAGCTATAGGCACAGAATAGGGGCTTGGAGCAGTGCATGAGCTGGTCCCCTTCTCTACTTCTGTGTGGAATCAGAGACCCCTCTAGCTCTTCAGTTTCTAGAATAGCATCAAGACCTGGAGAAGTCAGCTGTGCCAGGAAAAGCCATTATCCTGACAGCCTCCCTCCACTTGCTAAAAGCTCTCTCCTTCCCCTGGGGCCTCACCCCTCCAGAGTTATTTCATCTCCATTCACCTAGCCCTGACCCACCTCTCTGGTGTGTGTCTGAGGGAAGGAAGGAGAGGTGCTTGCTTAACTCTTTCTATGCCTAAGTGAAGTCAGCTCCTCTGGCCTTGCTCATGGTCCTTCCTGTCTCTTTCCACCTGGTGTTCCTCCTGCCAGACACCCAGGAACTTACATAGAGAAGGGAAGGGGACAAGAGGCCAAAGCTAACAGGAGGATGAAAGATAGGCTGAAAATATGGTCATGAGTTCCAACCTGAATTGAGTTCCAACCTGAATTCTGTCACTGCACTGCTTGTGACTTAAGGCCTTCACTCACCTGGTTCTGTCTTCTTAGTGCACTTGGAGGCCCCCAGGGGATACAAAAAAAAACACCCCCAAAAAACAAAAAAAAAACAAAACTGCATGGTGCAGGAGCTTTGAGGCTTTGAATAGTGTTTAGGGTGTAGAAGGGCTGACTTCCTCCTTCCACAGCTTCCCGGAACACCCCCTCCCTAAGTTCTTCCACAGAAGAGTGGAGGCAAGCATCCTGCAGGAATGCACAGAGCAGGCGGACAAGAGTGGGTAAGAGGCTGCTTTGAGTTCAAGGCCTCTGACTTTGAGGGCAGCTGTCAGGGGAGAGAAGCAGTGCACAGAGCAGCAGCAGAAGGGTTATGATTGCACCTTTCAGTCAGCAGAGGTCATAGAGCCTGAGGGAGGGACCTGGGGGTGGGGCAGGCTGAGCTCCAGGGCCTCCAGCAGTGATGCCTTCTCCTCTCAAGCCTGACAGCCCGTTGGCAGGGTGGGCCCTGAGTCTGAGGAGGGCTCCAGCTCTCTGGGAGACCAAGCCCTCCTCCCCTCAGCCCTCCATCAGAGCTCCCCTCACTCCCCTCCATGTGGCCCTCAGTCAGGTCCCGTTGAGAAACACCCAGGTTGTTTATACCACAAATGAGGAACTATCAGGCCCTGGTCCTTCTGTGTGCAGGAACTTCCCACTTTCTCCCCAGCCCTTCCAAGTACCCTTGAGGGCAGCACAACTTGGAGAGGGTGGGTGACCTGGCTAGGAGATAACTGTGGGCTCAAAACCCAACTCTGTGTGGCTAAAAGCCTGTATTCTTTCTAGGACTTCAGCCAAAGACCCTCACTTGTAGACAATGGGGAGACACCAGGCCAGAGACAATTAAAATTATTATTATTAACACTTTATGGTATTTAACAATGTGGCAGGCACTTTACACATAATTTCACTTCATGCCCACAACAACCCTGCATTTATCATCCCCATTCACATGAAAGAAGGAAGACACAGCAAGATTACATACCTTGCCCAAAGTCACCCAACTAGTAGGATATAGAGCTGGGATTTGGAACCCAGATGGTCTGAATCAGGGACCCTGTTTTGGACCCATACAGCCCTCAGTCAAAGCAGAAGAGGAGCTTGGAGATGGGGCTCCCACAAGATTGGTCATCCACAAGAGCAGGGTTGTGACCAGGAGAGAACAAGGAGTCAGGCTACTGTGTCACTCAAGTCCAGAGGATGGAGGGAGCAGTGAGGGCCAGGGGCGTGCTTTCTGGAGGAAAGGAACAAGCATGCTGGGAAGAACCACAGGCTGGTGCTGCTAACACCTGGGGCAGATTGACTCCCATGCCCCACAATCTCTTTGGGGACTTCTGGGAGTGGGGCCAAGACTGGTGAGGACACCATCTCTGCTCTCCTCCCCAGGGTGTTGTTTGTGCACCCAAGTGTGCAGTAAGGCTCCCCCTGCCACAGACTCTCCAATGACCCCTTACCTGTGACTGCTGCACCATTATAGCTCCAACATACAACCTCCTCAGCAGAACACATATTAACTCTTTCACTGAGCTGTTTGATGGCTCTGGATCTCAGGGATTCTTGTCCAAGAGACCTGTGAGATGCACTGGGATGCAGAGGGCCCAAGCTCCAGCTTACCTTGACAGCATGGCACGGCACCACCTGTGAGTGCTTGAGGGCCAGAAACTCTTCACCCCACCCTGCCCCATGCCCAGCTCCAGGTGCCCAGCCCAGGGCCCAGCATACAGTGGGTGCTGCAGAAGGCATGTGTGTGCTCCATTGGAAGGTTTCAGAGCTGGAGGAGCTGGGCCAGAAGCTTAGGGAAATGAAGGGCAGCCAGGCAGTACCACACAGCCACCCTGCCCAGAGGCTTCCTCCCACCAAACAGAACCTAGAGAAGATGGTCAAGACGATAATGGAGAGTGTGTACACAACGCCTGCTGGGGAGCCCTGCACTGGCAGAGGCAGGAAGACAGACAGGCAAGGTGTCCCCCCACTCCCACACCATTCTGAGCTCTGGTGCCTGCATCCATGTGAAGGCCTCGGAGGTGGCCAGCGAGACAGTGTGGTCACAGGAGCAGGCAGGGCAGTGGAAGACAAACCTGGCTCCCCCTGGGCCTGAGATGACATGAGTGTCTGCCTGGGAAAGAGAGCTTCCTGCCCTGTCCACTCCTTGCTCAGATTTAGGGACTGTGGAGTCAGGAGGGGTGAGGAGCAGGCAGGACGCCCTCCCTCTGACTCAGCCTGCCCCGTCCCTCCCCAGGAAAACCACATCTGAGGAAGCAAAGAACCAGGACTCCAAGGCAGTCACATCTGTGACCTCACAGCCTACCAAAGCCCCCATTTGGGGTGACACAGTCACAGTGGAGATCCAAACTAAGGATGTGGGGCAAGAAGGTAAGACAGGGGGCTGGGTGGGCCTGGTGTGTGCGGGAGCGGGTAGTAGCTCCCTCTCAACTCAGCTGGAAGCCACCTGAATGCCTCCTTGGGCTCAGTTAAAAGCACTTTAAAGACGAAAATCATAATACTGTCATTCCTCATCTACCTAGCCTGCTGGAAAAATGAGTTATCCTACAAAAACGAATTTTCTAGAAAATGGAAGCTTATCTTCTTTATGAACATTGTTGTTATTTCCACGGTAGTTATTGCTGCATTTCCTACTGACATAGCACATCACAGCTTCCTGGCACACCCCAAGTATCTCTCAGAGGAGTCGCACCACAGAGGAACAATGCTGCTCCCACTGCTTAGATGGGAACACTGAGGTTCAGGGAACTTAAGTAACTGGCTCAAGCTCAAGTAACCAGTAAGTGGAGAACAGAGGGATTCAGCATCCATGCGCTCACTGTAGGTCCAGCGTTTTAGCTGTTTTCCTACACGGCTTCCTATCCTGCCTGGTCCTGCCCAGCGCTCTCCACAGTAGTGTTCCTGTGCTTCCAAGGGTCGGGATCTGCTCTCAGAAACTGCCTGATAATCCTCACTCCTCCACCCCAGAAGCCTTTCCAATCCCCATGTCCTGACAAATTCGAACACTGCAGGCAATTTAAGGTACCAGTGTGCACGCATGCGTGTGCATGCTTATGCTTTCTCCATTGGGAGCCTGAGCAGGTGAGAGCTCTGGTCTCTGGTCTTATCTAGTATTTAATCAGAAGAACTTCAGGCTCCCATCTCATAGGTGATCCTTCTCTCAGGTGACAGGCTTTCCTTCCTCCTTGAAACCTCACCACACCCCACCAAGAGCAGAAAACCAGTTGTGAAGACAATGAATGGGGAGAGAGAAAAGATTGAAGAGGGATATAAATAAAAGGGAAAGAGGCTAGTCTTGGGTCAAGCCAGAGGACTGTTTTCCACCATAAAGGGATAGGTGGGGCTGTTGGGATGATATGCAAAAATGTGAAAGAGGAGGAAAAAATTGACCTAGGACTTCGTACAAATGCAGGTGTGTACCTGTCTTTGTGAATGTCTGCGTGCTGGTTCATGTGTATGTGTGAACATCATGTGTGTTCAAAAATGTGCTTGTGACTGTGACTGTAGCATGCATATCTGTGTGTGCAGAGTGTGTGAGCAGTGTGTGTGTGTGTGTGTGTGTGTATTGTGTGTGTGTGTGTGTGTGTGTGTGTGTGTGTGTGTGTGTGCCTGCATCTATGTGACTGTGGCAAGTGAATCTGGACTGGGATCCCACCCTGGGCTCTACACAGTTGGGGTAACACAAGAAAGGATGTGATGGTGGCCTCAAGCCTATCTGTGCAGCAGAGAGGGAAGCAAGGTTCACTGTAGGGGGGACAGGAGGTGGAGACCCTGCCCACACAGGCAGGGAATATTGGCAGATGCCTCTTTTCATATTAAAGTAACTGGATGCTGGTTGGAAATGGTTGCTGTGGTGATGTCTACAGTGGGAGGGTTGGGGAGATGGAGGACCAGCCAAGAGGTAGAGGAAGGGCAGGAGGTAACCCAGTGATGTGTTAATGAAAAGCAAAGGGGTGGGGGGGGGGGGCGGTTTCAGACCCTCTGTCAGGGCCAAAGCAGGCTGGCAGTAAGAAATAGCTTGCTGGCCTCGCAAAGGACAGTGGGAGGCTGAGGGGCACGGTGCCCAGAGTTGTTGAAGCATGTTTGTAGCATAGGGACAGGAACAGGGAGGTATGGCTGTCCACTCACCCCAATTCCAGCTCATCTGCTTGCTGCCCACACAGAGATTGGGGTGTGGGGGGGTGGGGAGAAGGTAGGGCACTCACCCCTTGTTTGACCTCAGCAAATTCCAACTGGATATGGGGGCTCAGAGCCCATGGGTAATGTCCATGAGGGGCTGCAGCCTCCACAGCTACTGTTGTAGCTTTGGTTTGGAATGCTGGAATCCTCCAGCTGAGACTTCTCAGTCTGCTCAGGGCTGAGTGAATGTATGGAGCGCTACAGATGGTTAACGAGGAGGAAAGTAATGACAGCTACGAGGAACACTTGCTTAGAATTTTATAGCTTGAAAAACACATTCCCCTCCCTATAACAAGATTAGGAGAGGGACAGCATTTTTCTTTTTAAAGTTTTAACATTTTGCAGAGCAGGAACATGAAGCTCAGAGAGGTTAAGTGACTGGCTAAATGTCACAGAGCAAGTTTGTGTATATTAGTACTAGGACCCAGATTTGCTTACTTCAACTCCCTTGTTTTATTCTAGTTTCTTCAAGGGAACCTCAAATCCTTTTGGTGCACAGTTTCCCCCTTCCCTTTGAGTGTAGATCCCATATGTCTAGCTTTGAGGGAATGTGGCAAGTATCTTTCCCTCTCTCTGTGTCCAGGGTAGCTTTGGGGAGAAGAAAGAGAGTAAAAGTAACCAGTAAAGCTCTCAGCTTCCACCTCCACTCCCTAATCCAAAGGACTCACCCAGCTCAAAGTGGCCCCGCAGCACTGAGCTTCCAGCCTGCCTAGCCCACAGAACAGGTAGCTGTCCCTGGTTCTGAAATGTTATTATCTCAGGGAAAAGAGGCAGAGGCCAAGAGGGCTGGCTACACAAGAGTACCACTTGTCCACCTCAATCCTCTCTCCCATTATTCTCTAGATCTCTCTTTTACCTCCTTTCCTCCTCCATCTTCCTCAATCCTTCTCACTCCTTCATCCACTCTTCTACTCCTTTCCTCTCTTCACAGCTCCTCTTCCTCTTCAAATCATAGACTTCCAGAGTAGAAAATGTCTCACCAAATTCAGCCTCTTCCATCAGCCTTTTACTAGCTGTGTGATGTTGATCAAGTTATATAACCTCTCTGAGATCCAGTGACCATGTTTTAAAAAACAGAGATAGTGATTCCTTCCTACTTAAGGGTGAGGATTTGTTGGAATAGGCTCAGGAGCACCCATCCCCATGCCTGGCACACAGTAGGTGCTCACTAAGTAGTACTGCTATGACTATTTCCAGGTCATTGGTGCTCTCCTTGAATTTCACCCAAAGTTTATGCATTTTTATGGCAAAATATAGTGTATTTAGAGGGAGTTTTCTAAATGGTGCATCATTCTTAGTGTTTAGTTTTCATGTAGTTGGAGTAGACTTTTACTGACAGTTTTATTTAAGATTTCTTGAGCAGATCTCATTTTCCCATTTGCAAAATGTGAGAGATAATCCCTGCCTGAGGAACAGTGAGAGTGTTTGTGACCAAGGGGAGGAGCCTTATTCCTGGAAAGGGGTACTATTCTTACTGCTTGTGTGTCTCTGAGCATGCACATGTATATCTCTGTCATGGGGGCTGGCCTCGTTTCTGCATGTGTCCATCCCTGAGCTGGGGAGTTTCTAGACCAACTAGATGAGAATGGCATCTTTGGGTTCTAGAAGTGCTTAGCATAGAGCCTTATCCTATGCAGGGGCTCAGGCAGTGCTTGTGAAGTGTGCTTGTGTGTGTTCCACATGTGTGCCTGTGTGTGGATTCCTCAGTGTGGCCCTGCTCCCCTACTCTCAGCAATGTCTCTCAACTCAGAGGGAGGGATAGTGGTCAGATAAGCCTGATCCTAACTCTGTGCTCCATTTTTCTCTCTCCAGATCTGGTCCTTAAGGTGGTAGATAACAACAAAAAAGAGGAACTGCTGTTCTATCAAATCCCCATCAAGTACTTGCGTGTCTTCCACCCCTACCACTTTGAGCTGGTGAAGGTGAGTCAGAGCCCTGTGCTCTGGCCCACATGGGCCTGGGACAGGTAGGGGGGAGCCCCCAGCTATTCCCTCAGAATGGCTCTGGGCATCAATGCCCACCCTGAAGTATGACCAGTCTAGGACCTTGTGGGGCTCAGGAAACACAGCTCCTGGCAAATAGATAGGAATGATATCCATAAAAATTTGGAATTCTCCAAATTGATCTTCATAAAACAGCCAAAATGGCATGTTGAAAGAGTAAGAGTATATCTAAAAATCAATTTCATACAATATTTGCAAAGTACCTGCTATGTTCCAGGTCCTGGACTATATGGTATACACACCATCTCTAATTCTCAAGATGAATTCTACTTTGCATACATAGGACTGAGACTCAGGAGAGAAGAATCCTCTCATCCTGGATCACAGAGCAAGTGAGGTGCAGAGTCAAGTGTGAGTCCAGGTGACACCATCTCCCAACCAGTTTGCTCAGTGCTGCCTCCACATGCTACCTTGGCAGGAGGAAGCCTGAATAGAGATGGGGTATATGGGAAATAAGGTGTTCCCTGGAATGCACCCATCTAGTGGGCCTCAGGCCACTCATTTTATGGTCTGAGCATCCTAGGCCAGCTCCCTGCCTACCCCCTCTCCCCAGAGCTGATTGGTGGAAAGGAGAATTTACTCTCTTGTTGCTCAAGTACTTATTAAGCACCTACTGTGTGCCAGGCACTGGGCCAAAGAAAAGCAGAAGCATCATTTCTCTCCCCTCCACTGTGCACTCCAGTTCCCTACAGTCGTTCAGAGTAAAGAACAATGTGAAGTTGAATTGTTGGGTTCCTCTCTCAGGTCTTCTGCTTGCTAGCTATATATCCATAGGAAGCTGCTTAGCCCCCTGGGTCTCCATTCCTCATCAACAAAATTAAGATAATCTGCCTCCTAACATGGCCTTTTGGAGGATCAAATACAATGATGTGCACAAAGCACCTACTATGCTCAGCACATAGTAGATGCTCAGTTCAGGCTAGTTCCCTTCCTGCCTCCCTTCCCCAGGCCCTGGTACTGAACTCCTTTTCAAATGACTCCTCAACCATGATCTCAGGGGACTGCACGTTCCCTATGCCTCAAGGAGAACCCCACACTCAGGACCTCAGAATGAGGCAAGGAAGCAAAGCCCAGAGAGATTGGTGACTCACGTAGGAGACTCAGTACTTCAGCTGTAGTTCTTGGAGCATCACCCAGGCCTCCTGGCTCTCTGTCCAAGCCTAGTTATCACATCTTTACAAAGACAGCTGGCAGGCATAGTCCTTGTGAGGGCAATGAAATATTCAAATAGACAAGGGAAGATTTATTATATTGATCTCCTTGGAAGGGCTCACAGGGAGCCTTTAATTATCAGCTTGGCGCCCTGGTGGAGCAATGCCAATGCTTGTCTGCAGAGGGCTGGATTTATGGCCAGGGTCTGCTTCTTAGTCAAGCTTCTTCTTGTGTGTCTTCTTCCCTGACTTTATTCCCAGCCCACCGAGATTGGGAAAGCTAATGAAGCCACTGCCAAGACCCAACTGTACGCAACTGTTGTCCGGAAGGGCAGCTTCATCCCCCGCCAAGTTGACTGTAACCACAGAGCTCTGGAGGTGCTAGCCTGGGGCTCTAGGGGGCAGGGAAAAAAGGGGTCAAATTTTGATGGTGTGGGGCAGAGGTGTCTGGGGAAGACTGGGACTTTCAAAATAGCAGAAGTGGTTTGTGAAGAACAGCCTTGAGATGGCAGAGATGATGGAAATGGAGATGAAGATAAACGATGCCTAACATTATCCAGCACTTTCCAGGCATACAGCCCTGACCTAACCTTGTCTTCCCTCACTCTGCTCCTCACACACCATGCAGGGAGTGCTACAGAGGCTTCCAAAGTGCAATATCTGTCTGAATCTCACCTTGGCTCATATCTCCTGATTATTTCTCTACTGTTCTGTCCCTCCCAAAGTAGTGACCCCTGACGTAGGGCTTACATCCCCCAAGTGAAAGTTTTAGGGCCACCCTATATTTCTTTGAATCCTATTTCTGAAGAGCTTTGGCTGGTCTTCTAATTAGGTATTCATTCATTCATTCAGTAACTATTTATAGAGCCTTCCATTAGCCAGGCCAGGCACAGGCCCTATTTCCACACATACCCACCACCATTGTTTTCTATATGAAGCCTTTCAGGGCTTCAGGAGGATTAGTGATGCTCCAGGCGGATATAGTCCAGATACCTAAACCCCTCTCCTTTCCCTCCCAGTCTTCAAACTGCCCAGGAGTGACAGATTCAAATCCATCCATGACCTGAATCAGATCAGGGTGGAGGCAGGGAGGCCCAAGCTTCAGGCTTCCCCTGCCCCTTCCCCTGATCCATCCCATGACAGAGCAAGAAGTGTTCTTCAGTCCCATTTCACAGCTGGGGCCATGGAGCCTCAAGAGCAGTCTGATATGGGAACACAGATTTCCTGGCCCACACATCTGCTTCCCCATAGGCACCTCATGGATGACAGCATGTGTCAGACCTGTAGGCATCCTCTGCTCCCCTCATCCCCCTCTTCAATCATGCCCTTTCCTGCACAAAGAACACCTTGACCTGCAGGGGGCTCACTATGGATCAGCCACCCCCTGTAGAGTCTGGGCTCCTCTGCCCTCCAGTATCCTCCCCTGCCCCAGCATAGATGTCCTCCCTATAGGCTCCTAGAGGGGACAGTGGGAAAAGAAATTGCTCCTATTCCTCACAGGAATAGGTGTGCTTGGGCAGCTGTCTCATCCAACACCTGACCATTCAGCCCAGAACAGTGATAAATTAGTCCCTCTCCTCACCTTTCAGACCCTCCTCTTAGCCCTTACACCTGTTGGAGTCCCTGTAAGCAATAGAGCCTGAAAGTATTCCAGTAAAATCCCTCAGGCCCAGACTCCCACCCCCATCCCAAGTTTGAAATGCCATTATCAGAGATTTCATCACTTGAATTTGGAGAAGGGATTCAGTCTTCAGAGGCCCCCACAGCTGACTGCCTCTAAGCATTATTTTAAATCCTTATCAGCTCACAGCTGGCAGCCAGCTGAGATGGGTCAGGAATAGGTCCCAACCAAGGGGCTTAGGAGAGAGAGCTGAGAGTGGAGGGGAGAAAAGGGAGAGGGATCCAGAATAAGTCCCTACTCCTAGGTACTCTCCTCCCTTTGAAGATCAGAACTAAAAGGATCAGGGAAATTATGATCAACCCCTCAGTGTACAAGTTAGGACATTAAGGCCCAGAGTGGAGCAGGGACTGGCCACAGTGACTTAATGACCCAGACTTAGTAAGTGGCTGAGCTAGAGTAGACCTATAGTAAGGATTCCACCCGGCCTCCAAGACTAGCTCAACCCCAGCCCTCTCCCTGAGGCCACTGCTATCCTCCTCCTTCTTCCCCTCCCAAGTCTCTATGGTTGTTTCTCTCACCCTCATAAACACAGTCAGCTTCTTCCTACCCTTGCCCCCCTTTTCTCCTCATTGATGGCATTCATTTATCCCACAAACACACATGAGACTTCTACTCTGAGCCAGGTGCTTTTGCTGAAAGCTGGAAATACAGCAGTGAATATGGTAGATAAGTCCCTGCCCCTGTGGAGCCTGGGGGGCTAGCAGGAGATGTGGGCCAAGGGGCAGACAGGCCAATTTGTGCAGGCCTTGACTATCATGGTAAAAATTATGGCATTTATTCTAAGGGTAGTGGGGGGAAGGGCGGTCACTGCTGAATCTCAAGCAGAAGAATCACATAATCTAATTTAAGACAGCAATTTTGCCACCATGTATCAAATTGCCTGGGAAAGGGGATGGTTTAGGACAAGAGTAGAGGCCAGTGAGGGGTCAGAGAAGTAAAAGGAGCCACAGGAATCTCAGCTTGTGGGGGACAAGTATTGAGGGCCCAGATCCAGATCAGGAGCTGCCTGGGATGGCAGTGGAGGTATGTGGGACAGAATCCGTGTCTTCTCTTGCTGCCCACCCAATGCCTGGCACAGGGCCTGAAGGACAGCAGCCTTAAGCAGAGAAAGACCCTAAAAAGACAGGAGCAGGTGCAGAGGTATGGTGGCAGAAATGAGCCCATCTTTGGAAAGATAGATGGCAGGCAGGCTAGCTAACCATGCTCCGGAGAGAGCTAAAGGCCACCTGGGCTCACCTGCCTCCTCTCTTCCCCAGGTCTTTCTTCGGGGAATAAATGAACCCCTAGTCAACAACCCCAGTCCCATGGTGGTCATTGCCCGGGTGGTTCCCAACTACACGGAGTTTAAGTGAGTAAGGCCCAAGTGGTGTGAGCAAGGAGGGAGGGGGGCAGAATACAGAGGAGAGGGATGGCTAGAACCCTGCCCTCCCCACGAGGCCCTTCAAGCCTCCCCACTGAGACTGAGGACCCAGGAAGCTACCCACAGCCCATGGAGAGGGGCAGCTCAGACCCCTCCTGAGAGCAGGCTGAGGGGGGTCAGCATACTATGAAGAAAGGGGGTCCTCAGCCCTTTCAATCTACCTCTCCATCTCATATCCACCACTCGAGTTCAGGGCCAACGTGGTTCACTCTCTGGTGGTTGTTCCCAAAGGAGGCAGCCTAAGGGTCATCTCAGAACTTCATGACCTTTAGCCTTGCCCAAAGGTCCCCTTCCTTGCTCTCCATGAGGTCTCCCTGGCTGCAGCCCAAGCTCATCCCCCTGCCCTAGACCTCTTTTTGGGTATGAGCATCACAGTCCTCAGGAGGGGATTCAGTCTAGATTGGCCACTGGAGACACACAGTGCGGAGAGTTCCCCAGGGAACATGTGCCCTCTGTGACAGCACCATCTCCTGGAGCTGTCTGCCTCTGCACTTCTACTGACTGATGGTCTGGGAGGATTCCCTGACTCATCTGCTCCAACTGTTAAATTCTGACAAACTATGAGCCCTCCTTGCTGGTTGGAGGAATGAAGATAACTGATGCCCTCACTCCCAGCCCTTCTATGAGTTCAGGCACACACACACACACACACACACACACACACACACACACACACACAGACACACACACACACACACAACCTGAATCCCACCCCTGCAGCCTCCATGCCACCCAAGCCTAAACCAGAATTCCACCATGGGGGGGTGGGCCATTCTTACAAGGTCTTCCAAAGGTGAGTCAGGGATGCAAGACCCATTTTAAAGATGGGCAGCTGGGGCATTGAGATGTGGCCAAGGCCACAGTGAGTCATGGAGAAGTAAACCTGGGAGCTGCATCCCATTCCCTGACCAAGATGAGTTTTCCCAAGGCCCTTACTAGTGATCAGAAGGACCAGGACCCATTACCTGTCCTAAGTGGGTCACTGCACTTTCCTCTCACATCAATCCTGAGTCCACCTGGGAACCCTTGGCTGCCATACTTGGGCACAGCGTCATGAGTGCTAGACACAGGGCCTGAAGGACAGCAGCCTTGAGCAGTGCTTGACCCCTGTCTCCTTGCCTCCCCAGGGTCAGTCAGATGAACCAGGATCCAACCTCCTTGGGGTTGCCCTTCACCCTACTCTCCTTCCCTATTCCATCTGTGATAAACTTCGATGTTCCTCAAGTCAGCCAGAACGGGTGCCCTCAGGTATGGCTCCTTCCCTACTTCACTTCTCACTGGTCCAAACCTCTAGTATCTCACCCACACATTCATCCAGTCCCTCACTCAGTCAGTCAGCTGTTCACTTGACTATGGAGCTCACCGAATCTGCCGTGTGCCTAGGGCTGTGCCGTCTGTGCTGCAGAGAAGCGGCCCACAGGGAGCTCTTGGTCTGGTGAAAAGGGTAAACATCAACACCAGATAATGGATAATCTAATAACAAACCAGGAGAGGCTGCCAGAGCTGTAAAAATCAGAGGAGAGAAGACAGAAAAAAGACAAATATTGTGATTTCACTTAAATGTGGTACCTAGGGAGGCAAATTCAGAGACAGAAAGTAGAATGGTAGTTGCCAGGGACTGGGGCCAGGGAGAATGGGGAAGTTAGTTTTTAATGGTATAGAGTTTCTCTTTGGGATGTTGGGAAAGTTCTAAAAGCAGGTAGTGGCTAAAGTGGTAAATTTTTGTTGTGTATATTTCACCACAATAAAAATGTGCTTTAATTAGAAGTGAGAGGGATGTGAAGCCTGGGCATCCAGCTGCAGGACTTGAGTTTTTAGTAGGGAGTGTTTAGCAGGGCAAGTAGGAACAAGAGCACAGGTGTGCAGGTAGGGGTGTATGTCAGGGTTGGAGATGAGGCCAGTGTGTCTGAGTATATTGGGGAGGGGTGTGCAGAGAGTGTCTGAGTCCAGGCAAATGGCCATCTTTTCCCATGGTCTGCACTTCAGCAGGAGCTTGCCCCACATGATGGTCCCAACATTCCTAGAGGCCTTAAAGAAGACAGGGTACTTGGGAAGTTCTTCCTGTTGTCTGTCCACCAATGTTCATGCCTGACATGGCAAATATAAAATGAGGCACTCTTTCAGAGCCACAATCTTCATTTAAAGGCAAAGACATTTGAAGAAGTTTCAGACAGACATGGATAAGAGTGATGGTGGTAGGGAGGGGTGGAACAAAGGGGGACCCTGGGGACAAAGGCTTCAAACCCAAGCCAATCCTTGGCCTGATTTCCCCAGAGTCATCTCACACATGGACCTGCATTTGCCCAGAAAATTATAAACCAATCAGCAGGCAGTCCCAAGGGGCAGGAGGCACTGGCTGCTTTAATGAGTGAACCTCTCCCCACCCCCAGCCCTTCTCTGGCTGCTTTTGCTGCCTGGCTAGTCTGGGTGGCAGAGGTACCCCTTAATACAGAAACTTGCCGCAGTGCCTCTTGCATGTGTGGGACTCAAGGCCAGAGATCCAGCAATGGCAGAACACTTGTGGAAGGTCACCCAGAACTATGGCAGTTGGGCCAGGTTGAGAGCTCACTGGCAGCCAGCACAGAGGTGCCCAGGTGCCAGCAGTGAGAGGTGAGCTTCTGTGGTACAAGTGAGAAGAGGTGGTTAGTGGGCAGAGCCCCACCTGGAAGGGACACCAGCCAGCAAGCTTGGGCTCAGAACTCACACAGACCTGCCTTGTCCCCACACTGAGCTTCAGTTCCCTCTTCTCTCCAGTTGGGCAGCGGGGAGGTGGGGAGTTAACCCTAGGATGTGCCTCTCTGATATGTTGGAGTGCTGTGATTTCCCACCAGCTGCCCACCATGCCAAAGCACTATGGGCAGGGGTTTGAGGCTGGACCCCACCTCTGTGACTTACTGAGTGACCTTTGGCAAGCTGCCCAATTTCTCTAGACCTACTGATTACTACCTTATTGGACTATTAGGAAAACGTAGAGGGCTAACCTGTGCAAAGTGCCCAAGCCTGGGGTAGAGGCTAAATGGGCTCTATCCTTTTCATAGATGCCCCTCCCTTGATGCCAAATGCCCCCTTTGAGGTCTGCCTGGACATTGCCCTTGTCATGTTTGGCTACAAGTAACAGGAACCCCAACTCACATGGACTTAAATTCTAAGGAGATTTACTGTCATACATCAAAAGGGTCCCCCATGTAGGATGATGCTAGAATTGGTTGATCTACTAGCTCAGCAGTGTCCTCAAGGACTCAGGATCTTTCCAACACCCCTGAAATACCATCCTCAGCTGTACAACTCATGGAGGCAAAATGTCTCAGCATCCCATCTAGACATGACCAAGACCAGAGGAAAGGGTTTTAATGAGGAACTTGAAACCTCCCCTGCAACCCCTGGCAGACCACCCCTCTCATCTCATTGGCCAGAACTAGGACACATGCATTTCTCTCAGCCAATCCTGAGGAGGAGTATGACATCACCTTGCAGTAGCTAATGCAGGAGAAGGGGGCCTACTGGCCCAAAGTGGGTTCTGTTGGCTAGGAGGGAGGAGGGGAATGGTTGAGAGGTAGATGGCCCTCAGTGTCTGTTCACCCCTCTCACAGCCTGGGAACAATGGCAAAATCTGAGCTCTGATGAGTCTGCTGGACCCAGCACAAGTCTGAGACTTAGGACTTACTCCTACCCTCCTCCAGAATCTTTGAGGGGGGACACTGCCCAACAGGCTGCTCCTATTGGCCTGGCTTGCTACAGAGCTGAGGCAGAGCTCCTGGCTAATGAAACAAAAGCAGTGGTAAGAGAAGCTGTCTGCGCCCAGCATCATCTCCTGTCTCAGCCTCTGCAGCCAGTCTGTACCCAACCTCTCATGGGGCCCCTTGTCATCCCACAGATCCTGCCCTAATGCTGGCCATGCCTCCACTCAGGCCTCTCCCATCCATCTTGTCAGAAGCAGCCATAATGACCTCCTGCCCAGGGCTAGTCCCTTCCTCTGGACCTCTTGTCCCTATCACCCATAGGACAAAGCCCTCACTGTCAGCCAGATACACAGGCCTCATTTCCTCCAGCCTCCTGGCTCATTGCTTCAATTCTCACAAACATTCTCTAGTCCCACGAGGTAACTGGCTCTTTTCCACACCTGTACTGTCCCCTCTCACCTCTCAGTCTTCACCTCTACTATACTCTGAGCATGAATGGTCTTCCTCCTCATTACCAACTACATGATCTTATGTCCTCACTTCCCCAGGTCAGAAATCATTGCTTTTTCCTCTGACACCCTAGCTTCCACAACCTGCAATTTGCTTAGGCCTCTGCATGAATCATGGGTGGGGAGGGGGGCTATCCCCTTGGAAGATGATGCACTCCAGAGGGTACCAGGCTCTGGCTCTAGCTCCCCTATATGCCCTTTAGCACCCCAGGGGCATCTAGCATGGAGAAGCCCCCAGTCAACGTTTGCTGAGTACAGTTGAATTGAACTTTCACCTTCACAGCAAAATATCTATTGTCTCCTTCAATCCTCACAACAGCTCATCAGGACATGGAGCAGAAGACATTGGACGGTGACAAATCTAACTTACAGAGAGGGAAAGAGACTTGCCAAAGGTTACACAGCAACGTTGAGATAGACCCGGGTCTCTTGGCATCTTAGCTCCCTTGAGGCCCCACACTGCATCAGCTGTTGGCAGCTAATCTTCCCAGCATGGCTGTCACATACTTGAGCACAACCGGCAGCAGTGGGTGTGTGTGTGTGTGCAGTGTGGCTGTGGGTGTGGGTGTGGTGTGGTGTGGCTGTGGGTGTGGGTGTGGTATGGGTGTGGTGTGGTGTGGTGTGGGTGTAGTGGTGTGGGTGTGGTGTGGGTGTGGGCGTGGGTGTGGGTGTGATGGGCCTTGGGAAATGGAAGGAGCGACCACGGGCCACGTAATGAAGACTCTGTCTCCATGGAAGGCAAGTCTGCCTCAGTGGCTGGAGGTTAAAGGCTTTGGTGGAGATCACAACTGAAGATTAATCACATTCCTTAATTCCATAGCCCCATGGTCTTTCCTGTTAGCAACTGCAGGAATTGGCTTCCCCTTCCCCCTCCTCCACCTGCACCACCCGCCCCCCCGCCATCCTCCTGCCTCCCCTACCCAACACACATGCCACCAGCACCTTCACCAGGGTGCTGGCATTAGACTCTGAAGGTGGTCTAACCTTGATTCCTTGCTCCCCAACCCCATCCCCTGCTCTATACACACACAGGAGAGGCTGACCCCTTCCCCTCCTCAATTCTCAGTCTGAAGGGATCTTTTCTGGGAACTCATTGTGTGAAACCATTCAGGGAAGGAGCTGTCCATGCTGGGCAGGCAGACACCATTTCTGGCTTTGTAGACTTCATTTGACACATGACTAGACCACAGAGAGGGCAGCCAGCATCCATTCAATACCCTTCTCCCAGGGTGGAAGCAAGGGATAGGGCAGCAGGGCACTGAGTCACAGGTCCTTGAGTGCCCAGTGCCTGGCAGGTGGTCCAGGTTATGTGGATGCCCCTCTGGCACCCAGGAGAATGGGGAGGAGGGGCTTTGGGACGACATGGTTTGGCAATCAATCCAGAAAGGTCACTTCCAAGTGCCAATGAACCTAGAAGCAGCTTCTCTACCTGGCCTCACGGCCAAGTGGCTGTCTGGGCGCTGTCCCATCGCCTGCTCCCAGGAACACTGCCATCACCTCAGCCACTGCCTGTGTTCAGGTCCCCTAAGTGCCTACAACCCCCCTCCCCAGGGGGAGGGACGGAACAGACACAGCTGAACCTCCAGCTGAGCCACAGAGCTGGAACAAGCACATTACTATGACAGCATCAGGGCCCTGCCACCGCAGGGGGAGCAGGCCCACTGATGTGTTGTAATCCTCCATCAATAGCCCCTGAAGCCGGTGGTGCATTTGCATTGACCTTTCCAGTGATGACTGATTCCAGCAGGGAATGGGAGGTGGGGCCGCTGCCACTGTTGCTAACAGCCCCTGGCTGGGGGCAGAGGCAAGTCAGCCACTAGGAGAGAGTGCACCAATGACCACCCTGTGCTGGGATGTGCAGTACGGCCTGCTGGGGTTATAGGGTGACACCCCCACGTCTCAGTCCCCACTCCCCCCATTCTGGGCCTCCTCCACCTGGAGTCCCCTATTGTTCCAGGCACCTTCCACCCAAGCCACCTCCACGTTTTTGCTGGGCTGTTTTCCCACCCAGAAGATCTTCCTTTCTCCCTTGCCCTGCCGATCATCCTTCAGAGCCTTCCACTGGTCCCTCTTCCTACCAGGTGGCTTTTCTGATCACCCCTAGACGTCACAGACCCTTATTTGGGGGCTTAGTTAATGCTGTCTTGTTTCATTGTTTAAATGGTACACGAGCTTTAATGTGTCATCAAATCCCCTGAAAGTCCGTTGAAGAACTGGTGTGGCCTCTGCGAGGAGCTGGGAAACCTGTGTGGAACAGAGAGGGGCTGTGACAAGGGTAGAGGTCATGTCTGACTTGGCATCTCTTTAGGAAAACAGTCTACCCATAAGGAATTTTTTTAACTCAAATTTCTATTTTCGGTACTAAGGACACCATTTGAGATACAGAGAGATATGTCAAAGAACATTCAGTGCATGTTATTACAGGAAAAATAGGAAGGGAGAAACCAGGGCACTTGGACATGACAGAATAGCCAACTCTGGGTGACAAATGTTACTTCTGATTGTGGATATGTTTAGGTTTTCATGGTAAATTTAAAAAATGGGATGTTAGAATAGCAATCATATACTAAAGAGGCATAGGAAAAGACTAGAAAAATGTACTGTCTTGTGAACAGTTGTCTTTAGTATAGGAACTTAGGGGTTTTTAATCTTTCTACTTTTCTATATTTTCCCAAGTTTATTCATTAAGTGCATGTTGCTTTTATAATTGAGACAAAGGTTTGTGGCATATATAGACATGCACAAAACCCAATATTTGGATATTCCTTGCTTGGGGAGAAGCTATGGCCCATCATCTGCTCTCACCTTCTCCTTTCAGTTGTCCAAGCCCGGGGGACCCCCTGAGCTGCCCCTGTGGAATCAGTCCTTCCTCTTCCAAGGCCGAGACGGAGCCACCAACTTCTCAGAAGACACTGCCTTGGTGCTTGAGTACTACACCTCCACTTCAAGTAAGGTCACACGTGTGACAGGGTTTTCAGACCATCCTGCCTCTGCCTTCTGCAGGGGTGGTCCCAGGGCCACCTCCCAGTGCACACAGACAGGCAGCAGAGCGACAGGCTGCCTTCCTTGTCTAAATTGCAGCTCTGGGGTACGGGCTGTATTTCCATACTGGGTCTGTGGTTTTATTGTACCACCACCCCTCCCCCATGCACTTATCAGTGAGGTGGGTGGAGGTGGGGCCCTCAGGACTCACATCCTGGGGAGTGGGGAGGAGACAGATTCCGAGAATAGCCAATCCACCCTCTTCAGTCCACACTATAAGACTGAAGCCCCCAGAAACAGGGACAAGAGAGATACATATCAATAACCAGCGGCAGAAATATGCTTAGAACTGGCCTTGAACTCAGTAAGCCCTGAAGAGCAGAGAAGGAGGAGGATATCTGTGGGCAAACGCCAGGAGGTGGGTGGTGAGGGATGGGAGGGTTGGATACCAAAGGATGGGGCTCAGGTGGGGCTGGGAACTGAAAAGCCTGAGGGGGGGACTTTGTTGGGAGCCTCAGCTTGTCCTCCTCCCACCACAGTGAAAGGCGGTGAGTCGTGGACCTTCAGCAAGCCCCTGGGAGTCTCCGTGTTGCCATTAAAGAGCCATTTGTACCCCAAGATGCTGAGAGGGAAAGGCCTGAACGGGTTGCGAATAGAGAGGCTCCCCATTACCGTGAGTTTGCCACCTGGCAAGTCCACCCGGTCCCACCCTACCCCGCCTTGCTCCTCCATGCCTCACCAACACAGGCGAACCTGGCTTCCCCAGCAGCTTCCAGCAGGGCCCCCCACCCTTGAAGCTGATCGCTGTCTGGTGTGAGGAGTATCCACAAACACCAGAAGTCCATCTTGCCCTTGGGCTTGTGATGAAATTGCCCCAGAGCAACTTGGGGAAAAGTACAGGGATGCTCCATGGGATAGCAGCAAGAGCTCAGGCCTCTATCCAGCGAGACCTGAGTTCAAATCCTGACTTGCCTTAGTCCTCACGGTAGAAGCTGGGCCAAGTTAGTTGACCTCTCTAAATCTCAGAGTGCCCAACTCTAAAATGGGAGCATGTTTGTATACAGTCTCTCTGTTTAATAAGAATCAAGAGCTCAAACTCAAGAGCCAGACTAACTGGGTTCAAATTCTGGTCCTACCACTTACCAGCTTACATAACTGTGGGAAAATTACTTAAAGTCTCAGCGCCTCAGTTTCCTTGTCTGTAAAATGGGTTCATAGTAATAATACTTTTTTCATAGGTTTGCTGTGAGATTTTGGGGGAAATGCCCATAAAGCACTTAGAACAGAATAAGTTCTCAATAAGAATTAATACATTATTATCATCATTGTCTACCTCTATGCCACCTTTTTCACTAAAATACTTCTGGCCATGCATGAGTCATAATAGACCTTCCCTACTCACCTGGAGGCAAGACTGAAGGTGCCAGTCAGGTCTCCCGTGGAGTGGGGAAGAGTGTACAGAGCGGTGAGGTTGAGTAAGGAAGGAGGCCTAGCCCTCAGCAGGCGCCTTCCTGAGTAATCAGAAGAGTGGGCTCAGCAGAGGCAGAGCTGCCCTGGACATCATGGTCTGACTGCTCCCTTCTTCTCTCTAGGGCACCAAGCTGAAAACCGTGAATGGCGAGGTCCCCACGGTGGATCTCTCCTTTCAGCTGCTTTCCTCTGAGGTAAGGTTGAAGGTCAGGGCAAAGTCGGGGGCTGGAAGCCCTGTGCCTCCTCCAGTAGCCCCTCAGTGCGTTCCAACTGCAGTTCCTTCACAACTGCTGGCCTTGTTCAGGGCTGGGGTCAGGGCTTCAGGGAGGAGGAAACTGCTGCTTTGGATGGAAACGTCTGAGGGCGACTTGAGGCTCCAGAAAACCAGAGAGAACACTTAGTTAGAAAGAAGAGAGTTGGAGGAGAAAGCCTGGGAGTTAGCCTCTAACCTGGTCTAAGCCAAGCATGACTCACTGGGCTTGAGGTTCCACAGGGTGAACTAGAACATCTGCTTCTGTCGCTTGTAACAAACTCAGCACTTTAAAAAACACCCACGGATGAGTTCAGACTCTGCAGTAAGCAGACATACACAACATGGCTGAGATCTGAATGCTGGCAGGGTCGAGCTCCTTTTTGGAGGCTATGGGAAGATTGAGCTCCTAGCCTCATTTAGGTTGTCATCAGAACCCAGTTCCTGACAGTTGTAGGACTGAGGTCCCTGTTTCCTTGCTGGCTGTCAGCCAGGGGCCTCTCTCAACTCCTGAAGGCTGCCCACATTCTTTCTCACAATGGCCTCCTCCATCTTCAAGCCAGCAGTATGGAGGGTTCTCTCTTTTCCACATCCAGTGTGGCTGGAGAGTGGTCTGGTTCTTGAGTAAAGGCAGCTGGGGATTGAGAAAATGAAAGAAAGAGACAGACACAGAGATAGAAGGGAAAAGCTGGGGCTAGGTGGGACCACTGTCCTCTGACATGGACAGGGACGGGAACAGTGACCCAGAGCCCATACAGCGTGTTTATTTTATACCCCAAATACCAGGAAGTTTTACTAAAAGACAAAGGAGATTATTCACATTCTTGGGTGGGCCTGAGTCCTATTCATTCCTGGTGCTTGGCTGGATTTACATAATAAAATCCACTCCCTGGCACCTGGGCAGAAATGAAGGTCAAGCTGAGAATACTGCTGCCTTTTGGCAAAGCATGTTTCCAGGACATGTTTCCAGGATGTGGCTTTGCTGACACCATTGGATTCAGCTGACAATAATTAAAGAAATGTCCATGTGCCTTCCCAGGTGCTCTCTACACAGCAGCATACTAATTCCCCCTTAAACTTCCAAACTCTGGACTCCTCTTCTGTCAGCAGATAGAGAAAATGTTCTGCTTTTTGAGGGTTATGTGAAAAGGTTATGCCCACTCTGATAACATTCCCATCTTATGGTGCACAGTGCCATATAACATAAGCACAAGGGTGACAGCTCAGCATGCTCACAGGTTCTGGGAATTAGGGTGTGGACTCCTTTTTTTTTTAAATAAATCTTTATTGTTCAGATTATTACAGGTGTTCCTCTCCCCCCCCCCCCATAGCTCCCCTCCACCTGATTCCCCTGAGAATCATCAGTCCACTCCCTTTCTATGTCCCTGATTCTATTATATTCACCAGTCCATTCTGTTCTTCAGATTTTTATTCACTTGATTTTTAGATTCACTTGTTGGTAGGTATGTATTTGATGTCATTTTGTTGTTCATAATTTTTATCTTTATCTTTTTCTTCTTCTTCCTCTTTTTAAAGAATACCCTTCAGCATTTCATGTAATCCTGGTTTGGTGGCGATTAACTCCTTTAGCTTTTTCTTGTCTGTGAAGCTCTTTTTCTGACCTTCAACTCTGAATGATAGCTTTGCTGGGTAGAGTAATCTTGTGTGTAGGTTCTTGCTGTTCATCACTTTGAATATTTCTTGCCACTCCCTTCTGGCCTGCATAGTTTCTGCTGAGAAATCAGCTGATAGTCGTATGGGTACTCCCTTGTAGGTAATTATCTGTTTTTCTCTTGCTGCTTTTAATATTCTCTCTTTGTCTTTTGCCCTTGGCATTTTAATTATGATGTGTCTTGGTGTGGTCCTCTTTGGATTCCTCTTGTATGGGGTTCTGGGTGCTTCCTGAACTTGTAAGTCTATTTCTTTCACCAGGTAGGGAAAGTTTTCTGTCATTATTTCTTCTAATAGGTTTTCAATATTTTGCTCTCTCCCTTCTTCTGGCACCCCAAAAATTTGGATGTTGGTTCACTTAACGTTGTCCCAGAGGCTCCTTACACTATCTTCATATTTTTGGATTCTTTTTTCTTTTTTTTTTTCTGGTTAGATGTTTTTTGTTCCACATATTTCAGATCTTTGGTTTGATTCTTGGGGTACGTTGATCTACAGTTGAGTTTCTGTATATTCTTTATTTCAGACAGTGTATGCTTCATTTCTGACTGTTCCTTTTCCATTTTTTTGGCATTCTCATTAATATCCTTAAAGGTCTCATCAAGTTTCTCAGCGGTTTTAAGAAGAATCTTGAGTAACCTTATACATGTGGTTCTGAACTCTATATCATCCAGTAGTTTGCTTTCCTCCGTTTCTTTCATTTGTGACATGTTTCTTTGTCTCCACATTTTGGCTGCTTCCCTGTGTTGATGGAGTAGCTTTGTGTGGTAGGTGATCTATAGGGGGCAGTAGCTCAGCCTCCTCAATCACATGAGGTGGATGCTCTTGGTACACCCCTTTGTGGGCTGAGTGCAAAGTCTTGGTGTAGTTAAGCCTTAATTGCTGTTGGTACACTGGGAGGAATTGACCTCCAGGCCAATTAGCTGTGAGCACTCATTGTGTCTATAATGGAAGAACTGCTGCGCTGAAGACACGCTTATGGGGCAGGACTTGTTTCAGTGGGGCTTTGGTGCTCACTGAGTCTGCCTCTTAAATGTGTCACTTATGGATGTGAGGAGTTGATATCTGTGTCTCACTCTGACCACTAGGTACACTGGCTTCTGGATCTCCAATGGGGTTCAGGTCAGCTACTGTCTGAGGCCACGCAGCAGGAGCTACAGTGAGAGCTACAGTTTTCTCCTCTTTGCTTGGGGTTTGGAGGTTTTGGAGCTGTCTGACCCAGGCTGCAAGTTTGCTAGGTTAAGCTGTGATAGGGCAGGCCTTTCTTATGCTAAATCCACTGCTTGGAGCTTGGGTGGGTCTGTAGGTTGTGCAGGGCGGGGTCTCAGGGTGTCACTAGGCTAGGGCATGGCAAACAACAATGGCTGCTAGTTAGCTGGCTCTGTGTCCCCGACAGCATCCGCAAGACCCGTGCCCCAGTGCAGTAAACAATTATTCTTGCGTGCAGCTCTGCAAGCAAGCCACCCTCACTGGCAGACAGTCCAGCTTCTCCCCGTAGGAGTTTGGGTCCCCCGTGTCTCCCCAGAGACTGGATTTCAGAGTAATCAGGGGCTTGTCTCCCTTTGGGTTGAAAAAAGCAATGCCTGCCCCCAGCCTGGATCACACGCCTCCGTACCTCAGCTTTTCAGTGCTCGTGTACGTCTCAATGCTCTTTTCTCTTTCCTTCTAGTTGTAGAACTTCCACTCAGCCAGCTTTCCTATGGTTCTGGGTGATAGACGTTTTGTCTTTTAGTTGTAGTTTTGAAATTGTTGTGTGAGGCAGCAGTTTAGGTGTTTACCTACGCTGTCATCTTGGATTCTCCAGGGTGTGGACTCTTGAGGGCCCATTGTAGGAATGCTGCCTACCACAGCTGGGTTGGTCCAAGTGGGAAAACACCAGGCTGAGCCCTGCCTGGTGAAGAGTATCTTTCTCCAGCCAATTATTCCTGGGCTCTGAGTCCAGGTTGGACCTGTCATTTGGCCCCAGTGCACCTTGCAGTCACCTGCTGGAATTGGTCCACTGTCCCTTCTAGGGTATGTCCAGGAATGTACCAGCCTGCTGGTGTCTCCCCACAAAGCCTCTGGTGAGTGTCTGAGACCTCCCACCAGCACTCCCTGCTATGCAATGTTCTACATTGCCTTCTAGAGCACCCTCTAATTCCTGGTGAGAGAGTTTGTTAGGTAGCTGACATACCCCCTCCCAAACCAGGAGCCAGAAGGTACTGAGAGAGGAGAACACAGAGGCAGTGAAAGACACCAAGAAAAGGGAAGGACAATCCTTGGAGAAAAATGTCACAGATTACCTAAATTAGCGCTCAATGCTCTACACCTTCTTCTCAGGGTCTAGCGTCTGCCGGGGCCACTGCCAGCCCTTTCCTCACCTCCCCCTACCTCCTGCCCTTTCACTGGGGCAAGTGTGCTCTGAGGACCCAAAGGAGCATCAAGCGATCAAGGCACTGGGGGATCCAGGCAGGCAACAGGCAGGTGTGCAGGACACTTTCCCAGCTGCCCAGGGGCTGGGCACAAAGAACTTGGTGATGAATTATTCACCAGAGCTGTGCTAAGTGCAGAATTAATCCCTTTCCTTCCAGCTGGTGACCTCACTAAATTATCCCTCCAAGTCATGCGGGAAAACGCTGTGAATTCATTGAGCTGCTGAGTGTTTTGATCTGGGCCTCATGATTTTAGCTTTCCCTTCCCCTGCTCCCCCTCCCCCTGAAGGTGGGTAAAAACCTTTCAGTAATGGATTTCTGAAAAGAAAGGTAAAGAAAGAGGGTGGAGATCTGGTGTGTACCAGGAAAATAATACTAGAGGAAATTCAGATTCTACAGCCGATAATTCACTCACGCAGTTCCACACATATACACTCACACAATAGCATTCAAATAACCACACAGTCATATGTGCACAAATGCGCACGCACACCTTTGCCAGGGTGCACACATTTAATACATATATGCATGCTCATATACACATGCAAACTGACACACAAATATTTTCACACATAGGACTGCAGGCCTTCATCTCTGCGTTCCAGCCTATGGGACCAGAACCATTGACTCTTCCACCATTTAAATCAAACACTGTCCAAAGCCATCCCTGCAGGCTGGCAGTCCTATAGTAAATGTGACAATCCAGCTGCAGGGGGGCTTGTGATAATGGGCTCCTCAGAGCCCGGCATCCATGTGGCTAACAATGCTGTCTTAGGTGCAGCTCCTTGCTGATGGTCAGATGTGCTGTAGAGAGGAAATAGCTCAGGAAAAATAATTATGCATGCCTTCCTGCTTGAGGACATAGCCTGTTTTCCTGGGAGCCTCCACAGGATAGCACAGATCATGTCAGTTAATTGACATTTTGGTGAACACAGTCTCCCCCCATCCACTGCTCCCATTCTCAAAGCTCTAGGAACAAGAGCACTGTGGTCTATTCCAAATTAGGCACAGAGGAATCTCAACAGTCCACCCTGGACAGGAATCTCCTTGACAACATCTACTATGGGTGGTCAGCCCAGTCCCTCCTCCTGCTCTGCCTTGGCCAGGAGCTCAGTACCTCTAGAAGCAACCCATGCCATGGCTTAGTAGCTACAACTGATAGAAAGACTCAACCCCCAGTGAGCCCACCCTGCCTCCAAGGGCCCTCCCTCTGCCCCAGGCTACTGACTCTGCCCTCTGGGGCTGCAGTGCAATGCCAGCAAGCCTCGTGCACTGGTTCGAGAGACACTGGGACGTGGTCAGCCATCCAGCATGCTGGTGGGCAGACTAGCCAACAAAGCCAGCCACTTCAGTGAACGGCAAAAACTGGTGGTCTCCTGGTTTGGGATATTGTGCCTGAAGCTGATTGTGTTGGTGATTGATTAAGCTTTTCCCTCTAGTGGGGCTTCTCTATGGGACCTGCTGCTTCGAGTGATCTGCCTCAAGACAAAGCTGTGTATATACATGAGTACAGGTGTATAGCTACGCATAGATACAAAGAAAACTTCTCTTATTGCACATTCGGCGGGGGGGGGGGGGGGGGGCGTGGGGGGGGGGAGTGGCGCGGGGTTGGCCTTGGAGGCCCAATGTGCTCTAAGAACCCCTGAGCCTATGGCTACTCCACACATACATACATGAATAAGCCTTTGGTCTTCTCCACTCCCTCTCTGATGTTGGCCTCTTCTCTTTGAAGAGTGTGATCTGCTCCTCCGAGAGTCTATGCTTCTCCAGGCTAAGCAGCCTCCTCTTTTAATGACTTGCCTTCAAATTCCCACAGTATCCTGGGTGCCCTCCAGTTCACAGACATCCTCTTTTAAGTGAGGCCTACCCTGACCAGGTTTCTAGGCCCAGCCATGTGCACTGGGCCATGTGCACTGGAGCCTGGATGCACACATCAGGTGTGCGTTGTGGGAGTCTCAGCCTCGCATGAGGTAGGACAAGTCCATGTAGTCATTTGGGTCCCCTCTTAGGGCTGGGGCTTGGGATCCAGAGTCTTGTCCAGGCCAGGTGCCAAGGCACTAGACAGAGGTAAACCATGGCCCTGAGAGATGCTGGCAGGACTTGAAACCCACAGGCTTCCATGGATTTTGGCACAGGGAGGATACATTTGAGGAAAGGAAGAATCTGGTGCCACCCCTTGGGGGAAGGGGTGGCTTCCACAGTCAGTCTGCCCTTCCCTTCCCTGATCCCCTCACAGGAAGGGGCAGGTGGGGCTTTGATACCATGCTGCCCTGGTGTTTTAATTCAAACCACTGATTACAACACTATCTCTGGAGACCTGCCCAAAGTGGGGGCATAGGCAGGACATAGGCTGCTGGTTTTGATTGGTGAATTTTCATGAATTTCGTTGAAAAGCACACATGACAGCCATAGGCTGGTTCTCTGAGAAGCCCCAACACAAGCTTGCCTTCATTTCCTCACAAGCACAGCTGCCTGGAAGGCCCAGTGTCTGGGATAGCATAGCAGCCTCTTTGGCTGGTCTGTCCTCATCCCAAGATGCCAGCTCTGAAAATACTACCATAAGGACAATGGTGGATCCAGAGAAAGAGACCCCGTCCCTCCCACAACCTCACAACATCCCTGCCTATCTTTCCTTCTGCCCCAAACTGCTACAACCCCTATCCCCACTCTCCCAGGCCAGATGGCAGAAAGCAGGAACAGGCCTATCTCTCCCCCAGCTCACAGGTACTCTTTCTTCTACCTGCTCAGATTCTAGGCCCAAGTCAACTCAAAGGAAGCTGCAAATGGTGGGTAAGAGGCAAGAGCCTGTGGTTTTTCAGGGTTCACTATGCCTGAACCCATCCCAGTAGGCTCCATGCCTTGGGGACAAATATTGGTCCCCCCACAGTCTCTTGGTTATCATACAACTCCCCACCTGATGCTCTCCACCTCAGGGAGGGAGTTTGACACTCCTTCCAAAGCACAGAGTTCTACAGAATCTACTTGCTCACTTGTGACAGAAAGCTCATTACTTCCCAGGAAGCCCTTTCCAGCATCTGTCAGCTTCCTTGTAAACCTCTTCCTTCTGTCTCTTTCCAGTTCCTCCCCTGACCCTACCTTTTCTTTCCTGAGGCCAGCCCCACAGAAGTCAGTTCCCAGGCCCACATCAGCTCTACTGCTGCCTGCAAACTTTGTTATATCATTTCCAGCCTGACCAGCTCTCCTTCCTCTCACTGATCTTTGTCCCTCTTGGTTTCTGCTTCTCATCCTCCTGGCCATCTCCTCTTGACAAGACCCCTCTTAAAACTGCCCCCAAAACGTGGGGCTGGATCAACATTGGAGGATAGAATAGGACCATTACCCCCTTTCTCCAAACACATTCTCCCCTTTGGTACAGCCAAAGTCTGTCATTTACTTTATTACTAACCAACACTACAGGAATCCATTGAAAGCCTGTCCAGGCTGGCATGTGAGCCATTGTCAGGCAGCACATCTTCACCTTCTGCTGCTCTATTTTGAACTTGGGCAGGGTTCTCTTCCCTGCCGTATTTCACCTTCTTCATCTCAGCCATTGTCTGGGCTTGTGATCATTCTGGACCCTGATTTTATCATGCATCACATTTACGGTCCTGCCTCCATCCCCACCGCAACCTTTGTATCATCAGTGGATGTGGTCAGGACATTTTGAGTACTAAAAAGTGTGCATCCTTCAAACTGGGTTTGAACCTTGGATCTTCCACTTGATCTTAGAGTTTTGCTTTCCTCATCTAAAGAAGGGGGTTGTGACTCCTACCAGCCAGGAATGTAGTAAAAATTGACAGGAGGAGCATGTGTGAGTGCCCAGCACAGTGTCTTAGAGACACTTGGTGAGGGGAGTGCTTAACATTCATTGTTCACCCAGGTTGCTGACAAGCACCTGAACTCCTCAGGGATGAGGGCAGGGATCCTGAGGGAGGGGAACAGTGGAGCCCTGCTAACCCTCACTTGTTGCCCACCCCTCATGACAGCCACCCCACCAGATTCACATCCATAAGGACATCAGGAGACCTTGTCAAGTGCGGAAGATAAACATCACCAGCACCACATTGGTCTCACAGCAATTTTTCAGGGAATGAAGAAATGGAAAAGAGACAGACAATCATCTCTCCAGAGATCAGACTTGCTGGAGTTCCCAGTGTACCCTGCCCTGAGATGGGGGCTATGGAGTAGATGAAGAAAGTAAAGAACTGCTTTTTGGACTTGAGAGCAGTGTGAGCCCTGTGCTCCCACACCAGGGTGAGCAGGGTTGGACCGAGTCATACTGCAGGTTTATCCCAAACGCTCACCAACCACAGGACCTGTGATGCTTTAAGAATGTGAGCCTGTGACTCCCAGCACACAGATGAAGTATATTGAGTCAGTATGCAAGGATGGCTAAGGAAACTAGAGGCCCTATGCATAAAAATTTGTGCACTCAGGTCGGGGGGGGGGGTCCCTCAGCCTGGCCTGCACTCTCTCATAATCCGGGACCCTTCTGGTAGGGTCCCTAGGCCTGGCCTAAAATCAGGGCCTATCAGGGCTTTCCTTCCCCCAGCTGCAGGCAGCTGGCCCCACCCCCACCACTGCCACTGCTTGCCATCTGTTTAACGCTGCACCCCCCTCCCCTGCCACTGGTGACCTCCCTCTGCAGGCGACAGGCATGGGGTGTGATGGCTTGGCTGGCCTGGGCCTCCCTCTGTGGGGCGATCGCTGGCCAGCCGCACACCTGCCACAGGGTCGCTGCTGGTGGCCTGGGCCTCCCTCTTTCTTTGCTGGGGGGCAGGGCCAGCCCTGCAAGAGGCTGTCTGCCTACCTGATCACCCCTAACTGCTCACCTGCCTACCTGCTCACCCCTAATCACTTACCTGCCTACCTGATCACCTCTAACTGCTTGCTGGGGGGTGGGGCCAGCCTGGTGAGGGGCCATCTGCCTACCTGATCACCCCTAACCACTGGCCTGCCTACCTGATTACCCCTAACCACTCTGCCTGCCTGCCTGATCGCCCCTACCTGATTGCTCAGGGGCGGGGCCAGCCCGGCAAGGGGCCATGGTGGTTCTGGTCTCTGGTCGTTCTGGTTGTTACGCCCATGGTGGCTGGCCTTTTATTATATAGGACTAGAGGCCTAATGCACGAAATTTGTGCAAAAGTAGGCCTTCCTTCCCCTGGCTGCCAGCACCAGCTTTCTGCCGGCACCCGGACTGGGCTCCCCTCGCAGAGAGAGGCCCCACCACCCACCGCAGCCTACCAGTAAGTGGCCTGGGCCTCCCTCTGTGGGGTGATCATGGGGGATGGCTGGGCCCCAACCAATCACATTGCACCCACCTTGGCTGGACTGCCACCAGTGGGTGTCATAGCATGGTCTCAGATGGTCGTCCAGATGGTTGTTCGGCTATTTGGCCATTCAGTCGATTTGCATATTATGCTTTTATTATATAGGATTAGAATCCTTGCCAGAATTTTCTTTAAATCATATCACTGACTCCTCTACCCTGGTCCCACAACTGGCTTTTAGATTAACCCTCTGACATCATTTACTAAAGAATGAATCATGGCTTGGTTGGCTGACAGACTCAGAGCTTCAAACCCCATGGCAAGCTGCAAGGCCATGCAGGATGCCATAAATGAGGCTTGCCATATGCAGGGGAGGCAGCAAGCCCTCCTGGAAGGGACCTGTTGTCTGACCCTCGCCTTCAGCTGAAGAGATAAGAACCTACAACTTCAGCAACAGGAAATGACAAAGCAGTGACTGATGGGGAGCCGCTGTACAGGGCTCATTATGGCGTTTGCCAGCAGGCGAGACACCCTTATCATGGAGAAAATTGCATCAGGCCCCTGAATTACTAGTGATTAGAAGTAGATTTCTTGGGACACACTTTGTTAGATACCTAATGAGGGGGAGGTGAGGTGATACAGGCCGGCAGAACCCAAAGCTGGTGGGGTGGGGGGAAATGTCTTTGTTAAACAGAATTTGTCAGTTTCCGCTCCAGGCTCCCTGGGGAGGATTCAGGACCAGCTAATTGAATTAAGAGCAGTGCACTCCAGCGGGAAGGCTCTGGGCGGGGTGAGAGGCCTCAGTCCGGTAGGGGGACTTTCAGAAGCAAGGACAGCAGCTGTGACCTGGCTAGTCTGTAATTGCCAGGGCAAGCTGGCAAGGACAGCAGCTGTGACCTGGCTAGTCTGTAATTGCCAGGGCAAGCTGGAACTGTTGCATTTTGCATGATCAGGGGTCTGGGGGGTAGAGTGCGTAGGAGAGAAGCAGAATATGTAAGTGGAGGAGGGGAAAAGAGGTGACCCAAAAAACCTTGAGCTTGTGATGCTCTTGGCCTGGTCTGTCTCAACAGACCTGCCTGCAGGCATCAGTGAGGGCTGGGAGGGGTGTCTTTTTCCCACCATGGCGCTCGTCACGTGGGGCAGCTGCTGTGGCAGCACAAGGAGTGGTGGGCTGGGCTCCAGAGTCTGAGCCAGTGCATGGCAATGCATTGCTTTGAGCTTTCAAAGTAAGTCTCCAATTACAGCCCTAATGAAGCTGGACGTGCTGCAGCCATGGAGTCACAGAGTGAGAGGCCACTTGTCAGCCCCAAGCTGCCTCAATAGGCAGGGTATGACCTGCCAAGTAGAAAAACAAGTAAGCAGGCTTGTGGGGTGGGCCAGCAGTCCCCACTCCAACCCTCAACTGGAGGAAAGGGGGAGAGCCAAGAAAGGCTGGGACTACATAAGGAAGAATTAGCCCCAAGGCTTCACCCTCTCCTGGTGCCAGTTACCTCACATGACAAGAGCAACTGCCTCTGGCCTTGCCTGTGGGGCCCATACTATGTGGAAGTCTAAAGACTTTTCTGCAAAAACCACCCACCCACCTTGCCCCCAACCCCCAGACCACAATAGATCCTGACAATAGATCCTGATTGAAAATGTGGGCAGGAGACCTGCAGAGGTGGGTGGGGTGGGGAGGTGCTGGCATGAAACAGCTTTGGGAGCAGATATAGGCCAGGACCAGCCATGGAGAGGGCAGAGTAGTGCAGAACCTCTGAGTCTGACAGCGGCTCTGGATAGAGCAGCTGAGGGTCAGAAGGGAGTGCAGTGGGCAGTATAGACTAGAGTCCATAGATGCTGTGTTTTTCAGAACACATACACTCACCAGAAACTGATGGGGTAAAGGCACTGGACTGGACTGGGGTCAGTCTCATTTTTATTTTACCTTTATAATGAAATTAAATGAATTATCCATGGCAAACTTCAGAATACACATAAAAGTATCCGGTGAATGCCCAGTTCCGTAAATGTCAGCTTTTGAGTCACTGAGTTGACCCCTCTGGTGCTGGGGCCACACAAGATGGATGTCAGAGAGACAGGCTGTGGGGGAGGGGACTTTCTCGGCACTGTGTCCCTGCTTTCAGAACTGATAGGGCACCTTTAGAGATCTTTCCCTTGATTTCATTACTTCTACTTCCTCTTCTAACTGGATTAGATGGCAGAGTATGAAATCCAGGAGATCAAAATTGGCTTGTAGCCTGGAAATGAGGAGAAATATTATTATGGGTCCCGAATCAGCATCTCACCCCAGCCCCAGGGGCCACTTTGTCAATGGGGAGTTAGTCTTTACCCTGGGTAGTTACTCTTTCCTTCATTCTCTCTTGCATCCATCCATCCAATATGCATTCTGTTGTTCTCTGCAGCCATTCTGGTGTTCAGCAGTTCTGAACAGGAGAGAGACATGGTACTCTTTCCTAAATAAAACAGACAACCCAAAATGCCAAAACCATCTGACTCAGATGCTGCACTGAGGCCCTGGGCATGTTCAATGAGGAACCCCTGAGTGAATTTCACCCTCCCTGTACCATAGTTACTGAGAGGAGCAGGTGAGAGAGACAGCCAGGCCTAATGCCCAGGGACAAAACAGTCCCAGAAATCTTGATTTTAACAAGCAGTAGGTGCCATAGTCAGCCCCAAGATCACTCAAGCTTCATTCTTCCCATCCCAAGAGTCTTCATTTAGCTGTTTTCTCTTTGGAAGTATTTATCCTTATATCCAGGGATGGAGGTGGAGGGTGGGGGTGACGGTGAGGCCAAATTGAACAGGGCATACCTCTGTACTTGTGTGACTATCCCTTACTCTACCAACACAAGCCTGAAAAGGCTTCACATTAATGAATTTCTGTACACACAATTTTATTTTTAAAGGACATAAAGGATCCCAGTGGTAAAGTGAAGGATCCTTGTCCTAATTCATCTGATTCATGAGTGGGCTTTCATATAGAGTACCAAGTTCTCACTGTTCAGGGTCAGACATTCAAGCACTTCTAACCCTCAACACATCTGTCCTGGTTGGCACTATACCCATTCTTCTATTTACTTCTAGAACAACACTCTAGACCAGAGGTCATCAACCGGTGGTCCACAGACCACTGGTGGTCCGTGAGATCTGAAAGGTTAGCGAGCTCTGCTCTAGACAGTGCCATATTTGTCTGCTTTTGGCCAAGACAGAATTCCATCAGCTGATGTATGGTGGAAGTGGATCACCTTTGAGGTCCCTGCAAACTTGATACTGCATAATTCTTTGAACAATGCAGTTATGGCTAACTATGGATTTTCAACAGAGCTTTAAAGTAACCTCTCACCAGAGAGAGCATAAGACATGTCCCCAAGTCCAAGGAACTTAAAGTTTTATCTTATCTAATAAAAGAGTGATATGCAAATTGACCGTCACTCCAAGACACAAGATGGCCACCCTCAGTCAAAGATGGCTGCCCCCATGTGGACACAAGATGGCCACCACAAGATGGCCAGCAGGGGAGGGCAGTTGTGGACAGTTAAGGGTGACCAAGCCAGCAGAAGAGGGCAGTCGGGGGGAACCCATACCTGCAGGGTAGGGCAATTGGAGGAGAGCAGGCTTGCAGGCAAAGGCAGTTGTAGGTGACCAGGCCAGCAGGGAGGGCAGTTGGGGGAGACCAGGTCTGCAGGGGAGGGCAGTTGTGGGTGATCAGACCAGCAGGGGAGGGCAGTTAGAGGGGACCAGGCCTGCAGGGGAGGGCAATTGGGGGGAGGGGAACCCAGGATGACCAGGCCTGCAGGGGAGGGCAGTTAGGGGCAATAGGACCATCTGGGGAGCAGTTAGGCATCGACCAGGCTGGCAGGGGAGTGTTTAGGGGGTGATCAGGCTGGCAGGGGCAGAAGCAGTTAGAGGCAATCAGGCAGAGGCAGGCGAGTGGTTGGGAGCCAGCAGTCCTGGATTGAGAGGGATGTCCCAGATTCGAGAGGGTGCAGGCTGGTTGAGGGACACCCCCCCCCCATGCATGAATTTCATGCACTGCCCTCTAGTTAGAAAAATAAAATGGCAAACAAGCCTTGAGTTAGAGACCAATGTGAGCAGAGAGAGCCAGCGGTTGGGCTGGAAGAACCCAGAAAAGCTTTGAGTAAGTGTGGGCAGCGGCCATTAGGCTTCCTAGAGGGGCTGGTATTTGAGTGGGTCAAATTCAAGACAAACAGAGATGAGAGTGAAAATCATACCAAGAGAGGAGGAGGAGAATAGGAAATAAGACATTAAAGGAGAAAGCGGGGGGGAGAGGGGAGGGGGGAGGGAGAGAGAGAGAGAGAGAGAGAGAGAGAGAGAGAGAGGAGAGAGAGAAGAGAAAGGGAGGGAGAGGAAGAGAGAGAGACTGTTTAAGGGGTGATAAGAGGGAAGAATGACAGAGATGGGATGGAAAATAAGTCTGCACAGCAAAGGGTGTCACAGGAGTGGAGATTTTAGAAGCTGTTGTTACTACACTGAGTATGGAAGTCATAGAAGGCATCGTTTATTCTTTCAAAAGTGTTTATTGAGCATCTAAATGAGGCAGATGAGGGATAAACAAGGTCCCTGCTTACATATAACTTACATTCTAGTGTGGAGATTGGAGAAGGGAGGTAGGCAGTAAGCAACTAAGCACATTTTTTGAAATTTAATTTTCTGGTAAAGTACTATGAATACAGTAAAATGGCATAATGTGAAGAGAGAGTATATTGGAGGAGGAATTACTTTTAATAGGATGGGCCTCCACCTCAAAGAGCAGAACTCTCTAAGAAAATCACATTTGGGCTGAGACCTGAGTGAAGAGAAGGGAACAGCCATGTAAAGACCCATGAGGCTTTCCAGGTAGAGAAAACAGCAGATGCAAAGGCCTAGAGGCAGGAAAGAGCTTGGCTTGTTAGAGAAACATCAAGGACAGTGTGATTAGGGCCCAGTGAGCAAGGGGGCAGGAGGTAGACAGGGGCCAGACATGCAGGGCCTCCTGAACCATAAGGAGGAGAGGCTTGGGGTGTGGAAAGTGCACCTATGTTAGAGAGGCACAGAGGAATTTTTTTGCACTTTCTCTTCCCAGAGGCCAGAAAACTTCTTAACACCAAACAACAGCAAGGTTCTGCCCACGCTGGACCCTCAGATCTTAGATGAGAAGCTGGGTTCCATCCATGAGTCCTGGTCCAAGGCCACAGTGAGCTCCACAATGAACTCCAGCACATCCACCTGCCAGGAAGCAGAGGAAGAGCCTAAGATGCCCCAAATGTCTCATGAAATGGTGAGTGTCTCCCCCCACTCCCAGGCCTGGGAGGGCTGGAGCCATGATAAGGGGGGATTTGGAAGAGGCTTGACTGCCCTTGTGGGCCTGGTTCACTCCTCAGGTGACGAGTAGACCTCCCCTTGGGAGCACTCTGTAAGTGAGTTACCCCAAATCTAAACTGTGGAAGGTGTGCATTCTTCATTTTGCAGAGTTTCTTTATCTTTTGAATCAAATACCCATATGATTTCTTTTAAAACAAACCTTGAAACACTGTATGAGCTGGTTCCATTTACTCAACTAGTCATCAACTCAGAGCATCCTCAGGAGCATGTCACTGGGTAATGGGAAGCCCTGAGAGATTCGTTTTAGCTTCTGAAATAATGACAGAGGAGATGGGATGGAAAATAAGTCTACACAGCAAAGAGTGTCACAGGAGTGTGGAGATTTTAGAAGCTGTTGTTACTACGCTGAGTATGGAAGTCATAGATGGCATCGTTTATTCTTTTAAAAGTGTTCACTGAGCATCTAAATGAGGTAGACGAGGGATAAACAAGGTCCCTGCTTACATATAACTTATATTCTAGTGTGCAGACAGTAAACAACTAAACGCATTTTTTGAAATTTAGTTTTCTGGTAAAGTACTATGAGCACAGTAAAATGGTATAATGTGAAGAGAGAGTATATTGGAGGAGGAGTATATTGGAGGAGCCTCAAAGAAAGGAGGATACCATCTTTGATCGTGAGAGCTGGCATGGCTTCCTATTGTCAGTTGTCCAGATGCAGGGAAAGGGTTGGTGAAGGTGGCCAAGCTGGTGTCTTAATTTATTGAGGGGTCAATGCTGGGTGCTAGCCTCTTGCTGCAGAGAGTTGAAGTGCAGGCTACCAAAAAGACAGTCCACAGTCCCTAATTGAGGTACCAAGCCAATGACCATGGATGAATTCAAGTGTGGCTTCCTCCCTTCTTCCACAATGGGTCCCATGGTGAACATTGTTCCAGAAGATCCTAAGAAAAGGTCCGAGCCAAGGCCACTGGCCAATAGGGAAGCCCTGAGTTTTCTCCTCTAGGGATCTCCCCTCTCACTAACAGCCTCCACATCTTCCCTGGGCACTCTGCACCTTTCTGAAACATGTCCCATTGAATGAGTAGGGAGGGTTGATGTCTGCTGCGTGTGTCCAGGGTGCTCGCACATGAAGTGCCCCTGCCTGGGTCCCTCCCTGGATGCCAGAGCACTCAGGCTACCTTCTACTCTCCTTCCTCTTGCCTCTGCCCCTAGGGAAAGCAGTTATCTAACTTGACCTTCCAGTTTAGGCATTAGTTGGGTTGCAAATAAAGATTCAAACCTTGTCTTTGAAAACATAAGACCAGCAGTCGCCAACCTTTCGGACCTCTCAGACCACCAGTGGTCTGCGGACCACTGGTTGGCGACCACTGCTTTAGACAGTTTTAATAATAATAATAAAGTTAGTCTTAATTTTCTCTTAAGAATTAAACTATAAGAGATGGGATGAGATTGCATATTGAGAAGTTAAGGTTAGCCATGAGGAAGAACCATTTTTAAGCAAGAGGTTGTGTAACCATTGTGAGTGATGGAGGGCTGGAGGAGAAATAAGTGACCCAAGGGCACCAAAATGGATTCTGTGAGGCTCTGAGTGCAAACAAGGGGCTCAGGGTTGCCCCATATCCACAGGCTGTCAGAGATGTTGTGAGTGGGTCTAGATGGAGAACTAAAGCATGTCTTCTCTGAACAATACCCCATCAGTGGGTTGGTCTCCCCTTTCTGGGCACCTGGCAAGGCCACAGGCACTGGCTGCTCTCCCTGGCTTGCTGTGGGGTTAGGTCCACTCAGCCATCACCATTCAGCCTTTGAACTAAGAGCATACTGGCTCCAGGACCCAGTCCAGGCCTGGATCCACACAAATGTAGGTAAATGCTTATTGAGCCATGTGCTAGAAACCCTGGCTAGACAGGAAGTATATCAGAAAGAACCTTAGAGAGCATCTAGGCTGAGCTCCTGGTTTTACGAAGGATGGCAATGAGGATGAGGTGGGACAACCCTGTCAAGGCTCCTGATTCTATGTTGCCTTACATATAGCCAAGTGAATACCAGATGGCTGTAGAGGCCCGGATACCCAGCCCTGGACCCTTCAAGCCACTTGACACCACTGGGTGCCTCAGACACATAGTATGCAAGGCAATAGGCCTACCCCTCTCCCTTGCCCATCCCAGCCTATCCCAGGCCCCATCTTCTTCCCTCCTGTTCCTGATTCAGCTCCATTTCATTTACCCCTGCCTTTCCACTCGCCTCTCTCCCCTCTCCCCTCTCCCCTCTCTCTTCTCTCCTCTCCCTTCTTCTTCTTCTTCTTCTTCTTCTTCTTCTTCTTCTTCTTCTTCTCCTTCTCCTTCTCCTTCTCCTTCTCCTTCTCCTTCTCCTTCTCCTCCTCCTCCTCCTCCTCCTCCTCCTCCTCCTCCTCCTCCTCCTCCTCCTCCTCCTCCTCCTCCTTCTTCTTCTTCTTCTTCTTCTTCTTCTTCTTCTTCTTCTTCTTCTTCTTCTCCTTCTTCTTCTTCTTCTCCCTCTCTCTCTCTCTCTCTCCCCCTTTGTTCTCATTGGGTCCTGAAGACCCAGCCCCCAGCTCCAACTCTTAATAACTAGCCAGAACCTGAAAGGACCACAGAAGCACCCAAACATTCACAAGGCCAGTACAGCACAGTACAAGCAGTAGAACTTGGGTGGGCAGCAATGGAGTACAGGTCTATGACTAATGATGTAGCAATGGGTCACTGTTTCATAGCAACAAACAAAGTTACATAGTAGTGAATGCGCTCATACAACCAAGAAACATAGTGACAAGGAAGAGAACTGCAATCAGGGAGTAGTGGAGTGCAACTGCATAGCAATAAACCCAAGCTGCCCAGTGCTTTCACACAGCACTGTGTTCCAGGAAGATACAACCATAGGACATAGCAATGAGCAAAGAACATGGCATGTAAGCCATAGACAGAGTCACCGAGCAGTAGAAGATATCTGATTAGCACTCAAACACATCTGGTAGCAATGGCATGGCCACAAGGTATGTGACTCCTGAATGTGTGGTCAGGGAGTAGTCACCAGCAGCAGAGCCTCAGGATGTAGCATTGGGCCCCAGTGACATGGCAGTGTAGGGAGCAAAGGACTAAAGTGCCTCCCTGGGCTCTTGGCCACTTTATCGGGGCTGTGAGCCTCCCAGCATCACCTGACTTCCCAGAGTGCATTGGTCTATGTCTAGTCTTATAGCACACTCCCTGGAGCACAAGGAATAATTTCACCTCTGATTCCCTCCAGAGCCTACTGTGGCTAAATAAGAAATTGAACATTTTCTGGAAAAAGAAGCACCTTGGGGTGGAGAAGGGAGTGGAGGAGATGCAGGCTGGACTCTCTCTTTAGGAAAGAGGCTGTGGATGTTCTATGCTGCCCCAGGCCTGCCAGTCCCAACCCTATAGCCCCACCAAGCCCTACTGGGGTGCCCTCCCCCTTGTATGCCCTTGGATCATCTTCCTTTCAGGACTGCCATTCAGGCAATTCTTCCATCTCAAGCTCCCTTCATTCAGGACACTTGGTTTTAAAACAGGTCTTTTCATGTACCATTTTGTCAATGTGGTGCAAAGCTCCTGTCCTGACTGGACCACTGGAGTCAGGGTCCCATGGTTGTGATCTTGAGTCAAGTGCAGGGCCCAGGCAGAGCTAGAGGAAGCCTTCACCACCCTCTGAGCAGCCCAAGAAGTCTTTTGAAAGAGGCAGGCTTTAAGTGGAATGAAGAGTCAAAGTTATCCTGAACATGACAGCACTCCAAACAGTAACCATTTGCAAGCATCCTCTTTCACCCCAAGAACCCCTCAGCCAACCAGACACTAGGGGAAAGCAGGTAAGATGAGGGACTCCATGCTGTGTGCACAGGCCTGGTTCTGTTCACACAGGGCTTAAAAACACCTGCCCTGTGCCTGATTCCCCAGTCCTCAGCAAGCCTCCAACCAGCCAGAAAACTCCCATTCCCTGCCAGGTGCCCAGCTGTGTCCAGGGGAAGGCAGAGACAAAGAAGAGGCTGAGGCCCTGAGCCCTGGACATTCTCCAGCCAGCAGGAGTTGAGACATGCCCTGGGAGACAGGAGGCAAGACAGTGGCCCAGAGCAAGCAACCAGTAAATATTTGGTGAAGGATGAATGACAAAGGGGCATGACTGAGACTATGTATCCTCTGAGTGTCACTCACACCTTCCCAGTGTTGTTGGGCACACCTGGTGAGCCCTCAGCAGAGAGAGAGGAACAGGCAGGATGTCCTAGAGGAGGTGGGCTATGCTTTGGATAAACAGAGGCAGAAGTGCTCAGTGCTATTCAGGAAGTGTGTTGTGTGTTCAGTGTTGCTGCCAGTGTGGAAATCCCAGCAAAGGGTCTTTCCCACCTCTCCCTGGCTCCCTCCCTCCTTTCTTCCCCACCCCCTCTCTATTTCTGTCTCTCCCTGCCCTGCTCTGTATTTCTCTAATTATTTCTATTTCTTTCTGATTTTCTGTCCCTCTCTCTGACCCCATATTTTCCCTCTCTCTTTTCCCCCTCTACTCAGAGATTTGTGGCAGACCAGAGGGTCCTCATACCAGCAGATGAAAAACTGACAAGGGTTGTTTAAAGATTCAGTGGAATTTCTGCAACCACACCACACTGGAATGACTCATTTCTTTCATTCTTTCTTTGACAGCCTTCCCCCCTTTCCCCTGCTCCCCATCTTTCCCATCCACTCCCCACATGCCACCCCCTCTGAGTATAATGCTTTTGTTTCTCTTCCTTTCTTGAGTCTGCTAGACTCCAGCATGATCCCTGATCCCTCGGTTTCATGTTCACTTCTCCAGCTGTCCCACCCCATTTAACCTGCTCCTCAGTAAGTTGATTTCAGCTCCTCTGGACACCATCTCCCCAAGAAAGAGGGCCTCATTGCCTGTGTGAAGACAGGAAGGAAAGCCAGAGAAGCTCTGGCTCCTCCCAAGTCACACAGCAGGGAGGTGGGGGCTGGAGTCACAGGAGGGCAGCCTCTAGCCCAGGGACCACCGCTTCAGCTTCCCTCCCACAGGCAGAGCGGTGCTGGCCCTGCCACACCTTCTCAGGGTGGCTTGAAGCACTTTGTGTCCCTGAGCCTTGGTTTTTCCATCTATAACACAGGATGTTTCCTTCCCTACCTACCTCTCAGGGTCAAATGGTGGGGCCTTCAGAAAGGGCTAGCAGTGTTAGCAGGGACACCTCAGAGCATGGTCCTGCATGTCTGCCTGGCATGGCTCCAGAGTGACCAACCATCATTGTTTGCTCAGGACTGAGGGGTTCAGCAGTGCTAAAACCAACACAGGCCCAGGTGAGTCAGAATACAGCTCACCCTCCATAGCATGGGCTCTCCCCTGCTCCAGCCCTGCTCCATTTGAGGTTGCTGGGCTCTCAGCCCCCTCAGCACCCACAGCCACAGGATACATACTCTCTGCTCACTGTCCGGCCAGCTCCACACTGTCCCTTGTACTCAACAGCTCTTTGAAGTGGCCTTGAACTCTCTTCCCCTTTCTGGGTCCCAGTTCCTCTGTCAACAGAGGTTGAGCAGATGTTCCCCAGTCCCAGGGGCTCCTGCACCATGACTGGAGCTTGGTCCTGGCCCAGCCCCCTGCCCAGATGAGGACTGCAGACGGGTGAGGCTGGCTCAGACCCAGTCTCAGTTCCCGTGGCACCACCTGGTGGCTGTTGCTGAGTCTGAGTATGAGCCTCTTACAGCACCAGAGGTGGTCATTTAACACCGGACACGCCCACTGCAGTGGCCACTAGTAGCAGGAACATCAGCCCAGAAGCCTGGGGCTGGCTCCCACCAGCCATGGAGACACAAAGCCCAGCCTGGGAGGCAGCTCACCTGGGTCCTGAGAGTCCAAGGCCTCTTGAGAAGCAGAGAAAATACAACAGAAATGGAGAGTGAGACAAAGACAAAGAAAGCACAGTCATCTGGTGTCCACCTCCACGGCCTCCAATCATCAGACCCCTGACTCAGTGCTCCCTCCAGGTCACCCGCACAACCACCAGATACATTCCCGAAACACCTCGGTCACCCCAACCCACCCCGCACACCTCAGTTTCTGTCCCCCTGACTTCGCTGCCCAGGGCTCGTGGTCCCACTTTGCCAGGTCACCTCTAATCTCCTCTGCTCTGTCCATGTGCTGTGGGGCCCATCTACTAGTAAGACATGTGTTCCTCACACAGGAGCACCAGGTCGTGCCCCTGGGGAGTCTAAAAATCAGTCTTGTGAGGTTACAACAGTCATAGCGCGTAGGCATTGCTACCTCTTCCTCTTCCAACTTCTCTTCTTCCCCCTCCAGTTCCTGGGGTGGGCGGATACTTAGCATTTGAGAAAGAAAGGGAGGGAGGGAGGGAGGGAGGGAGGGAGGGAGGGAGGGAGGGAGGGAGGGAGGGAAAGAAAGAAATAGGATTCATCCTGCCTGTGTACCTGTCCTCCCCCTGCAGACCCCTCCTGCCCTCTCCTCTCATCCATGTGGCTCTAGCAGGTTTGAGCCCATATCTAACACTCAAGAGCTGTGTGATCTTAGATAGATCACTCCACCTCTCTGGACCTGTCTTCTCACTGTAAAGTGGTAGGAATACCTCCCTTCTGAGACTGTGGGGGGTGGGGGGGAAGGGGATTAACAAGAGAGTGGCAGGCAGCACCTTGGAAACTACGAAGAGCTGTCCACTTTGCAGGAGGCTCATTAATAGTCACTATATTTATGGGGCCCTTCTAGACAGAATAAAAGGGAGAAGCACAAATGCCTAGGCCTCCCCCCTCTCACCCCTTCTCCAGAAGGGCTCTTCCCAGAGCCCTGACCCACTTCCACCTCCCTCCTTCCCTCTAACCCAAAGTCTCCCTGGTGGGCCATTCTCCTCCTCCATCCATCACCTGGGACTAAAGAAATTAATAAGCAAGACTCATAACTCAGCTGCTGGGGTGCAGCAGATATGTACAGCTCCTTTTCAATTTGCAGAGAGATTAAGTGTTTATGGATTTATTGTCTCTTGGTGTGTTTGTGAGTGGTTGGGCAAGGCCCCTGGCAGGCCAACCTCCTTTCCCCCTCCCCCACTTCATACATACTGTCTGGTAGGCTCACCACTCCCACACCATTCCCACCCCCACCTAGTCCCAGGAGCCTAGTGGAGAGTCACTGGCTACTGGAGTGGACTTGTCTTCCTGACCAACTTGCCCAGAGGGACAGTGGCCCAGGAAAGAGCCCCAGGACCAGGTATTAGGCAGGATGGGAGGGAGGCCATCCTTAGATGGTTGACAGGGCCCTTTCCGGGCCTCCTTTAGCCTCATCTATCCCCATAGAGCAAGGGTACACAGGACCAGGTAAATGTGGCCCAGAACCCCAACTCCACAATTCTAGGCAACTATCTGGGTACCCAAGATTCTGGGATCCAAATGGACCTGAGTCTGCTTGTGAGGACTATTCAAACCTCCTCCTGAAGTCCATTCTCCCAAGGGTCGAATAGTTTCGGGGGATTGTGCCCCTAGGCCTGGGGAATGGCTGTTGGGAGCCTCCATTTATGCTCTGGTCCTAGGCCCACAGACATTAGGGGTGGACCTAGAGAGAGGAGGTAAGCTTCCATGGAGAAAGCCCAGCCTCATTGGGGAGGAGTCTGCAAAGGCCAAGGACATTGAGACAGCCTGGGAGGTTGGGAAGCAAGGGGCTCCACCCCGGGGCTGAGAAGGCAAAAGATCTCTGCCCCCGTATGAGCAGTACTTGAGGAGCCACAAAGGGGTCACTGGGAACAAAACAGTTAAGTGTTCCCCCACACCACGGACCCTGGGCTGCCTCTTTCATTCTTATTGTCTCCACAGCCTGCCACATGCACTCACTCATTCATTTGACCAGCTTTTACAGTATCTGCTATGTGCCTGGTCCTGTGATATCCCTCATAGACACCTTTACTCATCTGTGTAGCTGTAGCAGGTTTGAGTCCCATCTCCACCACTCAAGGGTGACCTTGGATAAATTACCCCACCTGTGTGGGCCTATCTCATCTGTTAAGGGGAGGGAATACTCTCTCCTACCTGAATCTTTAGAGAGGATTAAAGAGAGTGGATGGTAGCGCCTTGGAAACTGCAAAGGACTGTCCACTTTGCAGGAAGCTTATATGTAGTCACTGTATTCATGGGGCCCTTCTAGACTGAGGGGGAGCGGGGAAGCAGCACAGCTTACCAGGCCTTCCCTTCTGACCCCTCTCCAGAAGTTCCTCTCCAAGCTGAGTTACAGTAACTTAAAAATAACCTCCTGCAAAAGGCCCTGTCCTCAGGAGGATGAGTTCAGCAGAAAGACTCTGGGAATCAGTGAAGAAGGGTGTGTCCAGGACTGGTGCTCAGTCTGCTGAGGGGCTTATGGAAGCACAGAGGGAAGTGTACCTAATCCTAAGACTCACCTACCCCACCAGGCAGGGCACACTTTATACAGAATGTCAGGGGGTGGTCCCCAGATGTCACTGTCATCAATGGTGTTGGTATAAAACCATGACAGGTCTTTGGTTTGCTGGTAGCAGTGAACTTGTTTCTGTAAGAGAAGTCAGGGAGTGAAGATGTGTGTTTCCATATCTCTTTCCCACCCAGAGGACTGTGGAGCCCTCAGGCTAACCAGTCCCTCTCTGGCCCTCAGTTTCTTTATCGGTAAAATGGGGGGAATGCCTCCCTCCAGGGAGGGATGAGGAAGTCTTAGGTGTGTGGAAGAGAGAACTGAGGAGGTAAGTGTGACCGTGGATTGACCAAATCAGGGCCTAGCTCCGAGCACCCAAAGGATCCGAGGAGATATGGATAAACAGGTCACTGGGGCAAGGAAAGAAAACAGCTCAGAAAGCCTGATTATGGGAGGGGGCCCCCACCAGCCTCCCTGGGCCTCTGCAGTGAGGGGCTTCATCTTTGTTTTTTCTTCTTTTATCCTGGCATTCAAGGCAGATAGTGGGATGGCCTCCTGGCTCTGCTCCTTAGTAAGATGTCTGCTGCTGCCCCATCACTGTCCATCTCAGTTCCTCGAGTAAGCAGTGGGTGGGTGAGCAGGAGTGCAGTTCTCTCAGTAAATAAAGCCAAGACGATAAGGCCGTGAATTGCTGAGGGCTGGAACCATCCATTGGTGAGGGCAGGAGGGACGACAGAACCAGGGGTGACAGAGAGAGATCTGCTAACCTGGGAAATAAGACCCACCTCTTCTGCAAACTTAGCCCTCATTTTAACAACACTAATTTCATCCATCAATCTTTATTGAGCTCTTACTCTGCTCCCAGAGCTTAATCAGAATCTTATTTCATCCCTACACCAATCTGATGAAGAACACACATTTAGCCCCATTTGCAGGTAGAGAAACTGCTGGCAGCTCGGGGCAATACCACAGGAGAGCACTGGTCCCGCAAAGGGACCCATGCTCTCCCACCCAGTGTCCGCTCCTGCAGCTGCCCTGGCCACACCTCCTGACTCAGAAGTCAAGAGCCTGGCTCACCCTCTTCCCCATTGGTCTGGTGGGCAGTCTGCCTCAGTTTCCAAGTAAACACCAAAACAGAGTTCTGTACTGCGGCTCCCTGCCAGGCATGCCCAAACCTTTGAGAGGCCTACACAACCATATGTCTAAACTCCAAACAAGGAAAAGTGATAACCCAAGCTGTAGCTAACAATCTATTACATATGGTCTATTCTTCAACCTTAACACCATCTCCTTTTTAACACCTCCAGAGTCCCCTGCCCCTAGCCCCCTCTGTGCCCGTTCTCGCCTGGCTCAGATTCAGTTCCACACACTAATGACCCAATGACCATGTGAGACCTTTCACATGAGGTGAATAAGGCTACACCGTCACCTTCAGGAGGACAGGCCCAGGAAATAGAAGGGAATTCCAGGATCCCAGGTAGCCTGGCTGTGGTTCAGAAGGGTGCTCAAGTTCTGGCTATGCATTCCCCCCTGGCCCACCAGTTTCTCATCCCATGGGGAGAGTTATAGCTCTAGGAGGCCAGAGCAGGACACTAACACACAGGGCCAGGGCAAGGGCTCTGCTTGTCCAGGGCTAAGGGTAGAATTGCCCCAACCCCAACTTAGTAACTCTATTAGGGTGGACTCCTGAGCTCAGATTAAATGCTTTTAGTACAATCCAATTTCCACTGACATGAACTAGAAAAACCCACTTTGGGGGCGCGCACACACACACACACACACACACACACACACACACACACTCTACATTTGGTGTTAAATATCCAATCAGGTCCAAAGATAATAGAGAAAGGCCAGTTCATTCCCAGTTTAATCAGATAAAATACCCATTCATTGGCTCCTGCCATAGGCTGATGTCCCCTCCTCAGAGAAGCCAGGACAGAGGATGGGGGAGGGGGCTGCAGGAGAGGGGCTAGAGAATGGAGGAACCATGGGGGCCGAGAAGCTAGTAGCAGATTGAATAGGTGGGCTGTGCTTTTAAATCTTCAAGGAGGTGGGCAGCAGTTGCCCTTGGGGGACTAATTATCCTTCAGCCTTCAGCCAGCTCTTACTCAGACAGACAAAAGGGGGCTTTGCAGCCCTGATGGTGCTAAGCTTCTATGAAGAATTGTTTTTACTGTCAGATATGCAAATATCTTGCGGTATGGTGGACTCTGGAGAGGGCTAAACAGTGGCTCAGGCATTTGGAAGGGCAGCAGCAAGGGCCTGGCAGCTAGATCCACTCTGAGTGTGGGAAACTGGAGGCATCTATCTGACCCTCCCTCTTCTGGCTGCCTGGGGAGCCCCCTCAGAGCCCTGCTCCATCAGCTGGGAATCTTGTGGAGGCTAAGGTGAAGACCCCTCCCTCTCACCTTCTCCTTTATGTGAGTGGAAGGCCCGGTGGAGGGCCTGAGGGGTTCCCTCAGGAAGCTGGCTCAGGTTCCAGGAGCTGATGATAGTCCAGATGGGGCCCTCCTGCCCATTTGACCCCTCCACCCTAGGGCACAGTCACCAGGTAACCTAACCAAAGCACAAAATGTGTTGCCCTGCTTGCAACCCTTCCATGACTCCCTCACCTGTACCAGGAGCCCCTCAGCCTGGGGGCCCTTGTGACTTCTGAAGCCTGTGCCCAACCCAGAATATTCTACCTACCCCTAACCCTGATGGCACTATAGCTCCAGGCCTTTTCTCCTCGACTCTCTGCCTTATATCTCCTTCTCCATTCCACCCCAGGTGCCCAGCACACAATAGGTGCTCAGTAAATGAGTCCAATGAATGCATAAAATGCCCCTTCCTAAGCAGCCACATGGTCCGGAGAAATGACAGATCTTCTTCAGAGAGAGAATGTTTGCGTCCCACTCAGCTCCCAGCCAGCACCTACAGGAACCTCAGTCTTTTCAGCTGTGAAATGGGGATGATGATAATCCTTACCCCAGGCTAGCTGCAAAAATCCTGATGTGCCTGGGGAGGCCTCTGCAAGCTGTGCCAGGCTTCTGGTGCCTAATCATTCACAGCAGAGATGAGGAAGGCCATGTAGGAAAGCTGGGGGCAGCGGGTTGGAGACCAGATTCTATCTCTCTCAGCCCCTCCCAGGCCCTCATATCAGACAACCATTAGCCACTCCCTTGGGGAGTCCATTCCCCCACTATATATGGATCTCTGCCCTACCCACCCCCAATCCCCAAGTCCTCTTACCCAGCCAGGACTTCACAGGCATCTCCGCAGGAGGGCCTGGGGCCTGGACCTTAAAGTGGGAGGGGAGCTCAGAAGCCTCAGAAGAGTTTCTGAGGCAGGACTGGAGATGGACTTGGTTCAAAAGGTCTTGGTAACCAGGATTTGCATTCTGAGACTGAGTTGAGGTGGGCAGGGCACAGGCATCCTGAGAAACTGAGTGGGGAGGGTGCCCCAGACAACAGAGCACCCCCAAGAAACCCCTCCTCTCATTCAGATTTGTGAGGGCCTGGGCCCAAAAGGATTGATAGGGGAGAGCTAGACATGAAGGGAAAATGGCCCCAAAAGGCCAACTGACAAGCCAGGTGAGAAGGGGCTCAGAAGGGACCAACTCCCTTGTGGCTCTGTCCTCCAAAAAACAAAGTAGGTCATATAGATTTCCAGAAGCACTGCCCAGGAATCTGAGAGTAGAGACACTGCACAGTCCTGGGTTGAGCCTGGAGCCCTGCAGAAATGGAGGACTCCACGGCAAGGAGAGTGCACTGGCCTAGGCTGGAGGCAGGAGGGGTGAACCAGCCAGGAAGAGTCTAGCCACTGAGGAAGAGGCAGAAGACATTGCTCCTAAGAAAGAATCTAGATGGGGCCAGAGAGACAGAGACAGGTAGGTGAGTGCCGAGGGATGGAAACCTACATACATGCCTTGTCCCAAGTTCCCTAAGGTATGCAGCCATGCTGGCCTCCCCACAGAAAGCCCTGAGGGTCTGCTTCTTCTGGCCCACAGGCCTGGCATTTGGAGCAGAGGACCCCACCCTCTCCACTGGCCCTCCCAGGGCTGCCTTTCCGGAGCTAAGATGAGCCTGAAATACAGAGCAGGGAGGCCTTACCTGTGGCTCCCCTTTTAGCCCATTCCCACTCCCACCTACTGTGCCTCCCTGGGTCCCTCAAAAGGCCCAGAAGTCTGGCCTGGGCTCCTTCCCCCTCACCAGGGATTTAGCAGGTGGCTCCAGGATCTCCCCCTGCAACACACAGCCCTGCTCCAGAGGTCTTTCCTCCTTGCCTGGGGAAGACACAATAAATAGGAAGCAGCATCCCACACCTTCACAGAAATAATAAACTGGGGGAGGGTGAAAAAGAGAGTCTGAAATTCAGGCCTGGAAAGCACACTAAAGAGATGATGCTCTAATAGTAGAATCGCGATTCTCTCCAGCCAAAGATGACCAGGAGCACTCCTGCAATTGAAGCACATTGGGTTTATTAACTCACTGCAGCCAAGGGGCCACCGACCAGGAAGAGGGTGCTCTAAAGGAGAGAAAGGACAGTAAGAATTGTAATTCTTATCCCGAGGGCAGGGGGGTGAAATGAGGCTAAAACTGTCCTTGGTAAAACAGCAGCAGACATTCACGTTATCCAGGCTGCTGTCTGGTCATTTTGTGGTTTGGACAATGCTCATGTTTCAACTGTGTTCAGACCTGATTGTCAGAGTGGCCTGTAGTTCCACAGAACAAGGCCTGGCGGTGCATGCTCCCGGCCACCAGAGGCTGCTTCTTTCTTTCTCAACAGCTTTGGGCATAGTGACAGAGGATAGAGAAGGGGCATGTGTTACACACGTACCAGTGCCAGATGCTGTGCTCAGCCCTAGACAGACTCTGCCCACTTAATCTTTACCATAGCTCTCTCCCCGCTGTACGATGATAGAACTGAGGCTCAGAGAGGCCAAGTGCTCATGGGAGTCATGAGTAACTGGCAAAACTGGAATGTAAACCCTGAACTCCCTACTTCCAAAGTCCCCTCCACCTGAGCCCTTGTTGGCCTGGAAGCTGAGCTTCCATCCACTCCCACTCGTGGGAAACGGGACCCTGAATGTGTCTCCCACATCCCAGCTGGGCACCTCTTGCTGCAGGGCTCTGCCAAGCTGTCATAGGCTAGCTGCAGTGTCACCGGCCACTCCAGCTCAGGCTGGTCCCCTGTGCCTGGAGGTGTGAGGGATAATGAGGCCCTGTCATTAAGGTTTCTGGAGACGTGGTTGGGAAATTTATAGACAGGTTTGGTCAATAATTGTGCTCCCAGCTGCAGATCCAGAAAGACATTGATAAATGCTGTTACAGCTCCTCCCCACCCCACCCCCACCCTGCCTTGCCCCGCCCCCTTCCTGTCAGCCGCCTGTTCACAGCGCCTATGTACACAGGTTTCGCTCAATTAATTTGCACTTATTGGGACCATCTGTTCTTTTCATGTGTCCTTCTCGATGGTGTGTGGGGCCCTGCCTCCTCCTCAGATGTGCTCCAGACCAGGGACATGGCACCTCCCTCAAACTGGGACTCCCAGAGCAGAACCATGTGTCCCACCTCAGACTGGGGCTCCTCAAGGTGGGCACTGTTTCCCCCCCTCAATCTAGGACTTCTGAAGGTGGGGCCAAGCCTACTTCTTTCATCTCCCTCCTGACCTCTGGCCCCTCACCCTGGGAGCCATACAGGCCCCCGCAGAGCCTGACCCCACCAGGTAGGGCCTTGTGCCCCAGAAGAAGCCCCTCAATCCCCCAGAAGGCTGCTGCCCTTGGGGCTGAGAAGCGGGTCTCCATTTTGGTCCCAGCTCTGGCTCCTGCTCCAAGAACAGTGACATCATTGATTTACAGGTCAGAGGGAACTAAGAAGCTACTGCCAAGTCTGTTTCTCTCACACAGCAAAGATGAAAGGTGGCAAAGGGATCAAGACTCAGACAGCCCTCGGGTGCAGGGTGGGCATGGCCTGGTGACTCTGGGATGCCAAAGCAGGTAGCCTATCCAAGAACTGAGAAAGGGCAGCATCCTAAGGTCACCTGACTCTGGCTATCTCCCCAACCAAGGTTCCTGGTGGCCAACATCCCAGCCCTACTCCTTTGGAGGCCACTCTTTCCAGCTCTGATAGTCTGTGCTGCCAGACTGGGCATGTTTGTAAGGTGACCAGGCCTTATCCTAGGAGGTTCTTTATAGTCATGTTTGATGCCAGCATCTAGCTCAGCCCAGCCCATTTCACCTGGCTGTAATAGGCTCCTCATTGGATGTTGGCCTGGCATTCAAGACCTTATGACTGCAGCCATGCCAACCTCATCTCCCACCACTCCTCCTCACTGTGCCAGGCTGCTTCTCACCTCACACTTTTGCTCCTACTGTTCCCTCTGCTGAGAATGCACCCCTTCATTACTTCTTTATCACCTGACAAACTCCTACTTACCCTTCAAAACCCATTCCAGCTCTAAAATGCCCTTCCTTACACCTCTGCCTGTACCCTGGGGTGGCGAGGGGCCTGGCTGAGGGCTATATTGTGTCTGCTACCACATCCACCAGAATACAAGCTCCTCAGAGACATAGACTAAACCTTGTTCACATCTGTGTTCCCAGTGACCAGTACAGGGCCTGGGCAAGGGGCTGCTGGAGAGAAAAATGGATGGGCCTAGTGTCCTTAGCCTGGGTTGGGGAGAGGCAGTGGTCACCATCTTCCATAGATGGAAGGTGGTGCTCCTCCTGCTACCCTGGCTGCCAACTAATAGAGTCATGGAGGTCTTCAGGGCAGGCATTAAGGCCAAAGACAGCACACAACTGGGGAGGCACCCAGGTCCCTTCCCACCCTCCCCCAACCACTCCCACCCCCAGAGTCCCTCCCAGGATACCTGTGTGAGCCTTGTTGTTAGAATCATAATGAGTCCTCTGCTGTAGAGAGTCCCAGCATGTGTCCTGCATGGGTGCCAGGGCTGGGACTTGGCCAGGTGGTGTGGGGAGGGTGTGACATGGCCTCCTTTATATTTCAGGCCCACTGGTGGCATTTCTGCCAGGAGAGGGTTTAGAAATGTAGGCCTTCAGGTAATCCTCCATGGCAGCCATGTACATAGACACAGAACCCTGGGTACCTTTGAGCCCCCACAGAGGCTGGAACAGAGAGGCCAACAGCTAGACAGGACCCAAAGAGATCTGGCGACAAGGCCAGAATCAATGGTACAAACTGCCTCAGCCCCAGCCTTCTCTCCCCGCTTCGTCCCCCAGCATGTGATGGCCTTATTTCAAGGGGCATACAGCAGCCAGAGCTGGAGCCTGTGAGAGTGGGAGAGCAGAGAGCCAGTGGCTATTATCAGCCTGTGTATGCCACCCTGTGCTCCCCTGAGCTGGAGGCAGGAGAGCCTCAGTCCCCGATCCTAGCCCTAGTGAGTGAGGAAGTGGGAGCATGAGCCCAGCCCTGTGGACTCAGTTGAAGACAGGAGAGCCAGCCCCAGGGTCTGAGGAGGTGGTTCAGCGTAAGCTCTGGAAACAGATTCCCCACCGGGACAAATTCCCTGACCTCTTCCTCTGTAGAATGGACATCTGCCTTGTCCAGTTACTTGGGGGGATGAAGTTAGATTGATCCATATAAAGTATTTAGAACATTTCCTGCCAAGGTGAGCACTTTTTACTACCTGCCTGGTTCAGACTCTGGAAACTCAGAAAAGGACATCCCTCTGGCCAAGGAGAGAGGGAAAAGCTTTTGCCTGGAGGCGAGCTCTGAAGAACAGATCAACAGAGACAGGGCAAAGGCTCCCCTGTCCTGTCAGTGGAGGAACTGTGAAGGCAGATACTGGACAGAACAGAACTGTTCTTTCCCATGAGGGTTCTGAAGCTGTAGCAAGTGGATGGATGCTTGTGAAAGGGAGCTGGGCTACAAGGCTGGAAGGTGGTGGAGCTGAATCACAGGGGACCTTGACCGATAGCTGGGTGAATAAAGCCCCCTGATGTCACCAGGCATCTCTGTGCTCCTCTCCTCTTCCTTTTCACCCCAGCCTAGTGCCCACCCTGCTTCCTGGGACCCCATGGAAGAAAGATGTCCTACAAAGAACCCTAGTATTCACATAGCAACTCTCTACTGTGTCTTATCACACTTTAAGGGTCAGGGGCTCCGTCCCTGAAACTTCTGTAAAGGGTCCCACTGGGGCTTCAAGAGACAGGTTCAACTCTTCCAATAGGCTGCTCCTGCCTCTTAACATCCCACACTTGATCTGTGTTCAATGAGGACCCTTATGTGGGTCCCTCGGTGCTCCTCCAGCCTTCTGCCAGAGCAGGGCCGAAAGAGAGCCATGTCTGGGGCCTGGCTGAGCACAGCCAATGCCTCTGCATGGTGCATTATTGATGGGGCTTCTAATTGTGTGTTTCCCAAAGTCTACAGGCCTTTGATGAAAAATTCATGGCATGCCCGAGGATGGGAGCACATTCAATCGATTGGCAGTCCAGCGGGCGCGGGAGCACTGGGCCTCTCTCTGTGAGGGTGGCTAAAGGCGGGGCTGGGAGGGAGCACCAGTCTGACTTTGCCTTTATCCTAGGCTTCTAGCCCAGGAACTTGGGTCAGGAGGGGCACACATAGCAGAAGGCAGAGCCCATTTTCCCCTGTGGGAAGGGGGGTAGAGGGACAAGATGAAGAAGGTCTAGGCCCACATCTGGGATGCCATCTGAGTAGCTGGTGCTGTCCAAAGAGGATGACCATCTCTATCATAAGCCTACTTTTCAATTCCTAGAGGAATATTAGTCCCTCCAGGGTCCTCACAGAGGAGGGAGTAACATTTTCAGAGCCACTCATGGGCCAGGCAGTCTGCTTGAAGCTTCACACCCACAACCTCACTAAACCTCCAACAGCTCTAGGAGATGGGCATGGTCATGTTACAGAGCAGGAGTCCAAGGCTCGGGTCAGTGACTGCCCTATCCAAAGTCACACAGATAGTTAGCAGGCGAGCAGGGACTCAAACTCAGCTCCGAGCAAGCTCAACACCCACTGTCTGTCCTCTGCTCCTGCAGCTAGACTTGAGCCACCAGAGCAGTGTGGGGCTTGTCCTGTCCAGCCCCCCGCCCCATCCCTATTATACAAAGGAAGACATCCCAGTAAGAAAAGGTGAACTCTCCAGGGTCTCAAAGTGAATTAAGCAAAAAATTAGGGCTGAAATGAGATGAGTAAGGGTCATCATTCAACACTGACAGAGGTCAGAGCCTCCCCTGCAGAGTCCTGAGCTAGCGCCCAACAGCCAGGGGTGGGGGTGCCTTAGGGGTGGAGATTGTGAAACAGGTTGAGCTATCTGTCCTGGCCTGTGCAGTCGGGGATACTATTGTGCCATTAGCAACCTCCAATATTCACCCATCCGTTCATTAAACAGATAAACAACTCTCTATGGAGCCTCAGCTCTGTGCAGGCACCTTGTTCAGTCAGATGGGGATGCCTATCAGGAAAGGCTTTGGAGCCAAGATTGCCTGGGACAGACAGGCTATACCCAACTCAGTTGGAAAAAAGGCAGACAGACCCTTCCATGCCCTCGGAGCAAGCCTGTGCAACCCGGGCCCAGGACAGAGAAAGCAGGTGGCCCCGCCTTAGTGACCAGAGCCTTCTCTAGGTGGTGGGCGGCCTTGTTTGGGTTTGTTTTCCCTTTGTTTTGCAGTGAGTTCCTTTAAAAAACGTCTACCCATGTCTCCACTGAACTAAAGGGAAAGGAATTTGTCCAGACAATCAGGAAAGCAGAGATGGGAAGGCTCTGGGCAGGTGGCCCTAGGCCATGCTGTACAATACAGGAGGAGCCAACCTGCTGAGGGGGCTTTGCTGAGAGGGCAAGGGGTGATGGAGGAGCAGAGACAGGGGCCAATATAGGGGTAACAGAGGGAAAGGGGGAATGAGAGGGGGCACTGTGGGGGAGACTGAAGTGTAGCTGGAAGGCAGGCAAGGATGCTGACAGGCTGAGGGAAGAAAGGCCACAGCCCTTCAAGCCATAGCTCCTTTTCTGGCCACAACCCTCCCAGGCCCTCATCTCCTTGTACTTCCCTAGCCCAGAAATGAGTCTAGCCTGATGGCAGCCACCCCACCCTGGAGCAGAGGGGAAGGCCCCAGGGGCCTGCCTGCTTTCAGTTCAGGGCTGGGCTCTGTCACCAGGCAGGTACTTGTTGTAGCAACAGTCCCTGGGGACCCATCCTGGGGAGCAGGACTGCTAGCAGGGAAGATGGGGGAGCCAGGCTCCTCACCGCTTCCAGCCCCCAAGGCTGCCCCAGACCTCCTTGACAGCCACTCTGTAAGTCTGCCCCCACACTCACCAGTCCTGGAAGGATGGATTGGCTAACTTAGCAGACAACTATGTTGGGGTGTGTTGGCTGGCAGCCAGTAGAGGCATTCCCAGAGCAAGGTCCGGAGAAAAGATCAGGTCTGCAGACATTCACCCCAAATGCCCATGGTCACAGGAAATTCCTCTGGAGCCTCTAGCCTCTGCCCTGGCCCCCTGAACCCAGAAAACCAGGAAGAAAAAGGGAAGGGCTTCTGGGTAAATCCCTTAATATGGCCATTGTCTCCTGCTAATTCAGACCCTGGCTCTGGTCTCTTGGGAGTTCAGCCCTACATCCTAGAAAGTGTCTGTGCCTGGGCTGGCCTGGCAAGTAGAGCGCGGAAGCCTTGCTGGCTGTGTAGAGCTGAGAGGGAGAGAGGTTGAGGCAGATGGGGACATCCAAGGGGAGGTGCAACTAACCCAGGCCATTGGGGCTGGCATTGCCTGGCTTAGTGACAACAACCTTCTCATTCAAGCCACAGTTGCCAAAGTATTTGTTTTTTCATTGTGCAAGAACCCCAGAGTACATGCCAACAAGGATCATCCCCCAGCTTGCAGATGAAGAGGCACAGAGTGGGCCAGAGCCTTGCTTAGGGTGATACAGCACATTGGACAGAGCTCTCCCTGCACCCCACATTGGGCATTCAGAGAAGCAACACTCTAACCAGGGAGGGTTCTGGCAGAAGGTGACCAGAAAAGATTCTCCCCATACACACACACACACTTTTGTGTGTGGTGGGGAGAATCTTTTCTGGTCACTTTTGTGTGTGTGTGTGGGGGGGGGGGGGGGGTTTATGGGAGAATAAGCAGGGCCTGTGAGACCAGGGCTAGGATCTGTCCCCTCACCAGTACCCTAAGTCACTGGGCTGAGGGCAAGAGCCAGCTCTAAGAGTCCAGGAGAGGCAGGACCCTGACCCACAAACCTGAAGTGGAGTGATTGATGACTGGGCTGGAGGTAGCCCAGGCAGTCTTCCTGGAGGAGGAGGGCACAGAGTGGAGACCTGAAGGTGGAGCAGAGTTCCGGAAGGCCTGGGAGGGGAACTGGAAAGAGCTTTCAGGAAGCCCTCCCCCAAGCCAGCCCCAACCCAGCCCCATTGTCCAGACACAGACCAATTAGCAGTCTAGCTCCTGCAGGGGCCAATTAGGCAGGGGCTGGGATCAGTGGCCAAGGTCTCACCACCCCTCTGAGCTTCACATTCACCGTGCTAAGCACAAAAGCTTTCTAGGCACCATCTCTGCTGCAACAGGAAAGAAAAGAAAGAACAGAAAAAAGGAAAATTCACTCTTTTTGTTTCTTTACTATAATCTTGGGCTGAACAAAGAAACAACTGCCTCCCCCTCAGGAAGTCTGTTTTAAACAGCAATTTGCAAAGATTTGCTTGTGGCTGAGGTCTCAGTTGACATTCAAGGGGACCCTGGAGCAGTGATCTGGGGTGAGCAGGTGCTGACTTCACGACTGCCTCAAAGCAGAGGCAGAGCTCCTGGGCTTGGCCTGAAGAGCAGTGGCAGATGGAGAACTGATCCTCCAGGGCACACTTCCTCCAGGCTGCCACCCCCAGGACCAAGGCCCACCACAGAGACCATCTATCCCCTGCCCATCCTCTGCCCTACCCTGCCCTCTACGATCTGCAGTGGAATCTCTCCTGCTCCACCTCGAGCTGCCTGACCTTGGGCTGGCCAGCCCTGGGCCTCACATCCCCACTGGCAATGGTGCTCACAGGCCTCCTTGGCCTTCTTTCTGGTGGGGGAGGAGGAGGAGGAGGAGGAAAGAGAGAGAGAGAGAGAGAGAGAGAGAGAGAGAGAGAGAGAGAGAGAGAGAGAGAGAGAGAGAATGAGAATGAATGGTGAAAAGAAAATGGTTTGTTCTCATGACTGTGGGGATCTGTTGTCAGTGTCCTGGGCAAGACAGAAGGGCCCCAGGCTGGGTGGTCTGTAGCTAAGGGCAGGGGGCCACAGATACAGAGGTGGTGGCCTGGGTGTACCTAGGAGCAAGAGGCTACTTAGCCATGGTAAACCTTGCCCCCCAAAAGTACTGTTCTCCTTCAGCAGATCTTAGACACAGCCTTCATCCTCTCCCACACCTCCCTGAGACAGCCCCCAACTGGAACTAAGAGCTGAAGGCCAGCTCCAATTTGCACAAGCTGAATGTCTCCATTTTAAAGAAATGTGATTAATTCCCCTTGACATTATTAGATACCTTAGATTAGCCAAGAGGGGCCTCTGGGATGTCCTGAAAATGAGTCAGATGAAAGCAAATCTAGCAGGAGCAGGTTCTCTGCTCCCAGTCCTGGGCATCTGCTTAGCCCCATTCTCCAACTCAGGACAACCAGAGGCCGCAGAGAGAAGGCGAGGCCCTTCCTCGCTGTCAGGATCTCCTGGGAACAAGAGGGAGAATGTGTAGGTGGTCCCTGGTGGAATGGGGAGTGCCAGGCTGGAATAGTCAGTAATGGCTTCTTGGCAGAAGTAGGTGAGGCTTTGAGGATGGAAGGAGGTTCAGGCTGGCTCATGAGCAGAGTGATCAAGAACTAATTTCTGAAAGGAGATCTGCCTTGAAATTGAGAGTTAGAAGTTTATCATGAGGGCATGTGGGAGCCACTGCATGGCTCTGAAAGGCCAGGGAGAATGTTCCAGTTACCTACTGCAGTATAACAAACCACCCCAAAACTATGTGCCTCAGGGCCATCATTTTACATTTAGTATCCTAGCTCACGGTTGTGTGGGTCAGGAGCTCAGCCAAGGCACAGCTGGGAGATCTGGTGGGGCCTCAGCTGAGCAGACCTGCCGGGCTGGAGCAGCTGGGGCTAGGTGGACATGGCTGTCTCCCACACTGTCACTTGGCTTTCCTCACAGCATGGCAGCCTCTGGGTAGGGAGACTTCTTTCCCAGGGGAAACAACAAATATTCCAGGAGGAAAGGCATAGCTGCTGGTGGCCTGGCCTCAGAAATTCCAGAACACCACAACATTGCATTCTGCAAGCCTCTAAGGCCAGGGCAGTGGGGGTGGGGGGTGGGGGGTGGGATACCACCTCTTGGTAAGAGGAGTAGTACAGCATTTTCAGCCATCTTCCATCTGTGTTTTGAAACAGCACAAAGAAAGCCCAACCATAAGGGAAGCAGAGAACTGGAGGCCTGCTTAAAGGAGAAAGCTACGGAGATCAGACCAGTTAACCTGGAGTAGTGGGAGGGGGCTGCCCACCCTGGTGCCTGGGCACTTCCTTCAACCAAGAGATGCTCCCTGGGCAGAGGAAGTTCCTAGGGGAGAGTGGGTTACATTATTAGTTGGTTTCTCAGGGGCAGAGCTGTGTTCTGGGTAGAACTGGCTTTGGGTAGAGTTCCAGAGACACCAAGAAACAAGCCTGGCCAGGCCCAGGGGGACAGGCATCTTTCTATCCCTGACTCAGAAAGACAGTCCCTCTGGGCCCTAAGAGCACATCACAGCTGGGAGGGTATGGGATGGGCCTGGGCATCCTCCCCTCCCCCAGCAGACACCTTGCCCAGTCCCTGGTGCAAGGAGAAGGTCAAGAGTAAGACAGCACCTTACTCAGTCCCCTGGGACAGTGGTCGGCAAACTGCGGCTCACAAGCCACATGCGGCTCTTTGGCCCCTTGAATGTGGCTCTTCCACAAAATACCACATGTGGGCGCGCACATACAGTGTGATTGAAACTTCGTGGCCCATGCGCAGAAGTCGGTTTTCAGCTCTCAAAAGAAATTTCAATAGTTGTACTGTTGATATTTGGCTCTGTTGACTAATGAGTTTGCTGACCACTGCCCTGGGAGACCGTAGCTCTGGCCCCACCCCAGCTTGTCTGTGTGGGCTCTCTAGTAGCACATGCCCTCACCTAACAGCCAGAGGCCCAAGCAGAACTGCCGCTCTGCCCCTGGCAGAAGGGTGGCCTTGAACAAGCGACCCAGACCTTCCTGCTCTGAGCCTCAGCCTCCTCCTCAGAAAATAAGGAATGAATGAAAAGGCCTCCCTTGCAGACTCATTGCTTGGATTAGAGACAAAGTGTACTGGGCTGGCCAGTCGTGGGCATTCAACAAAGGGAGCTGCTGCCATTAAGCCCAGGACCCCTACAGGCCCTACCTGGGCCCCGTGTCCATACTGTGTCTTTCTAAGTGGATTGAAGAATCTTGTCTGATTTGCAAAGATTTAGGCTTTGGTTAGTGTGCATGTGTTTATTACACTTTCTAAGCTGCATCCAAGTCTTTGTGCACAGAGGTGAGCCTTACATGTCTGCTGCTGTGCAGGGTTCTTTCAGATGAGGTCACTTCAGTGCTTTGAGATGGCTCTTGTCCCAAGCTTTTCCCCTCCCCACTCAGCCTTATCATTTTCCCTGGTGCTGGCTCATGACAGAGGACCCAGTTGAGGTTCAGGATTTGCTTTGTGACTTCGGGCAAGTCACTACACCTCTCTGGACTCCATAAGTGATTCTCAACAGGAGCACCCATCAGAACATCAGAGCTGGGAGTTTGGGGACAGGAGGTGTGGAAAGGCAGGCTGGATCATCTGGAGGGAGGACATATTTTCCTGGGGCTGGTCAGCAAGACAGTCCCCCATGCGTGTCCCCCACAATGAGTTGTGGGGCCCCTAAAGCTGGCCTCATTCCTGCTACAGGTTGGAGCTGAAGCATTTGTGGAAGGTGGCTGCCCTCTGCTGGCTGTAAAGGCAAACCGCAGGACAGGTAGCCTGAGCCTGCCAGCCTGGGAACCCAAAGGTTGGATGGCTGCAATGCATAGGGCAAACAGGGAAGAATGTACGCCGGACCTAGCAAATCCTCTGCCCTGGCTCAGCCTCAGCACCCACCCACTGCATCCACTCCACCCCCTGTAGGGCCCTGACACCCACCCTGCTTCTGATCCAGACACTGGCCTACACCTGCCTGGGGCTCAGGCCTCTTTTCTTCCCCCTACGACAGTGGTCGGCAAACTGCGACTCGTGAGCCACATGCGGCTCTTTGGCCCCTTGAGTGTGGCTCTTCCACAAAATACCACGTGCAGGTGCGAACGTACAGAGCGATTGAAACTTCATGACCCATGCCCAGAAGTCGGTTTTCGGCTCTCAAAAGAAATTTCAATCATTGTATTGTTGATATTTGGCTCTGTTGACTAATGAGTTTGCCGACCACTGCCCTGGGAGAATGAAGCCCCTCTCCCACTTCAGCCCTCCCTCCAGATACACCCCTTCCTGCTAGTCTCCTCATTCTCCAGAAAATCCTCTCTCTCCACCTCCCCACCACCCATCTCTTGCCAGCCTCTCATCCACCCTGTGTCCCCAGCTATCTCTGTCCCTTCACAGTCTCACTGTCCCCCTCAGTCCTCTCTCTCCTGCACCCTGGCATCCAGAGCACTGGCCAAAGTCACCAGAGGCCACCTTCTGGAGACAACACCCAGAGGCTTCCTCCACAGATTTGTAGGCTATTAAATCTGCTCTCCTTTTTTCTTTTTATCTCCTCCTCCTCCTCCTCCTCCTCCTCCTCCTCCTCCTCCTTCATCCTCACCTAAGGATATTTTTCCCCATTGCTTTTCAGAGAGAGTGGAGGAAAGGGAGGGAGGGAGGGAGAAACATTGATGTGAGAGACACATCAACTGGTTGCCTCCTGCACCCTCAACCCATGTAGGTGCCCTTGACCAGGAATGAAACCCGCAACCCTCATGCACCAACACTCTAACCACTTAGCACACCCACCAGGGCTCTTTTTATTTTCTTAAAAAATTATTTTTTCAATTACAGTTGACATACAATATTATATTATGTTGTACAGGTATACAACAGATTGACTAGACATTTATATAACTTAAAAAGTGATCACCCTGATAAATCTAGTTCCCATCTGACACTGTATATAGTTATTACAATATTATTGACTATATTCCCTATACTGTACTTTACATTCCCATAACTATTTTTATAACTGGCAATTTGTACTTCTTAATACTTTCACCTTTTCACCCAGTCCCCAAACACCACCCCCCCCCCTCTAAAATCTGGCAATCATCAATTTATTCTCTGTATCTATGAGATTATTTTTGTTTTGTTTGTTCATTTATTTTTAAACTGCACAAATAAGTGAAGTCATATGGCATTTGTCTTTGACTTATTTCACTTAGCATAATATCCTCTAGGTGCATCCATGTTATCACAAATGATAAGATTTCATTCTTTTTTTATGTATCTGTACCAAATCCTCTTTATCTATTTGTCTATCAGTGGATACTTCTATGCTTCCATGTCTTGGCTATCCTATATAATTAGGGAGGAATAAGCTAATTATCTGTTACGCCGTGAGGCATAACAACCAACAGCGAAACAACCGGATCACAGATCTGCAGGAGGGTAGGGCAGTGAACTACAAGCAGGCAGCAGAGAGCTACAGGAGGGCGGCAGAGAGCTACAGGAGGGCAGCAGAGAGCTACAGGAGGGCGGCAGAGAGCTACAGGAGGGCGGCAGAGAGCTACAGGAGGGCAGCAGAGAGCTACAGGAGGGCAGCAGAGAGCTACAGGAGGGCAGCAGAGAGCTACTGGCACACGGATTTGTGCACAGGGCTGCTAGTTATAAATAATACTGCAATAAACATAGGGAGGTGTGTATATTTTTTTTAAATTAGTGTTTTGGATTTCTTTGGATATATATCCAGAGATGGAATTGCTGGATGATAATAAGGTAGTTCTATTTTTATTTTTTTACTGATTGATTTGAAGGGAGGGGAAAAGAGACATTGATTTGTTGTTCTACTGATTTTATGCATTCATTGGTTAATTTTTGCATGTGCCCTGACCGGGGATCCAACTTACAACCTTAGTGCATTGTGATGATGCTCCAACCAACTGAGCTACCCAGCCAGTGCTTGGCAGTTCTATTTTTAATTTTTTGAAGAATCTCCATACTATTTTCCATAGTGGCTGCAGTAATTTGCATTCCCACTAGCAGTGCCATGAGGATTCCCTTTTCTCCACATCCTCACAACACTTGTTGCTTGTTGATTTATTGGTGATAGTCATTCTGACAGGTGTGAGGTGGTATCTCATTGTGGTTTGTTTGTTTTTTAATATATTCCTAAATTATTTCAGAGAGGAAGAGAGAATGAGAGATAGAAACATTAATGAGAGAGAATTATTGATTGGCTGCCTCCTGCATGCCCCTACTGGAGATCGAGTCCACAACCTGAGCATGTGTTCTTGGCCAGAATCAAGCCCGGAACCCTTCAGTCCACAGGCTGACACTCTATCCACTGAGCCAAACCGGCTAGGGCTCATTGTGGTTTTAATTTACATTTCCCTGATGATAGTGATGTTGAACACCTTTTCATGTTTATTGGCCATCTGTATGTCTTCTTTGAAGAAATGTCTCCTCAGGCCCTCTGCCCCTTTTAATTGGATTAGTGGGAGTGTGTTAGGTTGTATGAGTTCCTTATATATTTTGGATATTAACCTTTCCATAAATTTTTTTATTCAGTGCATATCTTTTTATATTCAGTAGACTGTTTTTCATTTTGTTGATAGTTCCCTTTACTATGCACAAACTTTTAGTTTGGTGAAGGGATTGAGCAAAAAAGAGAAATACCTCATGGACATGGACAACAGTGTGGTGATTGCAGGGGGAAAGGGGCTGGGTAGAGGTGGAAAAGGGTAAAAGAGGGATAAATGGTGATGGGGGAAAAAAACTTTTTAGTTTGATGTTGTTCCATTTGCTTATTTTTCTTTTATTTCCCTTGTCCAAGGAGACATATCCAAGAGGGAGCAATGTCAAAGAATTTACTGCCTATGCTATGTTTTTTCTGGAAGTTTTATGGTTTCAGGTCTTACATTTAAGTATTTGATCCATTTTGAGTTTATTTTTTGTATATGGTATAAGAAAGTTTCAATATTTTGCACATATCTGTCCAGTTTCTCTAACACCATTTTTACCCCATTGCCTCCTTTATCATATATTAATTGACCATGTAGGCATGTGTTTATTTCTGGGCTCTCATTCTGTTCCATTGATCTGTGTCTGTTTTTATAACAGTACCATGCTGTTTTGATTTCTATAGCCTTATAGTATATAGTTGAATATCAGGTAGTGTGATACCTCCAACTTTCTTTCTCAAGATTGCTTTGGCTATTTGGGGTCTGAGGTTCCATTTATTTATTATTTTATTTTTTTATTTTTTATTCTTACCTGAGGATATTTTTCCATTGATTTTTAGAGAGAGTGGAAAAGAGAGGGAAAGATAAAGAGAAATATTGATGTGAGAGAAACACATTGATTGGTTGCCTCCTGCACATGCCCCAAGCAGGACCCAGGCTGGGGAAGAACCTACAACCACAGTACATGCCCTTGACTGGAACTGAACCCAGGACCCTTCGGACCGCAGGCCGGCACTCCAGCCACTGAGTCAAACCGGCTAAGGCTGTGGTTTCATTTAAACTTTAGGATTAATTATTCTAGTTCTGTGAAAAAATGCCATTGGTATTTTGATAGGATTTCACTGAATCTTTAAATTGCTTTGGGTATTATAGACATTTTACTGATGTTAACTCTTCTTATCCTTGAACACAGTATATGCTTCCATTTATTTGTATCTTTTTCAATTTCTTTCTTCAATGTCTTATAATTTTTCAAGCACAAGTTTTTATCTCTTTGACTAAATGTATTTCTAAGTATTTTATTCTTTTTTATGCAATTGTAAATGGGATTTTTTAAACTTCTCTTTCTAATAGTTCGTTATTGCTGTATAAAAATGCAACCAATTTCTGAATATTTATTTTGTATCCTGCTACTTTAGTGAATTCACTTATTAGTTCTAATGCTTTTTTGTGGAATCTTTAGGGTTCTCTATATATAGTATCATCTGCAAAAAATGCCAGTTTTACTCCTTCTTTTCCATCTGAATGCCTTCTGCCTCCTATTTCTTGTCTAGTCACTATGGCCATTACTTCCAACACTGTGTTGAATAAAAGTTATGCAAGTGAACATCCTTGCATTGTTCCTGATCTTAAAGAAAAGGCTTTCAGCTTTTCACTGTGGTGTATGATGTTGGCTGTGGGTTTGTTATATGTGGCCTTTTTTATATTGAGTTATGTTCCCTCTATTCCCACTGTGCTGAGAGTTTTTATCATAAATGAATATTGGATTTCTCAAATGCTTTTTCTGCATCTAATAATATTATAAATTTTAACTTTTGTTTTATTTTATATGGGGTATCACATTGACTGATTTGTGGACATTGGACTAACCTTGCATCCTGGGACTAACTCCCATTTGATCATGGAGATTAACCTTTTTAATGTGTCACTGAATTCTGTTGGCTAATATTTTATTGAGGATTTTTTGCATCTACTTTCATCAAGGATATTGGCCTATAATTTTCTGTTTTGTAGTGTCTTTGTCTGGTTTGGGTATTAGGGTAATTTTGGCCTCATAAAATGAGTTTTGGACCTTTTCTTCCTCTTCAATTTTTTTAGAATTATTAATTCTTTGAAAGTTTGATAAAATTCACCTGTAAAGCCATTTGGCCCAGGGCTTTTGCTTGTTGGGAGTATTTTATTACTGTTCAATTTTATTAACAGTTATCACTCTGTTCACATTTTTGTTTCTTCCTGATTTAGCCTTGGAAAATTGTATGTGTCTAAAAATTTATCCATTTTTTCAAGGTTGTCCAATTTGTTGGCATATGATAGTCATAGTATGTCCTTATAATCCTTTGTATTTCTGTGGTGTTGGTTGTCACTTCTCCACTTTTGTTTCTGATTTTATTTATTTGAGTCCTCTCTCTTTTTTTCTTGATGAGTCTGGCTAGTGGTTTATCCATTTTGTTTATCTTTTCAAAGAACCATCTCTTGGTTTCATTGATTTTTTCTTCTAACATATCTTAGACTCATTTTTCCTCACCCAAGGATATGTATTACATTTCCTCACCCAAGGATATGTTTGTTTGTTTGTTTGTTTTAGAGAGAAAGGAAAGGGGAAAGAGAGAGAGAGAAACATCAATCTGAGAGAGAAACATTGATCAGTTGTCTCCTGTACGTGCCCCGACCAGGGATGAAACCCACAACCTAAGCATGTGCCCTGACCAAGAATCAAACCCATAACCTTTTAATGTATGGAACAACACTCCAACCAACTGAGCCACCCAGCCAGGGCTAGACTCAATTTTATTTATTTATTTATGCTCTGACCTTTATTATGTCCTTTCTTCTCCTCCTCACTTTTGGCTCTGTTTGTTCTTTGCCTTGTTCCTTTAGGTGTAAGATTAGATTGTTTACTGAGATTTTTCTTGTTTCTTGAGGTAGACCTGTATTGACCCTCAGGCTGCCTGGCTGGAAGGATTTGGCCATGACTACAGCAGACAAGCTGTTTTGTGGGCGCTCATTTCATGGAGCAGGAGTCTCTTTAGTGGGGCTCTGGTGCTCCCTTTAAGAACTGCTTTATCTTCATCAAACAGATTGGGGGTCATTGTGTTTTCATTTTCATTTGTCTCAAGGATCTTTTTATTTCTTCCTTGATCTCACTGTTAACCCATTCATTGTCTAATAACATGTTATTTAGCCTCCATGTATTTATGTGTTTTTCAATTTTCTTTTTGTAATTGATTTCTAGCTTTATACTATTGTGATTGGAGAAGATGCTTGATATGATTTCAATCTTCTTAAATGTATTGAGATTTGTTTTGTGATCTAACATGTGGTATATCCTGGAAATATTCCATGTGCACTTGAAAAGAATGTATACTGCTGATTTGGGGTGAAATGTTCTAAAAATATTTATTAAGTCCATCTTATCTAGTGTGTCATTTAAAGCCACTGTGTCCTTATTGATTTTCTGTCTGAACGATCTATCCATTGATATCAAGGAGGTAGTAAAGTCCCCTTCTATGACTATGTAGTAGATCTCTCTCTTTATGTCTATAAATATTTGCTTTATATATTTAGGTGCTCCAATGTTAGGTGCATAGATGTTTATGAGAGTTATATTCTCTTGTTGGATTGATCCCTTTATCATTATTAAATACCCATCTTTGCCTCTTGGTACAGCCATTGTTTTAGTCTATTTTGTCTCATATAAGTATTGCTACTCCAGCTTTGTTGTTGTTGTTGTTGCCATTTTCATGAAATAACTTTTTCTATCCATTTTCAGTCTTTTGAAAGGAAGTGAGTGTCTTATAAGCAGTGTATAGGTATGGGTATTTTTTTTTCTTAATCAATTCAACCACCCCAAGTCTTTGGATTGTAACATTTAGTCCATTTACATTTAAAGTAAGTATTGATAGATAGGCCTGTAGTTGTTGCCATGTGATTCATTGTTTTCTGATTGTTTTGTAGTTCTTCTCTATGCCTTTCTCATTCTCTTACTCTCTTCTCTTGTATGTTGATGACTTTCTATAATATTGTGTTTGGATTCCTTTGTCTTTATTCCTCCATATCTCTTGTAGATTTTTGGTTTATGGTTACCATGTGCTTCATATACACCAAGCTATGTTTATGTGAGCCTATTTTAAATTGATGGTCACTTAAATTTGAACACATTTTTAAATCACTGCAATTTTGACTCACCCCCTCCACATTTATGTTTTTGTTATTATCTCTTACTTGTTTTGTGTGTGTGTGTTTGTGTAGATTCCTTAATTTGTTGTTGTACTTACATGAGCTTATTCTACTTTTGCCTTTTAAACTTTGTACTAGCTTTGTAGTTGGTAGATCCACTGCTTTTACTAAAATGTCTGCCTTTGTCAATGAGAATTTTTTCTTTCCTATATTTTCTGATTCTTATTTTTGACCTTTTTTTCCTACTTAAGGAAGTCCTTTGAACATTTCTTATAATATTTGCTTAGTAGTAATGAACTCCTTTAGTTTTTTCTTGTCTATGAAACTTTATCTCTCCTTTGATTCTAAATGCTGGTCTTACTGGGTAGAGTAATCTTGGTTGTAGGTCTTTGCTTTTTATCACTTTGAATATTTCGTGCCAATCTCTTCTGGCCAGCAAAGTTTCTGTTGAGAAATCAGCTGACAGTCTTATGGGAGCTCCCTTGCACATAACTAACTGCTTTCTCTTGCTACCTTTAAGATTCTCTTTGTCTTTAATCTTTGGCAATTTTATTACTATGTGTCTTGGTATGGTCATGTTTGGGTTCATCTTGTTTGGGACCTTCTGTGCTTCCTGGACTTGTATGTCTATTTCCTTCACCAGGTTAGGGATGTTTTCATCATTATTTTTTCAAATAGATTTTCAATCCCTTGCTCACTCTCTCTTTTCCTTCTGGTACCCCTATGACATGCATTGCTACACTTGATGTGGTCCCAGAGGTCTCTTAAACTGTCCTCTTTTTTTCTTCTTCTTCTTTCTTTTTTTACCAGTTTTCTTTGGGTGTTTTCTGCTACTTGTCTTCCAAATCACTGATTTGATCCTCTGCTTAATATAATCTGCTGTCGATTCCCTTAATGTGTTTTTTTTTATTTCAGTTATTGTATTCTTCATTTATGAGTGGTTCTTTTTTATGGTTTCTATCTCTTTGTGTAAGTTCTCAATGAGTTCATCTGGTGTGATTTTTTCCCCTCTAAGTTCACTGAGAATCCTTATAACCAGTGTTTTGAACTCTGTAGCTGATAGATTGCTTTTCTCCATTTTGTTTAATTTTTTTTCCTGGAGTTTTATCTTGTTCTTTCATTTGGGACATGTTTCTTTGTCTCCTCACTTTGGCTGCCTCCCTGTGCTTGTTTCTATGTATTAGGTAGAGCTGCTATATCTCCCAGTCTTGGAAAAATGGTCTTATCTACTAGTTGTCCTGGGGAACCCAGTAGTGCTATCTCCCTGTTCACCTGAGCCAGGTGTTCCAGGGGTGTCCCTTGTGTGGATTATGTATGCCTTCCTGTTGTAGTCAGGCCTTGATTTCTTTTGGCACATCAGTCAGTGATATTGATCCTCAGGCTGATTGACTGGGAGGACTGGCTAAGACTACAGCAGAGATGCTGTTTTGTGAGGTTCGTTTTACAGAGCAGGAGTGTCTTTAGAGGGCTTCTGATGCCTGCAAAGTCTACCCTTTGTGTGTGTGTCATTTATGGAGCTAGTTGGGTGGTGCTCTGGTGTGATATGAAGCTGGACACCAGGAATGTTGGTTCTGGAGGCTGTTGGAAGGGGTTCTGATGCAAGCCAAAGTGAACTATCATTTGTGCTTGGCTCAGGGCCACCTGGTGAAGCTATAAGGTAATCTGTAGTTAGTTGCCACTTGTGTAAGGCTTAAAAATGTTTGGGAGATGCTATGCTGAAAACTTTGGCTGGCTGACACTAGTGCTGTGCTTGGACCTTTTGGTGGGCACCACAATGTAAACTGAGGCCAGCCATCACTTGTGCTGGGTTTTATTCCAAGCCAGCACTCAATGAAGCTTATGCCAGGCGTGGGACCACCTGGTAGGAGTTACAATGCAAGTTGAACCCTGTTGCTGCTTGTTCTGAGTTTGGGGCCATTTAGCAAGAAGTACAGGGCATGCTGAAGCCAACCATTGCTTGTTTGGGGATTTGGGGATCTTTGAGAGATTTTAGAAAAGTCTGCAGCACATGCTAAGATAGGTCAATTGTGTGGAAAAGCCTCTGGAAGTGGCTTGGACTGAGCACAAGAGTTGAGTGGGACAAGGTCTCAAGAAACCACTAGAACAGGGTGAACAGTGCTAAGTTACTAGTAATAGCTCATATTTGGTGCCTGCCTGCACCTGCAGGCTGAGTGGGGAAGAGTTCAACAAAGGAGCAATGGAGACTGCTAGCACTTCCATCCCTGGAGACAGTTCCCCTGACCCCTGTCCCTCCATCCCTCACCCTGAAGCTAGTCAATTCGGTTTCTCCCCATAGGTCCCTAGCATTTTTCAAGTTGTTTTTCCTGCAAACTTCAAATGAATGAGTTTGTGAGCCAGAAAGTCCATGAACAAGCCCCTCAAGAGGAACACCTGGTACTCCAATAGCCTTCCATCTCACTTAGCTGCTATCCCTGCTGGTTTTCACAGCCAGGTGTTGTGGGGATTCCTCTTCCTGGCACTGATGCTTCAGGCAGGAGAGCCCAGTGTGGGCCTGGGACCCTCAGGGGGGACCTCTGCACCCAAGATATACCTCCTGATTCTTAATTACCACACCATGGGTGTGAAACCTTCTTGTTCCACATCTTCTTCCCTCCTATCAGTCTCCAGTGGCTTCTTCATTATATCCTTAGTAATAGAAGTTTTATTTAACTAGGCATGAGGTGGTTCTCAAGAGTAGTTGTTCTCTAATTTTGGTATAGTCATAGGAGGATGCAAGCAAAACATTTACCTACTTTGCCATCTTGGCTGGAAGTAAATATTTCTCTCCTTTTTTTCAAAAACCTTTTTTGCCCACCCTAGCTGGTTTGGCTCAGTGGATAGAGCATCGGCATGCAGACTGAAGGGTCCCAGGTTTGATTCCAGCCAACAGCACATGCCTGGGTTGCAGGCTCAATCCCCAGTAGGGGATGTGCAGGAGGCGGCCGATCAATGATTCTCATCATTGATGTTTCTATCTCTCTCTCTCCCTCTCCCTTCCTCTCTAAAATAAATAAAAATATATATTTTTAAAAACCAAACAAACAAAAAACATTTTTTGCCAGACTAGTGTGGCTCAATAGTTGAGCATCAGGAAGTCACAGTTCAATTCCCAGTCAGGGAACATACCTGGGTTTCAAGCTCAATCACCAATAGGGCATGCAGGAGGCATCTGATTGATGATTCTCTCTCATTATTGATGTTTCTATCTATCTCTCCCTCTCTCATCCTCTCTCTGAAATCAATAAAAACATCCCTAACCAGTTTTGCTCAGTAGATAGAGCATCAGCCCATGGACTGAAGGGTCCAGGGTTCAATTCCAGACAAGGGCATGTATCCATTACAGCTTGATTTCCGGCCCTGGTCAGGGTGCATGCGGGAGGCAACTAATTAATGTGTCTGTCTCACATTGATGTTTCTCTCTCTCTGTCTCTCCTCCTCCCTTCCACTTTCTAAAAATCAATGGAAAAATATCCTCGGGTGAGGATTAACAAAAAAATTAAAATAATAAAAACATATTTTTTAAAAACCTTTTAAATTATAAAATGTAAGCCACATGGAAAAAATGCATTGACTATAAAAATAAAACACAACACAACCAAGTTATTATAAAACAAACTAGAGGTCTGGTGCACAAATTCATGCACCAGTGGGATCCCTCAGCTGGCCTGCGGGATCAGGCCAAAACCAGCTCTCTAACATCCCCTGAGGGGTTCTGGATTGTGAGAGGGTGCAGGCCAGGCCAAGGTACCCCACTGGTGCACAATCAGGGCCAGGAGGGACGTGGGAGGTTGGCCAGCCAGGGAGGGACTGTGGGAGGGCTCCAGGGCTTGTCCAGCCCTTCTTGCTCAGTCCTGATTGGCTGGACCTCAGCAGCAAGCTAACCTACTGGTAGGAGCATCTACACCCTGGTGGTCATAGCGACTAGTAGACTGGCAAACTGTCCGCCCCCTGGTGGTCAATGCATGTCATAGCAAGCAGTTGAGCGGCCTTAGCATATCATTAACATATTACACTTTGATTGGTTGAACAGACGACTGGACTACCAGACATTTAGCATATTAGCTTTTATTTATTTTTTTTTAAATACATTTCTTTATTGATTTCAGAGAGGAAGGAGGAGGTAGAGAGAGATAGAAACATCAATGATGAGAGAGAATCATTGATCGGCTGCTTCCTGCACCCCCCCTCCCCCCGCTAGGGATCGAGCCCACAACCCGGGCATGTGCCCTTGGCCAGAATCGAACCTGGGACCCTTCAGTCCACAGGATGGCGCTCTATCCACTGAGCCAAACTGGCCAGGGCCATATCAACTTTTATTATTATAGGATGTCTATGGAAACACTACCTAGGTCAAGAAATAAAACATCACCAGTGCCTGAAAGCCCCTCACACCCCTCCTTTCCTAGACAAGATCACTGTGCCAGCTTGCTGTATTGCTTTGCTTCTTTATACTGTCATCACCTAAGTGTAATTCCCTAATCACTATGTCCTAATAGTCCCTGATGTTAACTTTAAAGGACATCATGCCATGTGCATTATTTTGTGTATGGTTCTTTTGCTCACCTTTTTATTACTGTGTAGTATTCCACTGTACGGGTCCCCATCTGTCCCTTATCTCTGTCCAATAATTCCTCACTATCTTGCCAGCTCTTTAATATTTTTAAGTGTGTAGTTTTATTTTGTATCCAGGTTTTAAGGTTATCTCTGAGGTTGAGAGTTCTATATTACACAATGTGCCATTACCCAACATGGAAGGCCATTGTCCCTTCATTTTGAAGCTCTGTTTTCCAGCCTGATTTAGCCCTTTTTCTCCCATGTCTCTGACAATTGCCCTGATCTTGAAGACTCCTCTTCCACAACCACCCTCCTTTTGTTCTTAAGCCCATCCTCCACGCTACTCTACACTTCCCTAACTATGAAAAATCTCCTCCATTCCAAGGCTTCACTCACACCTCTGAGGGCTGTCCTCCTACCCCTCCATCTCAGATCTCCAGCCTGAGATTCTCTTCAGGTTTGACCGCCATCAACTGCCTGTGGCCATCTCCACCTGGAGGCCGCACAAGCACCTCACACTCAACATGCCCCTCCTCTCCCCAAGCCAGCACCTTCTCCCTGTCACTTCTTGCATGTACGTCCTCCCTCACAAGACCCAAGATTCTCCTCCTCCTCCTCCCCACTTTCTCCTCCTTCTCCTTGCTCTTTTCCCTTCTGTAGCTCCTGCCCTTGTCTTCATGCCCACTGCCTTTATCTGAGCAGGTCCCATGATATGTCACCTTGCCCGCTGCTCTTGGCCTCCATTCCCCCCATTTATTCTTTGTGTTAAACAACCAGAGAGGTGTCACATGCACCCCCTGCCCCCAGCTTAGACCCTTCAATAGTCAGTCCAAGCTCCTGAGACTGACCTTCAAGGCCCTCTTCTGTCTTCCCTGACACCTCTCCAGCCATACTCCTACCCCTCTTCCTTGCATCCTGCTCTCCAGAAATTTGCCTGCTTTATTCCTCATCACACATTCTCACCTCTTTGCCTTTGCCACAGTGTCTTCTCTGCCCAGAGGGCCTACTTCCTACCCCAGGTAACACCTATTCATCTTCAAAGAGTCAGCTCAGATTATCACCTCCTCCAGGAAGCCTTCCTGGACACCAGGATGAGTTAAGAGCCTTCTCTGAACTCTCCTCTGTTACATGTACTTCTTGCCATCTTCTCAGTGTACAGGGAAGACCACTACAGGCAGAGACTGTATGGGCTCCTTTGTGCTTCATGGCCCCAGTGGGGCACAGACCTGGCACACAGTGGTGCTCTGCAAGTGTGATTGGGTGTTCACTGATCTGCTTCTAGCCTAGACTTCCTAACTTGTCTTCGTGACCTTGGGCTCACTACTGAGAGCTGGGTCCTTGTGGGGTATCAGGGAGTGAGGGAATGCAGTGGGCACTCATGGTCAGGCATAAGTAGATTCAGTGCCCTAGAGGATGTGCCAGCCCAAGCAAGCTGGGAACTGGGGGAAGGAGGAAGCAGGCAGAGGGGCAAGACCATGTCAGGAAATCTGAGACATGGTGTCCTGTGTGTTCTCAAGGCTGGACTGTGACGCAGAATGTGGCCCTGAGTGGGGAGCCCAGCCAGGCTGCTTGGATAGGTCAGGCTGCAGCTTCTCAGCTCAGCTGTGCTGCCCAAGGTTTCCACTCTGCTATGAGGGTGGGCAAAACTGGGGAAGGAGGACAGGCCTGTCAGGCTACCTCTCTGGGTCCCATGGACAAAGAATACTGGCCAGGTTAGAGACTGAGGAGGATAAGCGAGGACCAGGTCCCTCTCTATCTTCCTGGGAAGACCTCATGCTCAGAGAGCAGCCAGGCTGGGGTGGCACAGGGGCCTGGGAAGGTCTATAGAGCTACTTTCCAAGGAGTGGAGTCCTGAAGAAGCCATGATCCTTCCTCCAGCAGGGCCCATCTGGCTGAGGAGAGGACACCCACTTTATCTGGGTCTCAGTTTTCTTCATCTGTCAAGGGGGGGAGGGGTGTTCAGAAAAGAGCTTTGCTCACCCTGGCACTGCTGTGATGAAGAACAAGGGGATCCTAGAAAAACATGAGCCCTGAATGGGAAGGGGGTGATCAGATTCACAGAGTAGGCAGAGGGCCTGGCAATCCCTTCCCCTGGCACTCCCTCCATGCACATTACAAATAAGGCTGGGCACTGAATCTACTTGTGCTCACACACTATCAGTCCTCATGTGATTAAAAATTTCTGGCCCAGCTAGCATGGCTCAGTGGTGGAGCGTCGACCTATGAATCAGGAGGTCACAGTTTGATTCCCAGTTAGGGCACATGCCTGAGTTGCAGCTCAGTCACCAGTGTGGGGCGTGTAGGAGACAGCCAATCAATGATTCTTTCATCAGTGATGTTTCTGTCTCTCTCTCCCTCTCCCTATCCATCTGAAATCAATAAAAAGATATATTTTAAAAATTTTTTTCTGGATGGAATATAAAAGGACAAGTTAGATTGTAGGAATGCAGAAGTGGATGTATGAAGGGAGAAATAAGAGTGTGGGCGGGGAAGGGCTGGTCTGTGTGCATGAGGGGAAGCTTGTAAAGAGTTTTTATATGCCAGGCTTTGCATCTGATCCAAACCTCAGGAGCTCTCTCTGAACTACAGCCATAGAAATCTCAGCCCTCCACCAGCACACACATAGACTAGGGTGCCTGGACTGTGGCATCCAGCAGGGTTCTTCCTTGCCTAGGGCCCCTCTGCCCCCTCCCCTACTTTAGGCAGTCCTCACCTGAAGAAGAAGCTGGTGAGGCAGCAATGGGATCAGGCTGGCTTATTCAAAGCTGCTGTTTTCACACTGTGCTGGACCAGGTGCAGGTGGGGACAGTGAGATGAGCTACACCCATCTCTTCTGACACAGAGGCCTGCGCACATTTGGCTCCTTGAAGAGCAGACAGGGGAGCTCCTTCTTCCACCTTAGCCCCAAGGCAATCTTGGCCTCAGGGACAAGGCAGAATGGGGCCTCAGGACATCAGATGGACATTGGTACCTACACTGGCCACCTCCCCCATCAGTGCCCCTTAATTTCTGTAGACAGATTCAGTCAGTCATTCTTCTTCCCTCTGGGTGAGGCCCCAGCCTTCCTCAATCAAGTAGATGCAAAGAGCACAGGTGTTGGAGTAGAGTCTGAGTTCCAGTGCTAGCCACATTTGCGGCCGTGTGACCTGATGTCACTGAACCAGTGTGAGTCTCAGGATGTTCTGAGGCATCGTGCCAGCCCTCGACAACTATCAGTGTGCACACCTGCTCATTTTCTGAAGGGCCTGCCAGGAGGCATCGCTGAATCCGCCCAGCCTCCAGAATCAAACTGGGAGGAGGCCTCTCAGGGTACAGAGGCTGCAGTGAGGGCCCAGGAGCAGGACCCACAGAAGCATTCACAGCTCAGAGCTGAGAAGACCCCATTGTTGCGGAGAGTTGAGAGGGTCCCCAGAGGAGGGCTGCTGTGTGGAGGCTTCATATACTCAACCAAACTTGAGCCAGGATTTCATTTATTTTTTAATTCGTTAAATGTTTTTAATTTGTTTATGTGAAGTACAGCACACATTCAGACAAATGCACAAAACATAGGTGTATTCACTGTGTTGAATTATTACAAAGTGCATAGTAAATGCTCAGTGAAGGTCAAGAGGCACAGCATTGCCAGCACCCTCAAAGCTCCCTGGTGCCTCCCAATCACCTCCCCAAATGGATCTCATACCCTGACTTCTAACCTTATAGCTTGAGTTTGTCTATTTTTGAACCAAATCTACATGGAATCATAGAGTAGGTATTTTGTGTTTGACTTCTTTTGTGTGCTATATTTGAGCAATTTCTCCATGTGGTTGCATGTAGCTGACATTGGCTCATATCTACTGTGAGAGGCATTTGTGTCGTGTCCAGTTGAGGATTATTACAAATAAGGCTGGTAGCAATGTTCTTACCTCTGCTTCTAGATGCATTCACACTTGCATGTTTATTGGGTATATACTCAAGAATACAGTTGCTAGATCATAGGTTTGCATGTGTTCAAAATTAATAGTATTCAATATTCAAGCAATTCTCCAAAGTGATGAGTAAGGAAGCCAGGAAAAAGAGGAAGGGGTCTGACCTGCTGATAAAGCGGCCACTGAACAGAAATAGGGTTGGATGGAAATGGATACCTCCAGGTCCTACCTGCCTTGGTAAGGCCCTGTGCCAGCCGCCCCACACACTCTGACTCTGAGCCCTACAGCACCTGTGTTTATCCTGTCTGAGGAATCTGAGGCTCATAAGGAAGGGGCCTGTCTCAGTTCACTCAGTGAGTCAGTGGCCAAGCTGGGCTGTGACCAGGGCCCGACCACAAAGCCCTGTGTGGGCTCTGGGCTGGCTCCTAATTAACGGGCTGTCTGAGGGCACCATGTGGGCAGATCTGGAGGAGCCGAGACCTGGAACTCAACTGGAGCAGGTGCTGGAGAAATGGTCCCGGCCCTGGCACTGGTTAGAGGGAATCCAGCCAAAAGACCAGACAGTAGCAGGTGACAAGTGGTGTCTGATGAACCCCCGCTGTCCAGGAGTCCCTCACCAAGAAGCCAGTGGCCCAGCCTGCAGCTGGTGGTTGGCAGTGGCTGGGAGCCAGGCCTCGTCCCCAGTCAGCATGATGCCTAGGTGGAAATTGGGTACAGAACTCTGCTTCTGGGAGACTTAGGACCCTAGCCGTTTTAGGAGCCCCACCTCCACATGCAAGTCCTCTACAGTCACTGGGAGGCCAAGCAACCAGGGCTTAACAAATTCCTGCTGATTTCACCCGCTCCTCCCCTAGCCGAGCACCCACCTCCTCCCCTTCTATGGACCTTTCTGGCTTCATGTTTTGGGTCCTTGTTATATCTTGTGCTGTTTAGATTCAAGAAACTCCCTTTATAAAACTTTTTCTAAGTAACAAGAGGGACTTTTTAATTATGAAATTAATGCATGTAAATATAGCTTAGTAATTCTCCTATGCACACATAAGGTCAGACATAAATAATTTCCCCAGATTGAGATCACACTGATAATTCTTTTCAGTAGCCTGTTGCATCACTTCTCAACATACTGTGATGTTTCCATGGCGGAGCCTCATGGTAGGATTGCACAGCTCTTAGAACACAGACTCAAGTGCCACTAGAGTCTGTGAGCTGAAGTTTAGGTTCCAGACCTCGGCTCTGCCACTCAGTTTTGTAACTGGCCAAGGTAGTTGCCCATCTGGGCCTTGGTTTCCTTGCCGATAAAATGAGGATGATAACAGTGCCAACCCTCACAGGCTTGTTGTGAGGACAACTGAGGGAAGCTCTCTTCTTAACCTGGAACATAGTGAAGCTCAATGAACGCCAGATATTATGATTTTTGTTATTCTTAGCCTAACAACAGAGCTTGGCATCCTGGCCCCAGATCTTGAAGCTGGATCTCCCAGGCCTACTTTCCTGACCCCTAAGCTGGCCGGGGTGCTGGTGCCTGCAGTCAGTTCCCAAGTGGCAGTCAGTGGAGTTTCTGAAAGGTTCTCCCTAGGTTCTCAGTGACATGAGGAAGGAGAGAAATTAGAAAAGAAGAGAAGGAGCAGGGAGAAGCCAGAGAAGTAGCCCTGGAAACCTGGCTCCAGGTCCTGTCGAATCTCCATCACTCACAACCTTCCTCACCTGGTGTCTGAGCCCTGGGTCCCCCCAGCTAGCATCACAGGAAGAGGCATGACCCTGGGAAAGAACTCGAGTGTGACTTCTCACATGGTGCAGACCAAATTATAACCACCCCTCGGAGGAGTTGCTAAGAGTTGAGGGCATGCTGTCCGTCAGCCTTGGGGTTGACCCACCGACTCCTAAGAGTGAGTACACATGTGGGCTGGAGGCTCAACTCTGAGCACTGGGATCCACAGGAGATAAACAGCTACCGACAGGCCATACAGACGATGGCTGAGGACATCCTGTCACTGCGGAAACAGGCCAGGGTCCTGGAGGCAGAGAACCACATGCTGAGGAGCCACCTGACCCCAGAGGAAATGGAGGAGGAGCAGGACGATGCTGACAAGACACAGAAGCTGAGTGAGGGCATAAAGGCCACCAAGGGAGTCCGGGTGCCCGCCTGAGCCTCGGCTCTGAATTGTGGGACAGGGCGGTGGGGAACCTTTCCCAGGGGCTCATGTTACTGGACACAGGCTGATAGGAGCCAGCTGGGCCCTCTCCATAGTGGGAAACAGGGAATCCAATCCTGTCTCAAGCCTCAGGCCTGAGAGACACCTGCCCTCACCATCAAACTGTGCTGATTTGAGCTGGAAGATGCTTCCTGCCTGAGCCTTCTCTCCCCATGCCCCCAGCACTAGTGTCCATGAAGCAGAAACTGCTGTTGTGTGAGCTGGACATGAAGAAACTGAGGGACAAGATGCAGCATCTGCAGAATGAGCTGATTCGCGTGAGCTGGGGCAAAGTATGGGGAGCGAGGGTGGGAATCTGTGCAGAAGTGTCTGGGAGCAGAAGGGAGAAGGGCCTAGGCAGTGGTTCTCAACCTTCCTAATGCCGCGACCCTGTAATACAGTTCCTCATGTTGTGGTGACCCCCAACCATAAAATTATTTTCGTTGCTACTTCATAACTGTAATTTTGCTACTATTAATGAATCGTAATGTAAATATCTGTGTTTTTCGATGGTCTTAGGTGACCCTGCTAGCGGTTCTCAACCTGTGGGTTCTCAACCTGTCATGACCCACAGGTTGAGGACTGCTGCTGTAGAGCTGAAGAACCGCTGCTGTAGAGCCTAAGACCATCAGAAAACACAGGTATTTACATTACGATTCATAACAGTAGCAAAATTACAGTTATGAAGTAGCAACGAAAATAATTTTATGGTTGGGGGTCACCACAACATGAGGAACTGTATTAAAGGGTCACGGCAGGTAGGAAGGTTGAGACCACTGATCTAGAGGAAGGGGAACTAGCACAGTGGAGAACTCAGCAGAGGGGCTGGGTTGAGCCCTCTAAGCCAAGGGTACAACCCAGACACTCCTTCTTCCCTCTTGCCCCTGTCCCCCACCATCAGAAGAATGATCGAGAGAAAGAGCTGCTTCTGCACCAGACTCAGCAGCCACAGGCTGCGCTGCTGAAGCGGCACCAGGACAAGCTGCAGAAGATGAAGGCGCTGGAGGAGACCGTGCGGCACCAGGAAAAGGCAGGTGCAGGGGGGCAGGCTGCCAGGGGCCAGCCACGGAGGGAATGTGTGGAGCCCCCAGCCCAGCCCAGCCCTGCCCAGCCCAGCCCAGCCCAGCCTCTGCACTCTGCTCCCCAGGTGATTGAGAAGATGGAGGGGGTGCTGAAGAACAAGCTTCAGGAGAGGAGCAAGCCCCTGCCCAACAGGCTGCAGGGAAAGCCCAGCAGGGGTGAGCTGCTTGCCTGGAGTCATCCAGGCCCTGGAGTTCCTTCCTTCCCAGAGCTTCCCAGTTCCAGGAGCTCCTCCCAATTGTGGCAGATGGTGGTACTCCCCTATTCATAGACCCTTGCACTCTCTTCTCCCAGGAAACCCACAGGATACTTTGGGACATAGTGTATGAGCCAGGCTAGAAAGAGGTAGGGGAGAACCCTGCAGACCAGAGTAGCAGAGAGGGGCTATCTGGAAAGTTTCCAATTTCTTAACTCCAGGATTTTTCAAATTATGTCCTCATCTCCCCTATTTGCAGAATCTGCTTCTATACAAAATAAACAAAATGCTTTGGTTAAATCAATGATTTGTATTTTCCATTGATATTAAACAAAGCCACCTAGAACTGCCATTTAGAGGTAGCTCTGGTGAGCAAGAGAGAATCAGGTCACACCTCGCAGGCGAGCCCAAGCAGATTTCCCTACACCTATCTGGGCCGCCTCACCAGAAACCCCTGTGTGCCCAGCCAGCATTCAGCCTTTACTGTGTGGGACTGGAAGTAGGGGGTACACTTCTGAAGGCCTTTAGAAAACAATGAAAATAGGGCTCCCCTTTCAGGCCCTGAGGTCACCCAGGAGTAGGATGAGAAACAAGAAGGCAACTTCAGGACCAAGGAAATGACCATAGCAAGAGCAGAGAAGGGAGGAAAGATAGAAGGATGAAGAGCTACAATAGACCTAGGACAAATGGCAGGGGATTGGTTAGGGAGAACGATGGGAACAGATTCTAAAGAGGTGAGAATAATGGTCTGAGGAGTGTGGACCTGATCCCACTGTTAGTGGGGAGCAATTGAAGGCTTGGGAGCAGAGGAGGGACAGAATGGAGCAAAATGCTGGAGCAGATCAGGCCAGGGACATGGAGACAGGAAAGCCCACCTCATGAACATCTATGGCCATTTCAGTCTTCCCCATGCTCTCAGTCTCAGGACTTCCCCAGGATCCTACAGGAGAGAACCTGCCTGTTGACCTTTACTCAGTGCTGCTGGCAGAAAACTCGAGGCTGCGGGCAGAGCTGGATAAGAGCCACCACCAGCCGGCCCCCATCATTCTGCAGCAGCAGGCCCTGCCGGTAAGAGCCACCAGCACAGGCTTGGCCTGGGTCTGCCTGTGCCCAGCCATCACCCAGTGCAATCCAAGTAAAAGACTAAGACCAGGAGCTAGGCTTCCCAGTGTCTCTAATGGGCCTGGTGTCTCCTGGAGTGCCAGCCCTCAGGCCTTGCTCTTTCTGCTGGGGGGACACACATGGGTCTGAAAGATTCACCTTGACCCTTACCAAGCATCCTGGGAGAAAGCAACCCCCTAACTGGCCCTTGATCTCTGACTCCTTTTGCCACCTGGCTGGCCTGATCATGAACTCCACACAGACCTCTCAGAAACTCCAGTCTGAAGCACTTCCTGGGACTGGTACAGCCTTGGAGAGTCCTTTTCCCCTACCCCAGATGGACCCTGGGGAGTTAGGAGCAGGAGACCTGGCAACGAGGCTTTGAGAGACAGATGGGCCAATGTGGCTCAGTTGGTTGGAACATTATCCTGTGCACTGATTCCCAGTCAGAGCACATGCCTAGGTGTGAGTTCGATCTCCAGTCGGGGTGTGTAATGGAAGCAACCAATCTCTCTCTCTCTCTCTCTCTCTCTCTCTCTCTCTCTCTCTCTCTCTCTCTCTTCCTCCCTTCCTGTCTCTAAAATCGATTAAAAAAAATATCCTCAGGTGAGGATTAAAAATAATAAATAATAATAAACTTGATGTGCAAAACACATATATCCAAAATCTGTGGGAAGAACAGCTGTGAAAAAAGCACATGCCATATCAGGTCTGAACTTCAAGAAGAGGCTTTAGCCCTTGTCTGAAGCTCTACATCAGAGAGCTGAGTTTGGCCTCACCTGGAGCCATGTGTGAGTTTCTGCTTTATCCACAGGATCTTCTTACCAACACTTCAGACAAGATTAACCTCCTGGCCAAACTGGAACAAGCTCAGAACCGGATCCTATCCCTGGAAAACCAGGTAGGTGAGGCAAAGGAGTTGGTCAGACTGGGCAGGCTCACCACTTGGTCCATGACCAGGGTTGGGGATCAGTGTGTGAACAGGGTCAGGCTCAATCTATGACCAGAATCAAGGATCAGTGTGCACTCACGGTTCAGTATGATGTTGGAACTCAAAGAAAGATCCATCCATGTCTTAGTCATACTGACTTGACCCTCTCTACCCAGCCCTGCCACCCAAGGTCTCTTGGGGAAGCAGCAAGCTCCAATTGCCCAGGGTTTTGCTTTCTGCCCAGAGAATAGGCTCAAACTCTGGTTGTCTCAGATCTCAGGGATGGGCCCCACTACCTAGAGATTTCCCATCTGTCCTTTCCATGGTGGCAGTTAGAGGACTCAGCTCGACGCTGGGGACGAGAGAAACAGGACTTGGCCACACAGCTGCAGGAGCAAGAGAATGGCTTTGGTCACCCTTCAAACTCCATCTTTGCAGACCTGCCTGTGAGTGATCCCTCTTGAAGAGCTCCCTGGGGTTCGGGCAGTAGAGCTGGCAACTTCTACCCGGAGTCACTGGGCCTTGAAAAAAACTGTCCAGGGGAGCCAGCTCCTTAGCTGGAATTCAGGGGTCCTAGGCTCAGCTTCTACTCTATTACCAACAGAAGAAGCCCTGGCCTTGTCTCAATTTCTCACCTGTCTAAGGGGAATAGAAAACTTTGTCAGAACTACCCCTCCCCCATGGTGATGGTGAGAAACAAAAGGGAGAGAGCTGTGGATGAAGTGTCTACACAAGCACTCCTGGAGTGCTCTGGGACTGGCTATACTTTAGGACTGATTTGCTCATGAGCAAAGTACACATGGCCACCACCCAACGCCATAGTGCCTAAGACTGTCCTGTGAGCACACCCTTCTTGGGCAACTGCAATGCTACAGACCTGCCAGGGATAGGAGCATGTTGCCAGAAACATTGAGGTTTCTTAAAAACAAATAGACCTGCTGACAACTGTGCCTCAAGCTCAGCCTGGGCCACCCAGCCCCCAGAGCAAAACCCCTGATTGCTCCTGCTCTTGAGCCATTAGTACTCAGCTCAATTCCAGGCTCTTGGCCATGTCTGAAGAAGATGGGGGAACTGACAGGGAACATAGGGATTCCTTTTCAAATTCACCTGCTGGGCCCCGGAGAAATTGGATACAACCTCCATGGTTAAATGAGTTTGAAAATCTTTGGGAAGTCATGGCCCTCTAAGACATGGCTTGCCAGGCAAGCTGTATTTGAATGGGCCCCATGCTCCTCGAGGCAATGGCAAACTCACTTCATCTTGCTTTGCACAATGCAGAACTCCTCAACCCATGCTAAGGACTATAGGCAAGCCTCAAAAGGGGACCCCTTGATGCCCAGCTCAGAGACAAAGTTCATCAAACCCTCAAACTCCCAGCAGACCTGAATACCAAGAGACCTGAGAACTGGAGCAGCTCCCTCACTGTTTTTGACCACATCCTCAAAATGACTTTATTAAATGCTGTAAGTCAGTGAGCATTTGCCTCTTTCCTGGAGCAGGGCAGGCTGGAGGTGCCCGGATTCCTTCTCCCAGCCCTCATTCTGGGCCTGGGCCCTCTGCTGCAGTGAAATAGTCTCCTGCCTCCCATCTTTGGAGAGCCGAAGGCCATAGTGGACCCAGGAGGGTGGGGAGAAAAGTCCTTCCAAAGCAGAAAAGCTCCAACAGTGGAGCCAAGGAAACAAGCTCCTTACAGGCTTCTGGAAGAAGTGAGACCACCAGAGACCAACTCTGTTAGGTGATGTGAGGGAGGGTGGGATTTCCACCTGCCCCCAAACATCTACCATAACTAAAATTCCTTCAAGTCTAGTTTACCTGTTTCTTGGGAAGGGAGACAGACACTTGAAGTCTGCCTGTGGCAATCAGTTATAATAGTGTGAAACGCCCCATCAATGTAGCCAGAGACAGGAAAGCAGATGGGACTAAAGCAGTGGTTCTCAACCTTTCTAATGCCGCCACCCTTTAATACAGTTCCTCATGTCGTGGTGACCCCCAACCATAAAATAATTTTCATTGCTACTTCATAACTGTAATTTTGCTACTGTTAATAAATCGTAATGTAAATATCTGTGTTTTCCTATGGTCTTAGGCTCTACAGCAGCGGTTCTCAACCTGTGGGTCAGAAAACACAGATATTTACATTACAATTCATAACAGTAGCTAAATTAGTTATGAAGTAGCAATGAAAATAATTTTATGGTTGGGGGTCACCACAACATGAGGAACTGTATTAAAGGGTTGCGGCATTAGGAAGGTTGAGAACCACTGGACTAAAGGAAAGAGTCCTCCACGGAAAGGAGCCCTGGGTTCTAGCTAAAAGCATGCAATGTGACCTTGGGTGACTCAAGCAACCTCTCTAGGCTTCAGTTTCCTATCTATCCCATGCAGAGCTTGACCTCTCTGATGGTAAGACCCTTTCCAGCTCTAATATTTCTGAGTCTTCTCCTGGGAGAAGAGAAAGGAAGGGGAGAGACAAGAAAGAGTATTGTGATGGGGAAAAGCAGAAAGACTCCAACAGTGGACTCAGAACCTACAGATCCTGGTAAAAGGCTTCAAGCTAACTAGGCTGGTGTCCCAAACAGGACTAGCTCCCCTGTCTACTGGCAGGACTTAGACTTGGGTAGTCAAGGACCAGAAGTATCAGGCACCTGGTTCAGATCAGAAGTTATGGAACATCAGTTCAAATAATGGACCGAAGATTCTGCTGCAGTCTCCCTCCCTACAACCCAGAGCTTAGAAAAGTGGGCATGTCCCCCTAGAGCAGGAATATGAGGCCTAGGGAAGCCCAGAGAAGGGTCAGGTGGGGCAGAGGAAGCATACCGGCCTTCCACCCCAAGGTCAGCCACCTCATACCAGCCCCTCACCCACAGGCCTCAGCCCTGGTCATGCCCAAGACTCTGGCTGGACCTTGGCAGGAAGTCTTCATGACCCACCTGGAACTCCTACCCAAAGTTCAGACAAGCAGAGCACTGCACGAGCCTCGCCTCTGATAGGTCGGCCTGCCCCGGATGCCCTGTTCTCTCAGCAGAGCTCCATCAGGTCCTCTGTCCCTCTGCCTGCTGGCCTGGGCACAGTAACAATAGCCCTCCATCTGCTCTCAGCCCCAGGAAGCAGGAGGCTTGATCCTACTGGCTCCTGAGCTGTAGGTAGGTGGATCCCAGCAGAAATGGCTTCCAGTGTGGCTGCACATTTGTGCTCAGATCCAACTGTTGATCCATCAGAGAGCATCTCCACAGGAGTGATACCTTAGGGGCCAGATGGAAATGAAAACACTTCACGTAGTTCAGCCCTTTATTGCCTTCATAGGGTGGGGGAAGCGGGGAAGAGGTGGGTGAAAGACAAGTGTCTCCACTGAGTTGGGACAGAAAGGAGCAGGAGTGGGGAACCAGGAGCTGAGGATGCAGACACCTCCATGGGCCCCCGCCCCACCCCTCGGGCCTTCCTTTCACACCACTCTCTCAGTCAAGCCTTGGGCAGGTCCTGGGTGAAGGGCCGGAAAGTGAAGAAGATGGGCTGGTCGGGCATCAGGATGAGGTTGAATGTTGTGCCCACGTCATTGAGATGCTGGATTTCAACTCTGAAATTCTCCAGAATCTGAGAAAGAGGGGTGATGGACTTAGTGGACAAGTGGGGAGGATCCATCTCCCCTGGGCCAGACTCATTCACCTGTAGGCAGTGCCTGTTGAGTGGGATTTGGGGAGCTCTAAGGAGTCCACACCAGCTCCTACATAACCTGAGAACACACCACTAGTGCTGTCCCCTTGATTTAGGCTTTCGCTTTAGTTTCTAAAGAAACTTATCCCACCCCACCCCCATCCCATCACTACCATGGGGGGACAGATGGCCAGGGGCATCAATGGGTGACAAGTATATTAGCCCAAAAGAGGAGGCAGCAGGGAATTGTGGGGGAGGGCTCTGAACAGAGATGGGAGTAGGAGGGTTGGTGCTTTCATTAAGGCCAAAGCCAGCCCAGGGTGCCCAGAGGTCCCCAGGCTAGACTCACATGGATAAGGAAGAGGGTCATCTCAAGCTCGGCGATCCGGCGACCCACACACTGCCGAATACCCCAGCCAAAGCCCAGGTTCCGGAAGTGGATGAGGTCCTTGTTTTTACCCAGCCATCGGGTGGGGTCAAATTTGCCCGGATTGAGGAAGAAGGTGGGGTCTTGACCCATGGCATAGACGGCCACCTGCACCAATGTCTGGGGACAAGGTGAACAGAGGCCTAAATAGGCCTCACCTTCTCACAGCCAGGAGCATAACCCAGCTTCCCCACTCCCGCTCCCCAACCCAGCTTCCCAGCTGTCCAGAAGACAATGCCCACTTCTCCCTGAGCTTCACCCATCAAAGGAGCATGCCTGAAGCCAGTAGGCCAGAGATGGCCCAAGAGATTGTCCTGCCTTTTCCTCAGCACCAGAAGGCCCCCTGAGACTCAGGTGACCCCCATGGCGTTGCCCTCCTACTTCTGGGCTCCAGCAAAATTCCAGGGATCACCCACTATGCCTACCACCTTTGCCCATCAAATTTTGCTGCTGCCAAAGACCCACCAGCCAGCTCCAGGAACACAGGCAGAAGCCCCCATCTGTAGGCAATTTCAGTCAGCCCCCAACCTCCTGTCTGACTGACAGGTATAGCCCTGCTGTACCTACCTTGGCAGGAATCATGTAATCTTGAAGAACCAAGTCGTTTGTGAGGTATCTCTGCAGAGTCACAGAGATGGGGTGGAGTCTGCCGGAGGAAGGCATTCAGAAGCTAATGGCCCGAGGCCAGGACAAAGCCCCAAAGCCCCACACTCAGCATGCATCTCAGGCCCAATGGCAGCACCCCTGGGGAATCTGGAGGCAAGACCAGGACTCTCTTCCCTCCTCCTCATTGCCAGCTGTCTCCCCAGACTTCTCACTTCTGCTACCAATCTCCACCAGTCCCCAGGCACCATGCTGAACCTGGCCAGGATTGGGGTGGAGGTAGGCATGGGTGGGTGTGGGCTTGCCTCAGTGTCTCCTTGATGCTAGCTTTTAGAAGTGGAACCAACTGCAGCATCCTGCTCATGTCTTCCCCAGCCTGGCGCCGGGCAGCCAGAACCTCCTCCCGTAGCATCTCCTGCACTCTCAGGCTGCGTGCCATCTCGTACAAGTGCCACTGCAGTGTCATGGACGTCTGGGAGGGAGTGTCAGGGTGCAGAAGACCAGGAGGGCCTGTCACTCCTAAGGCACCCAGACTCGTGCTAAATTTTTGTTTCCAAGAACATCTTCCCACCCTTGTCCCAGTATTCAGAGACCATCATCTACAAAAGCAAAGTCCAACTCAAAAGGCAAATGTGCCAGAGGCTTTCTCCAGCCCAGGCAGGAATGTTTGGGGTACCACTTGTCCCTACCCTCATCCCTCATGTCACCAGAGTCTACCACCTCCCTAGCCAGTAGAGGGCACCCACACAACCAATGCCTTCTTCCAAAGGACTCTGGAGCCCTTCAGAGACCAAATCCCCCTTCTGTAACAGTTCTCCCTGACTAACTGCCATTCCTGTTGAAATGCCTGTTAAACAAGCAGTCGCCTCCTCAGTAGAATTTCACAAACTTTAGCATTTGCCTATAGCAGTGAAGTGGGAAAGAAGGCTCAGATAATGAAGCAACCACCACCCTGGTTCCTATCTGTGTTGCAATTAGCATACGGTTATACTAAGATGAACCTGCTAATCTCATTATTAGTCAGTGTCATGACCGTTAGCCCATCCCTGAAGGTATGTGTGACCCTCATCAAGCCCCACAGGCCCACATACCTTTGTGGCGGGACCCCAGGCTGGTGCAGCCCTCCCTCCTATGGTTAGGGCATGGGTTGTTGCACATATCTTACCAAGAATCATATTTTTGTCCAAAAAGTCAGAACACTCTCCTTCCTCCCAGCAGGAACAATCATGAAAGCATGCCATCCAGTCACTTCCCAGTTGGAAATCCTTGTCTGACTCCTCAGATCAAGCCCAGATCCCCCAGATTAAGCCCAGATCAAGTACAGAGCCCCCAACACCTGCCTGCTGCTCCCAGCCTCGCCATCACCTCTCTCCAACATGCACCTAATACTCTAGCTGCACTGAGCTACACAGAGCTCCTTGAAGCCCAGAAATCTTCCTCTGGCTGTTTCCTCTTCCTAGAATTCCCTTCCCAATGATGGAAGCCAGTCTGTAAGCCTTTAAAACTCAAATCAAATCTGTGTATTTGTCTCACCATTTCCAAAGTCAGACAGGGTGGCTACTCAGGAAATACTTGTTTGTTAAGGTAGTCTACTAAGTTAACCTCTCTGTGTCCCAGTTTTCTCATCTGAAAAGGGGAATAAAAGTAATATACCTCATAATTTAGTTTGTGAGCACTAAATGAATTAATACATATGAAAAGCTTAGGCCCTGCCTACCATATAGTGCATGCCCAATAAACATTACCTAACAATAATAGGTGCTTTGGTTCAAGTAAGCACTTTTTGGAGATCCCTTCTACATAACTGACGAGAACTAGATTTAAAATAAACTCAGCCCTAGCCAGTTTGGCTCAGTGGATAGAGCGTCAGCCTGAGGACTAAAGGGTCCCAGGTTTGATTCCAGTCAAGAGCACATGCCCAGGTTGTGGGTTCGATTCCCAGTAGGAAGCATGCAGGATTCTCTCTCATCATTGATGTTTCTATTTCTCCCTCTCCCTTCCTCTCTGAAATCAAGAAATAGATATGTTTTTTAAAATAAAATAAACTCAAAGGCTCCATCTGCAGCCTGTCACAGGGACTGAAAGTCTTCCATTAGAGCATGATGTAAATAAGATACCTAGGAAATAAAGTTATTCACCCAGAGGACTTGACACATATTTCTTCTCTCTTGTCCTGAAATGTTATTTTCCCTCTCTCCTCCTGGCAACAGCCTTCAAGACACAAGTTGAATTTTAGCTCCTCTAAGGGGCCCTCTCCCCATCCTGCAGGGCCTCTTCTCAGCATTGTCAGTACCTGATCCAGGCCTACTCATCCAGCCCTGGTATGGTGGCCATCCTTGTCATGGGATGAATTGTGTTCCCCCAAATTCATATGTTGAAGCCCTAACCCCCAATACCTCACAATGTAACTGTATTTGGAGGCAAGGTGTTTAAAGAGGTAATAGGTAAAATGAGATCACTGGGGTGGACCATAATCTAATAGGAATGGTGTCTTTATAAGAAGAGATCAGGACACTGACACACACACAGGGATGACTGTGCGAAGACATAAGGTGAAGAGGAGCCTCAGAAGAAACCAACACTGCTGACACCTTGATCTTGGACTTCTAGTTCTAGAACTGTGAGAAAAGTACATGTCTGTTGTTTAAGCCATCCTGTATGTAGTACTTTGTGTGGCAGCCCTAGCAAACTAATATGTGGGGGAGAATGGAAGACAACAAAAGGACCCTAGAAGGCAGAGCCCAGGGCTAATTCCACTGGCTCCCAGCTTTTCTGAGGTCCTGCCTGCCTTTCTGAATCCAGTGACCTGTGTCCCCCACCTGTGACTGAAGGGCTCACCACCTATGCCTAGTTACTCCCTTCTCATAGGTTAAAAAAAAAAATGTTCTATCAGCCTCAACGGATGACTTGACCTCAGCCTCCTAGGAAATGATTGTTTAGGAAATAAAGTCAAAAGAAGGAGATATACCCCACATGGGCAGGGGTTTGAATGATGCAAACTGGTGGAGAAGGGACACAGGGGCACAGGAAGGGACAGAGTATGCCCCTACGATCACCTCACCGTGTCCACGCCCCCTGCCAACATCTCTGTAATGTTGGCCTTGACGTCCTCAAAGAGCAGCTTGTTATTTCCCAGGAGGCGGTAGAGGACACCCGGGTAATTATTGAAGTTTCTTTTCTGTCTCAAGTCCAAGTAGAAGTTCTGGGTGTATTTTTCAGCTGTGGGTGGGCAGGAGGGGGGAAAAAGAGTGAGGCTCTCTACAGGCAGAAGTGAAGGGATGGACCCTTGGTGAGAGGGATGGGCCAAGGGCTTGGAGATTCTGAAGTGCTACATACACTTTCTAGCTGCATTTTACTGAGCACATACTATCTACTAAGCCCTTCCTATCTGTTTCTTTGTTTAATTCTTGACCATAGTCCTATGGAGTAAGTGATATTATCACCATTTTACAGGTAAGAAAACAGAAGCCCACAGAGGGTATTGACTTGCCCAGGGTTAGATGGGTGTCAGGAGCGAGAAGAGATTTGACTCCAGGTCTTGCATCATCACCATACTCCAATCAGCCTTCTCCACCCTACTTTACTAATCTCTCTCACCCAAGTCCCAGTCTGTCCCCAAGTGTAGGCGGGTCTAAAACAATAGCCTTAACCTATCTTGGTGATCATGGGCTCCTTAGAAGAACATGATGGACATCTTAGATCTTCTTTCTCCATTAAGGTCTGATCATTCCCAACAACTGGCCTTCAACTCACCAATCCCAGGGCTTATAGGACCTCCCTGATACCCATCCCTGCCCACATGGCAAGTCAGTGTCCATTGACATAACTGGGGCAAAGAAGCAGGCCAAGACTTGGGGCTTCCAGCTGTGTGTGTGTGTGTGTGTGTGTGTGTGTGTATGTGTGTGTGTCCGCCCAAGCCTGGGTTTCCCACTCACTGAGGTAGACAAGGCTCTCCTGGCTCCCAGACTGTTGCCCAGGGCATAGCCAGAGGAATCCTCACCTTTACTGAAAATCATGTCCCATGCAGCTACATGGTCACGCCATGTCTTGGTCCTGAACAGACGAAACAGGCCTGGAGGAAGCATGAGCATGGGGACACTGGTTTGGAACATCTGGTAAACAGCATCAATGAACCGCTGAGCCTCGGGGTCCACAATCTCCTCCAACATCCCCAAACGTTCCCCAAATATGACGTTGGTGATGGCTGTAGGGATAAGCACAAGCTGAGGAGCCTCCGCTCCCAGGAACCCCCACCAACCCACTCCTGCCAACACATAGGACCTCCTGACCCGACTTCAGTCTCCTTCAGTAAAGAAACAGAAATCTAAGGCTTATGGGGCTGAAATTTCAAGACTGAGGAAAACTGCCCTTCTGACAACCACTCGGGAGCAAGCAGAAGATCCTGAAAGGGATCACTTGGGTGGGAAGCAGTCTCCAGCAGAGCTAGGAGTGGGCCCAGGCTGGGATGAAACAGTTCCATCCACCCTTCCACCAGCACCCCAAGCAGCCCTGGGCTTTTCTCCAGGAAGAGAGACTCCTTAGCTGTAATTGACCAAATTGGCGAAATACTTCCTAAAACAGGCCAGATGGAAGACTAGAAGACATAAAGCCCTAGTAATTGGCCATACAGTACCCACCCTGGCTAGACTTAAGAAGTCACAACAACCCCAAGTTTTTCCCACCTGTGGGGTCAGGAATGTGAATGCTGATTTTATACCAAAGTCTGGGCATCCCAGATCTCCTGCAGTGATCACATAACTCCCATCATGCCACAGGGCCTTTGTATATGGGCTGTTCCCTCTGCCCAGACTGCCCAACCTCCTTACCCCATCTGAATAACTGCTACACCTTCTTGAATACCCAATTCAGATTACCCACCCAATCCTCCCTTCCCCTCCCAGACCTCAAAGGTCTATGGCCCAAGAGAGAGAGATTTGCAGAATGCAGGGCTGAGCCATACTCTGTCTTTTAGAGGGTAGTGACAATGGGGACCTACATTGTGGAGATCCTTGCCCCCATAGTATGAATGCTAGATAAGAGTGTTCCGCATCCCCTGGGTAAAATGGCAGAAAATGTTTTCAGTAGCCCATCCCAGAAACCAAGTCCATCACTTCTTCAGGGTCTATGCTAGCTGGGTCTCAAGGTAGGATGCTGGGTTCTCCCACCCCCTTACACTCAAAAGCAAAGCGAAACAGGTCATCACTGATGTCCCCTGAGAACTTTCCAGAGCCCTGCTGCTTGATGCGCCTGTGCAGTATGCTGATGAAGTCCTGGGACACCATGTCCAGCAGGGGGATGAAGTTTTTCATGGCATCTGGAGTCATCACCTCCTGGTTCAGGGCCAGTCGGTCTTTCTTCCAGGCTCCTGACTTCCTGTGGAAACACAGGCCCTTTGTGTCCTCATGGCCACAAACCCCAGGCTTGGCACACACAGAGGGGCCTAACTGGGCTCTTCCAGGAGGCCAAGTCACAGCTCAGAGTCCAGCACTCATGTCCACCAGCCCTCACTCTGCCCAACATCCTCAGCTCCCTGTTTCGGTTGGGCCTTCCTTGAAGAGACAGGAAGAAAGTGAATGAAGGAAAACAAAACCTGACCCCTGGCCCTGCTGCTACTGCTGCTGCTGCGAGCTAGTAACTGGGCATCTTGGAGCCTTTATGTCTCTTTCAGTGCCCTAATCTTTGCCTCATCTTTGCCTCAGCTACAGGTATGCCTTTCCCGTCACTTCCCCTTCCCCCTGGCTGTTGCTCACCTCCTGCCATTTAAGGGCCCCTGTATGTCATCCTCTCTGACCCCCGCACAGACATAATTGATCAACCTCTCCATTGCACTCTAGCATGTCCCTTTATTCATGTTGGTGGGGACTGTCACATGCCCAGAATAGGGTCAGTGATAAGCCTCAGCTTATGGCCCACTCTTGAAAGTAGATCCATGCAAAGCCCTCCTTCTAGTTTGGAGGCTTTGTTTGTTTATAAGAATGATTTATAAACTCACCACCCAATAGGAAAACAAGGAACATCACAGTAACTTCTATGTGTGCATCTGGTCCTCCCCAACTAAGGGGACCACCAACCTGACTTGCTTGCTTTTGTGTATAGTTTTACCTGATCTACATATAATTCTAAAACATACTTTCTTGTCATGCCTTGGGGGATTTGCTTTTTTGATGAAATTTTATCTGTCTCAGTATCATCTGTACTGTTGGGGGTCACTGAGTTTGTTCATAATGAGTAGCATATGCCACCACCCACTAATTTATACTCCTGTTTGGCATTCAGGTGGTTTCCTGGGTTTTGTGCTTATGAATGACACTGTTGCCAACATTCTGCTACCTTCCCCTCAGGGATGTTCTTTAGAGCATATCCCTGAGAGCAGGACTACTGCATCACAGGGTTGTGTGTATTCAATTGTAGGTCATGGCCAATCATCTCAAAGTGCTGGCACCAGTTTTCATCCCACTAGCAATCTGGGAGAGTTCTAGTTGCTCCATATCCTCACCAACATTTGATATGGTCACATTTTAAATTTGTGATGAGGAATTTGGTGGGAAATGGTACCCACTACACTAAATACACTGGTTTGTCCTGTTTTGCTGCCCTCTTAGACTATGAGGGACTCACAGTGGCAGGGCCCTGCCTTACATGTCGCTAAAAGCCCAGAGCCTGGCACATAGTAGGTTCTCAATAAGATGGGACTTAATGGCCCTAGCCAACTTGGCTCAGTGGATAGAGAGTCGGCCTGCAGACTCAAGAGTCCCGGATTCGATTCCAGTCAAGGGCATGCATGTGCCTTGGTTGCAGGCTCATACCCAGTGGGGAGTGTGCAGGAGGCAGCTGATCGATGTTTCTCTCTCATTGATGTGTCTAACTCTCTATCCTTCTCCCTTTCTCTCTGTAAAAAATCAATAAAATATATTTTTAAAAAATAAAAATAAAAAGATGGGACTTAATGAATGAACTAATAAATGAGAACTTTGCAAGGTCTTTAATTACTCATTCAGATCTTCAGCCTGACCATTTCCCTACTGGCGGGCACAGCAGTTCAGTATCATTACCATCTGTTTCATGGAGGCAGGAAGATGACAGGGATGTGCCTAGAGTTCCCACCCAGACAGCACAGAGCAAGCATGGCCCCAGCCCCTCTCCCCAGCTTCTGTCCCCAGACTCACTTGAACAGGACCCCGATGGGTCTCTGGTAATGCTGGTGATAGGCAACCCAGGGCGGGATACAATACCGTTCTGGGGTGGAACCCTCAAACTTAAAGAGAAGGGCCACATCTTCAGGGTCAATAATAAAAACGGACTCCATGTTGCCAAGCTTCTCCCTGGAGGGAAGGAGAAGGGCTACAGCGTAAGGAATTGAGGACAGCCTCGAAGACCCTGTGCAATCAGGACAGGAGCTCAGCTCATTGGTAACCACATCATGGCTGAAAGTGCAGAGCAGAGGGCCCTGGAAGTGGATCCCATTTCCACAAGGTTCTTGCTGTCTCTCACCCCCTCTGAGTCTCAGTTTCCTCTTTTATAAAATGGAGATGAATACAGTACCTTTCTCACAGGGCTGCTAAAGAATAAGATGAAGACTGTGAATATGACTCCTGTTAGGCATTCTCTAAGTGACAGTTTTATGCTCCTCATATTATCCATTGGCTGCTGTCATGCCACAGCATGTCCTCCAGGACCAGACTCGCCCCCACCCATCTTCCATGAACCATCAAGTCCTCATCCCAAGTTCATCCCATGCTTATTCTTCCTGAGTGTTCAGACCCTCTTCACTCTCTCACTCACTGCATAGCTCAGAAACATGGAACCCTCATGTCACCACTGGAGTGATCCTGTACTGGAATGACTCCATGTAGCTTACTAGATAGGTCACGCATGGGCTAGTCAATCATAGGCCTGACAAAGCACTTTGTCTCTATTAAAATAACACTGGCCCTGGCCAGGTAGCTCAGTTGGTTAGAACATCATCCTAACACACCAAGGTTACAGGTTAAATCAACCAATGAATGCATAAATAAGTGGAACAACAAATTGATGTTTCTATCTCCCTTCCTCTCTCTACAATCAATATAAATAAAAATTAAAAAAACAAAAACAAAAAAACACACAAACAGCCCTACCTGGGTTGGCTCAGTGAATAGAGCATTGGCCTGCAAACCAAAGGGTCCTGGATTCGATTCCTGCCAAGAGCATGTACCTTGGTTGCAGGCTCCTCCCTGGCCTGGGCCCTGGTCAGGGTGTGTGCAGGAAGCAACCAATCAATGTGTTTCTCTCACATCGATATTTCTCTCTGCCTTTCCCTCTCTCTTCTACTCTCTCTAAAACCAATGGAAAAGTATCCTCAGGTGAGGATTTAAAAAATAAAATAAAAATAAACACTGACCCAGGTACAGATTGTTGACATAAGAAATACCTAAACCTGTGGGCATTTTTATTGATTTTATGTGGGGAGTTTTAGAAGATTTTATGTGGGCCCAAACTGAGGACACTTGCAGGGAAGCAAGATCTGAAATGCTCCAGAGATCTACAGTTTTGCAGTATCTTTTATGCATTTGAAATTAAGGAGGGAACGTAAGGAAGATTATATGAAGGTGGGAGAAGACAAGGCAGGGATTGGATAACAGGGTAGTTAACAAGATTGATGTGTTTTCTCTAGAGTGGTCTGCTTTAGAGGAGGGATCTGAAAGGCATTTCAAAAGTGTGCTAACCTAGATGCACAGAAACAATGGGCAGGGCATGCTAAGGCAGAGATAAACCTTTTACTAAAGAAATAAAATGTCTGGGATGTGACTACCCACCCACACCTGCCCAGTTAGGAATCTATGATCAATGAGGTTACTTTCCCTAGAATCCTTTTTTATCCTCAAGATGTACCTCACAAAAAACTTTGCCAGCAGTCTCTTTTAAAATACAACTGTTGTTTCTCTCACATCAATGTCTCTCTCTCCCCCTTCTTCTCTAAAATCAATAAAAATATAACTTCAATGAGATTAAAAAATAAAGAAGAAAGGAAGGAAGGGAGGGAGGGAGGGAGGGAGGGAGGGAGGGAGGGAGGGAGGGAGGAGAAAATACAAGGACTTGGGGAAATTGATAACCAGAACTGTGAGCCGAGGTTCCCCGCCCCTCTCCCCCCCCCCGCCCGGGTTCATGCCTTGCCACGCAGAAGAATGAGCTCTGTGGACCAGAAGATTTAAACTAAAGTGTGGAAAATTTATTACAAGCAGATTCAGACTCCCCTCATGGGAAAGGGGGCCAAATAATGGGTTACCCATGTAGCCTTGTAGTCCAGGAGTGTATATATATTGACATATATATATATATATATATATATATATATATATATATGCTACAAGCCTGCTCTATGTCCACCTGTGTCACCACCTGATTGATTCCCTCATTGTTCTTGCCCAGCAACAGACCTGAACTTTCTCTGTTGCTGCAGGTTCTCCCTAGATTCCCATGCCTCCTGTTTTGAGTCCAGAAACATTTTATTATTTCTGCTTGATTGGTTCCTATGATTAGGCTGCTCAAACTGCATGTCTGCCCCTGCCTATGTTCCACCTGCCTTTGTGTCCCACTGGACCCCTGCCCTGCCTGCCTGCTTTTAAAGTTAACTTCTCTCAAAACCACAGAAAATTCCACTTGTCACTTGCATGTGTCTTTTGTGTGTGTGGTGTGTGTGCGTCTGCCTTTTGTATGTGTGTGTGTGGCGGGGTGGGGGGGGTAATCTGCCTTTTGCATAAGAAAGTTAATTCAAGATATATTTAAGGCAAAATATTAGAAATACATACTAGTACAGGTACAAGCTGAGTTCTCTCTCCCTCCTTTCCGACCTCCTCACTGCCCCTCTTCCTCCCTCCCCCGCTTCCTCCCCACAGTGATGAAAATAGTGGGAGAAGGATGGGCAGGAGAGTGGGGGATGGGGAGAGAGAATTCAGGAATTCAGCTTTAACAGCTGACCTATAAACCCTGGGCCTACCTTCCCAAGTCTCCCAGAAAATCCCTTCAGTGTTTTTCCAACTACCGTTTGTCCTCACACCACTAGCTCCATAGCCCCACCCTGGCTCAGCAAAGTCCTTGAACTGCTAGTATTATTACCAATTCTGCTTCTGGGAATCTAGCCCAAGGCAATGACCTGACAGGGGACAGTGATGCCTAATGGATGAGGAGGTTCATCATGGCATCTGTGTAATAACAAAAATCCCAGAGTCCACTTTGAAGAACCGGCTAAAAAAGTATGGCTTATTCATACTATGGACTATAATGCTGCCTTTCTAAACTACATTAAAAAGAGAAAAGAGGAGTGAAGTCTTTGATATATTTCTGTGGGACAACACCAAACAGTGTATATAACATTCACATTTCTAATGGTCCATACATATTATCAAAATTGAGATTGTATCTGATTTAAATTTTTCATTTGTGCTTGTTTATATTTTCCAAATTGTTCTATAAATATGAACTAGAACAGCCTTTGTATTAAGAAAAAACCTATGGGGGGGGGTAGAAGAGGGTAAAGGGGGCATAAATGGTGATGGAAGGAGTCTTGACTTGGGGTGGTGAACACACAATACAATTGTACCCCTGAAACATATAATTTTATTAAGCAATGTCACCCCAATAAATTCAATTTAAAAATAACAAAAAGAAAAAATCTACCAAAGTTGTATTTTAAATGCCTCACATTTATTCAGAAGTTCACTGTGCCTAGGCTGTATGTGTGAACAGCAAGGTGGCACAGTGCCTTGGCATCAGGCAGCGGCAGCTCCCTCACTGGTTTTACCCTGGTGAGCTCTGTGACCTTGGCAAGACTCTTCTCCCTGGGCCTCAGTTTTCTCAACAGTGAAATGGGGATTATAACGCCAATTTAAAGGACATGCTTCAAGGCTCAGGTAAAAGTGACTCAGAAAACAGAAAGGGACTTGGTAAAGAGTTCTACTGGGGCACAGGAAGCAGGGGATAGCAAGGGATCACCCTGAAGGGAGGTTGGGGGAGAGGCACTGACAGGCCTAGGGGAGAGAGAGAGGCTAGGAATAACTTTCTCCCAAGCCTGACACTCAGCCTAGGGCCTTCCGGCCTCCAACCTGCTGTGAGAAAGGCGCTGTAGACTTCAAAATGGATTGTGGGAGAGGGAGGAAGTAACCCAGTGGAGTGGGCAGCTGGACCCCTACACAAACAAGCCTGCCCTCCCACCCCCAGCCAGCCAGCCAGCAACATGCCCTAGGATGCTCTTTCCCTATCACTCAAAGTAAAAGGCATTGTCCCTCCTGACGTTCCCTCCCTTCCCAATAATCACCTCCACCACCTCCCATCCTCCTCAACTATGCTCTCAGAAAAGAACCCAGGCTGGCCTAAAGATGCCCCACCTTAGAAACTGCTAAACCAGAACAAGCAAGGCCTGTCACCAGGGGCAGCCCTCAGATACCTGCCCCCCCCCCTCCCCGGGAGTGGCAGTACTGAGGCCAAAAGACCAAAGTCCCTTCCTCCAGGTAGTAAGCAAGATAGATGCTTGGGGAAGGGGGGCCTAGCCAGGCCAAGTGGAAGGGACAAAATCAGCTGCTCCAGAGATGCACAGGGCTGAGGGGCGAGGCCAGCAGCCCATCAGGACAAGGATCCAGCTGGGTGACTAAACACCCTAACCTCTCTGAGCTTTAGTCCCTTCTGACAATGGGGGTGGAAAACTTACCTTCCAAGGGGTCCTGAGGATAATGGATGTAGGGGGCAGTTAACCAGTTAACTGAGGCTTGTTCTCTTACCATCCCCCCACCCCAGAAAGTTTCAAAGGGTAGGACCTGGGAAGGGTTCAGTCTGGGAATTGAACCCACTGTCTGGGAGCCTTATCCATTCTCCTGCCACCATCACCAGGCATGAAAGAAGCAAAGTCAGAAGGTAGACAGGAGCCTGCAATGGGCAAGCAATTTGGGAAGGGAGAACACAGCAAGGCTGTCCAGGCCCCTCTCCCTGCCTGTCCCACCAGCCTCTCCCTCTACCAGGCTTACCTGTAGATGGGGCCATACTTCTGGAAGTTCTGGACTTGGTGATAGTGGAAATTCTGTGAGCCCTTCTCCCTCCAGAAATGGTATAGGTTTAGCCAGCCGTTGTCACCAGGGGAGGGGATCTCACTGAATGGACGAGGCATGCGAGTGGAGATTCCGGCTCCCTCTCCAGTGGGCACCCTGGGATTCCCCGGTCCTTCCTGTGGGGCACTCAGAAGGGGCTGGCAGCCTTTGACCAGGACTGAGCGCAGAGGAAGCCCCCTGACCAGCATGTTGTCACCAAGACTGACACTGCTCCTACTCCTACTGCAGCAGGGCCTGACAAGAGACTCTGGCCCTGGGGCCCAGCTTATATCTGCCAGCTCAAGGTTAAGGGAGAAGCTGACAAAGCAGTGGACTGCCCTCCTCCTCCTCTGGTTGGCTCCCACCCACACAGGGCCCCTCCCAGAGTGGAATACCAAGGCTCAGTCTGGAATTTCTGCAGCCAGAGAGGCTCCCCGAAGACAAGAAGACCCTCTATCTCTATCCTCAGTGCCAGCCACAGCAGGCCCTGGAAATGATACAGGTTTGTGCTTTTCCTCTGCTGGGCCTCCTGCTGACCCCTGCAGTGGGACCCAGCTACTGGCAGACACCCATCAGGACTTGCCAACAACTGGGGCTTGGGAGCAATAATGAGGGGCCTGAGAGGAGGTTGGAGGCACCTTGCAGCTTTGGGGCAGCATACATCTTATTGTGACCCCCATTACATATATACCGTATATGATTATAAACTGTTTTTGTATAATTCCCTGATTTTGCTTTATTTAAATTATTTTTCTATTAGAGGCCTGATGCATGAAATTGGTGCAAGAGTAGGCCTTCGCAGCCCCTGCACCTGCTAGCTGCCTCGATCCCTCGCAGCCACAGTGGCTGCAGCCCCATCTTCACAGAAGATCGTCTGGAAGGTTGTCGGAATGGTCGGTCCACTGTTCAGCCATTCGGTCAATTTACATATTACACTTTTATTATTATAGATAGTTCCCTGATTTTTAAAGTTCTACTTTCTCTGCTTACAAAAAGAAAAAAATACTATTTTCTGAAAATGTTGTAATTGGCAGGTATTGCTATTATTATTTTTAAAGATACTAACAACTATAAAAGTAAATTAAATTGGTCTTATTTGGTCATTGCAGAACATTGAGGAAAAGGACAAACAAGACAAATTACAATCTCCTGAGTCTTGAATGCTGAGTGAAAGAAGCCAGACACAAAAGAGTAAATACTGGTTGTGAATGAAAAAAGGGGGTACTATGGAAGTAACCTCACAGGGTGATCTGATCTTAAGTTCTTAACCGGGCAGGTCATGACGGCTAATCTCACCCCAAGCCTATAACTTTAAAAAGTTCTAGCTTTGCCTTATACAAGCCCTGTCCTTTGTTTTTGTGCATCTAGGTTAGCACACCTTTGAAATTCCTCTATTCAGAGGACAGCACATGTATATCCAATAATCCAATTCCACCTGGCTTTCTCCCACCGCCATGTAATCTTCCTTACATTCCCTCCTTAATTCCAAATGCATAAAAGAAGCTGTAAACTGTCATTTTGAGAAACATTTTTCTGTCTGTTGAGATCTTGCTTCCAGGTGTATCCTCTGTTGGCTCAAATAAATTTGTATAAAATTCTCTACAGGTTTGGATGTTTCCTATGTTGACATGTTGGATTCCATTCTGACAAAGTTCAAGAATTGGCCAAATGAATGTATGGTGTTAGAAGAGGTTCTCTTGTAGGGGGTTGCCTGGGAGAAGACATGAGAGAACTTTCTGGGATGCTAGAAATGTTTTCTCTTGCTCTGTATGTTTACATATGTAAAAATTCACCTGACTATAAATGTGATATTTGCATTTGATGAAATACAAGTTACTGCAGTAAAAATAAAAAAAAATAAAAATCATCTTTGTTTTTCTAACAAATACTTTTTCAAACTCACTTTCCCAGAATCCCTTGCAAATGGAAATCAGGCAGATGACTTGGACTTCCCCAATCAAATACCCTCTAGTGACATTTTGGTTGAGATGAGGAAGCAGGCCCCTTGTGAAACCCTGCCTGGAACATGTGGTGGCAAAAGACCTCTAGCCTGGGCTAGCTGCAGCATCTAAGGCCTGTGGGGGCCAATACTTGGCCACCAAAGCAGCCCTGCCTATAATTTGGATAATATTCCTGACACATGATTTTTTTAATATATTTTTATTGATTTCAGAGAGGACGGGAGAGGTAGAGAGGGATACAAACATCAGTGATGAGAGAGAATCATTGATCGGCTGCCTCCTGCACACCCCATACTGGGGATCTAGCCCAAAACCTGGGCATATGTCCTGACCTGGAATCGACCGTGATCTCCTGGTTTATAGGCTGACACTCAACCAGTGAGCCATGCCAGCTGGGCTGATTTATTTTTAGAGAGAGAGAAACTGATTGTTTGCCTCTTATGTGTGCCCCAACGAGGAACTGAACCAACAACCTATGTATGTGCCCTGACTGGGAATCAAACTCGCTAACTTTTAGTGTTCAGGACCACCTACCAACCAACTGAGCCACACTGGCCTGGGCCTGACATACATAACTTTAAAATAATCTATTTTTACATTATGTCCCATAAGCCTGATTATCTTACCCTCCTAGAGATTTTATGGAACTGCATAATATTCCCTGATAAATCCATTCCCTGAAAATATTAGCTGGAATGAATTCTGTTCTTGATAACTAAGAACTCTGAATGATACAAAAGTAATGTTAATCTAAAAATAAAAGACTTTTCAGAGTAAGAGGCAACAAGCATTTGAGGTCAATAAGAATAGCTAAGGCCAAACAGTGTTCTGATTAGGAGACAGGCAATGGCTATTTTTGAGAAAGGGAGGGGAACAAGTACATCAACAGAAAGAAGGCATTTGTATTGGTGCAGATAACATAGTGATGTTAATTCTAAACAACGTTGTTAATTTTCAGTCCAGTAGTCATCAGTCCAGTGGTCAACTGCTCTCTTATCTTTGCAAACAGTTCTTTGGGACATAATGTCATCCTAGGCCCAGTACAAAGGTTATTTGGCCCTGTTTTTAACATTCCAAGGTTTGATATATAAGATGTGCAAGGCAGTTCCTCTGGGATGGCAGCTCTGGTTCCATGGCTACACTTATATTGTTGTTTACAGTAAACAGCTAATTATATTTGTTAAAAGTCCATCACATTCTTATACTTCAAATATTGTTTGCTCCTAAATTAATGTAGCTAAGTTGGATCATTTTATATCAGTCTATTTTTAAATTATACCCCATAAGCTTTAACTCATTAAAGGTACATTCCAGGAACCAGAGAGAAAAATCTCATGACAAGGTGGTATTTGATGGAAATAGTGGGGCAAAATGGTTATGGAAACTGCCATTGTCATACCTGTGGCCCCACCACCCTGAGATAAATATTTTTTCCTTTTTTAAAATATACTTTATTGATTTTTTACAGAGAGGAAGGGAGAGAGATAGAGAGTTAGAAACATCGATCAGCTGCCTCCTGCATGCCCCCCACTGGGGAAGTGCCCGCAACCCAGGTACATGCCCTTGACTGGAATCGAACCCGGGACCCTTCAGTCCGCAGGCTGATTGATACTCTATCCACTGAGCCAAACCAGTTTCTGCTAAATATTAACCCTGTTAAAAATATTCTGACATATTCTCTTTCAGTCCTTTTCTAATTTATTCTTTTCTGGTTGTTTGTTTTGATTTTTGTTTTTTGTTTTTCAGAGAGGGAGAGATAGAAACATTAATGATGAGAATCATTATTGATAAGAATCATTGATCTACTGCCTCCTTGACGCCCCCCACTGGGAATGGAGGCCAAAACCCAGGCATGTGCCCTGACCAGGAATCGAATCATGACTTCCTGGTTCATAGGTTGATGCTCAACCACTGAACCATGCCAGCCAGACTATTCTTTTCTGTTCTCTTCTTTCTTTTTCTGATTGGTTGAAATTTTATTTATTTATTAGTACAATGTATAGTTTTGTTGTGGGTGGCAGGAAAGGCACCAGGTGTTAGACCCATGGGGTCAGACCAGACCTGGGTTCAGCAACCTCGGTACTTGAGTTCTGGTTAAGAAGGAATTCAGAGCCAAGAATCAAACTATAAAAGAACATTTATTTATAAAATCACAGAGGTGGAAGAAGTAATTTGTATAAGAAATGGGCTTAGGAAACAAGTTATAGAGGTAAAGGAAGGGCCCTTGGAGCTTGGGAGTGAGGAAGAAAATAGTAACACCTGAGGGGCGGGGGCAGTCAGGGGGGGCGTAAGGGAAGGGGTTGTGCTCCCAAGAGGGAGAAGGCACTGAGTCCTCCGTTCCTAAGGTTTTTAAGGGTGGACAGTTTAGGGGAGGTCCCAGGGGGAAATCTCAATAGAATATTCAGCAGCTTTCCAGGTGTCCTTTCAGGGCCTAGGTCTCCCCTGATTGATTAGTCGGTGCCAGTGAAGGGGGTCATTATCCAATGCAGCTGGTCCTGAGGTCAGCCATGGGGTCACTTGTCTAGTTTTGCTGCTTTACTGAATCTGGAGCTGAGATACAACTGAGGCCTAGATGTTATCTCTAAGGAGGAAAGGCCAGAGGGTCCAAACCACACATGACCAGCAATATGCAAGGGGAGGAAAGGTCACCATGGGGGCCAGGTCCCACCCTACAATTGTCCTTTGCTAGGCACCCAGGGCTTTCCACCCTCGTGACCCTCTGTACCTGGCATGGTCCTTACTCTGCTCATGTCTGTCTAACTGCCTATCACAGTTTTATCTAAATACTTTGTATAGACGTTTTAAAAATCCAAATAGTACTTGAGTTCTCTCCCTTCTGGGAACATGCCCTGGCCTTTCCCTTCCCCCTCTTCTTCCCCTACAGGCATCTCCTGAACTCTAAGAGTCCCTATGAGACTTTCAACAAGGGGAGCAATGAGCAGGGCAACTCGGGCTGGGCTAACTCCCTGAACCTACCTCCAAGGCCCCCTTTTCTCTGACTCTCCAGTGAGCTAACAGCAGTCCTGCCTATCTCTTTCCTGTTGTTTCTTCTATCCTAGGCCCTTCTTTGTTTCACCATCCCCAGCTTCAATAAACGTATGCTCAAAAAAAATTTTTAATCCAAATAGCACTTATATCAGTCCAGGTTCAACCAGAGAAGCAGTTCTAGTATGAGCTGTTTTAAGGAATTGGCTCATACAATCATAGGGCTGGCTGGGCAAGTCTGAAACCCATAGGCCAGGTGGTCAGGAAGGGCAGGCTGGGACTCTCAGGCACACACTGAAGCTGCAGTTCACATCTGGAATTTTTTCTCCTTCAGGGAAAGCTCAGTTCTGCAATTAAGACCTTTCAGCTGATTGAATCAGGCCCACCCAGATAGTCTAGGATAATCTCCTTAACTTAAAGTCTACTGATTATGCACATTAATGACATCTAAAAAGTGCTTTCACAGCAACACAGGTAAGTGTTGGAATAACTGAGGACGATAGCCTACCTAAATTGACATATAAAACTGACCATCACAGCACTTCTAAGCTTATAAGGAAAAATATCAACTGTCTGCTCCAACCCTCCCTACTCTTGGTGCCACTTCCCAGAGGGGAATGAAAACATCCCCTCAAAACAATCAGGTTCCTATTCCTCTCTATTTTGGGGGACTTCTGCCCATTCACTTTCCCCATTCCATGCTCTGAGCCAGTGAACAGCTGCCATTCACGGTCCTCCCTTCACCCTCATCTTGGAAATTTCCTTTTTCTCATTCCTGTTTCCTGGATCCCATGTCTCTCCTGCTTTCAGTGCTTTCCTCGGAAAGAGTGCATGAAAGGTGAAATTTTGAGACCTTGCTTACCTGACAATTCTGCCTTCACACTTGACTGAGAGGTTAGCTCTATACAGAATTCTAGATTGGAAATAACTTCCCATTTTTTAAAATAATGTGTGAAAGCATAGCTATATTGTCTTCCATTTCCTGGAGCTGCTGTTGAGAAGTCCACGCCATTCTGATCCCTGAAACCTTCCATTGGTCCTTTTTATTCCCTCCAGTCACTCTTAGAATCTCCTCTTTATTTTGCCTGCTTTAAATTTCACAATGCATCTTGCCACATTAGTCCTTGAGCTGAATAGCCCTTTTAACCTATAAACTCATGTCCTCAAGTTTCTGGAAATTTCTGGACATTTTCTTGTATAATTTACTTTATAATTTTTCCCTTTCATTTATCTTTTCTCTATTTCTGGAACTCCTATTATTTATATGTGAACCTCCTGGATTTATCTTTCATTTACTTTTTCTTTTCTTTCCCATATTACATTTGTCTTTTCAGCTTCCAGTCCCTCTGTTGCAATTTTTATGTCCACTATCTATTTTTTTAATTTCCTAGAGACTTTGCCTATATCTGGGTATAGACAAAATATAGACATGATAGCTTCTCAAAACTTCCTGAAGATATAAATTATAAGGTTGTTTTCTAGTTATAGGTTTGGAGATTATTTTTCAGTTTTCTTTTGCCCTCTGTATTATCCCTGTTTCCTCTTTCTTTCTTTTTTTTAATCCTTATTGTTGAGAGTATTATAGATGTCCCCCTTTTCCCCCCATTACCCCCTCCACCTGGTTCCTGCCTCACCCCATGCTTTTGCCACCCTACTGTCTGTGTCCATAGGTAAGATCTTTGGTTAATCTCTTCCAGCCCCTCTCCCCTTTTCCCTCTGAGATTTGTCAGTCTGTTCCATGCTTCCACGCCTCTGATTCCATTTTATTCACCAAGTTTATTTTGTTCATTAGATTTCTTATTACGTTTATTTTGATTTTTAGATTTAATTGTTGATAGATATGTATTTGTTGCCATATTATTGTTCATATTTTTTTATCTCTTCTTCTTCTAAATAATACCCTTCAACATTTCATATAATGCTGGTTTGGTGGTGATGAACTTCTTTAGCTTTTTCTTGTTTGTCTTTATCTAACCCTCAATTCTAAATGAGAGGTTTGCTGAGTAGAGTAATCTTGGTTGTAGGTCCTTACTATTCATCATTTTGAATATTTCTCACCACTCCCTTCTGGCCTTCAAAGTTTCTGTTGAGAAATCAGCTGACAGTTGTATGGGCACTGCCTTGTAGGTAACTAATTGCTTTTCTCTTGCTGCTCTTAAGATGCTCTCTGTCTTTAACCCTTGGCATTTTAATTATGATGTGTGTTGATGTGGGCCTTATTGGGTTCATCTTGTTTGGGACTCTCTGCACTTCCTGGACTTGTAAGTCTATTTCTTTTACCAGATAGGGGAAGTTTTCTGTCATTATTTCTTCAAATAGGTTTTCAATTTCTTGCTCTCTCTTTCTCTCCTCTCTCCTCTTCTTCTGGCACCTCCATAATGTGAATGTTGGTATGCTTGAAGTTGTCCCAGAGACTCCTTACACTATCTTCATATTTTTGGATTCTTTTTTTTTTTTTTTTTTTTTTTTTTTTTGCTGTTCTGATTGGGTGTTTTTTGCTTCCTCTTATTCCAAATCATTGACTTGATTCTCAGAATCCTCTACTCTACTGTTGAATCCCTGTAAATTATGCTTTATTTCAGTTAGTGTATGCTTAATTTCTGACTGGTTCTTTTTCATGTCATTAAAATTCTCACTAAGATCCTTGAAAGTCTCACTAAGTCCCTTGAACTCTCATGAAGATCCTTGAATAACCTTACAACCATGGCTTTGAACTCTGTATCCAGTAGTTTGCTTGCTTCCATTCCTTCATTTGTGACATGTTTCTTTGTCTCTGCATTTTGGCTGCTTCCCTGTGCTTGTTTCTATGTATTAAGCAGAGCTACTATGTCTTCTGGAATTGGTAGAGTGGCCTTGTATAATAGGTGCCCTGTAGGGCCCAGTAGCTCAATCTCTCTAGTCACCTGAGATGAGCACTCTAGGTGCACCCCTGTGTGGGCTATGCACACAGTCTTATAGTTGAGCCTTGATTGCTGTTGGCATCTCTGGGAGGAGTTGACCTCCAGACCAATTGGCTGTGATGACCAGCTGCAACTACAATGGGAAAGCTGCTATGCAGGAGACAAGGCCCAGCTGTAAAGCAAGGCAGGCTGGTGCTAGTGCTGAGTCTTGGGCCTTTTATTGATAGTTTTGGGGCACAGATCTTGGGCCTTTTATTGCTAGATTTGGGGCAAGCTGTCACGAGCTGCAGGTTATTTGAGAGATTTCAGCAAAGTCTGAAGCCTGAGCCAGGACAGGCCACTCATATGGAAAAAGGGCTGCAAACAGCTTGGGCAGGGCTGAAAACCGGATGGGCCAGGTCTCAGAGAATCCCCAGGGTGGAGCAAATAGTGTGCTCCAGGCTGATTGAGACTCAGCTATGGCTGCCAGTCAGCCCTGCAACAGGGGAGTTTCCAGCACAGGAACAATGACCCTTGAGAGCAACTCTGTCTGGTAGAAAGCTTCCCCTGGGTTCCTGCCCTAATACCAGACAGTCCATTTCCTCCTCTTTTGTGTCTGGGTCCCCCAGAGCCAATTGTGCTGAAGCTCAGAGGTATCAAATCCAAGTACGTTTGTGCCCTGGCCCTTTAAAAGGAACAACTGGGTCTCCAGCAGCCTCTATGTCACTCAACCACAATCTCTGCTGATTTTTACAGCCTGTAGTTACAGGGACTTCTCTTCCCAGCTCTGGAACCCTGGGCTGGAGGGTCTGCTGTGAGGCTGGGACCCCTTGATCCTCATAGGTGGCCTTTGCAAGGATGATCTCCCTCCCAATTAAAAAAGTGGCATAGCCCTACCCAGTTTGGCTCAGAGGATAGAGTGTTGGCCAGCAGACTAAAGGGTCCTGGGTTCGATTCCGGTCAAGGGCACGTACCTCGGTTGTAGGCTCCTGGCCCTGGTCGGGGCATGTGGGAGGCAACCAATCGATGTGTCTCTCTCACATCAGTGTTTCTCTCTGTCTCTCGCTCTCCCTTCCAGTCTCTCTAAAAATCAATGGAAAAATATACTCCAATGAGGACTGAAAAAAAAACAAAACTGCACACATGGGTGCTGGACCAGCCTGGCCCGCGCCTCTGCCCTCCTACCAGTCTCAATGTGCTTTCTTCTTTACCTCTCTAGTTGTAGGACCTCCATTCAGCCAGCTTTCAGGTGGTTCTGAATGATGGTTTTCTGCATTTTAGTTGTAATTTTGATGTGGTTGTGGGAGGTGGTGAATACTGGCATTTACCTTCACCGCCATCTTGGTTCCTCCTTCCCTGTTTCCTCTGAGTCTTATTTTCTGTTTGTTTTGGTCTCTGTCTTTTATATTAGAAGTTTCCTCAAATATCTACTGATTTTTGGCAGTCCATTAGGAGTCTTGTCTGAACTCCAAATTTAAGAGTTAGGACCCAAAAGCCTGGCCAGTTTGGAGCATGTCAGTGGGGTTTGTCCAGCTGTGGCTTTGGGGAAGGGCCATAAGGTAAGATTCTGACAGACCACCGGTGTCAATAGCTATGTGACTTCAGTTAAGCTGATCATTTTCCTAAAGAAGACTCTTCTACATTTTCAGTACAGGGCCTCTCATTTGTCTCACTATGGCTGATGTCCCCAGGCCCAGATCCTTCTTGGCTCAATGAATCTGGAGAGCAAACCTCATCATGCTGATCCAGAAGCCCTCTAGGTGTTCTGAGCCCACAGCTATGGTCATCATGTTCACACAATTTTGTGTGCTGCTGCATTTTTTACCTTAATTATCGTAAGCATTTTTCATTTATTATTAAATGTTCCTGAAGTATCTCTTGGAAAAGTTGCATCACATTCTGTGAGGGAGGTTATCTGTGCCTTATTCTTTCAAGTTCAAAATTCTGAAGTTCAGAGGTCAACTTGGATGGGTAGGTGAGGCCAGCCCAATTGAGGTAACAACCATGGGACAGGTGCATATATTTATTCCCACATCTACAGCACTTCACATCTCTGTTCCAGGCACTGGGCTAGGTGATGGCAGAGAGGGGAGGTCCTCAGGACACACTGGCCTTGTCCTCAATGGTACAATGTGGGGAGGTGGCAAGAAAGCCATGAATCAGGGGAGGCTGGAAGGACTCCAGACTCCACAGACAGGGAAGTAGCGGTATTTGAGGGTTGCAGCTTGGTGATTCCCACGGTGGGAGTGAGAGATGAGAATCCTGCTCAGGGACAAAGAAAAAGCACTTGAAGAAAGCAGGAGAGAATCAGGAGAGAGCCAAGAGGCCTGAGTTTCAGGGGAGAGCATGTGAGGTTGTCAAACCGACCGAGGACAATGCAAGTGTCCAGGTCAGTCAGTGTGGGCATTTTTCATTCCTGTGCATTTGTGTCCTGGATACTGAGATGCTTTGCAGAGGGCTAGATCAGGGCATGATTTGCCTAAGTTAAGAATGACCCTCCATAACCTGCTGGTTTCCGCCTCCCCAAGGCAATAAGTAAAAGACCAGTTCCAGAAAACATGTGAGAAAGGAGTGGGAGGCAATAGCCTGCAGGAGACTGATCATAGCTCAGAATCCACCCTATCGGGTATGGCTGTGGCTCTGCCTTATACTAGCTGGTGACCTTGAGAAATATTCCCATCTTCTCTGAGAGTGAATATCCACCTCCTTCAAATGAGTTACCTGACAGGGCCACTGGGAGTTGGAGATAACTGTCCTTTGAACCCTCCACATAGGCCTCACACTCTATGAATCAAGGTGTGGACCCTCCCTTGGAGGAGTACAGTGATGCAGGGAAGGAGCCTGGAGTACCTGGATGGGGCAGACAGGTTGAGTCAGGGTGCATTTTACTTTCCTTCTTTGAGGCAAAATAAGGAAATCTATGCAGAGAGAGCCGCAGAGAGAAGGGGAGGGGCCAGGAGGAGGCAAAGCCAGAGCCCAGGTGGAGGGGAACTGAAGGAGTGGGGGCAAGGCCAGTGGGAACAGGAAGGAGATTGGCTCCAGAGAAAGTTCCTCCTGAGTAATACCATGTCAAGGAATGATGAACAGGGGTTAGGATGAGGAAGGGGAGAAACAGACTACAAGACAGGAAATGATTCCCTAGGCAGTATCTTTCTACCTGGGTCCCTGCCCTCACTTCATTGCACCCCTCCAAGAGTGAAGAATGGAGCCCCCAATGAGTAAGAGACAGCCTTGTCCAGCTGCCTGAAGCTCACCCCACAGACCACCTGTATCCCTATATCATTCTGGCCTCCTGGTGTAAGACTCCAGAATCCTCTACAGCCCCTTGAACATGTTGCCAGTTGGGAGCAAATCAGACCAAGGATCGGTGGTAGTCGAGATGTGCTCCCAGGCTAAGGTGTGGTCATTAGAGGCCCAAATAGGAGAGCCTGGGACCACCTCCCAAGCATCTGGGTTTGGGAACATCAAGGAGATTCTGCTTCTCAACTTCTGCACCTGGGAGAGGTGGCACAGTATGGTAGAAAGAGCAACTGTCTAACACACTGTGTCTTAGCAAGATCACTAAATTTCCATGTCTGCATTGAATGGAGCATTGCAGGGCACTTTACATGCATTATTTACTTAATCTTCACACACACCTTGTGAAGTAAGTTCATATAATTCCCTTGTTTTACAGATGAGGAAACTAAAATGCAGACAAGTGGGGCATTTGCCCGAAGTCACAGTACTAACCAGTGACAGAGTTGGTATTCAAATCCGGGTGGACCTTCTCTCAGGGCTGGGCTCTTGACCTCTCACCATGCTGCTGAGAAGTGGGCCTGAGAACACTAAATGAGGGCATTGACAATGCTATGACATGCCCTGCAAACTGTAAAGTGATGACTGAACTAGGTTATACAGGCTGAGAGACCTAGAAAGGCCCTTAGGTATCATTTCTTTGATCTCCCATTAAACAGATGGTAGACTGAGGTCAAGAAAGGAGCAGAGCCTGGAGCAGGAGGCAGGGGTGGGCTAGACTAGGTCAATGTTGGGTGGGGGGGGACATATGTAATACTTTCAACAATAAAGACTTGAAAGAAAGAAAGAGGGAGGAAGGAAGGAAGGAAGGAAGGAAGGAAGGAAGGAAGGAAGGAAGGAAGGAAGGAAGGAAGGAAGGAGAGCCCAGCTAGTGTGGCTCAGTGGTTGAGCATCACCCCATGGACCAGGAGGTCATGGTTTGATTCCTGATCAGGAACATGCCTGAGTTGCGGGCTTGATCCCTAGTAGGAGGTGTGCAGGAGGCAGCCGATCAATGATTCTCTCTCATCATTGAAGTTTCTATCTCTCTCTCCCTCTCTCTTCTTCTCTGAAATCAATAAAAATATTTTAAAAAGAAAGAAAGGAACAAAGACCTATATTGAGTCAATAGAGCAAAGCAGGAGCAGAGGCAGGCCTGAACCAGGCCCCAAGCCCCCAAAGACCCATAGGGGTCCAAGTGAAGAATGGCCATTTGGAGAAGTGTGGCTGGTTCCTCCCTGTAGCCTGGCCTGCGTGACTTCCACAGAGTAGGAGCCTGGCTGAGGACAGAGAGAAAAGCCAGAGGAGGAAGTGAAGGTGATGAGAAGACCTTCATTCCCAAGGCCTTGGAAGAACTTGAAGAAACAAAGGAATTTTACCTTGAACCCCAATCTTCGTCATCTCTTCCTAGCTGACACTGATCTGGGTCATGGTTCAGTATGGCTGACTCAGAAGGAGCCCGGGGTCCCTTGAGCTGAGGTCTGCAGTCAGACTATTCTGGACTCACTCCAAGATCATGACAAATCAGGTCACCACCCAACCCAGGATATCAACTCCTCCCTGCCCACACACTGGTCTCTGATCTGCTTCTACAGCCCCTCCCACCATACACCCCCAGACCCAGGCCAGCTGAGATCATTCCCCACACACAAGTCTCCCTGAACCCACCACCTTCCCAGAAAATAGGATCCATCAGAATATAATTTCAACAAAACTACAGCCCTCTTGATAAAAGTGTGTACGTCAAAAAGCACACACATGCCATGTAGAACATCTCTTGACAACAATCTACACTACATCTTATGTTTTACATTGGACAATATGACTTCTTTTTTTTTTCTCCCCAAAATCTTACCTGCTGGCAAATAAAGGTATAGACAGAAAGTAGAGTGCAGTAGCTTTGGGTTGAAGGGATGATATCTAAAGGTATGGAGGTTCTTTTTGGGGTGATGAACATGAAAATGTTCAAAAATTAATTGTAGTGATATTTATACAATTCTGTGAATATACTGAAAACCATTGAATTGTACACTTTAAATGGGTGAATTGAGTAGCATGTGAATTGTATCTCAATAAAGCTGCTACCCCACAACTCACACACACATGCACACATGCATGTGCACAGAGGAGCTGGCATCCTCCTGCCCCTTCCATGGTATCATCAGCCAATAGATTACCCATGACAGTGAAAGTTGTCACTACACACAGCCACTTGAGCCAGGATTCCAATGGTGTTGAACCACTTCCAACACAAATTTAAAGCCGCTGTTTTTTAGCAAAAAGAAAATACAATAATTATTTGCACTTATCAAGAGTGGTTGCTGTTCTCCCTAGGAGAGTGGCCACTGCCCCTCCCAGGCATGGGCTTTCTGATAAAGAGAGTTGGAGGGAGCCTGTTTTGCCTCACTGATGACCTCGAGCCTGGAATGACATCAGCCAGGGAAGGCCATTTCTCACAGGCAGCACCAAGGCAATGAGCTTCCACAAAGAAAAATGGTCAACTTGTTTTTCTTCATAGAATCTCAGAACCAAGGTGAAATTTGTAAATTCATGACTTAAAGCCAATTCCTTTGTTTTAAATAGCTCCACATTTCTTGCTGGGAAGAGCCCTTCTTAGTGTGGCATGAAACACCTGTGGTCTTCTTCTTGGCAGCACCCCAGCTTCAGTCCAGTCCCACGCCTCCTCCTCAGCCATGTGTGCAGGGCACTGACCACCAAGAGTAGCCCAGGTAGATTACTGGCCTCATCCCACTCACTGGCCAGTCATTGGCTGAAGGATGGGCCTGTGACTAGTGTGTGCCAATGAAATATGAGGAAGGATTTGCCTAAGGCTGTGGGACAAGTAAGGAGCTTCTTCACTTTTCGGGAAGAGCTTCTAGAAGCACATTGTTCTCTCTGGATGAGGCTGCAGATGTTAGTTGTCTATTACTGCTTAACAAATTACCCCAAACCTTAGTGGCTTAAAGCAACAAATGTTACCTTGCAATTTCTGTGGGCCAGGAATCCAGGAACAGCATTGTGGGTGGCTCTAGTTCAGGCTTTCTCGTGAGGGGCTGCTGTCACCTGAGGTTTGCCCAGAGCTGATAATCAGCTTCCACTCTCACTGAATTAAACCAGTCCTACTTTCAGCTGCGGTTGTCAGGGGACTCAGGTCTCCCTGGCTACTGATTAGAGACCTGTTTTCCACCTCATGGGCATCTCCCTGGGCTGCTTGAGCATCCTCACAACATGGCAGCTGGCTTCCCCCAGAGCACGTGATCTGGATGGGAGCAAGCAAGAAGCTGCATTCTATTTTGTGCCCCCTAGACTCTGAAGTTACTCGCTGCCACTTTCACTTTTTTCTGCTTGTTAGGAAGCTAGGCACTAAGTCCCTCCCACACTCAAGAAGAAGGAAATTAGGCTCCACTTTTTAAAGGAAGTATCCAAGAATTCATGGATATATTTTAATTTGCACTGATGAAGCCTGCAGCTCCAGAGATTTCTGGCAGCCATTTAGCAATTATAAAGAGGAGTCAGTTTTTAGAAAGATGTGAAGAAACAAGGCCCTTGATGCCACTGGAAAGATGCTGGATTAAACCAGCCCTAAACTGGGCCCTCTTTGAGACTTTCCAGTTACATGAGCCAATGAGTCCTCTTTATAGTTTCTGCCAGTTTGTGTTGGGATTTCCGCTGGTTGGAATCAAATGTCTCCTGATCCCCTCTTAGGAATGAAGAAGCCGGCATGGAGTCACATGGTGAGATCACCACAGCATATCACAAGGGCAATCCCACCCATTTTGGGAGGGGGTTCAGGGCACTGCCCACCCACTCATTGGGCAGCTTTGTCACCTGAGGTTTCCCCTTCCACAGAGGGGCCAGTGGGCTCTTACCCAAGTGACAATCAACCTAGGAGTGCCCTCCATCTGATGAGGAGACTCAGTTTAAAAGAAACTCCAGGACTGTCACACATCTGACATTTCTCATTTTGTTTCCCAGACAGAATGCCCGTATACTAGACTTTTTAGATCAAAACCAAACCCCAGAGACACATTAGTTGGGTCTCAGCAACAGGACCAGGTCTGTGCACTCAGGTCTTTTTGAGTCCTACACCCTCCAAACTCCAAAAGGCCATTCCAGATATGCCTCCCTATGCTTTCAACATCCAACTCAGACAGTTAAACCCCTGTGTGTAGTGGGAAAATAGTAAACAATATTAAGAGACTGAAGAATATGTGGTTGTGTTTCATATTCACTCCTTGTCAGCTGTGGGACCCTGGGCTTAGTTTTCAGATCTGCTTACAGAAACTTTAGTATCCACCTCACCAAACTATTGCTGGAAGTAATGAAATCATATACGATGTAAAAATGTATGTCAGAATTTTTCCTCCCTTTCTCTCTGTCCTACTAGTGCCCAAACTGAAACTTTCACACTCTCAAAAGTGATAGGAAATTAGGTTTCACCCTCACCAAGCCCTTTTGTTCTGAAAGGGACTCTAAATTCTCTGATGGGTGAGGCTGTACTAGTGAGCAGGCATGTTAAACCCTTCTTTGCCCTCTCAGGAGGGTTGGCCAGTGCTGTCCAAGCCTGTGCTCACTCCCCCACCGCATCTCCTGCATTCTGTAACGATCCTGCAGTTCTCGGGGTAGAATTTGTACACACTGAGATCCATCTAAAATGTTGTCTATGACTGAGAAGGTGATACTGACTGGGATCTGATTTGAATAAACAGAAAATGCAAATCACAGCCTACACAAGATAAGAGCCTATTCTCTCTCATGTAAAGGGAGCCAAAACTAGACAGTCTAGGGCTATTGAATCAGTCCTGTGGAAAACTCAGGCTCCATATTCCTGCTCCATGCATGCTAGCACTTGATTTACACACCCCAGCCCACGTCCCCAAAATGCTGTGAAAGCCCTCACCCTGCTGCTGGCCAGAAGGAGGAAGAAGAGCTAAAGAAAGCAAAAGGGGCCTCTTGCTGAGTCAACTGCATTGAAGCAGCCTTCCTCTAGGTCCCACACAAGTCCAACTACATCTCAGTGGCCAGAACGGAATTGCATGATTGCACCTAACAATAAGGAAGCTTGCAAATATAGTTTCTGCTTGGTGGCAACAGGCCCAGCTAGCAGTCTTGGTCACAGTAAGTTAGGACAAGTAAGGAGAGAATGAGAAGGAAGTCTAGTTCTTCCATCCACGAATAAGGCTAAGAATCTCACCCTGTCTGACATCTGAGTCTATTGCTCAAATCACTGCAGAATTTGCAGGGGACAGTATTGTGCCTGGAACCTCAGAAACCCTCAGCATCTGGCACAGTGCCTGGTACAGAACAAATAACCAGAACTTTCATCCTGCACTAATTCTGTCTCACGATAACCCCCTCTTCTCTGGGAAAGACTAAAACACAGAGGTGGGTCCCAAGTCATCCTCCCTCTGAACACAAATGGCGGTTCTACTTGAGGGTCAACTGGTCCCGACTGGGCCATTTGCAGGATCTTCTAGTGTTCATGTGAGGAAAGAGCACCAGTTCTTCTCTGATAGTCAAGTGGTAAGGTGTGAGGCTGTGTCCTGTCCACCTGGAGGGAAGAATGCAACAGAGAGAAAGAAGCCAGAGAAACTTAAGAGAAAAGCTCTGAGCACAAGGTCATGGCTAGGACCTTGCTCCTGTTCCAAGAGGCCCAGCTACAACTCTGTTCTTCTGATACCCCTGCTCCCCCATCTAAGTCAAACCCTCTCCCATCTACGTCACCCAACTCCAGCTAGGTTTCTGTCACTTGCCATAAAGAACTGTGACTGAGAAACCAAGATGGCAGCATAGGTAAACACCTAAACTGCTGCCTCGCACAAGAATTTCAAAACTGCAACTAAAAGACAAAACGTCTATCACCCAGAACCATGGGAATGGAAGTTCTACAACTAGAAGGAAAGAGAAAAGAGCATTGAGACGTGCACAAGCACTGAAAAGCTGAGGTACACAAGCGTGCAAATCGGGCTGGAGGTGGGCGACTGGGAGCACTGCTTTTTCAACCCAAAGGGAGACAAGCTCCCAATTACTCTGAACTCCAGTTTCTGGGGAGACACTGGGCACCCAAACTCCTACGGGGAGAAGCTGGACTGTCTGCCATCGGGTCAGAAAGTGAGGGTGACTTACTTGCAGAGGTGCGCACAGCAATCATTGTTTACTGTGCTGGGGTGTGGGACGCGGGGACTAAGAACCTGGCAGCCATAACTGTTTGCCACGCCCTAGCCTAGTGACTCCCTGAGACCCCGCCCCACACAACCTAAAAACCCACCCAAGCTCCACACAGTGGCTTTTGCATATAAATGGCCTGCCCTATCGCAGCTTAACCTAACAAACTGCAGCTCTGGTCAGACAGCTCCAAAACCTCCAAACCCCAAGCAAAGAGGAGAAAACAGTAGTTCTCGCTGTAGCTCCTGCTAGGTGGCCTCAGACAGTAGCTGACCTGCACCCCAATGGAGATCCAGAAGCTAGTGTATCTAGTGATCAGTGTGAGACGACACCAGATTTCAACTACTCACATCCATAAGTGACACATTCAAGAGGCAGACTCAGTGAGCACCAAAGCCCCACTGAAGCAAGTCCTGCCCCATAAGTGTGTCTCCAGCACAGCAGTTCTTCCATTATAGACACAGTGGGTCCTCACAGCCAATTGGCCTGGAGGTGAATTCCTCCCAGCAACACCAACAACAATTAAGACTTAACTACAACAAGGTTGTACACACAGTCCACAAAGGGGTGCACCAAGAGTGTCCACCTCAGATAACTGGGAGGCCGACCCACTGGGCCATATAGGGCACCTAGCATACAAAGCCACCCTACCAACTCAGGGAAGCAGCGAAAATGCGGAGACAAAGAAACAGATCACAAACAAAAGAAATGGAGAAAAACAAACGACTGGATATAGAGTTCAAAACCACGGTTATAAGGTTTTTCAAGAATTTCCAAGAAAAGGCCGATAAATTTAATGAGACCCTCAAGGATATGATAAAGGACCAACTAGAAATTAAACATACACTGACTGAAATAAAAAATATTATACAGAGACTCAACAGCAGACTAGAGGAACGCAAGAATCAAGTCAAAGATTTGAAATACAAAGAAGCAAAAAATACTCAACCAGGAAAGCAAAAAGAAAAAAGAATCCAAAAATTTGAAGATAGTGTAAGGAGCCTCTGGGACAACTTCAAGCATACCAACATCAGAATTATGGGGGTGCCAGAAGAAGAGAGGGAGCAAGATACTGAAAACCTATTAGAAGAAATAATGACTGAAAACTTTCCCTACCTGGTGAAAGAAATAGACTTACAAGTTCAGGAAGCGCGCAGAACCTCATACAAGAGGAATCCAAAGAGGACCACACCAAGACACATCATAATTAAAATGCCAAGGGCAAAAGACAAAGAGAGAATCTTAAAAGCAGCAAGAGAAAAACAGTTAATTACCTACAAGGGAGTACCCATATGACTGTCAGCTGATTTCTCAACAGAAACTATGCAAGCCAGAAGGGAGTGGCAAGAAATATTCAAAGTGATGAACAGCAAGAACCTACAACCAAGATTACTCTACCCAGCAAAGCTATCATTCAGAGTTGAAGGTCAGATAAAGAGCTTCACAGACAAGAAAAAGCTAAAGGAGTTCATCCCTGCCAAACCAGGATTACATGAAATGCTAAAGGGTATTCTTTAAGAAGAGGAAGAAGAAGAAAAAGGTAAAGATAAAAATTATGAACAACAATATGACATCAAATACATACCTGGCAACAAGTGAATCTAAAAATCAAGTGAATAAAAAGTCTGAAGAACAGAATGGACTGGTGAATATAATAGAATCAGGGACATAGAAAGGGAGTGGACTGATGATTCTCAGGGGAAGCAGGTGTGAGGGGTGCGGGAAGAGATTGGACAAAAATCTTACTCCTATGGATAAAAACAGTGGCGGGGGTAAGGGCATGGGGTGGGGTGGGGAATCAGGTGGAGGGGAGCTATGGGGAAAAAAAAAAAAGAGGAACACCTGTAATAATCTGAACAATAAAGATTTATTTAAAAAAAAAAGAAGAGGAAGAAGAAGAAAAAAGTAAAGATAAAAATTATGAACAACAAATACATATCTATCAACAAGTGAATCTAAAAATCAAGTGAATAAAAAATCTGATGAACAGAATAAACTGGTGAATATAATAGAATCAGGGGCATAGAATGGGAGTGAATTGATAATTCTCAGGGAGAAAGGGGTGCGGGGGTACAGAAGAGACTGGACAAAAATCATACATCTATGGATGAGGACATTGGGGGGAGGTAAGGGCAGAGGTTGGGGTGGGAACCGGGTGGAGGAGAGCTGTGGGGGGGAAAAGGAGAAACAATTGTAATAATCTGAACAATAAAGATTTATAAAAATAAAGTAAAAATAAAAATAAAGAACTGTGACTATTCCAGTTACCTGTTTCTCTCCAATAGAGAAGAGCTTCTGTGTCTATAACACATTTAATTAGAGAATAGTATTTGTCATAAGTCTTTCAGTAGCAAGTAGCAGAAATTGAGCTCAAAATGGCTTAAACAAAAATAAATACATAGCCAGGCTGGAGTGGCTCAGTTGGTTGGGCGATGTCCTGTGCACTGAAGAGTTGCCAGTTCAATTCTCTCTCCCTCTCTCTCTCTCTTTTTCTCGCTCTCTCTCTCTCCCTGCCTCTCTAAGCATGTCCTCAGGTGAGGATTAAATAATAATAACAATTATTATTATTATTATTATAAATAAATCCATTGACATAAATTCTAAGTCAGGGCAGAAACTGGTGATTTAATGGTGCTTCAGGGCTCGCGTACTCTCTCTGCAACTCTCCCCCTCTCTTGATTCTTGTTTGTCCCATATTGCTGCGCCCTCCTGCAGCCACCTGCACATTGCAAGAAAGATGCCAAGGCAGCTCACCCTCCCAGAAATAGAGGGAGCCCCTCTTCAATGACCACAGATCTCTGATTGTCTACCCTGTGTCACATGTCCACCTTCAGTCCATTCATAGTGTACAGCAAGCATGTCAAACTCAAAGGCTGACACAGACCAAATAAACAAGGTTTAAAAAACCTTGTTTTTTAAACCTTCAAATTTCATAGAAATGTAAGTTTATTTCGATAGAGACATGCTGAATACAAAGGGCTGAAATTAATGAGTCATCGTTAACATATAATAATAGGACATTTTAAATAAAAATTAATATTTTTTCTTGAACATTAACTTACCAGACATGGAATAACTGCACAAATTAATGAGCATAATGCAAATAAACCTATTTTTCTTGTTCTCAGAAAGCAAAATATTTCCTGTTGTGCACACCAAACAATTCAGTCCAAGACTAATGGCGTGGCAATCAGCTGCTAAAATATTCACTGCTAGAATTAGTGGAGAGAAATGGTGCGCCTGCGCATAAGGTGCGTAAGGAAAATGAATGCAACACGATTATAGTAATCAGTCATTAGCAAAAGTTGTAGTTCGTTATTAATAATGAAGTATAACAGGATATTGTAAAAATTAAGTTATGAAATTTTTATTAAAATGTTTCTTGCATACCATTATATTGCCTGGGCCGCAAAAATATGCATTGTGGGCTGCATGTGGCCTACAGGCCACAAGTTTGACATGCTTGGTGTACAGAGCCACTATGCTAGGGCATTTAATAGGTAGGCCTGTTTCACCACTCAGCCCGTCAGCCAGGGACCAGCAGCCCCTGTGGTTGATGGGAACCAGACATGATAGGAAAAGACTGTCTCTAAAAGCAGAGAGGTGCTGGGCAGACCACAGACAAAAAAATACACTTTTGCCTTGTGAAACAAGCTAAGGCTTTAGAGCCAAATAGACATGAGTTCAAATTCTGAGTCAACCACTGGTCTTGGGGGAACTAATTGATCCTTAATTTTTCATCTTTAAAATGGGGATAATCACAACTTCTTTTCAAGATTATTGCGAAATAATAAAACATTTGGAAAATTCCTAGGTTCTCAAAGTAACCCTACCACTCTCTTGTGGCTTAACTTAGGGCAGTGGTCTGCAAACTGCGGCTTTTTGGCCCCTTGAGTGTGGCTCTTCCACAAAATATCACTGCCTGGACAAGTCTATTTTGAAGAAGTGGCATTAGAAGAAGTTTAAGTTTAAAAAATTTGGTCTCAAAAGAAATTTCAATCATACTGTTGATATTTGGTTCTGTTGACTAATGAGTTTGCTGACCACTGACCTAGGGTATGGACCATACATAAAAATATAATAATAGATTATGTGGGTTGTTTTTTTAATACTCACCTGAGGATATTTTTCTATTGACTTCTAGAGAAAGTGGGAGGGAGGGAGGAGGTGGGGGAGTGGAGAGAGAGAAAAAAAAACATTGATGTGAGAGAGACACATTGATTGGTTGCCTCCCGCATGTGCCCTACTGGAGCTGGGAAACCTGTAACCGAGGTACCTGTCCTTGACCAGGAATCGAACCTGCAACCCTTTGGTCCACAGGCCGATGCTCTAACCACTGAACAATGGGCTAGGGCTATGTGAGGTTTTTTATTGGCTGTGTCAGACTGTTACCCCAGGTTGTGTCATATTGCCACTAAGTCAAACTGCACCCCCACCCCTACCCAGTTCCTTCCTCAGAGTGGGTTTCTTCTATGTTCTCATCCCACCTGACTCTTAAAAGTTTAAAGAGTCTGGGTTGGGGGTGGGAAGGACCCAGAGATGGTTAGAGAGAAACCAACCCTGGAGACAGGTCTGAAGGTTGTGGCATTGCTAATCTTGAGTAGTGGAATGTGACTCTGAAAAATAAATTACTGAATTCCTTTAGCTGTTCACTGTTCCTTTTTTATGCTTTCTTTTTTTTTTTTTTTTCCGGGGAAGGGGGGACCTGGGAGAGATCACGTGGCCATTTGAGGGTCGGGATACCTTACTCCCCACTCATACCCAGGGTTTCTAAAGACTGAGTGCTCATGCCCTGGAGGAAAGGGGACCCTGCTTTGGAAACTGTTTCTTATCATGGATCCTAGGCTATTCTTTTTGGCCAGAGGCAGTGAAATGAAAGGAATATGAAACAGAGTTTAACAGAACTTTTGGGGCAGAAGTAAAACAGCATGGTGGAGAGAAAAAAGGACCTGGAAGGGGCCTTGAGTCCTCAGTAGAGGAGTGTTCCCGGTTTAGAGGTCCCTGCAAAGGGACCTTCTGAGAGCTGGCCCCAGGCACACACACGCCCCCAACAAGTCTCCTATGAGAACTTAATCCATTTGGGCTGGACACAAGTCCTGGCCCTTATCTTCACTCAGCTACTCTATGGGACTCTCCCTGATCCCATAAGATTCCATGACCTCTTGTTGATGTAAGAAACAGAATTTTTATGAGTTTATTTGAGCCAAACTGATGACATATGCCAGGGAGCAACATCTGAAATGCTCCAGAGAACAACAGTTTTGCAGTTTCTTTTATGCATTTGAAATTAAGGAGGGAACATATGGAAGACTCTATGAAGGTGAGTGCAAATTGGATTACAGCAACAATTTTCATCTCATGACATGCATAAACTAATCACTAAAATTTTGAGGCACACCAAAAAAATACTATATTTTTGCAGATCTGACAAAAAATAGGTATAATTTTGATTAATTTACACTAGATGGCTATTGTTGTATTAACTGTTGTCATTTTTTTACTTGACAATCTAAGGGGAAAGAGGTCAGTGCCCTTGACTAAAGAGTCAGGTACTGCATGTTTTAAAATTTCCTGTGACCCATCAGTTGGAAATCACTGGATTGCAGGATAGTTAAGATTGTGCTTTCTAGAGGATGGTCCACTTTGGAAGAAGGGGTCTAAAAGGGTGATTGCACATTAGAAGGAGGGGTCTGAAAAGAGGCATTTCAAAGGTGTGTTAACTTAGATGTGCAGAAACAATAGACAGGGCTTGCTTAGGGCAAAGATAGCCTTTTACTAAAGAAGTTATGGTCTTGGGGGGAGAGCACCCACCATGACCTGCCCACTTAGGAATTTATGATCAGATCACTTTATCCACAGCTCCCTGATTTGGTCATCAATGCATACTTCAGGTTGATTTATGACCAACCTTTTGGTCAGATATGTGGTCTCACAGGATTTAGGAAGGCTCATTCCTAGGAAGTCTCAGTATCAGCATTGTCTTCTTAAAATGGTGGGCCACTGGGATGGGGCAATATCGTAACCATGGGATGTGAGTTGAAGATGAATTTTCCCAAAAAGGGAAGAGCTGGTAAATGGAAGGCAGCCAGGTCTTATGGTCTTCATTGCAAAACAAAACACTCCGGATCATTTTTATCTGTGAACTATCATGACCTGAGTCTTGCCTTTTGTCTCATTTTTCTGTATTTGGTATCTATTATAACATTTACATAAGCCATAAAAAAGACTTAAGTTATACATCTTCAGTAACCATAAACAGTTGGACTATATAGAAAAGCTTATAACTATATAGAAAATAGTTATATAAAGAACAAATATAACTATTACAATAACTAATGTCATTAGCAAACAGGTAAAGACAATCAAACAACTGTTTCTGAGTAAAACATCAATCCATTGGTACACAGGCCTTGTTGACGTCTTAAGATAGCAGTCTACCTCTGATGTCAGCATCTTCTCCTCCTTGAGGAATCTTTGATGTCTGTTGTAGACTGAGGCAAGTGTCAGAAATAGGGGTAGAGATCCCTTTGTGATTAGGCACCTGATAAGGTCCCTTCCAAGATGAAGAGATGAGCCTTGGGGATCTGGCACTGTGGTTCCTGCATGAAAACAGAAGCTGCTGGTGCCTGGACCTAAAAAGCCACTTTGGCCATCACAGTAATGTTTGCTATAAGAAGACAAGGAATTGAAAGACCAATAGGAATTCCACAATTTGGAACATGGCTAGCCTATAATAAGTGGATTAATTGATGTAATAAAACAAAACAAACAGCCTGGCCAGCTGGCTCAGTGGTTGAGCATCAATCTATGAACCAGGAGATCATGGTTCGATTCTAGGTCAGAGCACATGCCCAGGTTTGGGGCTTGATCCCCAGTAGGGGGTCTGTGGGAGGCAGCCAATCAATGATTCTTTCTCATCATTGATGTTTCTATCTCTGTCCCTTCCTCTCTGAAATAAATAAGAATATATATATATTTTTTAAAGGTTTGAAAAAAATAAAGTTTTGGTACATTAACTTAGATGCACAGAAACAATGGACAGGGCTTGCTTAAGGCAAAGATAAACCTTTTACTAAAGAAGTTATGGCCCTCACCAGTTTGATTCAGTGGATAGAGCACTGGCCTGTGGACTGAAGAGTCCTGGGTTCAATTCTGGTTAAGGGCATATGCCCAGGTTGCGTGCTCAATCCCCAAGAGGCAGCCAATCAATGATTCTCTCTCATCATTGATGTTTCTATATCTCTCTCCCTCTCCCTTCCTCTTGGAAATTAATAATATATATATTTTTTAAAAAAGAAGTTATAGCCCTAGCTGGTTTGGCTCAGTGGATAGAACATCAGCCTGAGGACTGAAGGGTATGGGGTTCGATTCCAGTCAAGGGCACATGCCCAGGTTGCAGGCTCAATCCCCAGTAGGGGGCATTCAGAAGGTGGCCAATCAATGATTCTCTCTCATCATTGATGTTTCTATCTCTCTCTCTCCTTCTCCCTTCCTCTCTAAAATCAATAAAGATATTTAATAAAGAAACCAGAACTCCGTTTTAAAAAAGAAGAAGAAGTTATATGGCTGGGGGGAGACTACCCACTATGACCTGCCCAGTTAAGAATTTATGTTCAAATCACACTTTCCATAGAACTTTTTTTCTCCCATACCCTATAAGTCCAGAGGAGCACCTGCACCCCAACTTGAGGGGTGATTGAGTAGCCTAGAGCACTCCCTGCTGGGGTGTGGGAAGGAGACACCACCTCCCTTCTCCCCATCATCACCACTGTCCTCACAATCCCCTGAGGCCTATCTGTGTTCCACCCCCACCCCACTCCAGCAACCTCACAGTCTCCAGGCTCCTGCCTCACCCAGAGACAAAGGGCTGCTTTAGGATCTCTTCACCTTACATCACTGAAAACATATTAAAATATGCTGTAAAATTTTTGAAAGGATATTTATAATTTTGCTCTTGAAACTTGGTGACGAAAATAGTACCATGTATTAGACTGGTGGAGTCAGACCAGATCTTGGTTAAGCAACCATGGTACTTGAGTTCTGGCTAAGAAAGATTTCAGACTTCCTTTCAAGATGGCAGCATAGGTAAATGTAGCACTCACTGCCTCCCACAACCACATCAAAATTTACAACTAAAATACAGAACAACCATCATTCAGAACCACCTAAAATCTAGCTGAATAGAAGTCCCACAAGCACAGAATCAAAGAAGAAACACATAGAGATTGGTAGGAGAGGTGGAGACACGGAGCAGAATCACAGAACCAGCTGGTCCCACATCCATGTGTGGTAGTATAAAATTGAGAGGAATATCTTGGCTGTGGAGGTTTCCCTGAGGAGCAAAGGGTCCCTGCCCCACACCAGGACTCCCAGCCCAGGGTTACAGGAAGAGAAGTCCCCACAACTTCTGGCTGTAAAAACCAGTGGGGCTTGTGGCAGAGGGACATGGAGGCTGCAGGAATCCCAGGCAGTTCATTGCACAGACTTACTCAGACTCACTCCCTCTGAGCTCCATTGCTAGAGCAGCAGCTTGAAAGAAACCTGGGACATTAAGGAAGGAACTAATTTGCCTGGAATCAGGGCAAGGGCTGGAGGGGCAGCTTTCTCCTAGTCAAAAGTGCTGGCCAGTGTTCCTTTGCTGAGCCCTCTCCACCACAGAGCTGATAGGCCGCACCATATCTGAATCTCAATCAACCTGGCTCACACTTTCTTTTTTTGTGTGTGTTTTTTAAAATAAATCTTTATTGTTCAGATTATTACAATTGTTTCTCTTTTGTCCCCCCATAGCTCCCCTCCACCCGGTTCCCACTCCAACCTCTGCCCTTAGCCCCCCTCCACTGTCCTCGTCCATAGGTGTACAATTTTTGTCCTGTCTCTTCCAACACCCCCCACAACCTTTTCCCCCCAAGAATGATCAGTCCACTCCCTTTCTATGCCCTTGATTCTATTATATTCACCAGATTATTCTGTTCCTCAGGTTTTTAATTCACTTGATTTTTAGGTTCCCTTGTTGATAGATATGTATTTGTTGTTCATAATTTTTATCTTTACCTTTTTCTTCTTCCTCTTCTTAAAGAGTACCTTTCAGCATTTCATATAATACTGGTTTGGTGGTGATGAACTCCTTTAGTTTTTTTCTTATCTGTGAAGCTCTTTATCTGACCTTCAATTCTGAAAGATAACTTTGCTGGGTAGAGTAATCTTGGTTGCAGGTTCTTGCTATTCATCACTTTGAATATTTCTTGAAACTCCCTTCTGGCCTGCATAATTTCTATTGAGAAATCAGCTGACAGTCGTATGGGTACTCCCTTGTACGTAACTAACTGTTTTTCTCTTGCTGCTTTTAATATTCTCTCTTTGTCTTTTGCCCTTGGCATTTTAATTATGATGTGTCTTGGTATGGTCCACTTTGCAAGCCAGAAGGGAGTGGCAAGAAATATTCAAAGTGATGAATAGCAAGAACCTACAACCAAGATTACCCAGCAAAGCTATCATTTAGAATTGAAAGTCAGATAAAGATAAAGAGCTTCATAGACAAGAAAAAGCTAAAGGAGTTCATCACACTAAACCAGTATTACATGACATGTTAAAGAGTCTTCTTGAAGAAGAACAAGAAGAAGAAGAACAAGAAGAAGAACAAGAAGAAGGGGAGGAGGAGGAGGAGGAGAGAGAAGACGAAAGAGAAAGTGAAGAAGAAGAAAATATGAACAATAAAATGGCAATAAATACATATCTATCAACAATTGACTCTAAAAATCAAAATAAATGAACAAGAAATCTAATGAACAAAATAAACTGATAAATAAAATAGAACTAGAGGCATGGAAACTTGGAACAGACTGACAAATCTCAGAGGGAAGGGGGGAGGGGTCAGGAAAGATTAACCTAAGAACTTATATGCATACATGCATAACCCATGGACACAGATAATAAAAAAGTTGGTAAAGGCTGGGGCAGGGCATGATCTGGTGGAGAGAGATAATGGGGAAGGGAGGAATTGGGGGGAACATCTGTAACACTCTCAATAATAGTTAAAAAAGAAAAGAATTCAGTGCCAAGGGAAAGTTTACTTAGCAAGTCACAGTGAGCCATAGAAGAAATGGGCTTCGGAAATAAGTTAGAGGCAAAAGCACCCTTGGAGCTTAGGAGAGAGAAAGGACCCTGCTGGGCTGTCTCACAATGGGAGAACAGCAACGTGTGCAGAGGTGAACACGCCTTTTGAGGGAAGGAATGGCAAGGAATGGGGCTTAGTGCACTCGGCACGCGCTGATTGTGGCTTAATGTATGGTCATATAGGGACAAGGACTTAGGGTATTTGGCAGGTGTTGATTGGTGGTTCAATGTACAGTCCATATAAGGTACCTGATATGTCCAGGCCACAGGTGCATGTCATACTCTGCCCACCCGTTGGGGGAAGGGAGGATCTATCAACTCTGGGATTGAGGTCCTTGTTTTCCCAGTTTTGTCCATTGCTAGGTGCCTAGAGTTCCCACCCTGGTGACCTTCTGTACCTGGCCCATCATCCTTCCTCTGCTCATGTCTGTCTAACTCAAAACCATTTGGCTAATTAAATCTGGAATTCTTATAAAATGAGAAAAACCTAGCCCATACATTTTTTAAAATATAATGAAATTTTTATGAATAGTAAATTTAACAATTAATGAAGTTGATATGTTACAATTGGACATTTGGTTAACAATCTATTTATTTCAATTTTGCAGTGTTTTTATTTTAGAGCCTGCAATTTTTTTTTCCAGTTGTCAAATTTTCAAGTGGGCCCCTGTGGAGGACCTAAGCCATGGACTCCTCCAGTGGGCAGCACATAAGTAACCTGGGCCTGTGGACGAAAAGGGGCCACATGCTAACATGGCTAATTTAGGGAAGGCCTGCGTGGTGGCCTTGCAAATTTATAGACCTAAAGTAACCACAAAGGATGATCTGAAATTAAAACCTTTTAGTTAAAGAACAGTTTATAGTGAGTAGTCATGTCCGAGGCCAGGATCTCCCAGGACAAAGATCAACTTGGATCTTTACTGAGCCAATTGGGTTTTTTTTTTTGCATCTAAGATAACATACCTGTGGAATGTCAGGGTAGCTTGTAACTTCCCATTTTCCAGACCCCTCAGGACACAACAAATGGCACCCCAGCCGAAATCACAAATTCACTCATTGTGATTGTTATTGTGTTAATTGTTGACTGTTAACTTCCCTATACCCACCTATGTAAAAGAAGTATGTGTCTATCATTTTACTTTTTATCCAATACCAGAGGTTTCCCCATTTTGCTTTCCCCTACCTCCCTAATCTATCACCAATGGATTTCATATAACCCACTATGTCTCCTCCTTTAATGATAATTTATAAAAATAGGTGAAAAACCACCATTCTCCGGAGCATTATCCCAATACTTTGAGATTCTGCTTCCCCGACAATTGGGCTTAAATAAACCTACAAAAATTCTTTACAGGTTTTGAATATTTTATGTTAACAGCCAATAGGTCTTCCCTATCCTCCTCACAAAATATACACCCCTGTACACACATACACACACACAAATATACACTCACACATAAAGACATACTGAGGAAAAACATCCCCTTGACTGGACTGTGGAGACAGTCTAGCTCCAGAGGAGGAAGATAGTGTGTAATAGAATGAAATGCTCCTTTTTCTGATGGCCTTAAGGCTGTTATTTCCTGCTATAGATATGCTAATTATCTAGAGCCCTTGTTGGCAAACAGCGGCTCCTGAGCCACATGCGGCTCTTTGGTCCCTTGAGTGTGGCTCTTCCACAAAATACCATGGCTTGGGTGAGTCTATTTTGAAGAAGTGGCGTTAGAAGAAGTTTAAGTTTTAAAAATTTGGCTCTCAAAAGGAATTTCAATCGTTGTACTGTTGATATTTGGCTCTGTTGACTATTTGCCCCACCCTCTGCCTGACTGTCTGTCTGTGTCAACATTTCCACATCCTCCTTGTCAGGCACTACGCTTGTACCACAGAGAAGCCTCTCACAGCCCTCCAGCCCCAGGATCCAGCTGCTGGGTGAAAGATGAGACAGCGGGCGGAAAACTAGGTGCTCAGGAATGTCCAGACCGCAGGTGCAGGTTGCGTCATACTTCGTCCATCAGTTGGGGGAAGGGAGGATCTATCACTGGGAACAGAGGCCATAGTCCCCAAATAGGTCCAGGCAACTGCTCTGTGGCTGACTGTGAAAACCAGAGTGACTGGTCTCTTCCTCAGTCTCCCTGGGTCCATGCCAACCTCCAAAGCTGGGTTGTCTCAGCCTCTGTGTCCTTAGCAGCTCCAGCCTCCAGAGTAAGGAAGCCCCTTCCAACCTGACATAACATTGCTTCCATCCCTGTTTCTAACTGGCCCCACCTGTTACAGGTACAAGATTCGTGTGCCTAGTGCTTCAAAAGAAAGGCCAATATGCAATACATTAGAGTTTGGAGTAAGGAAAGGTTTATTGAGAAGGCCCAGATGAAAATGATGGGGGTGCCTTATAGCTCCCACAAATCCATCTTAAGAGTCTAGAATTCAGGTGTCTTTTATTGTCAAGGGAAGGGAGGAGGGGAAAGGCAAGAGGTGGGTGAGGGCTGTAGTCATCTAGGCAGGTGTAGAAAGGGAGAGCTCAAAATTTCTAAATCCTTTTGTTCTTCATCTGTTGACCCCCAACTGACTGAGTAAATTTTTGAAAAAAGTCATTACTTTGTGCATATTTCCCCACCTCTGACTGGGAGCTACTCAAGCCTTAAGCAGAATTCCTCTAGTTCAGTGGTTGGCAAAAAAAGGGGTGGGGAGAGCAAGTGGCTGAGAAGAAACTGGAATGAGGGCACGAGAATGGCAGGAAAAGAGATGGTTTGTGTGACAGTCCTTAGGGGAAAGGAAACAGGATCTCCCATGGTGGCCTGGGAGAGCAGCAGCAGCAGCAGCGGGTGTCAGGGCCAGCCCAGGAGTGGGGGTGGCTGAGCACTGGCAGGGGGTTTCGTTACCCCAGCCTTCTGGAAGGCAGAGGCAGCGGGGTCTGGAGAGACATCTGTGCTCGGTAACAGTGTTCTCGCTCTCTCCCGCCCCAGCCTCCTTCGGAACCAGAAGCCGAGAAACGCCACTTTGCTCTTGCTGGATATCTCTGAGGTATCCAGGTATTCACTGCATCCAGCCTCCTGGTTCGCTCCAGAGCCTCAGCCAGCGCCTGTGCCACTAGGTGGAGCCCAAGCTCCCGGTAACAACGCCGGGCTGGGTGTGAGAAAGGTGGGCTCCAGAGGCAGCGGACTGGGGAAGAGGGGCTGAGTCTGGGCCCTACCAAGTATGGGAAGGAGACGGGACTGCCATCCCAGCCTCAGCCCAGGATGGCCTTATTAAACCTTCAAAGTCTGTCCTAGCGGTAAGGCTAATGGCCCCAGAGCGGACCACGACAGCCGCAAACCCCCATTTATCAGATGAGGAGCCTGAGCCCTGAAAGGGTGTGAAGGGGAGCCAGGACAGAGCTGAGGCCAGAGCCCGCGCCACTCAGGGGACCCAGGCTCTGCCCGTGGGGAGGACGCAAGTGAAGGTGCCGCTTCCAGAAAGGGCGACCCTAGGAACGGGCACTGCCGGGGTACACGCTTGGCCCCCGGCGCCGGTCTGTCCTCCCCAGTACCTGCAATGGTGGGGCGGGCGCGGGGGAGAGGAGGTCAGGACTTGAGAGAACCAGCGCTGGTAAGCGTGGTCAGAAGGTGCCCTCACTCCCGGACTGCTAGTGGAGGCGGCGGGGTGGGGCCTGGGCCTAGTGGCTCCGCATTGGACGTGAGGGTTGCTGGAGTTCTTGGATTGGCTAAGGCTAAGGGGGCGGGACCAGGGGCGGGGCTGAGAGCCCTAAAGATGGGAAAGAGCGTGGGTGGAGGAGGCACGGAGTCAGCGCAGTTGAGATACATTACTTGGCTTCCCGGCCTGAGCTACGGAGCTGATCCGGGCGTCTGGGATAAGCATCAGGCCTGTGGTCTGTAGGCACAGGTGTACTGCAGGAGAGGAAGCACCAGGCCCCCTCAGTTTTCCCAGTCCTGAATCCAGGATTCTACCTGCCCCACCCTGAGGAACCATTGAGCTCCCACCAGAGGAACCAGATGAGTGTCCACTCCTTCTCCAAAATGCCACCCCTTCTTGGGGGTAAGTTCCTCAGCAGGGACTTGACCCCTCTGAGTGCAGGAAGTTGGAAGAGCATAGGGTGACAGCAGTAGGTGGGACATGCTTTATTACAATCAAAGCAGCCCAAAACTGACTGGTCAGTGGCAACTTATATACACGCTCAAACAAAAGCAGCCTCGTGCCAAATAGTGACGCTGTGCTACAATAACATAAGCACCCTTATGCGTGCTCTTGCGCAGTACGTATAGTGCTACTGCTGCGTTATAGCCCTCAAGCATGCCTAGGGCAAAGGGGCTTTTAACAGTAATACTGCTGTGTCCTCGCCTGCACGCATGTGCTTATGGTGAGTAGGCCTTGAACCTCTGACTACTCTGGTCAGGGGCCCCACACCTCCTCTCACTAAAAACCTGTCCCCTTGTTACAAAGAAGGTGAGCCCTCAAACCAGGGATCCTGGCAGAACACAAAGGATGCTCGGGAGCCAGAGAGCAAGGCAAATATATTTACTCCTGCAGAACGGTATGCAGCCAACACAGTGTCTGGGAGCACACACACACCGAGCGGGCAGTCCGCTTGGGTTTTTATCCCTAACGCATGCTGTCTGTCTCATATATATATATATATATATATATATATATATATATATATGTGTGTGTGTGTGTGTGTGTGTGTGTGTGTGTGTGTATATATATATGTGTGTGTGTGTGTGTGTGTGTATATATATATATATATATATATTATTGATTTCAGAGAGGGAGAGAGATAGAAACATCAATGATGAGAGAATCATTGATTGGCGGCCTCCTGCATGGCCTCACTGGGTATCAGGCCCACAACACGAGCATGTGCCCTTGACTGGAATTGAACCTGGGACCCTTCAGTCCACAGGCTGATGCTCTATCCACAGAGCAAACTGGCTAGGGCTGTCCCTCACTCTTGATTGGTCAGAGTTTAGGCTAACATTCTTGCACGATTGGCTAATTTAAAGGAAAAAGGGAAGAGTTGACCTTTGCAGTTTTTATATGGCCGGTGCTAAACCTTCTTTGACAGAAAAGTTTACTTGTTTATTTTCACACCCTCTACCTTCATCTTTCCTTTTTAAAAAATCTCTTCCAGAGTCCAATGTTACATCACACTTACCTTTGTACAACCAGTGCTCAGCACAAAGACCCCAGCTTTTCACAGTGTCTGGAGAGCAGGGGAGGGCTAGGGGGCCACATGGCTACTTATATGCCATGAGTGCAGTGTTCATTCCCCAGAAATGTACTAGCACCTGCCATGTGCCAGACACTGCTCCCAGAGATAACTGGGAGCAAAACAGAAATGGTCACTGCTGTTACCAGTTTTCACAACAAACTGTAGGATAAGGAGGGAGAGAGAGACAGAATTTGAGACAACTAACATGTTATCCCCACGCTGGAGAGGTGAGTGAGCAACCTTTGGCTTAAAGAGTGGGGGTAAAGAGGTTTGCAGAAATGTGTTAGGGTTAAAGGTAAAATGGTCAATTATCATGAATATCAAAAAGAAAACTTGCCCCCTTGTCTTTCCTCTATAACAGGGTGCTGCTTCAAGAAAACCAACATGTGGCCTGTGGACTAAGGGGTCCCAGATTTGATTCCAGTCAAGGGCACATGCCTGGGTTGCAGGCTCAATCCCCAGTAGGGGCCATGCAGGAGGCAACCAATCAATGATTCTCTGTCATCATTGAGGTTCCTATCTCTCTCTCCCTCTCCCTTCCTCTCTGAAATCAATAAAAATATGTTTTTTTAAAAGAAAAGAAAACCCACTTGCAGCCCAGGCTGGTGGCTCAGTTGGTTGGAATGTCATCCCATGCACCAAAAAGTGGTAGGTTTGATTCTAGTCAGGGCACACACCAAGGTTAGGGGTTCGATTTCCAGTCGGGGCCTATATGGGAGGCAACCCATCAATGTTTTTCTCTTACATCAATGTTTCTCTCCCTCTCTCTCTCTCTCTCTCTCTCTCTCTCTCTCTCTCTCTCTCTCTCTCTTTCTCCCCCTTCCCCTCCCCCCCCCATCTCTCTCTAAAAAAAATCAATAAAACATCCCAGCCATTGTGGCTCAGTGGTTGAGCATCAACCCATGAACCAGAAGGTCACGGTTCAATTCCCAGTCAGGGCACATGCCTGGGTTGTGTTCTCAGTCCCCAGTAGGGATAATGCAGGAAGCAGCCAATCAATGATTCTTTCTCATCATTGATGTTTCTATCCCTCTCTTTCCCTTCCTCTCTCTAAAATTTAAAAAAAAAAAATCAATGAAACATATCCCCAGATGAGGATTTTTAGAAAAAGAAAGAAAGCAAATGCCAATCCACAGGTAAGTTCTATTTGGGAAGAAGGGAAATAAATTAGTTGTTTTACTCTATCCAACAATCAACCATAAGGTTTCCTTACAGGGCAAACCTCTTTTGAAATCTAGCCAGTTTGTCTCAGTGGATAGAGCTTCAGCCTGTGGACTGAAGGATCTCAGGTTCTATTCCAGTCAAGGGCACGTACTTCCATTGCAGGCTCCTCCCCGGCCCAGGTCCTGGTTGGGTGAGTGCAGGAGGCAACCAATTGATGCATTTCTCTCTGTCTTCCCCTCTCTTTTCCACTCTCTCTGAAAATCAATGAAAAAAATATCCTCGGGTGAGGATTTAATAAATAAATACTCTGAACACATCAAGTTAACAGTTCCCTCAGGACAGTGCAGCCAAGACCACTAGAGGGCAGCAGAGAAGTGGAAATGCAAGAAGAACCTTGGTTAATTCCCACCTGCCCAGAGGGTGTGAGGAACTTAATAATAAAAAAAAAAATGCCAATTATAGTTCATATTTATTGAGTGGTCAAAATCTGAGTATATGTATATCCTGAACATATACCCCACATGCCTCAAAGAGATGTGGCCAGGGGGAGGTGGCACCAGCCCACCCCATCAGCACCTGCAACTGGACCCAGCCTTCCAATGCCCTTAGGTACCCACCACCATGCTGTACCCTTCCAACTGCTTCGGCCTCTTGGGCTCAGATGTGCCAAGTAGGCTGCAACCCTCCCTCTCCCTCGTCCAGTAGGCAGCCCCACCTACCCCCACCATTAGCCTGGCTCAGTCCTCCTCTATGAAGTCAAAAGGGGTTAATCGTGCCCTAGCTGGGTAGCTCAGTTGGTTAATTTCATCCTGATATGCCAAGATTACAGGTTCAATCCCCAGTCAGGGCACATGCAAGAATCAATCTCCCCCCACTTTCTTTCTCTGTAAAATCAATAAAGAAAAAAAAGAAGGGACTAATCAGGAGTGGCGATTGCTGATGAGAGGTTGGGGTCCAATGAGGATTTAGAGGGCACTGGTGAGCATCCTGTCCAGGTAAACCTTGAAAGGAGTTTTAGCCTGGACAGTCTTTTGTGGGGGCTTACATTGTGCATTATAGATGTTTAAAAACATTCATGACCTTTATCCACTAGATGCCAGGCAATAAATGTTTCCAGATGTTGCCAAATGTTTCCTTCATTGAGAACCATTGTAAAAGCTGCAGGAACACCCTGGGCTAGTTGAACAGTAAGTTCATCAGTGTGCCCCTCTGTAAAGTGAATGGGTAGAGTGAGTGGCTTTGTGTGTGTGACTGCTAAATGAGGCATTGGGCAGACTCCCTCTCCTTTCTTATCCCTGACCTTCCCAGATTTTAAAAGGTCTTTTACCCAACGAGGGGAGTGCAACTTTTAAGAAAGATCATGAGAGGACCAATTCTTACCCAAAGTTCTAAGGGAGGGGGACTTTAGGCACCCTTTCTGAAGCCAGCCCAGCTACACAACTTTTCCACTGCTCCTGCTGTGGCCAGGGTGCAGAAAGTTGGCACAACGCCATGGGGGAGGAAGCAACAGGACCAGTTCTCTGTGTACCCTGCCAAGGCCGCCCACACCTGCTGACTCTCTGGCGCCCCTCAGCCCTGGCCTGGGAAAGGTGGCTCCCCTCCACCCCAGTGCCCACAAATGTAGTCCCAGCAGGGGCCTTATCTGTGACCCTAGAGAGCTGGGAGAAGTGGACAGGGCTGGAGCCAGTACTGGTGGCAGGTGTTGGAAGCAAGTAATCCCACTTCTCTAGGCAATGCCTGTGTCTTTCTCTCCAGCAGCCCTTTGTTGAGCACTGCTGTGTGCCAAGCTCAGCTGTAAGAGCCAAGGTCAGCAATGAATTCAGCAGTGAACTGAAAAATGTTTAACAACCAACTCTGGGATGCAGTGAAGGGTTCTGATCTGTGGCACTTGCCCACTTCTGTGGCGTCAGTATTTCTACCATGGCAAGTATCAAGCCACCAATGCAATGTCTCTTAAGACTGAGTTGGACTCTAGCTGGTTTGGCTCAGTGGATAGAGCATTGGGTAGAAAGTTCGATTCTGGCCAAGGACACATGCCCAGATTGCGGGCTCAATCCCCCATAGTAGGATTGGCAGGAGGCAGCCAATCAATGATTCTCTCTCGTCATTGGTTTTCTATCTCTCTATCTCTCTCTCTTCCTCTCTGAAATCAATAAAATATCCTATATAATAGCAGCCTAATATGCTAAGTGTCTGGTCGTCCAGTCAGCCATTCAACCAATCAAAGCGTAATATGCTAATGATATGCTAAGGCCACTCAACTGCTCGTTATGACATACACTGACCACCAGGGGGCAGACACTCTGACCGGTAGGTTAGCTTGCTGCTGGGATCCGGCCAATCAGGACTGAGTGAGACAGGCTGGTCCCTCCCCAGCTGGCCAACCTCCTGTGTCCCTCCCCAGCCCTGATCATGCACTGGTGGGGTCCCTCAGCCTGGCCTGTGCCCCCTCGCAATCTGGGCTGAGAGACCCCCCCCCCAAGTGCATGAATTTTGTGCAACAGGCCTCTAGTATCTACACTAATAAAAGAGAAACTTGCAAATTACCATCACTCCGCTATGCCAAACAGCCAATCAGAGTGAGTATGCAAATTAACCTGAAAAGATGGCAGCCCCACCCCCCAGCCACTCCTGGCCTGTGGGAGTCAGAGAAGTCGGGCGCTAGTGCCTGAGGCTGGCTGTAGCCAGGGAGATGAAGAAGCCGCCTGCCCCGTGATCCCAGGCTGCAGCCAGCTGCAGAAGCCACCCGCCCCGCATCCTCCTGCCCCACATCCTGGAGGAGATGGAGAAACCGGGCACCAGCGCCTGAGGCTGGCTGCAGCCAGGAAGACCAAGAAGCCGCCTGCCCCGTGATCCCAGGCCGCATACAGCAGCAGAAGCCTCACATCCGCCTGCCCTACATCCTAGGGGAGACGGAGAAACCGGGCCCCAGTGCCTGAGGCTGGCTGCAGCCTGGGAGACGAAGAAGCTGCCTGCCCCATGATTCCAGGCCGCAGCCAGCTGGAGAAGTCGCCCACACTGCATCCCAGGGAAGACGGAGAAGCCGCCCACCTGCGGTCCAGGCGCCAGAACCTGCAGCTGGCTACAGCCTGGTAGACGAAGAAGCCACCCACCCTGCAGTCCCAGGCACCAGCACTTGCAGCTGCAGCCCAGGCGAAGCCACCTGCCCACCATCTCCTGCAGCTGCAGCCAGCCTTGGCACCTATGACTGACCAGAGGGAGGGAAGCCTGGATCCCGGGTGCCTGTGGTCAGCTGGAGGAGGGAATCCTGGGTCCCAGATGCAGGGCTGAGGCAGAGGTGGTTAGAGGCAATCAAGCCAGCAGGGGAGCAGTTAGGGACAATCAGGCTGGCAGGCAGAAGCAGTTAGGGGCAATCAGGCAGGCAGGCGAGCAGTTAGGAGCCAGCAGTTCTGGATTGTGAGAGGGATGTCTGACTGCCGGTTATCCCCTGATGGGTCCCAGATTGGAGAGGGTGCAGGCCGGGCTGAGGGACACCATTCCCCCCTCCCCCACCACCCCGTGCATGAATTTTGTGCACTGGGCTACTAGTATATATATAAAAGACTAAGTTGGTTTGCACCATTATATAGTACATCTGTTACCACCAGATCTGATAGACATAAGTAACCTTATGAACATAGATAACAAAATAATTAGGAAGTGATGTGTTTTTAGTGTCCATTGCCATTTTTAACAAAAAGTATTTAACTGTAAATTATGTAATTTAATTGTTAACAATGACTGCATTTAATAACCAGTTCACAAAATTCCTGCAAATTTAATCATCTGCTCTCACATGCCAGTACAAGCCAACTCCAGCTCCCCACTGGTAACTGAATGTGGTCCATGACCTCAAGATTACACTCTCTAAGGAAGACAGGCCTATTCATTGTGAGGTCATTGGTGGGGGACAGAGGGATGGAGAACCTGAGAGTCAGGGAAGGCTTCCTGGAGGAAGTGGTATCACACAGAAACCAAGGGAAGAATGAGAGTGTCCCAGATAGTAGGTGGGGAATGTGCCAGGCTGAATGTGCCAGACTGACGAAAGACCAGGACAGGAGAAAGCACTTAGCATAGACTTAATAAAAAATGAGAGATTCAGTCTGGCTGAGGGGAAGGTTGGATTCCAGTGCAGATTCTGCTGTCACTTGAGGCACTCTGTCCTTCTCAAGGTTTCTCCCTTGTCAAATTGTGTCTCCAAGCCTGTTGATGTTCTAGAGTAATCAGGCATCTATGGAGGGGCCTCGTGACTATATAAAGCTGGCCCTCCAAAACCAAGTCTTTACCTCTCTCCCTTCCCCCTTTCACCCAGATCCCAGGTGATCCCCAAAACTCCTGGTTTGGCAGCAGAAAGTAACTGTAATTACAGTCATTTCTAGAATAAAGTGCTGCCTCCTAATTACTAAGCTGTGTGTGTCATTCCAATTACATGTCTAAGGAAGCTTCTAAGGAGCCCCTCCCCGGGGCAGCCTGTCAACTGCAGCCCCCAGGCCAACCAGAATGTCATGGGGGCAGAGCAGGCTAGTGGCTGCTGCTGGACCTCCCTCTGTGGCTCCCTCCATGCCAGCCAGGCAGGAGATCTGGTTCAGAAACCTGCCTGCCTGGAGTGGTGCAGGGAGAAGGGAGGCAGGGGAAGTGCCCCAAGAAGAGGCTCTCTCTGGAGAGGTAGGAGGCTTCCATTCACACGGCAGTCATGCTGGGCCAGTCAGTGCAAGTCAGAGCTTTGCAGCCAAGGAAGGGGGCTGTTTACTGTTTAGGACGCAATGGCGCCACCACCACCCCTGAACCCTTGCTATATATAGATTCTCTGGCCTCATATCTATCACCATCCACTGCAAAAATCCCCTCAGCAATGACCCTTACCCTTCAGAGAGCCATCCAGCCCTGCCTCACACATTTCCTAGTACAGGGAGCTCAGATCCTCAAGAAGAAGCCTGTTATCTTTGGGGGTTCCCTTTCTGAGAAGACTCTTCCTCAAACCAAGAGAAACCTCCCTCTGCAATTCCTACCCACAGGTCCCCTCTCATCCCCTAGAGCAGTGGTTCTCAACCTTTCTAATGCCGCGACCCTTTAATACAGTTCTTCATGTTGTGGTGACCCCCAACCATAAAATTATTTTCGTTGCTACTTCATAACTAATTTTGCTACTGTTATGAATCGTAATGTAAATATCTGTGTTTTCCGATGGTCTTAGGCGACCCTGCTAGCGGTTCTCAACCTGTGGGTCACGACCCACAGGTTAAGAATCGTTGCTGTACAGCCACTAGCTACAATAATGGAAACGCCAGCTTACAATAATGGAAAATTTTCAGTTGAACAAGCAATTACAAAAGTTACAAAGTATGGGAGAATGTAGATCTATCTTGCGAAAGCAGATTGTACAGAAGCAGAATTGAGCAAAGTTAATAACCTCTAAAAGTTATTTACAGTTTCTACTCCTGGAGCTACTGAATCAGTGGGAATCAATCTCCTGTAGTTCTGGTCCACAGGCACAGAAAAATTACCTTTGTGATGTGGGATGGATTTACTTTAAAACAAAGGGCAGGAGTCATGCCTGGCTGGAGCATGACGAACCACATGCTTCTGAGCGTGGGTCACCTGCCAAACCTTAATATACAGTTGGGGTCTCTGTCCTGACTTGGGGTCACTTACACCAGAACATTCCCTACTGGTCTTACCGGGGAATCAAATCGTTGATTCCTGCTGTTCCCATTCCTCCTCTCGAATGGGTTGGTAGTAAGTGTGTGCAGAATTAAGAATAGCAGGGTTAAAATTCAAACAGCAGTTTTTACCCAAGTATGGTTGCTACCATACTTCAGTTTGGCTCAGTGGATAAAGTATCGGCCTGTGGACTGAAGCGTCCCTGGTTCGATTCCAGCCAAAGGGCACATGCCTGGTTGCGGGCTCGATCCCCAGTAGAAGTTGAGCAGCCAATCAATGATTCTCTCTCATCATTGATGTTTCTCTCACTCTCATTTCCTCTCTGAAAGCAATAAAAATATATTATAAAATAAAATAAAATACTTTCTCCTTTTTGTGAGATGCCTTTTACTTAAAAAAAAAAAAAAAAAAAAAAAGCAAGTGTGAGTTTGTGAAGAGCAGAGAGCAGCTCATGCCCTTCTGGCCAGGTTGGAAGCTCAGGAGACTGGGGAGTTCAGTGATTAGAAAGAAGGAAAGGTGCCAAGGTAGTGAGATAGAGACCAGCTTTGGGGGGTGAGAGGTTTGCGACGCAGGAGACAAGACACAGAGAGTCCAGGCGATTAGAAAGGGGGAGTTTTAATCTTGTGCTCCCGGGCGAAAATCGCTGGTCCGAGGGTGGGCCAGGGAAGTTCGCGCCAAAAAGGGGCGTAGGCACTTCTTTTATACAGCTGTTTAGTGAGGGGAGGGCGGAGGGCATGAGAGTTGTGGAATTCCGCCTCGGGGCAGGGGTCTAGGAAGTTGCCAGTTATCTCTGCCACCATCTACCTTGCATATGCATGCATAGGCTCTGGGCTGCCCCCCTACCTGGACCTAACATCCCGGCCTTTTGGTGATGGGGGCGCCGAAATCATCCTGGCTACTTCCTGCTGACCAGGGGCGAAGAGGGTGGGGAATGTTAAAGGCCAAGGTCAGGCAGAGGCAGGTCGGAGGGCAGCCGAGTGTAGGGGTGGAGCAGGAGCTGGTTTACAGTCACCCGAGACATTTCCGCGATCCGGGAGCTGATGAATTTGAGGAGGCAGGGAGCTAGGGAAAAAAGGACACAGATGAGAATTAAGGGCCCTATCAGGGGTAGGATCCAGGTCGCTAAAGGGCTTTGGAGCCAGCTGAAAAGAGAGTTGTCCCGGGAGTGTCTTGCACGTAATTCTTCACTCAGCTTAGTCAGGGTCTGCACGTTCTGTTCCACCACTCCGGACTCGTTGATGTAGTAGCAGCATTCTTCTTGAAGGAACATGCAGGTTCCTCCTTTTTCCGCAGTAAGAAGGTCTAGGGCCTGTCGGTTCTGCAGTGCTATTTGGGCTACTGATGTTACTTGCCGCTGCAGGGAGGCTAAGGAGGCAGTAGTAGACTCCAAGGCTATCTGGAGTTTGTCATTGAAATCCTGAGCAGAGATTATGCTGTTCCCGAGAGCCCCCCCAGCTAGGCCTACTGAGGTAGCAATACTTACCCCCAACATGACAGGGAGGAAGGTGGGCAGGTGGGCCCGGGGCTGGGATGAAGGGAGCAACCAGGCAAGCTCCGACTCTCCATACAAGGTTAGTTGGGGAACTACTGTGACCACGAAGCAAGGCCCAGGGTCAGAGGAGTTTATGCAGTTGCTTAAAGTGCCATTGCACCAAAAGAAGGTACCCGGGCTGGCCTTGGTGGGACTGGCTGCAGTGTGGTTTTGGGTACAGTTCCAGGTGACCCGTCCCACAGTTACTGGGTTGCTGGTCTGGTAGCATATTCGCGGGGGCAAGGTGGGTTCTGGAGTTTCGGGTTCCTAGAGGGGAATGCCAGCCAGGGGAGGCTGACATTCACCGTGTCCCTGGGTTCCTGGAGGAGTCATGAGTGGGACTGCAGCCAGCAAAGGTCTTTGGAGAGAGACACAAAGAAAGCAGTGCGAGACATTGGGCAGGGTGCGGGTCTCGTTAAGGAATAGTAGAGTGTGTTGGATAAGTTGGAGCCAAGAAGACAGGACTTCTACCCGGGGGGAATCAGGCAGCTTCCCTTTAAGGGAATGTTCAGCCTGTAGGATGCTGTTAGAGACCTGGATTTGGGCCTCCTGGGCCATGACATATTCCCGGGAAATGTAGATGGTCCCTGAAGGGGTCGAGCTCCAACCATTCCCATATAGTTTTCCCATAACGCCCGCAACCCATCGCTGGTCCCAGGGGTCCCGGACCCTGATGTAGAAGGTCCCGTCCTTCCAGAAAAAGGGGCCAGAACTGACCTCATTGTAGACATCATGGATGACACAGCCTGACCAGTGGCAACCCCCATAGGTGTTGACATCTCGATTACACCTGTCTGGGTTCCGTTGGTCATAAGCAAAACAAGCATATGGTCGGCCACTGTTGGACACTGACTGGAGGTCGACAGCAATCAGGATCTCCGCCTGGCATCGGACCAGAGGGCAGTCCTGAGATCCCACCTGCCGGGTGACTTGTGTACTGGCCTGGTCATCGGTTTCATGGACCTTGAACCTCCACACATAAGCAGGTGGGGGTGGGTGTAAGTTGCCCAGGGCTGGGAGGAGAAGGAGGAGGGGGAGGGCAGGTAAGGCGGACCTTAGTGGGGCCCAACACCTCACATTTATAGAAGTCATGCTGCTCCAGGGTCCTCTTGAGTCTGGAGAGGTGGTGCCACGTTGGATCGCCAAGTAGTTTGGCTGCAGTGGGGATTGTGAGGATTACTGTGTGAGGTCCCGTCCACCTGGGCTCCAAGGCCTTGGGATGTAGATTCTTAAGGAGGACTGAGTCCCCCGGCTGGAGGGCTGGTCCTCGGGAGCCTTGGTCGGCTGGTCCAGGCCTGGGCAGAAACCTGTCAGCGTGTTCCCAGAGCAGTTGCCTGAGTAAGGGCAGGTAAAAAGGTGGGGCTCCTTGGTGTAGCCCGGATTCCGGTCAGGGCCATGGGTAGGAGGTACGGCCAGGAGCTGCAAATTTCTAGAGAGAGTTTAGTTAGATGGTCTTTAAGGAGGCTGTTGATCCTCTCGATCTTACCCACTGATTGTGGGTGGTAGGGTATGTGCAGTTTCCAGGAGATGCCAAGAGAGGTGCTAAGCTGCTGAAGGACCCTTGATATAAAAGCTGGGCTGTTGTCTGATTGTATGGAGGTGGGAAGGCCACAGCTGCACACATGGAGCAAGAGGAGCAGGCACTCGTGACTGCCTCTCGCAGTGTGGGTGAGGTGAAGAGGGGTTCGAGGAACCTCCAAAGTGCCAGCGGTCCAATGTGCAATGACCAGGGGACCTGTTGGGCAATGGCCCCTACCTGAGCCTTGGGAAGGGTGATCTTGTTATTTATGAAGCCCGCCTCCAGGGTCCGCTCGAGTGTTACTACCGCATAGGAGGCTTTCCGATGTCCCTGGGGGTCTAGGCAAGAGCTTCCATCCACAGAGTTAAGTCAGGATTAGAGAGAGGAAGATCTGAGAGTCCCGCCCGAGGTTGAGTGAGGGCCTGGACTACCTCAGGGCAGGAGTGCGTTGCCGCAGGTTGGGTGGAGGCAATGGGAAGGAGAGTGGCCAGGTTCAGGGCTGGGGACTGAGTTAGGGAGATGTCAGGATTCTCGAGGGACAGGAGATGGAGTTTCTGCATGCGAGAGGGGGCAAGGAGAGATAAGGATAGGTGGGACAGAAGATCCTGTAATCTATGGGTGGAGAAGACCTGTAAGGGTTGCTAGAGGCAAATCCTCTGGGCCTCCTTGATGAAAACAGCGGCTGCAGGGCTGCCATTCCCAAACCATGGGATCAAGCTGTCTGGACAGGTAGGTGGGTTTCGGCACCAGATGAGAGGTTTGCGAGGCAGGAGACAAGACACAGAGATTCCAGGCGATTAGAAAGGGGGAGTTTTAATCTTGCGCTCCCGGGCGAAAATCACTGGTCCGAGGGTGGGCCAGGGAAGTTTGCGCCAAAAAGGGGCGTAGGCACTTCTTTTATATAGCTGTTTAGTGAGGGGAGGGCGGAGGGCATGAGAGGTGTGGAATTCCACCTCGGGTCAGGGGTCTAGGAAGTTGCCAGTTATCTCTGCCACCATCTACCTTGCAGATGCATGCATAGGCTCTGGACTTCCCCCCTGCCTCGACCTAACAGGGGGCCCCTGGGCTCAGAGAAGAAACTGAAAACTACCAGGACCCAAGCAACAGTGTTCAGCAGGTGCTGATCGGTTTTACCTGGCCCAAGATCTGGCAACAGTAAAGCAAAAACCACATGTGAACTGTGCTTTATGTGCATTGTCTCATTAAACTTCGCAACAACTCCAAACCCCATGAAGGAGGTGCTTTCCTTATCCTGCTGGGCAGAGGCTGGAGGTGGGGTGGGGGACTCTGAGAGGGTTCCTGAAGGCTGCGAAGACATGAAAAAGGGTTTGATTTTTCAATAAGAGGCAGCAACAGAAGGTCGAGGAGGTTGGGACACTGAGACAGGATGAATGTCATGTTCTCTGGGGCCTTTCTGGAACAAGGCTGAGGTTACTTCCTCTTGCTCCACTCTGATTCCTGAGTCCTGAGTCCTGAGAAGAGGAGACTGTGGGAGAGGAATGTGGTGAGAGCTAAAGGAGGGACAAAGGCCCAAAAGCAGAAGTGTCAACATCTCTTACAGATAACCTGATGTTTGTTTCCACTGTGGTGAGAAGACCGTAAAGGAAACCCATTTAAGCTGGGGAATCTTTTGAAATACTTTTCTGAAGTGAGGGTGTAAATCCCTTTCCCAGTCTGGCCCTACCTTCAGACCTAAACCTGGCTGCTCTCAGAGGACCCCCAAACAGAAGGGCTTTTGAATGGGACAACCATGCAGACACAGAGGTGGGAGGAGAGTGGGCAGGGCTAGAGGCAGTCCGGGTAAAGACAAGGAGGCAGGGAAGCCATGTGGTATCTGGGAGAGAGGCTGAGGCTTAACTGTGGAGACCAGCCAGCCAAGTATGGGCGGTGGGTGCGGCTCAGCAGGTGTGGGTGCTGAGGAGTAGAGTCTTTGCTGAGTGTGACCTGACCAGCGATGCCTGCTGGTGCTCAGCACCTTCTCCAGGTCCTGGGCCAAAGGTCCCAGGAGAGAATGGATGCCTGGAGGAGGGGCTGGGGCCAACTGGATTTAGCAAACAGGTGCTGGGTTTGCTAGCTTGTGTCTGGTCACCTGTTCCTTTCTGAGCCTACCTGGACCTCACCTATTGAATCATCAGAGCTAGACACTTGCCTGGGGGTGGATCTTCCCCTCTGGCTTATCATTTCTCAGGAATCCACCTATTTCCTCTTTTCTGAAAATGGGAACTGACTTTGTTACCTTCAGAAAGAGGAATTAATCTTTGTTGATAGCTCTCCCCACACTTGCCCCTCCCCCCACACATGCACTAACACATGGTGTGTGAGCAGGTACCAGGCCTGAGCTGGTACCCATGTGGTGTTATCCTCATAAAGCCTCACAGAGAGGTCACTGTTGTCCCCAGGTGGGAAAGCTGAGGTCATGCATAGGAGGGTGCAGTGACATCCAAGGCTGCACTGTGTGGTGAGTCTAGTGAGTCCACTGGTGTGAGTTGAGTATGAAGAGGCCTGCCCATGGCATTAATCTGTCCCCTGCACATGGCTGGCCAGGCACCCCATGTGGCCGGGTAAATTCCTATTCTTCTCTCCTATCTTGAGTGCTCATTTCATGGATGCCTGGGGCTTCTGTGGCTCTAATGGATGAGAGTTCCTCCATCTCTGGTGACAGGCACTGTGGGTCTGAGAGAGGCTAGAAGGGGGGACTTGGTCCACGACCGGTTCACAGACACCCCTCAAATTACTGATGGGCCTGGTGGCCAGAGCATGGAGTCCACGCATAGTGGCTGGACCTGGCTCTCCAGTGGTGACCCACAGATCCTGGTCTCTGCTTCTACCTAGCTCCCCACAAATGCCCCACACTTCTCTCTGACTGCTCAAGTGCAAAGAACACAGGTTCTGGGCTCAGACCACCTGTGTGACCTTGGGCAAGTCCTGTGAACCTACAAATCAGGCCTCCCCAGAGGGTTACTGAGGGCTGCGGAGCCTATTAGAGCCTGGTGTGCAGTAAGTACTACTTTCTTTCCCTTAGGCGCCCAGCCTCCTGGGACCACCCTGATTGTTAGTCCCTTGGTGTCTAGGCAGCCAGCTCTGAAAAGAACTGGGGACTGGAGTTTTAGGACTGCCGCCGGTTGCTGATGGTTCAGCTGGGAGTTTTGGCATTTAAATTTCTTCCAGGGCCTCACAGAAGGAGGCCACGAGCTTCAGAGCAAGAATGAGTAAGCACTTGTGAAGACAGGTGTCGGCCCGTGCCATCAGGTGCCTCTGAGATGCTCACCCCGGGCATTTGTGGGGCTCAGGGCAGAAGTACAAATGGAGGCTCACATAACATATGTGTAGATATTTAAAGACTATAAATCAAGCAAGTAAAAGGCTAAATAGAATATGTTCTAGCTCGACTGGGGTGGCTCAATGGTTCAGCGTCAACCTATGAACCTGGTTCAATTCCCAGTCAGGGCATATGCCCGGGTTGCGGGCTTGATCCTGGGTGTCCAGGAGGCAACAGACTGATAATTCTCTCTTATCATTGATGTTTCTATGTCTCTCTCCCTTCCTCTCTCTGAAATCAATAAAAATGTATTTAAAAAAACAGAATATGTTGTAGCCTCCTACATTGACAAATCTACTTTCACAACAACCTGGAAGGTCAGGTTGCATTTAAACTCTTGGCCTCCTGGATTCGGTGCTGCAATGTGGCAGCACAGAGAGAGCCATCTCCAGCCCCTCCTCCAGTTCCAACCTTGAGAAGCGCATGTGGCCACCTCAGGCCATTTGTCCATGGTTCATTCACATAGCTGGCAGCAGCTGCCCTTGGTTAGACCGTAGCCTGGGTATGCATACCAGCCACAGGCCCAGGGGAAAGGCCCAGGCAGAGAGAGGACCTGGGCTCTGGATCTTGTGGCAGGGAATTCTGGGGTCCTGCATTTGGGTAGGCATGTCTCCTTGGCTTAGTCTTTTTGCACCTCCCCTCTTCCCCCCATGAGAGGGAGGCTGAAGCCAGAGGAGGGCCAGAGTGGGTTCCTCTACAATGGGGGATCCAGGACAAAGACACTTCTTGCCTGGGTCTAAGTTCTATGCCTTGGGGGTACTGCCAGGATCTGGTTTCAGAGTGAATGCCACCCCCCTCCCCTGGTTACAACCCAGCCCTTGAGCCCCACTGGACCATGGTGACTCAGGCCACATTCCTTGCTGAGCTCACAGTCTAGGGAGCTGCCCCTCCCTCCCCTGGACAGCAGGGCTTCTCTCTAGCACCAGCCATCCTCTTCCTAACCAGGATGACTCACTTTTATCATGGAGGAAGGGGAGGGGTATCCACCACCACCTGCTCCCCACCTCTCTGGAACCCTGATATTGCCCTGTCTAGTCTGGCTCTGTGGACTGCTCAGTGCTGGGCTCTACAGCAAGTGGGCAGCTCTTCCTAGCTTCTGCCAGGAGAGTGGGGCACCAACTACACTTTAGCCAATGTTTCTTGCTCACTCAGCTGAAAAGCCACAGCTTTCTAACCCTCGGGCTCCCAATCCTCACTGGGAGCTAGCTGTTTCTTCCCTGATGCTGTGTGACAGTCCCAAGTCAGGGCTCCTGCAGCTGTCCTGCTACTAGGTGCCTTCCTCATGGGGGCACATCTGCCACAGGCTACCGGTGCCTACACACCCTCTCCCGCTGGTGCTGGTGGCTCTTTCTGGGCTCCCTTGTTACCATCTTAGAAAGTGTGGGGTGAAGAGGGCAAGGGGAGGTAGGGGTAGTGTGCAGACTCTGCTGTTAGGGTCGAGAGGAAATTCAGAGACCTTTTCCATTGGGAGAGAAAGGCCCGGGCCCTGGGTGGGGCTGGGGGTGGGAGTGGGGGTTGACAGGGTTTTCCCAGGAAGGCTGAAGCATGCCCCAAACTTCAGCTATGAAGGGCCTGTACCACTATGTGATCAGAAACACTCTGAACTGAACAACCTGGGAGAGTCTATTTTGTACATCCTTCCAGTGTAGCCACTGTTCTGTGGCCAACACAGCTTCCTGTTGGTAGGGACCAGGTCTGGGACCTGGTGAGGAGGTGCCAACCTCATCCTGCCAGGTAAAGGAAGGAGAGCACCTGTCACCCTCTGGGCAGTGGGGCCATCCTGGATGTCTTTTCTCCTTTTTCATTGGATATCCCTCATCTCCCTCCTGGCAAGCTGCCCCCTCCCCAGCTGGCCTGACAGGAACCAGTAGCCCAACCTGTCAGTTAGTGAAAAGACTTCAGGACGGGGGGCAGTGCCCAGGACAGTTAACACAGTGAGGGGCAGGGGCATTCAGGCCAAACCTGTGGTGGACCATGTGCCCAAATTTTCCCCCTGAGGGCCAGCTTACCTGGATGACATGGGACATGGGCCAGGGCACTCTGATCTGAATGGGAACCACTGAGCTCCTCCTTTCCTCCACACCTTTACACCTGTGGTGTCCCCGTCTCCATGCCATCCTCCTGCCTCACTGCCCTTGAGGACCCCCAGCCCCCTTTCTGAGAAAACCTCCCAACTGCAGAGCTCCTAGCTGAGGTCCAGGTGAGGGCCCAGCACAGGCCTTTGTTCTGTGAGCTGAGATTCTGGGGAACTGGTCCAGGTACCCTCCTCAGCAGGTGCTGGGTCCCAGGGCTCAACGCAGGCGAGGGAGGGGTTTGTGGCGCTCCAGCATTCAGGGGTGAGTCTCAGTGTGTCACACTCTGGCTCACCTCATTTCCCTGACAGAATAGCCCAGCTGCATCTGATGGGAAACACCTCCCTCCTCTGGGAAGGGTTCAGGAAGCAATCCAGGATCTGACCTTATGTTTGTGTCTATCCAGCCCTGTCGGTGCCACAGGATATCCCAGGAGCTTCTGCTGGGGGGAGGAAGCTAGGGAGCAGGAGATGGGGCTGCAGGATTAGGGACTGGACATGACCCAGGCACCTCCTGGGAAGAAGTTGTCCTCCATTCTAACTGGGGTTCCAAGTTGAGGGATGGCTCAAACTAGGCACCATGCCTCCTTGCCCTTAACTATACTGGCACGTCCTAGAGACCTTCAAGAAAAACCACCAGCAGATACCAGGCCTGAGGGTTGCCTGAGGCTCAGGAGCTGCCAGGGGCAGGGAGGAGCTGGAGGCTGACTTTAGGTGGGTGGGTGGGGTAGGGGACCCTCTGAGGAGAGCAGACAACCTGAGTGAGAGGCTCTAAGCCAGGCCCTGGGAGGGGAGCCTCTGGGACACTGCATTCCTCTGGAGCATCACGGAGTCCCGCTGGTGGGTTGAGCTGGAGGACTAGTCACTTCCTTTTTGTGGACCACACCTTTTGAATGAGATCACCTCCTACTTCACTACTGGACTACCTGGCTATTGCAGGATCAAATAAGGTGACGAAGAGGCTAAAAAGCAGAAAGGTGGTATTATTAGCAGGAGTCATATTTGACTTGCTAATTAGTTTCCTAAAAATAGCCACATTTATTATAGTGCAGGGAAAACCGTAAATGAGCCAGCGCCTGGATTCTTGATGTGGTGCTGTGGCAGCCTCGCTGTGTGAATTTGGGTTGGACCCTGACCCTCCCTGGGCATCTGGTTCCAGATGGAGACTGGACAGTCTCTGAGGGCCATAGGCCTGAGTCTAAAACAGTAGCCAGATGCAAACTCAGGGATGTCTCCTCCCATCTGGGGCTGGGTTCTGGAGGACTGGCTTCCTCTGAGTCACTGAGTCAGAGCTATTGGTGTCGCTGAGGCTGGCTATCCCTGGCACCTGTTAGGGAATCTAAAGGGGTCCTGAGTCTGGCCTTGATCTTGGAGTCTGGGGGCAGGCTGCCCACTTTCCATTACAGAGCCCAACCATTAGCAGGGACTGCAGACAAGAGGGCTCACAGAGAGGAGTGGGGCCTGGGGGGGGAGGGGGGGGAAGGGCAGGGTTAGGGGTAAGAGGGGAGGGCCTGCAGACTCAGAGGGACATCTAGCTGGCTGGATCGCTTCCTGAATCCTTCCCAGAGGAGGGAAGTGCTTCCCATCAGATGCAGCTGGGCTATTCTGTTAAGGAAATGAGGTGAGTCAGTTTGTGACACACTCAGACTCACCCCTGAATGCTGGAGCACCACGAACCCCTCCCTTGCCTGTGCTGAGCCCTGGGACCCAGCATTTGCTGAGGAGGGTACCTGGACCAGTTTCCCGGAGTCTCAGCTCACAGAACAAAGGCCTGTGCTGGGCCCTCACCTGGACCTCAGCTAGGAGCTCTGCAGTCAGGAGGTTTTCTCAGAAAGGGGGTTGGAGGTCCTCAAGGGCAGTGGGATATCCAGCTGGCTGGGAAGTCCATTCACTCAGTGCATGTTTATTGAGCACCTACTATGTGCCAGGTACTGTGCCACATGTTGCAGAGATAATATAGGGCAAATTAGATACAGTTTCAATCTAGTGGGAGGCAGGCACTCATTACTAAGCACCCAACTAAACCTCACAATATATATGCAACTCTGACAAGGGCTACAAAGAGTCATGTATGGTGCCAGGGGCATGTATAATGGGGAATTTGATTTATTTGAAAGGTCAGGGAAGGCTTTCTGGAGGAGGTGACATGGGTTGAAACCTAAAGGATGAGTAAGCATTCTCTAAGCCAGTGGTTCTCAACCTTTCTAATGCCGCGACCCTTTAATACAGTTCCTCATGTTGTGGTGACCCCCAACCATAAAATTATTTTCGTTGCTACTTCATAACTGTAATTTTGCTACTGTTATGAATCGTAATGTAAATATCTGTGTTCTATGATTGTCTTAGGCGACCCTGCTAGCGGTTCTCAACCTGTGGGTTGCAAGAAGCAAAGAAGGTGCAGAGGAGCAAAGATGGTGGTGAGCAGGTGCATACAAGGGGCTGAAGAAGAGCTGGGGTGGTTGGAGTGGAGATGGGGGCACCAGAAGGCCTGCTTTTACCTTTAGTGTGATGAAAGCCCCGGGGGAGTGTGGGTGGGAGAGATTTCAATTTGAAGAAGCCTTATTACTGTGGTCCAGGCCAGAGGTGGTGGTGGCTATGGGACAGGGAGGGTATTCAGGCGGTAAGATCAAGAGCACTAGGACATGACCTTTCAAATAAGTCAAATTCCCCATTACACAGGAGGCTGGCACATTGACTCATCAAAATGCTGACCTGTAAGTACACCTGGGAAGACAAAGGCTATGGGATAGATGTTCCTCCCTTCCATGCTTCCCTGTGTGATTTCTTAAAAAATAAAACAAAACAAAACCCCATTCTTTTCTTAAAAATATATTTTGTTTTTTTTGTTTTTTGTTTTTTTACAGAGAGGAAGGGAGAGGGACAGAGAGTTAGAAACATCAATGAGAGAGAAGCATCGACCAACTGCCTCCTGCACACTCCCCACTGGGCATGTGCCCGCAACTAAGGCACATGCCCTTGACTGTAGTGACTGTACAGTCACTAACTGACTTTTTAACCAATCAGGTTCTGCCAAATCCCCCTGCGTTGGGAATAAAACTTGCTTGCTTCGAGTGTTCGGGGCTCGCGCTGCTCCCTGCTGTGTCAGTGGAGATGCGGGCCCGGACTCGAGTTCGTAATAAAGGCTTCCTAAATTTCAATTTGGCTGCCTGGTGGTCTTCATTCGCGGGTCGCACCACAACAAAACCAGCTAGGGCTCACACTTGCTTTCTAACTTGACAAAAATCCCAGGGCTTTGTGGATGTTTATACATAGAAAGCATCTATATTTTTTACTGCTGTGTAGTATTCCATCATGTGAACATACCACAGTCTAAACCAATTCCATATGGATGGGTATAGAGGGTGTTTCCAATCTTGTGAATCATCTTGTGCCTACCGGGGTACAAGTAGGGTTACAGTTGTGAGTGACATTCTTCTGAGTTAGCAAAGCTATTGTATTAATCATAACTCATGTGCCTTTTTCAATACAAACAACTGTAAACATACTTTTGCCCACTCCATATGCATGCAGGTGCTGCTGTAGGACAGACTACAAGAAGTGGGATAGCAAGGTGTGAGGTGCCTCTTTCCCACAGCCTTACTGACCTGGTGTGTATCCCAGAAGAGTCTGGATCTGGACCCAGGGCTGGGTAACTCAAAATTCATACCCTCCCCTCTGTACTAACCTACATCCCTCAGAAGTAGAGCCTGAGCCACGGAGGGACCAAGGGCAGCCTGTGGAGTCAGCCCAAGCTATACCACTGCTCATGCTGGCCACCAGCCCCCGGACCTCAACAGAGACAGAGCTGAGTCGGCTGCCATCAGCCACAGGGTGGAGCTGTCCATGCCAGCTTCATGTGGGAGGCCTTACAGCTCTTCACTCCACTGCTGGCTTCAGGAAAGGTTCCTGCTCCTTGCCTGAGCCCTCAGAGTCCTTTCTGAGCCGCCCTGCCCTCCTATCCCCCTATATCCACTCCTCTCCAGTCATATGGAAACACTCCCTACCTCTGTGCCTCTGACCATGTAGTTTCCCTCAGCTCTTTCTTTGCCCAGCTAAGTCCTGCTTTTACAGAAAGACAGAATGCAAGAGTCACTTACTGTACTAACAGTACCTAGTTGGTTTTAATATCCTCTTCCTGGGTTTGGCCCAAAAGCATGAATGATGTCCTGATGTCTGTCCTCACAGTGGTACAGGCTTGCCTGGCACAGCATGGAGGCTTTTACTTGGGCAGCTAAGCCATCCCCGGGAGTTTCAGCCACACTGAGCCCCTTGAGTTACCAAAATACCCCACCCCACAGGGCCACATACCAGGGCAGCCCCAAGGAAAAGCCAGTCCCTCAGAGGCCTTTGCTAAAGATCTAAAAAGTGTCTTCAAAACCCCACATGATGAGGAAGTGAGGCCTTCAGGAGGCCAGAGTGGCAAGAGGCACTTCAAGGACATCATCATTTGGACTTCCCCCACGACTCCAGTTTTACTCACATTTCTTCACAGCAGCTGCTGGGACAGGCCTGGGGGCTACCAGGGAACAAGACCAAAAAATAAAGTCAGCCAGAGTGAGCTGAGCCCCAGAGGAGGAAGGCCTGAGCTCTCTCTGTCAGTACCCAGAGCCCCTGAAGGATGTACCCCAACCCTGGAGATTCAAATGAACCAAAGACATGAAAGTAGCCACAGACACCTCCTCCACAGAGCCTCAAAGACCCCTGCCAAACCCAAAGGTGGTACAAGACCTTGAATTGGCACCATATTTGGTAAATCTGGTGCATGATCTCTGAGCTCACACTCCATGGTGGAATAGAAAGTCTTCCTCCAGGCTCAGGCAGGGCCTGGGGCTGCCAGCCCTCGCACCTGAGCATCAATAAGGTAAGGCCCGTCCCTCCTATCTGCAACTCCATCAGAGCCATTGCCACTGAGCACTCTGGTCACAGGAGGATTAGGACCTCTTCTGCTGTCCAGGAGGGCAGAGGCTGCATCCCACCCCTTCCCCACATACCCATAGCAACTGATGTGGTCTGGGATGTAGCCTGAGGACCTGTGAGTCACTAAGAGTAAGTGAGTGAATAAATTTCAACTTAGTACTATGAAGTATTAATTCATTGCCCACTGGCATGGCTCAATGGTTAAGCATCAACCTATGAACCAGGAGGTCATGGTTCAATTCCCCGTCAGGGCACATGCCCTGGTTGCAGGCTCGATCCTTAGTGTGGGGGGTGCAGGAGGCAGTCGATTGACGTTTCTCTCTCATCATTGATGTTTCTATCTCTCTCTCCCTCTCCCTTCCTCTCTGAAATATGTGTATATATATATATATATATATATATATATATATATATATATATAGTATATATATATAAAGTATATATATATTTTTATATGTATAATATATACTATATATATATATATATATATAATAAGTATTAGTTAATTGAACAAACATTTCCCAAGTCTACTTTTGGGGCCAGTCACCACCCACTGGATGCTTCAAGTTCCAAAATAGGAGAGGCCATTAACATTGTCAACCAGCCAGGCCCAGCCCTAGCTCATCCCAACCCAGTGAGGATGGAACCCAGCCAGGCCTCCAGCCTCTTCCCTCAGACCTGTCAGAGACAAGGCAGGCTGAGGGAGGTGGCTTGATGACTAGTGTTGGGCTCATCCTTCCATTCCCACCCCCTAGGGACCACGATGGGTTTGACTAAGAGCCATTCCCATACACCAAACCCACCCCAACCCTGGGGCCTCAGGGGGCAAGTGAAGTAGAACTGAAACTGGACAGAAGAGAAATAGGTCAGAATAGGCCCCAGGAGCCTCTATTGCTTACCCCTTCTCCCCACACACCCTGCCCAGAACCCCTTCCTGCAAGCCTGAGAAAGTCTTTGAAGCTTGGCTTCCTCCTACCTGGGCCTCCCCTCCCCCTTCCTTTAAGCCTCCTGCTGCCTCCCCTTTTCTATTGCCAGCCTCATTCTGGCCACCTGTGGTTCATCCCATCAGAGTTCAAAGGACCCCAGGCTGAGTTCTGGAGATCAGAGATCTGGTCTTCTAAAGTGACCTTTGGCAGATCATCCCCTCTGAGCCTCAGTTTCCTCATCTGGTTTGTGTTGCTGGCATATGATCTTTTCAACACAAGAAACAGGCTCTAATGGGTGGCTTTCAGGAAAGGATGGGACTTTTCAGATGGCAATACTTGTCACCTTGGCCACCAGCCTTCCCAGGGCCATGGGTGCTGGAAAGGGAGCAATGGCAGGGATCAGGGAGCACAGCATAAACACTGACTCCTTTGAAGTCTGCCCTACACCCCCCTCATGGATAAGGCGCCCATTCCCCATCCTTCACTTCACTCATAACAGCAGCCACTGTTTCTTGTCTATGTCCCCCGACCCTTCCGGAGCAGCCTGAATCTCAGTCCCTCTGCATCTCCTATCCCAAGCATAGGCTTCACACCAAGTAGGTTCTCTGATAGATCCTCCCTTCCCCCAACTGGTGGGCGGAGTATGACATAACCAGCGTCTGCCGCCGGGACATCCCTGAGACATTGAATCACCTATCAGCACGTACCCAGTGCCCTGGGCCCCACTCGCTCCCATTCCTCCCTGGGTCCCACCCCTTCCTGTTCCTCCCTTCAAAAGGCATGTTCACCGCTGCCCGTGTTGCTGTCTCCCCAGTCTGCAAGGCAGTCCAGCTGGGTCCTTCTCTTCCTCCCCCTCCTCTAATCCTGGTTTTTCTACCCTCCTCCGTAATGAATCTCGCTCATTAGTGCGGAATAAACTTCCTCTTTAACATGCCTTGGTCTCCGACTCCCGTTTCCTGCACCTCGAACCTTACATTCTCTACAAAATGTGTGTTAAAAGAATAAAAGCACAGAAAATAAGTGTTGGTGAGGAAGTGGAGAAATTGAAACCACAGTATGACCACTGTGGAAAGCAGTTCCTCAAGAGTTAAACATAAAATTACCATATTATTCCACAACTAGTGGCCCAGTGCATGAAATTTGTACATGGGGGTGGGGGGAGGAAGCGGGGAGGTCCCTCAGCCCAGCCTGCACCCTCTCCAATCTGGGACCCCTCGGGGGATGTCTGACTGCCGGTTTAGGCCCGATCCCTCCTAAACTGGCTGTTGGACATCCCTCTCGCAATCCAGGACCGCTGGCTCCTAACCCCTCACCTGCCTGCCGGCCTGATCGCCCCCAACTGCCCCCGCCCCCTACAGGCCTGATCGCCCCTAACCACCATTGCCTCGGCCCCGCCACCACGGCTTTGTCCGGAAGGTCTCCCAGTCTAATTAGCATATTACCCTTTTATTAGTATAGATTTCACTTCTAGGTAGATAGACCCAAAAGAATCAAAAAAATATGTCCACACAAAAACACAGACACCAATGTTCATACAGCATCATTCATAACAGCCAAACGGTGTAAACAACCCCAGGGTCCATGAACAGTGACTGATATCCACACAATAGAATATTATTCAGCAATAAAAAGACGGGAAGTACTGATACATGATACTACAACATGGATGAACCTTGAAAACATTATGGTAAGTAAAAGAAAACCAGACACAAAGAACACATAGTGTATGTTTCCACTCATATTAAATGTCTAGAATGGCCAAATCCAGAGACAGAGTAAATTAGTGGGGGCAGAGGGAAGAGGGAGGAACAGACAACAGGTATAAAGTTTCTTTTGGGTGATGAATTGCTCTGTAAGTAGATAGTGGTGAATGTGCATAAACTGGAAACCACTGGATTGTACATTTTAGGATTTGTTTTGTTTTGTTAATCCTCACCCAATAATTTTTTTTCCATTGATTATTAGAGAGAATGGAATGGAGAGAGAGAGGGAGGAAGGGAGGGAGAGAGAGACATACACACACACACAAGCACACACACACATAGACGTCCTCAATGTGAGAAAGACGCATTAATTGGTTGTCTCCCAAGGCACCCTGACTGGGCTGGGGATCAAACCTGCAACCCTGGTACATGCCCTTGACCAGAAATCGAACCCAAGACCCTTTGATTCACAGGCCAACATTCTAACCACTTAACCATACTGACCAGGGCTGGATTGTACATTTTAAAATGGTGATTTTTTAAAAAAACAATCTCAATAAAATAAAAAGGCAAACTACCTCTCTCTAGGGAAGAGCTAGAAGGCCAAACTTGTCTGTCTTGTTGGTTTGCTTGTCTATTTCTGTCTCTCTGAAAACACCATCCCACAGGAGCCATTCTTTGTCCTGGGGAGGTCCCACCTCCCCCCCCCCACCCCCCACCCCCCGCAATCCTGCCTCCAGAGTAGCCTGTGAGGAGTAGTGGGAGGGGAAGAGCCCCAAGGAAACCCTTGGGCCTTGTAATGGGATGAAACCCTCTCTGTACCCTCAGCTTCAGAGCATGTGCTCCCACAAGTAAAACCAAGGTGTGGCTCTGGTGTTGGCTCTAGCACAGGGCCTGCCCCTCCCTCAGTGTCTCCATCAGCAGTGTGCCTCACAGGGCAGGATGAGTGTGACAGAGCCTGGGCACTGGTATCTTCCCAAAGGCCGCTCATTTGCAAACATTCCAGCAGTATATGGACCAACAATTGGAAAGTTCATCCTTTGGTCTGATTGCAGTATCTGGCTTGGAGACAGTAGTGGGAAGAGGTTTCCACTGAGTCAGCTTGATTCAGCCCCTGTTGGGGTCCTTGGATGCTCACTTCATAGTGATGGAGCAGGAGGTGGGTTCTCTCAGGCCCCCAAAGCAGATGCTCCCACCAGAATGATTCTGGTGGGAACCAGTGAAAGGAGAAGGCTGTCCCCTCCCCAGCCTCCTACCCACCCCCCTTAACCCCTCACCCTACCCCTGGCGGCACACCCCAGCCAGAGTAGAGGGGCTGGGCCACCACCCAGCCTGCCTCTGATCACTAAGAGGACAGACAGGTTAGCAAGTGGCCCTCTCCTGTCTGAGCCTCTTGGAACTGGTGCTTCCATGGCCTTTCTCAGAGGTCCGAGCATCAGAGTGACCTCACTGTCTGCTTACCTCTACCCCATATATCCCCTGTGTCAACTGTGAGCCAGCAAAGAGGAGCTTAAATACCTGTAAGATGAGTGAATGTGATCCGATAAAATGGTCTCAAACGCCAGTTTCTTGAGGACAAAGATTAGAAGAATCGTTTTGCTGCGAAATGTTGGTAAACTGGTTACATTCTCTGCACCTCAATTCCATTAAGTATAAAATGGAAACAATAATGGTATCGACCTCATAGGGATGGTGAGAAAATTAACTAAATTAATTAATGTAAAACTTTTAGAACAATGCTGACACTCACAGGATATATGCTGTACATCACCACTATCGCTATTTGTGATATTGCCTTATGGTCTTGCCCATTGAAGCCAATGTGAGTCTCTGACAAAGAGTGTGGAGATAGTGACACCTTCCAGAAAGACCTCTGGGCTCCTGCTGGGTTAGCCTCAGTCCCTAGAGGGGTTTCGACTTCAGTGAGAGGTACCCTTTTCCAAGTGCTCAGCCATGACTCTTCCTGAGTACAAGCCTCCTACGCTCAGAACCTGCACTTAAGAGGTAGGTGCTCAGAAGTAGACTGGTCTGAACAGAGACAGGCCCATGTGTTGAGGGTGATGGATGGAGGCAGGCTTCAGCTCAGATGCTAGGGCTTCCTGCCTGCACAACCTCTTTCCCTGCACCCCTGTTATATGTGTTATATGATTTTGACATGGGGACACCAGGAAAGTTGGGCATTCCAGGAAAGCCCCTACATGCCCAGGAAATTTAAGTACTTGGCAGGGCCTTATCTGGCCCATTGTCCTGAAAGGAAAGGAAAGGAACAAAGACCTTGCCACTATGACCATGACCTCCCCTAGGAACAGTCTCACTTCCTCCCTACAGCCACCTCCCCTAGAACTTCCTGTGGTCTAGTCATCTCCTGTCCCCAGCTCCCAGGCGGGTCATAAGGCATCTCAGCAGGACCACAGGGAAGGGGCATCAAATGGAGCAGGGGCTGGAGACATGAGCTAGTTCATCACTAAATCTACATCACATCTTCATGTTCCATTCTCGGTGCTCACCTGAAGAGATCTCTCTCCCTCTCTCTCTCTTCCCCCCCACCCCTCTCTGCAGTGCCTGTTTGCCCAGTGACCCCACTAGATTCCTCAGATACCAGAGGGGGTTTCAGCCTAGGTCTTCAAGTTCTCAGTTGCCAGTGCCAGGGAGGCAGGGACAGCCTAGACATCAGCTGTGGGTTTGCCTTGAGCTTGTGGACACAGAAAGTTTCATAGCCTCCCTTCTCTGAATATGTGGACAGGACCTGAGGAGTGAAAATTCTGTGGGGGGTGCACATGTGCACAGATGTGCATGCCTGTATGTGTGTACGTGTGAGCAGGTCATGTGTGTGGTCCCCTGTGTTATGTGTATACATGCTTGTTCTGTTGTGGGTGGCAGGAACGGCACCAGGTGTTAGGTGGGGTCAGACTGGACCTGGGTCAGCAACCTCAGTACTTGAGTTCTGGCTAGGAAAGAATTCAGAGTCAAGACTCAAGCTATAAGAGAATATTTATTTGGAAAATCAAAGAGGTAAAAGTAATTTGTAGAAGAAATGGGCTTAGGAAACAAGTTATAGAGATAAAGGAAGGGCCCTAGGGCTTAGGAATGAGGAAGGTAAAGGTGATGCAGGCCTGAGGGAAGGGGGAGGGGAAAGGCACAGGTGTTTTCCTGGGAGGGAGAAGGCACTGGGTCCCCCATCCTAAGGGTTTTAAGGGTGGAGAGTTTAGGGGAAGTCCCAGGGGAAAATCTCAATAGAATATTCAGCAGCTTTCCAGGTATCCTTTCAGGGTCTAGGTCTCCCCAGATTGATTGGTCCGTGCCAGTGCAGGGGATGATTATCTGATACCCTGAGGTCAGCCATGTGGGTCACTTGTCTGGTTTTGCTGCTTTTCTGGGCCTGGAGGTGACATACAACTGAGGTCTAGATGTTACCTCTAGGGAGGAAGGTCAAGGGGTCCAAACCCCATGACCAGTGATCTGCTAGGGAAAGAAAGGTCACCCTGGGGGTGAGGTCTCACCCTATAATTGTCCTTTGCTAGGCATCTGGGGCTTTCCACCCTGGTGACCTTCCGTACGTGGTCCATTGTCCTGGCTTTTCTCATGTCTATCTAACTGCCTACCATAGTTCCATGTGAGTGAACACAAGAGAACAAGTCACAGAGAGAATCAGGAGGCACATGAAGAGACAAAGAGGCCAACAGAGAAGAAATAAGACTGAGACACAAGGAAAGTATAGATATAGAGAACCCCACAATTCCATCTTCCCTGGTACAGGCCCTCCTCCTATTACACCTGTGTTTCTATCCATGATTGAGGTGGGCTCAGAGGAGGTGATCAGGCAGCAGAAAGGGCTGTATCAAATCCAGGAAGTCACAATCCACATCTCCCCACTCACACAGCCAGTCTGGGCTTCCTCCAAGGGCTGTAGTTTCCTCATGCCGAGAAATGGCTCTAAGGTCCCAAGGATGCTCTCCAGGGTACAGAGGAGCTCCAGCTGTCTCTGAGCTTTGAGGTGGTTGGGGGAGGGGAGCCACCTCTGACAGGCCCCAGAGCCAGAACCAAATGTCCTAAGATTGTCTAACTCTCCACAGTGGCAATGTGCACTCTGAGGAGGGCTCCTATGTGCTGAGAAATGAGGGGTCTAGTGGGTGAGAAAACCTCAAGAGTCTGAAAACCTCCCAAACACCTACATTTCAGCCAAGAAGCATCTAGTTCACACCCACTCCTACTTCCTTGGGGGAGGGTGCTGTGTGGGGACAGGAAGAGGCAAGAGTCCTAGGTTCTAGGCCAGATTCTGATGGTCCAGGTAGCTCTGGGCAAGAAGCTCCCTTCCTCTGGCCTCATCCCCCATCTGTCTACTTGGGAGAATGGGAAGAAAAATGCTCACACTGGCATTCTGCCACCAAGGGCTATCGCCAGCCTATCAGGAGATGCTGGGGCTAGAAGGAGCTTTGGTAATAGAATCCCCAGCACCAGCTGTGGAAACAACCACCCTATGAACTCAGTGTTTCCTCCAAAGTCACCACCCAGAAGAGGAAAGTATGATTTCCGATGTCCTCACTTCCTGCAGCTGGGACCCTGATCAGTTCGGAGTGGGAAAATTGTCACGGGTTAACGGTGTCACCTGTACATTCATGCTTGCCACCAGGAAGCACTCCATAGAATGGCCCCAACTCCATGCTTCACTCAGACCAGGATGTGCCTCCAACAGTGATGGCCTGACCTCAGGATGAGGAGCTGGGTCCCAGCTGGGTACCAGGATTTGGAGGCTCTGGCTCCAGTTCTGCCAGATGCTCCATGTTGCCTTGAGGACCTTCTTTCTAAGGATCTAGTAAGTAGCCCTGCTTCCCACCCACGGCCCTGATGAGGAGACAGGAAGTTCCAAAGCTCAGATCTGGAAGGCACCAGGGCTGCCCACAATCAGAGGTGTGGAAGGTCCAAACTGAGGAGCCCTGGCACTGAGAGTTCCCGTTGGTTCTATAGGTGGTATGGACAGAACAGCAATAGCTTGACCTTAGAGGGGAGGGGAGAGGAAGGTTCAGATCTGAGAATGGCAGTTCCCTTCCCATGAAGCACAACAAAAATGTCTAGAAGACCCATTCATGTGACAGCAGACCTTCCCTACTGTCTTCCAGCCTGTGCCTGGTCCCACCACTCCATCCTGTTCAACAAACCCTTCCAAAGGACTTGCCAACTGCCATGGTCTGTCCACTTGGTTTTGCATATGCTGGTTCTGTTACCAGACAAGGGACCTAGCTCTGAGCAGATGTGTCTAGGGCCGGCCAGCAGTATGTAGATTCTTGACTTTGTGTAAGAAAGATTTCACAACACAAGTCCAGGTGACTATAAGGGTACATTTATTAAAGCTGGGAACAGTAAAACAAGGAAGGACTTAGCATAGAAGAAGTAACAGGAGAGCCTAGGCTGGGCGGCCCTACTTAGCTTGCTAGGAAATCAGAGAAAAGGGGGCCTTGGGGATAGGTTCTGGGGTTTGGCCTGGGACACGCTTGCTGCTCTGGTTGCAAATCTCATGGGGGAACCTTAGAATGTAGGAGATGTAGGCATGTGGCGGGAGAAGTGGGGGGAGAAGAAGGGGAAGGGAAAGGAGCAAGAGTGCTCCATAGAGGGAGAGCACGCTGGGTCTTCCATCTGTAAGGTTCAAGGCGCAGAAAACAGGAGTCAGAAACCAAGGCACGTTAAAGAGGAAGTTTATTCCACACTAACGAGCGACATTCATTACGGACGAGGGTAGAAAAACCAGAATTAGAGGAGGGGGAGGAGGAGAAGGACCCAGCCCAACGACTGCCTCGCAGACTGGGGAGACAGCAACACGTGCAGCGGTGAACACGCCTTTTGAGGGGAGGAACAGAAAGGGGTGGGGCCCAGGGAGGAATGGGAGCGGGTGGGACCCAGGGCACTGGGCACGCGCTGATTGGTGATTCAATGTCTCAGGGATGTCCCAGTGGCAGACACTGGTTACATCATACTCCGCCCACCAGTTGGAGGAAGGGAGGATCTATCATTCCAGGATTTTGGTGATATTAAAAAAATTGAGCCGAAACCGGTTTGGCTCAGTGGATAGAGCATCAGCCTGCGGACTGAAAGGTCCCAGGTTTGATTCTGGTCAAGGGCATGTACCTGGGTTGCAGGCACATCCCCAGTAGGGGGCGTGCAGGAGGCAGCTGATCGGTGTTTCTCTCTCACCGATGTTTCTAACTTTATCTCTCTCCCTTCCTCTCTGTAAAAAATCAATAAAATATATTTTTTTTTAAAAATTGAGAATCCGGGCAAGGTCAAGGGGTGAAGGTCCGTTTTCCATAGCTACTTCCTGCTGGGGGGGGGGGGGGCATCGTCAGGGGCGTCTATCGGGGTCTCAAGGATTCTGGTGACATAGGTGTCTCTAGGTTCTGAATTCAAGGTCAGATAGATCACTCCCACCTTCTGGTTAGTGAACGCCTGCATTCTGTTCTACAAAAAACTAGTGAAACAGCACATGAGACAGGGGCCAAAGAGCAAAATTAAAGGAATAGATACCAGTGGGCCTCATGATGGGAGGAGACATGGCATAAGTGAGCAAAAATCTGGGAGTGTTTTCCGTGCTGGACAAGGGGTGTAGTGATCCTGTTGAGTCACTTGGGAGGTAAAGGCTGGTCCTGAGGCTACCACAGCATCACTTGTCTGGTTTTGCTGCTTTTCTGGGCCTGGAGCTGAAATACAACCTGGGGGTAAGGTTCTTGAGAAGGACTGAGTTCCCTGGCTGGAGGGCTGGTCCTCGGGAGTCTTGGTCAGCTGGTTCTGGCCTGGGAAGAAACCTGTCAGCATGTTCCCAGAGCAGTTGCCTGAGTAAGGGCAGGTATGAAAGATAAGTAGCCAGGAGAGGAGGGTCAGTAGGGAGACGATGGTTGAGCAAGAAGGGTCTCCCATATAGGAGTTCAAAAGGGCTTAAGAAGGTGGGGCTCCTTGGTGTAGCCCGGATTCAGATCAGGGCCATGGGCAGGAGGGCTGGCCAGGAGCTGCAAATTTCTAGAGAGAGTTTAGTTAGATGGTCTTTAAGGAGGCTGTTGATCCTCTCGATCTTACTAGATGATTATGGGTGGTAGGGTATGTGCAGTTTAGTTAAGTCAGGATTAGAGAGAGGAAAATCTGAGAGTCCCACCCGAGGTTGAGTGAGGGCCTCGATGACCTCGGGGCAGGAGTGCGTTGCTGCAGGTTGGGTGGAGGCAGCAGGAAGGAGAGTGGCCAGGTTCAGAGCTAGGGACTGGGTTAGGGAGATGTCAGGATTCTCGAGGAACAGGAGATGGAGTTCCTGCATGCGAGAGGGGGCAAGGAGAGATAAGGATTGGTGGGACAGAAGATCCTGTAATCTATGGGTGGAGAAGACCTGTAAGGGTTGCTGGAGGCAGATCTTCTGGGCCTCCTTGGTGAGAGTGGTGGCAGCAGCCAGAGCCCGGAGGCAGGGCTGCCATCCCCAAACCGTGAGATCAAGCTGTCTGGACAGGTAGGCTATGGGGGTGAAGGCTGGCCCTAGAGGCTGGGTGAGGATCCCCATAGCTATTCCCTGTCTTTCATCAGTAAATAGTTGGAAAGGCCTAGAGATGTCTGGCAGAGAGAGAGAGAGAGAGAGAGAGAGAGAGAGAGAGAGATGCCAGAAGGGTATCCCCAAGCTTAGAAAAAGCCTCGCGAACAAGGGAGGGTGAGGAGAGGGGGCCTACTGGTGTTTCTTTAGCGGCCTGGTAAAGGGGCTTAGCTAGGAGAGCAAAGTTTGGGACCCAATGGCGGAAGAATCCTACCAGCCCTAGAAAGGACAAGATCTGTTCTGCAGAAGTGGGAGGTTGTAAGTCTTGTATTGCTTGCGTTTTTAAAATTGCCACTTTTTCCTAGAGATAAAGATCTAAGTTTCTGATAAGCCTGTGCCAGCAAGAAAGTTGTTCTCTAGGGAGGGTGGAGTCAGGGAGGGGGCCGGGTGAGAAGGCGCTGAGGCCAGAGCAGTTTTCAGAGCATTAAAGGGTGATTTGCTGTCAATACCCATGACTGAGATTGTGGAAGGGAAGAGTGGCCTGGAAAAAGGAGGGCAGGACAGAGAAGGTAGGCCCCGTATCGATCAGGAAGGAGACCTGCTTACCCGCTACCTTGAGCGTTATGCTGGGCTTGGCGAGGGTGATGGGGGTCGTTGAGTCTGGGCATCTTCAGTCTTCAGCCAGTCTTCAGTGATGGCAGCAGTGGGTCATGACCTGGAAGGGTGGCCCCTCTACTCTGAGACACAGAGGGCTCGTCACTTTTCCAGGGGCAGTCACTTTTACTGCACGCCTGGCAGGGCTTGGTTGGAGCCAGGGGCTGGGGCACTGCTTTGTCCAGTGGCCTGTTTCTGCACTTGAAGCATCTTCCAGGTGGCATTCGTCCTCTCATTGCACCCCCACCACGCACAGTCCCCTTTGGACCATGCATGGCTGCCATCAGCCTCAGAGCTGCTACCAAGGCTTGGGTTTGCAGATTCACCTTTTGTCGAAGGTGGGCTTACTCTGCCTGCTCCTCATGGGCATTAAAAACCTTAAATGCCGTATTCACTGGATCTCAGACCTGGGTCTGAGAAGGTGTTAGGGGAGAGGGTGGCGGAGCAGGTGGTGGGCCATGGGCTGGAGGAGGAGGAGGAGCACGGCAGCAGGCAGCCACACCAGGCCAGGCCTGCAGGGGCAGGCTGTGGGAGGTCTTAGTAACTATTTAAAGAGAAGGGTTGGACATGCTGTTTCAAGATGGCAGCCCCCATGGGAATGGCAAGCCATGTGGCCAACATGGCGGCTGCTCACAATACACAAGGGAAGAGCAAACCAAAACAAAAATCTCACTTAGCTGTTTGGAGCGCCTGGCAGGATGGTGGACGGGCGGTTCTTGCGCCGTGTGGCAGCCTCTGGTCGGCTTGCAGCCCGAGGCAGTGATGGTGGCTCCCACAGCGGCGGCTGCCAGCTGGGAAAGGGGTGGCCACGGCAAAGAAGGAAGAGGAGGAAGAGAGGGAGCAAAAGGTGGGGCAGCGGGAGCCAGAGAGGTGGAAATGAAAGATCAGCTGAGCCGAAAGAGCCAGAGACAGAGAGAGGGGGCTGAGGACCAGTTTGAGGGGGTTTCTCGTGAGCTAGGAGAACCTGGGCTGTGGAACAGAAGGAGCAGGGGGAGGGATGGGAGCGCAGATAAAAAAAAGCCTGGACATATGGGACCTTGGGCCACTTCCCGGCTCTTCGGCAGAAATTACTAAGGTCAGTGAGGATGTTAAGTCCCACTTTCGGGTCATCTGGACCCATTCCAATTCATACTGAGGCCATGCCGCATTACAGAAGTAGCCAGATTGTTGAGGTGACACCCTAGAGGTGTCTTAGGATCCAGTTTAGATTTTTGATTTCCCATACCAAAACCTGGGGTCGGGTAGTGGAGACTAAGGACCAGCGTCCCAGTCTTTGAGCCAAGGCTACGGGGAGAACCCGAGGGAGAGTAGGGGACGTCTCCCCTACTTCCTGGGGTCTGGACGGAGGCTAAAAGGCCGGAGAACCAAGAGGGGCAAGAAACGTCTTCGCTGCCTCCCCAGGTTTGGAACCCCTCCTCGAGGGGCCCAGAGGGCTATGCCCGGAAGGCATCTCTGACACAGGCCACAGTTTATGAATAGAGACACTGGAAAAACAACCGCCAGGAATTAACATGGGCTGGGACTTACCGCTGACCCTGCTGAGCCAGGGCGGGGTGGGGGGAGGAGGCTGAGGGTCACAAGCCACGAGGAGAGAAGAGGGGAGAAGAGGGGGGCACCCCGAACCATGAATGGTCAATGGGATGCTCACACCATCCCCAGTTTCACAGCACCAAATGTAAGGTTCAAGGCGCAGGAAATGGGAGTTGGAGACCAAGGCATGTTAAAAAGGAATTTTATTCCGCACTAACAAGAGAGATTCATTACAGAGGAGGGTAGAAAAACCAGGATTAGAGGAGGGGGTGGAGGAGAAGGAGGACCCAGCCGGACTGCCTTGCAGACTGGGGAGACAGCAACACGTGCAGCGGTGAATACACCTTTTGAGGGGAGGAACAGGAAGGGGTAGGGTCCAGGACAGAACGGGAAGGGATGGGGCCCAGGGCACTGGGCACGCGCTGATTGATGGTTCAATGTCTCGGGGATGTCCCGGCGGCAGATGCTGGTTATGTCATACTCCACCCACCAGTTGGGGGAAGGGAGGATCTATCACCACCCTAAAAGCCTTTTTCTTTTTTTTTTAAGTTTTATTGATTTTTAGAGAGAGAGAGAGAAACACTGATATAGGAGAGAAACATCTATCAGTTGCCTTCCACACAAGCTCTGACTGGGGATTGAACCCTCAACCTGGGTATGTGCCCTGACCAGGAATCTAACCTGCCACCTTTTGGTGTACAACTGAGCCACACCAGCCAGAGCCTAAAAGCTTTTAAGGGTTGAGATCTTAAGGGAGGTCCCAGGGGAGGATCTCAATAGCTTCCCAGGTGGCTACTTTGAGGGTCATGGTCTCCACTGATGGATCAATTCCAGAGCAGGGAGTCATTACTCATTGCAGCTGGTCTTGGCTTCACTCACCTGGTTTTGCTGCTTTTCTGGGCCTGGAGCTGAAATACAACTGAGGCCTAGATGTTATCTCTAGGGAGGTGGACTTCTGTATCTGCTGTAAATTGCTCAGCCAATTAGTTCTTCTATCTGTCTCAGTTTCCCTGTTTTGCTTGCCCTGGCTTACTGGCCTGAGTTCCACTGCCTGGAACTCCCTCACCCCACCTCTGCATCTGGCTAATATCCCCTCAAGAACAGGATAGTGGACAGATCCTGGGATTTGGAGGTCCAGGGGATCAGAGCCCAGTCTGCTTAGGAGGGCAGGGCAACAGGCAGACCCTCAGCAGCCTTACAGTGGGAGCACTGAGTTCAGGGTCCCCAGGGGCCAGGATGGGACAGAGGGCGAGGAGTCGGGGTTGGTGGTTGAGACAGGACTATGCAGACAGTCTGGGCTTTGGAGGAGCTGGCAGGCACAGGGCCCAGCTCAGGGAGGACAGCTGTGGGAGAGGCTGGAACTGCAGAGTATTTTTAGGCTCCTACTGGATGTGTGAGACAAGGATGCTGTGGGCTACAGCCCTTGCTCACTGGGGAAAGACTTAAGGTGGTCTTGCTTTTCCCAGAAGCTTAAGGTCTCCAGAGCTTCCTGTTTTATCCCTAGGGTTAAGGGTTAGGGTAAGGTTGTGAACAGGAAGCATCCCCAGCAACCCCCAGGCATGCAAATGCACATGAGAGGTGATTTCCATATCATTTCCATGCTGCCCTCCTTCCTCATGAGAAGGAACAGAAAGTCCCCTTTCAGAGCACCCTCTGGGGAGCAGTGTATTCAGCAGAGCCCATCTCCAGCTACCCTCTCCTGGGTATCAGGAGAGTCCCCAGAGGGTGATACCAGCTCTAAAATCAGAAAGCACACACAGGGGATTTTTGCATGATGCTGGAACTACTACATAGGCTCAGAGTAGCAAATACAGTCCATCTGGGGGATGCCTGAAAAGCAATGTTTATGAGGATTCATTCATTCACTACACAAATAATTACTGAGCATCTACTATGTTCCAGACACTATTTAGATGCAAGATATTTAGCTGTGAACAAAAAATGACAAAATTTTCTGCTCTGGTGGGACATATTTCAACAGCAGTGCTGGCCAAAAGAAAGATATGAGTCACAGAGATACTTTTAAATGTTCTAGCAGCCACATGAAATAGAAATGAAAAGAAACAGACAACCAAGATGGCGGCATAGGTAAACATCTGAACTTGCTGCCATGCATAACCATATCAAAACTATAACTAAAAGACAAAACTAATATCATCCAGAACCACGGGAAGGCTGGCTGAGTGGAAATTCTACAACTAGAAGGGAAGAGAGAAGCACATTGAGTCTGGTAGAAGGTGCAGAGGTGTGGAAGTATAGAGGTATGGAGGTGCACGCGAAAGGGGCTGGCCCGGTATTTTTCAATCAGGAGGGAGATACAAGCTCCCAGCTACTCTGAACTCCAGTTCCAGGTGAGATTCTGGGGACCCAGACTCATACTGAAAGAAACTGGACTGTCTGGCATTAGGCCAGAATTCAAGGGTGGCTTTCTCTCAGAGGTGCTTGCAGCAATCATTGTTCCTTCACGGTGCCATGGGACACAGAGACCCGGGGGCCTCTTCAGGGCAGGGCTGATGGGCAGCCATTGCTGTTTGCTATGCCCTGGTGATTCCCTGAAACTCTGCCCCACCCAATTTACAACCCTACCCAAGCTGTGTGCAGAGGCTTTTGCATATGAATGGCCTGGCCTTTTGCCATCTAAAATTACCTAACAAACTGCAGCTGGGTCAGAGAGCCCCAGAGCTTCCAAAAGAAGGCCCAAGGCTCCACAGCAGCTTGCATTGCTTCACAGCTGGGCCTCATCTGAGCACCTCCAAACTCCATAGAGAGGAGGAATCTGCAGATCTCTCTGTAGCTTCTGCTGGGTGGCCTCAGGCAGTGGCTGACTTTGTACCTCCTTGGAGATCCAAGAGCCAGTGTACCCAGTGGTCAGAATGAGACCATCCAGATTACAACTCTTCACATCCATAAGAGACACACTCAGGGGGCAGACTCAGTGAGTGCTAAAGCCCCACTGAAGCAAGTCCTGCCCCATAAAGGTGGTAGACACAACTAGCCCTCACAGCCAATTGGCCTGGAGGTCAATTCCTTCCAGTGATACCAACAACAATCAAGGTTTAACTACAACAAGACTGTGCACACAGCCCACAAAGGGGTGCACCAAGAGTGTCCACCTCAGGTAACTGAGGAGGCTGAGCCACTGGGCCCTACAGGACACCTAGCACACAAAGCCACTCTATCAACACAGGGAAGCAACCAAAATGCAGAGACAAAGAAACATGTCACAAATGAAAGAAATGAAGGAAAGCAAACTACTGGATATAGAGTTTAAAACCATGGTTATAAGGTTATTCAAGAATCTTCTAGAAACCTCTGAGAAATATAGTGAGACCCTCAAGGATATGAAAAAGGACCAATTAGAAATTAAGCATACACTGACTGAAATCAAGAATAATATACAGAGATCCATCAGCAGACTAGAGGATCCCAAGAATCAAGTCAAAGATTTGAAATATGAAGAAGCAAAAAACACCCAACCAGAAAAGTAAAAAGAAAAAAGAATAAAAAAATATGAAGATAGTGCAAGGAGCCTCTGGGACAACTTCAAGTGTACCAACATCCGAATTATGGGGGTGCCAGAAGAAGAGAGAGAGCAAGATACTGAAAACCTATTTGAAGAAATAATGACCGAAAACTTCCCCCACCTGGTGAAAGCAATAGACTTACAAGTCCAGGGAGCACAGAGAACCCCAAACAAAAGGAATCCAAAGAGGACCACACCAAGACACATCATAATTAAAATGCCAAGGGCAAAAGACAAAGAGAGAATATTAAAAGCAGCAAGAGAAAAATAGTTACCTACAAGGGAGTGCCCATATGACTGTCAGCTGATTTCTCAACAGAAATTATGCAGGCCAGAAGGGAGTGGCAAGAAATATTCAAAGTGATGAATAGCAAGAACCTATAACCAAGATTACTCTACCCAGCAAAGCTATCATTCAGAATTGAAGGTCAGACAAAGAGCTTCACAGATAAGAAAAAGCTAAAGGAGTTCATCACTGCCAAACCAGTATTATATGAAATGCTGAAAGGTATTCTTTAAGAAGAGGAAGAAGAAGAAAAAGGTGAAGATAAAAATTATGAACAACAAATACATATCTATCAACAAGTGAATCTAAAAATCAAGTGAATAAAAAAATCTGACAAACAGAATAAACTGGTGAATATAATAGAATCAGGGGCATAGAAAGGGAATGGACTGACAATTCTTGGGGGTAAGGGGGTGTGGGGAGTTCGGGAAGAGACTGGACAAAAATCGTACACCTATGGATGAAGACTGGGGGTGGGGTAAGGGCAGGGGGTAGGGTGGGAACCGGGTGGAGGGAAGCTATGGGGGGGAGGGGGGCAAGAGGAACAACTGTAATAATCTGAACAATAAAGATTTATTTTTAAAAAGAAAAGGAACGAAAATAAACAAATAAGATTAACAATTACAATAGTTTACTTAACCCAATATATCTAAAACATTTTAATGTCTGAGTAATCAATATAACCATTTATTAATAAGATAAACTCTTTTTCATATTATGTCTTCAAATCTCAATCAGTAGCCCTTGGAGAATGCAGTTTCAGAGGAAATCACTCACTGGAGAAAGGACGATTGACTAGTGATGTCTGCTATGAGCATGGACATGTCTGGGAACTGGATAAAGTTGCAGGCCATGTGTTTGCCCCTGTGTTATAGGCCTGGCCCCAGGCATGTGTTTTCTTCCTCCAGCTACCCTCTCCTGGGTATCAGGAGAGTCTCTAAGAGCCCTTCTGAGCCCATTCATTTTGCCCAACGTGAAAAAAACTGCCAGTCTGACTTCTGGGACTTGAATCAGTTCTGGCATGGGCACCATCTTCCAGAAAGTCACCACCACACTAAGAGGGCAAGTGCCTCCTGGGTGTGGTCCTATTGTTCCTTCCTTCACTCTGGGAATGTGAGTTTCGTTTTGTTTTTGTTTTTTCCCCAAGGCCTTTTTTCCCAATGTTAACCAATACCAACATAAAAGTGTTTCCTGAGCCTAAGTTAGCCATTCCAGCCTCATTTCACCAACCCACATCTGCAGACCTCCTGGCCAGAACCCTTACTGGAATGGCCCAACCCAGATTCTCCATTTGCTTTTCCAGACAATGAGGCTAAAATTGGACTGTGTAGGCAGCCGGAAAGGCCTGGGAATGGGGGAGGGGTGAGCTTGCAGTGAAGCAGGCAGGGATGAAGTGTGAGAAAAATTGGATCTCAGGCCCCCATCATCCATATTAGCATTGTCATTATCACCCACCCACCCCCTGCTCAAAACTCTTTAATTGCTCCCTATAACCGGCAGGATAAAGATCTAGGGCCTTAGCTCCCAAGAGCTGGAACAAACTTATTCAATCTCACTTCCAGATACTCTTCCCTCTTTCATCTTATTCAATCATTCAATAAGAATGTATTGCAAATGATACCAAACTCAGGTTTGGCTACCTGCTGCTTTAAAAGCCAATACTTGAGACACCAGTGCTGATGTAAGGAAAGATAGTTTATTCAAATACTGGCAGCCTGAGAAGATGGCAGACTCCTGTCCTAAAGATCTTCAGCCCTGGCAGATGTGTTCAATGGTTAGCGCATCCACCCACACACCAAAGGGTCTGTGGTTTGATTTCTGGTCAAAGGCACATACTGGGTCAAGGAGCATGGGGAGGCAACCAATTGATGCCTCTCTCTCTCTCTTCTGCTCTCCCTCACTCCCTCCCTTCAACTCTCTCTTAAAAAAAAAAGGAAAAAATATCCCTGGGTGAGGATTAACAACGACAAAAAACACCATCTTCACATCTCAGTGCAGGTGGGGTTTTTTATTAGACGGGATAGGGAAAGCAGAACAAAAAAATTAGGGGAGAAGGGAGTTGAACATTTTTTATGTGTAAGTCAGCACAGTCCATTCTGATGATTACCTCGAAATTGGTCCAGTTTTTATGATTGACCATCAACAAGTCTCCTAGAGCCAGAACGTCCAGATACTGGAGTCAGCTTCCTTTGAACTCTTACACAAATATGCTGTTTATTTATGGGTTACATATTAGTTAATAACTCACCTTTTACAAAAACATTTTTTATAGAAACAATATTAAAAGAATGGAGGGGTGGGTTATATGGACACTGTTCTCAGTGATAGAGTTGCAGCTGTGACCAAAACTGAGAAGAGTCTGCCTTCTTGGAGCTCATATTACTCCAGCCAAGCCCATAACGCTCCAAGCCCTCGCACACTCCCAGGCCTTGGCAAAGGCTGTTCCCTCTTCTATTCTTTAGTGACTACTCCACCTGGGGGACTCAGCCTCTAACGCCCACCTTTCCCTGATCTGCCCATGGGTTGGGTACCACCTAGGATCATCACACAGATGATCACCATCCAGCTCCACATACATATCTGCCTCCCCTAACAGGCTGTGAGGGTCTTGAGGGAAGGGGCTGTACCCCAGGGCCGGATTCTAGATGCACCGGTCACAAGGCTCCATTCCCTAACCCCAACTCAGGACTGAGCAGGAGAGGCATGGGGGTGGGGGGTGGGGGGTGTCCAGGACGCCTTTGAAGAATTAAAGGTCATTCTGGAACCTCTGCCTGGAATCATTCTACTTCTGGCACCCCAGGGGAAGGCCTCACAGGAGCAATAGCACAGAGTGCTTCCAGCATAGGCAGATGAAGGACTGAGGAAGACCGGACGGAGAAGGGGGTGCACAGGGCTATGAGCACTGGGTCAGGACATCAGCTCTGCACATGGAAGGGGATGTTAACAGGTTTCAACGGCAGGAAGAGAAGGCACTGGCCTTCCCCCAAGAGAGATAAGTTGGCAAGACATGGACCTACTCGAGGTAAACCATAGTGGCCCTTGAGATTTATGAAGTAAGGGAGACATAGTTTCCCATTCCCTCTGGCTTGCTCAGGAAAGCTGAGCTTTGGTTTTTCAGTCTTGCTCCCTCTTTTGCACCCCCACTTCTCCCTGGTTTGGGGGGAAGGGCGTGCAGAGGATGCACAAGACAGAGTGCAGAAGGCTGGGCCTGTGTCCTGGCCCTAGCCTGGCCCACAAGAACCCAATATTGGTGCCATATTGTGTGGATCTCCATGCCTCCAATCCCAGCCTAATGGCCTGGCACCCACTCTGCCCCAGGTCCACTGGATTACTTGTGTGTCATGCGAAAGCCAGAGGGAGGGAGGTTTGTGTTTGGCCATTTCGCTGGCTCATTCACATGGATTTACAAGGACTCATTTCATGCCTTCATGCACAGGACTTCCTGCCCACCCGCCAGCCTGGCCTCTCCTGGTGCCTCCGGTACAAAGGAGTGTGTTCTGTTCCTCGTTTCTTGCTGTACTAAGGGGCACCATGAGCATCCCTGCAGGAAAGAGGAGGCCTGTTGAGGTCCAGAGAAGGCAGAGACCTCACAGAAGGTCACTCAGCAATCCAGGTGGGCCAGGGCTTAAGCCCACACTTTCTTTACCAACCACTCCTAAAACACACTCCTTCTGTTCTTTCCCTTTAGAGCAGTGGTTCTCAACCTTTCTAATGCCGCAACCCTTTAATACAGTTCCTCATGTTGTGGTGACCCCCAACCATAAAATTATTTTCGTTGCTACTTCATAACTAATTTTGCTAATGTTATGAATCGTAATGTAAATATCTGTGTTTTCCGACCCACAGGTTGAGAACCGCTGCTGTAGAGCCTAAGACCATCAGAAAACACAGATATTTACATTACGATTCATAACAGTAGCAAAATTACACTTATGAAGTAGCAGCGAAAATAATTTTATTGTTTGGGGGTCACCACAACATGAGGAACTGTATTAAAGGGTAGCGGCATTAGGAAGGTTGAGAACCACTGCTTTAGAGGGACTCGCTTGGGGGTGGGGAGAGCCCAGGAAGCCCCTGTGCTGCTGTTGCGTGGCAATGAGCTGGGAAGAGAGAAGGGGCCAAGATAGAGACTCTGAACTCCTTCCAAGACAAAGTAAATTGGTCTTATAACCTAGAACAGTCAGAGGGGCCCCCAGAAGTGCTGGTCCTGCCCTTACCTCTTACATAAGGAGAACGAGGCTTAGGAAAGGCAAGGTCTGCCTGGGATCATGAAAGGTGACAGCAGCCCAGAGTCCCTGCCCCCAGCCCAGTGTTCATCCTGGTCCATCAAACTCATAGCTCTAGCACCTGCTGCCATCTTGGGTGTAGAAGAGGAAAGAACCAGGCTGGCCCAGATCACAGGGCAGTGCAGTAGGTGGGGGCGATTCCAGCCCTATGGGGTCTACCAGAGCCGCCCAGAAGCTGGGCTCAGACTCAAGTTCCACACCCCCCTCCAACAGTTACTACTCAGGAAAACCTCCCAGCAAACCCCAAAAGGCACAGGTCCCTGCCACAAGGGGTAGGTGAGAAGGGAACGAAGGGGAGAGGAGATAAAAATGGAGGGAGGCCCCTGAAGGACATCCAGGTTTCTCTTCGAATCTCCCACTAACCCTACCCTTCATCCCTGGACCTGCCCACTCACCCCTGGACAGCTTCCCCACCTCTCACCCCAGCTTCAGGGGCCATTTTTCACACAGCCTTCTGGGTTCTAAAATCTATTTGCTTTACCTTTGAGAGAACTCAAGAGCGTCTATGTTTCAAATGTCACCCCAGCCCTGTCACTGCCTTGGGGTTGAAAGGTCAAGATCCAGGCTAGCACACAAACCCTGTCTACTAACCCTCTGTCCCCTCTGCATGCAGACCAACACCTACCCTTCCTGGTGGGCCGAGCCTGGAGTATCTCACTCCACTTAGACACACCCTACAGCTGCCCTCTAGCCTCCTTCTATCATCACAGGTTTATTCCATGGGCTCTTTGACTAGCTCACTCCCTAGAATGGGAACCTAGAAGGCATGGAGGCCTGAGGCTGTTTCGAGCATGGCCAGAAAAGGCCAGGCCTCCCTGGCAAGTATGGGCGATGGAAGTTGGGAAGGGGGAAAGGTGAGGAGAGGAGGTAGAGTGCAGGAGTTGTCTGGGCTCCAGGATCAATGGCTTGGCAGGCAGTGCACTGCTCAGGAGAGCATTGGGTTCAGATCCTGCTCCTGCCGCTCACTAGCTAGGAGCCCTGCTGAGTGTGTCCTCCCCTCCAAGGCTAGTGGGGGGGGGGGGTGTGTGATGCTCACACAGGCAGGAGGTGGAGTTACAAACAAGAGCCCTCACCCTCACCCTCACCCTCACCACCACCACCCCCCCACCAGAATGGCTTTGAAGGGAAAGAGCAGGCACAGGTAAATAAATAGCTTGTTTATTAGTAATATGTTACATCATTAAAGTGCATTGAAAAGAGATGCAGGGACCAAAGCTGGAAGGTAGCCAGCCCCAGGCCCTGCCCGGGGCTGGCCAGACACACCAGAGAAGGCCCAGCTCTCTGCTGAAATCCAGGGACGGGGTTGGGGCAGAGCTACCCACCTGGAGAGCTTGGCCCTGGCTGTCCCCACTGGAATTCACAGTTTAGCCTTAGTTATAGCATGTCCTGAGCTGAAGGTGGGAGGCTAGGAGCATGGAAGCACAGCCCCTGCGGAAGGGGACTGAGGGGAGGGGGCCCGCCCCCCAAACCCCAATGCCAAGGGCAGAGTCCTGGAACCTCCCCCTGAGGACCTGACTCCTATATGAACGTGTGAACCTAGGGCTCAGTTTTTTCCTTCATTTTCCCTTCTCTCTCACCTCACCCCCTCCCATAACCAACAGGGAGACTTGGACAATGTACCCCTCAGCCTGGGCTTCCAGGGCAGAGCCAGCTCATGCCATCTCCTTGAACCCATGCCACCATGTCCCTGGACTCTTGTCCCATGCCCAAGAGCCTCAGGCTGGGACTCCCCACCCCCACCCCACAACCCATCCCTTTGCAGCCCCTCCCTTTCCCACCCACCCCCAGCATGTAGTTTTGGTATTTTCATACAGATGCAGTCGGAAGTAGCAGTACATGAAATAAGCCTAAGATAAAAATAGAGCCCTTTCCGTCCTCACGTCCGGAAAGCAAACATCCTTCAATAAACATGCAAGGAAGCTGCCTTAGTGGGACCCAGGGCTGGTGAGAGCCACAGAGGGCACCCTAAGCCTGCAGGAACACCAACCAGCCCCTGCAGTGGCAGGAGGGAGGATGAGGGGGCAATTTGAGTATAGAGAACGTGAATGTCCAGAAACGGGATCCCAGCTCCCCTTTCCCAACCCCTCTCTGGCCCACAGGCATCTTGGGCCAGGAGCATCACTGAATTTGGGCAAGTTTGAGGACAAATTTTTGAAAAATAGTCTCCAGAAGATAAAGTCTTGGGCCATCAATGCCCCAGCTTCATAGCCAGTGCCTTCATTCTCCAGCCCCCACTACCCTGCCCCACCCAGCAGCTGCCTGTGGCTGGCCATCTCTAGGCCTGGTGTCCCCTGTCAAGCTATGCAGTCCCCCTGGAACCTGTGGTGGGCAAGGAGCTCCCAGCCGGGTGGCTCTGGGTGTGAGAGTTTTCTAGTGCCCTGGGACTGCAGAAGCCCACAACATGCCCAGCCCCAGGAGGCCCTAATGAACCAGTAGGCCAAGAATGAGTGTTGGCAGGACCCCCAGCCAGAGGGAGGCCAAAAGGGCATGGGCACAGCCCAGCAGATGCTGGGCCTTGGCCTCATCCTCAGACAGCAGCTGCCAGTGCTGGGCCTTGCGGACGTAGGAGCCCTCCTGGGCCTCGCAATAGTAGTGGCCATAGTGACCATCAGTGAGGTTCTCGATGAACAGGATGCAGTTGGGACTCTGATGGCCAGGCTCGCAGCTCTGCTCCACCTTCTCTCCGTGGCGCCACCAGTAGGTGGCATGGCGGGACTCCATGGGACAGCTCAGGTAGTAGCGAGAGTTCCGGGCTAAGGAGACCTTCTGAGGTGGGGCCTCATCTGGGAGGGATGGGTACGCAGCTATGAGGAGGGGCTGAGAGCTCCCAGGGCAGGCTGTGTCCTCCCCCAGGCCTCTAACGCCAAAGCTTCTAAATGAACACACGAATCTAAGCACCCAGTCTCCTTATTCTCCCCTGCCTCCCTCACCCCACCCTTCTTATACCACCCCCACACCAAGGACTAATCTGGGGCCCCCAGGAATAAGCCAGCTTTCCCTCAGAGAGAGCAATCGAGGCAAGGCTGTTCCATCCTCATTGGACTGGGGTCCTGGGCAGGGCTAAATCAGGTACCTGGCTTTGGGTTGGGGCACTCTTTGTGTGGCTCATCTGGATTAATAGACTGCAGCACTGACCTGGAGTTGGGAAGAGAGAGGCTAAACAGACAGGAGACCAGACACCTGGCCCTTCCCTGTGCTCATTCCCCACCCAGGATCCGCCATAGTGCCTACCAAGAGGAGGGTCTGGCCAGAATGGCTCGGTACCCGGCACTGACTACTCCTGCAGCCTGTTTTCACCACCCCCACCCCTGTGTCCACCTTCTCCCAGGGAGAAGGGGTCCCAGCCAACATACCTTTGGGAGCTAAAGATGGAGACACAGTGGCCCTGGTCCCAGCCACAGTATGGGTCTCGGGCCATGAGGCAGCCATGGCAGCCCCCACCATAGATGTCACACAGGTCCAGGGGCACCTGGCTCACCTCCCATTGGGAGCTTACATACAGTTTCCGCTGGAATGAGAGACTAGGTCAGACCAGGGCCCCCATCTCCAACACTGAGTTTTAAACTCTCAGGCCATAGCCGGCTGCCCTACAGCCCAGAAAAGGACATGTGAATTGCATGAAAAAGAGCTCTGTCTTTAGCTGGCCATCACAGGGTAGCCTCACAGGGCAGGGCTGGGGGTGTGGAGGCTTACCCGGTCAGGGTCCAGTGACATGGCCTGGATGGCTGCTGCACGGCGGAAGGGCTGGATCTCCATGATGTTGAAGACGAGGCTGCGTTCCCATTCCTCTGACTTCACCACCTTGTGGATGGTGCCCCTGTCTGTAGGTGGTGGGCAGAGGGTCAGCAGATGGGCATCCCACCTCAGAGACAAGCAGCCTCCCTCTACATAACCAACCAGGGAAGACACGAGTGGGGAGGCCTGGGAAGTCATGGCTCAGGCAATGGTCACTAGACTAGGTAAGGTTGAGTGTGAGGGATGTGTGAGTCAGAGGGCAGCCCAGGAAATTTCCAAGGCTGGCCCAGAGCTCCATGAGGCCCTAGGCAAGCTGGAGCATAAAAAACAGAACCAGCAGTCCTGCACACCCAATTACTATGCTGACCCTTCATTACTTCTTTCCTCCACATCCCTGCTTGTGGGTATTATCTTCCCCACTTCCCAGATAAGGCAATGAGGCTCAGAAAGTCTAAGCAATTTGTTTAAGATCACACAGCTGGTGACTGCAACACAGAGATGTCAGAATCTCACCCCTCAGCTTCTTCTATAACTACCCTGCCTCCTGGACAACTTAAGGATGTGTTTTCTTTAAATACACCTTTTATTTTGGAGTAATTTCAGATTTACATAAAAAATGCAAAGATAGCACAGAGATTTGCTGTATACCATTCACCCAATTTCCCCTAATGCTACCATCTTATATAACTACTAGAGGCCTGGTGCACAGAATTCATGCATGGGAGGGGGTAGAGTCGGCCGGGGTCGGGGGGGGGGGGGGAGGGGGGAGGCCTGTCCCTCAGCCCCACCTGCAACCTCTCCAATCTGGAATCCCTCTCACAATCTGGGACTGCTGGCTCCTAACCACTCACCTTCCTGCCTGCCTGATCGCCACTAACTGCCTCTGCCTGCTGGCCTGATGCCCCTAACTGCTCCCCTGCCAGCCTGGTTACCCCTAACTGCCCTCCCCTGCTGACCTGATTGCCTCTAACTGCTCTCCCCTGCCGGCCTGGTCATCCCTAACTGCCCTCCCCTGCCAGCCCGATTGCCCCTAACTGCCTCTGCCTTGGCTCCTGCCACCATGGCTTTGTCTAGAAGGACATCTGACCTAATTAGCACATTACCATTTTATTAATATAGACTAGAGGCCTGGTGCACGAATTCATACACAGGTGGGGTCCAGCTGGCCCACCCTGATGGGGGCCCATTGGGCCGGGCCAGCGGGAGGGAGGGACCATGGGTGGTTGGCCGGCTAGCACTGCCCCTGATCAGGGTTTGGGGCCCAATCAGGGCCCAAATCAGGCTGGTTGGCTGCCGCAGTGTGCGTCATAGCCACTGGTCGTTCCGCAGTTCCAATCACTGAGCTTTTATATATATAGATGGCACATTCATCACAACTGAACAGTAAAGTATTATTAACTCAACTACAGACTTTACTGGGATTTCATGTTTTTGTTTTGTTTTGTTTCAGAATCCAATCCAGGACTCCACATTGCATTTAGTCTTAGAGAATTTTTAAATTTTTATAAAATCTGAAAAGAACCTTAGATTCTGGACAGGAATTCCCAAGGTCACATAATGGCTGCCTGCCTCTGAGGCCAGTACTCTATCCATTCACACCTGTTGGGGGTCTAATGAGCATCCTGACCCCTGGGTCCTCCCAATCCCACATCACCTTCTGTCCCAGTTTCTAGAATAGCCTCCCTCCCTCTCAATTCCCCAGGGCATTGCTTGTTCCAAAACAACAGTCAGATGAAAAGATGGTTGCTTGCTTAGGACATGTCTTTTAGTTCTGTGATGCCTCTTGTAGGCTCTGGGATGTGGCCCAATGCTTCTTTGGCCTGACAAGCTCCCAGCCCACTCACAGCCCTTCACCTCCTTCCACAATAGCCCAGTGAGAGCCTCCCATAGCTTCTCCCAGTTGTGAGAGCCTCTTTGCCCTGCAGAGGGCTCAGAAAGCTCTATTTCTTATCTGGCTCCAATTCTTCCTGCTGCAGGTTCCAAATGGCATCTCTCCCATGGCCCTCAGGGAGAACCAAGATAAGTACCCTCATCATTCAAGTGTGCTCACCTCCCAAGTCTGCAGGAAAAGAGTCCACGGTTCCCTTGGCCCAGGCCCCACCCTTCTGTCCTTGGCTCCTGCTCCTAGTCCCCCATTGTGTGACCTCTCCTCTGCTGTACCCCAGTGCCTGTCGTCCCTTGTCTGACTGCAATAGCTAGGCCAGCCACTGCTGGGTCAGAGCAAGGACAAGAGCCCATTGGTACAGCCAAAATGAATGGAGGAGCAAAGAGGTGTGATCTCAGGACTTGGAAACCAGACCCTGCTCAATGGGAAATGATGTGGCCACTGTGGCCCTGAGAAGATCCCAAGATGAAGCAACAGCAGAAATCACACAGGAGGGGTGGGGACTGAGCCCTGGAGTCCCAGGTGCTAGCACCTGGGGTAAACACTGCCCTTTTTGATGGCATCACTGCCCACCAGGTCTCAAAGAAATGCTGTAGCCTGCCTACACTGAAGCTGCCATAAACCTGCTCAGGGCTGGCTCTTCCATGGCCAGTGGCTTCTTGGGATGCAGGGGCATCTCCCAAGGCATTCCACCCAGCTTCAGGGGTCAGCCAGACACTGCTCTCCCTGGGAAGAGGAGGTGCCTCTGCAAGACTGCAAAGGCTCTGCTACCTGGAAACCCTTCCTCATGTCTCACTAAATACTGTGCATCCCACATCAAATGTTTCCTCTCACCTGCATAATCCCAAAGACAGGGAAAGGGGTTCGATTTCCTCATTCTGTCTAGCAGGTGCCCACAGAATACCCAGTGACCAGATCCTTCCTCCTGGCTTTCCACATCTCTTCCTACCAGCTTCATGAATCAGATATCAGAACCAAACCTGCACCTGGCTTTACTCAGACTGGCCACCTTTCTGCCTTGGAATCCTGGAACCTGCTCTCCTCCCACCCTTGGATGCCTTCCCCTCTTCGCCTCTGTCCCCACCTCCTCTAGGAAGCCCTTCCTGCCTGATTCTTCCACAGCCACACATACTAACTGCTGACAGCTCTTAATCATTCAATTCTTCCTTCCAGGTATAACGATCCAACCACATGTTAATTACATTATTATTTATACCTTTCATATCCATTTTCACAAGGCAGACTAGGGGTCATGGGGTAGTCCCTCACCTGTAGTTAGGTAAAGCACGTGAAAGGTCTCCCCATAGCTGGCGTGCATGCGGTGGACAACTACTTTCTGGTAGTGGTACTTAGAGTGAAACAGTGGTGTCTTCAGAGGCCCCATGGGCTCCACCCGCTGTGCTACCTCAGGGTGACTGTCGGCAACCTGGAAGGTCTCCGTGGGTATCGGCTTCCGGCCTGGGAGGCACTGGATAAGAAGAGTAGGCCCAGGTCAGTGGGTGGCTGGGAAGTGGGGTAGGGTCCTGGGTCATGGCAGATGTCAGTGCTCACCTTGCCAGGCCGAGGGGTGGGAAGGCCTGTGTGGTAGCCCTTGAGTGAGGAAGTACGGAAGACCTTGTCAATGTCACCAAGGGAATATACACAGACAGCTGAGTAGTTCCTGGGGGGACACAGAGACTACCTCAGGGAGGGGCCCAGTACTTACCCACCTCCATTCACCCAGGCCAGCTCAGCACGATACAGGGCACAACTAGAGCATTCTAACCAAGCTCCCCAGCCTACAAGCTCCATGAAGATAGGGACTATCCTAGGGGCCAAGACCAGTGCCTACGAGTCATAAGTCACCATTGAAGGCAGGAGGGAGAAAGAGAAATTCCACCTAATTTCTTTCTGCTGCAATCTAAAACCACAACTTGATAGAATCGCAGGGTTCAGAGGCCAGCTCCAGGGCAGAAGGATTCCCATGTGCATCCCGTTGGGCAATTCTCCTGCCTCTCTGGACACAGCTGCAGGATGCTGATGCCCAAAGCCAGATCCCATGCCCTCCCCAGCCAGCTGGATCCACCCACATGGGAGCCACAGAGCAGGGTGTTGATTCCCTACCCTGTCCCACCTCCCCCCACACCTAACACTTTAGCCTGCCTTATTTTCAATCAATGAGAGTGATTAAGAGATGTGAATTATCAGGTGCAGGCAGTGTCTGAATGGGTGTGAGAGCACCCTATGAGGCCTCAGCAGCCTTTTTCCAGGGCCCACCACCCACTCTGAGCACACAGCTGGTAGACACATAGGCACTGCCATGAACATGTATACAGTACATGCATGTACACTAGTTGTACAAACTCAGAAACATACCAACACAAAAATCTCCCCAAGCACTGACTTTGTCCACCCCAGGCCTGGCAACAACCCTGCCCCCTGGCGTCCCTGCTTATCATCAGCTATCCCCTCAGCAGGGCCCAAGCCCTCTAATGCCTACTAGACACGTAACTAATGCCAGGCTCAGCCCCAGGACAAGGGTCACTCACCAGGGGTTGGAAAAAACACCATAGACCCTAGTGTCCCTCCACTGGCCATTAGGGTCAGGGAGTAAGAAGACATCCTGTAGCTTGTTGAAGTTCTTGTTGGTGACAGGGTCGCTGCACACCAGCATGGCCTTCAGGAAGGTATTCCACTTGGAGACCGACAGCGAACTCTCACCACCCTGGTCCCCCTGAAAGGGTGGAGGGAAAAGGAGGCCCCTCAATACCCCCTGGGCACCTGCTGCCAGGAATGTCAGCACCCAGACTTCAGAGGAGGAAGGCAGGTTCTGAAAGGGGCAGGGACCTGCCAGGGGACCAGGCAGAGGTGCCCCATGACTCAGGCCAGGTTCCTGAGCCAGGTTCCAGCTAGAAGGCCTGGCTAACTGAGGGCACAGGGCCAGCAGTGGGGACCTGCAGGGTGAGGGTGCTAGGTCTGTCCCTACAGAGCAGATGGACTCAGACACACATTTGTCCATTCTCACACATGCACACTCACACACAGGTGACACACTCAAATACCCCAGCACCTTCACACTGATGAAACACACATGTAAACACACTTTCATACTCCCACTCACACTCATACACACTCTTAGATGATTACATACACTTGCACACTGCCACACATGCACATGAGCTCAACCATCTTTACCCACTCACAGATGCACAGATACTCTTGTACATATACATCCCACACACAGACTTATACATTTCACATACTCCTTCAGACAAACAGGCACTCACACACTCACACCTATTCACCCATAGACATACACTCTTGCCCATTGAGCCACCCACTCACCCTGCACAGCTGGGCCACGCGGGACACATTGAGAGGAGCCTCTGGATTCTTGTCAGGGTTGTCCTCCCGGAAGAAGTAGTAGATTTTGTCATCATAGGCCTGGTCTTGGTGCACGATGGTGGCCTTAATGAACTGTGGATCTACCAGTGATACATGTGAATTGGTGTCGTGGGGAGCCTGCTCAGGAGACCCATTCCAACCCTGCACCACACCCCCAACTCTGCACAAACAAACCTGGAGCAAATCAGACCTGGAATAAAACTCAGAGCATCAGGCCCAACACCCCAAGGGTCTGAGACTCAGCACCTCCATCCCACATCTGTTTTGCTCCCCCTACAAAGATGTCATCAGCCCAGGAGCAATGACTTCATGCCCGGGGACTAGGAAGGTCCCTGGGCCTTTATGTCATTTCTGCCTAATTGGCAGAGCCCTAATGAGGAGAGAAGGAGAGTTGCCCCCACATGAGCTCAGCAGAAGGACACACTATGGTTCCAAGGGACCCCACTCTGGGTCTGGGGCTCTTGTGTTTTGTTACCACAGTGTGTAGGGCCCACCTGCCTCTGTACCTTTGCCTCTGCTGTTCCCCTGCTCCCTGCCAGGTCAACGTCCTCAGCTCTGGCTGTTCAGGCCTGTCCCAAATTCCCACTTTCCTAACTGGCCTGTGGCCCCAGTCGCCCTTGGGGAGCCCTCCCAAGGGACATGAGGATCCCATGAGCCACCGTGGGCATTCACATCCTGATCCACCCCAGCCCAGCTGGAGCCTGACTCACTCTGCATGACGGTGTCACTGGTGTATAGCTCAATCTCGCCCTGGATGCGGCGGAACCGAGGGATCTTCCCGTTGTATTCCTGCTTCCGGATTGTAGAGTACACCTCATCCCCTGGTCATGGTGGAAGGGATGTGGGTAAGGGCAGACAGGTCCTAGAAGTCCCTCCCCTGGGCCTGGGCACTGATTTGATCACCTTCCCCCAGGCAAGGGCAGCAGCCCTACCGTCAAACAGAACAAGGGAATTCTCATCCGGGCTGAAGGGGGCATAACCTCTCCTCTCACCAAGTGACTCCACAGTGCCATTCACCTGGGGGAGACAAAGGGGTTTAGACAGCCACATAATCTCATGACTACTGCTTCCCATGGGTGCCAGCTTCCCCTCCTCCCAAGCATTCTATACAAGGTGAGCCAGCCTCTAAGTCTCCCACCTCCTTCCCACCTTGGGAGGCAGAAGCCCACCCATGCAAGGGTAAGCTGATGAGGCATATGGGTAAGGGCCTTCTCACCAGGCTCCAGCAGCTGGGGTGCCGGGCATTGGTTCCGCAGGCCAGCAACCCCTCGCCCTGTCTCTCCAGGAGTGTTATGTAGTTCTCACAGTCCTGCCCAGAAGGGGAAGAAAAGAGGTTGATCAGAGGTCCTGACAGGACTCGAACCAGAACCCTTAGTCTTGGGGAAGACAGAATCAGAAGGCTGAGCATGGAGGCAGTCTCCAAGGAGAGCCTAGAGGGAATGCAGCTGATCCCAACTCCCCTCAGAGCAGAGGAAGAACACAGGGACCTTGGAGAAGGTCTCCCATTCAGACTGGAAACCCCAAGACAGGGCTGCCTCTTTCCTCCCAGACTGGGGCTCCCAAGGCAGGCCATGCCTCCTTCCTCAGACTCCCAGGGACTCCTATCCCTTTTCCAAGGTGCCAGCCTCCCCTCTACACTCCCTCTCCTCCACTCACCTGCTTGCCCAGGCAGGATCCCTTGGTGGAGCCAATGTTCACCTAGGGGAGAGGTGAGGAAGCATTAGTCTGCCCTGCCAGGGGTCAGATGCCCTGCAAGCACTGTCCATGTGCCCTCAGGACAAGTTCATTTTATAGCATAGGTGAGCAACTAGGGCTCTGAGAAGGTGAGTGATTCACCAAGGTCACACAGGCTCCTCTGCCTGATACCCAGAGCCAAGCCCAGAGTGCCAGTCCAGAGATCTCAGAAGCCAGGGGTGATGGGGTTCTGGAGCTCAGCTTCTAGCCCAGGCCTCCCCGATCAGTGCAGCCCACCTGGCCAGGTGGGTAAGCTCCGGGCTTTTCTCCACACTGGCCAACGCCCACGCCCATCTGGACTGCCTTTAGGGAGCCTCCCCCAGGGACCGTTTATGGGATAAAACGGGAGGTGGACCAGTTTAGGAGGAGATGCCAGTTCCCATCCCCTAATTCCCTGAGGCCCCTCACCAAAGCCAGAAGGGAGATAAGAGGAGAATTGGGGGTAAGGGGCAGTAAGGACCCCAGGCTCACCGTGTGCACAGAGGCGTTCTTGCCCTCGGGGAAGTTGAAGAGGTAGACCTTGCCACGTCCACCCACCCACACAGAATCGCTGCCTGGCTCATGGAAAAGCACGGTGTGTGGCTCTGCCGAGCCAAAATCCACCCGGTCCTTCCCTGCGCGGCCTGAGGAGGAGGCAATTGGCAAAAACTTGAGGCTGGGCCATGGGCAGGGAGACCCTATCCTCCCTCTCAGGCACCCGGCACCTGCCTGGCAACTAGTGCTTGAGTCCGGGCTGGGGCAGCACCAGGACTCAGAGCCACAAGTGGAAAAAGTGAGGGGTACCCTGGTAGGGTCCTCACCCCAGAGCCATGGCCCCTACCCTATAATATGTGACCTCAGAGTAGGGACCCCTAGGAAAGCAGGCTTCCTCCCCCACCCTCCCACACACTCGGCTATTTCAAAGAGGGCTGGACTTAGGCAAGAGGGACCAGGACCTCTGCGGTGCTGTTTGAGGCTCCCTGCAACCCACAACACAGCAAGCAGCCATCTCCACCACCTGCAGGTAGCAGGGCTCTAAGAACCCCACTTAAGAGTCCAGGTTCCCTGGAATCACTTTGTTCAGCACCCTATCCCCTCCTTCAAGAAGCCTTCTCCAACTCCTCCTGGCCCAGCCCAGGCCTTCAGTGAATAGGTCAGCTCAGATCAGAGATAGAAAGGAATCTAAATGTCCATTCCCTCCCATTTCACAAATGGAAAAACAGAGGCCCAGAGCAGGTATAGCACAAGGTTGTAAAGTCAGTAGCAGTCCCTTAACGAGAGCCAAGGTCCTGCCCACAGTTAGACGCTGGCCTGGCCCTCTCTGGACTGATTTCATAGAGGTGCCAGCTTACCCCAGGGGTCAAGTTCCACCCTCCCTCCCCAGCAACTCTGGTACAGGATGTCCTTCACAGAGCACAGCCTGGGCCTTTAAACAGAAGGGCTGATCTGGGCAATTTTGCCCCAAAAGGAAACTCTCTGCAGATACTGCCTCTGGGGAGATGTCTCATCTCCAATGACATTGCTGAGGTTATCCTAGTTGCAGAACTAAATTCCAGGGATTGGACAGCTCACATCTTCTCACCTCCGACTATCCTGAGGCCTCATGCAGGAACTGGGCCTGACCACTGTTTATTCAGCTACAGCAAACTCCAGGGTAGCCAGCTTAGCAGTGATACCCAAGGAAGACACACTCCAGCCCAGACAGAAAAGAACTGCACTTTCCTTCTTGCTGCCATTTGAGCCATTCCTACTGATTCTGCATTCAACGGGGCAAGGAGCACAACACACCTTCACTCCCTTTCCTTAAGATATATCCCTGTGTGGCCAAGTCACTCTGGAGGTAGGGTAACACATTCTCCACCTCAGCTGTAACCTGGCTCACTACAGAGATGGAAACTGAGGGCTCCTTGGGGACACACCAGCCCAATGTCACACTAGGCAGCAGGACAGACTGCCTAGTCCATTATTGAGTATTGGTTCTCAGGAGCGTGTAGGAAGTGCAGCACTGTGAGCCACAGAGAAATGCTGAACTCACTGCCCCTGGTTCACTTGGCTTTCCTTGGGCGCTCCACAAATAGCCCAAGCAGCCTCCCTGCACTGTGAGGCCCACACCCCATAAGTCCCAGCTGTGCAGGGACTCCTTTCCAGCTGAGATAAAATTAGAGTGCTGGGGTCAGCAGCCAGAAGATACAAGGCCTTCCTGACTCAGATCCCACAGCTCCCCTTGCACCTGCAGCCTGAGCAGCAGCCACCATCCCACAGCCCACTGCCCAGAGCTCAGCCTGGGATCCAGTCAGCAGCCCCAGCTCCCCTCCCACATCCCCAGCCAGCCAGAGGCCAGGAGAAGCTATGTGTCTGCATCTAGAGATGTTGGACTGGGGCAGAAGCTCTGAACCCCTCAGCCCAAGGCTAAAGGGGAGGAGCCCCAACCCTTGGGCCATGCTGGCCATCTCTACCAGTCACCTAAGCTTGCACTAGCAGCAAGGCCACAATCAAGGTACAGCTCTCACCCCTGGAAAGAAGCACCAGAGGGGGCCCTGAAGGAGTCCTTGTCTGGGCGTCTGAAGTCCTGCCTGGGGAAGTCGAGTCTGATGGGAAAGGCAGTAGCCTGGTCCTGAAGAGCAAGATCTGCAGGGAAACTGGCCCTACCATGGAATTCAGTTTGCGGGGGGAGTCATCACATCAAAGCAAGCCTCCACAATGCTCAAGCAAAACTGTCTAGGTGCTGCTCACAAAGAATTTCTGAGGACACAGAGGACAGGTGAGAGCTGCTGCAGCTCCATGTGAGGGGACTGCAGCATCAGGGCCAGGGCAGTCCTGCACAGAATTGCAAGCCTGAGCCCTATTCCTCTCAAACCCTGGCTGCAGGCCCTGGGGTGCAGGGGAGGCAGGGACTACTGGCCCCATTTTGCAGAAGAACAAACAGGAGCCCAGGACATTGCCTCCATTGACCCCCAGGCTCCCACCCCTCACTGCTCTGCGCCTGGTTATATGTTGGAGGGGATGGCACCAGTCTGGCACCAGGACCTGGACTTGGCCCATTCTCCATCCCAGCCCCACCCCTGCTCCTGCACAGCCCAAAGCCCTCAAAGGGCCTGATTGTGCCTGGGAAGTGTCTGAGCTCGATGAATACATGAAAGGACGCTTTGTTCAGGTTGGCAGGAGCGGGGGCTGGGGGCTCAGGGGCAGGAGGGCTGCCTGGAAGTGAAGGCAGCACCAGGCCTTTGTGGCCAGGATCCATAGCCCCATGGCACCAACATGGGCCAGGGAGGGGTCAACCTTCAAGGCTCTGCCCATGCAGATCAAGGCTGGGACTGCCCCTAAAAAGGCCCAGCCAAGGGAACAATTGTCACATCCTTAAACATGTCTTTTTGCTTCCTTATGAAATCGAAGAGATGAGGAAGGCAGATTCAAGCTAGATGGATCAGGAATAGGCAGAAAGAGAAGTGACTTTGGCAGGGGAAACAGGCTAAGCAAAGCAGGGAAGCTGACTGTATGGTGAGTACAGAGAACTAACCAGAGAAGATCAGGAAGGCGGGCTAAGGACCTGTGTGATGGGGAGAGAAGGTGCTGCGCCCCCCCTCCCCCCCGCAAGAATACACCAACCCACTGCCCAGCAGTCTCTGGTGCTTCTCCTCCTCCCTAGGAGCAGAGTCAGTGTCCCGAAAGCCACCCCTCCTCTAGCACCCCACCTCCGTGCTCCCTTGCCTGCCCAGCCCCCTCTGCTTCCCATCCTGGATATCTAAAAGGAGCACCGTCTGGCACCACTGTGTCTCCTCCCTCACTCTCCAGCCTGATGCATTAGTGGCTGACTAAGTGGTAGCTAAAAGCTCCCATAATAACCAGGAGTTCAAGCAGGGGAGGGGGCTGGGAGAACACAGGGTGGGCATAGCCCCAGAGGCAGCCTGGTACAAGACCCCCTCCTCCTATCCTATGTGATTCCAACTCTTACTTCTTCTGGATCAAGGAAGACCACACTCAGGCTGCCCCATACCGAGCAGGTCTCCATGACCCTCCTTGAGACCCCACCCTCCTCACAGTGTCAGGACAGGCAAGGCCCAGGCCCAGCCCAGACTGAAACAAGGGCCAAGAAGATAGCTGGGTGTGGGAGGCAATCTCCCTCAGCCATAGCCCCCCAAGTTGGGTTGTCCCTAAAGCCTGATCCTGTTGAAACCAGTCAGAGCTGATTCCTCTCATGCTCGCCACCTTCCCACCACTGTTCCAGCAGCCAGCTGGTCGGGGTAAGTCTGGACTTCTGTAAAGCAGGCCTGCCGGGTGGAACACCATTCCTTCTCTCATATTCTCTGGGTGCTGTCCCCATTTCCTCTTTGCTTGTGAAAGAGGATAGCCCAAGGGGAGGGCAAAGTAAGAGCTGGAATGGGGAGGGGGTACTGTTGTCCCTGAAGGGAGCAACAAGGGACGGGCCCCACAGTCTAGTCTGGGCAGGGACAGCCTTTCAACCTGACCCACTGACCCAATAGGTCTTGAATGCTAACCTCATGGAGTCCTTTGAAAGTGGGTATTGAGGTTGGCTCTGAGAATGGTAGGAATTCAGACACCCAGCAGAAGCCAGGCCAACCTCCAATTGGGGACCCAGCCACAGGTGGTAGGAGCTACGCCCCACCCCCACCCACTTCACACCCTTGCCTACCACATAGCTGGCAGAGAGAAGAGGAAAGGCCTACATGGAGCCCAGGAATTAGCCGGCAGCCTCTCCACCCTTTGGAACCCACACCCTATGGGTCAAGGTGGAAGGGAGGAAATCTGAACAGTCATTGGGTTGAGGGGGCATAGAGACCAGAGAGGCTGTGTCAATGGCCCAAGGCACACAGCAAGGAGACAGGGGCAGGACAAGATCACAGCCCAGGGTTTCTGGTACCCAGCACACAGCTTAGCCCTCTGGAACCACATCCTGGACTTTCTTGAGCCTCAGGATTTGCAGAAAGCTGTATATCATCTTCTCTCCACTTCCCTGAGTCATCTCCTGCTCTCCACCAGCCCAACCCTCCCCCACCCCTCACCCCACCGCCATTCGTTGAGAAGGCATTAACCTGATAACTGACAGCAATCACCCACACACCTACCTTCCAGGTGGGGTCTGATCTCCAGGGACTTTTAGCAACCAAAGCCTTAAACTCCAAGAAGTGACTAAAGGTGGAATGTAGCACTGAAGGTAGAATGTAGCACTGCGTCAGAGTAGTGGACGGAAACCTTTCTACTGGGATGAATGGAGTCAAAGGGGCAAATGTTGCATTGATTTTGTCTCTCCTGATATGGTCTGGGATAAGGGTGTGAGAAGTTACTCTTCATACCCAGAAGCCCAATTTCCAGGGTGGCACTGACTCATGCTAAGGAGGAGCTGTGGTTGTTACTGGGATGCTGGTGACAGTCGACATTTGGCAGGACAAGGTTCCAGCCAGCTGCCTGGCAGGGGCAGAGCCATGCACTAGACAGGTAGCAGGCTCTTGATATGGTTCTTAGTCATGGGAAGTGAGCAGTCTGCCGCTCTTTATCAGCCAGGGAACAGGGCTGGGCTAAGGGGTGCATCCTCTGCCCACCAAGGTCAGCTATGGGTGGGAGGGGCACATATATCAGGTAGACTCAGCCCTGATTCCAGGAAGCCATGTTCTCCCTTTGGCAGCCGGGCAGCTGGTTGGGTATGACCATGACCAGGGGCTGGGCCTTCCTGACTTCACTTTTCTCCTCTATGGATTGGAACAGCTAGTACTTGCTAAGGTCTAGGTTTTATGACCCACCATCAATCTTGGAAAAATCACAAAACAATCGGGGTTAGGTTCATGGGTCACTTTTGGCAAAGTGAGAGACAACTTTCAGGAGGTAGAGGCAGCAGAAGCCACATCCTCATCTGCCTCCACTGACTAGCCCACCAAATTCCCCAACCACCCTGCAGAAAAGGCAGGACAAGGGGTGCATGCCCATCTTACAGACAGGAAAACTACGGCTCTTCCAAGCCACCTCTGAGCCACTGTGCTCAAAAGACAGGAGGCTTCGCTGGTAAGACCAGCTGGGACAAAGGTTTGGAGGGAATGGGGCAGTTGAAAAGCAAGCTGTGGGGGAGCTAAGCTGAGCCAGATTCAGGGGCTCAGGGAGGGAAGGTTAGCACTGAGACCCAACTGGAGCAGAGAGGAAGCAACACACCCAGGGAAGGCAGGAAGCCCAGGATGAACACCATGTCCCATCTACCTTCACCTGTTCTTTATTTTTAAATTTATTTTTATTGATTTCAGAGAGGAAGGAAGAGGGAGAGAGAGATAGAAACATCCATGATGAGAGAGAATCATGGATCAGCTGCCTCCTGCAAGACCCCACTGGGGATCAAGCCCACAACCTGGGCATGTGCCCTTGACCGGAATTGAACCTGGGACCTTTCAGTACGCAGGCCGATACTCTATCCACTGAGCCAAACTGGCTAGGGCGCTTCACTTGCTCTTCAGCCCAGCAGGTTCTAAAAACCCCAAAGTGAGGCTAAGGTCAGCTGGTAGCTCTTTCAAAAGAAACAATGAATAGAGCTTCAGGGCCTGCCCTTGGGCCCAGAGCCAGGGCAAGGGTGGCAGAGAGGGCAGAAGATGGTTAGTGGAGGCAGGGAAGCAGGATGGGAAGACAGTTGAGAAAAAGAAGGTTTCCAGGTCAGCATAACCTGGGCCAGCAATGGGTGGGTGGGGGGAGCAGTAGAAGGGCAGCCAGTTAGGGAGAGCTGGTGGGGGCTTGGCTGCCAGAGCCTTATTTCATCAGCAACCAAAGGAGAGATGCCAAAGGAGGAAAAGGATGACAATGATGATAGTGATACCCCTACCTAACACCTAACCACTCCATAGCATTCACCACATGCCGGGCACTATTCTAAGTGATTTGGGGATATATTAAGTCATTTAATAATCACTGAACTCTTATGAGGTGGGTTCTTTTATTATCCCCATTTTACAGATGAGGGCACTGAGACACAAAAAAGTTGAGTAACTTGCCCAGGATCACACAGCTATTAAGGTGGAGAGAAGGTTTAAAACTCAGGCAGACTGACTCTGGAATCTGTGCTTATAACTCTGTGCTTCATAAATGGGCCCTTGGAAGCTTCCAGGCCAGCCTCTTCAATACAGATGAGGAGACTAAGGCCCAGAGAGGGTACAGCCTGCTCAGATGCCTCTTGGCCAATGAAGCCCTGACCTCCATCATGATGCCCTAAGGAGAGTGTGTTTAAGTGAGTGTGGGTATACAGGCCTGATGCGGTGGTGTGGGTGGATCTAGGGCTGCAGCACAGCACTGAGTGATGACCAGCATGACTAACTGAGAAGATAAGTTTTCTGAGATCTCTGCCCAGAAATAGAACATATTCTGTGGTCTTGGGCAGACCACAGCAAAGTGCAGGGTATACTCACAAACCCTTCTTTAACACATGCCCAGCAAGGTTCCCACCAGGCAGCACTGGCCAAAAAACACTCCCCTCTTGGGTATAGAGAAAAGGGAACCCTCATGCATTGTTGGTTGGAATGCAGATTGGTACAGCTACCATGGAAAACAGTATGGAGGTTCCTCAAAAACTTAAAAATATAACTACCATATGACCCAGCAATTCCACCTCTGGGTATTTATCCAAAGAAACACAAATCACTATTTCAAAAAGATATATGCACCTCTATGTTCACTGCAGTATTATTTACATTAGCCAAAATATGGAAGCAACCTAAGTGCCTATCAGTGGACCATTAAATAAAGAGGATGTGGTACATATACACACTGGACTATTACTCGGCCATAAAAAAGAATAAAATCTTAACATATGCCACAACATGGATGGATCTACAGAGTATTATACTAGGTGAAATAAGTCAGACAGAGGAAGACAAATACCATATTATTTCACTTATATGTATAAACTAAAAGGAAAAGGAAATGAACAAACAGAAACAAATTCATAAGTATAGAGAACAAACTGATGATTACCAGAGGAGAGGGGTGGGGGTCTGGATGAAAAAGGTGAAGGGATTAAGAAGAACAAATTGGTAGTTACAAAACAGTCAAGAGCTATGAAGTACAACATGGGGAATACAGTCAATAACATTGTAATAACTATGTATGGTGCCAGGTGGATACTAGACTTAGCAGATCACTTCATAAGATATATAAATGTCTAATCACTATGCTGTACACCTGAAACTAATATAATATTGAATGACAACTGTAATTGAAAAATATTTTTAAATTAAATTATAAAAATACTCACCTCTACCCCTGGCTCCTCAGTTCAAGAACCCACCATGTCTCCCCAGTGCCCATCCCAGCAGGGCCCAATTCCTCTAGCTGGCAGACAAGGCCTACCCATTTCTGCCATGGTCCTTCTCATCGCCACACTTTTGCTGGTGCTCTTCCTGCCTCTGACCGTTCTCTCCCCTTTCTCTGTGTACGTGGTCTTATCTATCCTTGAAGATCTAGTCTCAACCCCTGTGGCTCCAGGAAGTGTCCAGACTGCTCCAGCCCTCACTGCTCCGTCTTCCCTCTGACCTTATGCTGGCACACACCATCTTCTTTCAGATCACACTGTCTGGTGTGGAGTCCTGTAGGCAAGGCCTGACAGACAAGTGAAGGGAGGCCAAGAGCTGAGGCCAGGGGTAGGCATGGTCCTAGCCATGCCTGTCTCACTGAGTAGACCTTGGGCAAGTTCTTGTCATCCCCAGGCCAAGCCAAGGCTAGGGATGGGCAAGTGGGGCAGATGAGATAGTAAGGAGAGCCAGGACTGGGGTAGGTTAAACCCCATGTCAGACAAGGAAACATCTTAAAATAGGTTCTCAGGCCACTGACAGGGTGCTGAGCTTATCATGGTGACCCTCCTTTCTCCCTCAGGCCCAGAAGACAAACAACATGAGCAGCTCTCTCCCCCCACCCTACACCATGTCCCTGGACCTCGTTTGGTTCTTCCCCCTTCCCCAGGAAGTCTTCCCCAGTTGTAACACTCCACAGTGACCTTTCTTGCGGTCACAGTCCTTGGCTGTATCTACTGGTCCTTCCTGATATCTCCAGGTGCCCTCCCTAGTCACTGGCAGCAGGCCTTGCTCTCCGGGCACCTGGGTGCTGCCCAGAGCTTCTCCTCCTCTCTCCCCAGATGGGCAGAACACAGACCTAGGCACGGGGCAGGGGGTAGCTGCCCTCCACAATAAGGGCTGCTCAGGGCTGCTGGCACAGAGCCCTGATTGGAAGCAGGTGTGCAGGAGATATTCAAGAATAGCCTAATCCCAGGATGCTATGAAGGTTAAACCCAGATTAGCCCAAGTCATGACACAGTTCAACCTGCCCTGGCAGAGACCCTCCGAGGCCCAGCTGCCCTGAGGAAAAAGCAGAAGAGGTGCATTGAGCAGGCCCAAATCTAAGATCCCAAATGGAGGAAGGTCATGACAGTGGGGCTCAAGTCAGCAGACAGTGCTGGGGCAGTAAGAGTTGGGCTCAATCTGAGCCAGCCAAGGAGGAAAGGGACTCAGGGAACCCTAAGCCTGGGACAGAGCATGAAGGCAGACAGGCAAATGGAGGGAAGCCAAGAACTGAGGCCAGGAGCAGAAGACACAGCCCTGGTCCCAGCTATGCCAGTCTCACTAGGTGAGACTTGGGCAAGTCCCTGTAATCATTGTCCTCAATTTCCCTATCTGTGGAACTTGTGGTTAGCTCAGCAGATCTGATTTTTTTTTCTGACGTCCTAAACTCTGGTCAGATTGTGTGGGCTGAAGTCTTCCAAGAAGCCTCCTTGGAGGAAGTGAGATAGCACTGGCAGAAAGGAAGAAGAGAGTGAATGGGGTGCAGGGCAACAGCCCTGAGGCAAGAAAATGTGGGGAATTGAAGAGTGGTGATGGAAGATGTGTGGAAAACAAGGTGGGAATGGGGCCAGGCTACCAGGAAGTGGCAGCTCTGTCTCTGTGTGTCCCAGGAGAAATTCTCAACACAATAACCCAGAGGGATGGAGGGGCCTCACAGAGGACAGGGCACAGTCCTGGAGACATAGCAGGACCCAGGCCAAGGCTGGGGAGTAAAGGGCTTGGTGGGGGAGAACCACTCCCCTCCCTCATACCATAGGGGGCAGGGAGGGGATGGACCTCCTGGTCTCTCGTGGTTTGGGCTGGCTAGAGAAGGTGGAAGCCCATTTTGCCGGGACCAACGAGTCCTCCATGCTGTAGGAGGACCCTTCCTCCCCTCCCCTGAGAGAGAGGAGGTTTCCAGGGCAGCCAGGCCTTGCCAAAAAAGGAAACCAAGAGAAGAGGAAGTTTCTAGCCCTAGAACTGCCAACCAAAGCTGGGGAAGTGTGGTCAGTCTCCTGTGACACAGGCCCTACAGTGGCTGAAGTGAGTGACATGGGGCCGGGGGAGGAGGACAGGATATCAGATGGGGCCCCAGCTATCACCACAAGGGCCACCCACTCCCACCACTGCGCCCCCTGCAGGCAACTGGACCCTATTCCCTGAGCTGAGCCTCCCTGTCTCCCACCCCAGGGAGTGACCTACACCCCCCTCCCCTGACCCCTCTTAAGAAGGTGAAAGTTCCTGGAAGGTCAGAGGAAGGGCATCTGCTTCCCCCATCCTCCCCCCCCCCCCCCACACACAGGGCCTGGCTGGTGCTGGGGGGAGCTCCCTCCCTTCCATGGAAAGTCTCTGCCAAGGGGTGGGCCTTAGGCCTCAACTGTCCCCCACAATCAGAAGGGCTAGGGGTGGGGGAAAACTCTGGTCTCCCAGGATCCAGTCCCAACTTCTCATCAGCAAGCTGTGACTCTGGGGAGGACTTCCCTGACAGCCATGGTCCTTCCTCCCCACACAGGGCTGGTTGTGGAAGTCAGGTGGCTAAGCTCACATGTCACCTCCTGCAAGAAACCTTCCCAAAACCTGGAGGCCAAGGTTTACTCCATGTCTCCCACTCACTGCCTCCTCCTCTCCCTGGTCCTAGTTCTAAGTTTTAGGGTCAGAAATCTTGTCATGCCAGGTGCTCCCTCCTATCCCTCCCATCCCCCAGCTGTCTCCTGCTCCTCCTGCCATCATGGCAGACCACCTCTTTCAGGAAGTCTTACCTAATTGGGGATACTGGATTATGTACCTCCTCAACCCCCACAGCTGCCCTCTGCCACATTTCATTGTAACTGCAAGTTGACCTCCTATTTCTCCGCCTACACTGAGAAGTCTACAAACTTGTCTAGTTTCTCATCCCTGGATCCCCAAGCACAGCCCCAGGACCATCACAGGTTGGCCCCAGCAAATGTCAAAAATGCTGAAATACTGTCTACCTTTCAGGCCACAAACCAATATGCCACTTCCTCCAGCTGATCCTCAGCTCATGAGAGAAAAAGAAAAGAACACGAAACTCAAGGATTTCCCCTGATTTCCCAGGTTTCAATTTCTCCTAACAGCTAAGATCTGAATGGGCCACCACAGACTCTGCTCATACCAGAAATGTAGGGGTCGCAGGAAATTAGTGCTCTGATAAGTATAACTCCTCCCTCCATTCACTTTGGACATCTGAGGAAACTGAGGCTCAGAAAAAAAACAAACCCTTGCCTAGAGTCACACAGAAAATCAGGCCAGAGCTGGGATCTCTTCCCCTGACACCGCGGTCATCTTGAGCCCATGCCTGCACTCACTCCAGCCTGCTCTCAGAACCTTCACTATTCAGGACAAAGGGGCCACAGACTTTGGCAGGAAGCTCCTAGGGGCATCACAGAGCATCTCTCTCCCAGCCTAAGACTACCCCCATCTCCTCCTGGGAATTGCCCCCTCTCTGTTCTGCAGGGGGTTCACCCTGAAGGTGAGGAGCACATCTAAGTCCCCAAGGGGGCAAGGATTTCCACTGAAAATGCTGATGCTTAGGGAGCCCCAGCTGTGACCTCATCCTCTGAAGGGGGTGACAACAACCCCTGCCCTGGGGAGCAGCTCCATAATGGCTCCCCAGCAGCCTCAAGTCAACAATAACATCCTGTTGTTTAATTGGACAAGGGAGAGGCAGAACCGGCTGGGCAGGTAGCTCTGTTTCTCCTTGGGGGCAGGTTGGCTCATCTCTGACCTTGGGGGTCAGGACCCTCCTGAGCTTCTCCATCTCCTCTAACTGGGGATGAAATGAGAGAGGGGTGCAGAGCTTCCACAGGCATGCCAATCTCCTGCACTCACCTACAACCCATTCCTCTCCAGCCCCTGCTTGCAGGAAGGGCAGGCCCAAACAGTCATATCTCTGACTGGCCCATGTGTCAGTGACAGCCCTCAGGGGACAATCTCAGAGCCCTTCCTGCTCTGGTGAGCTCTGAAGGTCAGAGACAGTGTGGAGCTCAAGGGCACCCAGCAGGTTAGTGCTAGCACATCCCTCTCTGCCCAGAACTGCTGGACCGGGACACAATATTTTAGAGAGTTCTCAACCTCTGGCAAGTGCAGGCTGGGACCCTCCCAGAACTCCCTAATCTAATCTTTCCCTAGGGTGTAGGGGTCCATGAAGCAAAAACTAAATTACAAAGAAGAGCCGGAGCTTCAGACCCAGTCCCACACCTGTTTTGGCTTAAAACTTAACCCCAACCTATGCCTCATAGAGAAGTGGCTCCAGAACCACCATTATCCTACATCTGGAGGCTACCCCTCACCTGGAGGCTACCCCTCACCTACCCCACCCACTGGTAGACAGGAACCTAGGCCTATACTACAGCAAAACCAAGGGGATCCTCCTCTCACCCCACTTCTGGGGTTGCCCTGCCCAAGCCCACTTCTGTCCATGTGTCACCCCACAGGAAATGGAAGGCAGCTGTCAGCCATGCATACCATCACCAGCTGGTGGTCTTAAGGGACAGGCAAATGGCAGGGTCTGTCTGGCCAGTGGGGTGCCTGGCACTGATGAAGGAGTCTACAGGCTGCCCTAGAACGAGACAAGTGAGGGGTTGGCAGATCCTAGCGGGGGACATTCATGTCTTACCAAGCAGAGGGCACAGCCAGAGTGGCTATTATAGTGAACTGCATGGAGGGGAAAGAGGAGCTTTGGGAGCTTTGAAAAGTGGGCAAAAGAACTGAAAACAGCTTCAAATAGCCTCAGGGTGGAGAGATGAAGTGCCTGAGATGGGGAGGTACATATTAAGTACTAAGAAATGGGTGTGCATTAAATATGTGGGGGGAAGGGTCTTCAGAAGTCTTGGGGAGTGGAGGCAAGCAGAGCCAAATGCAAGGGGGATGCTAGAACACTTAGACATGGCCATTTATCCCCTTGAGAGGGCCCAAATGCTGGGCTGTCCAGGACAGCCAAGGGGTTTGACCCAGGCCAAGATGTTGGGAAAGCAGAGGAAGCCTGGGTTGGAGGTATCTATCATGAGTAAACGCCAGAGGTCCACCACTCTGCTGCACTCCCACCAGAATATCTCGGGCTGGGTTACAGAGCTGGCCCCCATAGTCCCTCCTCTGTGGCCAAGAAGTTGCCTAAATCCTTCTCCCCTCCCTAACCCAGTGCTAGCACTGGTCCTATGCCAGATCAGAGCCCTATCTGCACTTTGTCCAGTGACCTTGGGCTAGTCACATTCTCTCTGCTGCAGCTGCAGTTCATGCCATTGGTTTTATGTGGGGTTTTCTCCTTCTCTCTGCTAAGAATACCTGCCCCAGATAATGTTCAGGCTCTGGCAATTTCTGCAAACCGCCTCAGTCATCAAAGGACCCTGTCAGGCCAGACCAGGCACCTTCTCCAACCCCCACCACAGGGGCCAAAGCACCTCCAAATTTGGGGACAGAACCCAGTTGTCCTGGGGGTGGGAAGCATTTGCATGCAATGCAGAGGAGGGGAGCTCAATCCCTCATGGCATAAAGCCTCAAACCCCACCTAACCGCTTTCGGACCCATTGTTTAACTAAGGCACCTCTGAGGGAGAATCCTGTCCTTCAGACTTGCATATCCACTGCAGCCTAAAAGCTACACCCCCCGCCCCAGATCCGCTGCGTGGGGTCCCAACGCCGCACTCCACCCTATGCTGTGCCCACAACTCTGGCACCTATTCCTGGTAACAACTGCCACGTGCGTACCGGGTAGGGTGGGGGGATCGGCCGGTGCCGGTGCAGGTGCCGGCATTGCAGAGGTAGCGCCCAGGTTCCCCAAGCCTCCACAGCACCACACCAAGTCCCAGCACGCTACAGGGTGCCCACCCCTTTACCGGTCTGGGTCCTGGGCCCGGGGTGAGGGCAGGCAGCAGGGTCTTTGTTCCCACAGCCAGAGCGGAGCAGCGGCAGCAAGGAGTCCGCACCCCCGTCTCTGGCCCAGCCAGGTCTCCTTGCGACAGCGGAGCCCGCAGCTCAGGAAGGACTTGGGTGGAGGTCCCAGCCCAAGAGAGGCTTGCACAGAGGCCCTGTGCTGGAGGACAGAGAGCGCCTCTGGGCGGAGAGAGGGGCCCGCTCCCTTCCCCGGTGCCCTGGCGCTGCAGCTCCCAGCTATAGCTGCAGGAGGACTTGGAGCGACTTAGCCTGGGTTCCGGCCCCACCACCCGCTTCCCCTCAGTGTTCCAGCGGCTCCAGTGTGCCAGCGCGCACACTCACACTCATCCAGACCCATACTCTCCCCGAGAGTAGCACCCGGGACCCACAGAGCCTCGCACATGCAGCCTCTCCGGTGCCGCACACTCTGCACCCACCCGCGAGGCATCGTATCCCGCGCTCCATCCTCGCGCCCCCCCCCCCCCCCCGCGTGCCACCTACCTTTCCAGACAACGGAGATGCGGGGTCCACTCTTCGGGTGGCCTTGGGTGTCGGCGGCCGCCCAGAGCAGCAGCAGTAGCAACTGCAGCGGGAGTCCTGACCGAGCCTGTAGGGCAGGAATGCGGTAGCGCTGGACACCGAGGGAGGTGCATCTGGGCGGAGGCGGTGTCATCTCGTGGACCTGGCTGCAGAGACTGAGCCAGCACCCGAGCACAGACCGATACCAGCATGAAGAGGCGGAGTCAAATGCCTGACCCCACCCCACCCCTCCCCCGCCCCTCGCAGCCTTTCTCGCCTCCGGACTACCCAGGTGGGGCGCAGTGCCCACCGCCAGTGGAACCTTAGTCATTCCCTCCCGAGCAGTTCCACAGGAGAACCTGAGTGGACCGGAACAAGACAGACTTGGGTCTTCTGTGATCCGAGGTAGTTTTGGTTCCCTCTTAGGGCCTCAGATCCACGCCCCCCCGCCCCCGTCCTCCTCCCCCCAGCCAATGAAAGGGTTGGCCTAGAAGAGGGGGAGGACCTCTCTGAGGGTACAAGACAAGTCTACTACCAGGCAACCTCACTAATGGCCAGCTCAGTGTTTTGCACCCTGAAGACTGTGTTTCTCAGAGGATAGGCTGGCCTGAGTGGACATGGCTCCTTCTGAACCTATAAGCACCAAAGGTAGGTGAGTGGGGGTAGGGGAGGGAGGGAGGGTTGATGAGCTTTGGGGAGCACTCAACACCCCATCATTGCTCTGCTGTGAGAAGGTGGAATTTTCATCTTGGCCTGGCTCCCTCTCCTCCCTTCCCTCTTCTCCCCATTCCCTAGCCAGCAGCCTTCTGGGCTGCCTCCCCCCAGCCAGCTGGTGTGTGCTCAGAAAATCCAAACTCATTTCCATGTGTGTGCAGGGGGATATAATCAACAAGGCCCCTTACCCAAGCAGAAAGAGAGGGAACATCCTGCATTCTTAGGACTCACTGTGAGGAGGCAGAGTCAGACAAGCTATAGGGTTTCTCTGCTCACCAGCTACATAGGGCTGAGCTACTGAAGACAACCTGGTGATCCCCTGCAGGTTCTAGGCCAAGTCCCTCTGCAGTCACCTGAGCAGCCCAGGCAATTCTCCCATCAGTTCTGCCCAAAGAGGACCAGACCCTTTATCTTGGCTTGTGCCTGAAGGAGCCATGGATGGGAAATCCACTTATCCATTGCTTAAGAGATGTCTCTCCCCAGGTGGACTGCACTGAGAGGACACAGGGTGAGGAGGAGATAGCAGAGATGCACGTGAGCTTCCAGGACCCACACACCTATCTGGACTTGATTCACACACTGCAGACACCGGCTAAGACAGGGAGCAAGATATCCTCGTCCCAACCTCAGCTCTAGCCCTCTGCTCTGATCTACAGCCAGGAAAGTATTGTTACCAGTAAGTTTTCTTTTTGGTTTTTTGTTTGCTTGTTTTTTGTTGTTTTTTTTTTTACACAGAGGAAGGGAGAGAGATAGTTATAAACATCGATGAGAGAGCAACATCGATCAGCCGCCTCCTTCACGCCCCCCACTGGGGATGTGCCTGCAACCCAGGTACATGACCTCGACCGGAATCAAACCCGGGACTCCTCAGTCCGCAGGCCGATGCTCTATTCACCGAGCCAAACCGGTTTCGGCTATCACCAGTAAGTTTTGCTTTACCATTCCAAATTTTGTTTCTAGCTATCACCTCCAACTTCCTTAGGAGCCCCAAGATAACCCAACAGGTCAAAAGGGTAAATCAAGATGCCTCCAGAGATAATGCAGGACTAGGTTCCTGGTAGACTGGGTGGGGTCGCACACTGCCTCATAGAGGATGGTTCAAGAGCCCCTCCCCAGGCCCGGAAGCCAGCAGCATGTCCTGGCCCAGGCTAGCCTTCAAGACTGACACTGTTTCCAGCCCAGGGCCTCATCTGCTGAGCTGTATGGCCCAGTGTCTGCCCTCTCTGCAAAGGTAAGCAAATTCAGAATTAATGATAACACTACTCATGTGCACAACAACTCACAACACACAACCCACTTCCACCTACGTTCTCCCTGCAATCCTATATTCTCCCCTCAGTGAGAGAGCATAATTCCATGTTAGAGAAGGAAACTGAGGCACAGAGAGGGAAAGGGGCCTGCTCAAGGTCAGCTAGTGGAGCCAAGATGGGAACCTGGGTTTTCTGACTCCAATGGTAATAGCTAACACTGAGGTCACTATGTTCTTTGCATGTTTCTTAGCCTCATTTTAACATTTCATCTTCACAATCTTATGAGATGGGTGCTAGTATTTGGCTCCTTTTGCAAATAAACCAAGGAAAAGAGAGAGAATATGATATCCCCAAAGTCACAGTTAGAGAAGGGCTGAGATTAATGCTTAGGCAGACTCTTCTACATCATAAAGCTCTTAATGCAATGCACCCTTTTGCTGCTGCCTCTTGTGTTAGGCTGGATCTGGATCTGAATGACCCTTCGAAAAACCCGGACAGGTCCCAGGTTACCAGGTGCTGGGCAGGAGGGTAGGCTAGGGTCTAGGATCAGCCTTCCAAGCAACAAGGCAGCAGATGGAAACTGGGGCAGATGCCAGGGATTTTTTTTTTTTCTAGGCTGAGGTAGGGGTGAGGGGGTAGTGCTAAAGATCATCCCACCTCATGTCTCAGGGTAGGCCTCTGGCTGGGCTCCTCCATGGCCAGCTCAGCACCTGCTTTACCACAAGCGGGCATCCCTGAGCCAGCCAATCTAGGGGCAAAGGGCCAGGGCCAGATGGCAAACCACTCCTACTTGGCTACAGACAGGGGAGGTGAAAACCAGGCCAACAGAAGGAGAGGGCAGCTAGACTATGGACATAGAGGAGAGCGGGTACCCCTCTATGGGGTGGGGAGAGCACTGGACCAGGGTTTGTGTGTGGCCTCTCTGCCTGAGGCAGCATAGGGAAATAAAATAAGAATGGAACAGGTGGTGACAGGAGCCTTAAACAAGGACAGGGGCACAACCCTCACTCCCAGACAATGATGGGAAATGTATCAGCAAAGGAAGCAACAGATGTGGATGCTGACAGGTCTGAGGCAGAGGCCATTCCTGTCCTCCTCTTCCCCATGACTCCAAATATGAGGGATTGCAGAAAGGAAACCAAGAGAAAGAAATGATGTGGGGGTTCCTATCTAGGAAAACAAAAACAAAAACAACCTTGACAGGATCTTCCCGAAATGGCAGCTAAGACACAGTCAAATCCAAGAAGGCTCCTTGGGGAATCAGAGAAATGGACACACACAGCCCTGAGATTCACAGGCCTGAAGCAGCAGAGGCCCTGGGAGCCTTCCTCAGCCTTCCAAGCAAAGCCTTTCACAGCCCTATTGAGAGTATTCCTCCACTCTCCAAGCTTCCTCTCACCCCCTCCTCATCCCTGATTACATGGCTACACTTGGTTTCAAAGGAGTAACCCACCCCTAACAAGAGGCCTGTGGGAAGTTAAAGATGGAGATATAAGGAACTCAAGCCCACAGACCCCTTCCTGCTAGATCCATCCCTGCTGAGACCTCAGAAGGCGTTGGTGTCCACCTACGCCTTCTGGCTACTACTATCAACAGCAATTCTTACTGCCCCCAACCCCACTCATTGCAAGAGGCAGAGACCAGGGAGATCCTGGAAATAGTGAAGCAGGTCAGGTGGGGCTGGGAACCCTGAGAGGGCACATGCCCTGTCTACAAGGCAGTTGCTACTCAGTTCCAGCCCACATGGCACTGAGCTTGTGGCAGGCGCGCCATCTGGTGGCTACTCCATATAGAGCGGTAATTTAGCAAAGTGTAGATAGACATACCTTGTGTATATTGCCACATCTTTCTGGAGACAAACTCCTCCCTCCACCCCCCAATTCATCTCTGAGCCTCCATTCTCAGTGCCCAAGACCTGAGGCAGAGCAGGATCTCATGGGAACCATGTGGAAGCCATCTAGGCGAACAGTCTCCTGACACTTAGATATGGCTGGGAGGCCAAAAACAAAGTCCCAGCTTGGCCACTGACCCAAGTTAAGCAATCTCCTGCCCTAGCCCAGGCCTCTATTTCTTTGTTTACAAACCAAGAAAGAGGAGCTAAAATAGCAGTTCTTCCTCCAGGCTATCTCTTATCTAGGCCAGAGATAGACAAAGCTTTCTTATTCTATCTTCTACACTGCTTTCTGGTTTGTAGGTTGAAACAAATATGCTTTTTAAACTAACCCTGCAAGATAGAAGGTATCCCAAAACCCTCCCAGCTCTGATGTGATACTTGGGCCTGCCTGGGCCACCTGAGTGAGGAAAAGAAATGCATGCAGACACGTGATCTCCCACAAACAGTTCACTTTCTTTCATAAATACTAGAGGCCCAGTGCATGAAATTCATGCACGGAGGGGGGGTCCCCTCAGCCCAGCACGCACCCTCTCCAATCTGGGACCCTTTGGGGGATGTCTGACTCCCAGTTTAGGCCCAATCCCTGGCCTAAACTGGCAGTCGGATATCCCTCTCACAATCCGGGACTACTGGCTCCTAACTGCTCACCTGCCTGACCGCCCCTAACTGACCCCCTGCCAAGCTGATCACCCCTAACCGCCTCTGCCTGCTGGCCTGGTCGCCCCTAACTGCCCCCTCACCCGCCAGCCTGGTCACCCCCAAATATCCCCCCACTGGCCTGGTTGCCCCTAACTGCCCCCCCCCCAGCTGGCCTGGTTGCCCCTTACTGCACCCCCTGCAGGCCTGGTCGCCCCCAACTGCCCCCCCTGCCAATCTGGTCTCCCCCAACTGCCCCCCCTGCCAGCCTGGTCGCACCAGCCTGCTGTTCAGTTGTTTGGTCGTCCCTCACTAACCCCCCTGCTGGCCTGGTTGCCCCACACAGCCTGCTGTTTGGTTGTCCATCTGGTCGTTTCGGTCGTGACGGCCCCTGGTTTTTTTATATATTAGGATAGTGATCTAAGAAGCCCAATTCTTGAGATTAGAATTCTCAGCTATCATTCAGTCCAACCTGGGAGTGCCTTACAACAGCCTTTATGGTCATGCAGCCACTACTTTCATACAACCAGTGACAATGAGCTTATCCCCACAGCAGTCTGGCCCATCTTGTTTAGCTCTGACACAAAGCCTTCTCCCCAGAGGAAGATACCTCCTTCTCGCAGTGGTCCTAAATCTGCCCTCCAAGGCCACACAGACCATGTCTAATCTGTCTTCCTGGAATAGAGCCCTTTGGGGATTTCAACACAGAAGCCATATCCTTCTAAATCTACTTTTTTCAGGGTAAATAGTTCCAACTATGTCCTTCATGGGGCTTTGCTTGGCCTCTCTAATCCTGCTTATTTCCTAAGATATCAGTCAGTCATTTAACAAAAACTTCTACTGAGACCCTCCTAGGTGCTAGGCAGCCCAGTTTGGGTCCACCTTCTTCAATGATCTAATGTCAGACCAGAATGCCACAGCTAGAGGAGACTGAGCAATAAGAGGGCTGGAAAGACTGACTTCGTCCCTTCTGATTACAAAGGCATTGCCTTATTGAGATGAGACACCAGGCTGAGGCTGTTAAATCCCGTTGATCTTAGCCCAGGGTCATCCTTGGGCCAATTCCCATCCAGTAGTAGCTTTCTGGAACACGGTGAAAAAGATTGAGTTTGAATCTGAGCCTAGGAGAATAAATGAGACCCCAGCCTCCATTGGAGCAATTGGTTTTCTAGTCCCCATCACAGGACCCTAGACTGTTCTTGTTCCTATCCCTCTTGTTAGGACTGCCTTGTTATTAGGATCCTGACTCTGTTAGTCATCTATTCACCTGGCCAGCTGAGTGTCCTGGCATCACTGATATAAAAATGATCAATATTCACTCATATAAATTGAGGAAATTATAAAACAGGGCACAACTGAGGCGCCAAGAGGTTAGGGTGTCTGTGGAAGAGATCATAACCTCAGTGAGTCTGACTTAGAAGCCCGATTGCCCTCCAAAATTCAAGCTGCACTTCCAGGATGGATGAGTGGTGAGCAGACCCTTCATCCCTTTGAGTGGCTACCAGGACTGCCAGGCACAAGGCCCCAGGTGGATACATTGATGGGACTGCGCTGATACAATCCCACCCAAGCTCTGGAAAGGCCAGTTTCCCAGCAGTCACATCCCATTAACAGGAAGCACTTATCTGTAAATGGAAATAATATCTACTTTTCAGGATCAACTGAGATGGCATATGTGAGTGCTTAGCTCAATGGCTGGCACAGAGAGGGTACTTGATAAATAAGCACTATTGTACCACATTGCTATTAGCCATTTTTGCCAAGGTAGAGTAGGGCAGTGACTGGGTCTCAAGTATGGAGGAAGCTGAATCCTGTATTGCAGAGCCTACAGGAACCAGACAGAGACAGGTCCAAGGAAATGAGGGGCACAGCCAAAGTGACCTAACCCCAGCCCAGACCCAGAAGGGCTTGGACAGGCTGGATAAGCAGATAGAGGGAGGCCTAAATAACCCCCACCACACTCATCCTCACCAAACATTTACTGCCAAGGCCTGTGGCAGAGGCAATGTGGCCACCTCAGGGTAGGGCTCTGAAAGCTTGATCTGGGGCCCAGGCCAGATGCAGCTGAGAAGAGGAGCAGAACCAGGGCCCATGTGCCCAATAAGCTGTGCCAACCCAAATTTGAGTTATATCAGGAGAAGGGATCTATTCAGAAACTCACCCATCTCTATATATTTGCATATTCTATTTCAGGGTCTATTACCCCCCACCACTTCGCTTCCTAGAAAAGTTTTTGTGATCAATTCCAATTTCACCTTTGCTGAACTGCAAAAGCTCACTCAGTCCCCTCTCCCCTCAAACTACCAACTAGAGTTCTTAGCCCTCTCAGCTTCCCTCCTCCCCCGCCCCCAATTCAGGCCTCAATTCCTGCAACTGGACTCCAGTTCCACTGTGGCTTCTCCCCAAGGTCACCATGGCTCAAGTCAGCAAGTCCAATGTTAGCCCTTTTGTTACTAGGTTTCTCTGTGGCATCTCACACCACTGGCCAAGCCTTCTTGGTCCAGTCCTTCCACTCCATCAGCTTAAATGACTCCTGCTCTCACCTTTTCAAAAGCAGCAGATCCCAGCCCCTTCCATGTTCCATGTCAATTAGCCACCATTTACTATAAAGTGGGTATGCCTAATTCCTTTGCCTAAAAAGTTGAATCCTCTTCTCACATGACACAGGCCCAGTCTTCCAACTTAAAACTTCCTGATCACTATCTACATCCTAGAAACACCCAACTGTCTACAAGACATCCCCACATGGCTGTCCCATGGCACCTCAAGCTTAATTTGTCGAAAACTGGACTTGCATTCCAAATTCCAACCCCAACCACTTGTTCTTGTTGCACTACCATCTACACTCACATCCTGCCTGCCTCCTCTCTCTCTCTTCCCCTCTCCCTGCATCTAATTTTTCACATCTCACATCCCTCCTCTCCTCCCAGCTGCCCTACTACAGCTCTAGTCTACGACCTACCATATTTCATCTGGAGGCAGGGAATCTCCTAGTTGGTCTCCCAATCCCAGCCTCATTTCCCAAAAATTCAGCCTCCACGCAGCTGTCAGATTATCTCATACACATATCCGGTCTCCCACTGCCCTTCCTAAAGCCATCCACAGGGTGCTCTTTGCCCTCAAGACTAAGCTCAAGCTTCTCAGCCTGATCAGACTCTGCACCACCTCCTACTCCTGCACTACCAACCCACACAGCGTGTACACCTTCCTGACCAATTCCTCCTCACCCTCCAGGTCTCAATTTAGATGTCACTTTCTCCAAGAAACTATCCATCACACACAGAGCCCCTAACCCTAACCCAAGTTAGCTCCCCTATCATGAGTCTCATGCCCACTGGACCAGCCTGGCTTGGTTCTCATCAGATATTAGCATAAACTTTGTCTGTTTAACCATTGACCTGTTTCTGTTAAAGCAAAGATTCAATCTTTCTCACTTGGCACAAAATAGAGGCTGAATGTTTATTGATAGGGTGAAGGGGACAATAGTGAGGAAGAAGTCCTTCGCCCATGGAAAGCGCAGGCTCAGTAGGGGCACTTTTCAAACTCAACCTATTTAAAACATGGCCACAGGAAGCAGTGCCAACTTGCCAAGACCCTGGAGGAATGAGCTGGCAAACAAGAGAAAAGGAAGTAGTGGAGATGCTCAATTCTGGGAAACAGTTTAACTGGTATTTAGGGGTCGGTTTTAGGGACAGGGCAGGGTTACCCAAATGTTCCACAGCATAATAAGGCAGGGGATTAAGGAACCCTGGTGTCTTTGAAGGCAGTCCCTTGGGGGCAGGGGATGAGATGTCACAGAAAGGAAACCAGCTCTAGGTCAGCTGTATCATGGGGACAAGTGGGCTGTGTCAGCCCCATTTAACCAAGGCAGGCCATGAAGATGGAACTGGCCTTTGTTTCTACCACAAACAAGCCAGAGACATTGGATTAAAAGACAGGTCTTCCTGGTTTCTGTCCCAACCATAAGAGGCAGTTGGGCTCTAGGCAATCCACTGAGGTACAAATGGGTCTGGCCCCTGATGGGTTTATGCTGTCTTCTCAGCCAATGCAAACACCTCTCAACATTAATTCTAGGATTGAGAGGGAAATGTAGAGAGACTTCACATTTTCTGGAGGAAGGAAAGAACACTGTGCCATTTGGGCTATTTCTGGAATAGTGCATCCTCCTGAGTATCTCCCTTTAGGAATATCACTGACACGCTGGAGGTCATCCAAAGAGAAGAACAGAATGTGCTGGGGACAAACACTGGAGGTCAAGGAGCAAGTGAATCGCACCAGTCTCCTTGATGGAAGCCATGCTAGTGAAGCAGAGGGAGCAGAAAGGGGGCTGAGGGGTTAAGACTGGAAACAAAGTTCACAGTAGGCAGTCTATAAGTGGCAAACCTTTTGTCCCAGGTGACAAGCAGAAGCCAAACGTCCATGGTTGTGATTCTATGAATGGAACGAACACCTGCCAAAGGCACCAGGCAAGAGCAGTCCTCTGAGCAATTTCCTACTGAAAAACAATCTGAAGGGAAGAATTTTTCTCCTGACAAAGTAGTCAAAGCACATGAAACCCACTCATTCAACTGGGACATATCTGCAGTGCGGCAAAGAATGCAGTGCCAAGGGGAACGAGAGCTCGGGCAGATGGAACAGCAGCTTGGGGTTGGTGCCCTCTCTGCAATATAAAAGCTAAGACCTATGCCTGTTGTATTGTTGTTTAGTATTGTTATGTAAGTGCTCTTGTATTTACGCCTTCAGGACAGAGAAGAGTGACCTGCCTCCTGGCACAGTTCTGAAGCCTGTATTCTGGCATCATTATAGAATAGGCATCAAAGAATGCCTGGTGAGCCCTAGCCGGTTTGGCTCAGTGGAGAGTGTCATCCTGTGGACTGACGGGTCCCGGGTTCAATTCCGGTCAAGGGCATGTACCTAGTTGGAGATGTGCGAAGGCAACCAACTGATGTCTCTCTCAAATTGATGTTTCTATCTCTCTCTCTCTCTTCCACTCTTTCTAAAAATCAATGGAAAAATATCCCCGGGTCAGGATTAACAAACAAAAACAAAGAAAGAAAGAAAAAGCCTTTTAAAAAAAAGAGTGCTTGGTGAGACTAGGCGGGGAGAGAGACAAGGAATTTTTTAGAAGCCTATGAGAGAGGAATTGCTGTGGAGGGTAAGCTGCCCCTACCTGCTTCTCTGAAAGTGCACCTGGCCCCTGCCTAGACTGTAGTCATCTCAGAAACACAAACCTCTTCTGGCCACAGCAGTAACACAGCAGACACTCTGGAAACTGGACAGCAGCCTTGCTCCAGCCTTAGGCACATCCTGAGGATGCCACAGCCCAGACTACCAAAGGGTTTGGGGACTATCACCAGAAACTTCTCCCGAAAGAGAACGTGGGCATCTCACAGAATCCCATGACATGGAACTGAAAATCTCCACCCAGGGCCCAGCAGGGGCTAGCTCTGCTCCCTGACATTGCAGTACCAAGACCCACACATTATGCTTGCCCCACTGTTTCCACCAACATGGATGAGCCAGAAAGGCCAAGCACTGGACAAAGCAAAGGTCAGCCATCAGGTGTATTAAGGAGAGGAGAGATGGGGCACCTCCACGAGTGCCTCCCATGGGCAGCCACCTTAGTAGTTTGTTGGGGGTTAAGGAAGAGTTCATGGGGCTCCTCCGGCAAAGATGAGCTCCAGAGCTGCTTGGATGTCCCCCGCAGTGGCCTGTAAGGCCCGCAGGCTCAGCTCATCATCCTGAATGCCCATGTCGCGCAGCTGCTGCAGCTGAGGCTGCCACTGGCTCTGCAGAAAGACAGGAAGAGGGAAAAACTGTTAGTTGGGATCCTACGGAGATTCACTTAGGTCTGTCCTTTGAGGGGAGAGAAAAGGGTGGGTGCCTATTGCAAACTCACTGATTTGAAGTTCCATAGAACACAGGGTTTCTAATAAGACTACAAGAGAGGCTGTGGGTTCAGAGAACAAATTAAAAGTTTATCCAATAAAAAAAGGAAAATTTTAACATAAGGATCAAAAGCATAAATTATTCAATGTTTGAAGTTCAAAAGATTACTTTCTTTCTCCTACCATATGTATAAACAGACATAAACATGCACATGCATGAGGAGTGATGAGGATAAATTTTAAAATTGTTTTCTAGCATAATAAATAATAAAAAGTCTTACTCTCATCCACTCCGATCCTCATAACTGATAACCAATTATATTTTGAGAAGACAAATATATATTCCTGTATTTATACTTTTCTTATATTCCTCTTCTATATCTATACCCCTCTTTTTAACATTCTCAATGTATCCTGGACATCTCTTTATGCCAGAAAATAAAGAACTTTTTTTCTTTTCTTTTTTTAGAGAAAGGAAGGAGGAAGAGAGAGGGAAGGAAGGGAAGGGGGGAGAGAGAGAGAGCCAGAGAGAGAAACTTTGATCAGTTGCCAGAGAGAGAGAGAGAGAGAGAGAAAAACTTTGATCAGTTGCCTACCAAATATGCATCCTGACCCGGAAACAAACCCACAACAGGTATGTGCCCTGACTGGGAGTAGAACAGCAACGCTTTGGTGCATGGGACAACACTCCAACCAACCAAGCCACCCAGCCAAGGACATAAAGAACTTTTTAATCCCATATGATAAAAGCCCAATATGCAAATTGTTCAACCTGGAGTTCCACTGCTTGCTATGACATGTGCTGACCACCAGATGGCGGCACAGAACATGGCAGGCTTCAGCCACGTGGCACTGGCAGCGGGTGACAGTGGAGGTGCTGCTGGCCCTGGTGGGCCCCGATGAGAGCGGGACCATGGCAGGATGGTAGAGCAGGTGAGTGGGAGGCACCAGGCCAAGGTGGGTGCGAGCAGGAGCCCGATCGCCCCACCAACAGCAACCAGCAGCAGCAGCAGCAGCAGCAGCAGCAGCAGCAGCGGGATGCGGGGCCGCCACCCAGTTCCCAGGCACTGAGGGAGCCGGGCAGGGGACCCGGCCCCAATTGATTGCTCTGCAGGTGGGATGGTGGAGCAGGTGAAAGGGAGGCATCAGGCCACTGTAGGGTGCCAGGCGGGGCTGCGGGGCTGCAAGGCTGGGGGGCGTGAGATGGGGCCCAATCCCCACAGGCTACCCCAAGGGACCCCACCCATGCACGAACTCATGCACTGGGTCTCTAGTAACCATATAATACTCCAACCCGTGGATGTCCTGAAATGTACCGTAACTGGGCTATTTCCAACCCTTTGCCATTGAAAGGACAATTTGACTGTACAAATTTCTTCATGTATATACATCTCCAGATAAATTCTGAGAAGTGAGACTGTGAGGAATTGCATGGCTTAGGGGCCATCTGTACTGTGCTTCCATGAATAGTCTGTTCATGGCCTCTCCCCTTTTTTCTATGTAGACTGGGTAGCAGCCTTGCTTCAGCCTTAGGCATATCCTGAGAATGCCATCTGCACTGCACTTCCATGAATAGTCAATATGTAGTTGTTGGTCCTAATTTACTGGACCCTCTATGTATCAGGGTTTTTTTCCCCACTGTATGACAGATTTCCCCCCAATTTGTTGTTAGCAATCAGACTTTGCCTTTTTTTAAAATATATTTTATTGATTTGTTTTTTTTTAAACAGAGAGAAGGGAGAGCGATAGAGAGTTAGAAACATCAATCAGCTGCTTCCTGCACACCTCCTACTGGGGATGTGCCCGCAACCAAGGTACATGCCCTTGACTGGAATCAAACCTGGGACCCTTCAGTCCACAGGCCAACGCTCTATCCACCAAGCCAAACCGGTTAAAGCCAGACTTTGCCTATTTTTGTTTGTTTGTTTGGATTGCTATGCATAAATTTTCACTTTTATAAACTCCTGGATTTTGACTTTCAGTTATGAAAAGCCTTCTCAAATGTAAGAATTTAAAGAAATTAACCCACACTTTTTTTCAGTACTCTCAAAGCTTTATTCTATCTCATGAAGGAGGTAAGTGCACAACTTAGGAAAAATTATGTGTTCATACTGTGGAAGGAAAAGGCAGTGGGAAAGGAATGTAAATCCATGCAGGCAGGGAAGGCAGAAGATGTGGAGGGCTTTTAAAAACCCACACAAACCAATTCTGACTCAGTTTACAGGTCTGATGGAACCACTGAAAGCTCCTGAGCTGGAGAGCAAGGTGAACAGGCTTCTAGCTGGGGAAGATAAAGAAATGGAAAAGAGCCCATCCGGCATGGCTCAGAGGTTGAGCGATGACCTATGAACCAGGAGGTCATGGTTCAATTCTGTAGCTCAGTGGTTGAATGTTGACCTATGAACCAAGAGGTCACCGTTCGATTCCCAGTCAGGGCACATGCCCGAGAGTTGTGGGCTCAACCCCCAGTAAGAGGCCTGCAGGAGGCAGTCAATTGATGATTCTCTATTATCATTGATGTTTCTCCCTCTCTCTCCTTCTCCCTTCCTCTCTGAAATCAATAAAAATATATTTTAAAATAATAATAAATGGAAAAGACAAGCTGTCTGTCCATGGGCCCTGCTCCCATTCCCCTCACTGTCCACCTGGGCCACATGGGTTGAACCTAGTCTCTACCACTTCCTGGCTTATTGACCCTGATACGTTCCAGAAATGATGCTCATCCCAACACTTACGGTGAGCAGCAAAGAAAACAATGAAACAGACAGCTGTGCACGAAAACATGCAATAAAACCCGATCTTCTAGTTAGCTGCTAAGGTGACCATGCCATGAAGCACAGCAGACGGTGTCACTCTGCTTAAAACCCTCCACAGCTCCCTAGTGATTACTGGATCAAGCCTAGTCACCTTACCAGGCACTTTGGATCTCACGCTCAGGCTGGCGCCTGCTCTCCTTTTTCTAGCTCAGGATCTTCTCCACGAGGACACTGCCTAGGGCCTTGTAGTTCTGAGTTTGTCACATGTCCCTGTTCCACACATGCCTGGACACCATCCCTCCACCCCAAACACCCCCTTCCCTGCCTGGCTAAACTCTAACTAGTTCTTTGACAATCAGCTTAAACACCTCTTTTTCAGACAAGTTTTGTCTGACCTAAAAAGCTATCACCTCAAGCCTGGGGCAGGCTTCTCACCCTGTTGCTCTGTTGCTCCCCAAGCTCAGTACCTAACTACCTGACACCCCTCTGTGGCAGGAATGAGGACAGCTCACCTCTACCTCAGAACGGGACCCAGGCCCAGGCCCAGTATTTACATGCTCAGTGCTCAGGCAATGCTCACAGAATGATGGAACTGACCAAAACTACCATAAGTATCCAAGCCAGGTGATCAGTGGAGTTAGGCCATGGTCACTAGGTACAGGAGTGGAAGTCACAGGGACAACTGCCCCTGCTTGGAGTATCCTCCTGTTATGCTACCATGCCCGGGCTATACCTGGAGTGAAACATGCCAACTGAGAAGGCCCCCCAGAGAGCAGGAAAAAACCTGGTATCCAAAGTAACCAGGAAAGCCGCATGGGCACCAGGAGTGGGAAGACTGACCTGAAGGTTGGGCTGCCCAGAGGCCTGCAGGGCATGCTGTAGGGCTTGGCTGAAGAGATCATTGGTGATGGGCGTCCCTGACTGGACACCAGAGGACATTGGTGAGGTCCCTGAGGAATGGCCCTAGAAATAAACCAGTGATCAAGGCCACCCTCAGATCCATTTCAATCTCCCAGCACATACCCACTGCTGTCACATCACCTCATAGTGCTCATGGGGTGCCCAACTATTGCCTCCCAACAGGGGCCTGCATGAGACAACCACACAGAGGTACCTAAAGGCTCGTTAGATGGGCAGGAAGGGCTCCATTCTTTTCCACTCCAGGGAATGAAATTGAGCCCCCAACCCAGCCTAGGACCCTAGCACTGGAAGCTGTAGTAACTATCACTAGGAACACTTAGGCCATTGAGGGCTGGTCCCTGTCAGGGATGGGGAAGCGCACTTTATGTGAGAGAGGTTCTCCTGAACTACTAAGAGGAGGAATCAATCAGGACTGTGCTACACCCCGACATTTGAGCCCTAAAGGCAAGTGAGAAAAAGGTCTCACAGTGAGAAATGAGGGTCCAGGCAGAGTTCAACTCAAACCAGATCTAGCACCAGGTTCAGCAAGGGCAAATCCATTCTGCCACTGGGGAGCTTATCTCCTGGGGCCCAGCCTCCATCTTCCGGCCCTCTCTCCATACCTGGGTGCCAGGAGTCGGCGTGTGAGAGCTGCTCTCTGGAGTGCTGGCCAGGGCCAGGGCAGTGGCCAGCTCGCTCTGGGTGATGGGCCGGGGTCCAGCAGCTCCACTGTACCCCAAGGACGCTGGGCGGGAGCTGGGTGTGCTGCTAGAGGGCATGGACCTGGTTCTCTGGAGAAGAGAGGCACACAGAATCAGGAAAGTGGCCCTGTGACAATCTCAATACCTCTCAACCCCTGCTGCCAAGTTCAGAAGCAATAGTATGGCACAGACTTGGCCACTAAAGGGCCTATGACTACCTCACAGCTTGGGCTCCGGGTCCCATGGAGGAGAGTATCCCTGGCACCAGGTTCCCCAAAGGGTAGGCAGCCAGGCCACTTACTGGGTGAAAGTCGTCCTCATCATCAGAGAGCCCCTCAAACAGGAAACCACCTGGAGGAGGGTAAACAGATTTCAGGAACAAGAACAGAAAGGCACGGGCGCAGCTCCAGAATCTCAGTTCAGGTACTCTCCAAATTCATATTTTCATCTCTCTCCTTGGAAAATGACAGGACAGATACACTCCCAGACTCAAACCGAGAATCCCCAAGGAACACCCTCTGCCAGCGCTATACATAGCTGCTGAGTAAAGCATTTTCCTGAGCTACTGCCGGCTCCTAGGGCGCCTGCACAACACTCTCCTGGGACTCACCTGGCATGTCCCGGTAAGAGCTGGAGGGCGTGCTCCGGGAAGAGGAGTCCGCCCCCGGTAGTGGCGTGCTACCTGCCACCGAGTGCAGAACCAGGACAATGGCATTGACTAGGGCTGGGTGAGCAGGTACCAACCTGGAACAGGAGCAGGAAGAAACCCAAGGGTGAATAAGGAGGGCACCCTCGCCATGACAAAAGTCTGGGTGGCCCTCAGAACTATCAAGCCGTCTGTGCCTGCCCTTAAATTCCTCAGTCTTCAGCACCTCCTTTCAGTTCGCTTTGTCCTCTTCTGCTATGTCCCTAGCAACAGTGGCAAGGCCTTCAGTCCTGGGATCCACTGTAGATGCCTCACCTTCCCTTGGGCATGATAGACTAGGACAGCCTGAGAGGCTCAGGGGTCAGTTTCTGGTCTCGACTCTAGCACTACTTCCCTGGGCCATCTTTGACAGGTCCCTTCTCTTCTCTTGGGGAGTAGGAGAGGGAGGGCTGTTTTCTTCACTTGCAAAATAGAGACAACCTCTGCCGGCCCTTCCAGCTCTAAAACAATAAGTATTGGTGCACCTGCTTCCTTTCCCCAGCTTCCTGTTCTTTAAAGAATCTTTCATAGCTACTGAATGAGAGCTAATCTGAGCCTAGACCACAAGGCCACCTTCCTCAGACCCTGCTTCACCTCCACAACAATAGGTGTTCCTGCCCTTGCTCTCGTTGTTCCCACATAGTATTCCTGCTCTTTCTCACCTCCTGACATATTTCGAAGGTAGACTTGGGGGTAGACAGGGACTGGGCTCCACGAGCAGAATCCAGGGCAATAATCAGGCTCTGGTGCAACCATGTGAGGAGAAATAGGGAACTCTTTAATAAGATGGGTATACTTACGTATCAAGCATGTTGGGATCAGCAAAGACAGAGAAAAGGTCCTTGTCCTGGAGAACCCCTAAGGAGAACAGGATTCACCTCAGAGACTGAAACTTAGCCAGATTCAGGAGGGAGAAGAGCCTCAGAGCAACTGGCTCCACGGAGACACAAAGCATCCCATGTTAGAAGTGGAAGAAACAAAACACCAAGCAGCACGACTGAGTGCTCTCCATCTTGTTCCCTGCCCGCCACCCTCCCTGCACTTAAGTCACATACTGTGTGCTGACACGCCAGCTTCTTTTCCCCATATCTCTGGGTTCTTCCTTATCCATCAAGGTGTGTGTGCAGAAGCCTTCCCTGATTACTGTGGTTTGAGCTAACTGCTGCCCTCATCTGACATCTTTATAGTCTGATTTATGATGTTAGTCAGGCCATGATTTCTCTGAGGGGCTGACAGCTCCTGGAAGGCTAGGTATATGTATCACATTTTGGTTCTCCCCTCCCCCAACAAGAACAGTGATTCCTCAAAAGATGGTCAGAGTCTCTTTAGGGCAATTGCCGCCTTCTGGTTTCTGTTTCTCCAACAACTCCTATTGCCTCAAGTTCAGTTCTGTACTTACCAAGAGCAATGGGGTCACTGTTGAGGCCTGGGGTGGCCACAATGATCTGATCCAGAGATTCCTTATTGCTGAGCATCTTAAAGACCTGCAGGAGAAATGGGGAGGACTGAGTACTCCAACCAGCTAAATCCACTCAGCAAATTCCCACCCTCTGCTGAAGTGCTCCCTCCAAGTGCTCCACATACACCACCACAGTAAAACAACAGTCCCAGGAAACAGATGAACCTCTTACTTCTCTGAGATTTCAGCTTACTGGAGGGAACCAATTTTTTTTAAAAGGCAATATCACAGTAAACCTCCCATCTCTAGTCCTTCCCCCATCTATACTTCTAAAGCTTCCAAAATTAAAAGCTCTCGTTATAAGCCAATAACAAAGCTTCTTTTGGTCCCAAGTTATTATTTTTTTTCTTTTTGGTTAATCCTCACCCAGGATATTTTTCCATTCATTTTTAGAGAGTGGAAAGGAAGGGGAGAGACAGAGAGAAACATCGATGTCAGAGAGACACATCAAATGGTTGCCTCCCAGGTCAGGCCTGCAACCAAAGTGCATGCCCTTGACCAAACTCAAACCCAGGATCCTTCAGTCCGCAGGCTGATGCTCTATCCACTGAGCCAAACCAACTAGGGCCCAAGTTCTTTTTAATCACTGCAGAATTATAATTTCATATTCATATATTGGGAAGTTTCAGCTGTATTACTTTTTTGCTTATCAACTCTCCTATAGAAAGACATCAGTGTATTTCCCAGTAAGGAAATCCAGGTAAGGAGCAGTGGGCAGGCAGTTCAGACTATTTCCAAGAATGAGGCCCAGCAGAAACCATATGCGGATTCTTTGGCTGTAATCATATTCATTCTGTGAGGCCAGTGTCAGGAGAGGTTGTATCATTTTCATTAGATGGCAATCAACAATACCTAGCTGATACAGCCTCTTTGGGGGAAGATGGGGTTGGGGAGACTCTACTGAGACCCACAAAATATAGCAAAAACTCCTCAAGGAACTCTTCGTAGCCATGGCAACAAGCTCCCAGCTCCCACTCTACACCACTCTCCAGCATTCACACTCTCTTGCAGGCCTGGCAAGAGTCTCAGGCAGGGGGCTGTAGCACAAACTCACCGCCTCCCTGTAGGAAGAGCTGCTGTGCAAGGCAGTGTGCAGCACGCGGAACTCCCGCAGGGCAGCCACTTTGTCCACAGGTTCTGTGGATAAGACACACAATTACCCTACAGCCCAGGCCCTGCCAGTGCTGCAGACACAGAACATGTGTCCAGGTGCAGCCTGGTCTGCAGATTCCCTCCCTCATCATCCCACTAAGAATGTGAATGCCCATTCAAGAAAACCCATTTATGGCACAGATGTAAAAACTGCCCTTTTAAGCATCTTCAGAGATAATCAGTCCAAGTTCCAGGAGAGGGGAATCTTATCACATGAAAGAAACTGTTCTGATCAACACCCTACTGCAGGAATTCTAGACTTCTTACACAGGTATAACCAACTCAGTAGTTTACACAATGCTTTAAAACACTAAGTGCTGCAAGCCATTTGAACAATATAGAGCTACACCAAGCATGTCAAACTCAAAGGCTAACACGGGCCAAATAAACAAGGTTTAAGTTTATGTGGGTCGCAAAAAAAAACAAAAGCTTCAATTATCATACGTTTATTTAAATACAGACATGCTGAATACAAAGGGCTGAAATAAATGAGTCATCGTTAACTTATAATAATAGAACATTTTAATAAAAATTAATATTTTTTCTTGAACATTAACTTACCAGACACTGAATAACTGCACAAATTAATAAGCGTAATGCAAATAAACCTATTTTTCTTGTTCTCAGAAAGCAAAATATTTCCTGTTGCGCACACCAAACAAGTCAGTGCAAGACTAATGGCGTGGCAATCAGCTGCTAAAATATTTGCTGCTAGTATTAGTGGAGAGAAATGGTGCGCCTGCACGTAAGGCGAGGAAGGGAAATGAATGCAACACGATTACAGTAATCAGTCATTAGTAAATGTTGTAGTTCGTTATTAATAATTATGTAAAACAGGGTATTGTAAAAATTAATTTACAAAATTTTTATTAAAACATTTCTTACATACCATTATATTGGCTGGGCTGCAAAAATACTCATTGTGGGTCGCATGCGGCCCACGGACTGCGAGTTTGACATGCTTGAGCTACACTGACACAATATGTTAAAAAAATATATTGTTTTCTCTTTGATATATTTTTTAAAAATATATTTTATTGACTTTTTTACAGAGAGGAAGGGAGAAGGACAGAGAGTTAGAAACATTGATGAAAGAGAAACACTGATCAGCTGCCTCCTGCACACCTCCTACTGGGGATGTGTCTGCAACCAAGGTACATGCCCTTGACTGGAGTCGAATCTGGGATCCTTTAGTCCGCAGACCGACGCTCTATCCACTGAGCCAAACCAGTTAGGGCTCTCTTTGATATTCTTTCAGGCTTCTTTAATATTTTGAATTTTTAAAAAATACAAGAGGGACCAAGAATATACACTATACTTTCAGGATTCTTAACAAACTTTCATCACATGCTTGATATCACATGTCTCACTGGGACTCAAAGTTCTTTTTTTATTATTTCTGGACACTATGAATCATATATAAGGGAAAGTTTAGCAGTTGTCTTAGTTTTAGTTGGTTGCTTTACTACCTAGGACATCAGCCCATTTCATAAGCGTAGAAACGTAGGTAAAAAGGGGGAGTATGTAAAAAAGTTCACTCTGGGTCACACTTTTAAAAGTGTGGTTACCCTCACCTAGGATAGATACTAGTGATTGTGTAGACTGTATACTGTCAAATGCCAGGGGCATCACCATGTAGAACCACATCTTTACATATAGTTCTAATTATGAGAATTATTTCTCCTGAAAATATTTATCTTAAGTAAATTACCTAATTTATTCATTCAACAAACATACTAAGCATTTACTCCATGCTTGGTTTTGGGCAAGGAACAAGAATGTAAAAAATAAGCGTCCTTGACATCAGGAACTCTTAGGACAGCAGGAGAAAGAAGACTAGATCAAACAAAAACCACACTATTACAAAATACCATGCTGAGGACCTCAGCAGAGATGCGGACCCCAGCACCAGGAACAGGAGGCAGATAGCCATTACTGAGAGGGACAGCTAAGACACAGAGTTGTTTCCCAGGTGAGACCATTTGAGAGGGTATTTAAGGTAGAGCTGATGTTTGTTAGGGAGAGAAGGTAGTCCACATTTAAGGAAGAACATGTGTGAAGGCATGGAGAAATAATATGAGGTGCTCTAAAGAAACAGAAAGTCTTTTGTTGTGCCTGAAGCTTGGGGTACACATCCCTGCTCAAATAGGAGGCTAATGGAGAGCCTGAAGAGATTTGTAACCTTCCAGGGATCCAGGTGGGAAAGGAAGGTCTGACAGATTCTCCTCCTACAGGTGCTAATCTGGCAGGTAAACAAAATGTGATTCCTTTTGGAAAAGCACTCAAGGATACAATATCTAAAATGCTGTGGCAAAACAGTTTCTTTTCCAGGTCTAAAAGTTTATTTTAACTTCCTAATAAAAAGTCCATTTGTTTCCAAAATAAATCTCCAAGCAGAGGGGAGAGGAAAAGGACTCTTAATATCTTAAACCAATAATAGGTTAAGAGACATGGTTGTTTCTATGACATCTCTGAGCTAATCTCACTTTTTGGAAGTGGGAGGCAGCCAGCCTGGTAAAAAGAACACAGCCTCTTGAGCCAGGAAAACCTGCATTAACATCCCAGCTCCTGCATTCATTTTCTAAGTAGGTGACCTTGAATAAATGCCCTTTTAATCCTCTTTTTGCTCATCTATAAAATGCTAATTTTGTTACCTATCCTGCAGGGCCACTGTAATTATGAAATGAAAAAGCAAGGAGACACAATCTGGTTGGAAGAAGCAACAAATGTTACTTTCCTTCTGTCAATGCCTTCTAGCCAAAGACCAGAGCGGCTCACTTGCAATTGCACAAATTGAACTTACTGCTCCTTACAGAGGAGAATGCCCTCGGATTCCCTGGGGGAAGATTAAGGAAGTGGGGTTTTGCTTTAAATTGGATACTGTCAGGAAGTGGGATGATTTTATGATTGGGTATCTTAATAATTCTTACCTAGAAGGAAAACTAGAGCAAGGCAAAAAGTATAATTGGAAAGAAGCAGTAATCATACATAATAGCCAGGATACAGGGATATTTTGTAATTTTGTGATCAGGACAATGTTCAGGTAAATGAGAGGGCTCTTGTTTTTGTCTTGATCCACTATGGTCCCTGAGTGGCCCTGTAGATATTGGTGATCTGAAATGGTTAATGTTCCAAGGCCTAACTGAGGATCAGGCCAACCTCTGGATATCAAAGACTACCTTTCTCTTTCTTACTTCCCATCAGTTTGCAAAAGATCTTTCTCCTTTATGTATAGAATTGAAAAGAGGGTAAATTTCCAGCTGAGAACTAGTCATAGCAATCATAAACATTATAAAAACATCAAACTGACAGTTTAACAGTTTATATAACCTAGCTTTATTGTTGGGGGAGGCTTTTAAAACACAGATGCAAAATTTAAATCATAAATTCCAAGCAGCACCTTTTATTAATAAATCCAAAATACATTAGAGGTTTTGTATGTTTTCTCTAAGAGCTACTTTAATACTGTTAGAATATTTTCAAGTTTCAGAAAAATACATTTCCACTACAACAGGTGGAAATGAGCTGACTAAACAAGTCACTGCCTGAGGCAGTTTGCTGGAAAATCTGCCAAGAGAACTGCATTGGAGCAGTGATTTTCAACCTGTGTCATCTGATGGCACACAAACTAAAATTCTGCGGCACACCAAAAAATGTATTTTTTGCTAATCCGACAAAAAAAAAAGGGTTTGGGGATGGACAAAAGTAGATTTGCAGTTGTGTTATATATTTTTATATATTTTTCCCCCATGAACAACTGTAAACCCACTTTTGCCCACTCCTGTGTAACTGATCCATTCAACTGGATGGCTATTGTGTTCGCTATTGTCATTTTTTAATTTGACAATCTAAGAGAAAAGTCAGTCAGGTATTGCATGTTTTAAAAATTCTTGTGGCACATTGGTTGAAAATTGCTGCATTAGAGGAATGCCAAGATTTCCCAGCTTTTTTTTCCTCTTTTTTATTTATTGATTTGAGAGAGGGAGAGGGAGAAACATCAATTTGTCCCACTTATTTATGTATTCCTTGATTGATTCTTGTATGTCCCCTGACCCGGGATCAAACCCGAAACTTTGACCAGGGCCCCAGCTTTTTTCTAGTAAGAACAATAACAAAAAGATACAAAGTTCACCGAGAAGTAAACTATTAACCTAAAGGAGTTTAAATATGCACACACTTCCCATCCCATTAAAACAGTGGATAATGACCTTAAAAAGTAGAGAAACAAAATTCCCATCTGTTAGTGGTGCTGGCTGCAAGATCAAAACTGCATTTTGTTTTATCCATGCCATCCAACCCAATAGGTAATAAAGATATCCTCTAATACCATTTCAGTAAATCACTCCTTTGTTCCATCCACCCAGACCTGTGCCTCAAAAACCTAGACCCTTCCCTTGATACTACTGAAGCTCTGCCTGTCTAAGGGCCAACTGCCAGTCACCTGGTTTCTGATCAGGCTCTGGCCAAGACTTGCGAAGAACATGGACTGTGGACCCCGGTTGAATGCCATAGAAGTCAAGGGTCTGGTCATCTTTTAGCTTCCGGCCACAGTAGATTAGATCTAAAAACAAAAACAAAAACAAAAAAACTCCATTTATACTTTGCCCCTCAAAACAATTTAGGTGTTTTCTGTCCCCTAAGAACCTTATTTTGATTAGATAAATAGCTGGAGAATGATAAATGCTTACAAAGTAGTCTTAATAAATACATTTTAATAACAATTGTTAGCAAATACAAACTCATAAAATACAGGATCTATGTACAAGAAAGCTCTAGAGCTTAACATTGTGGAGACTGCTCAACTTAAATACTAGTAAGTGGGAAAATGCAACAACAAAAAAGGATAAACCCAGTATTTTGCTTTTTAGATGTTTTTTATTAATTTCAGAGAGGAAGGGAGAGGGAGAGAGAGAAACATCAATGAGCAGGAATCATGGATCGCCTGCCTCCTGCATGCCCCCTACTGGGGATTGAGCCTGGCTGCAACCCAAGCCTGTGCCCTGACCGGGAAGCGAACTATGACCTCTTGGTTCATGGATCAACCCTCAACCACTGAGCAACACTGGCTGGGCTGAACCTAGTGTTTTTATGACTAAAAATACACTTTTTGCCCATTGGATCCCTTAGCTATTATAAATTTTTATAATATAATTTAATTGTTATATTTAATTCCTTCTTCCTCCACCTAGAATGGCCTTGCCATCTTCCTTTCCTTTTTTACTGCTTTCCCTCTAACTAACCAACCAAACAAAAACCTTTTTCATAATTCCTTAGGACCAAACTCAAAATGTCATATGTTGGAGGGTCTGGTCATCTCCTCCTTCCCTATCCCACCCCAAATTCTTGCTCTTTCAGAGAAAGAATTCAACATCATGGTTAAAAACTTTGTAATAAAGTAGTTCAGTATAATAACACAACTAAAATGGCAACCAATAGTTTTATTTATTTTTAAATCCTTACCCGAGTACTTTTCCCATTGATTTTTAGACAGAGTGGAAGGGAAGCAGGAGGGTGAGAGAGAAACATCCACATGAGAGAGTCAAATCAATTGGTTGCCTCCCACCTTGCCCCAACCAGGGCTGGGGGTTGAACCTGCAACTGAGGCACGTGCCTTTAACCAGGAATCAAATCTGTGACCCTTTAGTCCCCAGGCCGACATTCTAACCACTGAGCAAAACTGGCCAGGGCTAGTTTTATTATTTGATTTGTGCTTCTTTTCACCCAAAATTCACTTCTCTGAAGTCTTAACATCATGAGGTAACAAATCCCAAATTCTTAATTTACCCTTGTAATTCCAGAAGTATCCTCCCCAAAAAGAGATCAAAGCAGCAGCCCATCCCTAGTTCACTGAGACTCACCAATCAGCTCAGGGTCTGGAACGGACTCCTGGAGTTTGCCAGCAATAAGCTGCTTCAGAAATGAAATACTATAGCCCCCCAGTGAGTATTCTCCCAGCTCTGTCTCTGGCAACCGAAGAATAGACTTTGGAGCAAGTGGTTGGTCAGCCAGTTTCACCGCCAGGTGCCAATCTGAGAGAGACATCCTCTCTCTTTCACGCTCTCTCTTTCTCCCTGTAAAGAAAATGAGCCCTTAGTGGTTAAAGGACAGATCACCACCCTACTCCACCCACACCACACCTAAAGGCTGAATGAGAGATAATTCAGTGTGACACTGCTGGAAAAGCACAGGATGCAGCATCAAACCAGAACTAGAATCTGGGGTCCCTCTCTTTACTCATTCAGCAAGGAACTTCAGCTCTCTAGGCCTCAGTTTCTCCATCTTTAAGTAGACATAAAAACACCAGCCCACCTAATAGGAATATTGTGAGGTTCAAATGAGATCATCCAACCCTCTCCCTTATGTGCACTCCTCAATTCTGATTTTCATAACATCTCTTGCTTGAACTATTACAAGAGCTTTATAACAAGTTCTCTGACTCTTGCCTCTTGCTATCAAACATCCATGCTGCTACCCAATACATTTAAAAACACAGATCTGATCAAGTTACTCCTCTGCTTAGAAATCCTCCAATGACTCTAAATCACCTTTATGAATAAGTCTAAACTCCACAGCCTGGCTTACATTACAAAAACATTCGTATCTATTCCCTCTGCCAGCCTTCCAGCCAACAGAACCTTGTCCGACTTGCACTAAGTCTCCATTCAAAACAAAACTCCCCCACTTTACACTCCCACTCATCTGTTAACTCTGCTTGTAATTCCTATTCTCTTTGTCCTCTTAACAAAACAGCAACTCCTACCAAGACCAACACAAATACCACCTCTTCTATCCTCTCTCCCTTTCCTCTGTTGTCCCCACATTCTTTCAGGGCAAAGAGTTATAAATATCTATTTACTTCCCAATCTCACACCACCCCAACCCCATTCTTGGAGACCCTTGAAAGCAAAGATTAGATTTTTTTTGCCATTACTGTCCCAGTGCCTGGCACATATAGGTACTAAAATATGTATCAGAAATTCTGAGGGTGTAATAACCTTGTAAGGCAAGAAAAGCCCTTGTTATAATCACTATTGCTTCAAAAGGATCTAGTAGGGACGAGGAAAGAAAAGGTTGTGAGGCTGGCAGGCCCCAAGCCATCCTTAGGATACCTTCCATCTCGATTCATGACAGGGGAGGAAATAGGTTTTTTTACATACCCTAGTAGCTCATTTAATCCTCACAATCGTTCCCTGAGGCAGGCATTCTCGTCTACCTACTACAGACCAGGCAACCAAGACCCAGAAATTCACTGGCACAAGGTCACAAGCAGCTAGTAGTGGGGAAGACACTCTCTTTGGCTACGACCTCACCGCTCCCATGGGACTAGCTAACTTGTCAACATAAGTCGGGCCCTCGCGGCCCGGGGCCCAGTGCCCTCACCCGTCCCGCGGAAAGAACCCGGCCGTACGGCCGCCGGCGTAAACACTCACTCCGGTTCTCTCGCCGGAAACCGGAAGCTCCGCGCTGCATGCTGGGAGTTGCAGTTTCCTCTGATACTCCGCCCCTTTAGTAGACCAAGGAGTGGTGCTAGTTGCAAACGTCCGGTTCCGGGGTGGGCGTGGCTTCTGGGTGATTAGAAATCCTCTGCGCTAGGGTTTCTGGATGATTTAGCCACTGCTTCCTATTCCTTGTCAGTGTTCCAGTGCGCGAGTCTCTAGAGAACTACCTGGGATGGCATGCACAGCCCTGCGGCTCCCGTGCTGGCCTGGAAAGCACGTGGAGTCGGTCGGTCGCGCCGGGTTGTTACAGCGCTGCAGATGGGAACGCAGGCTGCGGGACCCTAGCCCAGACGGCGGATCCCAATCCCCTTACGCCCCTACCCTCGGTCCATGAGCACCTTTTCCCTAGCGGCTTCTTCAGACACCCCACAACGGTTCTTTGCAATCCTCACTTTGAAATCGAGTACCCTCGGTGAAGTCAGAGTCTTTGTGTTCCTTGCCACAACTTCTCGCGGCGAACCTACCTATCCCGGCCGACCGGGAACATGGGTTCATAGAGGGGAGTTACTAAGTCGCGTTGGGTTTCAGGTATGCCCAACGTGCCGTGATGGGGTAATGGTCATTCATATAATCAGTTTGGGGAAAGGAATTTCCCACAGAACCCTCAGAATGAACTATATTTTAGCTCCCCAGTTAGAATTGGAGTTTGCACAGAAGATAGGATTAGCTAAAATGTTGAAGAGGAGGGCTACTTCTAATTGAACTCTAATCTCTAATCAAGTAAAGAAAAAAAGTGAATATAAGAAAATAATGGGGTAGATCATAGCAGCTAAAGGCTGATTCTGTGTGCCCACATGTAAAAGTATAATTTTGGGACATCCCAGTGTAGAGCCTGGGACTAGGGCAGCCACGGAGCAGGCTAGTTTGAGAGCAGGCTAGTGGAGAGTTTTGCAACGTCTGTCTCCATCTTCAGACTCAAGTCCAGGTTCCTCGTGGCTGTCCTCAAAGTACCCCTTCCCTATCCTACTCACCTTTAGATATATTTCCCTTTCAGAAAGTCTAACTATCTGTCCTTCCTTCCTCTCCTATCTACTAAGGCACTTACACCTGAGCCAAGTAATTTTGGTGTTAATTTTTGTTCGGTGTTATGCCTTAACTACCTGCAGAAGAAAGCAGGGATCCTGTCTTTATTTTGTTTTCCTCGAAGTGGATCTGAGATACTAGGTGCTCCTTAATGTCTTGTTTTTGTTGATTTAATTATAATCTCCATAGGGGAATGGACAATGACTATCTTGTACTCCACTTTATCTTCAGTAGTTGACCTTGGCCTAGTAGGTGAGCAATAAATACGTGTTGAATGAATAATTCAGACTGAAGCTATCTACCAAATGTGGCTGTCTTACTAGAGCTTTTTGCTTCCAGGAGAGGAGGTAAACCTAAATTCTGAATCATTACAATGTTCAGAAACATTGTAATGATAAATTACTAAATGAATAAAGGAATAACCCTATGCCAAATAGGTTCTTTGAGAGCCAATTTACCAAATAGGACTTGAGCTAAGAATCAAAGGACAGATTCTAGAGAAACCTGGACACCAAACAAAGATGGATGACCAGAGAAGAGATAAGAAGAAAAGTGTCCCGACCCTGTCCTTCAGCCAGTCCACATTTGGAGACTGATACATTAACCATCTGTGAGACAGTGGTGGACAATTATTCATTAAACCCTCAGGCTAATCAGTAACTATTGGAAAACAAATTATAAGAATGCACATTTGCAGTTTTATTTCCTTCTGCTGACTTGGGATTGCTTTTGTTCTCTTTTTCTAGTACTTTAAGATGTAATGTTAGGTTGTTTCTTATGATTTCTCTTGCTTCTTGAGATAGGCCTGTAATGATATAAACTTCCCTCTTATTACTGCTTTTGCTGCATCCCAGAAGTTTTGATATGTCGTATTGTCATTCTCATTTATTTCTATATATCTTTTGATCTCACCTTTTATTTCTTCTTTGACGCAGTCATTTTTTAATGTAGTATGTTGTTTAACTCCACATATTTGTGAGTTTCTTTACTTCCTTTTTGCAGTTGATTTCTAATTTCTAGGTATCCTGGTGAGAGAATATGCTTGGTATAAGCTTAAGCTTCTTGAATTTTTTGAGGCTAATTTTGTGATCTAATATATAGTCTATCCTTGAGTATGTTTCATGTGCACTGGAGAAGATGTATAACCTGATGTACTGGAATGAAAGGCCCTATAAATGTCAATTATGCCTGTTTGGTCTAGTGTCATTTAAGGCCAGTATTCCTTTATTGATTTCCTGTTTGGATGATGTATCTACAGCTGTCAATGGAATATTAAGGTCCCCAACTGCTGGGGGCTAAGTCCAGCAGGTCATAAATGCAAGAAGTTCATCAAAAGGTTGGTGAACCTTGGGGCTTCAGCAGGACTGAATCATATTACCTGCTGCTGGAATAGCCGAAAGCATTTCCCCAAACCTGAAGATACATATGATTGCCTGCTGCCAGACAGCTGAGGGCAGTTCCCTCAACCTGATAATTCTACTGTTTACCAAAACTTTACCATTGATATGTATATCTGGCTTGCTTTAGGGCAATTCATGTGAATAAAAAGCGAGGGCGTACAGAGATTTAGAGAACTTGGTTACTGAAGCTAGGTCTCCTCTGGCTCCCCAAAATGCCTTCCAAATTTATATTTTATGTCTAGTTTCTTTATTAATTTACTCGCAGCCCTTCTCTAGATTCCTGAACCCTTCTAGATGCTGAGAAACACCTCAGCACCCAACTATGATTGTGTATTGATCTGTTTCTCCCTTAGGTTCTGTGTGTACTTGCTTTATATATTTCAGTACTCCCTGATTGGGTTCACATATATTAAGAAGTGTTCCATTTTCTTTCTTTCTTTTTTTTTTTTCTTCTTTTTTAAAATATATATTTAATTGATTTTTTACAGAGAGGAAGGGAGAGGGATAGAGAGTTAGAAACATCGATGAGAGAGAAACATTGATCAGCTGCCTTCTGCACGCCCCCCACTGAGGATGTGCCCACAACGAAGGTACATGCCCTTGACTGGAATCGAACCTGGGACCCTTCAGTCTGCAGGCGGACGCTCTATCCACTGAGCCAAACCGGTTAGGGTAAGTATTCTGTTTTCTTGATGTAGTGTCCCCTTTAGCATTACAAAAAGTCCATCTTTGTCTCTTGTTATCTTGAAATCTATTTTGTCACATATAAGTATGCTACACATGCTTTTCTGTGGATGTTATTTGCTTGGAGAATCATTTTCCACCCTTTCATTTCGAAAATACCTTTGTCTTTGCAGCTTAGATGTGTCTCTTGAAGGCAGCATATGGTTGGGTTTGTTTGTTTTATTTTTTAATATGTTTTTATTGATTTGAAAGAGCGAGGAAGAGAGTGACAGAGAGATAGAAACATCAGCTGCCTTCTACATGCCCCTGGCAGGGGTCAAAGTTCAACTGCTGAGCAAAAATGGCTGGGCTAGATTTTGTTTTTGATCCAATCTGCAACTCTGTGCCACTTTATTGGTGAATTTGGTCCATTTACATTTAGGATAAATCTTTTTTTTTTGGCTTATTCTTTTCTGTGTTTTTTTAAATTTATCTTTATTGTTGAAAGTATTACAGATGACCCTTTTGTAATACTTTGACCCCCATAGACCCCCTCCATCCTGCTCCCTAACCCTCTACAGGCCTTCCCTGAACTATTGTCTGTCCATGGTCTATGCATATCTACACTAATAAAAGAGAAATATGCAAATTGACCATCACTTCATGATGTCCACCAGCCAATCTGGAGTGGGTATGCAAATTAACCTCATTGCCTCTGTGGAGACTGACAGCAGGGAGGAGGCAGCTCCCAACACGGCCTGCTTGACTGTCGCCACAGCAAACCGAGAGCAGGCAGGCCCTGCAGAGAGCAGAGAACCACAGGGGGCGGGCCTAAACCATCAGTAGGACATCTCCTGTGGGCTCCCAGATTGGAGAGGGTGCAAGTCAGGCTGAGTGACCCCCTCCCACCTGTGCACAAATTTCGTGCACCGGGCCTCTAGTATGTATATAAGTTAATTGGTTAATCTCTTCCCCTCCTCTACTTCCCTCTGAAATACGTCAGTCTGTTGCATGCTTCAATGTCTCTGGATCTGTTTTTTTTTTTTTAATATATTTTTATTGATTTTAGAGAAGAAGAGAGAGATAGAAACAAAGATAAGAGAGAATCATTGATTGGCTGTCTCCTGCATTCCCCCCACTGGGGATTGAGCCTGCAATGCCAGCATGTAGCCCTGACCAGGAATTGAACCAAGACCTCCTGGTTCATAGGTCAACATTCAACCACTGAGCCAGACCAGCCGGACTCTGGATCTGTTTTGTTCATCAGGGATAGAGAGTTAGAAACATTGATGAGAGAGAAACATCAATCAGCTGCCTCCTTGTCTGATTGCTGTGGCTAGGACTTCTAGTACTATGTTGAATAAGAGTGGTGAAAGCAGACAACCCTGTCTTGCTCTGTTCTTGTGGAAAATGGTTTTAGTTTTTGCCCATTGAGTATAATATTTGCTGTAGGTTTGGCACATATGGCCTTTATTATGTTGAGGTATGATCCCTTTATTTCTACTTTACTTAGAATTTTTATAAAAAAATGGGTGTTGGATTTTGTCGAATGCTTTTTCTGGTTCTATTGATATGATCATATGATTTGTGTCTTTCAATGTGTTTATGTGGTGTATCACATTTGTTGATTTGCAAATATACCATCTTTGCATCAGTGGAATACTAGGTGTACTGGTTAATAATGGCGGATTTTGTAATCAAAGAAAACACAGTAATTTCAAGAGAAACATCAGAAGTGCTTTATTCAAAGTAATGTCCATCACTAGCTACACATTTCCCCATCTGTCAGGTAATTTGTGGAAACCATCCCAATAGAACTTACCTTGTTTTGAGGCAAACCATTCAGAGACCCAATTTTCCACTTCTTCTTATGTTTTGAAGTGCTGCTCAGAAAGTGTGTGTGCCATCCATTGGAACAAGTGGTAATCTGAAAGAGCAGGTCTGGTGATTATAGCAGGTGGGTTAATACTTCCCAGGCAAGATCTTTTAATATGTCTTTAACTGGTTTTGAAGTGTGTGATGGTGCATTATCATGAAGCAAAATTACTTTGCCGTGTCTTCTGGCACATTCTGGTGGTTTCATGATCAAAGCATGGTTCAAATTGATTATTTGTTGTTGGTAGTGATCAATATTAACGGTTTCACCTGGTTTTAGAAGCCCATAATACACCACACCTTCCTGATCCCACCAAACGCAGAGCATTGTCTTCTTTCTGAAGTGATTTGGCCTTTCAGTCGATGTTGATGGTTGACCTGGATCAATCCATGATTTTGTGCATTTGGGATTCTCAGAATAAATCCTCTTTTCATCACCAGTCACAATTTGATGAAAAAAAGACTTTCTTTCGTGCCTTTGAAGCAACATTTTACTGATGACTTTTCAGTTTTCCATTGGTCTTTCATTCATTTGATGTGGCACCCGTTTTCCTTCCTTTAAAATCTTTCCCATTGCTTGTAAACGATTGGAAATTGTTTGCTGAGCAACGTTTAATCTTTCTGCAAGTTGTTTTTGAGTTTGACACACATCTTCATCTAATAATGCTTGTAATTGTTGGTCTTCAAACTTTTTCGGTTGACCTGGACGTTCTTTGTCTTTCACATCAAAATCATCACTTATACAGCATTTAAACCATCGTTCACAAGTATCTTGAGATGGAGCATGTTCACCATTAGCTTCCTGAAGTATATGATAACTTTCAGCAGCACTTTTCTTCAAAATAAAGTAATGAATTAAAACTTCCCGCTGCCCTAACCAGTTTGACTCAGTGGATAGAGTGTGGGCCTGTGGACTCAAGGGTCCCAGGTTTGATTCCGGTCAAGGGCATGTACCTTGGTTATGGGCACATCCCTAGTAGGGGGTGTACAAGAGGCAGCTGATTGATGTTTCTCTCTCATTGATGTTTCTAACTCTCTCTCCATCTCCCTTCCTCTCTGTAAAAAATCAATAAAATATTTTTTTAAAAATTCCCGCGAATGCTCTTTTTTTGGGGATGAAATTCGACATTTTTAAGTGTAAAAATATCTATGATGTTAACACCTTCAGAAAATTTGACATATGAAGTTTTGAAGCTTGTTGTCAATATAACAAAATAGCATACATATCAAATCGCATATATATCGACATATGTGTAACAACATCTATTGAAAAAAATCCGCATTATTAACGGGTACATCTAGTAAATCCCACTTGGTCATGTATATGATCTTTTTAATATATTGCTGGTTCTGATTTGCTAATATTTTGTTGTGGATTTTAGCATCTATTGGCCTGTAATTCTCTTTCTTTGTAGTATCTTTATTTGGTTTTGGAATTAAGAATAATACTGGCCTCTTGGAAAGAGCTTAGAAGTATCCCTTCTTTAATTTTTTGAAATAGTTTGAAAAGGATAGGTGTTATTTCTTTAACTATTTGGTAAAACTCCCCTGTGAATCCATCCAGTCCAGGGCTTTTGTTTGCTGAGAGTTTTTTATTACTGCTTCAGTTCCACCAGTTGTTATCAGCCTATTCAGGTTTTCTTCTTGATTCAGTTTTGGAAGGTTCTGTTTTTCTAAGAATTTGTCCATTTCATCCCCGCTTGTTGGCATAGTGTTGTTCATAGTATCCTATATAATAAAGAGGTAATATGCAAATTGACCATCACCCCAACACACAAGATGGCCACCCCATGTGGACACAAGATGGCTGGCTGGGGAGGGCAGTTGTGGGTGATCAGGCCTGCAAGGGAGGGCAGTTAGGGGTGACTGGGCCAGCAGAGTAGGGCAGTTGGGGGAGACCAGGCCTGCAGGGGAGGGCAGTTAGGGGAACCAGGTTTGCAGGGGAGGGCAGTTAGGGGTGACCAGGCCAGCAGGGGAGGGCAGTTAGGGGTGACCAGCCCTTCAGGGGAGGACAGTTGGGGGGACCCAGGCCTGCAGGGGAGGGCAGTTGGGGGAAACTGTGCCACGCCAGCACAGACAAGGGTTCCGCAAGCCTGAGAGGGGGCGGCGAAGGATGAAGAAAAGACAGACAAAGAGAATAAGCTGGATCTAGGTGGATCTTCTGTGCCTGGCTGAGACCACAGAAAAGATCCAGACTGCAAGCTGAGCCTTTATTTTATAGTCAGAGGTAAGCAAGGTAATTTACAATGTTCTTGTAAGTTTCACTTGTTTTGGCAGCACTTGCTGCACCTCCCACAGCCCATTAGCAACCCAGGAAAGATCTAGGGAGCATCACAAGATCAAGCTTAATTAGGCTAAGAGGACTGTGCCCCCTAAGCTGGGACTTGTTTTTGGCATTGCCAACAGGTCAGTCTGAGGCTTAACCCTATAGCTGCTCCCTACAGGGAACCAGGCCTGCAGGAGAGGGCAGTTAGGGGGGACCAGGCCTGCAGGGGAGGGCAGTTGGGGGTGACCAGGCCTGCAGGGGAGGACAGTTAGAGGCTATCAGGCTGGCAGGGGAGGGCAGTTAGGGGTAATCGGGCTGGCAGGGGAGTTGTTAGGTGGTGATCAGGCTGGCAGGCAGAAGAGGTTAGGGGCAATCAGGCAGAGACAGGCAAGCGGTTGGGAGCCAGCAGTCCTGGATTGTGAGAGGGATGTCAGACTGCTTGTTTAGGTCTGATCCCACCGGGATGGGGCCTAAACGGGCAGTTGGACATTCCTCAAGGGGTCCCAGATTGGAGAGGGTGCAGGCTGGGCTGAGGGACAACCCCCTCCCTGTACAAATTTTATGCACCGGGCCTCTAGTTTTCTTATAATCCTTTATATTTCTGTGGTTACTTCACTTCACCTCTTTTGTTTCTGATTCTATTTATTTGGGTCCTTTCTCTGTTTCTTGAGGAGTCTGGCTAAAGGTTCATCATTGTAATTTACCTTTTTGAAGAACCAGTTCTTAATTTCATTAATCTTTTGTATTTTTTTTTAAGTCTCTGTGTCATTTATTTCCTATTCTGATTTTTATTCGTTCCTTCCTTCCTTCCTACTTACTCAGGACTTTTCTTGTTGTTCTCTTTCTAATTCTTTAAGTTGTCAGGTTAGATAGTTAATTAGACATTTTTCTTGGTTTTGTGAGGTTTTTTAAGTCCTCACTCTAGGATTTTTAAAAAATATAATTTATGCTTTCTTTTTTAAAATATATTTTTATTGATGTCAGAGAGGAAGGAAGAGGGAGAGAGTGATAGAAACATCCATGATGAGAGAGAATCATGGATTGGTTGCCTCCTGCAAGTCCCCCAATGGAGATTGAGCCCACAACCCAGGTATGTGCCCTTGACTGGAATTGAACTTGGGAACTTTCAGTTCACAGGCTGATGCTCTATCCGCTGAGCCAAACCGGCTAGGGCTAGGATTTATTCCCCCCCCCTTTTTTTTTTTTTTTTTAGAGGGAGTGGAGTGGGGGAGAGAAACACCTATGGGAAAGAGATGCATGGATTGGCTGCCTCCCGCACTTGCCTCTACTGAGGGCTAGGGATTGAGTCTGTAACTGAGGTATGTGTTCATGACCTGGAATCGCACCCATGACTCTCTGACCAGCTCCAGTCTACGGGCTCCAATCTTCTGGGCAGCCAGACACCCTGATGCCTTTCATGGCTGGATGTTACATGGGCCACTGGTCTTGGCTCTGGTGGTCCCAGATTTGGAGCCAAGCCTGGGTTCTGGACCTTGATCTTCTCAGGGAACTAACCCTCCTGTAGCCAAAAGATCCCTCCTCATTCTTGCCCCTCCTATCATCTTCCAGGTGTTTTCTGTCCTTCCTTGATATAGCTCTCCTCCTCAACTGGGCCTCTGATGTTAATTCCAGGTGAATGTTCCCTAATTTACTTTTATGTCCAGTCTGGCACTGGGAGTGTTAGGGGCAGAAATATTAACCATGCTGTATTAACCATGATTGTTCTGTACTCATTAGAGAAAGCATATTCTAACTTGGCTGAGAGTTGTGCACCTGGGGGCAAGGGAGTTAACCTGGAATGTGATCCATTCTCCTTATCTGAGAATTGCCCATTATCATGGAAAGATTGACAACCTTGTTGCCAAATCTAGAGTCTTGGAGGCACTCACCCTTTGCAGGCCCTCAGTTCTCATGGAGCTCTTTCTTTTTTTTTTTTTTTTTATGTTCAGGTCTCTCTCTCTTCTTCTCTCTGCATCATTTCTAGATTTCTATCTTTGATGTCACTAATCCTTTCCTCCATCTAGGCAGCTCTGTTTTCTACTCAGTAGTTCACTTCTAATCTCTTTAATTGCATACTTCATTTCCAGGATTTCTGACTGGCTCTTTTTTAAAGTTTCAATCTCTTTGGTAAAGTACTTGCTTTGGTAAAACACTAGAGTGCATTGAATTGTCTGTGTTTTCTCACATCTAGTTGAGTATTTTCAGAACTGTCATTTATATCACACATTTCCATGTGTTCCAGCTTGCTTTCTGGAGATTTTTCATTTTCTTTCTGAGTTCCCTCATTATGGTGGCTATTCATGGTATTTGCTGGTCTCCTCTATCTAGGCATCTATTGTATTCTTGACATTACTCTATACAGCAGCTTTCTCTGAAGAGGTTTTGCTACTACTTTCCAGTAGGTGGTGCTGAATCACAAGATTTTTATCTCTGTGACCTCCCAGAGCTGACCACCTCTTTCCTCAGACAGTACAACAGCGCTGCTTGGGGGTGTGGCTTGTTTTGCTCTCACCATAATGGCAACACTGGACCTCCACGGGGTCCCCCACCTAGGAATCAATCACAGAGTAAAACAGCGATTCTACTGCAATAGCTCTCAGGTTGCAGATAACATGCTACTTGACCCCACACCAATGGCAACTGGAGGTGAGTTTTGGGAGTCCAAGGGAGAGCAGGGTTCTGTGGCCCAGTTTATTTGTCTGAAACACCACCATCTGAAAGTGGACAGCCTTGGCAGAACCCCTATGCTGTGTTCTTGCCCAGGAGTCTCTGCTGGCTCAGCCATTATTCTCACCACTCATCTTGCTGGAAAACCCACCGGAACTCTCTGTTCCTCCTGGCGGAAGGAAGCATCTTCTACCACTGGCTTCCTCCGCTCTTTGGCCAAGCTGCAGGGCTGTGTCCGTGGTCTCGCCTCCCTTCTCTCCTACCCTTTTATTCCTGGTTGTCCACCTTTAGGTGCTTCAGTGCACGGGTCTCTCAGGTGTGCTTCTATATTAAGCAAGGAATCCTTGTTGAGTTATCCTTTATTGATCAACTTGTTAAAGTTTCAGTTGGAGAGGCCAAGGGGATCTCTCACGCCACCATTCCTCTCCTGTTGCTGCTTTAACGATATAGGGACATAAGAAGGAGTCCAGGCAGCTTCTAGGAACAGAGAGCAATCTCCAGCTTACAGCAAGGAAACAGGACCTCAGACCCATTGCCACAAGGAACTGGATTCTGCCAACAACCTGAGTGAGTTTAGAAGCAGGTTCTTCCCCAGAGCTTCCAGAAGAAGGCCCAGCCCAGTGGATACATTGACTTCAACCTGTGAGACCCTGAGCAGAAAACCCAGCCAAGCCCAGACTTCTGACCTACAGAATTCTGAGGTAGCAAGTGGTATTGTTTTAAGCTCTCAAGTTTGTGGTAGCTTATTACACTTCAATAGAAAATGAATCCACATAGCCACGCATAACTCTTAGGGAAGTTTGGAAATGGTGTCTCCAACTGGCCATTTGTGTGCATTAATTTTGGGGAGTCTATAATGAAAGAAAGAGAAGAATGAGTACTTGGAAAATGACAAGATATCCTTCCTCATTCTGTAAACCTTCACAATACTGTGGACAATAGCCACATGTAAGTATTGAGCACTTAAAATGTGGCCCATCCAAAATGGGATGACCTGAAAGTATAAAATACCCACTAGATTTTGAAAACCTAGTGTAAAAAAATGAATGTAAAATATTTCATTAAGTATATTCGCTATTTTTTACATCTATAATAATAAAAGTATAATATGCCAGACATTGTTCCATATGACCTTCTGGATAAAGTCCGGGCTGCAAGGGAAGCCCGGGTCTCGGGTGCCAAAGGGAAGCCGGTGCTGGCAGCCAGGGGAAGGAAGGCCTACTCTTGCATGAATTTCATGCATTGGGCCTCTAGTTTTAAAATAATATTGTTGCCCTAACCCAGTGGTCGGCAAACTCATTAGTCAACAAAGCCAAATATCAACAGTACAACAATTGAAATTTCTTTTGAGAGCCAAATTTTTTAAACTTAAACTTCTTCTAATGCCACTTCTTCAAAATAGACTCACCCAGGCCGTGGTATTTTGTGGAAGAGCCACACTCAAGGGGCCAAAGAGCCGCATGTGGCTCGCGAGCCGCAGTTTGCCAACCTCAGCCCTAACCGGTTTGGCTCAGTGAATAGAGTGTCAGCCTGCGGATTCAAGGGCCCCAGGTTCGATTCTGGTCAAGGACATGTACCTTGGTTGCGGGCACATCCCCAGTAGGGGGTGTGCAGGAGGCAGCTGATTGATATTTTTCTCTCATCGATGTTTCTAGTTCTCTATTCCTCTCCCTTCCTCTCTGTAAAAAATCAATAAAATGTATTTTTACAAAATAAATAATATTATTGATATAGTGCATTAAATAAAATATATTATTAGCCTTAATTTCAACTTGTTTCTTGTTACTTTTTAAAAATTTGTAACTTAGAGTTACATATGTGGCTCTTACTATAGTTTTATTGTACAGTGCTGCTATAAACTCTTTTGTCTCAAAAATTTTAATTGAATTTTTATTTTATTATTTTATTGATTTTTTTTTTTTTTTTACAGAGAGGAAGGGAGAGAGACAGAGAGCTAGAAACATCGATGAGAGAGAAACATTGATCAGCTGCCTTCTGCACGCCCCCAACTGGGGATGTGCCCGCAACCCAGGTACATGCGCTTGACTGGAATCGAACCCGGGACCCCCCAGTCCACAGGCTGACGCTCTATCCACTGAGCCAAACCGGTTTCGGCTTTAATTTAACTTTTAAAAACTTTTTTTTCATTCAATACTATGGCTTTCAAAAGGCAAGAAATAATGGCAAAGAAAGGAGTTCCTAGTTATACTCAGCAAACCTGTTTTCCAAGACTACTTTACTACCCTAGTTGATACATGCACACATACTGTATAGGAGAGTTTGATGGAGAAACGGAAGGGTCTCAGAAGGAAAGGAAGTTTATCTAAGACATTAGATGACCATGATCATGGAGATGGAGATGTTGCTTACACCATTATGATTCATCCTTTGAGGTTGGGCACACCAAAATCCCAAATGAAATCTAAGTTCTAATAGCAAAGAGGGAGTGGTGGCTGTTTCACAACCTATCATTATGGGAGGGTGAAAAAAGGGCAGCCTGTCATAGCTCAGCTCTCTAGTGGACTATTATGGCACTTCAGCCAGGCTGATCAGAATCTTCCACTTCCTCCCACCTGGGTCCAAGCAAGCCACAATCATTTCAGGCAAGAATTATCCTAAGAGATTCCTAATTGGTCTTCCTCTTTCCACGTCTGTCCACAAGAATGATCTTTTAAAACCTTCATCAGATCATGTTACTCCTCTACTCAAAACACAGGAGTAGCCCTAGCCAGTTTGGCTCAGTGGATACAGCATCAGCCTGTGGACTGAAGGGTCCTGGGTTCAACTCTGGTCAAGGACACATGCCTGGATTGCGGGCTCAGTCCCCAGTAGGGGGCATGCAGGAGGCAACTGGTCAATGATTCTCTCACATCATTGATGTTTCTATCTCTCTCTCTCTCCTTCAAGCTTCCTCCCTGAAATCAACAAAAATATATATTAAAAAAAAACAACAACCCTTAGGAGTAACCTTCCTTCTCACTCAGAGTTAAAGCCAAAGCCCTCATTACCCCCATACTCCCACTTGTTTACCCCTAATTCACTCCACTGTAGCCCCACTGGGATGCTTGCTCTTCCTCTGACAGCGTAACATAAGCATGCTCCCATTTTGCATTTGCTATGTCTTCTACCTAGACTGCCTAGGTTACTCCTTCATAGCTATGCTCAAATGTCACCACATCATTTTGTCAGCCTAAATTTAAAAACAAACAAAAACAGCCCTCCTCACACAATTCTATATCTTCCTCAACTGAATACTTTTTTTTGTCATAGCAATTAATATCATCTGGCATATTGCCTATTTATTTGTTACATTATTATATACTAGAGGCCCGGTGCACAAAATTTGTGCACTCGGGGTGTAGGGGGGTGGTCCCTCAGCCCAGCCTGTAACCTCTTGCAGTCCAAGAGCCCTTGCGGGATGTTCGGCTGATGGCAGTCGGACATCCTTAGCACTGCTGTAGAGGCGGAAGAGGCTCCCACCACCACCGCTTTGCTCGCCAGCCATGAGGCCGGCTTCTGGCTGAGTGGTGCTCCTCCTGTGGAAGCGCACTGACCACCAGAGGGCAGCTCATGCATTGAGTGGGATTGGACTGAAAATGGCTCTCTGACATCCCCCTAGGGGTCCTGGATTGCGAGGGGCCACAGGCCAGGCTGAGTGTCCCCACCAGTGCACGATCGGGGCTGAGGAGGGACCACGGGAGGGCTCCAAGGCATGTCTGGCCTGTCTTGCTCAGTCCCGATTGGCCAGACCCCAATAGCAAGCTAACCTACCAGTCAACTGTCTGCCCCCTGGTGGTCAGTGCAAGTCATAGTGAATGCTCAATGGATTGACTGTCTGCCCCCTGGTGGTCAGTGCACATTGCAGCAAGCAGTTGAGCAGCCTTAGCATATCATTAGCATACTAGAGGCCCGGTGCACAAAATTCGTGCACGGGGGGGTGGTTTCCCTCAGCCCAACCTGCACCCTCTCCAATCTGGGACCCCTCAGGGGATGTCTGACTGCCTGTTTAGGCACACAGGGATCGGTCCTAAACAGGCAGTCAGATATCCCTTTCACAATCCAGGACTGCTGGCTCCCAACTGCTCGCCTGCTTGCCTGCCTGATTGCCCCTAACCACTTCTGCCTGCCAGCCTGATCACCCCCTAACCACTCTCCTGCCAGCCTGATCGACGCCTAACTGTTCCCCTGCCAGCCCAATTGTCCCCAACTGCCCTCCCCTGAGAACCCGGTCACCCCCAAATGCCCTCTCCTACATATTCCCTCTTTATTAGATAGGGCTTTTTCTTTAACATATTGGACAGCCCTAACTGGTTTGGCTAGGTGGGTGGAGCATTGGCCTGCAGACTCAAGGGTCCCAGGTTCAATTCCAGTCAAGGGCATGTACCTTGGTTGGGACATACCCAGTTGGGAGTGTGCAGGAGGCAGCTGATTGATGTTTCTCTCTCATAGATGTTTTTATCTCTCTATCCCTTTCCCTTCCTCTCTGTAAAAAATCAATAAAATATATATTTTTTAAAAAGAATCATTTAAGATTCCTCCATATCTATCTGACTCGTGTGACTCAGTGGTTGAGACCCCAGGCTGCTGCAGCTGGGAGGGGATCACACTGTGGGGGTGTGGCGCCCCTGCCAGGCTGAGACCCCAGCCCAGGCTGCTGGCGCTGGCAGGGGATGGCGCCGTGGCAGAGCGGAGAGACCCCAGCCCACGCTGCCAGCACTGGCAGGGGATTGCACTGTGGGGAGTGAATTTGCTTTGTTTTTTATAAAGGGTCAGGAGGGCCTCTGTGCAGCATTCCGCCAGGCTGCTTACTCTGCAGGTTGTCAGCAGCAGCCCTCCCTGAGACTGGGGGACTCCGGCAGTGCTGAGAAGACTGGGCACCACCATCTTGTGGCTATGGGGGCCGCCATTTTGTCGTGGAGTGACAGTTAATTTGTATATTACTCTTTTATTAGATAGGATTATGCTTTGATTGGTTGAACAGACTACTGGACGACCAGACACTTAGCATATTAGGCCTTTATTATATAGGATTTATTGCCTGTGTCCCCTCACTAGAATGTATACTTCAAAACAGCAAGAACCTGGTCTGTTTTGTTCACAGTTGTATCCCCAGCATCTTGAGGAGTGCTTAGTATGTAGTAGGTACTAAGCAATATTTGTTGAATAAATAAATGAAGTAAGATCTGATCAATGAACAGACATTATATAATCTTTATTGTTTCATTCTTGAATATCAGAAATTGGTATCACAAAATGATCAACTCTATATATTCATATAAAATTAATAAAATTCCAATCATAATCTCTACAGATTTATTTTTAATTGTATTAAATTATTTTAAAATTCATTTGGATAGAATAAAATACCTGTGAATAGCGAACAAATGTAGAAAGAATACACTAAGGGTTCACTTCACACAGCTTACCAGATAATGGAAGACACTATAAAGTTACCATAATAAAATCTATATGATACTGGCATAGGAATAGACAAATGAATCAGATCAGTGTAACAGATTAGAAAAATCCAGGAATATATATCTCTTTATAATATAACATATGAAAGGTGAAATTTTAATATATAAATGATGCTGGTATTATTTACCAGGAAAAAAATTGGACCCCTGTTTTATACTATTTACAAAAATAAGTGCCACATAAACAAAATGCCAGAATATAGTTTGTACTTTTAGAACCCTAACATAAGTTCAGATATTGTTAATTTTGTCCTCATGCCTCTCTAAAGACATATGATTGATTTCTCACAGTAAGAATTTATAGTGCATATTCATAATCCCTTTCCTTTAAAAAAAATGTCATTTCATGGTTGGGACCAAGTAAATTGAGGAGGGAGTCAGTGTGGGTAGAGGGGGCTTGGTGGTGCTTAAGACTGAGGTGTGGGAGCCCAAGAACAAGGGAATGTCACCACATCAGGGGAATGGAGATGTGGTAGCAGCTGCCCAGCTGGGAATATCAGAGTCCAAGCGAAGTGAGAAGAGAAGAGAGTTCATAAACTGTCAGGATAGTGGTGGCACAGAAACTGATCAAGTAAGTACTGTATTTTGAGGATAACTAGATAATGGAAGTAAGTCTCTCAGTATTAAAAAATGAAAGGACAGCCTGGCAGGTGTGGCTCAGGGGTTGAGCATCGACCTATGAACCAGGAGGTCAGTTAGATTCCCGGTCAGGGTACATGCCTGGGTTGCAGGGTTGTGGGCTCCATCCCTGGTGGGAAGTATGCAGGAGGCAACCAATCAATGATTCTTTCTCATCATTGATGTTTCTATCTCTCTCTCCCTCTCCTTTCCTCTCTGAAATCAATAAAAATATATTTAAAAAAATAAAAGGACAGCCCAGCTGGAGTGGCTCCATTGGTTGGAACATTGTCCAGTGCACCAAAATGTTGCTGGTTCATTTCCTGGTTGGGGCACATATAGAAGTCAACCAATTGATGTTTCTCATAGCAATGCCATCTCCCTCCCTCCCCCTCTCTAAGTATGTCCTCAGGTGAGGATTAAAAAGTAAATAAAAATGAAAGGACAGCCCTGGCTAGGGTAGCTCAGTTGGTTAGATTTCATCCCAATACACCAAGGTCAGGGGGTTCAATCCCAAGTCAGGGCACATATAAGAATCAACCAATGAATGCATAAATTGGTGGGAACAACAAATCAATGTTTCTCTCATCAATAAATTTTTAAAAATGTTTGAAATTTATGGAGATTTCTCCTGGAGGGCAGCCAATGGGATGGCAGGCTGCAAGATAGTGTGTGAGTAAGAGAGTGTGTGGATGTGCGGGGAGTGTCTGTATTTGTGAGTGAGGGACAACTATATTTCACAGGACTGTTGGGGACTGGCAGACCAGGCTCCCCTGGCTGGGAAGCCTCTACTACTGCTGAAATCTCTCCCAGGGCATCCGGCTATGCAGCAGAGACTGCGCCATCTTGAAGGGGAGAGCAGCTGTGATCGGAAGCCCAGCCTTACCTTCAACTGAGGAGACCTCAGATACCTCCTGGGACCTTACAACCACAACGCCCAGGGACCAGCTGCCTCAGCTGTGAACACACAAACACTGAGTCTCCAGCTTCCCCAGCTATGGGCACCTAAAAAGTTTGTCCAGGGGGAGACAAGGTGTGGCCGAATATGCGGACGGGTCTTGCACTCTCTCACAGAGCAGATAGAAGGAACAGCTGAATCGAATAACATCCACCCGGAATTGGTGAATTAAACACAGCTGGTGAGGCAGTCCATGGACAGAAAGGTCAGAGATCCCCTGGAGAGAGGTGAGATCTGGTCTCCGGGCTGGAGGGAGAAATGTGTGCAGCGGGGACTAGAGTCTCAGAAGGAGACTGCACCCCACCAAATCCACGACCCTTGGGGTCAGTGTAGACCTCGAATGTGGAAGGGGCCCACAGGGTTGCTTACAGTGGGGGACTCTAGATCTAAGCCCACCGTCATGGGAGACTGTGCCCAGAAAGGCAGCCTGAAGTTCTATACCAGCTGCGCAATGCCCCGGTGTGGGGTGAGGGGGGATGGAGAGAAAGATGTGAGTTGGCGTGGTTCCTTTGTCTTTTTTACTTCCTTGCTTTTGCTTGCTAAGCCCAGTACATAGGATCTTCCAATTAAAAACACTCACTGAGACTGCAGGGGAAAGTTGTTTTTGTAGAAACTGGGGATCAGAATAAGGAGAGATGAGAGGAAACCAGCTCTGGGTCAGTCCATCCCTCTGACCCAGTATTAAGTGTGGCAGGGAAAGAACAATCTAAACACTGGGCTGAGGGGTCATGTGGTCCCAGAAACTAATACAGAAACACCACCACCCAGGGCCTGTGTCAGAAATTGACGCTTGTGTAAATACAACTGAAGGCAGGCAGAGAAACAAAGTGAGCAGAGAGATCCCGCCTGCTTGAAAACAAGGTTGTGGCTTATGACACAGAGAAGTGGTGGATTGCAGGGAACTTCAACATTGTGCTGACTACCTGACAGGAAACAGATGTGCCAGGCAGAACAGTAGAGAAGGGTCTTAAACCAGCCCACATGGGTCATTGAAGCTCTGCTGAAGTGAATAACCTTCACTACTTCACTTTTTTATTTTTTATCTTTTACTTAAGAAACTAACATTGTTTTTTCACTTTATTTTACTTTATTATTATTATATTTTTATTTTCAATTATTATTATTACTATTACTTTTTAAAGTTTTATTTTATTTTTTCTTTATTTTATTTTATTTTTGGATTAGTGTTCTACATTCTATTTTTATTTCTACTGTAGCATTATTTTACTCTATCTCAATTTTTCCTTTATGCCAACATGTGGGAACCCCTTTCATGTCCCACGTGGTTCAGGGTTCCGGTTCAGGGTTTGGGTTCTGGAGAAGGCCGCACACAAATGAAAAGAGACTTAGAAAAGTATTGACTTGGGAATATTGGGGTCCAGGCGGGAGCCCACCTCTAGTGGGAGGACTACTCACTTCTCTGGCCTTGCTATCCCTTTTATTAAGACTTTGGGATACACCCATAACCTTTAGGCAGGAAATTCCAATAACAGAAATTTATATGAGACAAACAGAGGTGGAGGCTGCTTCAGCTAACAATGTTTCAACTAAACAGTGAGCAAAATAGCTCTGACCTTTCAGAGCAATGAAGGTTGTTGACCAGCCTTCCAGGTTCCCTGTCCATATCTTTCTAATTAGTGAGACAGTGATCAGTTTCTGGCACCAACACTCTCTTCCCCACTTTTCCCCCTTTTCATCCTGTTTCTCTTACCCTGTTCCTGCTTTAATTTTTCTCTATCCTTTTTTTTTAATCCATGTTAAAAATTGATCTTACTCATATATCTAATTTCCTCTTCCCTGCTCCAAGTCCATGCACACTTCTCTCTTCTTTTTCTTCACTAGCCAAATGTTTTTTTCCTTTTTCTTTCTTTCTTTATGTCTTGTTGTTATTTGATTGTTTTTTGTTTGGGGGTATTTTTCTGTTTTTTGTTTTGTTTTGTTTTGTTTTTTTCTTTCTGTTTTTCCTCTCCTTCTTTGTTCTCTTCTTCTACAAATAACTTGATTAGTTTCAATCACCAACGCAGGCCTATCTACTCTCTATTCTTTACCAAAAATAGATGAATGCATAGATAGATAGACTAAAGAAAGGGGAAAAATATATATGTATATATGTATATATATATATTTTTTAAATATATATATTTCTCTCTCTCTTTTTTGTATTTTGTTTTTTACTATTCTTCTTATACACTCATTCTCTTTCTACCTCCTCTATATTGAATGGAAGCCATTTCCCCATTCATTCAAGTCCTTGACCTTACCTTCTAGAAATAAGCTCTGCCTCCTCAGATTCATCTGGGTGTTTGTTGTTTGGGTGTTAGTTGTTTGAATTTTTTGGATTAATTGTTGTTTGTTGTTTGCATTTATTGGATTAGTTGTTTTTTTGGAGTTTTCTCCCCATATACATATATTTTTCCCCTTCTTTTCTCTTTTCTTCCTTTTCTCTCTTACATTTTTTTCCTTTCCCAATATCATTTTTGTACTCTCTTCTCTCCCCTAATTCTCTTTTCTCTGGTGGTAACATTTATTTGGAGTTATTGGTATCATGAATATATTTGTGTTTGGTGCTCTGTGTGTTGTGTCTTGTCGTGTTGTATTTTGAGCCTTTAAGTTAACGCAGGTCCTTCCTTGTGGCGGTCGCATGGGCAGCAGCTGCGAGTAGCGGGACACTGGGTGTCATGTACTACAAGTTTAGCGGCTTCAAGCAGAATTTGGTGGGAGCATGGGCTTCCCATGCCTATAACCTGCAGGGATTAAAGCCTGTGGTTTCCACAGAAGCACTGCCTATCATATTTGCCACACCAACTAAACTGACTTCTGATTAGCCTACATATGATTATGCTGGGAAAAACAAAGTCCCAGAGCTACAGAAGTTTTTCCAGAAATCTGATGGTGTGCCCATCCACCTGAAACAAGGCCTGCCTGACCAAATGCTTTACCAGACCACCATGGCACTGACGTTGAGAGGGACCATCTACTGCCTCATCACCCTCTACATGGCTTCACAGCCCAGAAATAAATGGGTTAGGCTGCAAAAGACTGGTTTGCTTTTTGGCATAAACCCTTTGAATTTTTGTTTCTGTAAAAAAAAATTTTTTTTTTTTTTTACTTGAGTGGTCTACTTAACATTTTGCAAGAAAAAATAGAAGATAAGACAATATTTTGGTTTGTTTATGAAATGCACATTGCCTGTCAGAGCTCATTTGACAGTTAAAACTATTGCTCAAAGAAATGCTGCTGCTCCACCAGTTTGGGCTCTTGATTTCCCTGGAGGCTCTGGATGAAGGTTGCATATAGACTCATTAACTGCAGTCTGTGCTCAGGTCCTTGGGGACTCATGGTGGCCTTTTTGAGCATGGAGTGCAGAAACCTTTCTGGATTTGCATATGTCTGAGGAAGGAAGACAAAAGCCAAGGCCAGGTGCATGAAATGAAGTATTGTGTCTGTAGTTACCTTGAGAATTTTCCATCTTGCAGTAAAATGTTAATAGAAATTATTTGCAGCATGCCTCTATTCATGGGTCAGTTTGTTTCAAAAGGTTATTTGCCTCATCCCAGATCTTTAGTGAAATTTTATGTGTAATTATTATGTATTTATTCCACCATGGGAATAGAATACCTGTTTAGTGTTGCATTTTAGACCATTGTTTGTTTTATTAATGAAACTGTGACACAAAGTCTCCTTTACCTTTTAAAAACATTATGATTTTTAAGTTATGATTTATTTTGATTGTGGAATAAATACATGAATGAAAAAGCTGGGGAAAAAAGTTAATGCAGGAGAGAGAGAGTTACATAACCAGACACCCTGAGAGGAGCGAAGATGGGGAGACAAAGAAACAGCCGCCTTACAAAAGAAAAGGAGGAATCACTGGAAAAGGAAGTAAACAAAACAAAGGCAGGCAATTGGTCAGACAAAGAATTCAGAGATATGGTCATAAGGACGCTGAAAAGCATGGAAGACAAATACAACAATATGTGTAAGAACCAAGAGGAAATGAAGAAGAACCAAGAATAAATGAAGAATGACATTGCTGCAATAAAGAACACAATAGAAAGCATCAGGAGTAGATTAAAAGAAGTGGAGGACCACATCAGTGAGCCAGAAGACAAGGTAGAAAAAATACCCAAGTAGAGTAGCAACTGGTAAAAAAAACTTTAAAAACAGGAGGAGAGCCTAAGGGAACTTTGGGACAACATGAAATAAAACAACATCTGCATAATAGGGGTACCAGAAGGAGAGGAAACTGAGCAAGGAATAGAAAACCTGTTTGGAGAAATAATGACAGAAAACTTCCCTGATATAAGGAAGAAAAAACTCACACAAGTCCAAGAAACTCACGGAGTCCCAAACAAGATGAACCCAAAAGACTGACACCAAGACACATTATAATTAAATTGGCAAACACCAACAACAAAGTAAGAATCTTAATGGATGCCAGAGAGACAGAAAGTTACCTACAAGGGTCCTAACCAGTTTGGCTCAGTGGATAGAGCATCAGCCTGCAGACTGAAAGGTCCCAGGTTCAATTCCAGTCAAGGGCATGTACCTTTGTTGCAGGCACATCCCCAGTAGGAGGTGTGCAGGAGGCAGCCGATCGATGTTTCTAACTCTCTATCCCTCTCCCTTCCTCTCTGTAAAAAATCAATAAAATATATTTTTTTTAAAAAAAAGAAAGTTACCTACAAGGGATCTTCTATCAGATTATCATACTGATTTTTTTAACAGAAACACATCAGGCCAGAAGGGATGAAATAAAATATACAAAGTCATGCAAAGCAAGGGTCTGAATCCAAGAATACTGTACCCAGCAAGGTTATCAATCAAAGTTGAGGGTGAAATCAGGAGCTTCACAGACAAAAAAAAGGACTAAGGGAATTTATTACCACCAAACCAGCAATGCAAGAAATGCTAAAGGGTCTGCTGTAAAAAGAAGAAATAGGAAGGGAAGAAGGAACACAGGCATCTATATAACAAAAACCCAGTAGTTGTAATGCCATAATGACCAAAGACAGGTCACCAGAAGGCTGCGTGCACAGTGAGGCATGCGTGGGTGGGCGTGGCTGTGTGCATGGTGAGGCGCACGTGGGTGGGAGGGGACTTGACTCTGAGTCCTGCCGGCACCACGGGATTCCCCCAAGTCCCAGTGCACCGCAGGACCCAGGGGGGTCCTGGGTCTCGCACAATTTCCCGCAGGTCTGGGTCTCACATGACTTTGCATGCTGGGTCACTAGTTAAGAATAAAAATGGTGACAAACAAGAATCCATCAATAATAACTTTAAATGTAAATGTATTAAATGCCCCAATCAAAAGACATAGGGTAGCTGAATGGATAAGAAAACATGACCCATATATCTGCTGTCTACAGGAGACTCACCTCAGAACAAAGGATTCACACAGACTGATGGTGAAGGGATGGAAAAAGGTTTTTCAGGCTAATGGAAATGAAAAAAAAAAAAAGCTGGGGTAGCAATAATTATACCTGACAAATTAGACCGCAAAGTGAAGGCCATAACAAGAGATAAGGCAGGCCACTTCATAATACTAAAGGAAGCAATTCAATAAGAAGATATAACTGATAAATATATATGCACCCAAATACATAAAAAAACTTCTGGAAGATATCAAGGGAGAAATTGACAGCAATACAGTCATAGTAGGGGACTTTAATACCCCACTAACACCACTGGACAAATCCTCTAAACAAAAAAATCAGCGAAGAAACATCAATCCTAAATGACTCACTAGATCGGATGGAATTAATTGACATCTTCAGAACATTTCACCCTGAAGCCACAGAATATACATTCTTCTCAAGTGCACATGGCTCATTTTCAAAGATAGATCACATGTTGGGGCACAGACAAAGTCTCTGCAAATTCAAGAAGATAGAAATCATATCAAGCATCTTCTCAGATCACAATGGCAGAAAATTAGAAATCAACTACAATAAAAACAGTGAAAAAACTCAAACACATGGAGGCTAAATAGCATGCTATTAAACAATGATTGGGTTACCAAAGAAATCAAAGAAGAAACAAAAAGTATCATGGCAACAAATGACAATGAAAACACAACAATTCAAAAATCTATGGGACACAGTGAAAGCAGTCTTGAGAGGGAAGTACATAACTCTGCAGGCCTACCTAAAAAAACAAAACAACAAAAAAAAGGTAAGAGAAGAATCCAAGATGGCGGCGTAGGTAAACACCTAAACTGCTGCCTTGCGCAACAATTTCAAAAATTCAACTAAAAGACAAAACGTCTATCACCCAGAACCATGGGAAAGCTGGCTGAGTGGAAGTTCTATAACTAGAAGGAAAGAGAAAAGAGCATTGAGACGTGCACGAGCGCTGAAAAGCTGAGGTACGGAGGCGCGTGATCCGGGCTGGCGGCAGGTGTTGCTTTTTTCAACCCAAAGGGAGACAAGCCCCTGACTACTCTGAAATCCAGTTTCTGGGGAGACGCGGGGGACCCAAACTCCTACGGGGAGAAGCTGGACTGTCTGCCAGTGAGGGTGGCTTGCTTGCAGAGCTGCATGCAGGAATAATTGTTTACGGCACTGGGGCACGGGACTCCAGGACGCCGTCGAGGACACAGAGCCGGCTAACTAGCAGCCATTGCTGTTTGCCACGCCCTAGCCTAGTGACACCCTGAGACCCCGCCCTGCACAACCTACAAACCCACCCAAGCTCCAAGCAGCGGATTTAGCATAAGAAAGCCCTGCCCTATCGCAGCTTAACCTAGCAAACTTGCAGCCCGGGTCAGACAGCTCCAAAACCTCCAAACCCCAAGCAAAGAGGAGAAAACTGTAGCTCTCGCTGTAGCTCCTGCTGGGTGGCCTCAGACAGTAGCTGACCTGCACCCCACTGGAGATCCAGAAGCCAGTGTACCTAGTGGTCAGAGTGAGACACCAGATTTCAACTCTTCACATCCATAAGTGACACATTCAAGAGGCAGACTCAGGGAGCACCAAAGCCCCACTGAAACAAGTCCTGCCCCATAAGTGTGTCTTCAGCATAGCAGTTCTTCCATTATAGACACAGTGAGTGCTCACAGCTAATTGGCCTGGAGGTCAATTCCTCCCAGTATACCAACAGCAATTAAGGCTTAACTACACCAAGTCTTTGCACTCAGCCCACAAAGGGGTGTACCAAGAGTGTCCACATCAGGTGATTGGGGAGGCTGAGCTACTGCCCCCTATAGGTCACCTACCACACAAAGCTACTCCATCAACACAGGGAAGCAGCCAAAATGTGGAGACAAAGAAACATGTCACGAATGAAAGAAACGGAGGAAAGCAAACTACTGGATGACATAGAGTTCAGAACCACATTTATAAGGTTACTCAACAATCTTCTTAAAACCGCTGAGAAACTTGATGAGACCTTCAAGGAGCTTAATGAGAATGCCAAAAAAATGGAAAAGGATCAGTCAGAAATGAAGCATACACTGTCTGAAATAAAGAATATACAGAAACTCAACTATAGATCAACGTACCCCAAGAATCAAACCAAAGATCTGAAATATGTGGAAACAAAAAACATCCAACCAGAAAAACAAAAAGAAAAAAGAATCCAAAAATATGAAGATAGTGTAAGGAGCCTCTGGGACAACTTTAAACGAACCAACATCCGAATTTGTGGGGTGCCAGTAGAAGGGAGAGAGCAAAATATTGAAAACCTATTAGAAGAAATCATGACAGAAAACTTTCCCTACCTGGTGAAAGAAATAGACTTACAAGTTCAGGAAGTGCACAGAACCCCATACAAGAGGAATCCAAAGAGGACCACACCAAGACACATCATAATTAAAATGCCAAGGGCAAAAGACAAAGAGAGAATCTTGAAAGCAGCAAGAGAAAAATGGTTAGTTACCTACAAGGGAGTACCCATACGACTGTCAGCTGATTTCTCAACAGAAACTATGCAGGCCAGAAGGGAGTGGCAAGAAATATTCAAAGTGATGAACAGCAAGAACCTACAACCAAGATTACTCTACCCAGCAAAGCTATCATTCAGAGTTGAAGGTCAGATAAAGAGCTTCACAGACAAGAAAAAGCTAAAGGAGTTCATCGCCACCAAACCAGGATTACATGAAATGCTGAAGGGTATTCTTTAAGAAGAGGAAGAAGAAGAAAAAGGTAAAGATAAAAATTATGAACAACAAAATGACATCAAATACATACCTACCAACAAGTGAATCTAAAAATCAAGTGAATAAAAAATCTGAAGAACAGAATGGACTGGTGAATATAATAGAATTAGGGACATAGAAAGGGAGTGGACTGACAATTCTCAGGGGAAGCAGGTGTGAGGGGTGCGGGAAGAGATTGGACAAAAATCTTACTCCTATGCATGAAGACAGTGGCGGGGGATAAGGGCATGGGGTGGGGTGGGGAATCAGGTGGAGGGGAGCTGTGGGGGAAAAAATAGAGGAACACCTGTAATAATCTGAACAATAAAGATTTATTAAAAAAAAGAAGAAAAGGTAATATATTATCTAACCCTACAACTCAAAGAGTTAGAAAGAGAGCAACAAGAAAAGCCCAACATACGCAGAAGGAAGAAAATAATAAAGAACAGAGCAGAAATACATGACATAGAGACCAAAAAAACAATATGAGTGATCAATAAAACCAAGAGCTAGTTCTTTGAAAGGATAAACAATATTGATGAACCTCTAGCCAGGCTCACCAAGAATCAAAGAAAGAGGACCCAAATAAACAAAATTAGAAATTAAAGAGGTAAAGTAACATCTGATCCCACAGAAATACAAAGGATTATGAAAAAATACTATGAACAACTCTATTCCAACAAAATGGACAACCTAGATGAAATGGGCATATTCTTAGAAAAATACAAGCTCCCAAAACTCAATCAGAAAGAATTTAAAAAAACCCAAATAGGCTGATAACTATAGAAGAATTGAAGCAGTGATCAAAAATTTTCCAACAAACAAATGCCCTGGTCCAGACAGTTTTATGGGGGAGTTCAACGAAGCATTCAAAGAACTAAAACCTATCCTTCTCAGACTACCACAAAATATTGAAGAGGAAGGTACACTTCTAAGCTCTTTCTGTGAAGCCAGCATTACCCTAATACCAAAACCAGATAAAGACTACATAATGAAAGAGAATTACAGGCCAATATCCCTCATGAACATGTATGCCAAAATCATCAACAAAATTCTAGCAAATTGGATCCAGCATGACATCAGAAATATCATTCACCATGACCAAGTGGGATTTATACCGAGGATAGAAGTATGGTACAATATCCACAAATCAATCAATATCTATATCACATAAACAAATTGAGAGACAAAAATCACATAATCATATCAATTGATGCAGAAAAAGCATTTGACAAAATCCAACACCCTTTCTTGATGAAAACTCTCAGCAAAGTGGGAATAGAGGGATCATACCTCAACATAATAAAAGCCATATATACTAAACCTAAAGCCAATATCATACTCAATGGGCAAAAATTAAACTCATTTCCCCTAAGAATGGGAACAAGACAGGGATACCCACTTTCACCAGTCCTGTTTGATATAGTACTGGAAGTGCTAGCCATAACAATCAGACAAGAAGAAGAAATAAAAGGCATCCAAATTGGAAAAGAAGAAGTAAACCTGATGACATGATACCCCAAAGCCTCCATCAGAAAACTACTAGACCTAATAAATGAATTCAGCAATGTAGCAGGATACAAAAATAACACCCAGAAATCTTTGGCCATTTTATACACCAATAATGAACTCATAGAAAGAAAACTAAAAAAAAAAAACAAACAAAAAAATCCCATTTACCATTGCACCAAAAAAAATTAAGACACCTTGGAATAAACTTAACTAAGGAGGTAAAAGACCTGTACTTGGAAAACAACAGGACACTGAAAAAAGAGATAGAGGAAGATATAAACAGATGGAAGAACATACCATGTTCATGGAATGGTAGAATCAACATCATTAAAATGTCCATATTACCCAAAGCAATCTACAGATTTAATGCAATCCCCATTAAAGTACCAACAGCATATTTCAAAGATCTACAAACTCCAAATATTTATCTGGAATAAAAAAAGATCCCGAATAGCTGCAGCAATCCTGAGAAAGAAAAACAAAATTGGAGGGATCACAATACCAGATATCAAGCTATATTATCAAGCCATGGTTCTCAAAACTGCCTGGTACTGGCACAAGAACAGACATATAGACCAATGGAACAGAACAGAGAACCCAGAAATCAACCCAAGCCATTATGCTCAATTAATATTTGACAAAGGAGGCAAGAGCATACAATGGAAGTCAAGACAGTCTCATTAATAAATGGTGCTGGGAAAATTGGTCAGATACATGCAACGAAATGAAACTAGATCACCACCTTACACCATACACAAAAATAAACTCAAAATGGCTAAAGGAATTAAATGTAAGGTGGGAAACCATAAAAATCCTACAAGACTCCATAGGCAACAAAATAGCAGACATATGTCGTAGCAATATCTTTACTGACACAGCTCCTAGGGCAATGGAGACTAAGGAGAAAATAAACAAATGGGACTACATCAAAATAAAAAGTTTCTGCATAGCAAAAGAAACCATCAACAAAACAACAAGAAAGCCCACTGCATGCCAATGCTATCCTATATAATAAAGAGGTAATATGCAAATTGACCCTCACGCCCTCACAAGATGGCTGCCCATGACCAGGCCAGCAGGGGGGTTAGTGAGGAACGACCAAACAGCTGAACAAGCAGGCTGCGTGGGGTGACCAGGCCAGCAGGGGGAGCAATTGGGGACGACCAGGCTGGGTGGGGGGGACAGTTGGGGGTGACCAGGATGGCAGGGGGGCAATTGAGGACAACTAGGCTGTCAGGGGGGCAGTTGGGGGCAATCAGGCCAGCATGCAGAGGCAGTGAGGGGTGATCAGGCTGGCAGGGAGGGGCAGTTAGGGGCGCCCAGGCAGGTAGGCAGGTGAGCAATTAGGAGCCAGCGGTCCAGGATTGTGAGAGGGATGTCCTACTGCCAGTTTAGGCCACATCTCCAAGGGGTCCTGGATTGGAGAGGGTGCAGGCTGGGCTGAGGGGACCCTCCCCCTGTGTACGAATTTTGTGCACCAGGCCTCTAGTTTCAGATAAGGGTTTAATCTCTAAAATTTACAGAAAACTCATACAACTTAATAAAAGGAAGATAAACGATCCAATCAAAAAATGGGCAAAGGACCTAAATAAATACTTTTTGAAAGAGGACATACAGATGGCCAAGAGACATATGAAAACATGTTCAAAGTGACTAATCATCCGAGAGATGCAAATCAAAACAACAATGAGATACCATCTCACACCTGCCAGGATGGCTATCATCAACAAATCAACAAATGACAAGTGCTGACGAGGATGCGGAGAAAAAGGAACCCTTGTGCACTGCTGGTGGGAATGCAGACTGGTGCAGCCACTGTGGAAGACAGTATAGAGTTTCCTCAAAAAGTTAAAAATGGAACTCACACTTGATCCAGTAATTCCACATCTAGTAATATATCCCATGAAACCAGAAACATCAATCAGAAAGGATATATGCACCCCTATGTTCATAGCAGCACAATTTACAATAGTTGAGATTTGGAAACAGCCTAAGTGCCCATCAGCAGATGAGTGAATTAAAAAACTGTGGTACAGCTATACAGTGGAATACTATAAAAAAGAAGGAAGTTTTACCATTTGCAACAGCATGGATGGAACTGGAAAGCATTATGCTAAGCAAAATAAGCCAGGCAGAGAAAGATAAATACCACATGATCTCACTCATATGTGGAATCTAATGAACAACATAAACTGATGAACAAAAATAGATCCAGAGACAAATGGCGGAGGAGGCGAAGGGGGAGGGGCGGGTTAGAGAGCAACCAAAGGACTCGTATGCATGCATATTAGCATAACCAATGGACACAGACACTGGGGCGGTGGGGACTTGCCTGGGGTGGGAATTGCTGCAGGGGTGGAGTGGGGGGGTCAATCGGGGGAAAAGGAGATATATGTAAAACTTTAGACAATAAAAAGAATTTTTTTAATGGAAGGACAAACAGCAATGGGGGACCTAGAAAACCCCCTGGTGTTGGGTTGGGTTTGGAATGGTTTTCATCCTATCTAATAAAAGAGTAATATGCAAATTGACCATCACTCCAACACACAAGATGGCTGCCCCCATTGGTCAAAGATGGCTGCCCCCATGTGGACACAAGATGGCCAGCAGGGGAGGGGAGTTGGGAGGGACCAGGCCTGCAAGGGAGGGCAGTTGGGGGTGATCAAGCCTGCAGGGCAGGGCAGTTAGGGGTGACCAGGCTGGCAGAGGAAGGAAGTTGGGGTCGACAAGGCCTGCAGGGAAGGGAAATTGGGGGGGACCCAGGCCTGCAGGGGAGAGCAATTGGGAGGGACCAGGTCTGCAAGGGAGGGCAGTTGGGGGCGATCAAGTCCACAGGGCAGGGCAGTTAGGGGTGACCAGGCCTGGCAGAGGAGGGAAGTTGGGGGTGACTGGGTCTGCAGGGAAGGGCAGTTGGGGGGTCCCAGGCCTGCAGGGGAGAGCAGTTGAGGGGGACCAGGCCTACAGGGGAAGGCAGTTAGGGGTGACCAGGCCTGCAGTGGAGGGCAGTAAGGGGCAAACAGGCTGGCAGGGGAGCAGTTAGGCATCAATCAGGCTGGCAGGTGAGTGGTTAGGGGGTGATCAGGCTGGCAGACAGAAGCAGTTAGGGGCAATCAGGAAGGCAGGCAAGCGAGCAGTTGGGAGCCAGCAGTCCTGGATTGTGAGAGGGATGTCCGACTGCCCATTTAGGTAGGATCGGGCCTAAACGGGCAGTCGGACATCCCTTGAGGGGTCCCAGATTGGAGAGGGTGCAGGCTGGGCTGAGGGACACACACCTCCATGCACGAATTTCGTGCACCGGGCCTCTAGTTTAATATAAATAGATAATAATGTATGTATGAATGTATGTATATATAAAACATTTATTTCCTCTGAGAGCAACTGGAAGCAATGACTTCTGAAAGCAAGGAGCCCACTTAGCAACCAGCACTTAGATTCGGAGTGCTAAGAAGCCTAATGGAGACCATCTTAATCAAATAAATTAATAATTAAAGTTAATATCATGAGTAATGTAACAATTGACAGGGTGTAAGGGGAAGAAAAGAATCATTTTGTGATATTTCTGTCAAAGTATGTAACTTGAATCTATACATGAGAATACATCAGATAAATCCAGATCAAGGTATAGTCTACAAAATAGCAGGTCTGTTATCAAAAGTGATAGTGAAGGTCAAGAAAATACTGAGGGGCCTGATGTGGCTCAGTGGTTGAATGTCCACCCATGAACCAAGAGGTCTCCAGTTTAATTCTCCGGTCAGGGCATATGCGCTGGTTGCAGGCTAGATCCCCAGTAGGGAGCATGCAGGACGGATGTCTCTCTCATCGATGTTTCCATCTTTCTATCCCTCTCCCTCTAAAAAAATCAATTAAAACACATTTTTTACAAAGAAAGGACTGAGGAAATGGTCCGGACTAAAAGAAACTAAAGAGGGATGAAAACCAAAACAAAGTTTGACCCTGGGTTGGATTCTTTTGCACGGACATTGTTGGTACCATTGTGGATTCGATTGTAGTGAGCACCATTATCAGTGTCCTGGTTTTGGTGATTGTGTTGTATTCATGTAAGAGAATGTTGTTTGTAGGAAATACACACAGTAAAATATGTGTGTGATTGACAGGGTATTTTTCTGGCAACATAGTCTTTTTTATTTAAATTCTTTATTTTTTAAAGTATTGCATGAGTCTGGCAACATAGTCTTAAAAGGCTCAGGACAAAATAGTTGGTTGCACTAGTCTTGCAGGTTTTCTGAAAGTTTGTAATTATTTCAAAATAAAAAGAAAGAAAATAAATCTTGTTTGAACCACTGATCCAATAAGGGTGGAAGAAGAAACATAAAACAAAATTGCACAGGTACAATCCTAATTTACATTTTTTGTGTACACGTATACATACTTCAGTACAAAATAATTGTCAATTTATAGAAAGAATGATTTGATGTATTTCTAGAAAGTACTATTGGACATGGAAAGCCAATATTTGGTCACCCATACCAGTAATCCATATTATCCATTCCAGCATTATTCCTTACACTTGTGGCACACCACTCCTGTCATTTTGATTCAATGTGTCCTGGAGAAGAGTATCCCATCTTTGTGAAGAATTGTCTCTATTCAGCTGTGCTTTTAGCAGACTGCTTCAGCATGCTGCCAAGCCAGCATCTTCTCATACCACATACAGCATGAGATATGACCATTAATAAATACCTTGGTCATGGGCCTACTCTCACAATTTATTTGCTGTAACGTAGGCTCCTGGTATGCTAAGTGAGATCCTGTGATAGTGGATGAAATAGTCCATAAGCCCTTGGTGAGTGGTAATGACTGAGACCCAGGAAGCAGGAAAAGCAATCCATTCCTGGAACATGTGTCTGTTCCTGTGAGAGTGAACAGCTGGCTCTTCTGTGATGGAAAAGGGCCATTGTGCTCTGGACCTGCTTTAGGCCTCACTCAAAGCTGTCGGCCTTTGATGCCATAGGCAAGCAGTCTCCCTAGGTGTGCCATACCAGAAGAGGCCCACCAGGTGGTGCACTTCCTTCTTTCTGTTAAAAGTGAGATGGCAATAAATTGTCTTTTACTTTTGAAGGGGGTTGTCATACCCCTGACAACTGGATTCCTGAAAAGTTTATTCATATCAAAGGCCCTATCTCTTCAGAGCTGTCTCTGGAATGTATATGTCTTACCAAGGCCTTCAGTGTACTACCTACTCTTGTTCACCTGGCCCATTAATATAGTGTCATTGATGTGATAGATCAATGTGATACTCTGCAGTATGTCATGGTAGTCCAAATCTCTTCAGACTGTGTTATGACATAGAAGAGGAGACATCACTCTGGGGGAAAACTATAAGTGTATACTATTGTCCATTCTATGTAAATGCAAATGTTTCCTGTCTTTTACTTTTCTGACTAGAGGCCTAGTGCACGAATTCGTGCACAGATGGGGTCCCTCGGGGTGGCCTGCAGAGATCGGGCCCCAGCTCCTGCCCCAAGCTTTGCAGCCCCACCTGGCAGCCCGCCTTGGCCTGACGCCTCCCCCTCATCTGCTCCACCATCCCGCCTGTGGGACAATTGATCTGGGCCGGCCCTCCCCAGTCCCCCCCCCCCCCCAGGCTGCCACTGCTGGTCGCCCTCTGCAGGGCAATCAGGCTCCCGCTAGCACCCGCCTTGGCCTGACACCACCTGCTCACCTGCTCCACCATCCTGCTGTGGTCCTGCTCTTGTTGCAGGGGGGCCCATCAGGGCTGGCAGCACCTCCAATGCTGCCTGCTGCCAGCACCACATCACCCACTAATGCCCGCCATGTTCCACACTGCCCCCTGGTGGTCAGCGCACGTCATAGCGAGCGGTCGAAATCTCGGTCTCCCAGTCAAACTCCTGGTCAAATGATCGCCCAAGGGGACAATTTGAATATTAGGCTTTTATTATATAGAATTGGGGTAGAAAATAACACAGTTTTCAAGTCAATGGTTGTATAGCACACACCTGAAGCCAAAGTAACCTCTTTAGCCAGTTACCACATCTGGCATAGCAGCTGCAATCAGGGCTACGTTACCAAGTTGAGGTCATGGTAGTCTACAGGATTCATGTGGGCTCCGCAGAGGTGAGAATGGCCAATTAAACATGGTTATGATGGAAACCTCCATCCTGCATCCTTTAGATCCTGAAGGATGAAACTAATTTCTGTTATCACCAGTCACAGTACTTTTCTATGCTGACATCCAGGGGTAAGTCAATTCCAATTATACACTCAGGGATTGGGAAATAACCATTGAGTGGATCCAAGCACTCAATCAGCCCAAAATAAGCTAAACCTAAGATAGGATTCCACTTATTATCTGTCCCCATTTGCCTTCCAGCTCCAATAGGGAGGAAGCAGATGACACTTCAAGTCTCCAGTATCAATGTCAACACAGACCCAATGTCCAACAGACCTTAATATGTCTAGGTATTCCCTTTATCCAGTGCAGTTACCCAAGTAAATGGATGTAGATTTATTTTGGGAAAAGACTGGGGGAATCAGCACAGCTCGCTGCCATGTATTTTTGCTGTAGCTTGAGTGTTCCTCCTAAGGGCCTGGCTACCTTTTCAGTCATGGGATTCCAGGACTAAAAACTGGCTCAAGTCTAGACACTGAGCAAGGGATTGTGATTTTTTATTGGGGCTATTGCCTTCAGTCTTCTAGTCACCTATCCTTAATTTCTTCTCCTGGTACAAGCTAAGTAGTACCCTTGACAATTGTCTGTCTAGTTTGCCTCTAGAGATGCTTTGCTCTATTAATCACCTCCATAACTTTCTGTGGCTGCCATTCCAACCTCACCAGCTATTAAGATAATTGTCATCCCTAGCTTCTGGAAGTTAAGCACTGCCATCTATCCTATATTGTTGTAGGGCCCAATTGTCTCCATTACTATCAGAGAGCCAAGTTCTGTAACAGTTTGTTTTATCATCAGCTTTGGTTTACAGGGGACAGCTACCACTAAACTCTTCAGAGATTCTGGTGTGCCTCTCACCAGCAAATTCTTCATGGCTTTAGTAAATAGTGTGTCTTCTGGGCTTCTCCATAACATTTATCTGGCAGATCTTCTGGTTATCCATAGTCCATTCCAGCATACCCACTTACTTGAGTCTTTGCATCCCATTTCCACAATCAGCCATAGCAATTCTAGCATTTAGGCTTGCTTCCCTATGGATCATTGCTTTTTCCATGCTGCTAAGAGCCATCCTAACGGTGAGTTCATACTATCTCTCCTGGTGCTTGCCAGGATATTGAATTCTGTAACTCGAGAGAGATCCCAAGTCAATAGACTCTTGTTTCTTTTTTTCTTTGTTAATCCTCACCCAATGATATTTTTTCCATTGCTTTTTCAGAGAGAGTAGAAGCGAGGTAGGGAAGGAAGGAGAGAGAGAAAAAGAGAGAGAGAGAGAGAGAGAGATATGAGAGAGACACATTGACTGGTTGCCTCCCGCACGCATCCCGACCAGGGGCAGGGACAAAACCCACAACCTAGGTACATGCCTTTGACGAGGAATCTAACCCCAGACCCTTCAGTGCAAGGGTCAATGCTCTACCCACTGAGCAACACCAGCCAGGTCTAGACTCTTTCCAATTTTATGTTCCTTCCCCCTCATCAAGTACCCTTAGAATTCAGTTCCATGTGTGTCATCTCTGGCTCCTGTCAGTACATTCTGGCTAGGCCTTGCCACTCCTATGGGATATGGTTTCTTTTTCTCCCTTATCAAGCCCAGCACTTCCCTAGCTGGGTTATGCTATAGCTAACCTAGGCCTAGTGGAGGGGAGGAGGGGTGCCTGTTGCTTTGTGAGGGAGAGGTGTCTGCATTGTCTTCCAGAAGACAGGGTGTTCTGGCTCTTGCTAGGGAAGGTGTGGTCCACTTCTGCAGACTCAGAGATTCAGAGGAATTTGTGGCATTAAAATCTTCAGGCCTGGCTGATGTGGCTCAGTGATTGAATGTTGACCTATGAACCAGGAGGTCACGATTCAATTCCTGATCAGGGTACATGCTTGGGTTTCGGGCTCAATCCATGGTAGGGGGCATGTGGCAGGCAGTGGATTGATAATGATTCTCTCTCATTATTGATATTTCTAGTTCTCTCTCCCCCTCCCTTCCTCTCTCTGAAATCAATAAAAGCATATTTTAAAAAAATTCAGGCATTTACCCTGATATCTACATTCCATGTGTCAGGGTCCCAGTTTTTTTTAACCAGGACTCCAACTTTAGCATTAGAGATCTGCCTTAGTTGAGCACTTAACTGTCTTTGTAGTCAGTCATTCAGACTATTAAGTCCTCAGCTTCTCCGCCTTCCCACTGCAGGAGATGTGGTCTTCTCGTACAAACCAAAGAGGCCCTCTAATTTTTTTTGCTTTTATAAACTTTATTTACTGTCAACCTTATTTTCATTTTGTCAAGAGTCTGTGGAAAATTAGCTTACGACCACTCAGTGGTTGTTCCTACACACTCAGTGACCTAAGCAGTGGGGGATGCAGACCAGTTTTCAGTGGCAGCGGAGGCTTCAGTCTTCAGGCTTCCAGGCTTCAGTCAGGAACTGCTGAATAGGCAAGAGGGTACCTGAGCCTTCAGACCAGTCTGCAACCTCAGACTGAGCAGTAGTGATCTCAGGAGCCAGACCAGCCCATTCACCCTGAAATTCCTCCTTGGTGACAGCCTTTTCAGCAACAGCCTGCTCTTCCTTTTCAATCTCTTCAGGGTCTCTGTAGAAGTGAAGAACAGCCATGGGTATTCACGGGAGATGGTGACACGCATGTGCAGTACTTCCTGGGCCAGCATTCATCACCTCAGACACACTAGTGAGCCCCCTTGTTGTCGTAAGAGATGGCAATGTCCACATAACACAGAGGAGAGTGTGTGCTTTGCAGAGCAATGGTAGGCAAGTTAACATAAGCTATCTCTGTAAGAGGCTGCTAGTCAGCCCTGGAATCAGTAAGCCCCAGAAGTCTCAGCTCCCAGAAGGCTTCCGGCATCTGTTGGTGAAGGTTCCAGGAGTGAAGGACCGGCAATAGCAGTGGCTCCAAACTTCAGCACAGCTTGCTGGCCAGCATTCCTGGACGAGGTGACACTGACATCAGAGGGGTTTTCACAAGCTGCCAGCAGAAGTTTCTCCCAGGTTCTCTTCAGATTTATGATATAGACTCCATCACTTTTCCTTTCATAGATGTACTGTTCCTTTTGGAAGTCAAGGTTGGTGCCACCTAAGTGGGTTTTCAGTTGCCTGTTACTGACCTAAGTTGTTCATTATCCTAGAGCACATTCATGGAGCTTAGCAATAGCCACCCAATTCCATCATCCTTACAGCTACTATTCCCTCCCATATACCTCTAGCATCTGATACTTTGAGTCCTCTATCTAGAACTTTCCATTCTATTTTCCACTCTCCCAATTCACCATTGGTTGTCCGTGCTTCGACCTACCTCCAGTAATGTCAGATAAGGTGATGATCCAGTTCCAAAAACCCCATCTTATCATCTGCTTTCTTTGGTACCAACTGTCAAGTTCAGATTCTCAAGAAAGATATCAAGTTTAGGATGCAAAATGCTTACTGGAGGTCCATAACCTGTGAAAAGAAGGGAGCAAAAGTAGTATTGAGCTTTGCTCCTGTAGTGAGATGGTGAAGAAGTCAATCTGTGCCAAAGGCTCACCAAGGGCTCAGGCAATCAGCAGGTCACTCTGGAGTGAGAAGTCCCAACGGAATTGTCCAGCATCAAGTCTAAATGGCTGGACCTTACATTTCTACTTTGTTCAGTTACCAGATGCAGGCTGTCCTAGGAAGGGCATGACCTCAGGCAAAATAGCCTTCTGAAGACTCTGAAGAAACTAATAGCTGGAGACTGCTGACCACTCTCCCTGCAGCTGGGCAGCAATCACTCTGTGCCGCACAGTAACATGAAAATGCATAAATCCTGAGAGTATGGCTTGGTGCACTCACCCAGGTAACCACCCTCAGCTCAAGAAATAGACATTACCAGCAGCACCACAGAAGCCCCATTAACCCTCTTCTTAGTCAGTGTCTCTCCCCAAAGGTAACTATCCTTTTTTTTTTTTTTAATTGCCATACACTCATTTACCTGCTTTAAAAAATTTTAACTGTGGTCAAATACACATGACATATTTACCATCTTAACCATTTTTTTTGTGTATAGTTCAGTAGTTTTAAGTACGTTCACATTGTTGTACAACCAATTTCCAGAACTCTTTTCATCTTGCAAAAGTGATCCAACATACTCATTGAATAACTCTGCATTCCTTCCTCCCCGCAGCCACTGGCAGCCAACATTATACCTTCTGTCTCTATAAATGTGACTAATCTAGATACCTCATAAAAGTGGAATCATAAAGTATTTGAATTTTTGTGACTGGCTTATTCACTTAGCATAATGTCCTCAAAAGTTCCAATTGTAGCGTGGGTCAGAATTTCCTTCTGTGGGAGCATAGCTCCTTCTCTGCTAGGGGCTATATCCCAGTGCGCTGGGTATTAGAGAAGACACGAGAAGTCGTCATTGTGCATATACAAGGGGCTTTATTGCAGACCAAGGACCCATAAGACAAAGCAGTTCTTCAAAGTAACCCCATAAAGCAGCTATGCAAAGCAGCCTTACAAAGCAGCTGTGCAAAAATAGGAGCCAGCCACCTACTGGTCAGTAACACAATCTTATTATTAGTTCAGGCAAAAGATGCTTCTGGCCAAATAGTGACATCAATATTTGGGTTATAGAAAGGTACACCTGCACAGTGCATACAGTAAAACTGCTGTGTTATCACCTTTGCACATGCATATGGCAAATTAGCCTTGAACATCCAGTGTACTCTGATGAGGGTTCCCACACCTTCTTTTTTAAGACTGCATAGTATTCCATTGTACATGCTTACCTTACATTGTTTATCCATTCATCTGTTAATGGACACTTGTTTTGCTTCCACCTCTTGGCTATACTATCTAATAAAAGAGTAATATGCAAATTAACCACCACTCCACTACACCCACAAGCCACGCCCACCAGCCACACCCACCAGCCAATCAGGAGGGAATATGCAAACAAACCCAACCAAGATGGCTGCAGCCACAGAGAGCAGGAGGGAGGCTTGGGTTTCCCTGGCAATGGAGGAAGCCAAGCTTTCCGCCTGACCTTGCCAACCCAGGCCTCCACTCAATGCTACAAAGTTTCAATGATAGAAGATAGAGAGAGCTAGAGAGAGCAGGAGGCTAGGGTTGCACCCAGTAATGGAGGAAGATAGAGAGAGCTAGAGAGAGCAGGAGGCTAGGGTTGCACCCAGCAATGGAGGAAGCCAAGCTTCTGCAGCCCTGGCCTGCTTTGACCTCTACTTAAGGCTACAAAGTTTCAATTATAGAAGATACATAAATCCCAACAGAAATGGCTGCCGAGAGCGAGCAGAAGGCTTGGCTCCACTCCAGGCTACAAAGTTTCAATTGTAGAAGATAAATAAATCCCAGATCCCAGGGCCTCCCCTTGGGTCGCAGGGGGGCGTGGCCAGCCTGCAAACCACCACAGGACCCTCGCCCAGGCCGCCCCACACCCCAAGGGAATCCCCACCCAGGACACCCTTCAGGGCAAACCAGCTTGCCCCCACCCATGCACCAGGCCTCTATCCTATCTAATAAAAGAGTAATATGCAGATTGACCATCACTCCAACACACAAGATGGCTGCCCCCATGTGGTCAAAGATCCTTCCCCCATATGGACACAAGATGGCCACCACAAGATGTCCAGCAGGAGAGGGCAGTTGGGAGGGACCAGGCCTGCAAGTGAGGGCAATTGTGGGCAATCAGGCCAGCAGGGGAGGGCAGTTGGGAGGGACAAGGCCTACAAGGGAGGGCAGTTGGGGGTGATCAAGCCTTCTGGGGAGGGCAGTTAGGGGTGACCCAGCTGGCAGAGGAGGGAAATTGGGGGTGACTGGGTCTGCAGGGAAGGGCAGTTGCGGGGGACACAGGCCTGCAGGGGAGAGCAGTTGGGGGGTACCAGGCCTACAGGGGAGGGCAGTTAGGGGTGACCAGGCCTGTAGGGAAGGGCAGTTAGGGGCAAACAGGCTGGCAGGGGAGCAGTTAGGCATCAATCAGGCTGGCAGGGGAGTGGTTAGGGGGTGATCAGACTGGCAGGCAGAAGTGGTTAGGGGCAATCAGGAAGGCAAGCAGGCAAGCAGTTGGGAGCCAGCAGTCCTGGATTGTGAGAGGGATCCCTCATGGGGTACCAGATTGGAGAGGGTGCAGGCTGGGCTGTGGGATATCCGAGCCCCCCCCCCCCCATGCATGAATTTCATGCACCGGGCCTCTATTTATGAATAATTATGAATATGAATGAACTTTACCTACTTTGAACTTTATATAATGAAATAAATTATACCATTATACCATGTGTATTCTCTTGTGGCTAGTTTCTTTTCTACAATATTATATTATAAAATGTATTCATTTTATTATATATAGCAACAGTTTATTCTTTCTCATTTATGTGTAGTATTTTATTGTATGATCACACCCAAATTTGCTTATCTATTCTACCATTGATGGACACTTAAAGTTGTTTACACATTTTAACTATTATGAATAGTGAGCTATGAATATTTTTGTTTGTGTTTTCTAGTGTTCACATGTATGCATTTCTTTTCTTTCTTTTTTTTAATCCTCATCCAAGGATATTTTTCCCATTGATCTTTAGGGAGGGAGGAAGGGGAGAGAGAGGGGGGGAGAGAAATACATCAACAGGTTGTCTCCTGCACACACTCCTACTGGGACTGGAGATCGAACTTTGATCCATGGGCTGACACTCTAACCACTTAACAAGACTGGTCAGGGCTCACATGTAGGCATTGCTGAGGGTATATACCTAGGAGTTAAATGCTGATGGCAGAGGCTTGCTCCAGAACCAAAGGATATTTTTGGGGCTTGCCACAAATTACACACACCATCCTCTGCCATCTCCCGCACCCCAATATGTATAACTAGTGGCCCAGTGCACAAAATTCATGCATGGTGGTGGGGGGGAAGGGTGTCCCTCAGCCCAGCCTACACCCTCTCCAATCTGGGACCCCCCCAGGGGATAATCAGCAGTGGGACATCCCTCTCACAATCCAGAACTGCTGGTTCCTAACTGCTCACCTGCTTGCCTGATTGCCCCTAACTGCTTCTGCCTGCCACCCTGATTGTCCCTAACTGCTCCCCTGCTGGCTTGATTGCCCCTAACCATCTCTGCCTCGGCCCTGCATCCGATACCCAGGATTCCCTCCTCCTGCCAACCACAGGCACTGGGATCCTCACTTCCTTCCCTCTGGTCAGCCATAGGTACCAGGCTGGCTGTAGCCACAGGGGATGGTGGGCAGGTGGCTTTGCCTAGGCTGCAGCCGCAAGTGTTGGCACCTGGGACTGTGGGGTGGGTGGCTTCTCTGTCTCCCAGGCCACAGCCAGCCACAGGTACTGGTGCCCAGGACTGCAGGGTGAGCAATTTCTCTGTCTACCAGGCTGTAGCCAGCTGCAGGTGCTGGCACCTGGACCATAGGCGGGCGGCTTCTCCGTCTTCCCTGGGATGCAGTGTGGGCAACTTCTCTGGTTGGCTGCGGCCTGGGATCACAGGACAGGCGGCTTCTTTGTCTCCCAGGCTGCAGCCAGCCTCAGGCACTGGCGCGGGACTTCTCTGACTCCCACAGACCCTGAGTGGCTGGGGGCGGGGAGGGTAGAGCTGCCACCATCTTTTCAGGTTAATTTGCATACTCACTCTGATTGGCTGTTGGGCATAGCGGAGTGATGGTAATTTGCATGTTTCTCTTTTATTAGTGTAGATATGTAATATAATATATATAATACACTAGAAGCCTGGTGCACGAAATTCATGCACTCGGGGAGGGGGTGTGGGCAGGAGTCCCTCAGCCTGGCCTGCACCCTCTCACAGTCCAGGAGCCCTCAGGGGATGTCCGACTGCCGGCTTAGGCCTGGGCCTAAGCCGGAGCCGGACATCCTTAGCGCTGCCGTGGAGGCGGGAGAGGCTCCCGCCACCACTGCTGCACTCGCCAGCCGTGAGCCCAGCTTCTGACTGAGCGCCACTCCCCTTGTGGGAGCTCACTGACCAATGGGGGGCAGCTCCTGCATTAAGCGTCTGCCCCATGGTGGTCAGTGCTCATCATAGCGACCAGTCAGTGGATTTGCATATTTGCCTTTTATTATATAGGACTAGTGGCCCAGTGCACAAAATTCATGCACATTAAAAGGGAATTAATTAGAAGAAATATTTTAATATTGCTATGTGCCCTTTCTCTATAATTGAAGTGTCGGGCTGGCCCCACCCACATTGAGCAACACTAAGATCTGACCAGTCCCACCCCAATCAAGCCCCGCCGGATGGGGGACGCAGCCTCACTTCCCGGTGCCAGGGCGGGGGACATGGCCTCAGGTCCCCCAGCCCTGACCCACACCACAGAGCCTCACCCAGAGCCACCACGCTGCAGGACCCATCAATGCACCTCCTGGTGACCAGTCGTTTGGTTGTTACAGATAAAAATAAAGTGATGCATTTAAGCATGCACATTCATTTTCAATGCCTGCTTTGTCTATGTTCTCTAAATTGCAAAATAAATAAGATCTTCAGCCAGATAGCATCATAATGCCAAGTTCTTTATATAATGACACATACCATTCTCTCCACTCAGTATGCTCCATTTGAATGGATTAAATGTATGTGACTCATATGAAAGGCACTGCTGCTTGCTCTTAATAGAGGAAGCATTAGCTCATTACCTAACACCATAAAGTGGTTTAAATGGCATATACTGACTTGAAGAACAGAAGGAAAAATAACAACAAAAAACACACCAAAAAAACGTTCAGTGCTGTGGATGGCAGGATCCTCTCCCTTTCCCTTTGTTTTTTTTTCTGCCTTTCCCATGAACCTATTTGTGCTCTGCCTCAAAATCAACACAGAAGATAAAATCAATGCTGTAATCTGTATTTTATAGTGCCATTTGAGTACAAAGAGGTGCTTTTCAATCTTTACTTTTTTTTTTTTTTTAATCAATGCAGCTCAAACTTGCTCCCAGTGTTCCAGGAGCCAGGCCAATGTGGCTGTGCGGACACACATTTGCTAGGTGCTGTCAAGCTTCAGAGCTAGGGCAGGGAACATGCCAGATGTTGCTAGAAATGAATCAGCTCTCCTCTCTACATAGCATGAGTCTTTTCATTGTAAAATGCAAAGCAGCAGCCATTTTCCATTACCCCCATCCCCAGCCCTCCTTGTCCGGGGGCATAGGAAGGGGCTGGGAGGAAATTTACTCTCAGTTCTTTGATTTCTCTTATGTAACTGAGCCCAGTGGTAGCTGCTTCTCTGAGTGCAGCGCCAGCCAGCTCAGGGCTAGCCGCACCTGGAAGGCAGGCAGCAGAGCTGACTGGGGGCTTTGACCAAGCCCAAGCTGGGCTTGGGACATTCGGAAGCTGAAGGAGCCGGTTTAGGAAACCAGGGTGCGTGGTGGTCCCCGGCACGCTGTGTCGCATGGCAGTACGTGGCTTCCCTCCACTCCTGCCTCTGGGGAAAGTTGAGGCTGGGAGTTGGTGAAACTCGCTCTCCTGTCAGAACCCGGATTTGGGTAGGGAGCAGGGCCTGGCGGCCAGAGCTTGCAGGTCACAGCAACCTTGGCAGGTAGTTCTCCCCACACCCAGACTCCACAGCCAGGGGGTCAGGTGTGGAGGTTGCTCCCGAAGACTCTAGGCCCCGCCCCCCAGCTCTGCACCCAGCTCCCTGCTCTCCCCCTTTCACCCACAGGCGCCACTGGCATGGTGTACCGCAAGGCTTCGTGTGCAGACGCCAGGGTTGCAGATTCAAGACGCTCCGCTTCTTCCTGGCACTTTGAGCCATAAGCAATGGCAGGTACCTTTCCACTCGGTCTTGGTCCTTGGTCACTGCTGAGGTTTTCGGGACTCTCTAGGCCAGGGACAGCCAGGACCTTTGCCTCTGACTGATGCTGTGCCTGCAGCCTGCCTGGGTTACCCCCAGCCTTGGGAAAGTGTGGGGGTGTGGCTGGCCTGGGCAAGAGTTGGGGGGCTACTGGGGTTGGCTAGCTGCCCCACCCTCAATTGAGGTAGGAGAGGCTGATCAGGGGTGGGGCCTGCGGACACACTGTGGCATGCAGCCCCGCCCAAACCTCACTGCAATGGTAGCCTTGGCACTGTCCTCAACCCCTGGCTCAGGGCTACAGGTTCCCGGCCCTCTGCCTGGGCATCCTTCCACACTGGCAATCATCACCCCTTGTTCCCCACCGGGCCGACCCACGTCTTGGGACCACTACAGAACCTCGCTCTCCACAGGCTAGGCAGATCTCCGCCCGACGGCCCCCTGCCCCAGCCAAGCCCCCTCTGGTGCACCCTGCCTTGGCACTGCTCTGCGCTCCTTGGGCTGCCTGCCTCCTGGCCAGCCACTTCACTGAAGCTGCGGCACTCACCCGGGAGCCGCCCCTCAGGCAGAGGCCTATCTGTGTGCCCCAGCCCTGCCACCCATCCCCCGGCACTGCAAGTCCCATCCCACCCATGCCTGCTGCCATTGGTCATTATGTGACAGCGTAATGAACAATTTGCATATTCCTCTATTATTATATAGGATTGTGTATTGTATGTAATCCTATCTAATAAAAGAGTAATATGCAAATTGACCATCACTCCAACACACAAGATGCCTGCTCCCACGTTGTCGAAGATGGCTGTCCCCATGTGGACACAAAATGGCCACTACAAGATGGCCAGCAGGGGAGGGCAGTTGGGAGGGACCAGGCCTGCAAGGGAGGGCAGTTAGGGGTGACCAGGGCTGCAGGGGAGGGCAGTTAGGGGCAATCAGTCTGGCAGGGGAGCAGTTAGGCATCTATCAGGCTGGCAGGGGAGTGGTTAGGGGGTGATCAGGCTGGCAGGCAGAAGCGGTTAGGGGCAATCAGGAAGGTGGGCAGGCGAGCAGTTGCGAGCCAGCAGTCCTGGATTGTGAGAGGGTTGTCCGACTGCCCGTTTAGGCCCGATCCCGGTAGGGTTGGGAACCTTGAGGGTTCCCATATTGGAGAGGGTGCAGCTGGGTTGAGGGACACCCCCGCCCTTTGCACAAATTTCATGCACCGGGCCTCTAGTCCTATATAATAAAAGGGTAATATGCAAATAAACCAAACAGCAGAACAACCGAACAAACAATCAAAATGTAGTATGCTAATGATATGCTAAGGCTGCTCAACCAGTCGCTATGATGTGCACCAACCACCAGGGGGCAGATAGTCAGCTGGTCAACCAGTCACTATGATGTGTACTGACCACCAGGGGGCAAATGCTCCGACCAGTAAGTTAGCTTGCTGCTGGGGTCCAGCCGATCGGGAATGAATGAGATAGGCCGGACACACCCTGGAGCCCTCCTGTGGTCCCTCTCCAGCCCAATCGTGCACCAGTGGGGTCTCTCAGCCTGGCTTGCACCCTCTCGCAATCTGGGACCTCTCAGGGGATGTCAGAAAGCCAGTTTCAGCCCAATCCCACAAGCCACTCCCTTTGGGAGGGCACCAGATGCAGGGCTAATGGCTGGTGAGCAGGGCTCATGGCTGGCAAGTGCTGCTGTGGCAGCATGAGCCTTTCCTGATCAGGACTGATTAGGTGCAAGCCCATGGCAGGCACAGTGGGGCTGGGATAAGCCAGAGCAGCAGGTAGGAGCTGCAGGTGGCGTTGGACTGTGGGTTTTGGTCTGATCCCTGCAGACCACCCAGAGGTACCCCACCCATGCATGAATTCGTGCACTGGGCCTCTAGTATATTGTATAATATATAATCTTATCTAATAAAAGAGTAATATGCAAATTAACCATCACCCCACTACACCACAAGCCATGCATGCCTACCAGCCGATCAGAAGCAAGTATGCAAATTAACCCAACCAAGATGGCTGCAGCCATGGAGCGAGCAGGAGGCTTGGGTTTCTCTGGCAATGGAAGAAGCCAAACTTTTCTCACACCCTGGCGAACCCAGACCTCCACTCAAGGCTACAGTTTCAATTATAGAAGATACATAAATCCCAACAAAAATGGCTGTGGCCATGGAGCAAGCAGGAGGCTTGGCTCTGCTCAAGGCTACAAAGTTTCAATTATAGAAAATAAATAAATCCCAGATCCCAGGGCCTCCACTTGGGTCACTGGAGGGCGTGGCCAGACTGCAAACCACCACAGGCCCCTCGCCCAGGCCACCCCATGGCCCAAGGGAACCCCCACCCTGATCCAGGACACCCTTCAGGGCAAACCAGCTGGCCCCCACCCATGCACCAGGCCTCTATCCTATCTAATAAAAGAGTAATATGCAAATTGACCATCACTCCAACACACAAGATGGCTGCCCTTATGTGGTCAAAGATCCTGCCCCCATGTGGACACAAGATGGCTGCCACAAGATGGCCAGCAGGGAAGGGCAGTTGGGAGGACCCAGGCCTGCAAGGGAGAGCAGTTGGGGGGGACCAGGCCTGCAAGGGAGGGCAGTTAGGGGTGACCAGGCCTGCAGGGGAGGGCAGTTAGGGGCAATCAGGCTGGCAGGGGAGCAGTTAGGCATCAATTAGGCTGTCAGGGGAGTGGTTAGGGGCAATCAGGAAGGCAGGCAGGTGAGCAGTTGGGAGCCAGCAGTCCTGGATTGTGAGAGGGATGTCCGACTGCCCGTTTAGGCCCAATCCTACCAGGATCGGGCCTAAACGGGCAGTCGGACATCCCTCCAAGGTTCCCATATTGGAGAGGGAGCAGACTGGGCTGAGGGACACACACCCCCTTGCAAAAATTTTGTGCACTGGGCCTCTAGTCCTATATAATAAAAGCCTAATATGCTAAGTGTGCGACCATTTGTTTGACCGTTTGACCTGTCACTATGACGCGCACTGACCACTAAGGGGCAGATGCTCCAACTGGTAGGTTAGCTTGCTGCTGGGGTCTGGCCGATTGGGACTGAGCGAGACAGGTTGGACACATCCTGGAGTCCTCCTGCAGTCCCTCCCCAGCCCCAATAGTACACCAGTGGGGTCCCTTTGCCTGACCTGCACCTTTTTGCAATCCGGGACCCCTCGGGGGATGTCACAGAGCTGTTTTTGGCCCGATCCCTGCAGGCCAGGCTGAGGGACCCCACCAGCACACAAATCTGTGCACCAGGTCTCTACTATAATGTAAACATATAATTATTTCCTGAACCATTTGAGAGTAAATTGCAGATATAATGCCCTTTATCCCTAAATCTTTGAGTATGTGTTTCCTAAAACAAGGTCATTCTTTTATATAACAACTAGAGGCCTGGTGCATGAAATTCGTGCACAGGGGGGGGGGTCCCCTCAGCCCAGCCTGCACCCGCTCCAATTTGGGACCCCTCGAGGGATGTCCGACTGCCGGTTTAGGAAGATCGGGTCTAAACCGTCAGTCAGACATCCCTCTCACAATCCAGGACTGCTGGCTCCTAACTGCTCACCTTCCTGCTTGCCTGATTGCCTGTAACTGCCCCCCCTGCCAGCCTGATCACCTCTAACCACCTCTTCCTGCTAGCCTGATCACCACATATTGCCCTCCCTGCTGGCCTGGTCACCCCAACGGCCTCCCCACCAGCTTGGTTGCCCCTTACTGCCCCCCTGCCAGCCTGGTCACTCCCAACTGCCCCCCCCCTGCTGGCCTGGTTTCCCCCAACTGCTCCTCCCATCAGCCTGGTCATCCCCAACTGACCCACCTGCCAGCTTGGTGCCCCCAACTGCCCCTCCTGTTGGCCTGGTCACCCCCAACTGCCTCCTCTGCTGGCCTGGTTGCCCCATGCAGCCTGCTGTTCAGTCGTTTGGTCATCACTCACTAACCCCCCTGCCAGCATGATCACCCCTAATCACCTCTGCCTGCTGGCCTGGTTTCACCCAATTGCCCCCCTCTGCCAGCCTGGTTGCTGCTAACTGCCCCCCCCCCCAGCTGGCCTGGTCACCCCCAACTGCCCCCCTGCCAGCCTGGTCACCCCCACTATCCCCAAATCAGCCTGGCCACCCCCGACTGCCCTGCCCCCTGCTGCCCTGGTCGCCCCACTCACCCTGCTGTTCAGTCATTTGGTCGTCCCTCACTACCCCCCTGCCAGCCTGGTCACCCCACATAGCCTGCTGTTCAGTCATTTGGTCATCCCTCACTAACCCCCCTGCTGGCCTGGTTGCCCCATGTACCCTGCTGTTTGGTCATCTGTTGGTTGTTTTGGTCCTGATGGCCCCTGGCTTTTTATATATTAGGATCTCCCTGTATACCACATTAAGAGTGAAAACACTTTCAGAGTGCTTAACTAATTTTCCTTGTGATGAAGTATTTACAACTTTAACTTTAACATCACATGCTCTTCGAACTCGAGAGAAAGCAACATAAAACTGACCATGTGTGAAAACGGTTTCAGGTAGGAATGTTCCTACTTAGTCTAGAGTTTGTCCTTGTGATTTATTAATAGTCATCGCAAATGCTGGCATCCCAGGAAACTGTCTTCAAATTCATTTAAATGGGAGGCCAGTATCAGATGAGGACAAATCAATTCTTGGAATCAGAATGACCTCTCCTTCTGCAGATCCTGTTAATACTTCAGCTTTGATAATGTTAGGTTGCAATCTTTTGATAATAAATCTAGTACCATTACAAAGACCCTATTTACTATTAAGATTTCTCAGTAGCATGATGACGGCACCCACTTTCAATTTTAATTTATGACACATCATTCCTGAAGGAGTAATACTATTAAGAAATTCAATGGAAAAATTTTCCTTTTCAGCATCATCCATTGAGTCAATGGAATCATCACTCAAACATGAGTGAAAATCTCCATCAAGTATATCCAAAATTCCTTCATTTAATTTTTGAACATGCTCATTTTTTGAACAAAGAATCATATATATATATATTTAAATATATTTTATTGATTTTTTACAGAGAGGAAGGGAAAGGGAGAGAGAGTTAGAAACATCAATGAGAGAGAAACATCGATTAGCTGCCTCCTGCACACCCCCTACTGGGGATGTGCCCGCAACCAAGGTACATGCCCTTGACCGGAATTGAACCTGGGACCCTTCAGTCCATAGGCTAACGCTCTATCCACTGAGCCAAACTGGCCAGGGCTAGATATATTTTTAATATTATCTATAGATATAGTATTTCCAAAGGTAGCTTCAATAATAGATCCATTACAAATCATTTCACAGGGGATTTCAATAATATTCATTCCTAAATAAAAACTGCTATCCAGTTTGCCATCTCCAAGTTTTACTAACCATTCACTATAAGTAGAATCCTCTGATCTCATATTTGTTTTAAGAGACAATTTTCTGAAACACCCCCAAACATTACAGTACTTTAAAGTCGTTTGTACTATGGCCAATCACATAGTATGCAGCATGTGAGACATTGTCAAAAATCCCCTCCAAGGAGAACTTTCCCACCAAATGCAACATTCAAATTCATAATTTCCCTTAGTAATCTGTCTATGGTGTTTATAGCATGACTGGATGCCATGGTGCATTCATCAACAATAAGAAGTTGGGCCTGTTTAATGGTTTTAACAACTTCACTCTTTATATCAAGTCTAGAAACTGAAGTTTCATTTAATGGAATTGGTAATTTATATTGGGAACGAAAGGTTCTTCCACCAAGAAGTAAATTTGCAGCAATTCCTGTGGGTAAAACAGTACCACCACGACCTCTAATATAATGTATTAAAACTTTATAAAGATATGTTTTTCCACTACCACCTGGACCATCCAAGAAAAAGCATTTGGGGTGTACAGTTTGATCTTCGATGGCTGAAGTTATAGTCTGAAAGGCTGCCAACTGTTCATCATTCAGAGAATTTATCAAAACCTCTGCCTGTTGTCGCTCATACGATTCATCACATGTATTTGCATTCATTAATAAAGGATAGTCCAGAAGTTTGAAACGTGAACATTTCATTCCATGCAATGTGAATACCTCTTGAATTTCATTAAGGACATGCATTTCACAGTTCACACAGGCGCCTTCTTTTTGGTATAATTTCCAACAAAAATCTTCAATAAAATGAGATTTATTCTCATACCATAATTTGTCTGCAGCAGAAGGACATCCAAACACACATATATATGCAAAAAGTTGCCATAGTTGTTTGGGCATATTAAGGAGGATCACATCGTCAATCGTATCTTTTCAGATAGTGTCATCGATTAATAATCCTTGATGTTTAGCAGCTTCATGAAATGTATCATAAATTACACCTCCTACAGTTCGCAGATCAGCAAAACTTATTGCACCTTTTACATGCAGAAGCAAAAGTCTAAGGTAATATCGTTCTGGTTCTCTAAAGCTCACAGTGAACAGTCTGCCTAATACTTTATTCCTGTCCTTTTGGCATTTTCTCCACAAAGAATTATTAAACTCATAATGTTGTAAAATCTCCCAATAATAACAATTACGTGCGTCAGAATCTTCTCTATTCAATAAAAACCAAGCCATCAAAGTTGAGTTATGCCTTTTAGCCCTATCTATAACTTCAGCAAAATCATCAGTATGAAAATACAAATTTTGTTCATTTGGCAAATGAATAACTAATCTTGTGATTGCATGAGATTGGTCATGCATTTGCATTGCAAAAAGTCTCCAAACAGCCTCAGGAGTGCTCTCATACCTGGAGTCAATGAAGTCCTGTCATGATTGATAATATTTTTTTTCAGAAATTTGAATATTTGCACAATCATGTCCTTTACAGACGTATTTAAATAAATATTTGACACTTTTAATTAATGCACAGACTTCAACATTTATATGGCAGTTATATTTAAGGCACAAATACGGGTTATAAGGGACAATCCAAGTTTTATCGACAACTTTATTTCCAATACACATGATGCTACCAGATCTTGGTTTGTATTTGGGATATCCATCAATATTTCCAATGGTAATAAATGTTGCCTTTGAACATTTTCCATTTTCCATGCATGGACTATTCGGAATTTGTATTCCACATGGTCTATGTACCATATTTGATTTTACAATTTGAAAAAATTGAGGACACTGGTCTTCATCTGGAATTTCTGCCTTAACTATATGGTCAATGTCATCTTCTGTTCGTAATTTGGAATCACTATCTAATATCAATAATATGTGAGCATGAGGCAGTCCGCGTTTCTGAAATTCAATGACATGAATCTTAGCTATTACTTTGCCAAATAAATGGAATTTATGTATATCATTTAAAAGAGCATTCAGCTTAATATTAAAAACTCTGGCTACCAAGTCAGGTCTGTTTTCAACTTTTTGCCAGTGTTATAAATTGTTTATAATATCTGCCCATTTGAGGTTGCATGTCATGGTTATGAATAAAACAGGTTTGCCAAACTTCATTATAATTGCCATAGCATCCTGATATCGCTGCTGTGTATTTCTGGGACTAGCCTCAAAAGATGATGGAAGTATTATCATTTTACCAATTGGCACATTGTCATTTTGAGATCTAGATGTGAGATAATCTATCAAACCACGTATTTTTCAACTCTCAACTTAGATTGGTTTGCTTTAATGAAATTTATTCAATTGGCTTCCATTTTTGAATATGAATCAACAATAAACTGTTGAGTTAATTTTCCTGCATTTAAAATAGGATTGAACATGTCCCACACAGAGAGATGAAATCCATAATACCGCATTTGTGTGACTCGTGTCCTTACATTTCGTCTAGTGTTATTGTCAATTACACTGTTGTCTCTGAGTCTAAATTCAATATCTGTTCCCCAACCTTTTCACCATGTGGAAAAAGAATAGGATATGGCATTGCATATAATGTAGGAAACAGGATATTGATTTGTTTCATTTTAGTGGCATTCAGATTATTGGGATCTGGTTTACAATGAATGAGCAAGTCCCTTTCAAAAGGAGGTTCTCCATCTTCGTTTCTGAATATGACGGCAACCTCGGTTACACGGGGAGAATTATATCTACCCGGATCACTGTTACGATCGTATTTAATTGCCATTGTTACTTCCATGGGAGCAATACCTTTTGCTGCTGCTTCAGATTGGGCTTCCTTTTCTACCTCATGTAGCATCTTGTACGATTTTGTTAATTCATTTATTTCATGCATGATGTTGTTGATGTTGATCGCGAGTCTTTCTGAGCAGCCCTGGTTTTCTGGCATTGCTAATCTTCTACTTGTCGCTTCGGCCGTATCTAAAATATGAGCAAACTTCCGAGAAACACCATCCGAAGGATGTAAAGTTCCAGTACGGTGATAAACTTGTCTGTGTATTCTAAAACAGTATAGCCCATATCCTGATGGCAATACAATATTTGCACCCATGGAAGTAAAAGCAAAAGAACTATTTATTGAACGAATATTTTCCATTAAATTTTTACTGTAAGAATCTTTGTTTATCATTAAATTTTTTAAATATGCTGGTTATTCTGGAAAATGTATATCATTTGGACAAACTTTACCTTTGCTACAATATCGAGTAAATTTCCCATCAGTTGGGTTTTCATCAGAGAAATGTAGTGACAGGCAAAATTGACATCTAACAGTCATTCCACTACAACTATGTTCGATAATTACACCCTCATATACTCCATTTCACTGTGAAGGCAGTTCCTACTAGTATTGGTAGTACTTGTTGATCACTGTTCTTTAGACATATTCTGTCATCACTGTCGCCTTCTTTCAACTTCAGAGGCACATTGGTCTTCAGACATTTTCTGTCAATAACACAAGCTTCTTTTGGCTGCAGAAGTATGTTCTGCCAATCGTTGGTCTTCAGATACATTCTGTCACTGACGCCGGCTTCTTTCAACTGCAGAGGAATGTTGTGTCAATAGTTGTTCCTCAGACATTTTCTGTTGACACTGCTGCTTTCTTTCAGCTGCAGAGGTACGTTGTGCCAATACTTGCTCTTCAGACATATTCTGTTAACAACGATGCTTTCTTTTGGCTGCAGAGGTACCTTGTGCCAATAGTTGTCCTTCAGAAACATTGTGTCGCCAATAATGGCTTCTTTCAGCTTCAGAGGTACTTTGTCCCAATAGTTGGTCTTTAGACATATTCCCTCTTCCCTCCTGTCAGGATCCAGGGTGCAGGTGAATGGGATTCCTGGTTGGCTGGCTGCTGACAGCAAGGTGTCCAATGGCTGATTCTGCGGGGAATGGGGCTCCCTCCTCCCTCCTGTCAGGGTCTGCAGTGCAGGTGAATGGGATTCCTGGTGTTCGGTCATCCCTCCGGTCGTTTTGGATGTGACGGACCCTGCCTCTTTTATACATAAATAGCACAATTATAAAATAATAAAAATAGCATTGTTACTATAATACTATCTAACTACAGATCTTATTCAGATATCAGTTGTCTCAATAGTGTTCTTTGTAGTGAAGAAAAAAAGTTTTTTGCCGAAACCAGTTTGGCTCAGTGGATAGAGCATCAGCCTGAGGACTGAAGGGTCCCGGGTTCGATTCCGGTCAAGGGCATGTCCCTTGGTTGTGGGCACATCCCCAGTGGGGGGTATGCAGGAGGCAGCTGATCGATGTTTCTCTCTCATCAATGTTTCTAGCTCTCTATCCCTCTTCCTTCCTCTCTGTAAAAAATCAATTAAATATATTTTTTTAAAAAGTTTTTTTTTCCTAGTTCAGGATCACATATTGCATTAGTTGACAAGTCTTTAGTTTCCTTGAATCTAGAATAACTTTGCTGTCTTTCTTTTATTTCCTTTACCTTGACACTTGAAGAGTACAGGACAGTTATTTTGTACAAAGTCCTTCAATTTAAATTTAAATTCAGGCTATAGATTTTGAGCATGAATATAACAAAGGTGGTGCTCTGATCTTCTCAGTTCGTTAAATTAGGAGGAACATGATGTCTGTTTGTCCCATTACTGGTGTTGTTAAGTAACTTTGATTCTTAGGTTAAGATGGTGTTTGCCAGGTTTTCTATTGTAAAGTTATTCTTTGCCCATTTGTAATTAATAAGTACCATGTGGGGAGACATTTTTATACTATATCCCATTCCTCATAAAACTTTCACCCACTGGTTTTAGTATTTATTGATGCTAAAATTACTAATTCTTTTCATTGAAAAAGTATATATGAACTGGTAGAAGAACCAAGATGGCAGCATAGGTAAATGGCTATAGTCACCACCTCCCACAACCACATCAAAATTACAACTAAAATAAAAAATAACCATCATTCAGAACTGCCTGAAAGCTGGCTGAATGGAAGTCCTATAACTAGAGAAGAAGAAAGCACATTGAGACTGGTAGAAGGGGCAAAGGCACAGAAAGAGCTGGTCTAACACCCACATGTGGTGTTTTCTTAATTGGGAGAGAGACCATCTCTGTGGAGGCTGCCCTTAAGAAGCAGGTGCCCCAGCTGCACACAAAGCCCCATCCCAGGGCTTCAGAGCTGGGAAGAGAAGTCCCCATAACTTCGGGCTGTAAAAACCAGCAGGGATTGTGGAAGCTGTTGGAGACTCAGGTGTGCCACTTAAAGGGCTGGTGCATGAACTTACTCAGACTCGATCCCTCTGAGCTCCAATCCCAGGCGGCTTTGCGGGATCCTGACACATATGTGAAGGAACTGTATTGTCTGGCATCAGGGCAGGAACTCGGGGGCAGCTTTCTCCCAGAAGGGGGTGCTCGCAGGGGTCATTGTTCCTGTGCTGGGACCTCCCCAACACAGAGCTGACTGGAAGCCATATCTGAGTTTCTATCAGCGTGACTCACACTGTTCACTGGGCCCTGGTGATTTCCTGAGACCCCACCCAAGCTGTTTGCAGCAGCTTTTCCATATGAATTGTCTGTCCTGGATCAGGGTTTAGACTGCTAAAGTCTTTCTAACAAGTTTCAGCTAGTGTCAGTGTGCCCCATACCTATCAATAAAGGGCCCAAAACCTGGCACTAGCACCAATCTGCCTTGTTTCACAGCTAGGCTTGGCCTGTACACTTCCTAACCCAATACAAATAGTAGTTGTCTGCAGATCTCTCTGTAACTCCTGCTGGATGGCCTCAGGCAGTGGCTGACTTTACACCTTCCTGGAGGCCCTATAGCCAGTGCACCTGGTGGACAGCTTCAGATCATACCAGATTAAAACTCTACACATCCACAAGAGACACACTCAAGGGGCAGATTTAGTGAGCGTCAAAGCTGCACTGAAGCAAGTTTAGCTCCATAAGAGTGTTTCCTGCACAGCAGCTCTTCCACTATAGTTACAGCTATTCCTTACAGCCAAATGTCCTGTAGATCAACTCCTCCCAGCAACACTAACAGCAATCAAGGCTCCATTACAACAAGACTGTGCACACAGCCCACATAGGGGTGCACCTAGAGTGCCCAGCTCAGATTACTAGGGAGGTTGAGCCATTGGTTCCTACAGGACATCTACTACACTAAGAATTCCAGGAGACATAGCAGCTCTACCTAATACATAGAAACAAATACATAGAAGCCACCAAAATGCAGAGACAAAGAAACAGGTTGCAAATTAAAGAAATGGAAACAAGCAAATTACTAGATACAGAGTTCAAAACAATGGTTATAAGGTTACTCAAGGATCTTAATGAGATCTTCAAGGGACTCAAAGATAGCAAAAATGAACTTGTGGGACATTCAAGGATCTTAATGAGAGTGTCAAAGAGATTTAAAAAAAAGTCCAGTCAGAAATTAAGCATACACTAACAGAAACCAAGAATAATTTACAGGGTTTCAAAAGTAGAGTAGAGGATTCTGAGAATCAAATCAATGATTTAGAATATGAGGAAGCAAAAAATACCCACTCAGAAGAGCAAAAAGAAAAAAGAATCCAAAAATATGAAGATAGTGAGTTTAAGGAGCCTCCGGAACTACTTCAACTACCAACATTCGCATTATGGGGTGTCAGAAGGAAAAGAGAGAGAGCAAGTTATTGAAACCCTATTTGAAGAAATAATGACAGAAAACTTCCCCCACCTGGTGAAAGAAATAGACTTATAAGTCCAGGAAGTTCAGAGAGTTCCAAACAAGAGAAACCCAAAGAAGCGCACACCAAGTCACATTATAATTAAAATGCCAAGGGTTAAAGACAAAGAGAGTCTTAAAAGCAGCAAGAGAAAAGCAGTTAGTTACCTACAAGGGAGTGCCCATAAGACTGTCAGAAACTTTGCAAGCCAGAAGGGAGTGGCAAGAAATATTTAAGGTGGCCCTGGCTGGTTTGGATCAGTGGATGGAGCATCTACCTGTGGACTGAAGGGTCCTGGGTTAAATTCTAGTCAGGGACACATGCCTGGGTTGTGAGCTCGATCCCCAGTATGATGCATGCAAGAGGCAGCTGATGATGTTTCTATCTCTCTCTCCCTCTCCCTTCTTCTCTGAAATCAATAAAAATATTTTTTAAAAAGAAATATTCAAGGTGATGAATAGCAAGAACCTACAACCAAGATTACTCTACTCAGTAAAGTTATTATTTAGAATTGAAGTTCAGATAAAAGCTTCTCAGACAAGAAAAAACTAAAGGAGTTCATCACCACTAAACCAGTATTACATGAACTGTTGAAGGGTATTCTTGAAAAAAGAGAAAGAGGAAGAAGAAGAGATAAAAAATATGAACTATAAAATTACAACAACTACTTATCTATCAACAATTGAATCTAAAAATCAAAATAAACAAATAAGGAATCTAATGAACAAAATAAATTGGTAAATAAAATAGAGTCAGGCTCATGGAAACATGGAACAGACTGACGACTCTCAGAGGGAAGAGAGGAGGGAAGTTGGGAAGAGATTAATCAAAGATCTTATCTATGGACACAGACAAAAGGGTGGTCAAGGCCTGTGGTGGGGCAGTGTGGAAACCAGGCCCAGGCAGGCAATGGGGGTGAGGAGGGAAGAAAGAGGGACATCTGTAATATTCCAAAATAATAAAAATTTTAAAAGAAGAAAGAAAGAAAAGTATACATAACCCAATGGCTTTAAAAATCCAAACAACGTAGTGACTATAGTGAAGAGTACAGTGAAAAGTAAGTCTTCTTCTGAGATCAAATCCTCAGACTCCCTCCTCCTGTTACCTGTTATTTGTGTGTCCAGTGGCACAGACTTGTGGTCCATGATACTAAAATCCACTTTACTCTCTTCTTCCTGGGCCTGAAAGGTGACAGTTTTTAATATCCTACCTTGTAGTGAGGCTAGGCCCATGAGACTAGTTCTGGCTCAAGGGCTATGAACAGAAATGATACGTGCCCTCTTGGATCAAAGCATTTAGTGCCAGTGTGTGGCTCCCCAGCTCTCCCTTCCCTTGCTGCAGCAATTATGGATGGTGCAGTCACGAGATGGAAACAGCTTGGGTCCCTGAGTCATCATAAGGAGAACAGGCACTCTAAAGAGTAGCCCACTTTGCATTGGACATGTGCATGCACAAGAAATAGAGGCCTTTGCTGTGGTAAGCAACTGATATTTTCAGTTTAATGTGTTGCTGGCTACAACATTATTTAGCCTATCCTGATAAAATTTTTCTAAAATATGTTCCTCACATAAAAATATGTATTTTCTGCATAATTTTATTGGCTATATATAGATATATTATGCAATGTATCTTCCTTTTCTTACCTAACAACATCTTTGAGATTTTTCTATATCAGAATATATACTCATCCTGGCCAGGTAGCTCATTTGGTTAGAGCATTGTCCTGCTACACCAAAGTTGTGACTTTGGACCTCAGTTAGGGCACATATAAGAATCAACCAATGAATGCATAAATAAGTGTAACAACAAATCTCTCTCTCTCTTCCTCTCTCTCTCAAATCAGTTTTAAAAATTCTTCTCTTGTGTTTTGTTAATCCTCACCAAGGATATTTTTCCATTGATTTTTAGAGAGAGTAGAAGGGAGGGGGAGACAGAGAGACAGAAAAACATCGATGTGAGAGAGACACATTGATTAGTTACCTCCCTCACGTGCCGCGACCAGGGCTGAGGATTGAGCGTGCACCTGAGGTACATGCCCTTGAATGGAATTGAACCTGAGATGCTTCAGTCCACAGGCCAATGCTCTATCCAGTGATCCACAGTGGATAGGGGCTTAAAAATTCTTAAAAAAAAAAAAACTGTATAACTCATTCTTCTTAAGATTTGGAAAGTGCTGTATTATATAATGTACTTTAATTTATTTAGAAGGTATATTTCTTATTTAAATTTATTGGATAGGTATTACATACATATAGCTAAAAATTCTTTCTACATACATATAGCTACAAACATATAGCTACATAATACTACATACATATAGCTAAAAACAGTTCAAAAGAGTACATGTGAAAATTCTCCCTCCCACAGCTTCCCTGAGCCAATATATTTCCCATGAAACATAACTAATATTTCCTGTTCTATATGTATATTTCCAGAGATATGTTACACATAAGTTGTTTAAATGAATCTCAATTAGTCTCATCTGAGATCCCAAAACAGTAAAGTCATATTCAAAGTTAGATGCAAATCCACCAACACAGGATTTGCACCAAGAGATTGAAGAAAACCGGTTTTTCATTCTTTGTTCAACATCCATCTCCAGCCTACAAAAGATGACGGAGAGACTGAAAAAGATAGGAGATTCAAGATTTTTAGAGAAAGCTATTAGTGTTCTGAGTCATTGCCACCACTTCTAGCTTTGCCATCAGAAGTGTATGTTCTCACCTCACGCTTTACGGGGATCACATGGAAATACATGATATCTGTTGCTTCCTATTTGAGAGATACAGAAGCCAATATCTGAATTATGCCTGGGATATAGTGAAGGATGAAAGGCTGGCTCTGGCATCCTGTGGAGTAGAGATAAGGCTATGGTTTGGGATATTTTCTCTAGCTTAGATATGGTACCTCCATACAGGAGCTCTGGAGAAGAACCATCCTTGGTCCCATTCAAGAAAGCTGCCTAGAGAAGTGAGTGGACTTCAGAAGAAGGAAGGTGGAGGCATATCCCCAGATGGCCAGTATCAAGAAATAATTGTAAACAAACAACTGAAAAAGCAAAGTATTCATCTATGTAGAAAAAACTGCAGAGATGAAGTCCCTTCAACAGGCCTCATGGTTGTGTAAGTCATTCACTGAAAAGGGTGCCTGGATGCAGGTGCAATGGGAGCTGAAATCCAGCCTACTTTTCACTCTCCAAACCATTTACTCTGGCAGGGTGTGTCTACTTGGAGGAAGAATTGCCTTTTTATACTCGACAGAGATTGAGCTCTCTCACCACAGGGTTGCATCCCCAAAGGGGAACCTTTCTCTAACCTATGCAAAGTTAGATGGACTATCAGCCACTCAGTTTGGAGGGCTCAGAGACTGTAGCTAGTAGAATGAGAAAGAAGGGGAAGCACTGAATGAGGAAAGAGTGAAACCAGCCAACACTCCTTTTCCATAGGTGGTGACCTACCTCATAAAGGCCCAAGCTGGGAGAGAGGGAAAAGCTTCAGTTTTAAATACATTTTTGAGTGATGACTACTAGTATTAGATAGATCCAAGCATTTTTGTTACTTAACTGATGCTGTTTAGGAGACAAGTGTGACAGGAGGACATGAGTGATCAGGAGAGTTGAGAGACTTGACAAAAGTTTCATTTAATGGGGCAAGGGAAAACTAGCATAGAAAATAAATTAGCACTAGACAGTGTGGCTCAGTGGATAAAGTGTCAGCCTGCAGATTGAAGGGTCCCAGGTTAGATTCCGGCCAAGGGCACATGCCTAGGTTGCGGGCTCAATCCCCAGTTGGGGGAATGCAGGAGGCAGCCGATCAATGATTCTCTCTCATCATTGATGTTTCTATCTCTCTATCCCTCTCCCTTCCCCTCTAAAATCAATTAAATAAATAAGAAAATAAAATAAATTAATGTGCCAGTGGAAGACAAAAGTTAAGATGCTTTCCACCCTGTAGCGGAGACCTCTAGTTTCCTACAAATATAATTTCTCTCATTTAGGCACAAAGCTAGGCTATCTTTCCCAGTGTTTCTTGCAATTTGATATAATCTTTAGAGTAAATTCTCTCCAATGGAATTTGAGATGGTTAGGGGTAATCTGATAGGTGCCACTTCCAGCACTGGCCTAGTATCCACCACCCCACCTCAAGCTAGATGTATATGGTGACAGAGCACAAAAGATAACAGACAGAAGGAAGCTGTGTCCATGAATGACAGCAAGAATGATAGCTGTCCCACCAAGCTCAACACCTGTCCAAGATTACTTATATGAGCAGAAAGAAATCTCAATTTTGTTAAGTCATTATATTTTAGGTTTGCTTGTATTAAAGGAATCATAAATCTTTCAAATCTAAAAGAACAAAGATAGAATTTCTTGCTAGTCAAGAAAGAACGGCAAGGAGACATGTAATCTCGGTGAACAAAGTATAAGATAGGATTTCTATAGGGCTTGGGGGAAATGTGGAATATAGGTTAATTACCAATGATTGCTTTTGATTGGCTCAAAGTGAAGTGGGGTTAGTCATGATTGGATGAGTTTCAAGAGCAGACCTACTGATGCAGGTTTTGGTGTCTGGGTAATTCAGCCCAAGACTGATATTGTCTGGTCTGACAGTTTCCAGTTTAAGTACCTGAGGGCATGAAAAGGATCTTCAGACAAGAGTGAATTTTCCATTATAATCTCCCTTTTGCTCCTCTTTGATAAGTCATGGAAGAAAGAGAGGCTAAACAGGGATTTTTTTTTTTCTGTAAAGGACTAACAGGTAAATGTTTTAGGCTTTGTAAAAGATACTGTCTCTGTCATAATTACTCAACTCTGTTGGAGCAGCACAGAAGCAGCATAGACAAAATATAAATGCATATGCATAACTATGTTGCAATAAAACTTTATTTACAAAAACAGGTGGTGGGCCAGATTTGACCCATAGGACACAGTTTGCCAAACCCTGGTTTAGAACTCTACATCTAATCTAGAACTCTAGATTGAGACTAGATATGGTTATAGTATTCCTTCCAGGGTGAAATATTTTGTAACTTCTCTAACTTTTTTGATATTGAAAATCTCTGTGAAAGATCTTTGGGACTATAACTGTAACATTTTTCTTAGTGCAGTACAAATTCCTTTTGTGAGATAAGGACGATGTCTAAGGCCACCCTATTTTGGCTTATTCTCTTTCCTATTTTAGTGACTTCTTGCAATAACAAATGTAAAACTTGGGAGGTCTTTGTTAAGCTTTCAGTCATTTGTAGAGCCATACACTTGAATAACTCTCCCAAACTTACCAGTATAAGTCCCTGTAAGGCATGGGGCAGAAAAACACTTTGCAAATTCTCTTTCAGTGATCTCTATTTTCCAAGTTAAATTCACACCTATGTCCATAGCCAATATGGCAAAATTTGCTCACATATATTAGGAGTGAAGGGATTTCCTTTGATGTACTGTTGACCCAAAGGGTCTTTGAGTGAGGTCCTGAATTATTCTAAATGCAGGGATATGCTTCCACCCATTCTGAGTGACTCAGATTTTTCACTGCTCTGGGCAGTGTACTTGTCTGCAAATGACCTTGAAAGCACCACAAATATTGATTTGGGGGTTCAAATCAATTTTAGTGAGTAGATGAACTTACTAATGTGGAATCCATGAATAATAATGGTCGATTGTATCACTCTCTTGTTGAAGGATATTTGTTTTCTGTCAGTCAGTTGCTATTATAAATTAAGCTGCCATGAACATTCTAAATAAATAAATGGATGGATGGATGGATGGATAAACAAAAGCACAATAGTGTCATTAAGTGGAAACTTACTGCCAATTTGCAAGGAGTAACCAGAATGCTTTTATTTCACAAATCAAGTACTGTACCACTCATTAGAAGCTATTTTGGAATGGGGTTCCTGGTAAAGTTAGTGGACCTGAGGCTATTTCCATTTTAAACTAATTTAAAATGTCTGAAAGAATGTTTTGATATGCTTCTGTAATCAGAGCTCCATAGATTAAGCATTTTATTTATTTATTTTTTTTATGAACCATACCAATGATTCTTCCACTGGGCTGTCAATTCTATAAGTTTGATCACACAAATTGATTCCCACCTTAGACCCTTTAGTTTGATTTCTGTGTAAGTTAAATCGTCCTCCTTTAGGCATGGTAATAAATGGTATTGGAATGCCTGGCTGATGTGGGTCAATGGTTGAGCATTGACCTATCAACCAGGAGATCATGGTTCAATTCTGGTCAGGGCACATGCCTAGGTTTGAGCTCCATCCCCAGTAGGGGGCATATAGGAAGCAGCCAATCAATGATTCTCTCGCATCCATTGATGTTTCTCTTTTCTCCATTCCTCTCCTTTATTCATTTATTATATATTTTTGTTGAAATCAATAAAAATATACAATAAGTGAATAAATAAATAAATAAGGTATTGCCAGCTTGGCATCGTTAGATTTGTGATGGGTCATTACCAGTCATTAAAAATGTATTGGTTGAGGGAAGAAAAAATAGCGGCCAAATAGGCAGATGTGTCATGTACCTCGTCCCAAGGCCAGACTTGAAATACAACTAAATCGGAGAATATCCACCTGGAATTAACAAATTAGGCCTAGCTGAGGAGGCAACTTACAACGGAAGGGCAGAAAACGCCTGGAGACGGGTAGGAAGGATGGCAAGGGCTCAAGAGGGGTGACAGGCCTGCGGGCCGAGAAGGAGAGGGAGTATCAGTTCCCTCAGAAAAAGAGAAGCCTGCCCAGGCTGAGCAACAAAGCCAGGTCTCTTGACTACAGGGTATAAAATCCAAATATGAAAAGGAAAAGCCGCAGTGCTGCTGGCTGCCGAGGTGTCTGGGCCCCAGACCATAGCCTCAAAAGGCTGCTCTGCAAGGGAAAGCAGCGCAGTGCTGGGAGTAGAGAAAGCTGAGGTTTCCTTTTTTTTGTTTTGTTTTGTCTTTGTTTTTATTCTCTTAACCCAGAACATAGGACTTTTCCATTGCAATCACTCACCCAAAGCTTTGGCTCAGGGAGGGAGGCACAGACTTGAGGTGCCTGAGGAGAGGCTGGGGAGAGAAGCAGGGCAGGGAGCTGTGGCCAGGAGTCCTGCATTGGGACATACTTAAGGCTTCCAAACCTAAGCGGCCATTTCTCTCCAGAGGAGCTAGCCCTTCCCAGTAGCCTCAAGACAGGTGATACAGCCTGTCATACCCTACGTTTTGAGCTTTACAGAGGAAACAAAGGCAGAGGCCAAGCTTATGAGTCAGCAGTCTCAAGGAGCCCTCAGTGACTGGATTGGAAGAATGTCTGTCCACCCCACTATCTGGGACCCAGACTGATAAAACCTCCAGGTTACCAGCCAACCCCACTGGTTTTCATACAAGGATCTCTGACCAACCAAGGCCAGAGTAATATTTTGGGCCATACACAGAGGAGTAGCTCTGGGTCAGGAAAAAAAAATCCATTTTCTTCCCTGAAAGCAAATCAGCACCAACCCCACCTAAAGCCCTGTCATAAACAGACTAGAGGCCCGGTGCACGAATTCGTGCACCGGGCCTCTAGTCTGGCCGGCAATGAGGGCTGGCCAGGGGGAGGGACAGGGAGCAGGAGGTTGGCCACCGGCCCCAAGGAGGGAGCCAGCCCTTGGCCCCTGGAAAAGGGGCTGTATCCACCACCTACCCCTGGTTCCCTGTCCCAGTCCAGGGCCCTGAAGGCCCTGGTGGATTTGGGAGAGGAGGTGATGGTTGCTGGGCTGGGTGTGGAAGGAACAGATGCCAGACGCCAGCATCCCACCACTGCACAGTTCCCTGTCTCCCCGCTCCTTCCCTCACTGCCACTGTGGCAGGCAGGCAGCAGGCTGATCAAGGCCTGCTGGCCTAGGGGAGGGATGGGGTGTGAGAGGTTGGCCACCTTCCCCGAGGAGGGAGCCAGCCCTTGGCCCCTCTGGAAAAGGGGTCGCGTCTGCCACCGCCCACCCCCAGTTCCCCGTCCCAGCTGGGGGCCTAAAGGCCCTGGGTAGGGTTGGGAGAGGAGGCAATGGTTGCCGGCCTGGGTGTGGAAGAAACGGCCACTGGCTGTCCATGGTAGGTTGGCTATGGGAGTGCACTGACCACCAGGGGACAGATCCTGTGTTGAGCATCTGCCCCCTGGTGGTCAGTGCATGTCATACCGACTGGTTGACTGGTCGTTCCAGGTGTTAGGTCATAATGGTTGCTTAGGCTTTTATATATAGAGATGCTTGAGTGTTTAAGATTGACCACTGGCTGACAGAAAAAGAGGGCAGATTGGCCCCACCTGCTTGCAGCCAAGGCCTGTGGAAACAAATGTTATGGGGCAACCCACAAGAGACGACCACCAGAGACAGAGGTCAAAATTTATGAGCCTTTATTAAGCTGGCCAGTGACTACAGTTGCAGCACTTTACCGTGGCAAAGGCCGAACTGCAATGCAGACCACAGGTGTTACAGCAAATTTATACTCAGGAACCACAAGAGGGAGTTAGGATAGTTACAATGACAACCCAAAGGTTACAAAAGCTATTTCAGCCATTTCTAAGAAACTCAGGGCACAGGTGCAATGCCTGGGCACGCTTGGCCGGAGCATGAACCACCACCTCCCCCCAAACTGAACGACCCATTGTTCGTCACCTACTGCACCTCCCTCTGTCCTAAGGCATCCTGCCTCCAGGCAGTGGAGGAGCTGTGCAATGTTTGGGGACCAGAACACAGACACAAGCAGAGGAACTATGGATCGCTTCAAGCTTCAAGCAGGGTGCTAAAAGTCAAAAGACAATGCCTGACAGTAATTAGCACCTAAATACCTAACAGGAAGCCCAGAATTGGCAGACAGAACAAAAGAGTGGAGTCCTAAACCAACTCCCATCTGGCATTAAAACTTGGCTGAAGCAAATGACACTTCACTTTTTTATTTTTAAAAAATTTATTATTTTTTAAATTTATTATTATATTATTTTATTTTTACTTTTTCTTCCTCTTGTCTCTTTTTTCCTACTGTTTCTCTTCTCCTTTCTCTTCTCTCTTCTCTTTCCTTTCTTTTTTCCCCCCTTTTAAAATTGATCTTCTTTATCTGCTTTATTAATGTGTTATTATTCTAGTCTCTGTTGGTTTGTTCATATATCTAATTTCCTCTTCCCTGCTCATACTTCATTTCCCCTCTCTTTTCTTTTTCTTCACTACTCCATTTTTTCTCTCTTCTCTTAATCATTTCTTCTCCTAATTTTTTAACTTGTTTCACTTCTTAAATTTAGACCTATCTGATATTTCCTCTATTTAACATGATTTAAAAAAGTAAAATAAAAAATTATTGTAAAAATTATTTTTTTCTTGTTATCTTTTCATTTCTTTTCTCCATCCTCCATTCTAAACTGTGGTCCTTCCACTAGTCCTCCAATTCCTTAATCTTATTTTCTTTATTTAAGCTCTGCATCTACAGATTCTGCCCCCCCCCTTTTTTTCTGGGTGTTTTTTGTTTGTGCTTTTTGGTTTGTTTATTTGTTTGTTTTGCTATGGTTTCTCTCTATATTCTTTCTTTCTTCCTTTTTTAAAATATATTTTAGTGTGTGTGTGTGTGTGTGTGTGTGTGTGTGTGTGTTTACAGAGAGGAAGGGAGAGGGATAGAGAGTTAGAAACATCGATCAGCTGCCTCCTGTACAACTCCTACTGGGGATGTGCCCACAACCAAGGCACATGCTCTTGACCAGAATCAAACCTGGGACCTCTCGGTCTGCAGGCCAATACTTTATCCACTGAGCCAAACCAGTTAGGGATCCATATTCTTTCTTCCTTCCTTCCTTTTTTTTTCTTTCTTCTCACTATCATTCTTGCTTTCTTTTCTCTTTCCTCTGGTGGTCACTTTTTTGGTGTTATATGTCCTTGGGTACATTTGTGTTCTGTTCCTTCTGTGTCATGTCTTCTCATGTTGTATTCTCTGCAGCTCAGTCAGCATCTCCACAATGGTTAGTATGATGTGGTAGGGGGTGAGCCACATAATCAGACATCATGAGAGGGGACTCCATCCACAAACAGGACAATAAATTCAAGACCCAACTCATCAGGAGAACCCAGGTATCTCAAGTATGAGACCTCCCTAGAACACCCAGCCCAGGAGACCTGAGAGACTGCACCACTGGATCCCCAAAAACATCTACTACATAAGACCAATTCAAAAATCTGTGTGGCATAGAAGTTTGATCTAATACATAGAAACAATTACAAAGAAACAGCAAAAAATGGGGAGATAAAGAAACAACCCCAAATGAAAGAAAAGGTGGAATCACCAGAAAAGGAACTAAATGAAATGGAGGCAAGCAATTTGTCAGAGAAAGAATTCAGAGTAATGGTTATAAGGATACTCAAATGACTGGATGAGAAATTCACCATGTGTAAGAATCAAGAGGAAATGAAGAATGACATAGCTGCAATAAAGAACACAATGGAAGGTTTCAACAGTAGACTTGAAGAAGCTGAGGAATGAATCAGCAAGTTAGAAGACAAGGTAAAAAAAAAAAAATCCAAGCAGAGCAGCAACTGTAACAAAATGTAAAAAGCAGGAGGAGAGTTTAAGGGAGCACTGGGACAACACAAAATAAAACAACATTTGCATAAATAGGGGTGCCAGAAGGAGAGGAAGCTGAGGAAGGAGTAGAAAACCTGTTTGAAAAAACAATGACAGAAAACTTCCCTGACTTTGGGAAGAAAAACGTCACAAATATCCAAACAAGATAAACCTAAAAAGACCAACACCAAGACACATCATAATTAAATTGGCAAACATCAATGACAAAATAAGAATCTGAAAGGTTGCCAGAGAGAGACAAAAAGTTGCCTACAAGGGATCTCCCATTAGACTATCAACTGATTTCCCACCAGGAACTCATCAGGCCAGAAGGGAATAAAAAGGAGTATACAAAGTGATGAAAAGCAAGGAACTGAATCCAAAAATACTCTATCCAGCAAGGCTATCATTCAAAATTGAAGGTGAAATCAGGAGCTTTGCAGACAAAAGAAGGCTAAGGGAGATTTTTACCACCAAGCCAGCAATACAAGAAATGCTAAAGGGACTGTTGTAAAAGAAGAAATAGAAAGGGAAGAAGGAACACAGGCATAAAGAATAAAAACAGTGAGTTGAAAGACAGTTGTTGTTGGTTCTGATAAGATCTGATTTGGCTTCTGCATGGCAGATCCTGAGCAAGCATGGGTTTCTTCACAGCCCCTGCCACCTTCCTTCTGTCCCTCATCTTCTGAAGCCTCTTCCACATCTTCCCCCAGCATCCCAGTGAGTTTGGACTGGACAGTTCTGAGCAGGAGCCCAATGGTGGACTGGCTGGAGGAAGTGGAGCTGCAGCATTTTCATTAACCAAACTGCTTTAAGCCACATCTGCAGTATCAGCTCAAGTGGAAGAGTTTGCCTCAAAATGTACAAAATATGCACGCTCTCTGAAAACATGGCAGGACCTCTTGAAAGAAGGCTACAATTCTTTGAAGACGACAACTGATTTAGCTGTGGAATAACTCATACTTCCTCATTTATGGTATTTTCACATGTATCATATGTATAGGAGAATCCCCAGTAGTTCTGTACACTCAAAATGGAATTTTTTTGGTTTTCTTCACTTTTGTGAAAGCAGAATACTGATGTTATTTATTTTTATTTTTTATTAATAAATCTTTTTTTTTTATTAGAAAGGGGGGGTTTAATCTTGCGCTCCCGGGTGAAACTTGCTGGTCCGAGGGTGGGCCAGGGAAGTTCGCACCAAAAAGGGGCGCAGGCACTTCTTTTATACAGCTGTTTAGTGAGGGGAGGGCGGAGGGCATGAGAGATGTGGAATTCCGCCTCGGGCCAGGGGTCTAGGAAGGCGCCAGTTATCTCTGTCACCATCTACCTTGCATATGCATGCATAGGCTCTGGACTTCCCCCCTGTCTCGACCTAACATTCCAGCCTTTTGGTGATAGGGGGCGCCGAAATCATCCTGGCTACTTCCTGCTGACCAGGGGCGAAGAGGGTGGGGGATGTTAAAGGCCAGGGTCAGGCAGAGGCAGGTCGGAGGGCAGCCGAGTGTAGGGGTGGAGCAGGAGCTGGTTTACAGTCACCCGAGACATTTCCGCGATCCAGGAGCTGATGAATTTGAGGAGGCAGGGAGTTAGGGAAAAAAGGACACAGATGAGAATTAAGGGCCCTATCAGGGGTAGGATCCAGGTCGCTAAAGGGCTTTGGAGCCAGCTGAAAAGAGAGTTGTCCCGGGAGTGTCTTGCATGTAATTCTTCACTCAGCTTAGTCAGGGTCTGCACGTTCTGTTCCACCACTCCGGACTCGTTGATGTAGTAGCAGCATTCTTCTTGAAGGAACATGCAGGTTCCTCCTCTTTCCGCAGTAAGAAGGTCTAGGGCCCGTCGGTTCTGTAAGGCTATTTGGGCTACTGATGTTACTTGCCGCTGCAGGGAGGCTAAGGAGGCAGTAGTAGACTCCAAGGCTATCTGGAGTTTGTCATTGAAATCCTGAGCAGAGATTATGCTGTTCCCGAGAGCCCCCCCAGCTAGGCCTACCGAGGTAGCAATACTTACCCCCAACATGACAGGGAGGAAGGCGGCCCGGCGGGCCCGGGGGTGGGATGAAGGGAGCAACCAGGCAAGCTCCGACTCTCCATACAAGGTTAGTTGGGGAACTACTGCGACCACGAAGCAAGGCCCAGGGTCAGAGGAGTTTATGCAGTTGCTTAAGGTGCCATTGCACCAAAAGAAGGTACCCGGGCTGGCCTTGGTGGGACTGGCTGCAGTGTGGTTTTGGGTACAGTTCCAGGTGACCCGTCCCACAGTTACTGGGTTGCTGGTCTGGTAGCATATCCGCGGGGGCAAGGTGGGTTCTGGAGTTTCGGGTTCCCAGAGGGGAATGCCAGCCAGGGGAGGCTGACAGTCACCGTGTCCTTGGGTTCCTGGAGGAGTCATGAGTGGGACGGCAGCCAGCAAAGGTCTTTGGAGAGAGACACATAGAAAGCAGTGTGAGACATTGGGCAGGGTGTGGGTCTCGTTAAGGAATAGTAGAGTGTGTTGGATAAGTTGGAGCCAAGAAGACAGGACTTCTACCCGGGGGGAATCAGGCAGCTTCCCTTTAAGGGAATGTTCAGCCTGTAGGATGCTGTTAGAGACCTGGATTTGGGCCTCCTGGGCCATGACATATTCCCGGGAGATGTAAATGGTCCCTGAAGGGGTCGAGCTCCAACCACTCCCATATAGTTTTCCCATAACGCCCGCAACCCATCGCTGGTCCCAGGGGTCCCGGACCCTGATGTAGAAGGTCCCGTCCTTCCAGAAAAAGGGGCCAGACCTGACCTCATTGTAGGCATCATGGATGACACAGCCTGACCAGCGGCAACCGCCATAGGTATTGACGTCTTGATTACACCTGTCTGGGTTCCGTTGGTCATAAGCAAAACAAGCATATGGTCGGCCACTGTTGGACACTGACTGGAGGTCGACAGCAATCAGGATCTCCGCCTGGCATCCAACCAGAGGGCAGTCCTGAGATCCCGCCTTCCAGGTGACTTGTGTACTGTCCTGGTCGTAGGTTTCACGGACCTTGAACCTCCACACATAAGCAGGTGGGGGGTAGGTGTAGGTTGCCCAGGGCTGGGAGGAGAAGGAAGAGGGGGAGGGCAGCTAAGGTGGACCTTAGTGGGGCCCAACACCTCACATTTATAGAAGTCATGCTGCTCCGGGGTCCTCTTGAGTCTGGAGAGGTGGTGCCACATTGGATCGCCAAGTAGTTTGGCTGCAGTGGGGATTGTGAGGATTACTGTGTGAGGTCCCGTCCACCTGGGCTCCAAGGCCTTGGGATGTAGATTCTTAAGGAGGACTGGTCCTCGGGAGCCTTGGTCGGCTGGTCCAGGCCTGGGCAGAAACCTGTCAGCGTGTTCCCGGAGTAGCTGCCTGAGCCTTCGGAAGGGTGATCTTGTTATTTATGAAGCCCGCCTCCAGGGTCCGCTCGAGTGTTACTACCACATAGGAGGCTTTCCGATGTCCCTGGGGGTCTAGGCAAGAGCTTTCATCCACAAACAGAGTTAAGTTAGGGTTAGAGAGAGGAAGATCTGAGAGTCCCGCCCGCCCGAGGAGTGAGGGCCTCGACGACCTCGGGGCAGGAGTGCGTTGCCACAGGTTGGGTGGAGGCAGCAGGAAGGAGAGTGGCCGGGTTCAGGGCTGGGGACTGAGTTAGGGATATGTCAGGATTCTCGAGGGACAGGAGATGGAGTTCCTGCATGCGAGAGGGGGCAAGGAGAGATAAGGATCGGTGGGACAGAAGATCCTGTAATCTATGGGTGGAGAAGACCTGTAAGGGTTGCTAGAGGCAAATCCTCTGGGCCTCCTTGATGAAAACAGCGGCTGCAGGGCTGCCATTCCCAAACCGTGGGATCAAGCTGTCTGGACAGGTAGGCTACAGGGGTGAAAACTGGCCCTAGGGGCTGGGTGAGGACCCCCATAGCTATTCCCTGTTTCTCATCAGTAAATAGTTGGAAAGGTTTAGAGATGTCCGGGAGGGGGGAAGAGAGAGAGAGAGATGCCAGAAGGGTATCCCAGAGCTTAGAAAAAAACCCACAAAAACAAAAACCTGGTGAACGAGGGAGGGTGAGGAGAGGGGGGCCTGGTATAGTGGATCTTTCTACAGTTCTTATCAACAGTTAACTATAGAACTTCTTTCTTTCAACATACCTTCCATTAAATATTTCTAAACATGTCTAGCAATTAAAATATTTAGAAAAGGCAGGGGGAGGAGGGAACAGGCCTCTAACTGCTTGAATTCAAAACTGAGTTTTTTATAAGCCTGTGCCAGCAAGAAAGTTGTTCTCTAGGGAGGGTGGAGTCAGGGAGAGGGCGGGGTGAGAAGGTGCTGAGGCCAGAGCAGTTTTCAGAGCATTAAAAGGTGATTTGCTATCAGTACCCATGACCAAGATCGTGGGAAGGGAAGAGTGGCCCGGAAAAAGGAGAACAGGACAGAGAAGGTAGCCCTGTGTCCACCAGAAAGGAGACCTGCTTACCCGCTACCTTGAGCATTACTCTGGGCTCGGCGAGGGTGATGGAGGTCGTTGAGTCCTGGCATCTCCAGTCTTCAGCCAGTTCCAGCATGGCCAGCAGCGGGTCATTTCCTGGAAGGGCAGCCTCTCTACGCTGAGATGCAGAGGGCTGTCACTTTTCCAGGGGCAGTTTCAACCGCATGCCAGGGCTTGGTTGGAACCCAGGGCTGGGGGCACTGTTTTGCCCAGTGGTCCTCATTCCCGCACTTGAAGCATCCTCCAGGTGGCGCTCGTCCTCTCTTTGCACCCCCACCACACACAGTCCACTTTGGACCATGCATGGCTGCCTCAGCCTCAGGGTAGCAAGGCTTGGGTTTGCAGACTCACTTCCTGTTGAAGGCGGGCTTACTCTGCCTGCTCCTCACGGGCATTAAAAACCTTAAATGCCATATTCACTAGATCCCGAACAGGAGTCTGAGGGCCATCCTCCACCTTTTTTAATTTCTTTCGAATATCTGGGGCTGACTGCGAAATTAAGTGAGTGGCTAAAACTGTCGTTCCGGCAGGGGACCCAGGGTCCAGACGAGTATATAAGGTCAGAACCTCAGTCAGCCTGTTAAGGAAGACCGCGGGGTTCTCATCTGGTCCCTGAGTAACTTCCCTCAGGTTGTCAAAATTAACTACCTTGTGGGAGACGGCCTGTAGGCCGGCTATCAGGCATTGGAGCATCTGGTCGCGACATCGGCGCCCATCTCGCCCTTTGGGGGTATCTAGTTGGTACTCCCAACCTGGTTCCTGACGAGGAACAGCCTGGGCCCCCACTGGCATAGAGGCATCTGTAAGGTGGAAGAAAGAATGACATGGATGTCATGCTAGGTGAGGAAATAGGCCTGAGAAAGGTATCGAAATTCCTTGACGAATGAGGTGGGGTTGGCAGGAAAGGACCCCAGCTGCTTCTCAATCTGGGAGAGATCTGACAGAGAGAAGGGAACGTGGACCCTGACCACTCCCTCAGCTGCTGCAACTTCCTGGAGCGGGCAGAGGAGAGGAGGAGCCCGGGAGCGGGTGTGCCTGCTGACTGGGGAAGCAGGCAGGGGTGGGGGAAGGGACAGGTCAGCAGGTAAGGGAGTAGGCGCTGAGGGAGGGGAAGGCGGAGGGACGTCTGGGAGTGAGGATGGGGGAAGGGTGGGAACTGGAGGTATGGCAGAAGAAGCTGTGGAGTAAGGAGGCGGGCGAGTCGGAGGGGAGGAAAGATTCTCAGGGAGTTCAGATACAGCGGAAAGCGGAGGGGTGTCGGCAGGCAGAGGGGGTTTCTCGTGAGCTAGGAAAACCTGGGCTGTGGAACAGGAGGAGCAGAGGGAGGGACGGGAGCGCCGATAGAAAAAGAAAAAGGCCTGGACATATGGAACCTCATGCCACTTCCCAGCTTGTTGGCAGTAATTACTGAGGTCAGTTAGTCCCGCTTTCAGAGTCATCTGGACCCACTGAGGCCATGCCATGTTACAGAAGTAGCCAGATTGGTGAGCCTAGAGGTGTCTTTGGTGAGTGCCCATTCCAATTCCTGGGGTCGGGTAGCAAAAGGTCAAGGACCAGCGTCCCAATCCCTGAGCCAATGCTACGACGGGGAACCCAAGGGACAGTAGAAGACGTCTCCTCTACTTCCTGGGGTCCGGAGTGAGGCCAGAGGCCGGGAACCGAGGGGGGCAGGAACGTTTTCGCTGCCTCCCCAGGTTCGGAACCTCTCCTGGAGAGGCCCGGAGGGCTATGCCCGGAAGGCAATCTCTGACGCGGGCCGGGATTTACGGACAGAGACGCCGGAAAAACCACCAGGAATTAGCATGGGTTGGGACTTACCTCTGACATTGCCTAGCCAAGGGAAGAAGGCTGAGTATCCTGAGCCAGGAAGAAAGAAGAACGGGGGGAATGGGGGGGCCCCCGGACCATTAAAGGTCAAACAGGGAGCTCACCTCCACACGGGTCCGGCACCAAATGTAAGGTTTGAGACGACACAGGATACAACACACAGAGAGTCCAGGTGATTAGAAAGGGGGAGTTTTAATCTTGCGCTCCCGGGCGAAACTTGCTGGTCCGAGGGTGGGCCAGGGAAGTTCGCCTATTAATAAATCTTTATTGTTCAGATTATTACAGCTGTTCCTCTTTTATCCTCCCATAGCTCCCCTCCACCTAGTTCCCACCCCACCCTCTGCCCTTACCGCCCCCCACACACTGTCCTAATCCATAGGTGTACAATTTTTGTCCAGTCTCTTCCCACACTCCCCACACCTCCCCCCAAGAATTGTCAGTCCACTCCTTTTGTATACCCCTAATTCTATTACATTCACCAGTTTATTCTGTTCACCAGATTTTTTATTCACTTGATTTTTAGATTCACTTGTTGATAGATATGTATTTGTTGTCACATTGATGTTCATAATTTCTATTTTTACCTTTTTCTTCTTCTTCCTCTTCTTAAAGAATACCCTTCAGGCTGGAATCCAAGATGGCGGCATAGGTAAACACCTAAACTGCTGCCTTGCACAACAATTTCAAAACTACAACTAAAAGACAAAATGTCTATCACCCAGAACCACGGGAAAGCTGGCTGAGTGGAAGTTCTACAACTAGAAGGAAAGAGAAAAAGAGCATTGAGACGTGCACGAGCGCTGAAAAGCTGAGGTAAGGAGGCGCGTGATCCGGGCTGGCGGCAGGCATTGCTTTTTTCAACTGCAAGGGAGACAAGGCCCCAATTACTCTGAAATCCAGTCTCTGGGGAGACACGGGGGACCCAAAGTCTTACGGGGAGAAGCTGGACTGTCTGCCAGTGAGGGTGGCTTGCTTGCAGAGCTGCGCACAGGAATAATTGTTTATTGCACTGGGGCACGGGACTCGCGGATGCCGTCGGGGACGCAGAGCCGGCTAACTAGCAGCCATTGCTGTTTGCCACGCCCTAGCCTAGTGACACCCTGAGACCCCGCCCTGCACAACCTACAAACCCACCCAAGCTCCAAGCAGCGGATTTAGCATAAGAAAGCCCTGCCCTATCGCAGCTTAACCTAGCAAACTTGCAGCCCGGGTCAGACAGCTCCAAAACCTCCAAACCCCAAGCAAAGAGGAGAAAGCTGTAGCTCTCACCGTAGCTCCTGCTGGGTGGCCTCAGACAGTAGCTGACCTGCACCCCATTGGAGATCCAGAAGCCAGTGTACCTAGTGGTCAGTGTGAGACACCAGATTTCAACTCCTCACATCCATAAGTGACACATTCAAGAGGCAGACTCAGTGAGCACCAAAGCCCCACTGAAACAAGTCCTGCCCCATAAGTGTGTCTTCAGTGCAGCAGTTCTTCCATTATAGACACAGTGAGTGCTCACAGCTGATTGGCCTGGAGGTCAATTCCTCCCAGTGTACCAACAGCAATTAAGGCTTAACTACACCAAGACTTTGCACTCAGCCCACAAAGGGGTGTACCAAGAGCATCCACCTCAAGTGATTGAGGAGGCTGAGTTACTGCCCCCTATAGATCATGTACCACACAAAGCTACTCCATCAACACAGGGAAGCAGCCAAAATGTGGAGACAAAGAAACATGTCACGAATAAAAGAAACAGAGGAAAGCAAACTACTGGATGACATAGAGTTCAGAACCACATGTATAAGGTTACTCAAGAATCTTCTAAAAACCGCCGAGAAACTTGATGACACTTCTGAGGAGCTTAGTGAGACCTTCAAGGAGCTTAATGAGAATGCCAAAAAAATGGAAAAGGACCAGTCAGAAATGAAGCATACACTGTCTGAAATAAAGAATATACAGAAACTCAACTGTAGATCAACTTACTCCAAGAATCAAACCAAAGATCTGAAATATGTGGAAACAAAAAAATCCAACCAGAAAAATAAAAAGAAAAAAGAACCCAAAAATATGAAGATAGTGTAAGGAGCCTCTGGGACAACTTCAAGTGAACCAACATCCGAATTTTTGGGGTGCCAGAAGAAGAGAGAGAGCAAAATATTGATAACCTATTAGAAGAAATAATGACAGAAAACTTTCCCTACCTGGTGAAAGAAATAGACTTATAAGTTCAGGAAGTGCACAGATCCCCATACAAGAGGAATCCAAAGAGGACCACACCAAGACACATCATAAATAAAATGCTGAGGACAAAGAGAGAATATTAAAAGCAGCAAGAGAAAAACAGTTAGTTACCTACAAGGGAACACCCATACGACTGTCAGCTGATTTCTCAGCAGAAACTATGCAGGCCAGAAGGGAGTGGCAAGAAATATTCAAAGTGATGAGTAGCAAGAACCTACAACCAAGATTACTCTACCCAGCAAAGCTATCATTCAGAGTTGAAGGTCAGATAAAGAGCTTCACAGACAAGAAAAAGCTAAAGGAGTTCATCACCACCAAACCAGGATTACATGAAATGCTGAAGGGTATTCTTTAAGAAGAGGAAGAAGAAGAAAAAGGTAAAGATAAAAATTATGAACAACAAAATGACATCAAATACATACCTACCAACAAGTGAATCTAAAAATCAAGTGAATAAAAAATCTGAAGAACAGAATGGACTGGTGAATATAATAGAATCAGGGACATAGAAAGGGAGTGGACTGATGATTCTCAGGGGAAGCAGGTGTGAGGGGTGCGGGAAGAGATTGGACAAAAATCTTACTCCCATGGATGAAGACAGTGGCGGGGGATAAGGGCATGGGGTGGGGTGGGGAATCAGGTGGAGAGGAGCTATGCGGGGGGGGGGGGGGGGCAGGAATAGGAACACCTGTAATAATCTGAACAATAAAGATTAAAAAAAAAAAAGAATACCCTTCAGCATTTCATATAATACTGGTTTGGCAATGATGAACTCCTTTGGCTTTTTCTTATCTGTGAAGCTCTTTATCTGTGAAGCTCTTTATCTGACCTTCAATTCTGAATGATAACTTTGTTGGGTAGAGTAATCTTGGTTGTAGGTTCTTGCTACTCATCACTTTGAATATTTCTTGCCACTCCCATCTGGCCTGCATAGTTTCTGTAGAGAAATCAGCTGACAATCATATGGGTACTCCCTTGTAGGTAACTAACTGTTTTTCTCTTGCTGCTTTTAATATTCTCTCTTTGTCCTCAGCATTTTATTTATGATGTGTCTTGGTGTGGTCCTCTTTGAATTCCTTTGGTTTGGGGTTCTCTGCACTTCCTGGACTTGTAGATCTATTTCTTTCACCAGGTAGGGGAAGCTTTCTGTCATTATTCCTTCAAATAGGTTTTCAATATCTTGCTCTCTCTCTTTTTCTGGCACCCCCATAATTTGAATGTTGATACGCCTGAAGTTGTCCCAGAGGCTCCTTATACTATCTTCATATTTTTGGATTATTTTTTCTTTTTGCTTTTCTGGTTGGGTGTTTTTTGCTTCTTTGTATTTCAAATCTTTGACTCGATTCTTGGGATCCTCTAGTCTGCTGTTGGATCTTTGTATATTAGTCTTTATTTCAGTCATTGTATGCTTAATTTCTAGTTGGTCCCTTTTCATATCCTCGAGGGTCTCACTAAATTTCTTAGAGATTTCTAGAAGATTATTGAGTAACCTTATAACCGTGGTTTTGAACTCTATATCCAGTCATTTGCTTTCCTCCATTTCTTTCATTTGTGACCTGTTTCTTTGTCTCTGCATTTTGGCTGCTTTCCTGAGTTGATAGAGTGGCTTTGTGTGCTAGGTGTCCTATAGGGCTCAGTGGCTCAGCCTCCCTAATTACCTGAGGTGGACACTCTTGGTGCACCCCTTTGTGAGCTGTGTGCAGTCTTGTTGTAGTTAAGCCTTGATTGTTGTTGGTATCACTGGGAGGAATTGACCTCTAGGCCAATTGGCTGTGAGGATCTCTACAATGGGAGAACTTCTGTGCTGGAGACACCCTTATGGGGCAAGACTTCCTTCAGTGGGGCTTTGGTGCTCACTGAGTCTGCCCCCTGAGTGTGTCTCTTATGGATGTGAAGAGTTGTAATATGGATGGTCTCACTCTGACTACTGGGTACACTGGCTCTTGGATCTCCAAGGAGGTGCAAAGTCAGCCACTGCCTGAGGCCACCCAGCAGGAGCTACAGAGAGATCTGCAGATTCCTCCTCTTTGTTTGAGATTTGGAGGTACCCAGATGAGGCCCAGCTGTGAAGCAATGTAAGCTTCTATCCAGATTTGGGCCTTCTTTTGGAGGCTCTGGGGCTCTCTGACCCAACTGCAGTGTGTTAGGTTTTAAATTGAAAAATGCCAGGCCATTCATACGCAAAAGCCTCTGCGCACAGCTTGGGTGGGGTTGTAAATTGGGTGGAGCGGGTTCTCAGGGAATCACCAGGGTGGAGCAAACAGCAATGGCTGACTGTCAGCCCTGCCCCAAAGATGCCCCTGGGTCTCTGTGTCCTGAGGCACCATGCAGGAACAATGATCGCTGCGAGCACTTCTGAGAGAAAGCTTCCCTCGTGTTCTGGCCTGATGCCAGACAGTCCAGTTTCTCCCTGTATGAATCTGGGTTCCCAGCGTCTCACCTGGAACTGAAGTTCAGAGCAGTCGGGAGCATGTATCTCCCTCCCCATTGAAAAAGACAACAGCATAATCAGTTGCCGGCCCCTTTCCATGCACCTCTCCATACCTCATCACTTCACTTCCACAGCTCCACGCCTCCTCCCAGTCTCTGTGTGCTTTTCTCTTTCCTTCAGGTTGTATAATTTCCACTTAGCCAGCCTTCCCATGTTTCTGGATGATATCTGTTTTGTCTTTTAGTTGTAGTTTTGAAGTGATTGTTTGAGGTAGCAAGTTCAGGTGTTTACCTATGCTGCCATCTTGGTTCCTCTCCTGATGTTATTTTTGATGCTGGCTAGTATTTATTTAATCTTCTGACTAAACTTTCATAGAATCTTTTATGAAAGTTAATTTCATCAGTAGACAAAAATACCACAGTCTTACCAGGAGCAAACGAGGTAGAATATTATTTTATTTGATTTGCAAGAAGATGCCAAGAATGGCAGAGTTTAAAGTTACCAAAGAAGGTAACTTTAAGGTTAGTAATGTTAGATCCAGCTCCATTAGGCTAACTTCTCTAGACCAATCCCCAGCACCTAGTATAGTGTCACATAAAAGAGTCAACCTCATTGACTTGAAGGAAAACATTTTTTTTATGAAGATTTGAACTTTTACTGATGACAGCTTTTAAAATATATGCTAAATATTTTTTTCACTCTAGGATGCTTTTTTAAAAAGCTTTTACTTCAGAAAATGAAAGCATGTATAGAAAGAATATTTCCCCCCATATTATTTCTAAGATTAACTGCTTCTACAGATATTTCTTGCATTCCATGTTGTTAGATCTTTGATTGTTCTCTCTAAAGTGCCTTATCACAATTATGGCTCTGTACTATTACTTTTGGAGCTTTGTAAGTAATAATTCTTAGTTCTAAAGATAATAATTTTAAAGAAGTTACTTTGTTTTTAATGCATCAAATTTAAATGATGTGATTATTTTCATATTATTTGACTTTATTGACAATGTTCTATTTTACTTGTCCTGTATCTTATGTTGCTTTTCACTCTCTCTCTCTGGTGGTTTATATCATATGTCAATGATTAAGCCCACTAATTCTCTACTATATAACGCTGGACATCTTTGATACAGCAACTTATTCTTTGTAGTTATGGAGATGTATACAAAACTGTATTCTAAAACTCCACAATGGGGCTATGAACGGGGACAAATGGATGGGCAAATAGTTTTGTTTCGCATATTAAGTCATAGTGCTTGATTAATTTTTTAAAGTTAAAGATTACACATGGTATATACCTGTACCATAGTGATGCTTATTTTGATAATTAGAAAATATTTTATATATCATGAAAATTGAAATGAAAATAAATTTGTTAAAAGCAAAAAAAAAGAATAAAATGGCAACAAATAAGTACCTACTCTATCTAATAAAGAGGGAATATGCTAATTGACCCTCACACCATCTCAAAGATGGCGCCCACAGTCAATAAGGAGGGAATATGCTAATTGACTGCCACGCCCTCAAAGATGGCGGTGCCCACACCCACAAGATGGTGGTGCCCAGCCCCCTCAACCCCAGAAGGCAAGCCTTGTATGGCGGCTTCCCAGCTTCCCAGGGCTGCCTGAGCCTCAGGTAACCAGGGCCGGCTGAGGCTTGCACTGCCAGCAGTGGCAGCAGCAGAGGTGTGATGGGGCATTGCCTTACCCTGATCACCGGGTCGCCTTCCACTCCTGAGGGCTCCCAGACTGTGAGAGGGGGCAGGCTGGGCTGAGGGATGCCCCCTCCAGTGCATGAATTTTCATGCACCGGGCCTCTAGTCAATAATAAGCTTAAATGTAAATGGATTAAATGCTCCAATAAAAAGACATAGGGTAGCTGAATGAATAAGAAAACATGACCCATATATATGATGTCTACAAGAGACCCACCTTAGAACAAATGACCTACACATACTGAAAGTGAGAGGATGGAAAACAATTTTTTCAGGCAAATGGAAATGAAAAAAAAAAGCTGGGGTAGCAATACTTATAACTAACAAAATAGACCTCAAAATGAAAGTCATAACAAAAGATAAGGAAGGCCACTTCATAATACTACAGGGATCAATACAACAAGAGGCTATAATTCTGATACATATAAACCCAATACAGGAGCATCTATATATGTAAAAGCCTAAGCAACTGTTATGACTGAACGACCAGAACTACTGAAATGACTGGTAGACCAGTCACTATGAGGGAGAAGGAAAGACCCTATAGTAAATGTTAAGTAATAAATGCATAAGGGATGATGGAGTTTAAAAATCATTATATGGCAATCATATGGTAATTTGATTCTAGCAAGAGCCATCAAAGTACTGTAAGGAACAGGATACTTAAAAAATGTCAAATAATCTCTCCACAGGTTAGTTATTTATTACAAAGGGGAAAATAGTAACTTTACAGTAGAGAAACTTAAAGGACATGTCTAGGACTTGGTGATCAAAGTTAACATCACTAATATGGGAACAAGCCACAATATCCTGCCAATAGGATCAATGAGAACACAGCGTCTTCTGGGGTATTCCTGCCATCCATGCATAACCTGAAGCTAATGAAGTATCAGACAAACCCAAATTGAGGGACATTCTGCAAAATAACTGGCCCCAACTCTTCAAAATGTCAAAGTTGAGAGGACAAAAAAAGACTAGACTGATCCAGATGAAAGAAGGCTAAAGAGACATGACAGCTGAAATGCAACAGGTGACCCTGGATAGGATTCTGGACCTGAAAAATATTTATTGCAGAGGACAAATAAGACAATGGGTGAAATCTGAATAGTCTGTTGGCTGAATAACAGTGTTTTATCAGGGTCAATTTCCTGATTTTTATGCATTTGCATTGTGGTTATGTAAGAAAATGTCTTTGATTTTTACTTTTTTTAAATTGATTTTTTTTAGAAAGAAAGGAAGAGAGAAGGATAGACAGATAGAAACATTGAGAGAGAAACATCGTCAATCAATTGGCTGCCTCCTGCACACCCCCTACTGGGAATTGAGCCGGCAACCAGGGTTTATTATGGGTCAACGCTCAACCACTGAGACACACCGGCAGCCGTGCTTAAACTTTTTTTTTTTTTAATTTTCAAACAAATAAAAGAAGTCACTGTTTAAAGATTTCAGACAGCAGCTTGTTAGCATAATATTCTGCTACAGTGTTTCCTCTAATTCTTCTTAATATGAACCTCTACTTAATGACAGCAATTTCCAAGATATCAGGAAACTCATTTATTTGGTGTCCATTTTTAATAGGGATACTTGAGAAGCTTAAAAAAAAAAACACACAACTCTTTCTTTCCATGATATTCTGAAATTATGGACTACGAGTCTGAATGTTAGAGTGTGTTGGTTCTTCCTTACTGTGTTTAACAAGATATTGTAAGAGATAAGTTCAGGCAAGAGCATACCGGTTTGCAAGCAGAAATGAAAAGGAATAAGAGTCCAGAAGTGGGGCCTTGAAAGATTGGAGTAGACAGTGAACCCCAAAAGCAGGAAAAAAGACTGAAAAGGCTTTGAGAAACAAAGATACACTAAGATATTTCAGTTAATCAGAGGAATTCAGCACTATTTCAAATAACAGTTTAAAGGCTTTCATGTGGCTTCACTGTAACTTCCATGAAGTTGAAAGAGAGAGGCAGGCATGGAGTAAAGAAATAAAGAAATAAATTAAAGCCCTGGCCTGTGTAACTCAGTTGGTTGAGTGTCCTCCTGTGCACTGAGACATCACTAGTTAGATTCCTAGTCAGGGCACATGCCCTGGTTGCAGGTTGTGGGCTCAGTCCCAAGTAGGGGACGTGCAGGAGGCAGCTGATTGATGTTTCTCTCTCTTTCCCTCTCCCTTCCTCTCTCTCTAAAATCAATTTTTTAAAAAAAAACATTAAAAAAGAGAAAGAAATGGAAAAGGGGGAATGGGAAACACGACCAAGTCATGTCCAAAGCAATTATGGAATCCTGGTAGATGTACATTATGAAGACTCCCTTTCCTGGAAAGTTCCTAGATTAAATCCAATTTTGTTCTTTAGAAAAAATTATCTTGTCATTGTTCTCTTTATTCCTTGGTTCTGCCCTCTGGCAAATCCTTTTTCAGCCATTGTTCTCCTTGGCTATAGTGAAGTGGGAAGCATGCCCACAATGGGAATAACCCAGCTATTCCTAATTTTTTGCTAGTGTCCTGTGTTCCAGTTCTTTCAGTTGGTACTCTGCAAATGCAAGGTACAGGTCAGCTTTATGTCCAGCATGATCTGGTTTTACTCTCTGATTTACACTGAGTGGCCAGATTATTATGATCTCTGAACGCATAATAATCTGGCCACTCAGTGTAGGACTTCATATAGCTTCTATATATATATTAGAGGCCCAGTGCATGAATTCGTGCATGGGTGGGGGAAGGGAGGGGACATAGGGCCAAGGGGAAGGGACATAGGTGGTTGGCCAGCCTGCCTGCTGGTCAAACTCCTGGTCAAGGGGACAATTTGCATATTAGCCTTTTATTATAGAGGATATACATTGAATGGGCAGATTATTATGCATTCAGAGATCATAATAATCTGGCCACTCAGTGTAGGACTTCATATAGCTTCTTTCAGCCAAATCACAAAGCTAATATGCAACCATATCCATTCTCTGTGGCCCACTATTGTAAAGTGTATATTGAAAAATAAACTCAAATGGTTACACGTAAAATATCTACATTGATAGGAGAAATATAACATGGTGGTTAAAAGCATGAATTGCAGTCAGACAGCCCTGGGTTCAAATCTCAGCTCTGCTACCTATAACACATAACTTAATTTTGGGCAAGTTATTTAACTCCTGTATTAGTTTTCTCACCTGTAAAATGGGGATGTTGTGAGGATTAAATAATAAAAATTTAAGTGAAGTGCTTAGTGCATGATAACTACCAGTTATTAAGTACTGTAGATTTTTTAATTTAAATTCTTTATTATTTAAAGTATTACTATGTCTCCATTTCCCCCCATTGACCACTCCCTGGCTACTCCCAATTCCCTAGATTTTTCTTTAATATATATCTTTTTCTAGTTACCAAATAAAGCAAAAATTAAATTTGAGTTTATGGTTAGGATATGTATTATAACTATCTTTATTGTCAAGATGGGAAAATGTTTTTCAAAAGATTAAATCATTCCATTTTTTTCATTTTTTTAAAAGGTGAGTTCTCTAATTTTGTGATAATTTATTTTAATATTTTTGTTTGCTTGTGTTGTTTTTTTTGTTGTTGTTGTTGTTAATTTTCACCAGAGTATATTTTTCTATTGTTTTTCTTTTTCTTTTTCTTTTTCTTTTCTTTTTTTAGGAAGAGAAGAAGAGGGAAAGACAGAGAGAAACATCAATGTGAGAGAAACACATCTATTGGTTGCCTTCTGCAACCAAGGTATGTGCCCTTAACCAAAATCAAACCCAGAACCCTTTGGTCCACAGGCTGACACTCTATCCGCTGAGCCAAACCGGCTAGGACCATTTTAATTTTGTATCAAACTATTGGGGTTAGTATTGGGTCAGGGCTGATCCTGTATTGTAGATGCAAGAAATTCAGTCATTGTACATGCCATAATGAATGTTAAAGCAAACACAGAGGCTTCATTGGCCTTAGAGAGTGGGAGGGAAGGGGTTGTAGAAAACACACAAATGTAAATGCCATTCTCCTAACACCTGAATTCCAGAAGTGAAACTGGAGGGATGAACTGTCCATATTAGGAAATAACTGATTGTTTGATGACCACAGTGTTAAACTAAGTATTTTGCCCTCCTCCCCGCCCCCGAAAGTGAGCCGGGCAGTGGACGGGGATGGGGGTAAGGAGAAGCATGGAAGGGAATTTGTCAGGAAGATATTATTATTACAGGTCAGTTAGTTTTATATCCACTCTATTCTCTTCCAATATAATCTCAGGGCAGTTATAAGCACTCTAAAATCAAATTTTCACCTTAATTGGAGAGACTGAAAACAACCAGCTTAGTTTTTAACAATGAAATTTCTGAATCAGAATCCCAAATGAGGTTATATGTTAATTCCTGAAATTGCAGCAGGGTTAAAAACATATGTTAATATTGGTTTGAATCAATCAAAGCATTCAACATGTGCCCTTGCTATAAAGTAGTAAATGAGGGCCTGGGATATAAACAACCTTTTCAACCTCTCTGGCACTGAATATATTTCACCTTAATAAAATATCAGGAACTCCCATTTTACATGCACACACACACACACACACACACACACACACACACACACACACATATTCAATTTCCTTTAGTTAAAAATCAGGGATAAAACAGCATTAAGCTTCAATAGGAACATAGCTGTGTGGCATGTGCTATGTGGGGGCAATAAAGACACTATGAGCCAGGGACCAAACCGCCTCAGACCTAACAGAAGCAAGTGCTCCCACCCTGTATTTAAGAAACTTTTTTCCACTTAAGGGCTCCCAGGACACTTTGCATCCTCTGAGCTCATATTTTCAAATACTTGCGTGGTATCTCCATAACTTCTCTAGGCTTTTCTCTTAAAATTGACGTAGTTTTGTGTTTTGTTTTATGTGTGTGGTGTTGTGTTTTTTTTTAACTCAGAGAAGACAAAGTTTTTTCATATTACCATCCTTGTTAACTCAACATTCAGAGTTGGTGCGTGAAAGTAACGGTTTTTGTTGTTGTTGTTGTTGTTAATTATTGTTTAAAGTATTACATATGTCTCCTTTTTCCCCCATTGACCCCTCCCCGGCCATCCCCACCCCCCAGAGCAAGCTCACTCGGCCCCAATGTCCTGTCCATTGGTTATGCTAATATGCATGCATACAAGTCCTTTGGTTGCTCTCTTATACACCACCTTGCCCTCTCCTGCCTTCCCTCTGAGGTTTGACAGTCTAGTAGGTGTTTCTCCATCCCTGGATCTATTTTTTGTTCATCAGTTTATGATATTCCACAAATGAGTGAGATCATGTGATATTTATCTTTCTCTGACTGGCTTATTTTGCTTAGCATAATGCTCTCCAGGTCCATCCATGCTGTTGCAAATGGTAAAAGTTCCTTGTTTTTTATAACAGTGTAGTATTCCATTGTGTAGATGTACCACAGTTTTTTGATCCACTCATCTGCTGATGGGCACTTAGGCTGTTTCCAAATCTTAGCTATTGTGAATTGTGCCATGAATATAGGGGTGCATATGTCCTTTTTTGATTGGTGTTTCAGAAGTAACGGTTTTTGAAGGATGTGAAGCCCCTGGGCATGTGAGGTGTCTGTGGAGACATTTGTAGCAATGTGTCCCCATGATTCTTCCAGCTAACCAAGCTTATTGCTCAGGCACCCTCTCCTTAGTCTCACCAGCACTTGTTACAAGTCTGGTTTATAACAGCTCTGTCAGATGGGCCAGACAGATGGCTCCCAAAGAGCCCCAACTAGAGGCACAAACCTGTGCAGATGTCTTGCTCTGGGACAAAAGGCTTGCACTGCCTCCTGCTCCCTTTTGTCCTGGCAGTCTGTAGGAGAGCTGAGTGCTGGGTCCACCACAGAAATCTGGGTGGAGCTTTGCAAAGACAGCTTTTAATTAAATATCAAGGACAGTGAAATGATCCAATGTTTTCAAAGATGAGCCACTTTGAGATTGGCCTTTTTACTTGCCTTAGAGGTCTGACCTTTTATATTCCCAGGTGAAGGAAAGAGTAATATAGTCAAGGTAGTTCTCAGAATGTTGGCAAATCTCAGAGTCATGGAATTGGAAAGGACCTTTGCAGTGAGAGCAGCTACCTACAGGGGAATGTTGGCTGCCTACTACCAGGAGGCCCCAGGATTGACTAGCTTGTGGAGACTGACACGTCATGTAACTCAAGACATCAGACACCAAATACCAATTGCCTGATTCAAAATTTGAAAGAAAGGGCCCAGGAGTTAGTCTGATGTGCGTATCTCCCCTCCTCCCTGTAGGAAGTGGGCCTCTGTGATCCCTCTCCAGCATAGTCCACTTTTGATGGAAACTGTTGCTGAATTCCCCCAGAGCAAACAGAATGTAGGGAGGAAGGAAGAGGAGGTAAGAGCAAGGAACTGTGGACATGGGCCAGCATCAGGGTGGAAACCAACCCTTCCCCGCCAAGCACCTGCGTCAACTAGACAGGGGAAGGTAGATGCAACTAGAAAAGCCCTCAGCCCAATTTTTCAAATGGCCCAATGGGAAACAACAAGACCTAGGTGAAGTATGAGGAAACAGGTTACCTCATAGTACTCAACCAATGAGGAACCCGAGGAGGGACTGAATAAATCGGCTGTGTTCGCTACCCAAGGTGTGCCAGTACAATTGAAGAGACACCCACTCTCAAGAATGTATTAAAAGTCTCATTTTTGCCATTCTTCGGTCTCCGAGTCCATTATTTGAATTCGGACAGGTGAGCATTTCTCACACTTTTCCCATCCCCCAGGAAAATACACAGGACACTGAAAGAGGTCCTCTCAGGAATGTGTAGACTTGATACACCCCCTTTCAGGCTCCCCTTTGGTTTGTCATATTTTTTCTTTACCCTGCTAATACCATTTGGTCAGCATAGTTACAGAAGCTAATTGAGGCTCCCTGAGGCTAAACCTTAATCTATGGACAAGAAGAAACCATACTTATCAGGCTACATTATATATATATATATAAAATTTAATAAGTCTTTATTGTTCAGATTATTATAATTGTTTCTCCTTTTTCCCCCATAGCTCCCCTCCACCTGGTTCCCACCCCACCCTCTGCCCTTACCTCCCTGCCATTGTCCTCATCCAAAGGTGTACAATTTTTGTCCAGTCTCTTCCTGCACCCCCCCATACCCCTTTCCCCCTGAGAATTATCAGTCCACTCCCTTTCTATGCCCCTGATTCTATTATATTCACCAGTATATTCTGTTCCTCAGATTTTTAATTCACTTGATTTTTAGGTTCATTTGTTGATAGATATGTGTTGGTTGTTCATAATTTTTATCTTTACCTTTTTCTTCTTCCTCTTCTTAAAGAATACCTTTCAGCATTTCATATAATACTGGTTTGGTGGTGATGAACTCCTTTAGCTTTTTCTTATCTGTGAAGCACTTTATCTGACCTTCCATTCTGAATGATAACTTTGTTGGGTAGAGTAATCTTGGTTGTAGGTTCTTGCTATTCATCACTTTGAATATTTCTTGCCACTCCCTTCTGGCCTGCATAGTTTCTGCCGAGAAATCAGCTGACAGTCGTATAGGTGCTCCCTTGTAGGTAATTAACTGTTTTTCTCTTGCTGCTTTTAAGATTCTCTCTTTGTCTTTTGCTCTTGGCATTTTAATGATGATGTGTCTTGGTGTGGTCCTCTTTGGATTCCTTTTGTTTGGGGTTCTGTGCGCTTCCTGGATTTGTAAGTCTATTTCTTTCACCAGGTGGGGGAAGTTTTCAGTCATTATTTTTTCAAATAGGTTTTCAGTATCTTGCTCTCTCTCTTTTTCTGGCAACCCCATAATTCTGATGTTGGTACGCTTGAAGTTGTCCCAGAGGCTTCTTACACTATCTTCAAATTGTTGGATTCTATTTTCTTTTTGCTTTTCTGATTGAGTGTATTTTGCTTCTTTGTATTTCAAATCTTTGATTTGGTTCTTGTGTTCCTCTAGTCTGCTGTTGGGTCTCTGTATAATATTTTTTATTTCAGCCAGTGTATTTTTAATTTCTAGTTGGTCCTTTTTCATATCCTTGAGGGTCTCGCTAAATTTATTGGCCTTTTCTAGGAAATTCTTGGAAAACCCTAGAACCATGGTTTTGAATTCTATATCCAGTAGTTTGTTTTCCTCCATTTCTTTCATTTGTAATCTGTTTTGTCTCTGCATTTTCGCTGCTTCCCTGAGTTGGTAGAGTAGCTTTGTGTGGTAGGTGTCCTCTAGGGCCCAATGGGTCGGCCTCCCCAGTTACCTGAGGTGGACACTCTTGGTGTACCCCTTTGTGGACTGTGTGCTCAGCCTTGTTGTAGTTAAGTCTTGATTGTTGTTTTGTATCACTGGGAGGAACTGACCTCCAGGCCAATTGGCTGTGAGGATCAGCTGTGTCTATGCTGGGAACACTTCTGTGCTGGAGACACTCTTATGAGACAAGACTTGCAAAATTGCCAAAGCCTCTGTGCTCAGCTTGGATGGGGAGGAGTTTCAGGGCAGAGCAGACAGCCTTGGTTTTCAGTCAGCCCTGCCCTATGAGGCCCCTGGGTCTCAGTGTCCCTCGATGATCACTGCAAGTACCTCTGAGAGAAAGCCACCCTCGAGTTTCGCCTGCTGCCAGACATTCCAGTTTCTCCCCGAATGAGTCGGGGTTCCCAGAAACTTGCTCAGAACTGGAGTTCAACACAGTCAGGAACTTCTGTCTCCCTCCCACTTGAGAAAGCCAGCCACACACTCAGCCTCCCGTGCATTCAGCAGCCAGTCCTCTCTGCGCACTTGCGTGCCTCCAGACCTCTGCCTTCCGCAGCTCCCGAGTCTCAGTGTGCTTTCTTTTTCCTGACAGTACAGATTCCCCTTGAATGAGTCTGGTTTCCCAGCATCTAGCCCGGGACTGGAGTTCAGTGCAGTCAGGAGTTTCCTTCTCCCTCCTGCTTTAGAAAGCCAGCCACGCACTCAGCCACCCGGCGCACTCAGCCACCCGTCCTCTCCATGTGTGATTCTCCATACCTCAGCCTTTTGTAGCTCCTCTGAGTCTCAATGTGCTTTCCTCTTTTCTTCTAGTTGTAGAATTTCCACTCAGCCAGCTTTCTTGTGGTTCTGGATGGTGTCCGTTTTGTCTTTTAATTGTAGTTTTGATATTGTTGTACGAGGCAGCAGTTTAGGTGTTACCTATGCCACCATCTTGGTTTCTCTCTCACAATTCCATTTTTAATTATTTAAGGAAACTCCATACTGTTTTCCATAATGGGTGCACCTGTCTGCATTCCCACCAGCAGTGTACCGAGGGTTCCCTTTTCTCCACATCCTTGCCAACACTTGTCATTTGCTGATTTGTTGGTGGTAGCCATTGTGACAGGTGTGAGGTGATACCTCATGGTCATTTTAATTTGCATCTCTCTGATGATCAGTGACTTTGAGCATTTTTTCATATGTCTCTTGTCCTTTTGTATATCTGCTTTGGAAAAATGTCTATGTCCTCTGCACATTTTTAAAAAATATTTTTAATTGATTTCAGAGAGGAAAGGAGAGGAAGAGAGAGATAGAAACATCAACAATGAGAGAGAATAATTGATTGGCTGCCTCCTGCACACCCCACACTGGAATTGAGCTCACAGCCCAGGCATGTGCCCTTGACCGGAATCGAACCTGGGACCCTTCAGTCCACAAGGTTGGTGCTCTATCCACTGAGCAAAATCTGCTAGGGCTGCCCAATTTTTAATTGGACTGTTTGTCTTCCTTTTGTTGAGTTGCATGAGTTCCTTATATTCTTTTGGATATTAACCCTTTATTAGATGTATTATTCCCAAATATGTTCTCACATACAGTAGGCTGCCTTTTCGTTTTGTTGGTGGTTTCTTTTGCAATCTAGATGCTTTTTATTTTAATGTAGTCCCATTTGTTTATTTTCTCCTTAGTTTCCTTTGCCCTAGGAGATATATCTGTAAACATATTGATATGAAAGATGTCTGAGATTTTGCTGTCTATGATTTCTTCTAGGATTTTTATAGTTTCATGACTTACATTTAAGTCTTTTATCAATTTTGAGTTTAATCTTGGATATGGTTGGTGGCCTCGTTTTATTTTTTTGCATGTATTTCTCCAATTTTCCCAGCACCATTTATTGATGAGACTGTCTTGACTCCATTGAATGTTCTTGCCTCCTTTGTCAAATGTTAATTGAGTGTAATGGTTTGAGTCTATTTCTGGGGTCTCTGTTCTGTTCCATTGATCTATATACTTGTTCTTGTGCCAGTATCAGGCTGTTTTGAGTACAGTGGATTTGTACTATAATTTGATATCTGATATTGTGAACCCTCCAACTTTGTTCTTCTTTCTCAAGATTGCTGCAGCTATTTGGGGTCTTTTTTGGTTCTGTATAAATTTTTGGAGTATTTGTTCTAGATCTGTGAAAAATGTTGGTATTTTAATAGAGATTGCATTGAATCACTTAGGGTAGTATGCACATTTTATTGATGTCAATTCTACCAACCCATGAACATGGTATATCCTTTCACTTGTTTATATCTTCTTCTATCTCCTTTTTTAACGTCCTGTAGTTTTCTGAGTACAAGTGTTTTACCTCCTTGCTTAGTTTTTTGGGTTTTTGTTTGCAATGGTAAATGGGATTGTGTGTTTAGTTTCTCTTTCTGAGAATTCATTGTTGGTGTATAAAAAGCCATAGATATTTGGGGGTTGATTTTGTATCCTGATACACTGCCAAATTCATTTATTAAATCTGGTGGTTATTTGGTGGAGTCCTTAGGGTTTTCTATGTACAATATCATGTCATCTGTGCATAATGAGAGTTTTACTTCCTCTTTTCTAATTTGGATGGCTTTAATTTCTTCTTCTTGTCTGACAGCTGTGGCTAGGACTTCCAGTGCTATGTTGAATAAGAGTGGTGAAAGCGGACAACCCTGTCTTGCTCATGTTCTTAGGGGAAATGATTTAATTTTTGCCCATTGAGCATGATGTTTGCTGAAGGTTTGGCATATATGACCTTTATTATGTTGAGGTATGATCTTTTTATACCCACTTTGTTGAGAGTTTGTATCAAAAATGGGTGTTGAATTTTGTTGAATGCTTTTTTTGCATCTATTGATATGATCATATGAGTTTTATCTTTCAGTTTGTTTATGTGATGTATCATGTTTATTGATTTGCGAATATTGTACCAGCCTTGAACCCCTGGAATAAATCCCACTTGGTCATGGTGTATGATCTTTTTAATATATTGTTGGATATAATTTGCTAATATTTTGTTGAGGATTTTAGCATCTATGTTCATCAGGGATATTGGCCTGTAATATCTTTCTTTGTGGTTTTGGAATTAGAATAATGCTGGCCTCATAAAAAGCACTTGGAAGTTTCTTTCCTCTTGGAATTTTTGGAACAGTTTGAGGAGTATCGGTATTAGTTCCTCTTTGAATGTTTGGTAAAACTCCCCTATGAAGATCCAGCAGTGGGGGCAACCGCTGAGACCCTGACCCTCCGCACCCAGAGAAGACTAGCAGCGCAGTACCCCCAGCCTCTTACTGTTGTCGAAAGTGGGAGCCTGTGCTTAAATGAGAAATAAGGTCTCACTGGAGACATTCAAGCAAAAGTTGGACAACTACTTTTCCAGAACAGAACAGAAACTCAAGCATCAGAAAAGGTAACTAATAAAGGTACCAAAAGAATATGGCTGCACAAATTCCAGAATCTGATAAAACAGTTTAAAGAATTTCTTGGAGTCTACAATAAACTTACAGAAACCTGCTTTTTGGACTGTGTTAAAGACTTCACAACAAGAGAAGTAAAACCTGAAGAGACCTCCTGTTTAGAACATTGCTAACAGAAATATTTAAAAATGATGCAAAGGAATATCATATTCAACAGAATGAAGCCCTGGCAGCCAAAGCAGGACTCCTTGGCCAGCCATGATGGAGACATCCTGATGGGTGGACTTTCCCTGAAAGGTTGACAATGGCTTTGCACTGGAAGTGAGGATTCATCTGATATAATCCTCTGAAAGCAGTAGCCACCATGTTTACCATCTGTCATGACTGTTTGGCAAATGGAAACCACTGGGGAAACAAAGTTGCTATTTACCAGGGATAATCAAAATAGAAGGTCTTATTGTCCAATCAAAATAGTTAGATGCAACATTTGTTGAGGCCTTATAATTCAGGAGCTTAGTCACTTGATTAGAAAAATAAACCATTGTTTCTTCAATTGTGACTGTTAATTTTAAAGCACAATATGTGTTCAATCATGAATGAGATAGAAAAATTTTATTTCTAAAAGTTAAATAAATGGAAATATCACTGTGCAAACAAACGAACAAAGAAAAATTCCCCTATGAAGCCATCTGGATCACGGTTTTTGTTTGCAGGGAGTTTTTGTGTGTGTGTGTGTGTGTGTGTGTTTTAATTTCTACTTCTATTTCATCAGTTATTATTTGCCTATTCAGGTTTTCTGATTCTTCCTGATTCAGTTTTGGTAGAGTGTATTTTTTTAGGAATTTGTCCATTTCGTTCATATTGTCCAGCTTGTTGGCATATAGTTTTTCATAGTATTTTTTTCTACAATCCTTTGTATTTCTTTGGTGTCAGATGTTACATCACCATTTTCATTTCTGATACTATTTATTTGTGTCCTCACTCTGTTTCTTGAGGAGTCTGGCTTAATGCTCATCAATGTTGTTTACCTTTTCAAAGAACCAGCTCTTGGTTTCATTGATTTTTTTTGTATTTTTTTTTTTTTTTTTAGTCTCTATTTCATTTATTTCTGCTGTAATCTTTATTATTTCCTTCCTTCAACTTACTCTGGGCTTTTCTTGTTGTTCTCTTTCTAATTCTTTAAGTTATAGGGTTAAATAGTTTATTATTAATTTTTTTTTTTTTTTGAGGTAGGTCTGTAGTGCTATGAACTCCCCTCTCAGGACTGCTTTTGCTGTGTCCCAGAGATGTGGGGTTGTTGTGTGCTCATTATCATTTGTTACCAGGAATTTTCTGATTTCTTTGTTGATCTCATTAGTAATGTATTCATTGTTTAATAACATGCTATTTAGCCTCCATGTGTTTGAATGTTTTTACTGTAGTTGATTTCTAATTTCATTCCACTGTGATCTGAGAAAGTTCTTGATATGATTTCAATCTTCTTAAACTTGTAGGGACTTGTTTTGTGTCCTAACATGTGGTCTATCTTTGTGAATGACCCATGTGCATTGGAGAAGAATGTGTATTCTGCATCTTTGGTGTGAAATGTTCTCTAAATGCCAGTTAAATCCATCTGATCCAGTGTCCTTTAGGGTCACTTTTCCTTATCAATTTTTTGTCTGGAAGATCAATCCAGTGAAGTCAGAGGGTTGTTAAAGTCTCCTACTATGACTGTATTGTTGTCGATCTCTCCCTTAAAGTCCTCTAGAATTTTAAAAGTATATTTAGGTGCTCCTATATTGGGTGCAAATATGCTTACAGAGTTATATCCTCTTGTTGGATTGATCCCTTTAGTATTATATAGAGGCCTTTTTAAAAAATATATTTTTATTTACTTCAGAGAGGAAGGGAGAGGGAGAGAGAGAGAGAAACATCAATGATGAGAGAGAATCATTTATTGGCTGCCTCCTGCATGCCCCACACTGGGGATTGAGTCTGCCACCCCCAAAGGCATGTGCCCTTGACCAGAATTGAACCTGGGACCCTTTAGTCCACAGGCCAATGCTCTATCCACTGAGCCAAACCATCTAGGGCATATAGTGACCTTGATTGTCTCTTATGATGGCCTTCATTTTGAAGTCCATTTTGTCAGATATCAATATTGCTACCCCAGCTTTTTAATTTTGTTTCCATTTGCATGGAAACTTTTTTTCAATCCCTTCACTCTCATCCTGTATGAGTCTTTTGTCCTGAGGTAGGTCTCTTGTAGACAGCATATATATGGGTCATGATTTCTTATCCATTCAGCTACCGTATGTCTTTTGATTGATGCATTTAATCCATTTACATTTAAAATTATTGCCATTTTTATTCTGTATGCCTCCATTTCTTCTTCTCATTACAGCAGTCCCTTTAGCATTTCTTGCAATGTTGGTTTGGTGCTGATAAATCCCTTTAGCTTTTTTTTTGTTTGTCTGGAAAGCTCTTTATTTAACCATCTATTTTGAATGATTGCCTTGCTGGATATAGTAATCTTGGTTTCAGAACTTTGCTTTTTATTCCCTTGAATACTTCATGCCATTTCTTCTGGCCTATAGAGTTTCTAATATGAAATCAGCAACAGCCTTATGGGAGCTCCATTGTAGGTAACAAATTGCTTTTCTCTTGCTGCCTTTAAGATTCTCTCTCTGTCTTTAATTGTTGGCATTTTAAGTATGATGTGTCTGGGCATGGGTCTGTTTGGTTCTTATGCTTGCGACTCTCTGTGCCTCCTGGACTTGTGTGACTTTTTCCTTCACCAGGTTAGGGAAGTTTTCTGCCATTTTTTCTTCAAACAGTTCTCTATTCCTTACTCACTTTTTTCTCCTTCTGGCACTCTTATTATGTGAATATTGTTATATTTCATGTTGTCCCACAGCTCCCTTAAACTGTCCTCCTGTTTTGTAATTTTTTTTTTTCTTTTTGGTTCTCCGATTTTTTTTTCTACCCTGTCTTCTAATTCACTGATATGATCTTTGGCTTCCCCTAATCTGTTGTGTCCTCCTTCCAATGTGTTCTCTGCACCCCCCCCCATTGTGTTCTTTATTAGTTCTATGTCATTCTTTATTTCATAGTTACTATATCTTTTCTCATGCTGTTGAACATCTTTACCATCATTATTCTGAACTCTGTACCAGATAAATTTCTTATCTCCATTTTGTTTATCTCTTCTTCTGGGGAAATCTCTTCTTTCTTTCTTTCTTTCTTTCTTTCTTTCTTTCTTTCTTTCTTTTTCTTTTTGTCTCCCCATTTTGGTTGCCTGTTTGGGGTTGTGTCTATGTATTTGGTAGATCTGCTATGACTCCCCATCTCTACTGTAAGACAATGTCAGACTCTTTTTCTGATTGGCCCCGAGTACCCTGTTTGGAGCTATCAGCAATACACAGCTTGTGACTCCCTCTGCTGGGGCTGAGTGTCTTTGGAAAGAACCAAGATGTGCACTAGGATCTGCTTTTCCTAGCTCCAGGCCTGTAAGGAGATTAGGCAAAGACTCAAAGCCTCCAGAGATCCACCTCTGCCTTCAGTCTGATTTTATCTCATCTTCCAACAGGGTGGGGCAACTGCCTTCTCCCCAAGCAAAAAGTGCCCGAATAGCAAAGGTCTGCAGAGAAAGATGTCCTCCACAGCATGAGGGAATGACTTAGCACAGGACTCTGAGGTGCCTGCTCTCCAAGCTCCACCCCCAGAGGCCCCAGCCCTAGACTCTCCTCACAGAGCACCAGTTCACTCTGCCCTCCCTCTGCCAGAGCCCAAGGTGAATGGCTGCACACAAAATTTTGCATGTTGGCCCTTTAAGAGAGTGCCTGCATTTCCAGCCATCTCTAGCTGTCAGATAGCAACAGTGCTGTTTTTTACAGCCATATGTTCTGTGGCCACCTTTCTCAGTTTCAGTTCTGTGGGCTGGGGAGCCCAGCTTGGGGTTTAGACCCCAAGGTTCTCAGTGGGAGCTCCCCACAGCTAAGACTTCCTACCAGTCTGTACTTCCTAACAGTCTCTATGCAGTCTCAACTTTCCATCCCTGGTTTTCAGTGTTCTCTCCAGCTAGTCTTCAGTTGATTTTTTTCAGGGTGTTTTTTTTCTATATTTTATTTGTAATTCCAGTTTGGTCCTGGGAGTATGTCAGTGTAGCTTCTACTTACTTCACTGCCATTTTTAAGACCTGCAAATATTACTTTTACTGAACAAGTTGAAATGTGTTTCATTTCAACAGAGACAATGTGTATGATTATCCTTGTTATAAATAAGAAAAACTATGTATGATAAATCTGATGGGGGAACTTAAGGTAACATATGCCAATTATATGATGATGATGATGCATTGCAGTTCTCTTCTTTAGGTGCTCAGTGGCTCCAAGAAGTACACCCAAAGAAAACCAGCCCAATAGATGCAAATAAATGTCTTGAGTATCAGTTATCTTTGATTTCAAAACAAATCATCTCAAAACTTACTGGTTTAACTTTAAAACAATAAACATTATTTGTCACTGTTCTGTGGGTTCTCAGGAGGTTTCTATTGTTCTGAGCCAGCCTAGCTGAGCCTAGATCCATGGTCAGCAAACTGTGGCTTGCGAGCCACATGCAGCTCTTTGGCCCCTTGAGTGTGGCTCTTCCACAAAATACCACGGCCTGGGTGAGTCTATTTTGAAGAAGTGGCGTTAGAAGAAGTTTAAGTTTAAAAAATTTGGCTCTCAAAAGAAATTTCAATCGTTGTACTGTTGATATTTGGCTCTGTTGACTGATGAGTTTGCCAACCACTGGCCTAGATGATCTACAGTGGCCTGGTTCACATACCTGGTGGTTGGCAGGCTAGCTGATCAAAGGGGCCACACTCATCTGGCGGTTGGTTAGTCAGATGGGATGGTGGCCACATGTGTCTCATCATCCATCAGGTTAGCAGAAGTTTTTCACAAGGTGGTGTAAGAGTTCCCAGTAGTGTGAGAGAGCAAGTCATAAAGAGAGCAAGCACTTTTTAAGATTTTCCTCATATCAGATTTGCTAATATCCCATAGAACAAGCCAAGTAACATGGCCAAGCCTAGATTCAGAGAATGGAGAAATAGATTCAACCTCTTGATGGAAAAAACTGAAAAATATAGTAAGTCCACACTTAATGTTGTTAATAGGTTCTGTGACTTTAAGCAAAACAACATATAACTAAATCAATTTTACCATAAGCTAATTGATATAAACAGGAGTTAAGTTCCCACAGCACCTCAACAACATTATAATGAAATGTTATTCAGACTTGCTGTACTATGGCTATTCTGTTTAATCTACCATACCTTGGAAGCCAAAGTAGAGAGATTAAATTATATTCCTTGTGACCAGAATGGGTGTCCCTTCATAGAAACATATTTCTATGAAGGGGGTGGGGGCTCTTCTGCTTTAACTACTGAGTTCATCTAGTAAGGCTGCTCTCTTGGGTCTTCTATTATACTTTAGGCAAAGATAAAACTAGAGGTAGGCAGAAGCTTGGGCTCTGTAGACTACATGAAGAAATTTAGGTCTGGATCCCAAGAGCAATGGGAAGACATAGAACATTTTAGGAATGAGGGCGATAAGATTACTTGGACTGTATTGAGAACAGTAATTCTACAAGCTTTGCTAGGAAGGGGAATAGTGAAATAAGGCTTAAGTCACAGAATATGGGGTGAAGGGACAGGTGTTATTTTTATTATTTTTTAAAAATAGTTTATTGCTTTTTAGAAAGAGAGGGAGAGGAAGAAACATTGATGTGAAAGTGTAATATCAATCACTGCCTCCTGCACACCCCCGATAGGGTATGAAGCCCTCAACACCAGCATGTGCCCTGATTGGGATTCGAACCTGGAACTTTCGTGCACAGGACAATGCCCAACAAACTGAGCTACACAGGTCAAGGCCAGGTATTTTATTTGGAGTTGGGTTTTTGTTTGTTTGTTTGTTGTTTTTTCAGCAAAAGATGGTTTAAAGTAGAGCTTGTTTGAATACTGATGAAAGGACCCAATATTGTAAAAGGTTAAAGGAAAAGCCCAGAGAATTGGGAAGAGAAACTTCAGCATACATGGGAGTTGCCTAAAAACAAAAAATTTATCATATAATAAAATTGATATTTTTGTCATATAGTTCTATTGACTTTAACATGTGTAAATCCATATAACTGTTAACAAAATCAGGGTACAGAAGAGTTCTGTTATAACCCTAAGTTGTTGGGTGCAGCAATACTTTCTTTTTATTCCATTGGGATCAGCTTCTTGATAGTATTTCCTGGGTCAATAAATGATATCATTATTCTACCAGTTACTTGGGACAAAAACCTTGGCATCATCCTTGACTCTTTTCTAACCTGTGCATCCTGATGGCTTTATTTTCAAAACACACCTAGAATCTCCTTACCACCCCATTGCTGTCATCTAGTTCAGGCTACCATCATCTTCTGTCAAGACTAGTGCTTCCACGCTCCCCGCCCCATTCACAGTCTATTCTCCACACAACAGAATTATCCTTTCAGACACTTAAGTCTGATCAAGTTACTCTTATGCTAAAAACTCTCAAGTGAGTTCAGTAGTAACAATCCAAAGACATCATCATGGCCTACAAGATGATTGGGCCCCTGGCTATCTCTCTGATTTCATCTCCTACCACTCTCCCCGTCACTCTCTATCAATTATAGTGGTCTCCTTGCTATTCCTATAGCATGTCAAGCATATTCCTGCCTCAGATCATTTGAATTTTCTGTCACCTCTGTCTGAAACACTCTTTCCTTAGCTGTCCACAAGGCTCACTCCCATCAAGTCAATTCTAGTTTCTGCTTAAATTCCCTTACCAATGAGTTCTTCTCAAACATTTAAAATATCAGCTACCTGACACCACTGTCAAACTTTACCATGCTTTGTTCATATTCTTAGCACATATCCCTTCATAGCAGATATATATTTGTTTCTCTGTCTTCCTATACTTTAGGACCGTGGTCGGCAAACTGCAGCTCGCAAGCCACATGCGGCTCTTTGGTCCCTTGAGTGTGGCTCTTCCACAAAATACCACGGCCTGGGCGAGTCTATTTTGAAGAAGTGGCGTTAGAAGAAGTTTAAGTTTAAAAAATTTGGCTCTCAAAAGAAATTTCAATCGTTGTACTGTTGATATTTGGCTCTGTTGACTAATTAGTTTGCTGACCACTGCTTTAGGACAAGGAACTTTTTTGTTTAATACTCAACAAGCACCTAAATGCCTTGCCTGGCATATAGTGGGAGTTCAGTGAAACTACTTCCGTGAATAAATTATAGGAAGAAAGGACAGGATGGGAATACATGTAGATTTCTAGATTTTAGGGCATTCTACATTTTCAGTTACTTATATGTACAGTAAGATAATCAGAGGAAGGGGTACAGTAAGTGTTGGGTTAGAAATCTGCAGAGATAGTGGAGATCAAGTTAACTAGAAAAATATAATGAAATTTCCAGGCACTGTTCACAGTCCATTTAAGGTTGAAATTATTAACTTAGTGATGCCAATCTGTTCAGCAGGACAATTTTCTATGATAAGGCATAGGCATGGAGAAGCATTTAGTACATCCAGGGTAGAGGACTTAGTTGAGGATAAAGGAGTGGTGGGCAGGCTTAAGGATAAATAAGAGCAGGATTGTAATGCTGTAGCATTGAATCTAAGATGGAGAAGGAGGGAAGTGAAGAGTGAAGCTTAAGTACAGGTTTTCAACAGATTGGCAGTCCTGATAAAGTGAAAAAAGAAACCAGTTATGGTGAACTTCTTTTTTCTTGTTAATCCTCCCCTGAGGATATATTCTTTTCCTTGGGTTTTTAGAGAGAATGGAAGGGAGAGGGCGAGGGGGGGGGGAGGGGGAGGGAGATGACCGGTTCCGATAATCGAGCCCACGACCCTTGTGTGTGTTTGGGGGGAAGGGGAGGAGAGGGAGGGGGCACGTCCAACCACTGAGCCACACCTGTCAGGGATTTGGTGAAGTTCTTGAGCAATCAAGGTAAAAGGATATCAGGCTGTGGTTGAACAGGGGGATGTTCCAATTATTGATTCCTGACGTAATAGCGTTTCTGGTGATAAGGTCCAGGTTTTTTACTGGGTTGGGAGGCTGATATAAACCGCTAGAGATGACGCACGGATGTTAAATGGGTTGTACACATTGGCTGTGAAATTATCAAGGTGGGAAACAGAAGAGAATGTAAGGGGCTGGATGCACAAATAAGCAGATGCTCTTGACAGAGGCGGTTACGTGGGTGGAGAGTCCTGAGAATAAGCGTCGGAGAAGTAACGGTTTTTACGAGGTGACAGTGTTCGGCACATAATCCCACCTTTGGAACCTGGGAAGTGAGAATACTAATCCATGTGAGGAGGTTCCAAGGGATGCCTCAAAGGACAGCCAGGTCTCAGTACACGGAGTGGAGCTCAAGAGAAAAGTTGATCTGAAAGCGGGAATCTCAGAGGAAGACCGAAAGGGGACCGAAGCAACAGAAAACACTGACACTCCTTGTCCTTTATGTACCTTCCTCCCAACCTGGGCCCGCGCCACACCAGCTTTCACAACCCAGAAAATGCGCAGAGAAAACTGCAGATATACGGTTCTTTTTCAACTCCCCGCGGAAGTGCTCTCAGAGGCTCTCTCCGGTACCAGCGCTTTCCCATTGGCAGCAGCTTCCGCCAGCTCCGACCCGCTTCCGCTCACGTCTTAGTTGGGCGGAGCCTTCCTTAAAAGCCACTTCCGTCTGACTCCGCCCCCTCAATCCCTTTTTTGGCGGCTTCTGTCTTTAGGCCGCATCCCATCCAGTACGTTCCCGCCCTTCCCGCCCGGGGCCGACAGGCGGGCCCCTTGGCACCGCTTCCGGTGCGGGCCCCGCCCCGGCTGTGGCCCTGGCTGCGGACCAGTCTGAGACGCTGCCGCCGCGCCGTGGCCATAGCCGATGCCTCCTCCTCCGCTGCGGGTCCTGGAGCGCCCGGCATAGGTAAGCCGCGCGGACCCGGGTCTCTCAGCCGTGCGGGAGCAAGGGCGGTAGCAGGTGGGACGGAGTGATGAAAGGGAGGCAGGTGTGCTGGGATAGACGTGACGGCGCCAGCCGGAGGAGCGCGGGGGGCTGCGGGGCTGCGTAGGAAAAGTGAGAGTGCTGGGAAGAGACCGGAGACGCCCAGCGCCCATTAGGGTGATTGGAGGTAAAGGGATGAGCCGAGTAAAGGCCCACAGGAACTGAGGAGGCGAGATAGGTGGGATTGGGCGATCAGAGAAGAGTCAGCGGATTGGCTGCGAAGGCTTGGTAGAAGTAAAAGTGTTAGGGCTGGGGTGGGGGCAATAAAGAACCGGGGTGGGGGAGTAACCAGGGAGGGAGTTATGGTGCTTGAAGGGGACCGAGGCTGGAGAGATCAGGGGCGAAGGCAGAGGGAATGGTTCAAAGCGAGGCTGTGTTCAAAGCTGCGAACAGTCCGTTGCTTCGGGTGGTCCGGGAACTTTAGGGGAAATGGGGGAGGGGGCCGTGTGAAAGGATGAAGTGGCTTAGATATCTGAGACAAGTTTCTAAATGTAGGTAGGTGGTATTGTTGCTTGGACCCACTGGCTGCTTAGGAACGGGAAAAGGGGCTTTTGGGGGGTGGTGTGTATTGAGTTGTAGAAATGAATAATTTCATTCTTACTAAAGAGGCTGTGAGAGACATCCTCCTCTGCTGGGAACAGCATACAGAAAAGACGGTGCCACCAGAAGCAGTTTGTTCAGTGACTGGCAGGACTTGGTTGAAAAAATTCCTGCTCGTGATTGTAACGATTATAAATAAATTTTAAATGGCCAACGAATTCTTTCTTTCATTCTTTTGTTTAATTTTCTTTGATGCAAATTGTTTTTATTTTAAATGAACACCTTGGCTAACTGGATTTAATGTGGGTGTAAATCTTTTTTCTGCTTTGTTACACTATAAAAAGGGCTTAAAGCAGAATAAAATTATGCTACAGGCATAACACACTTTATAAGGGCTAAGAGAGAATTATTTTATGTTACAGGCCTAACACTTTCTAAGGGCTAAGAGAGAATTAAAGGTAGTGGGAGGCAAGTTTGAATTTGACTCTTAGAATACAAAAGGCAAAAGCAGTGCTTCTAAGATAAACAGAAAATTCGGCTTATCTCTATTTTTTGCCTAGCTTTAAAAATTAGACCTTTTTTTCTCTAACCCATTAAAATATTTATAAATGCAAGCAGTTTTTATTGCTAGGGATGTGATTACTTCCCCATGAATTTTTGAAGATGCTAGGCATTTAGTTTTTTTTAACCTTTCCACCCAATCCTAAAACAACGGAACAATGTATATATCAAGTCCCAACTTGTTCAGTGCATTCTCCTTTCATGTGATGATAACATTGTACGCCATATTGCAAGCCCTGTTCACCTAAATTTTGCCCAGGCATAGTAGTAATCCCCATTCAGTTATGGATCCTTGCCGCCGAAACAACTCAAGTGACTATTATTGGGGTAGGAACTTGTAGAGAAGGGACTGGGGAGTGAGAGGAAGAGAGCCTGTGAAAGGGGTGTGATTTGGGGACTGATTGGTAAGAATGCAGATGAATCAGCCCCCAGAATACTTTTGACCTAAAAGCCTTTTCTTTTTGTATTTGTCACAGAATGTAGTAGAAGTGAATCAGAAAGAAAGGGGATGTGAAGCATTTACTTGGCTGTTTATAAATAAGAACCATTAACTTCTTTATATAATATTGATATTTGTTTTAAATTGACTAACTTTAAAATCCCCAGAGGAATTCTTCCGTTGGTTCTTGCCTCCTTTGCGGGGGAGAGGCATACATTCTTTTGTTGTTGAAGTTGGATACTTTTTGAGGCTATAATGTCCAGTTGGCATGGCCTAGTCCACTTGTACAGCAGGCTGGCAGTTTGATTTGGAAAATTTGAAAAGTTTAGATTCAAGAGCAGTTTGCTAATTCTTCTTTTCTATGGAAAGAAATCGTTCTGTCTGCCTGATAGCTCTGTGTCTAACTTGGATGATAATTTTTTTCTCTAATGGGCCTGAGAACATAAGCAGTATTTTCTCTTTTGTAAGCAAGCCCTTTTTATCCTTTATTATTATGGTTTTCACACACACAACCTTTTTGCTGTTGTTAATCTTCACCTGAGGATATTTTTTCCATTGATTTGTAGAGAAAGTGGAAAGGAGAGAGGGGAAGAGGGAGGGAGAGATAAAGAAAGAAACATTGATGTGAGAGAAACACATAGATTAGTTGCCTCTTGTACACACCCCAATCAGGGCTGGGGATCAAATGAATCTGAGACCCTTGAGTGTGTGTCCCGATGCTCTAACCACTGAGCACACCGGCCAGGGTGGTAAACACAACCTTTGTACAGTGCGAACCAGTTGCCTTTCCAGTAATAAACAAGATTAATGTTTTGTGATGCTGAAGGAGAGAGATCAGAACACAGATGTTTATAGACTTGATTTTGTCTGGATTTACTTCTTTTTAAACCTGCAGTACATCACTATTGAGATTCATCCCATATTCCCCTCTTAAATTCTGTTCTTCTTCTTCACACCCACCCACCCCTGAAACTCCCACCACTCATTCATCTTAAAATTCAGGTTTAGGAGCATATGTTTAGTGTTCAGAACTCATACCCCTTACTGGAGAAAAGAAAGCCTTTTATACCTGTTTTACATAGTTGTGTTTTTTTTCCCCCCTTTTTTCTCCTTCTTTGTGGTTTCTATTAATCACTTAAGGTTTAGACCCAGTGTGCCTGCTGGGCTGTGCCCAGGTTCAGAGCCATGCCAGTCGGTGGGTGAAGCACTTGAGGCCCTGATGGAACCGCTGCAGCAGCAGCCACCGCAGCAGCAGCCACCAAACCTAGCTTCTCTGGGGATGGATGCCAGAGAGAAGCAGGGACAGCAGATAAGAGAAGCCCAGTTCTTATTTGCCCAGAAGCTGGTCACACAGACTCTCCTTTCTGCCACACCTGGGCGGCCTTCTGGCAGCCCTTCCCAGGGTCCCTTAGCCAAAGTTCCTCCAGCCACAGCAATGACCCGAGTTTTTGAACGGAGCAACGCAAACTCAGAGCCTAAGGAAGAGGAGGGAGGCTTGGAAGATGAGGATGGGGATGATGACATTGTAGAGGTTGCTGAGAAAGAGGCCCAAGCTGCTTCAGAATATTTCCATGGGCAGAAAGTTGTTCGCCAAGACCCCAGAGTGGCACCCAAATCTGGTCTCCTTCCAGCACCAGGGTTCCCACCACATGGACAGCAAGCTCAAGAAGACCATACCAAAGATGCTGCCAAGGCCCCACCTTCAGTCTCTACAGCTGGGCAGCCAGGCTTGAATCAGGATGAGCATCTCAAGCAGGTCAGTCTTTCTGGGGTGGGGGTCATTTGTTCTTCCTAAAGGCTAGTCAGAGAGGGGTACTGGACTGTCAGGGCCAAGGGTCTGTGCCAGTCTATGCCTTCTCACCCTACTTCAGTGACTAGTAGCCTAGGCATGATCTGACTCAATTTTTTCGTCATACTTGTTTTCTTGATTAAAGCAAAGAAATGTGTAAGTTACTGCTCATATAGATTGTTCCAAGTTTGAAGTAAAAGAATATCAATAGAATCTTTTTTTTTAAAGGAAGGATAAGGTTGCAACACTTAAGAGGGATATCTAAAAATGAGATGCATAACTCTAATTACAGTTTTTCTAGTAATAATGTAAAAGAACAATCTTGCCTAAGATAGTCTCTTAGCTCCAGGCTAACCCAGGATCATGCTCTTTTGTGTGTGTTTGTTTTTTTTGGGGGGGGATCATGATCTTAAAGGACAGTTTTGTTGTTTTGCCGCTAAATGTAGCTGATAAGAAGAACTTGCATTGTGTATGTTTTCTAACAAAGAGCCTTGTAGACAAAGATTTCATTTCACAGGAAAGGGCAGACATCAAAATTCCCATTTTAGCCAAGGCTAGCTTGTGATTTTTAAACATAGCTGAGCATTAGTATCATCAAGGGAGCTTTAAAAAATATATAGCCCTAGCCGGTTTAGCTCAGTGGATAGAGTGTTGACCTGCAGACTCAAGGGTCCCGGGTTCAATTCTGGTCAAGGGCACACGCCCAGGTTGCAGGCTCGATTCCCAGTATGGGGCGTGCAGGAGGCAGCCAATCAATGATTCTCTCTCACCATTGATGTTTCTATCTCTCTCTCCCTCTCCTTTCCTCTCTGATACCAATAAAAATATTTAAAAAAAAATATATATATATATATAGATTGCAGGGTCCTAATGAATTATATCTGGAGGTGGAGCCTATGGAATCTGTTCTCAACCAAGCCTTTGATTCTAGTTCCTCTTTTCTTTCTGACCTTCAAAGCAATTTTCCCTCTCCCAAAGAATGGGAGCAAAGTTAAGTTGTTCCAGGTAAAGTGACTTATTGGTGCTTAGGCAGGGAGCTCATGATAAAGCTAGTAATATCTGCATATTCCCCATAAGCACATACTCTTCATGTGGTCCAGTGGTTTAGAAATCAGTTTTGAAAAGCTGTGCATTTTTATTGATTTCAGAGAGGAAGAGAGAGAGAGAAACATCAATGATGAGAGAGAATCATTGATTGGTTGCCTCCTGCGTTGAGCCCAAAACCCAAGCATGTGCCCTGACTGGGAATTGAACCATGACCTCCTGGTTCATAGGTCGACACTCCACCCCGGAGCCACGCTGGCTAGGACTCTACATCTCTCTGAACCTGTGTCTTCTCACAGATTTTTTAATTTTTTAGTGGCTTAAAAGGGAAATTTTACTGTAATCACTGGTTGTGAAATGGCAATCATACGCCCTTATGAAAAATTTACAGAAGTTATCAAGCTTACTTGCTAACAGAGAGATATTTAAATATTTTGTGAATTTACTTGCCAACAGAAGAAAAAAAAGAAGGGGAGTAAAGGCATTTTATGGCTCCATGTTTTCATTCTCCTGTTGACATACCTTTTCTCTTGTGTGATCCAGTGCTGAATTCATTGGTAAAGAAGTGCCACATTGTGAAAGGGTGACTGAACTTAAGCAGAAGAGAGTGCAGAATGTACCAGGGAACATTAGCACATCCTGACAGGTCTAACGCATGAAAGATGGCACCTTCTTTGTTAATTGAAAAGAAATGTAAAATGAGAGAGAGGACAAGAAAGTGTTAATAAAAGGTTTCTGGCCTTTCTCTCTTCTCTTTCCTGACTTATGACAGCACACTGTCATGTTTTACAGACTTGAATTTTCATGTGTTATTCTGATACTGTCTGTAGGGAGCCTAGAATGGGCTACTGGAGAGAGTCTATACTGAAAGTTCTTTCAAGCGAAGGACTTCTATCAGGCCTGCTGTGGGAATAGGAGGACAGGAGTATGTCGTGAGGATTAACTGAGCTAGCATGTGGTTGGTAGTAGTGCTCCTGGGGCTCTTTTTTTATTTTAAATCCTCACCAGAGTATATTTTCCCCATTAATTGTTTTTAGAGAGTGGAAGGGGGGAAGAGAAACATCAGTGTGAGAGAGACTCATTGATTGGTTGCCTCCTATTGGCACCGCTACTGGGGCCAGGGATTGAGCCTGCAACTGAAGTACGTGCCCTTAACTGGGAATCAAACCCTTTTGTCAGCAGGCCAACGCTTTAAATACTGAACAACCAGCCTGGGTTCCAGGTGCTCTTCAATGCAATCAGTGCCACCTCTGCTGATTTTGTACAGACCTGCTCTGAGGGAAGATGCTGAGACACGTAGAGGTTTTCCCTCAGATCTCCAAGGAGGTAGTGACAGAGATAGGACAAGGATCAGAAAAGCCAGCTTCCACGATAGCAGCAACCTGGCCGCAAGCCCAGACCTGCCTCCCAGCTGATTGCTCTGGTTTAGCAAAACATCTGTGAGTTGCTGGCAGCCCCCACACTGCTGGGTGGTTGGCAGGGTTCCATGCTGGCTGATGAGTCAGCTCATAGTGGTATCCTGCCCTGACAGCACTGGGAAAGTTCAGGCCAGAACAGCTGGGCTGCCCCTGCCTTGGCAGCAGGCCAGCCTTTGCATGTGTGCAGTTGTTCTTAGAAAGTGCAGCCGCGTGCGAGGAACAAGTGGAGCTCCAGAGCCTGTCTGTCTTCAGGAAGTGCGGCAGGTGTTGAGGTCAAGCCATTAGAACTTTGAAAAAAAGAGACTCTTCAGAACTGGCGTGTGCGTGCACACTTGTGCACTGAATGGCAGACACCCAGCGCTGTTTTCTAAACAGCAGTAGCCCACAGCTCAGTGCTCAGAGGGACTGGCTGTTGGCTCCTGAAACTCTGAGTTCATTTTAAGTCTCTGATGCATACTCACTAATTATAGACTGCCTGGTAGAGCACTGCCAAAATGTTTTATAAATGCCAGCTTAGCCGAGGCCTAATCTCGCCCCCTGAATTTACCTTCCCCCTGGATTTGGAGATTAGGAATTGGGTAACAGTGACTTAAAACCTTAAACGTGTACCTTTTTATCCTGAATTTAGTTTTACCCAATCAAGTTGGTCTGTGCCCTCCTTCTTTTTCTGATCCTGCTTTTGAAGCAGTAAACAATGTGGGGATTTAAAAACCTTTTTTAAGTTGTGCTTTGAAAGAGGGGCTAAAAAGATAGTATTGGGAGAGCCTATGGAAACCATTAGGATCCACGAGACTAGTTTTTTTTAAGTATTCAAAGTCTTTTGTTTCTTAAGCAGTTACTTAGTAGAGAACAGAAATAAAGGATCTCTTGCTCCAGTGATTATTACAAAGATTGACACAAATAATCTTATTGTTAATGTGCTGCAGTGTTCATTTTGTTCTTTTATACACAACAAACTTTTAGAGAGGCTTCTCTGGGCCAGGCCTGTGCTTCATGGACTAAGGCATGCTTCTCCTCAAGGATCTCATCATGGTCTAGCAGAGGCAGTGTGGGAACCTCAAGAGGGGTTGGGTTTTGGGTTGCAACAATTTCACTCTTTCTTGAAGCCCAACTGCTCAATCTGGGCTATGCTACAGATACTTTAATTTTTAAAATAAATTTTTATTTTTTAAATATGTTTTTATTGATTTTAGAGAAAGAGAGGAAAGGAGAGAAACATCAATGAAATCTCTTTTTTTAGAGCATGTGAAGTCAAAATAATTTAATGAATTCTCTTTGAAAAAACTTTTAGAAAAATAATTGCTTCTCAAGCCTGGATCCTTAGAAAGAGTGTAGGATTCTCTGGCACCAGAGTGTTGGCAAGATGAATAATGCCACTGAGCCAGGGTGCTAAAGCCAATCAGATTTCCGTGGGCAGTGTAAATAATTGTAAAACAAGTCAAGAGACAAAGAGCTGAGTGGCTCTTCTCTCAAGGGAGATCAGAAGAGCCCTGTCAGCATACAACTGACTGTGGGGGGGGGGGGGGGGGTATTCCTGGCCTTCTTAGGGTTGATTTTCTGTCCTCCTGAAAAGAGGGTAGTACAGGCTTTGTTTGTCTTAAGCCCATTAGTGGAGCCAAATTTCCAAAGGGAGCACAGACTCACTCCCATAGAATAGAAACATGAGTGATGGCTTGATAGGCATGTGGGAGCCAGAGTGCATGAGTCTGATTTTCTGCATACTTTTGGCAGTCACTTCAGTTACTGAGTGTAGAGGGAAAAAAGGATGACTGACTGCTTGGTCTCCAGAACCTGTTACAAAGAGTTCCTCTAAGTAGTAAGGTGTGTTCTCTTAGGTTCAGCCTGCTTTTCTTGGTGCATACTGCAATGCATGTCTTTGGAACGTTAGATGCTTTTTGTAAAGATTGTGCCAACTATTGCCTGGAAAAAAGTAAAGTCAAAGCTTTCCCCACTTTCTTTGTAGGATTATCTTGCCTGCCCTAGCATCTAGAATCACAGTGAATCCATCTAGGTCAGTGATTTTCAATTGAAGGTGATTCCCCACCTCTTCCTGACTCCGGGGTTGTTTGGCAATGTCAGGAATATGTTTGGTTATCATTACTGGGACGAGGTTGGGATTGGGGGATGTGCCACTCGCCAATGGTGGCTAGAGATCAGGGATAGTATTAAGCAGCCTACAATACACAGGAAAGTCTCCTACAACCAAGAATTATCTGGTCCAAAATGTCCCAAAGAATGGTAATCCTCTCCCACCATAATCAGGGATTGATTTTAAAGATATTACACAGATGTGGTGTATTTGTTTTGATTTATTTTATTATCTCCCTTCCTCCCAAGGTATTGCAAGCAACTAAAAGCCATCTTCCTATAAACACAAATTATAATTTCTCTTTATATTTGCTAATACCCAAGCCATTTATCTGTACCCTCTCAGAGTCATTTCATATTTTCCTAAAATTTCTTCTGTATTGGATCCATTTAGACTTTTCCCCCAAGAGTTCAAAATTATCTGGAATCAGACATTTGCATGTATGTTTTTCATTAAGCTCTAGATCCTGTGTTAAAAAAATAAAGATATTCCAAAGGTGGAAGAAGAATATGAGTGTAGCCCTAGCCCCTTTGGCTCAGTGGATAGATGTCAGCTGTGGACTGAAGGGTTGTGGGTTTGATTTTGGTCAAGGGCACGTACTTTGGATGCAGGCTTGATTTCCCAGCCCTGGTTGGGATGAGTGTGGAAGGCAACCAATGGATTTGTCTCTCTCACATTGATGTTACTCTCTCTCAGTCTCTCCCCCTCCCTTCCACTCTCTAAAACATCAATGGGAAAATATCCTCGGGTGAGGATTAACAGAGAGAGAGAGAGAGAGAGAAAATGAGAGAATATGAGTGTGAGAGATATTTTTAAAATGAATGCTATCATACAAAAGTTAGGTTGAATTGTCATTAGCATCTGAATACTTTTTGGAGCTATAACTTTTCAATCTTTATTACCTTTGTAGATTAGAAGCTCCGTAAATCCTAGACACTACTCTAAAACAACTTTTTTTCTACAGCTGTGACCAAATTCTAATATTCTAGAGTTCTCTGAAACATTTTAGGATTGTATGAGCTGAATCCATTGCACTTTTGTAGCTGCTTCTTCAATATTAAAATAGGATGTGTGCATATTTCTTCTTTAGGTAGAGGTAAACTTTATTTATATTAAAGTCTTATAAATACAAGATCGGTGATTTGGGTCCTAATTCTTGCACCCATGTCCCAAATCTCATGCTTTCTTAATTTTTAGGGACTTGCTCTACTAGTGAACCTCCATTTCCCTGACTCTTTGGACTAAATCTCTTCTGAAGCCCTTTCCACATTCACAAATGTTCTACTATTTCCCAAATTAAAAAACAACAACAACAACTCCTTAATAAATCTGCCTGATTTGATTGTTCTAAGGAAATGAGAGGTCACTTAAAAATCTTTTCCTTCCAGCTTGTTCTATAGTCCTGTCTACCCATTCCTCATAACAAAGCTTCTCAGAGGAATTGCTTGCACTCCTTACCTTCACTTTATCACCTCCTACTCCTCAACATTCTTCAGTCTGGACTCTCCCAGGTCCCTGAAGTTACTCTTCAAAAGGCTGCCTAATGACCACCATGTTGGTAAGCCCAGCCTGCCCTCACTTCATTTGATCTCTCAGCATTATCAGATATAGTCGACCCCTCTCCTTAAAATATTCCCTTTTGCTTTCTAGAGCCCCTCTGTTAGCTTATTTTCTTTTTCTTCCCTTATCTCTTTCTTTTTCATCTGACCTAGAACGCCTAAGTTCCCCAGGACTCAGTCTTAAACTCCCTTCTTTTTATGTTCCTCCGGGGCAATTTCTTTCACTTTCATGGCTTTAAATACTAGTCTGCAAGCCTTTGATTCCTGACACATTGTTTGAGCCCATGTTCCAATGTATATATTCCCACCTATTTTATTTATTTATTTATTTTTAATATTTTTATAGATTTCAGAGAGGAAGGGAGAAAGAGAAAGAGCTAGAAACATCAATGATGCGAGAGAATCATTGATCGGCTGCCTCCTGCGCGTCCTCTACTGGGGATCGAGCCTGCAACCTAGGCATGTGCCCTGACCAGGAATCAAACTGTGACCTGCTGGTTCATAGGTCAACGATCAACCGCTGAGCCCCACTGGCCAGGCCCCACCTGTTTTCTTGACATTCCACTTAGATGTTTTATTGGCATCTCAAGTTTGACACATAAAAAATTGAACACTTGGTTTCCAACTTACTCCCCCTTTATTTTTCTTCTCTGAATATACATTTCTATTGAGTTGGTCATTCATATCAGAAAACTTAGCATTTACTATCTTTCATACCTCTTAACTCTGTTATTCCATCTGATGATGTTCAATCCATCACCAAGTCTTACAATTGTTCCATTTAAATAACTAAAATCCTGCCACTTTTTTGTCCCTGCTGTCACCTACCTAATCCAAGCTATCTACCTACTGCTATAGATATCAACTAGTTTGTCTTCCCTCTCCCTTCTAATTGTAAAGGCCCCAAATCTGCATAATCTGATCCCTGCCTGCTTCTCCAGCCTTATTTTTGTCAATGTCCGAACATATCACTGTGCTCCAACTACCCTGGCCTTTGTATATGCTACTCCTTCTGCCTAGAACACTCCTCCAGCCTCTTACCCAGTCCTTAGTTCTCACTTTAACATCACTTTCTCACTTCCTGTCAAGATGGCCAGATATGTACATGCCATACTGGCATCTTCCCACAACCATCTCAAATTACAAATAAACTGTAGAATAACCATCATTTCAGAACTGCGTGAAATCTAGCTGAGTAGAAGTCCTACAACAAGGGATTTAAAGAAGAAGCCACATCGAGACTGGTAGGAGGGGCGGAAATGCAAGAAATGGGCTGGTTTCACATCCATGTGTGGTGGATGAAAATTGGGAGGTATATCTTGGCTGAAGGGGTATCCCCTGAGGAGCAAAGGTCCCAGCCCCACACCACTTCCCAAGCCCAGAGTTCCAGTGCTGGGAAGAGAAGTCCCCATAACTTCTGGCTGTAAAAGTCAGTGGGAATTAAAGCTAAGTGAGACAGAGGGCTGCTGGAGTCCCAGACAGTCCCTTTAATTTTTTTAAAAATTGGTTTTAGAGAGAGGAAGGGAGAAAGAGAGAGAAACATTGATTGGTTGCTTTCCATACTTGCCCTGACTGGGGACTGAACTCACCACCTTTTGGTGTATAGGACAGTACTCCAACCAACTGAGCAATACCAGCCAGGGCGAATGTTCCTCTTAAAGGGTCTGCACATGGACTTACTCTGACTCACTCTTTCTGAACTCCAGTGCTGGGATAGCAGCTTAAAAGGCACCAGGGACATATGGGGAGGAACTGAAGTGTTTGGCATCAGGATGAGAGTTGTGGGGAGGCAGCTTTCTCCAAGACAAAAGTAGTGGCAGAGGCCATTGTTTCTTTGATGAGTCCTTCTCCCACAGAGGTGTTAAGCAGGCACCATATCTGAGTCTCCTCAACCTGGCTATCACTGTTTGCCCTGGTGAATCCCTGAGACCCTGCCCCACCAAATTTGTGGGCCCACCCAAGTTTTTTCCACTGCCTTTTCCATATGAGTTACTCATCTTGGCTTGCACTTCACGCTTTCCTAAAATCTCTCAAGCGAGTAGCATCTAGCCACACTGTGCCCTGTACCTCTCACTAAGTAAGTGTCCCAGGCCCAGCACTAGCAGCAGCCAGCCATATTTTGTGGCTTGGCCTCTCCTGGGCACCTCCAAGCCCAGCACAAGTGGCAGCCATTTAAAGATCACTTTGTAGCGCAAGCCTGGTGGCCCTGGGCAGAATACAGGCAGTGGATAACCTTGGACTGCAACTCCTGGAGGATCCCAGAGCCAGCCAGTGCACCCATTGGACAGCTTCAGACCATGTCAAAACACTGCTTGACCGCCTTCACAGTGACACACTCAAGGGGTGGACTTAAGTGGGCACCACAGCCCCTCTGAAGTAAGTCCTACTCTGTGGAGCAGGCCTCTGCACAGTTGATCTTCCATGATGGTCAGTGGTCACAGATAGTCCTTGCAGCAGATTGGCCTGGGGATGGCTGTGCCATTGGACCCTACAGGACACCTATTACATTAGGCGAAGTCCAGGGAATATAGCAGCTCTATCTAATACATAGAAACAAACACAGGGAAGTTGCCAAAATGAGGAAAAAAAGAAACACATCCCAAATGAAAGAACAGAACAAAACTTCAAGAAAAGAACCAAACCAAGTGGAGACCAGCAATCTACCACATTCAGAGTTCTAAACACTGGTTATAGGAATGTTCAATGAATTTAAAGGAAGAGTACTTGAACTTAGAACTTCAACAGCATAAAAAAGGACATGAAAATCATAAAAACCAGTCAGAAATGAAGGATACACTAACAGAAATGAAGAATAATTTACAGGGAATCAAGAGTAGAGTAGATAAAGCTGAGAATCAGATCAGCAATTTGGATTATAAGGAAACATAAAACACCCAAACAGAGAAGCAAAAAGAAAATGGAATAAAAAAAATGATGATGGTGTAAGGAACTATGGAACAACTTCAAGCATACCAACATTTGCATCATAGGACTGCTGGAAGAAGAGAGAGCAAGATATTAAAAACCTATTTGAAAAAATAATGATAGAAAACTTTCCTAACCTGGTGAAGGAAATAGACATACAAGTCCAGGAAGTGTGAAGAGTCCCAAACAAGATGAACCCAAAGAGACCCACACTAAGACACATCATAGGTAAAATGCAAAAGGTAAAACACAAAGAGAATCTTAAAAGCAGCAAAAGAAAAGCAATTGGTTTCCTACAAGGGAGCTTTGCAGGCCAGAAGGAATTGGCAACAAGTATTCAAAGTGATGAAAAACAAGGACCTACAACCAAAATTACTCTATCTAGCAAAGCTTTTACTTAGAATTGAAGGACAGGTAAGAAAAAGCTAGAGTTCATCATTACCAAACTAGCATTATATGAAATATTAAAATGTCTTCTTTAAGAAGGAGAAAAGAAAAAGATAAAAAATATGAACAGTAAACAGTGGCCAGTGTGGCTTAGTTGGTGGGAACATTGTCTCGTGCTCCAAAGGATTGCCGGTTCAATTCCTGGTCAAGGCATATACCTAGGTTATAGGTTCAATCCCCAGTGGGGGTGTGTATGGGAGGCAACTGATCAATGTTTCTCTCATACATCATTATTCTCTCTTCTCTTTCTCTTTCTCTTTCTCTTTCTCTTTCTCTTTCTCTTTCTCTTTCTCTTTCTCTTTCTCTTTCTCTATCCCTTCCCTCCCTCTTTCTGAAATCCATAAAAACATATCCTCTGGTGAGGATTAAAAAAAAGAAAATAGAACAATAAAATGGTAATGAATACATACCTATCAAATGAATCTAAAAAAGCAAAATAACTGAAGAAGCATAAAAGAAGCAGGCTTATAGATAGGGAGAACATTTTGAGGGTTGCCAGATGGGAGGGGGTTAGGGGTATGAGTGAAAAGGTGAAGGGATTAAGAAACACAAATTGGGCCCTGACCGGTTTGGCTCAGTGGATAGAGCGTCAGCCTGCGGACAAGGGTCCCAGGTTCGATTCTGGTCAAGGGCATGTACCTTGGTTGCGGGCACATCCCCAGTAGGGGGTGTGCAGGAGGCAGCTGATGGACGTTTCTCCCTCATTGATGTTTCTAACTCTCTATCCCTCTCCCTTCCTCTCTGTAAAAAAATCAATAAAATATATTTAGGGGGGAAAAAAGAAAGAAATGCAAATTGGTAGTTACAGGAGAGTCATGGGGATGTAAAGTACAGCAAAGCAAATCCTATCTAATAAAAGAGTAATATGCAAATTAACCATCACTCCGCAACAAAATGATGGCACCCATAGCCACAAGATGGCGGTGCCCAGTCCTTTCAGCCCCGCCGGAGTCCCCCAGTCCTGGGGAGGGTGGCCGCTGAGAGCGGGCAGCGTGAGTGGCTTGGCAGAATGCTGCCCAGAGGCCCTCCTGACCCTTTATAAAAAACAAAAACAAATTCACTCCCCACGGAGTGATCCTCCACACACACACCTGCAGCCTCAGGGTCTCTGCCTTGGAAGCGCCTGTACCCCCATGGAGTGATCCCCCCACACACACCTGCAGCCTCAGGGTCTCAGCCTCGGAAGCGCCCGCGCCCCTACGGAGTGATCCCCTCCCAGCGGTAACCTCGTGGTCTCACCCTAGGAACCTTGCACATCCCCACGGAGTGATCCCCCCCCACACACATGTGCAGCCATAGGGTCTCGGTCTTGGAAACGCCTGGGCCCCCACAGAGTGATCCTCTCCCAGCGGCAGCCTCAGTGTCTCAGCCTAGGAACATTGTGCATCCCCATGGAGTGATCCCCCCTATAAACACACCTTCAGGCTTAGGGTCTCAGCCTCAGAAGTGCCCATACCCCCACAGAGTGATCCCCCACACACACACCTGCAGCCTCAGGGTCTCAGCCTCGGAAGCGCCCGCGACTTGGCAAGTGATCCTGCCCCACTGGAAGCCTAGGAGAGTCTGCCTTGGAACTTCCCTTGCCCCCAGCCGAGTGATTGGAGGGGGTGGGGGTATCTGGGCGACGCTGCCCAGGAAACTTCTCCCATTGGGTAGAAACTTCTAACTGGGTTAGGAAGGTAAAGGGGTTTTGTTTAAAATCTTTACAAACCACAAAGGAAATGTCTGAGGTAGGGTTTCACATCAGAAGTAACTTACAACTTATTTCTGAAGGCAAACTGTGACATTGTAGTTACATGTAGTGGTCCGGAGGTTGGGCTCTACAGCGGTGGTGGCGGGTGCTCCTTGCCCTGGTTCCTCAGCACCTTGGGCAGGGCTTGAGCCCACCCTGGAAGGCCTTTTCCCCTACAGTTTTCACCAAGGCAGGGAGGTTTTGTAGATATGAATAGGAAGTGCCCACCCAGAAGTCCTGAAGATGCTGGGGCCAGCAGAAATGACAAATTGGGAAAAGAGCAAATCCAGAAACACCACCGATCCCAACACATATCATCGTTTTCTTCAGATGATGGTGTGTTTCCCTCTTCTTCGTCTTCTGGAAGTGAGACAGGTTCAAGTACTGACAATTCTACCAACGGAAAAGTTAAAAGAAAGAGAGGACAGAAAAGGAGAAAATAAAGGACAAAAGATGAAACATCAAGAAAAAGAAAGAGAAGGAAAAAAGGAAGAAACAACCACATGATACCATCTTTCTGAGGTCTCATGAAATTCCTGTTTAAGGAGTTTATTTTATGACACTTTTAGTTTGGGTTTACATTTTTACTGGTTTGTCAAGACCACGGCAGGTACACTGTCCAATATATTTTTTTTTAATAAATCTTTATTGTTCAGATTATTACAGATGTTCCTCTTTTTTTTCCCCCCATAGCTCCCCTCCAACTGATTCCCCACCCCACCCCATGACCTTACCCCCCGCCACTGTCTTCATCCATAGGAGTAAGATTTTTGTAAAATCTCTTCCCGCACCCCTCACACCTGCTTCCCCTGAGAGTCGTCAGTCCACTCCCTTTCTATGTCCCCGATTCTATTATATTCACCAGTCCATTCTGTTTTTCAGATTTTTTATTCACTTGATTTTTAGATTCACTTGTTGGTAGGTATGTATTTGATGTCATTTTGTTGTTCATAATTTTTATCTTTACCTTTTTCTTCTTTCTCTTCTTAAAGAATACCCTTCAGCATTTCATGTAATCCTGGTTTGGTGGCGATGAACTCCTTTAGCTTTTTCTTGTCTGTGAAGCTCTTTATCTGACCTTCAACTCTGAATGATAGCTTTGCTGGGTAGAGTAATCTTGGTTGTAGGTTCTTGCTGTTCATCACTTTGAATATTTCTTGACACTCCCTTCTGGCCTGCATAGTTTCTGCCGAGAAATCAGCTGACAGTTGTATGGGTACTCCCCTGTAGGTAACTAACCGTTTTTCTCTTGCTGCTTTCAAGATTCTCTCTTTGTCTTTTGCCCTTGGCATTTTAATTATGATGTGTCTTGGTGTGGTCCTCTTTGGATTCCTTTTGTTTGGGGTTCTGTGCGCTTCCTGGACTTGTAAGTCTATTTCTTTCACCAGGTAGGGAAAGTTTTCTGTCATTATTTCTTCTAATAGGTTTTCAGTATTTTGCTCTCTCTCTTCTTCTGGCACCCCAAAAATTCGGATGTTGGTACGCTTGTAGTTGTCCCAGAGGCTCCTTACACTATCTTCATATTTTTGGGTTCTTTTTTCTTTTTGTTTTTCTGGTTGGGTGTTTTTTTGTTTCCTCATATTTCAGATCTTTGGTTTGATTCTTGGGGTACGTTGATCTATAGTTGAGTTTCTGTATATTCTTTATTTTAGACAGTGTATGCTTCATTTCTGACTGGTCCTTTTCCATTTTTTTGGCATTCTCATTAAGGTCCTTGAAGGTCTCACTAAGCTCCTCAGAAGTGTCATCAAGTTTCTCGGCGGTTTTTAGAAGATTCTTGAGTAACCTTATAAATGTGGTTCTGAACTCTATGTCGTCCAGTAGTTTGCTTTCCTCCGTTTCTTTCATTCGTGACATGTTTCTTTGTTTCCGCATTTTGGCTGCTTCCCTGTGATGATGGAGTGGCTTTGTGTGGTAGGTGACTATAGGGGGCAGTAGCTCAGCCTCCCCAATCACCTGAGGTGGACGCTCTTGGTACACCCCTTTGTGTGCTGAGTGCAAAGTCTTGGTGTAGTTAAGCCTTAATTGCTGTTGGTACGCTGGGAGGAATTGACCTCCAGGCCAATCGACTGTGAGGACTCGCTGTGTCTATAAGAACTGCTGTGCTGGAGACACGCTTATGGTGCAGGACTTGTTTCAGTGGGGCTATGGTGCTCACTGAGTCAGCCTCTTGAATGTGTCACTTACGGATGTGAGGAGTTGAAATCTGGTTTCTCACACTGACCACTAGGTATACTGGCTTCTGGATCTCCAATGGGGTGCAGGTCAGCTATTGTCTGAGTCCACCCAGCAGGAGCTACAGCGAGAGCTACAGTTTTCTCCTCTTTGCTTGGGATTTGGAGGTTTTGGAGCTGTCTGATCCGGGCTGCAAGTTTGTTAGGTTAAGCTGCGATAGGGCAGTCCATTCATATGCAAAAGCTGCTGCTTGGAGCTTGGGTGGGTTTGTAGGTTGTGTGGGGCAGGGTCTCAGGGCGTCACTAGGCTAGGGCGTAGCAAATAGCGATGGCTGCCAGTTATCCGGCTCTGTGTCTCCGACTGCGTCCCGTCCCATGCCCCAGCGCAGATAAACAATTATTCCTGTGCGCAGCTCTGCAAGCAGGCCCCCCTCACTTTCCGACCCGGTAGCAGACAATCCAGCTTCTCCCCGTAGGAGTTTGGGTCCCCCGCGTCTCCCCAGAAACTGTATTTCAGAGTAATCGGGGGCTTGTCTCCCTTCGGGTTGAAAAAAGCAACGCCTGCCGCCAGCCCAGATCCCGCACCTCCGTACCTCAGCTTTTCAGCGCTTGTGCACGTCTCAATGCTCTTTTCTCTTTCCTTCTAGTTGTAGAACTTCCACTCAGCCAGCTTTCCCGTGGTTCTGGGTGATAGACGTTTTGTCTTTTAGTTGCAGTTTAAATTGTTGTGTGAGGCAGCAGTTTAGGTGTTACCTACGCCACCATCTTGGATCTCCCCCAATATGTTTTTAAAAATATATATTTTATTTATTTTTTTACAGAGAGGAAGGGAGAGGGATAGAGAACTAGAAACATCAATGAGAGAGAAACATCGATCAGCTACCTCCTGCACATTCCCCACTGGGTATGTCCCCGTAACTGAGGTACATGCCCTTGACCATAATCAAACCTGGGGCCCTTGAGTCTGCAGGGTGACACTCCATCCACTGAGCCAAACCGGTTAGGGCTGTCTAATACGTTAAGGAAAAAACCCTATCTAATAAAGAGGGAATATGCATGGGAGGGCAGTTGGGGGCGACCAGGGTGGCAGGAGAGGGCAGTTGGGGACCATCGGGCCAGCAGGGGAGCAGTTAGGTGTTGATCAGGCTGGTAGGGGAGTGGTTAGGGGGTGATCAGGCTGGCAGGCAGAAGCGGTTAGGGGCAGTCAGGCAGGCAGACAGGCGAGCAGTTGGGAGCCAGCAGTCCCGGATTGTGAGAGGGATGTCCGACTGCCCATGGGATCGGGCCTAAATGGGCAGTAGGACATCCCCCGAGGGGTCCCAGATTGCTCCTCCCCCTCCCCCCCGTGCACGAATTTCGTGCACCAGGCCTCTGGTATAGTCAGTAATATTCTAATAGCTATGTAAGGTGTCAGAGGGGTACTAAATTTATCAGGATGAACACTTGGTAAACACTTGGCGTGTACACCTGAAACTAATAATGTATGTCAACTGTAATTGAAAAATAAAAAATAATTTTAAATTTAAACAATTACTTCTTCAGAGGCACTGTCTTTACCTTTAGGGTAGATCAGGTTGTATGCTGTTATTAAACACTAGTGACCCGGTGCACGAAATACGTGCACATTAAAAGGGAATTAATTAGAGGAAGTATTTTAATATTGCCATTTGCCCTTTCTCTATAATAGAAGTGTCAGAGATGAAAGAAAATTAGTAAAATGTAATTAAAAATCTCCCTCCTGTCAGAGTCTGGGGCATGTTGCAGGACCCAGAGTCAAGGCCCTGCCCACCAGCTTGTGCCTTGAAATCATGTGAGATCCCAGACCTGGCCAGCCCACCCCCGTCAAGCCCTGCCAGATGGAGGGGGGGCGCGGCCTCAGGTTGCCTGACCCGGCGCTGGGGCAGGGGGTGTGGCCTGAGGTCCTACATCAAGTCCCGCGGGTGGGGGTCACAACTTCAGGTCCTCTGTCAAGCCCCGCATGGCGGGGGGGGGGGTGCAGCCTCAGGTCCCCTAGCCTGGTGCCGGGACGGGGGGGGCACAGCCTCAGGACCTCCAGCCTGGCACCAGGGCGGGGGATGCAGCCTCAGGTCCCCTGGTCGGGTTCCAGGGTGGGGACACAGCCTGAGGTCCCTCGGCTCAGCGCTGGAGCGGGGTGTGCGGCCTGAGGACCCCCGTCAAGCCCTGCCGGGTAGGGGGTGTGGCCTGAGGTCCCCCAGCCTGGCGCCTGTGCAGGGGGGCGCAGCCTGAGGTCCCCTGTCAAGCCCCACCAGGTGGGGGACACAGCCTCCAGTCCCCTGTCTTGGCCCAGCACCATGCAGCTTCAGATCCCTGGTGATAGCTCGTTAAGGCTTGTTTCGGAAACTCGGCCTCCGCTGTGGGCACAGCCATCTTATGTTACGAGATCCCCACCTCTGCTGTGGGCGTAGCCATCTTGTGTTATAGAACCCCTGCCTCCACTGTTGACCCACCATCTTTGTTACAGTGTGATGGTCAATTTGCATATTCCCTCTTCATTAGATAGGATTATACTTTTATCAGAGGCCCAGTGCACAAAATTCGTGCACGGGGGATGGCGGGGGGGGAGGGTCCCTCAGCCTGACCTGCATCCTCTCGCAATCCAGGATCCCTCGTGTAGGGTCCCTAGGCCTGGGCAGCGATAAGGGCCTATCGGGGCTTTCCTTGCCCTGGCTGCCGGTAGCTGGCCCTGCCCCCGCTGCTGCCACTATTTGCCATCTGTGTGATGCTGCCCCCTACCTCCCCCGCCACTGGTTGGCTCCCTCTGCGGGCAACAGACATGGGGTGCAATCGTTTGGCTGGCCTGGGCCTCCCACTGTGGGACGATCATGGGGCAATGGTGGGGCCCCCGACCAATCACATCACACCTTCCTTGGCTGACCTGTCGCCAGTGCATGTCATAGCATGGTCGTCTGGATCATCATTCTGCTGTTTGGTCATTTGGTTGATTTGCATATTATGCTTTTATTATCTATATATAAAAAGCCAGTATTCATGATGAGCAGGACAACCAAACTACCGGTCACTGTGTGATGCATTGAGCACCTCACAGCCCCTTCCCCCTGCCAGCCTGCCCCTGATTGGACTCTCCTATCCCGATCAAGAGCGGGCTGCACAAAGCCTGCACCCTTCCTGGCAGCCCCGAGTCCCTGGGGTTAATTCTGATGGCCCTGCCCAGAGAGTAGAGGTGCGCCTGATGGGCAGGGACAGGGACCACAGGTGTCCAGGGAGCACCACAGAGTTGGCAAGGAGAGGAGAGGGCCTGTGGAGAGGGAGGAGGCGAAGCCAGCAGACATCAGCCCAGAATCCAGCCCTTCCCCCCAGAGGCAGCTGGCCCTCAACCCAGAACCCCAGCCCTAATGGGAAGAGCCCAAGGAAGGCTTCAGGAAGCTCTACACAGAGCTGTGTTGAGAACAAAAGACTTTGTGAGGCCCTGACCAAGACCACGCTGCTAGCTGGCGCAGCTCAAGGTGGAGCTGGAGAGATTTGAGCGCAGGGCCCTGGAGCGTAAGGCCGCTCAGCTGGAAGAGGAGCTGAAGGGCCTGTCCAACCTCTGGGCTGACAACCCGTGCCTCAAGGACAAGAATGCAGCTCCTGCGTTCTCTAATTAGCATTGTACCCTTTCCAATCTGGGACATCCCTCACAATCCAGGACTGCTAGCTCCTAACTGCTCACCTGCCTGCCTGCCTGTTCACCCCTAACTACTCTGCCTGCCAGCCTGCTCGCACCCTCCCCCCCCGCTGGCCTTCTCACCCCCAACTGCCCCCCTTGCCGGTCTGATCGCCCCCGACTGCCCCCCCCCCCCCCGCCGGCCTGTGCTCTCCCCCAACTGCCCCCCACCGCCACCGGCCTGTGCTTGCCCCCAACTGCCCCCCACTGCTGGCCTGATCACCCCCAACTGCCTCTTGCCTCCCTGACACCATGGCTTTGTCCAGAAGGACATCCGGAAGGTCTCCGGTCTAATTAGCATATTACCCTTTTATTAGTATAGAAGATATCTTAAGCTCTAACCATTATGCTTAGAGAACTGGTATGGTGTCAGTTTGCTGAAATTTATGATAATATCCTTTGTATGATCAATTTCTTTTTTTTTTTATAAGTCTTTATTCAGATTATTACAATTGTTTCTCCTTTTTCCCCCCATAGCTCCCCTCCACATAGTTCCCACCCCACCTTCTGTCCTTGCCTCCCCACCACTGTCCTCATCCATAGGTGTACAATTTTTGTCCAGTCTCTTCCTGCACTCCCCATACCTCTTTCCCCCTGAGAATTATAGGTCCATTCCCTTTCTATGCCCCTGATTCTTTTATATTCACCAGATTATTCTGTTCCTCAGGTTTTTAATTCACTTGATTTTTAGGTTCCCTTTTTGATAGATATGTATTTGTTGTTCATAATTTTTATCTTTACCTTTTTCTTCTTCCTCTTCTTAAAAATACCTTTCAGCATTTCATATAATACTGGTTTGGTGGTGATGAACTCCTTTAGCTTTTTCTTATCTGTGAAGCTCTTTATCTGACCTTCAATTCTGAATGATCGCTTTGCTGGGTAGAGTAATCTTGGTTGTAGGTTCTTGCTATTCGTCACTTTGAATATTTCTTGCCACTCCCGTCTGGCCTGCATAGTTTCTGTTGAGAAATCAGCTGACAGTCGTATGGGTGCTCCCTTGTAGGTAACTGTTTTTCTCTTGCTGCTTTTAATATTCTCTCTTTGTCTTTTGTTCTTGGCATTTTAATGATGATGTGTCTTGGTGTGGTCCTCTTTGGATTCCTTTTGTTTGGGGTTCTGTGTGCTTCCTGGACTTCTAAGTCTATTTCTTTCACCAGGTGGGGGAAGTTTTCAGTCATTATTTCTTCAAATAGGTTTTCAGTATCTTGCTCTCTTCTTCTGAGAACCAACAACATAATTCTGATGTTGGTACAGTTGAAGTTGTCCCAGAGGCTTCTTACACTATCTTCAACTTTTTGGATTTTTTTTTGCGTTTTGCTTTTTCGGTTGAGTGTTTTTTGCTTCTTTGAATTTCAATTCTTTGATTTGATTCTTGCGTTCCTCTAGTCTGTTGTTGGGTCTCTGTATAATATTTTTTATTTCAGTCAGTGTATGCTTAATTTCTACTTGGTCCTTTTTCATATCTTTGAGCGTCTCGTTATATTTATCGGCCTTTTCTAGGATAGTCTTGAAAAGACTTATAACCGTGGTTTTGAATTCTATATCCAGTTGTTTGTTTTCCTCCATTTCTTTCGTTTGTGATCTGTTTTTTTGTCGCCGCATTTTCACTGCTTTCCTGAGTTCGTAGGGTAGCTTTGTGTGCTAGGTTTCCTATATGGCCCAGTGGGTCGGCCTCTCCAGTTAACCTGAGATGGACTCTTTTGGTGCACCCCTTTGTGGACTGTGTGTACAGCCTTGTTGTAGTTAAGTCTTGATTGTTGTTGGTATCACTGGGAGGAATTGTTCCAGGCCAGTTGGCTGTGAGGATCAGCTGAGTCTACGCTGGGAGACCTTCTGTGCTGGAGACAGCCTTATAGGATTAGACTTGCCAAATTGCAAAAGCCTCTGTGTTCAGCTTGGATGGGGTGGAGTCTCAGGGCGGAGCAGACAGTCTTGGCTTCCCGTCAGCCCTGCCCTTGCACGCATGCCTCCAGACCTCTGCTTTCCCTGGCTCCCGAGCCTCTGCCCGAGAGTCCAGATTCCCCCGCAAGAGCGTGGGTCCCCAGGGGCTCACCTGGAACTGGAGTTCAGTGCAGTTAGGAGCTTCCGACTCTAGGGAAAGCCTGTGGCAACCTCTGTAGTCTTTGTGCACACTCGTGCGTGTGCCTCCAGACCCCTGCCCGCTAGGGCTCCTCCGGGTCTCCCCCGGGTCTCTGAGTCTCCGAGTACCTTTCTCTCTACCTGACAGTCCAGACTCCCCCTGTATGAGCCTGGGTCCATGGGGTTTCGCCCGGAACTGGAGTTCAGTGCAGTCGGAACTGGGGTTTAGTGCAGTTGGGGGCTTCCTTCCCCCTCCCGCCAGAGAAAGTCAGCCAGGCTCTCAGCCACCCTTCCTCTCTGCACGCACTAAGACCCTTTGCCGTTCCTCCAATTCTCCATGAGCTTTTCTCTTTCCTTCTAGTTGTAGAATTTCCACTCAGCCAACTTTCCTGTGGTTCTGGATGGTGTCTGTTCTGTCTTTTAGTTGTAGTTTTGAAATTGTTGTGCGAGGCAGCAGTTTAGGTGCTTGCCTATGCCGCCATCTTGGTTTCTCTTCTGATCAATTTCTTTAAACTCTCCATATGTGCTTGGAAAGAATGTATTTGATAGATATGGGTTGTAAATCTGTGTTGGATCAAGCTTATTATTATTTAAATCTTCCTAATCCTTTTGTTTGTGTGATCAGTTTTGGAGAGGTGAATCAAAATACTCCAGTTTAAGACTGGCCTTGTTTTGATTAGTGTGTTTAACTCATCTTCTGATGTACATTTTTTCTTACACATTCCAGTCTTTATGAGATCACATTTAAAAGACCTATAATCTCTGTCTTTTTTATTAGGTTAATTTAATTAGGTTTAATTAGGTTAGTTGTTAGGATTGATGATATATTTGTTAGTTACTTTTATATTTTAACTTGCATTCTTGATTTTTTTTAACACTACTTTCAAATAATGCTAGGAATTCTAGTTTTTCTGCCAGCATTTTACTTTCAATTTGTTTTAACCCCTCCTCCAAATTAGTCCCTCTGCTTTCCCCAAGGTCAATATTTATTTAGACTTCCCAGGAGCTTATCCATTTCTTTACTCATCATTACTTCTTATATGCCCCTGTTTCCCTTTGGGCTGGCTCTGTCTTTTCCTTTTTTACTAACTCTTAGTGGTTTGTATGTAGTAAACTCAGTCTTGGTATGTCTGAAAAGAGTTTTTAAAATATATACCTTTATTTTGCTCTTACTTAAATTTATACTTTTTTTTTTAGAGTAAATTTTTTAAAAATATATTTTATTGATTTTTTTTACAGAGAGGAAGGGGGAGAGAGAGAGAGTTAGAAACATCGATGAGAGAGAAACACCGATCAGCTGCCTCCTGCACACTCCCCACTGGGGATGTGCCCGCAACCCAGGTACATGCCCTTGATCGGAATCGAACCTCGGACCTTTCAGTCCTCAGGCTGACGCTCTATCCACTGAGCCAAACCGGTTTCAGCTTAAATTTATACTTTTATTTTGTACAATTATTTGCAGCTTTAGATTCTAGATTGACCATTAGTTTTCTTAACACTGTAAGGATACGATTCCATTATCTCCAGCAACTATTTTTGTTGTTGAGAAGTCTTTTTATTATAAGTCTAATTGTCATCTTTGTGAATCTTTTTCTGTCTTGGAGCTTTAAAATATTTTATTTTCGACTCTGTTATTTTGTACTGACTGCAGCATTTTAGGTTTGGACTTAATTTTATTTATCCCACGTGGACCTTGGTCTGTTCCTTCAACCTGATATGTGTTTGTGTGTGTTGTGGGGAGGGAGGTAGTTCTTTCATGACTGTTTTTTTTTTTTTAACCATTACATTAATAGAAGTATTTGAAGCTTCTCATTCAATCTTCTATGTACCTTTTCTTTTATAACCTTACTAGAGGCCCGATGCACAAAATTTGCATAAGAGTAGACCTTCCTTCCCCCCCCCCCCCTCCCCCGGCTGCCGGCACTGGCTTCCCTCTGGCACCTGGGACCCAGGCTTCCCTCACAGCCCCGGCTTCGTCTGGAAGGTCATCTGGTCTAATTAGCATATTACACTTTTATTATTATAGATAGATGTCATCCACAAATATTCTGGGATATTTTCACATTCTATTTTACAATTTTTAATTATCTTCAGTTCTGTCTGTTCTATTTTATGTTTTTTAAAAATTGTTTATCTTAGTATTGTGTCTAATTTGTATACATTTTTTTGGCTTTCAAAAATCTGCCTGTTCTTATCTCATGATTTCTATTTTTTCCTTTAGCTCTTTGAACATCTTTAACTTTTAAAAAACTTTATATTATGGAATTGTTGAAACTGTGTTTTTTTTTTTGGCCATAAATGAGAATGCTAATAGGTACTCTTTGTATCCAAGCTGCTAAAAACTGCAAAGAAATCCACAAAAATTCTAAGAATGTGGCATTTAAAGGTACAGTGGTACAAAGAAAGAGTATCTTCCTGTCTCTGCACTCATGCCACTAAAATCCTTTACTCTCAGATCCAAGAAATGCCTCCAAAAGGAAAGGCAAGTTAGCATTTTCCATAGAGTCATTTATTCGAGTTTCTTTTGTTCTTGTGATGGTTTGGATTAATAGGGCTATCAGTTCCTTGACAAAGAAGATTCACGTTGGAAAGGGCAAGTGGGAACTTCCTCCTACTTCCTTGAAGCTCTCCTGCCTTTCTAGAGTCTTCTCTATTGGGACATACAGGTGAATATGGTTTTTAAAAAAATGTATTGGGGTGACATCCTCCTATATAATAAAAGCCTAATATGCAAATTATCCCCTCGGCTGGGAGTTCAACCGGGAGTTTGACCAGGAGTTTGACCAGGGGGTGGGGCCGGTGGCAGCAGGTGGCCAGGGGAAGGGAAGCGCCCCTGGCCTGCAGCTGCTAGGGACCCTACCTGTGTACGAATTTCATGCACCAGGCCTCTAGTTGGATAATAAAATCGTATAGGTTTCAGATGTACAATTCTATAATACATCATCTGTATATTGTGTTTACCACCTCCAGTCAAGTCTCCTTCCATCACCATTTATACCCCCTATATCTTCTTCTATTTCCCCTGAAACTTTTCATTATGGAAATCTCAAGCATGCAAAAAAGGAAGAATGGTAATGAATTTTCTGTGTCCTTTACCCAGCTTTCTCAACAATTACCAACATTCTGCCATTCTTTACATGTTTTTTAATTCATTTCACAGAAAAAGGGAGAAGGAGAGAGATAGAAACATCAATGATGAGAGAGAATCATTGATCAGTTGCCTATTGGGGATCAAGCTCACAACCTGGGCATGTGCCCTAGTCGGGAATCGAACTGTGACCTCCTGGTTCATAGGTCAAAACTCAACCACTGAGCTACTTCAACCGGGCTCTGCCATTCTTTAAACATTCTTGTAAAGATGCTTTCAGATTGTTTTATTAGTATAAAAGTTCTCTTTGTACCATGTTACTCTAGCTTACTGATGGTTTATTTCCTCTTGTGGTTCATTTTTGTTTGTTTCCAATGTAAGCTCATTTTGAATTGTAATTTGTTTTCATGGTAGTCTCATGTGCTTTGTATTACAAAAGCATTCCTAAGGGGTGTTTGTTTTCTCTTCTGCTGGTGCCCAGCAAGATTAGCTGGCTGTCCTGGGTTTGGGGTAATATGAATTTGGAGTCCACATCTGTGCCTGGGGAGAGCCTGGGTTTTCATTTTTTATAGATCCTCTTTTCCATAAGGACTCTGACAGATTGCAAGGTTCGTTGCTTCTTTTCCAGGCTGGTGGGCAGTTTTTTAGGCCTCAGTTATAGGGAATGGGAGTGTAGTCCTTCATGGACCTCTGCTTTATGCATATAAGTTCTGGTTCCTGGTGTACAGGGGACCTTCAGCCTAGACTCTTCTCCTTTGTGGGTGGTTAAATCTCCATTCCTCAGCCCTCAGCTTTTAACTCTGTCCCGGTCCTATTCCGGTTTGAGCCTTTCAGCTTCATGGCCTGCTTGCTCACTGCTCGCTGCTTTCTTCCTTTTTGTTTCTTAACACTGTGCACTCTGCTTTCTTTCTTGGTTTTAAACTTAGCTATACACAGGAGGTGTGCAATGTTAAATTTTATCTTGCATTTCTAGGTGAGATTTTCTTTGGAGATTATCCTCATCCATGGTTTTTTTGCTTCGTTTTTGATTAAATAACTTAAGACTTTTTGACCTCTCGTGTGCCAGGAACTTGCCTTATTTCATTGGGTTGTATGAGGCTGGCCCTGATATTATCTCCCTTTATGTGTTTGTTTTCTTCTACAGGTGAGGGAAGAAGGTGACAGTAGGCTGCTTTTACTTGTAGTTGGAAAGTTGAGCTATGAACCCATGCAGTCTGACTTCATCCTCACTTCATCTGAGACTCCCTCTCACTCCATTCCAGATAGACCAGGGCAAGGATAATATTTTCTTTCTTTTGTATTTTTATTGATTTCAAGAGGAAGGGTGAGGGGGAGAGAGAGATGGAAACATCAATGATGAGAGATAATCATTGACCAGCTGCTTCCTGCACGCCCCCTTCTGGGGATCGAGCCTGCAACCCAGGCATGTGCCCTTGACCAAAGTCGAACCTGGGACCTTTCAGTCCACAGGCAGACACTCTATCCATTGAGACAAACCATCTAGGGCAAGGATAATCTTTTCTTAGTGGTTTCATTACTTTAAAGGTACTGGTTTATTTTTTCTGATTGTCAAAGTAATTCAGACTCACTTTAGAAAATAGGGAAAATGTAAATATTTGTAAAGAAGAAAATATAATTGCCACAACCACGTTACTTAGATATATAACTATACACATTTTCTTTTATTCCCTTCGTGATTTTTTAAAATAAATCTTTATTGTTCAGATTATTACAGTTGTTCCTCATTTTTCCCCCCATAGCTCCCCTCCACCTGGTTCCCACCCCACCCTCAGCCCTTATCCCCCCACCACTGTCCTCATCCATACATGTATGATTATTGTCCAGTCTCTTCCGCACCCCCCACACCCCTTTCCCCCCGAGAATTGTCAGTCCACTCCCTTTCTATGCCCCTGATTCTATTATATTCACCAGTTTATTCTGTTCATCAGGTTTTTAATTCACTTGATTTTTAGATTCACTTGTTGATAGATATGTATTTGTTGTTCATAATTTTTATCTTTACCTTTTTTTTCTTCTTCCTCTTCTTAAAGAATACCTTTCAGCATTTCATATAATACTGGTTGGCGATAATAAACTCCTTTAGCTTTTTCTTATCTGTGAAGCTCTTTATCTGACCTTCAATTCTGAATGATAGCTTTGCTGGGTAGAGTAATCTTGGTTGTAGGTTCTTGCTACTCATCACTCTGAATATTTCTTGCCACTCCCTTCTGACCAGCATAGTTTCTGTTGAGAAATCAGCTGACAATATTATGGGTACTCCCTTGTAGGTAACTAACTGTTTTTCTCTTGCTGCTTTTAATATTTTCTCTTTGTCTTTTGCTCTTGGCATTTTAATGATGATGTGTCTTGGTGTGGTCCTCTTTGGATTCCTTTGGTTTGGGGTTCTGTGCGCTTCCTGGACTTGTAAGTCTATTTCTTTCACTAGGTGGGGGAAGTTTTCTGTCATTATTTCTTCAAATAGATTTTCAGTATCTTGCTCTCTCTCTTCTTCTGGCATCCCCATAATTCGGATGTTGGTACACTTGAATTTGTCCCAGAGGCTCCTTACACTATCTTCAACTTTTTGGATTTTTTTGCTTTTTGCTTTTCCGGTTGGGTGTTTTTTGCTTCTTTGTATTTCAAATCTTTGACTTGATTATTGGGATCCTCTAGTCTGCTGTTGGATCTCTGTATATTATTCTTGATTTCAGTCAGTGTATGCTTAATTTCTACTTGGTCCTTTTTCATATCTTCGAGGGTCTCACTGAATTTATTGGCAGTTTCTAGAAGATTCTTGAGTAACCTTATAACCGTGGTTTTGAACTCTATATCCAGTCATTTGCTTTCCTCCATTTCTTTCATTTGTGACCTGTTTCTTTGTTTCCGCATTTTGGCTGCTTCCCTGAGTTGACAGAGTGGCTTTGTGTGCTAGGTGTCCTATAGGGCTCAGTGGCTCAGCCTCCCTAATTACCGGAGGTGGACACACTTGGTGCACCCCTTTGTGAGCTGTGTGCACAGTCTTGTTGTAGTTAAGCCTTGATTGTTGTTGGTATCACTGGGAGGAATTGACTTCCAGGCCAATTGGCTGTGAGGATCAGCTGTGGCTACTATGGGAAAACTTCTGTGCTGGAGACACCTTTATGGGGCAAGACTTGCTTCAGTGGGGCTTTGTTGCTCACTGAGTCTGCCCCCTGAGTATGTCACTTATGGATCTGAGGGGTTGTAATCTGGATGGTCCCACTCTGACCATTGGGTACACTGGCTCTTGGATCTCTAAGGAGGTGCTAATTTAGCCTCTGTCTGAGGCCACCCAGCAGGAGCTACGGAGAGATCTGCAGATTCCTCCTCTTTGTTTGAGGTTTGGAGGTGCCCAGATGAGGCTCAGCTGTGAAGCAGTGCAAGCTGCTGTGGGGCCTGGGCCTTCTTTTGGAAGTTCTGGGGCTCGCTGACCCAGCTGCAGTTTATTAGGTAATTTTAGATTGCAAAGGGCCAGGCCATTCATATGCAAAAGCTTCTGCGCACAGCTTGGGTGGGGCGGGGTTTCAGTTGATCAACAAGGCAGAAAAAACAGCTATGGCTGATCCTCAGCCGTGCCCTAAGAGGCCCCCGGGTCTCAGTGTCTCTCCATAATCACTGCAAGCACCTCTGAGAGAAAGCTGCCCTCGAGTTCTGCTCAATGCCAGACAGTCCAGTTTCTCCCTGTATGAGTCTGAGTCCCCAGAGTTTCACCCGGAACTGGAGTTCAGCGCAGTCAGGAGCTTTTGTCTCCCTCCTGCTTGAGAAAGCCAGCCTCGCACTCAGTTGCCAGTCCTCTCCGAGTGCGCCCCTCCGTACCTCTGCCTCCTGCAGCTCCTCTGAGTCTCAGTGTGCTTTTCTCTATCCTACTAGTTGTAGAATTTCCTCTCAACCAGCCTTCCTGTGGTTCTGGATGATGTCCATTTTGTCTTTTAGTTGTAGTTTTGAAGTGGTTGTGCGAGGCAGCAAGTTCAGGTGTTTACCTATGCCGCCATCTTGGTTTCTTCTCCTCCTTCGTGATTTTTACATTAATCTATTATTGTTGTTGTTATTTTTAATCCTCACCAGAGGACATGTTTTTTATTGATTCTAGAGAGAGAAATATCAATCACTTGCCTCCCGTATGTGCCCCAACTGGGTATTGAACCCAAAACCCCAGTATGTGCCCTGACTGGGAATCAAACCTGCGAACCTTCAGTGCATGGAATGATGCTCTAATCAATTGAGCCACACTGGTCAGGACTTCCCTTTGTGTTTTTTAAAAATGCCTATTACAGGCATATTTTTTACTTTTGTGTCTAACTTTTATCATCTAAGAGACCATAAGGAATTTTTATCATTAAAATTTATTTTAAAGTATTATTTTTAAGTAGCTTAATTTAAAAATATATATATTATAGAAGTTATATTGACTCAAATAATTTTAGAAATGTAGAAATGTATAAGGTAAAAGTCAACCATGAGTCATTGTTGTTAAAAATTTGGTCTAAACATGAGTTATGGTTGTTAACAATTTGGTCTAAACCTTTTCAGAGCTTTTTTCTTCACAAACATATATTGAAACTCTATGTATTATTCTACAAGTAGTTTTTTTACTCAGTGATAACGGCTATTCTTCCATGTGTGTTCATAAAGGTCTCTGTATTAATATTTTTATAACCACTTATCTCAATTATATAAGATAAATAGATGCTCATGAAAAGTTAAAAGTAATTAATGTATACTTAAAAAAATATTATAGTGCTTTCTCCCACCCTCCCCCCTTTCTTCCTAAAGGAGGCCACAGTTAACCATGAATCAGTTTTCTAGGACTATTTCTGTATATTTACCCCTGTAAGTGTGCAGTCACAGTGTGTGGTGTGTGTGTGTGTGTGTGTGTGTGTGTGTGTGTGTGTAACATAAATATAGACTATCTTTGTAGATGCTGTGTAACCCTGTCTATGCCTTTGTGTCTCTATTTCTGTGGTAGAATAGATTATTCTGAAGGTTGAATTTGTATTATCATATTACTATCATATTACTATCTTTTCATAGGTTTGCCTTTTGTATTTGTTCTGTGAGTTATCTGCTTGTGTAGCCTTTGTCAATTTTTCTTTCTTTTTTTTTATTGTAGAAAACACATTTAACAGATTTTTAAATGCATGGTACACATTGTTAACTATAAGCACAATGTTGTGCAGCAGCTCTCTAGAACTTTCTGATTATGCATGACTGAAACTTCTACCCACTGAACAGTAACTTCTCATAGCTCCCTCTCCCCCAGCCTCTGGCAACTACCTTCTGCTTCAGTGAATTTGGCTACTGTAGATACCTCATATAAATGGAATCATGGCTTAGTTCACTTTATTTACATTTATTTAAGTTTTTGTTTAAATACTTACATTTTTAATATAATGTCCTTCAGGTTCATGAATGTTATCACACATTGTAGGATTTCTTATTTTTAATGACTAAATAATATTCCATTTAATGTATATACTAGGGGTCCAGTGCACGAATTTGTGCACTTTTGAAAGGAACTGTGGACCTTGAGGCTGTGGTAGACACAGGGGCACCCATCCTTCGCACCCCTGCCTGGCCCCTCCTGCCATGGCCTCCGGTCCCCTGTCTGCCGGCAGCCCTGCTCCTGCTGCTGCCACTTCCACATGTTGATGGCGCTGGCCCTGCTCGATCCTGCTGACAGCGTGGAGCGATTAGGGCTGGTGCCAGCAGCAGGTGCAAGCGGCAGCTGTTGCCCTGATCACTCCTCAGGAGCAGGGGGAGGTGGAGAAGCCCTCGGGTGATCAGGGCTGGCAGCTGCTGCTTGCACCTGGTGATGGCGCCAAGTGATCGGGACCAGCGCCGGGCATCGGCAGCGGGTGCGAGTGCTGGGCGGGACCGTGGCGCGCGGGAGCAAAGAATTTTCAGTAACCACCAGATGACAGCGACCAGCGCCCACTTTGGTCTGGCGCCCCCGCTCACCTGCTCCACCATCCCACCTCGACCAATGCCCACCATGTTCTGCACACGCCCCCCAGTGGTCAGTGCACATCATAGCGACCGGTTGTTCGGATGTTCTGGTTGTTCTGCCATTTGGCACTGGCAGTGGGTGTGAGTGGCGGTGTCGGCAGTGGTGCAAGCGGGGCCGGCACTGGCAGTGGGTGCGAGCAGCGTCTCCGGCACTGGCAGCGGGTGTGAGCGGAGCCGGCACTGGCAGCAGGTGCGAGTGCTGGGCAGGACCGCGGTGCACAGGAGCAAAGAATTTTCAGTAACCACCAGAGGCTCACCCCAATCACAGCAACTGGCACCCATCTTGGTCCGGCCCACTCACCTGCTCCACCATCTCACCTCGGCCAATGCCTGCCATGTTCCACACACGCCCTCTGATGGTCAGCGCACATCATAGCGACTGGTTGTTTGGTTGTTCCAGTCGTTCCGCCATTCAGTCTATTTGCATATTATCCTTTTATTCTATAGGATGTATAGGATACTCTCTTTATTCATTTGTAAATGGACACTTAGACTGATTCCATATCTTGGTTATTGAGAGCAATGCTGTAGTGAACATGGGTGGGAGTGCAGATATCTCTTCAAGATCCTAATTTCAATTCTTTTGGCTAAATATCTAGAAGTGGGATTGCTGGATCAGATGGTAGATCTACTTTTTATTTTTTAAGAAACCTACATTCTGTTCTCCATATCAGCTGCACCATTTTGTATTTCTACCAATAGTGCACAAAGATTCCACAATCTCTACAACACTTATTTTCTGTTTTTGTTTGTTTTTATAATTGCCATTGTAATAAAAGTAAAATGATATCTCAGTGTGATTTTGATTTGCATTTTCCTGATGATTAATGATTTTTAGCATCTTTTCATATACTAGTACCTGTTGGCCATCTGTATGTCTTCTTTTAAGAAATGTCTATTCATGTCTTTTGCTCATTTTTAAATTGGATTATATATATTTTTGCTGTTAAGTTGTAGGAGTTCCTTATATCTTTTGGATATTAGTGCCTTGTCAGATATATGGTTTGCAAATATTTTACCTTCACTTTGTTGAGATTATTTCCTTTGTTGTACAGAAGGTTTTTAGTTTGTCCCATTTGTCTATTTTTGCTTTTGTTGCCTATGATTTTGGTGTCATATCCAAGAAATCATTGCCAAGACTAACTTCACAAAGCTTTCACCCTATGTTTGCTTCCAGGAGCTTTACAGTTTCAGTTCTTAATTCTATTTGGAGTTGATTTTTATGTATGGTGTAAGATAATCCAATTTCATTCTTTTGCACATGGATATCCAGTTTTACCAACTATTTGTCAAAGAGATTATCCTCTCTTCATTGTGTATTCTTGGCACTCTACCAAAGATCAGTTAACTGTATCTGTGTGGATTTATTTCTGGGCTCTGTATTCTGTTCCATTGTACTATATGTCTGTCTTTAAGCCAGTACCATACTTAATATATATACACTAGTGGCCTGGTACACAAAATTCATGCACATTAAAAGGGAATTAATTAGAGGAAGTATTTTAATATTGCCATTTGCCCTTTCTCTATAATAGAAGTGTCAGAGATGAAAGAAAATTAGTAAAATGTATATGAAAATCTCCCTCCTGTCAGAGTTTGGGGCGCATCACGGAATCCAGAGTCAAGGCCCTGCCCACCGGCTCGTGCCTTGAAATCGTGTGAGATCCCAGACCTGGCCAGCCCCACCTCCGTCAAGCCCCTCAAGGCGGGTGTGGGGGGGGAGGCGCACAGCCTCAGGTCCCCAGTCAAACCCCGCTGGGCAGGGAGGGCACAGGCTCAGGTCCCCTGGCCTGGCCTCAGGTCCGTCAGCCCCAGTGTGAGGGCACGAGAGTGTGATGACTACTTGCATATTAGCTCTTTATTATATAGGATATTAAGTACTAGAGGCCCAGTGCACAAAAATTCGTGCAATTGAGGGGTTCCTCAGCCCTGCCTGTGCCCTCTTACAGTCTGGGACCCCTCAGGGGATGTCCACCTGCGAGCTTAAGCCACTCCCCGGGGGATCGGGCCTACGCTGGCAGTCAGACATCCCTCTGGCAGCCCAGGAAGAGGCAGGAGAGGCTCCTGCTGCTGCGCTCGCAGCAGTCAGCCCAGCTTGTGGCTGAGCAGAGCTCCCACTGTGGGAGCACACTGATGACCAGGGGGCAGTTCCTGCGTTGAGCATCTGCCCTTGATGGTCAGTGCATGTCATAGCGACTGGTCATTCCACCATTAGGGTCAATTTGCATATTACCCTTTATTATATAGGATGGTACTGGGGATGGAACCCACAACTGTGGCGCATCAGGACAGTGTTCCAACCAACTGAGCCACCCAGAAAGGGTGCCAAGCACCATATATATTTTTTTATTTTTAATTTAAAAAATCTTTTATTGTTGATAGTATTATAGATGTCCCCTTCGTTTTTTTCCCGTTAACCCCCCCCCCCAACCCAGCAACTGCCGCTCCCCAGTTTGACCCAGTTGATCCCACTTCTAGGAGTATATTCTAAGAAACCTGAAACACCAATTAGAAAGAATGTATGCACCCCTATGTTCATAGCCAGTACCATACTTTTTTATTACTGTAGCTTTGTAATATTTTAAAATAAGAAAGTGTGAGGCCTCAGCTTCTTTTTTTAATAAAAAGATTTTTTTATTGATTTTTAGAAGAAGAGGAAGTGAGAGTTAGAGGGAGAGGAAGAAAGAGAAACATTAACGTGAGCGAAACATCAGTTGGCTGCCTCCTGCATGCCGCTTACTGGGGATTGAGCCTACAACCCAGCATGTGCCTTGACTGGGAATTAAACTGGCAACCTGTTGGTGCACAGGATGATGTGCAACCAACTGAGTCACACTGGCTAGGGCAGCCCCAGCTTTGTTCATCTTTCTCTAGATTGTTTTGGCTGTTTGGGGTGTCTTTGTGGTTCCGTATGAATTTTGCAATTGCTTTTTCTATTTCCGTAAAACTAAATGCTATTGGGATTTTGCTAGGGATTACACTGAATCTGTAGATTGCTTTGGGTAGCATGGACATTCTAACAATATTAACTCTTCCAATCCATAAACATGGATGTTGTTCCATGTATCTGTGTCTTTAATTTCTTTCAGCAGTGTTTTGTAGTTTTCAGTGTTATAAGTCTTTTGCCACTTTGGCTAGGTTTATTCCTAAGTATTTTATTCTATTTGATACTATAGTTATTGTCTACAAACAGCTGATTTTCATATTTTGATTTTGTATCCTGCAACTTTTCAGAATTCATTTATTAGTTCTAACTAAATTTTTTGTGGAATGTTTGGAGTTTGCTACATGTAAGATCATGTCAACTGCAAACAGATAATTTTACTTCTTTCCAATTTAGAGGCTTTTTGTTTCTTTCTCTTGCCCAATTGCTCTAGTTTGGACTTCTATACTATGTCAGTAGAAGTGGTAAGAGTAGGCATTCTTGCCTTGTTCCTGATCTTAGAGGAGAAGCTTTTGGTCTTTCAACATTGAGTATGATGTTAGCTGTGGGGTTTTCATATATTGCCTTTATAATGTTGAGGGTTTTTTCCTTATTTTCCTAGTTTGTGTGGTTTTTTTCTCATGAAAGGGTATTAAATTATGTCAAATTCTGTTTCTTCATCTATTGACATAATCATAGGATTTTTCCTTCATTTTAATGTACATTGTATCACATTAATTGATTTTGTATATTGAACCATTCTTGCATTCCCGGGATAAATCCTTCTTGATCATAGTGTATGAACCTTTTAAGAAACACGTTTTTATTGATTTTAGAGAGAGAGGAAGAGAAACATTGATTTGTTGCCTCCTATACACACCCTGACCAGGGATTGACCCACACGCCACCAGGGATCAACCTGCAATGTAAGTATGTTCCCTGACCGGGAATCAAACCAGCGACCTTTTGGTGTATGGGATGACATTCAACCAACTGAGCCACACTGGCCAAGTCTTAATTTGCTGTTGACTGTGGTTTGCTAATAGTTTATTAAGGATTTTGCATCTATATTCATCAGGTAGTTTCTTGTAATATCTTTTTCTGTTTTTGGTATCAGGGTAATGCTGGCCTCATAAAATTAGTTTTGAAGTATTCCATCCTCTTTAGTTTTTTGGAAGAGTTTGGGAAGGATTGGTGTTAATTCTTCTTTAAATATTAGTAGAATTCACCTGTGAAGCCATCTGGCTCTGGGCTTTTCTTTTGTTGGAAGGTTGAATCAGTTGATTACTGACTCAGTCTCCAGATTTTCTATTTCTTCATGACTCAGTCTTGGTAAGTTGTCAGGTTCTAGGAATTTATCCTTTTCTTCAAGGTCAGTAATTTTCAACCGATGTGCTGCAAGAATTTTTAAAACATGCAATACTACCTGTCAGGGGCACTGACCTCTTTTTCCTTAGATTGTAAAATTTAAAAATGACAACAGCCAACACAACAATAGGCATTTAGTGTGAATAAATCAAAATTGTACCTTTTTTTTTTTGTCAGATCAGCAAAATATATATACATTTCAGCTGCAGAATTTTAGTAGTTTATGTGAGCCATGAGATGAGAAGGAGTGAAATTGCTATTCTAGGTCAGTGGCAAACTCATTAGTCAACAGAGCCAAATATCAACAGTACAACGATTGAAATTTCTTTTGAGAGCCAAATTTTTTAAACTTAAACTTCTTCTAACGCCACTTCTTCAAAATAGACTCTCCCAGGCCGTGGTATTTTGTGGAAGAGCCACACTCAAGGGGCCAAAGAGCCGCAGTTTGCCGACCACTGTTCTAGGTTATCCAAATTGCATTCAGTTCCCTAATACGCCTTATGTGCAGGCGCATCATTTCTCTCCACTAATACTAGCAGCGAATATTTTAGCAGCCAATTGCCACATCATTAGTCTTGTACTGACTTGTTTGGTGTGTGCAACAGGAAATATTTCACTTTCTGAGAAAAAGAAAAATAGGTTTATTTGCATTATGCTTATTAATTTGTGCAGGTATTCAGTGTTTAATTTTTATTAAAATGTTCTATTTATGTTAATAATTACTCATTTATTTCAGTCCTTTGTATTCAGCATGTCTGTATTGAAATAAACCTACGTCTATGAAAACTGAAGCTTTTTTTGCGGCCCACATAAACTTAAACCTTGTTTATTTGACCTGTGTTAGCCTTTGAGTTTGACATGCTTGGTCTAGCCAAAGGGAAGATAGTTTGTGCATTTCTTATTTAAAAAACACAATCATAACAACAACAACGTAATAATTAGTCCAAATATTTTAGTTGCATTTTGTATGTCAAAGTAATTGGTATCTGTGGGCTTGGGATCTGCCGCTTAGAAGTTTAGTGATTTTGCTAAAGACTACTTTGAGGCAGGTCCTAGAAATTTGCCCAGATCCTTGTCTTTGGGGTTCAGAATCTATTAGATTATAGAGAATAGACAGGAAGGAAAAACATTACTTTTCTGTGTCTTCAGAGAACACTCAAGAATCTCTATAAAAGTTGTCAGTGTATGATGGTGTTCGAAGGACAGGACAATTTCTTCAGTATTTCAGAATACAGGAGCCCAAGTGGTACATTGGTCCATTAGCCTCTGTACTTTATACCTGAGGAAAGGGTTAACTCTTACCCTGAGCAGGAGTGAGGAATAGGAACTAAAATTGCTTTGGATGTCTGAACTGTGCTTTAATAAAATATTCCAGGTGGCTAAGAAGTAATCCTAAAATAACCTGGATACTTAATTGCTTTTAAAGTCAGGCACTCCTGTCTCTGGGGAGGTACAGTTCTAAGGAATGCAGTGCTGGCTCCTAAGATCTTAGAGGCATGGTCTAGTTGGCCTTTTTTTCCAAATCCCAGTAAAAAAGAAAGGCCATGGCAGCCTTCTTGGGTCAGGAGACACTGGTTAAATTTCTCCTCATTGAAAGGTTGGCAGTAAGCCTTTGGCTCCTGCTGCTGCCAGTTGGCATAATTGGCTTCCTCCAGGGCTGTGGGATTGGTCTCATCGTTCCCCCACCCCCACCCCCACCCCCCACCCCACACACACACACACAAATATCCAGAGACAGTGGTCTGTTTTCATTAGTGCCAAAGACTTTCTTCTTGCTTGATCCCCTACTCTGTGTCTCTCCATTTCCATCAGAACATACCTTTCTCACAAAAAGATTCAGATTCATCCTCTTTCTCTCTCATGCCCTCAGTCCATTAGCTTGATTCTCTCACTTGGCAGCATCTTAAGACAGTCATTTCTCCCTGGTTCTGCTTCCATACCCCATTGCTCACCCAGATTCTGTGTGGGCTGCTGACCAGTGCTGGCCAGCCCCTGTGCCAGCTTTCCTTCTCAGATCTTCAATACTGTTTGCATAAGTAATACATTGACATTGTAAATCATTACTGAGGAGCACTAAAAATATTTTTAAATGAAGAATCATACTGTTACAGAAAACCGGAGAAGAACCAAGCAATACTTAGAGAGATGGAGTTATATTTATTACGCGCGGGTCCAGAGGAAAATGTCTCTCAAATTCTGGGCCCCAACATGGAGGAATTTTCCCTATTTATATGTTTTTACCTTCTTTGTCTCCCAAATATGGGGTGTTTCCGGCTCCCTTTGCAAGCTCTTAAAGAGCCCCTATGTGCTGGGGCCTTGAGACCGCAACCAAAGGCCTGGCCTGGTGCCAGCACTGATTTCATCCAGGGAAGGTTTAATGGCCTCTCTGAAGTGGGAGTAGTCTTATTTTCCTTATTATTTAAGCAAGCAAGCAATTACAGAAGCCAAATAGCAGGGTTAAAAGTTCAAACAGCAGTTTTTATATAAGATGGATGCTTCAATACTCCTCTGTTATTTGAAAGACTAAGCTCAGCCGCCATGGCTCAGTGGTTGAGCATTGACCTATGAACCAGGTGGTCAGTTGAGGTTCGATTCCTGATCAGGGCACATGCCTGATTTACGGGCTCCATCCCCAGTGTGGGGAGTGCAGGAGGCAGCTGATCAATGATTCTCTCTCATCACTGATGTTTCTGTCTCTCTCTCCCTCTCCCTTCCTCTCTGAAATCAATAAAAGTTTTAAAAAAAAGAGAAAGACTAAATATTGTGGAGATGTCATCAGTTTGCTAAAATTATCCTATAAATTCAGTGCAATCCAAATTTTCTTTGTTGGGGGTGAGAGCATGTGCTGTGTCTTGACAAAAGATTCAAAAGTAAATCTAGAAAAAATAAACAATTTTTAAAATTGTCTCTTTCCATTAAATTGTAAGCTCCATGAGGTCAGAGGCTCTTGACTATGTTCTTTTTCCCTCAGAACCTTTCACAGTATCTGGTATATCCTAAGGGATCAATGTTTAAACATGAATGAATATAATGAAGAAGAAAAAAAAGGAAAAGTGAAAGTTCCCCATAATCTCAATCCAATTAGGTATCTACATACATCTGTATGTGTATATTATATTTTTTCCAACAAAAATCATTTGAAATGCTAGTTTAAGCATTTGTTGTTCACAGTTCAGAATTTAAATTTCCTTCTGGTATTCAAGGCATCTCACAACCTGTTTTCACCTTAACTATTCAGACTTGTATCCTCCCTGCCAAAACATACCTGTTTATCCTTCACTCCATGTTCATTTAAACTGTAAACTTCCCCTGGACCCTTTCTTCCAGGCCAGCTTTGTTTCCACCTCTGATCCTTCCCCACCCCCACCCTGCCCCCTTCCTGTGCACTTTGTGTTTTGGTTCTTGTTGCCTTGCTCTATTAAATGCTGTGTCTGCTCAGCTTGTTTTTCCATCAACACAGGGCAGCAGTTCTTTTCTCTCAGCAGTTTGCACAATGCTCTCTATCTGGGATGGGTTCTCAGGAAAACAGTGTTGAATGAATTTGTCAAAGGATCTTCCCTTCTCAGGACAGAAATGATCCCTAGAGGCCCTCTTGTCCACCCCTATCTCATGTTGGATTCCACACCATGATACCCCAGATAGATGGTCATCTAGGGACATGAAGCTGCCCACCTCCATTACTGGGCAGTTCTGATTGCTAGAAAAGTCCTTCTTTGACCTGGAATCTTCTTCCTGGTTACTCTGCCCAGTGATTGTAGATCTACCCTCTGGGGCTTTAGAGAAAACAAAAAACTACCTGCTTCCTCTTCCACAAGGCAGCCTTTTATATTTTCAAAGACAGTGATCCATTTCCCCTCTGTGTTTTCGATCTTCCAGCGTTGAGGTGTTGAGGTATTTTAATTTTGAGTAGCAGTCAGCTTAAACTCTAATTCATTATTTTTGAAGGCCTTTTATGTGCATGTCACAGTGCTAGGTGCCATATTCTTCCAGTGCCCTCAGAGATGTAACCACTTGTCTCTCTACCTTCTAATCCTCCAGGGGGAAGATGAGGGCCCATCCTACCCAGGATGTTGTGTTTTGGAGGTTAGCAGTTCTTATTCCAGTACCCCAGGGAAGTCTCCTGGACAAGTGTTGTATTAGGACTGACTTTTAAGCCCATGAGATGAATTACGGAAAAAAAGACCTCCCATTGATAGGAGCCGCCCAGGGCCATGACTGGGCATTGTAGGCATTCTATGGACAGAGGATTTGTTTCTTCTTTTCCTCCCTTTTCCTCCCTATCCCAACCCAGAACACTTTCTACTGTTCTTTTAAGCCACCAGGCAGCATGATGTAATAAAGAGAGCCAGATAGGCCTGGGTTTAAATACTCTGAGGCTCGGGGCAAGTTACTTGAGCTCTTTGAGCTGTTGTTTTTCTATCTCTAAAACCACCACCTCTACATTATAGAATTAAGTAAGAAAATATTTTGTAAGCTTTTGTCCCAGTACTTGCTATGTAGAAGATGCATAAACACTAGTTTCCTGCTCCCTTTTCTCCTTCCCCAACCTTCTTTCACCACCATTTTTGAGGGATTTAAAAGGCAAATGCTCTGTGGCTTCCTAGGGAAGATGAGCTGAATGTGTGTATAGTAGCCAGAGCTTGACTTGGTCAGGTATTTGGAAACAAATTGTCATTTTCTTGTGAGCTCCTAGTGAGATCAAAGCTGTTAAGAGATTTCTCAAATAGGAGAAGCTGAGAAGGTTGTAAAATTAAGTGTCATTCTGGCTGCTAGGCTATTGAACACTGCATGCTGCCCATTGGCTGACAGAGGCTGGTCCTCTGGCCATTAGACTTGCACGCAGACTTTCAACTGGAAGGCTTTTCTCAGGGACATCCTCTTGATCCCTAAACTGTTGAGCTGGCTCTTTTGGGCTTTTTTTCTCCATACTCGCCTCTATTGCCCCCTGCTTTTCTCCACTCTAGGGTCTCAGTCAGCCACACTCAGCATTCAAGAAAAAAATCATTTCTGGGCTGATAACTTTCCAGCAGTCACACTCATACTCTGTTGATAGGCCAAGAAACCTGCTGCCCACAAGCAGTTGGTCAGTTAAGAACCAAGAAAATAATTGCTGAAGCTTGTAATTCTCCCAGTGAAAGGAGGAGGGAAGAGCAGAACTGTGGCGTCTGAGCCCTCATAGGGGAGCCCATCCTGGTCTTTCAGTAGCTGTGTCAATGCTTTCTATATGCTGGGGCATGGGACAGGACAACTTACAGACTGGGACATAGACAGGGGCACAGGTAACCAGAACCCAAGTGACACAGCCCAGAGGAGAACGGTGTTAATTCTGCCTGGTGGGCAGAGGTGGAGGCTTCATAGAGCATTTCAGCTGGACGGAAAGGGTGAGCAGGGTTTAGGAATTACTCTCACCTCAGCCAGAAAAATCACGTGAAGCAGGGTGGAAGTTTAACTGCTCTAATACAAAGAGAGTAATTTGAAGAGAGTAAACATTTCCCCATCAGCCCCAACTAAATATTTTTTTTGTTAGTCCTCCCCGAGAATATTTTTCCCATTGATTTTTAAGGGGGAAGGGGTGGAGAGAGAGAAAGAGAGACATTGATTGGTTGCCTCACCGACATGTCCTGACCGGGGCCAGGAATCCAACCTGATACTCTTCGATGTGTGGGCCAATGTTCTAACCACTCAACACACTGGCCATGGGCCCAACTGAATATTTTAAATTAAGTAATGGACTCCCCTGGCTTTGGAACTGGATAACAGGGAACACCTCTCTCATGGCCAACTGTTTTCCCTGCATTTCTTTAAATAGTAACTGACTGTCCTATCTGTAGAATGGGTCAAATAGTGGATTGCTGAAAGAGTTTAGTGTGCCATTTCTCTCCTGTTTGGGTAGGTCTCCTTGTCCTTTCTGGTCATAGAGGTAGGGGCATTTCAGACTAAAATCCCATCACTAAGCAGGTTTTTAAACTAAGTGGTTCACACTTAGTAGGCAGAGCTGAAGCAAGTGACCCCAACTCCCATCTACAAGGCATTCTCTTCTGTTCCTAGAACGGAGAGCTCTCACGCTTAGGTGTTTATTGTCATACTAGGCACACAGTGGTTGGACTGGCCTGCCTGCTTTTACACTCCTCTCCTGCTTTGGAAAACCCTGTCTGAGATTCTGGGTTGTGGATTCCATCCTCTCTACCTGAGTGTTAAATTGTTTCTGAGTGAGTATTCACAGTGCTGGAAGTTACTGTAATTAGCAAAAAAAAACAACCCCATGTTTTCATCTCTCCTGATAAAGAATCCTGTGAAGAACCAGCTTCAAATCTCCAGCTAGAGAGAGAGTTGGGAATTCAGCTGCCACAGTAAACAGCTGATATAACAGAAGCAGCAGTGATCACGGGTTAAGTAAATGTCTTTCAGCCTATAGGAGCTCCTGGGATAATTGACTTTCCAGCAGGAATTTCTGGCTCAAACGAAATCACTGGGCATTAGGGAAGCTGCTACATCCTTTGAAAGGAGGACTGTGTCTGGTTTTGCTGACCTGACAGACATCATTCATCTTGATTATTCATTATCCTAGTTGCCACCAGATTTCTGTTGACTATAATTACAATGTGTAATTTTTGGCTTTTGAAATTTTTTTATTTATAGTTTTCCACTTGGTTATCTGACTCCCTGAGCTGAAGGTGCGGTAGGCAGATTTCCACCTCATCTGCTGGGGACATGAGGAGTGCATAGTCAGATAGCATTTACTGAGCACTTCCAGCAGAGAAACAATTCGGAATAGCCTATTCATTTCAGCTGACAGAGTGTCACTTCTTGATTATGCTTACCTCTCTTTGTGCTAGATTGTTGCTGTCAGAAAGCAGGTCTACACCTCAGCTCCCACTTGGAGTAAGAGAAGAAAAGATGGTCCCCAAATATAACCGATGAGATCTCCTGCTTTCAGGCAAGCTTTATTAAAGGGAGAGGAGAGAGAGAATGGAATTTGACCAGGCTTCAGTTTTATTGGCACAGCTTCACAGCAAGATCCTTATGCAGTCCAAAGACTGTCCTCCAAGAAACCTCTGCTTTCTGTTCCCATATGCCCCTCCTTAACCTCTTAAACACCCCAGCCAGCTGGGTCGCATTTGCCTATGTGTGCACATTGTGTGAGTGCATGCACCTGTGGTCCTGGGGAAGAAATGAGAGAATGTGACCGACTCACTGTGTCCAGTCCCATCCACTGGGTCAGGGGTGAACAGCAGGCTTCTAATATGACTTTTTAAATTTTTTTTTAAATTCAGTCTTTTAATCTTTTTTCCCCCCCCTTTTAAATCCTCACCCGAGGATATTTTTCCATTGAATTTTTTAGAGAGAGTAGAAGAGAGGGAAAGAGAGAGAAATATTGATGTGAGAGAAACACATCGATTGGTTGCTTCCTGCATGTGCCAAGGCCTGGGCCGGTGAGGAGCCTGTAACCAAGGTACATGCCTTTGACTAGAATGGAACTGGGGACCTTTCAGTCCACAGGCCAATGCCCTATCCACTGAGCCAAACCAGCTAGGGCTAATATGACATTTTATATATCCCCTAGCAGAGGGTGGTTTTTACGCTCCTGTATGGTATATGTGTTTTGTTTGTATATTTTAAAAAGATGCTCAATTGGCTCAAATAGCCTTTTAACAATGATTGTGGTTCATCAAGCATTCACTAGGGCCGTGGTCGACAAACTGCGGCTCGCGAGCCACATGTAGCTCTTTGGCCCCTTGAGTGTGGCTCTTCCACAAAATACCACAGCCTGGGCGAGTCTATTTTGAAGAAGTGGTGTTAGAAAAAGTTTAAGTTTAAAAAAATTGGCCCTCAAAAGAAATTTCAATCATTGTACTGTTGATATTTGGCTCTGTTGACTAATGAGTTTGCCGACCACTGCACTAGGGCCTAAGAAGTGCCAGGCAATGTGCTATGTGCTTGCAATACAAAGATGAATAAGACACCTTTGCTCTCAAGGAGCTTATAATACAGACTAGAGGCCCAGTGCACGACATTCGCGCACTGGTGGGGAGGGGGGTGTCCCTCAGCCTGGCCTGCACCCTTTAGCAGTCTGGGAGCCCTCAGGGGATGTCTGACTGATGGCTTTAAGCTGCAGTCGGACATCCTTAGAGCTGCCACGGAGGCAGGAGAGGCTCCCGCTACCACTGCTGCGCTCGCCAGCCATCAGCCCAGATTGTGGCTGAGCGGCGCTCCCCCTGTGGGAGCGCACTGACCACCAAGGGGAAGCTCCTGCATTGAGCATCTGCCCCCTGGTGGTCAGTGCGCACCATAGCAACCGGTCTTTCTGCCGTTCGGTCAATTTGCATATTACCCTTTTATTATATAGGATAGTTTCAAAATTGTAATATGTTAATTTCTGAGCTCAAAATGTACAAAATTGTAATATGTTAATTTCTGAGCTCAAAATATACAGAGTACTTAGAACAACTTGGTATGAAGAGGTGGCCGCCCATAGAAAACAATGCCTGATTTGAGGAATAAGTGTTAACCAACTGAATAAGGCTAAGAAGCAGATTTTAAGAACATAAACAAAGCCATATTTATATTTGCAGTTTCCTTCCTTCCGTTGAGTGGTATTTAACCTAATCAATTGAATCATAATTAGGTTTTTGCTATTTCTCTAATGAAAATGAACATCAACCGCCCAAGCCGGTTTGGCTCAATAGATAGAGCATTGGCCTGTGGACTGAAGGGTCCTGGGTTCAATTCCGGTCAAAGGCACATACCTGGGTTGTGGGCTTGATCCCTGGTAGGGGGCATGGAGGAGGCAGCCAATCAATGATTCTCTCTCATCATTGATGTTTCTATCTCTGTCTCTCTCTCCCTTCCAATCCTGGAAATCAATAAAAATATATTAAAAAAAGAAAATGAACATCAAGCAAGTGGCATAGGGTCTCTGTACCCTGGGAATAATTTCAGCCCTGGGGATCCTTACATCACTAGGGGGTTCTCATTACTAGACTTAGGGCTTCCAGTAGTGAGGCTTGGCTGAGATACTACAGCTATGGTATCTGTGGCCTGCTGCCTTTGACCCTTTTACCCGCACTTAGAGTGTTGTATGGAAAGCCAGGCTAGCTATCTTTACAACATTATATAAAATGTACAAACACATCCTCATATATAAAAACCCTGGGTTGTAATGACCAGTAACAACTGGAGGCTGACCAGCCAGAGTCAGTGCTGCCCCCCGCCTCCCAAGCAAGCGGTAAGGGGCAATCAGGCAGGCAGGCAGGCAGAGGGGGTTAGGGGTGATCAGGTAAGCAGACGGCCCCTTGCAGGGCTGGCCCCACCTCCAAGCAAGTGGTTAGGGGCAAGCAGGCAGAGTGGTTAGGGGTGATCAGGTAGGCAGACGACCCCTTGCCGAGGAATGTCTGAGTTCCAGCTTAGGCCTGATCCCTGGGGGGTCCTGGACTATAAGAGGGCATAGGCCAGGCTGAGGGCACCTCCCCCAATACATGAATTTCGTGCACCAGGCCTCTAGTGTGTGTGTGTGTGTGTGTGTGTGTGTGTGTGTGTGTGTGTGTATATATATATATATATATATATATATATATATGGCTAAGTTGACTTGTGCATGTTCAATACATATAAAGCTCTCACTGGCACCTATTGCGTGCGTGTGTTTCAATCTGTCATTGTCATTCGTGAATTTGGTTGACACTTCTATTATAGAGAAAGGGCAAATAGCAACATTAAAATATTTCTTCTAATTAACTTTCAATGTGCACGAATCCATGCACTGGGACACTAGTATACCATAAAGAACCTGCAGAAAAGTGGTACGTCTCAGAGTGGTGGCTTCTTTCGGAAGAACAACTAAGGAGGAGCAGGTTCTCAGGAAATTGGGCCTTTGTGTCCTCCTCTTCCAGAATTCTTAGGTATAAGTAATGCCCACCCTCCTTCAACAAATGGAGATGATTCTTCCACCTGATTTCTACTCATTTTGGAACCATAATTGGAAATAAAAACAACAAGCTCTCCCTGTAAGGGTGGCAGAGATATGGACCTGAGCAGTGTAAGCCAGGATAGCACAATTGCTAATGCTCTTCATCTTCTTCCTAAATGATTGCCTTGTTTTCTAATGCTTTCTTCCTACTCATTCTGAATTCTGTGCTTTGTTCCCCTTTAGAATGGTGGTTTGGCTTGGAGTGATGATGCAGATGGAGGCCGAGGAAGAGAGATCTCTCGAGATTTTGCCAAGGTCTGTAATGTTTCCTTTGTGATAACAAAAGGGCAGTTCTGTAGTGGGTTGTTGTATCTGATCCCCAAAGAATAGGACAGGAGTGGCCTATGAGTCATATTTGTAGTCATTCAGATGGTTGTGTATCTCTGGTGTAAGGCTTCCTGCATAAGACGAATTTTTTTCATTGTGTTTTTTTTGGGGGGTGGGGGGACTGGGATTGCAGCTGTATGAACTGGACGGTGATCCGGAAAGGAAAGAATTCCTGGATGACCTCTTCATCTTTATGCAGAAGAGGGGTGAGTGTGCATTATTTCAATTCTGTTAATATTTATTGAGTGCCTACCGTGTGCAATTCACACTTTGGCTTAACTCCTTCCCACAGAGTGCCAGAGTCAGCTCAGGAAGACAAGGCATTTACTGCTGATTGGTTACGAACTTAGCTGAACAATTGACAACCAGATTGAAGAGGGCAGAGAGGGCCTTGCAGAAAATGAAGGGACTGATCATTCAGGCTTGATCTTGTCTTATTTTTGTCACTCTTCTGATTAACTGATCTCTGGAGTCATTTCAAATTTAAATATACTTTTTTCTTATCCTTATAGCTTCCTTGGACATCACTTAAACTAGTATGTGAGGCTTTCTGCTGATACATCTAGCCTTAGAGGGACTGAAAAAGGCCAATGAGAGAATAGAGGCCCCTCAGGATTTTTTGGGAGGGTCAGAAATGACCTGTGAAAAGGACAAGCTAACTCTTTTCCTGACCCATTAGCTCTTTGATTTTTGCATCCACTGGCTTGGTGGGGGCATTCCTGCAGTTTAACTGTAGGTACATAGGTGTCTGCTTGATTATACCTTCTCACTTCTCTCCTTTCACTCTCCCTCACCAACCCCCATTCATCTCACTATGGACCATGGCATGACTGAGTCTTGAGCCCAGTGACTCAACCTCCTCTCTTTATAGCCTGTCATAGCAATGGGTTCACCAGCTGGGACAGCACTCAGGAAACATGGCCAGAACCCCAGCATCTCTAGGAGAAGGTCCTCAGCAACCTGTGTAGCTCCCCAGGACAAAGCCATGGGAGGAATGCTACTCCCACTAGCCTCTTCCCTATGATTATGCATCCCTTGATTTTTGTGTCAGCTCCTTCATTGAGATCTGGCAATGAAATGCTCCTCTTATCCAAGGGTGAGCTATAATGGCAGCCCCAGCTGCTAAATATCCTAAGTGAACTCTCCCTCCTTCCATCTCCAATCACCCTGTCTTTTCTTCTCCTTCCCCTTCCTTTACCTTCCAAATCCGAATTACCTTCTTAGTACTATACCTGTTACTTACTTTGTCATTTCTTTGTTCACAAAAGACAATCAAAAGTTTGAGGTTTGTGTGTGTTCTTCCATCTCCATGGATATCAAAACAGTCGAAGCAGCCTTCATAGTTTACTCCTCCAACTGTTGTCTGGAGCTGCCTGTGTCAGTGAAAAACAAGAATAGTCCTAAAAGATAACGTGACTAGCAGCAGTGAAACACCCTGGTTGCCCTGAGAGGGAGAAATCCACTTAATACTTTGATCTTCCCTTTCAGTTGCCTTTTAATTATTTACAAGCTCCATAAGCCCAGCTGGTGCAAACCCAGGAGCTGATCTCAGGGGCTGCTATAGCAATTTGGAGTTTTAAAGATATATTTTTATTGATTTCAGAGAGGAACGGGAGAGGGAGAGAGAGATAGAAACATCAATGATGAAAGGGAATCATTGATTGGCTGCCCCCCGTACCCTCACCGGGGATCGAGCCGGCAACCCGGGCACATGCCCCAACCACAAATCAAACCGTGACCTCCAGGTTCATAGATCAATGCTCAACCACTGGACCACACTGGCTGGGCGTAATATAGATTATAATTGGCGCCTTAGCTACCACTGCTTTATTTTCCATTTTATTGTTTTCTCCCTTCCCAGGGTTTTTTTTAAAAATTGATTTTAGAAAAAGGAAGGGGGAGGAGAGAGAACATCAATGTGAGAGAGAAACATCAGTGGGTTACCTCCATACACACCCTGACTGGGGATGGAACCCACAATCCAGGTATGTGCTCTGACTGGGAATTGAACCGTCCACCGATTGGTGCATGGACAACGCTCCAACCAACTGATCCACACATGCCAGGGTGAAGGAATTTTGGAGGATAGTGGAAGTTATATCAGCCTAGCCAAGAATGAAAATTCATAATTGCTTCTTTAGTACTATATGTCACCACTAGACTAGGATGTGTATGGAGGTAATCCACTGATGTTTCTCTCTCACATCCATGTGTGGACAGCCAGTTTGTCATTTCTTTGGGCCCCCACTGTTAGCTCAGGGCTAGACAGGGATGTGCTCAGGCCATAATTGGAGGTCATCAGTAGAGAGTAGTGAGTGCCAAGTCTCCTGCTACTCTGCAGCACTGGGGGCTGCCAGACTGCCATCTGGTGTATTTCTGGATGAATCCAAAGTAGGAGTAAGTAACTCCCTTTGATTGTGTCAATTTATGGTTATTCGGGCTCTTAGTAAACCTTTTTCCTGTCTTCAGCACTTACATTAGATATTTCACTATTTGCTGGCATCACCAATAGAAGGGAACTGGTTGAGTCGGTTTTGCTATTTGTTAATTACTCTAATACAAGATTTCTCAGCCTTAGCATATAACTTTTGGTACTGGATAATCTTTTGTTGTGGGGGTACCCTCCGCTAGTTGTGGTTACCAAAAATGTCTCCAGATATTGTAAATTTCCCTGTGGGACAAAATTGCCCCCATCTGATGAGACCAGATGGGAAAGAGGGTAAAGATATAAAATTTCCTCTGCAGAGAAACTGTTAGGAAACCTTCTTACTTCCACTTCGGGCGGCAAGGCCTGTATCAAGTCATATTGTGATTGCCCCTTCTGTGGCTGAACGCCAAAGGCAAGGGTGCTGGGCCCCCAATCCTGGTCTGGAGTGCAAGGCAGGCTTCAGAGAGGAACTGAGCTCCAGGGTCATGGGAGTAGAGGCAGAAATACAGGGGTGTACATGGCCTAAGCACAGCTGGAAGAATCCTTGTCTGTGTCTTGGATGTCATTTGTTACCAAACTGTGAAGAGCCATATTTGGCCAAGAAGTTAGCACTCCTGTCTATGTACACAGTGGAGTTACTGAAGTTAAAACACGGGGTAGGGTCCGGGGGAGGGGGAGTCGGACCAAAGCTGTGCCTTTAGTTCACTTGCTGTGGTGAGCAGTGTATAGTTGGGATGGAGAGGGGAGGTTGAGGCAGGGGGACAGTGTGGGTTGTTCCCTTAAATTCATTGATCTCCTTGGCAAACTCGTGTCTGATCATCTGAATTAGAGTGGGCGGTTCAAGAAGGTTGGGAGCAGATTGCACTTTTAATGTGAAGTTTCCTGTCATTTGCTCTTCATACAATGGTGAAAACAAGGGCTCCTAGACATTTGTGATTTATTTGTCACTCCCAAATTGGAGTGTGTGAGGCACTCAGGAGCCAGATCTTGTTAGCTGGGTCCAAGGAAAAGCCTTACGTAGACCTTGGCAGCAGATCATCCTCCAGAGCTAATAATATGAAGGATAAGTGGTAGATTTCACAGGAGCCACTGAAAACTGCCTGAGTTTGAAAAGCCTGGTGACGCCCACTGAGGCTGTGAGTGAGGCTGGGCAGCTTTGACATGGCAGGCTGCACCTCAGAGGAAGTGGACAGGGCTACCTGGGAGGCAGCACACAGCAGACTTCCCCAAACAACTGCAGGTGACGATGAACCTGCTGTTCAGTAGGAGGTAGCCAGCTGTAACTGCTGCTTTGTGCTGGCTCTTTTGCTTGTTAATGCATTTGAGAAAATTGACTATAACAGATGGGCCTGTCAGGCACCTTGGTTTCTAGGCCAGACTTGGGTGACTTGCGCCCTGGTGACCCTCCCCCACCAACAGAGCAAACTGTCCTAGGAGGAGCCTGAGAAGAGGCCCAGGCTGTGCCCAGGCGAGCTATCTTCTGCCTGCCTCTGGAAAGGGCTCTACATAAAGTCAGGGCTGTCATCCCACTCTTCCTCATGATCTTGAGCAAATCCTTCCCTTTCTGGGGCCATGGTTTGTTGATCTATAAAATGAGAGAGTTCAGTCCTAACCGGTTTGGCTCAGTGGATAGAGCGTCAGCCTGCGGACAGAAGGGTCCCACGTTCGATTCCAGTCATGGGCATGTACCTGGGTTGCGGGCACATCCCCAGTAGGGGGCGTGCAAGAGGCAGCTGATCGATGTCTCTCTCTCATCGATGTTTCTAGCTTTCTATCCCTCTCTCTTCCTCTCTGTAAAAAAATCAATAAAATATATATTTTTAAAAAGTCACTTTAAAAAAATAAAATGAGAGAGTTCAGTTAGAGTTAATCTAGAAGTTTCTTCCAAGTTCTGTGTTCTTTAGTATGTGTCCATGGTTGTGTCTGTTGAGCTAATGAAAGAGAAGACTCACGCTTGGAAAGCAAAAAAAAAAAAAGCCTTTAAAACCAATTTTTATTAAAATAGTTATGTACTAGGTATACTGGTTAATAATGGCGGATTTTGTAATGAAAAGAAAACACAATGATTTCAAGAGAGATATCAAAAGTGCTTTATTCAAAATAATGTCCAACACTAGCTACACATTTCCCCCACCTTTCAGCTAATTTGTGGATACCGTCCCAATAGAACTTTTCTTGTTTTGAGGCAAACCATTCAGAGACCCAATTTTCCACTTCTTTGTACGTTTTGAAGTGCTGCTCAGAAAGTGTGTGTGCCATCCATTGGAACAAGTGGTAATCTGAAAGAGCAAGGTCTGGTAAATATAGCGGGTGGGTTAATACTTCCCAGGCAAGATCTTTTAACGTGTCTTTAACTGGTTTTGAATTGGGTGATGGTGCCTCATCATTAAGCAAAATTACTTTGCCGTGTCTTCTGGCCCATTCTAGTCATTTCACGATCAAAACGTGGTTCAACTTGATTATTTGTTATCAGTAGCGATCAGTATTAATGGTTTCACCTGGTTTTAGAAGCTCATAATACACCACACCTTCCTGATCCCACCAAACGCAGAGCATTCTCTTCTTTCTGAAGCGATTTGGCCTTGCAGTCGATGTTGATGGTTGACCTGGATCAGCCCACGATTTTGTGCATTTGGGATTCTCAAAATAAATCCACTTTTCATCGCCGGTCACATTCAATGCAGAGAAGACTTTCTTTCGTGCCATTGAAGTAACATTTTACTGATGACTTTTCCGTTTTCCACTTATTTGTCCGTCGTTCAGTTGATGTGACACCCGTTTTCCTTCCTTTAAAATCTTTCCCATTGCTTGTAAACGATTGGAAATTGTTTGCTGAGCAACGTTTAATCTTTCTGCAAGTTGTTTTTGAGTTTGACATGCATCTTCATCCAATAATGCTTGTAAATTGTTGGTCTTCAAACTTTTTCGGTTGACCTGGACATTCTTTGTCTTTCACATCGAAATCATCACTTTTAAAGCATTTAAACCAGCGTTCACAAGTATCTTGAGATGGAGCATGTTCACCATAAGCTTCCCAAAGTATTCAGCAGCAGTTTTCTTCAAAATAAAGTAATGAATTAAAACTTGCCGCAAATGCTCTTTTTTTGGGTACGAAATTCGACATTTTTAAGTGTAAAAATATCTATGATGTTAACACCTTCAGCAAACTTGACTAATGAAGTTTTGAAGCTTGTTGTCAATACAATAAAATAGCATACATAGCAAATCGCATATATATCAACATATGTGTAACTCTGTCTATTGAAAAAATCCACATTATTAACCTGTACACCTAGTAAAAACTAGACCAAGGATCCCCAAGACCAAATGCTTCTCCCCTTTTCTTGCTGACTGTTTCTTTTTTTGCTGACTGAAGCCAAATTGAATTAAACCATTTGCCCTGATTCTGTTCCCCCAAATGTTGTCTCTAGAATGATTGGTTAGATTTCAGAACTCTAGTACTCCTTTTTGCTCAACTTTTGCAACGTGCACATGCATGTGTACACATGTTTCTCTGCCAAAAATAAAGTGAAACAGTTGTAGATAAAATTCTGTGGTTAATTGAACTCACTGTGTGTGGTTTCTGAGATGGCATTCCCTGGTAGATTTTCCAGGAGGAAATGGGGGTGGGGAGTGCTAATTTGGAAGTCTGATAAGCAAACATTTATAAACAATTCCACTCTTCCTTCATCAGTGAGGAAGAAAGGTTTGTTCTCTTGTTCCCTAGACAGTGGTCATTTGAAGAGGAGGAAGACAATGGTTTTGCTGTTGTTTTTATTATCATCCCATGCACTTTACAGAATCCTTTCAACCCATTATTTGACTTGCTACTCCCCATAGCTCCAGCTCTTGGGTAGAGAGATCAAAGGTTATCACTTATCCAGTGAAGAATCCTTACCTTAAGTAACTTACCTGAGGCCACAGAGCAGATTTAGCACTTGGTTTTCCAACTACCAGGCCTGTGCTCTTTTCTTCTCAGCACTGCCTTTGTGAAACTGGGCTCTAGCACCAGCAGCTCCATCACTTCCTGTTGGGGCAGTGGATAAACCTTGTTTCTCCAGCCTTCCTACAGAGAATGCTGGTCTGTCTCCACAGGTCACTATCTCCAATAGGATCTAATAACATCTAGCTGATTAACATAGGGTGGAACTCTTTGTGCAAGGCCTATCTCTCAGGGAAGGGCAGATTCCTAGTGGCACAGAGGCTGCCATCTGTCAAGGCAAGATGGGATGAGTTAGAGTTAGCACAGGAGACAGAACCCCCAACAGCAAGATCTTGCACTCATGTGGAGCACCCACAAGCAGGATCCTCTCCAGACGCTGCCCCAGCTGGGTACAACAGGCTAAGGCACTACTTGGTTATGTAGAAAAGTTTTGTCAAGACCTCTATCCCTCCTCCACCAGTTCTGTTCAAGGCTGCAAACTGACCTTGCGTTTCCCAATGGATTGTTGGATCTGTTTTTGATGTGTACATAAAAAGAATTTACTGTGGGAAAAGGGCTTGGTCTACCTCAAAGTGCAATTTGAGTGTTTTTCCTTCTGTTGTATACTTATCTATCCATCTTAGGCAAGGAAATGTTCATGACATATATTGCTTTGCCTTTTGGTGGAGGCAGGTTTTTTTGGTTTGTTTTTTCCATTCTTTGTATCTTGCGGTAAATGGTCTGTGCTGTGGACACTATCCTGGTAGACTAAAATATGTTGTTTTTGCCAGATAAAATAGGCTTTGGGACTTCATTTCCTAACTTTACCCCTAAATGAAAGTCTAAAATGCAAATCTTTAAAATTATATTTTTTTATTGCTTTCAGAGAGAAAGAGATAGAAAGAGAGATAGAAACATCAATGATGAGAGAGAATCATTGATCGGCTGTCTCCTGCACACCCCACACTGGGGATCGAGCCCACAATCTGGGCATTGCCCTGACTGGGAATCAAACCGTGACCTGGTTTATAGGTAGACATTCAACCACTGAGCCATGCTGGCCAGGCTAAAATGCAAATCTTTGTCATAGGATTAGCCCTTTGTCTGAGGCCTGATCTTTTTCTCTCCCCTGGTGATCCAAATACTGTTGATATGCTGTTTATCTTTTTTCCACACTTATTTTTTTTAAGAAAAAGTTTATTTAGAAAGTCACAGAGGTAGAAGAAGTAAGCTGTAGAAGAAATGGGCTCTGTAGACGTTACAGAGGTAAAAGAAGGGCCCTTGGAGCTTGGGAGAGAGAAGGGTAAAGGTAATGCACCTTGCGGGGAAGAGAAGGGAAACGGGATAGGTGCAGGAGAGAGAGAGAGAGAAGGAAATAGACTCTCTTTTCCAGGTTCAGTAGTTATTTAATACTCTATAACTACCCAGTTATTTATGATAGTAGGGAGGGGAGGGATCCTGGTTTTTGAAAGGCCTACTTTTATAATTAAATTCAGCATCTTCTCCTTCAATATCTTTTATTGATACTTCTAGCACTTGGTAAAATTGGGTTGATAGTTTTGTCTCCTTTGTTCCAAGATGAGCTTATATTCAGTAGAAATTGTCTAAGGGTTGGTGTAGGGCAGTGGTCGGCAAACTGCGGCTCGCGAGCCACATGTGGCTCTTCGGCCCATTGAGTGTGGCTCTTCCACAAAATACCACGTGCAGGTGCACACGTACAGTGCGATTGAAACTTTGTGGCCCATGCGCAGAAGTCGGTTTTCGGCTCTCAAAAGAAATTTCAATCGTTGTACTGTTGATATTTGGCTCTGTTGGCTAATGAGTTTGCCGACCACTGGTGTAGGGGAAAGTTGGAAGTGAGGATTTGGCTCACTTACACTTTGAGAAAATCTGTTGGGTTTTGAGAGGCTAATGGCATGGATTGGCAATGGAAGCTCAGACAGCTATGCAGTGCCCAGGCCAGAAGGCCCTGGAGTTGTGCCTCTCCCCTGCCAGCCTTCCACTCTCCTAGGGGCACCAGCTAGGTCTGTGGTTCAGCAGCAAACAAAACAGAGAAGACTTGGTAGTCCTTCTAACTCCTTGACCAACTTGTCTGAACACAGTTTTTAAAGGAGATAGCACAGTCATAACCCTAATTTTATTATCAGCCATAGTAGAATACAGCATTGCACATTTATCTAAGGCAATTTATCTAAGCCAGAGTATCAAAAACTTGAATTTCAAGTTAGCCTCTTGGTTTGTGATGCCTCCAGAATTTCCACATATTGCTGGTGGGAATATAAATGGGCATAATAACTTTGGAAATCTGTTTGGTAGTATTTACACAAGCTAAACATATGCCATTTCCCAGCAATTCTGCTCCTAAGTGTACCCCCAACAGAAATGAGTACTTATGTTCACTGAAAGACACATGTAAGAATAGTCATTGTAGCCAAGCACTGGAGAAAACTAGATATGCACTCAGATAGGCTGTTTTCTGTCTCTTCCCACCTCTTTCCCCAGCTCTGTCTTCATAGTCTAAGTTGTAGGAAGGAGTGCAAGTGCCAGGGGACAGTGTTTGGGACAGTATAGAGTGGTTAAATAAATGGTGCATTGGCCACACAGCAGTAAAAAAGAATGAACTTTTGTACCCATCAGGGATAACACTCATAGACACAAGATTATATACTATTAGTGGCCCAGTACATGAATTCATGTACCAATGGGGTCCCTCAGCCTGGCTTGCAGGATTGGGGTGAAACCAGCTCTCCGACATCCCCCAAGGGGTCCCAGATTGCAAGAGGGCACAGGCCAGGCCGAGGGACCCCACTGGTGCATGATCAGGGCTGAGGAGAGAGCACGGGAGGGCTCCAGGGCACGTCCAGCCCATCTCACTCAGTCCCAATCAGCTGGACCCCAGCAGCAAGCTAACCTACCGGTCAAAGCATCTGCTCCCTGGTGGTCAGTGCACGTTATAGAGACTGGTCTACTGGTTGACTGTCTGCCCATGGTGGTCAGTGCACGTCATAGCGAGCGGTTGAGTGGCCTTAGTATATCATTAGCATATTATGCTTTGATTGGTTGAATGGACAACCGGACACTTAGCATATTAGGTTTTTTATTACATAGGATGTGTATTTTCTACATGATTTCATTTATTTAAAGTTCTAGAAAATCAGCTGTGGTTACCTACTGGGTGGGCTAGTGGGGGTAGTGTGTATTGATTGGGAATGAGAGATGTTTAGGGTGCTGGAAATGTTCTGTGTTTTATCTGAGAAATGGTTATGGGGTGTACACAGAGTACAAGTGAGCTGTGTACTTAAGATAAGTGCACTCATTATACTGTATGTCAGTTAGACCCCATTCACTGGAAATCAGAGGTGGAAGGTTTAGGATATGCATCACTCCATTTCTAGGATATTTGTGCACCCTGGCCTCTGCCCTGTTTTGCTGAATGGTCAACTTCTCACTGCAGTGCATGCCAGACATGGCTGCACAGTTTCCCAGAGGCAGGTATTTTCTACACATAAACAAATGGGATACCACCAGTCATTTCTCTGCTTGCTCCTGGACTGGAGCATGGTAAGAATTAATATGCAGAGGAACCAGTAGAAAGCCTGCCTGCTTGTCTGCCTGCTCACATTCCCTGCTTAACATGAGTCTTAACTCTCTAGGCTTCCTAGTTGGCCTCTCTTGATGGGGCTATGGAAATGACAAAGCCAGGAAGAAGCAGTGAGGGTCCCTGGCAGGGCTACACCCTAGGTCCTGGGCCCACTCCTTGATTGCTTCTCTGTCTTCATTGGAAAGTGCCCATTCTCTCCTGGGGAGGAAGTGACCCTCCCTCCAGCACTCCCACCATCCCCATCTTTATCTCTAGAGCCAGAGGAGGCTGTTTTCTGTCTCTTCCCACCTCTTTCCCCAGCTCTGTCTTCATAGTCTGAGTGGTAGGAAGGAGTGCCAAGTGCCAGGGGACAGTGTTTGGCTCGTCTGCACCGGAAGATCCCCATCATGGCTTTGGTCTGCTGGTGCAATGCCCAGCAGCATTCCCACCACCAAGGGTTAAAGCCCAGGAGCCCTGAAGCTTCCCTGCATCCAGGGCCTCATAAAAGCCTTTTCTACACAGCCCCTGGGCTGCCTCAGGCTCCCTGGCAGAAATCTGATAAGGGTCCTCTTTGTTGGAACTGTCAGTCTCCTTTATTGAGGAGGGAACTGGAGAACAGCAACATTTCTTGGGATTGAGATACTGATAAGGCCCTGGATTCCTGTCAGAGGGAGGATGATTAATTACTCTAAATCTTGGTGCTTGCTTTTATATCAGTTACTGACAGTTCATAGGCTTCCCCATCAGGTGCTCATGCCCCTTCTGAGAGGCTAGATGGGGCTGAGATTCAGCCTCCTGCTAGGCCAACACTAGTGACCTGCAAGAAGCTCTTTGCAGTGGTGGTTTGCTTCTTTCGTAGTTCTAGGTAGGATGCTCTTGTATTTGTCATGGGAAGAGACCTGTCTCCTCTCAGGTGAAGAGCCTCCTTAGTTATAATCCAGCCCAGAGAGCAGTCCTAAGACTGCCCCTTCCCTTCAAAGCTGGTAAAGAACCATTGCTTGTGGCCTTGAACTTCACAGATGGTCTTAAGCCACCCAAAGCTCTGCACAGAAGATCCCAAACCCTGCATCTCAAGGTCACTTGGCAACATTATTTCATAATTCAGGCAAACTCCTAAAATCAGGTCACCCTTCCTTTGGTAATAATCACAACTATCAGTTTTTGTTTTAAGTAAACAAAATTATTCGTGGTCTCATAGGATTTTAGAGCTGAAAGTCATCTAATCCAAAATCCTCATTTCACAGATGGAGAAAATTAGGCATGAATATGTCACTCTCCCACCCCCACACCAGTATGATGTATTGTTGTTCTCTTTTTTATTCAGGCAGGGTAAACTCAGCTAAAAGGCCTCTCCCAGTCTCTTGTTATAGTTGAGTCTCCTTGGGACAAAGGAAATGGCTACCAGGTCCATTAGGGACAGAGCAGATTGCAGAGACAGACTATCCTGAATATCTTGCTTTTCTCTTAATTGTCAGGAGAATAAGGACAGGATTTGTGTCTGGATTATCTGGATAATGTGAGAAAACCAGACCATCGTCCAGAGCTTGTGCTTAGAGTAGGCTCAACTTTGTTTCTCACAGTTCCAGGGTATCCACCTGCACTGGGAGCTACTTTTAGCTGTTTTGCAGAGGGCCAACCACAATGAAGAATGCACTCCTTCCCCTCATCCACTAATCTCTGGGGCCACACACAGGCCTGTGTGAGGAAACACAAGATTCTCTTATGCCCAGAGTAAGGCTGGGCCAGTGCAGGTTTGCAAGAACCTCCACCAGGGTTCCAGTGCAGCCCTAGCCTGTGGTTTCTCTGAAGGTGCTGGGAAGAGGTCACTTTGGTTAGGTTTACGGCCTTGACTTCAAACGACGCTTTGCCTCTTCCTTGTCTTCTCAGGTCCTGTCTCTACCTTTTGTTTCCTTTGCTCCCAAACAGTTCTCAGCCAAATGCGGTCACACTCTATGTGACTATAAAAAGGTGAATTTTTAATGAAACTTCTACATCTATAACATTGTTGTCTTTCAAAGAAGCCATCTCAGATGACTAGACCTTTAGTGCAGTGACAATTCAGAGTGAATTTACAATTCCTCTCTGGGAGTTAGCCTTCAGAGGCAGTTGAGTGCATGGATAAGAGGCTGCTGCAGATATCTAATTGGGAACCAAGTGAGGGCCTGGTCCAGTGTGGTGGCTGCAGGCTGGAAAGGAAGACACCTTTGTGAGGTACCTCAACGGCAGAATCTACGGAGCCACACTAGAAAATCTCTTGATTTATGGCCAAACAAAATCAGTATAAAAATCACTTCATCCTATTCTGCTGGGCTGCCTCCATGCATGACCACTTCTACACTCTTTACATTTGACTTACCACCACTGGAGAGACTCAGATGAAAATAGTGCAGACTCTAAAAGCCATTTGCAAATGGAGCTCCAAAATCTCGTGGTAGCTGGCTCTCCAAGCTGACACTCTGTCAACTGGACAAGCCCTGCTTGGTGGCCATGTCTGTTCTGCACACATCACAGACCTGGCCACTTTCCCCTCTTTAACAGCTGTTTTCCCTTCTCTTTGGCCCCACTGAGTGAAGTTATGCTTTCCTTACCTTCTCAAAATCTCCAACTCTCGAGCCATTTCTTCTGCTGCTCATTATCTTGTTATGGAACTTGGATGCAAATAGCTTGACCACTCTGGGCCTTAGTTCCCTACTCTGTTTAATAATGAACCCTCTAGAGCAGGGGTCCTCAAACTACAGCCCGTGGGCCACATGCGGCCTGCCGAGGACATTTATCTGGCCCACTGGGTGTTTTTGCCGCTGCTGCCTGTCCTGCTTAGCAGCCGACTCGTCCCGGGCCCACAGTGCGCATGTGTGAATGTTTTTTTTTAAACTATAGTCCGGCCCTCCAACGGTCTGAGGGACAGTGCACTGGCCCCCTGTTTAAAAAGTTTGAGGACCCCTGCTCTAGAGCCTGAGTGGGAAAGGTGACATCTTTCAGGGCTATCAGCATTAAGCACTTAAAGCTGGTGGAGATTCCCAATTGGGTTACCTTGGAGCAGCTTTTTAAATTATTTAATCTGTATGGTGATTTAGTTTAGTAAACATTATAATATTCAAGCCATGGTGAAGGAAAAATAATCTCTGTCTTCAGAGAGGTACAGTCCTCCTGGGATACCTGATGAATACACACAAAACAATGAGAAAGTAATTATTTGCTGAAATTTTTAATAATAGAAATTCTGAAAGGGAAGGCATCCACATAAACTGGGGTAGTTAGACAATTATTCCTGGATGCAGTGAACATTGAAGGCCAGTGTGGAAAGGTTTTGAGCAAAGGCAGGTTACTTTAACCTTGATGAAGAGGGAGAGTACAAAACAAAAGGTAGAGGAGAAATGAACTTGGTTTTGGAGGTAATAGTAAGGAGATCCAACTAATTGGAGAGTGAGTAGTTGGGATGTGCTGGAAATACTGCCTACATGATCTTTTACCAAGTGTCAGGGAACTTGGTCATGAGATTGAACATGTCGGGTGGGGTGGGTAGGCAGTAAGAGTCTTTATAGATTTTGAAACAAGGAGTTGAGTAATATGGTGAAAGTGTGCAAGTTGAGTGCATGGATAAGAAGCTGCTGCAGACATCTAATTGTGAGCCAGTGAGGGCCTGGTCCAGCGTGGTGGCTGCAGGCTGGAAAGGAAGACACCTTTGCAAGGTACCTCAATGGAAGAATCAGTGGAGCTTCGTAACAACCTAAAGGTTTGTGATAGAGGAGAGAAGAGGAGTCAGTGCAACCTCTGACCTTCCTGCCTAAAACCTCAAAGAATGATGTGGTGTTGGAAGAAGGAAGCAATTGGAAAAGGGAACTAGCTTAGGGGATAAAGGTGAGTTCATTGTGAACACTCTGACTTGGAGTGAGCAGGTCACATGTGAAGATGTCCTGGAAGCTTCTGGAAATATGAGCTTAGGGGGCCTATGTGAGGGGACCTTGGGTGTGGTTTTCATTGGGTCTCCAGGCAGTGCCATGGCGGGGTGTGAACTCGCCAAGGCCTTTAGTGAGCTCAGGCCAGACAGGCATCGAGAAGGAGATGGACCTTGGTCCTATGCTGCCAGGAGGCTAGTTCTGATGCATCATCAGGCATCTTACGACAGGAGTAAGGTTGACTGTCCAGAACAGCACAGAGAGAAAAAGTTAACTGACATACAAACTGTGTCTTAGGAACGTACCAGCAATCCTTGAGAGTTTACCTATGAGACTTTGAATCTAATTCTATGACCTCTTTGTCGTTGACCCTCCAAAGACCGCTTGGTCAAGACAAAGGCCTTGGAGGCCTCTCACTCCCTCCCCACACTGAGAAAGAGGCCTGGTCTTGCCATAACAGTTCCACTTGTTCATGCTCACGCTGCTTCTTCATAAATGTGGGAGTATTCACTCCGTTCTCTGACTTGAGTTATCCTATAAAAGAGTTGGTGAGGCCAACATTCCAAGGCTAAAAAGAGAATGTCATTCATTGAGGGATAAGAAGCAGGAGGAGCCGAACAAACAGCCCTTCTCTAGTCAGGCTGGCCTAACATCTACCAGGCAGTCAGTGAGGTTGGGACAATGGGAAGGCCAGAGGAGGAGCAGCCTGTGCAGTACAAGGAATTTGCCATTAATAGGCAACAAGTCTCATACCCTGCCCTGGACTGTGACCCTTCCCTTTGGAATTCTCCCCTCTGACCTCCAGATCATTAATCTGAAGGCTGCCAAATGACAGTCATCTATCATGCCTCCTGACTAGTACCTGTGAAAGGCACTTGGCTCCACCCTCCCTGCATCCTCTGGTGCTCATTAGTGGGCCTTCCTGCTCAGTGCCAGGTTTCCTAGTCACAGCTCTGGCTCCTCTTACTTCCCTTTGAGGCCAGGGGGCGGAAGCTGCCCCTCCCTTTCAAAAGCCAGAGAGGGGGTAGAGTGATTAGTGAAGAGAGAATTGTTGAGTGGCTTTTCACTGCCCTGGAAACTTGTGTTTCCTGCAGCTCCTTTGATATGGTGGGGACATAGGAGAGAAAAGCCCATTTCTCCCTGGTGCAGCAGGAGAGGAAGAAAGAAGCAGTTATCCAGGGGGATGAACCAGGCAGGAGTTCCCCTGTCAAGCATACCAACATCCAAATTGAGAAGGAGCTGATTGGCACATGAAGGCTGCCATTGGGCACATGAAGGCAGGAGTGAGCTGCCACATCATTAAGAATCTGGACTCAGTACTGCTAGGAAAATTAAAAAATCCAGTCCAACCCTCTTATTTGTAGACTAGTAGCCTGGTGCCCGAAATTCATGCATGGGAGGGTTCCCTTAGCCCAGCCTGCACCCTCTCCAATCTGGGACCCCCTTGGGGATGTCCAACTGCCGGTTTAGGCCCGATCCCTGTGGACCGCTGGCTCCTAACCACTCACAATCCAGAACTGCTGGCTCCTAACCGCTCACCTGCCTGCCTGCTCGCCCCCAAATGCCCCCCCTGTCAGCCTGCTCGACCCCAACTGCCCCCACCACCACCACTGCCGGCCTGATCACCCCCAACTGCCCTCCCCTCCTGGCCTGATTGCCCCTAACCGCCTCTGCCTCGGCCCCTGCCACCATGGTTTTGTCCAGAAGGACGCCTGGAAGATCTCCCGGAAGGTGTCCTGGTCTAATTAGCATATTACCCTATTATTAGTATAGATGGAAAACAGATCCAGAGAGGTTCCGTGTTTTACCCAAGGCCACACAGCCTGTGAGTAGGACCTGTCTTTCTGTTCATCACAAGAGAAGTGGCAGCTAGTCTGATAGTTTCTAGGCTTTGGGAGTTTGAGTTAAATTATACTTCTAAGCAGATTCATGAACATATTTCCAACTGAACAAAAAGTGAGCATACACAGGTGTCTTTTTTTTTCTTCTTTCCCCCCCCCCCCCCCCCCCGTGGATGTTTTATGTAGTATCTTTTTTAAAAAAATAAATCTTTATTCAGATTATTACAGATGTCCCTCTTTTTCCCCCCCATAGCTCCCCTCCACCTGGTTCCCACCCCACCCCCTACCCTTACTCCCCCCTCCCCCCCACCCACTGTCCTCATCCATAGGAGTAAGATTTTTGTCCAATCTCTTCCCACACCCCCATACCCTCTTCCCCCTGAGAATTGTCAGTCCACTCCCTTTCTGTGCCCCTGATTCTATTATATTCACCGGTTTATTCTGTTCATCAGGTTTTTTATTCACTTGATTTTTAGATTCACTTGTTTTTTGTTTTGTTTTGTTTTGTTTTAAATATATTGATTTTTTTAGAGAGGAAGGGAGAGGGACAGAGAGCTAGAAACATCGATGAGAGAAACACTGACCAGCCGCCTCCCGCACACCCCCCACTGGGAATGTGCCGGCAACTAAAGCACACGCCCTTGACCGGAATTGAACCTGGGACCCCTCAGTCTGCAGGCTGACGCTCTATCCACTGAGCCAAACTGGTCAGGGCAGATTGACTTGTTGATAGATATGCATTTGTTGTCACTTTGTTGTTCATAATTTTTATCTTTACCTTTTTCTTCCTCTTCTTAGAGAATACACTTCAGCATTTCATATAGTACTGGTTTGGTGGTGATGAACTCCTTTAGCTTTTTCTTGTCTGTGAAGTTCTTTATCTGACCTTCAATTCTAAATGATAGCTTTGCTGGGTAGAGTAATCTTGGTTGTAGGTTCTTGCTGTTCATCACTTTGTATATTTCTTGCCACTCCCTTCTGGCCTGCATAGTTTCTGTTGAGAAATCAGCTGACAGTCATATGGGTACTCCCTTGTAGGTAACTAATTATTTTTCTCTTGCTGCTTTTAAGATTCCCTCTTTGTCTTTTGACCTTGACATTTTAATTATGATGTGTCCTGGTGTGGTCCTCTTTAGATTCCTCTTGTTTGGGGTTCCCTGTGCTTCGTGGACTTGTAAGTCTATTTCTTTCACCAGGTGGGGGAAGTTTTCAGTCATTATTTCTTCAAATAGATTTTCAATATCTTGCTCTCTCTATTCTTCTGGCATCCCCATAATTCTGATGTTGGTATGCTTGAAGTTGTCCCAGAGGCTCCTTACACTATCTTCATATTTTTGGATTCTTTTTTTTTTTTTTTTTTTTTTGCTTTTCTGGTTGGGTGTTTTTTGCTTCTTCGTATTTTAAATCTTTGACTTGATTATTGGGATCCTCTAGTCTGCTGTTGGATCTCTGTATATTAATCTTTATTCCAGTCAGGGTCTGCTTAATTTCTGATTGGTCCTTTTTCATATCCTTGAGGGTCTCACTAAATTTCTCAGAGGTTTCTAGAAGATTCTTAAGTAACCTTACAACTGTGGTTTTGAACTCTATGTCCAGTATTTTGTTTTCATCCATTTCTTCCATTTGTGACTTGTTTCTTTGTCTCCACATTTTGGATGCTTCCCTGTGTTTGTTTCTATGTACTGGGTAGCTACTAAGTCTCCTTCAGTTGATAGAGTGGTCTTTGTGTGCTAGGTGTCCTATAGGGCCCAGTGGCTCAGCCTCCCCAGTCACCTGAGGTGGACGCTCTTGGTGCATTCCTTTGTGGGCTGTTTGCACAGTCTTGTAGTTAACCCTTGATTGCTGTTGGTATCACTGAGAGTAATTGACCTCCAGGCCAGTTGGCTGCGATGACCAGCTGTGTCTACACTGGAAGATCTGTTGCACAGGAGACACCCTTATGGGGCAGGACTTGCTTCAGTGGGGCTTAGGTGCTCACTGAGTCTGCCCCTTGAGTGTGTCTCTTATGGATGTGAAGAGTTGTAATCTGGTATGGACTCACTCTGACCACTGGGTACACTGGCTCTTGGATCTCCAAGGAGGTGTAAGGTTAGCCACTGTCTGGGGCCACCCACCAGAAGCTACAGAGAGATCTGCAGATTCCTTCTCTTTGTATGGGGTTTGGAAATGCCAGACGAGGCCCAGCTGTGAAGCAAGGCCGCTGCTGCTGCTGTTGCTGCTGCTGGGCCTTGGGCCTTCTTTTGGAAGCTCTGGGGCTCTCTGACCCAGCTGCAGTTTGACAGGTTTTAGGCAAAAGGACAGGCCATTCATATGCAAAAGCTGGTGGGCACAGCTTGGGTGGGGTTGTAAATTGGGTGGGGCGGGGTCTCTGGGAATCACCAGGGTGGAGCAAACAGCAATGGCTGCCAGTCAGCCTGAACTGGAGAGGTCCCCGGTTCTCCGCATCCTACACCCCCATGCAGGAACAATGATCGCTGCGAGCACCTCTGAGAGAAAGCCGCCCTTGCATTCCTGTCCCGATGCCAGACAGTCCAGTTTCTCCCGGATGTGCCTGGGTTCCCCAGAGTCTCGCCCAGAACTGGAGTTCACAGCAAGTGGGAGCTTGTATCTCCCTTCTGGTTAAAAGAGCAGCACATCCAGGTGCCAGCACTTTCCGAGCTTCCGCACCTCTTACCAGTCTCAATGCGCTTTCTTCACCTCTCTAGTTGTGGGACTTCCACTCAGCCAGCTTTCCTGTGTGGTTCTGGGTGGTAGTTGTTCTGCTGTTTAGTTGTGGTTTTGATGTGGTTGTAAGAGGCAGCAAATATAGGTGATTACCTATGCCGTCATCTTGGTTCTCTCCACCAGTGTCTTTTTCTTTGCTTGATGATGCACCTCTCTGTTTCTCTCTTTGGACAATCACAGGGACCCCTATCAACCGAATTCCTATCATGGCCAAGCAGATCCTAGACCTGTATATGCTGTACAAGCTGGTGACAGAGAAGGGTGGCCTGGTGGAGATCATCAACAAGAAGATATGGAGGGAGATCACCAAAGGCCTGAACCTGCCCACATCCATCACCAGTGCTGCCTTTACCCTCAGGACCCAGTGAGTGGCCAGGGCCTTGGGGAAAGGAGGCTGAGACTGGAGAAAGGGGATGTTTTAACTTAGAGGAGAGAAAGGAAGAAAATTCCACTGTACAGTGAACAAGATGTGTGGGATTCCTGAGACAGCCAGGAGCTTTCTGAGGTCAATCCCTCACTAGACCAAAGTAATGATGAGAGCCGTCATTTCCCAAGTGGCTTGCGTGCTGCTGCTTTAGCATTCTGTTGCTTTCATAACACTCTGGAAGTTGCTCTGTGAAGAATATATAACTGACATACCAGTTAGGTAGCATGTCATGTCCTTGTTGAAAAGTTGAAAGAGTTTATCTACTGGAACTGTTCCAGCAGAGGTGGTGATTAGCGCTAAACCAGTATAGCAGGCCTTCTTTCAAGGTTCTTGGGTAGAGAATTGCCTCCTGGGACATCTGACACACATCTCACCAGCCTGACTTGGGATGGTTAGGAATGAGAAGCAAGACAGTCATGTCACAGCACAAGCTTGTTTTCTGCCAGGGCTCTAAAAAGGTGCCAAAATGACCATCAGTGGAGTTTTCCTTTATTTCCCTTCGTGAATGACACCTCCACTTTGAGCAGTGTTCAGAACTGAGTAGCAGTTAGATAGGCCTGAACCAGGGCGGTCAGCAGTCCCCGGCTTTCTCTTCCACTGGGTGCTCCAGGTGGTGGTCCTCTGTCCTAGAGGCTGCTCCCACAGACCAAACAGCTCAGATGGACCGTCTCTGGTGCCGTGTTTTGATTGCCCTTGCTTGCTTCCTTCCTTCCTTCCAGGTACATGAAGTACCTCTATGCTTATGAGTGTGAGAAGAAAGCCTTGAGCTCCCCAGCTGAGCTCCAGGCAGCCATTGATGGCAATCGGCGGGAGGGCCGCCGGCCCAGCTACAGCTCCTCCCTCTTTGGCTACTCGCCCACTGCCACAGCTGCTGCCACCAGGGCCCCTGCCCTTCTCTCCACACCCAAGATCCGCTTCCCCGTCCTTGGGCTGGGCTCCAGCAGTGGTACCAGTGGCAGCAGCCCTCGGATATCCCCAGCAACTACTCTCAGGAAAGGTTTGCAGGGCTCTGAAGGAGGGGGAAGGAGGGAGAAATGGAGCCAAGTTTCTGTGTGTAGGACCTGGGTGGGAGGGTGGATTGTGGGTCGGTCTAGCTCTGGTGCCTTTGCTAGGTGATGGAGTCCCAGTGACAACAGTACCTGTGCCAAATCGTCTGGCTGTGCCCATGACCTTGACAGGCCAGCAGGCTAGCACTCGGATGGCCACGCTGGAGCAGCTGCGGGAACGGCTGGAGTCAGGAGAGCCCCCTGAAAAGAAGGCTTCCAGGCTGTCGGAGGAGGAGCAGCGCCTAGTGCAGCAGGCCTTCCAGCGCAACTTTTTCAGCATGGCCCGGCAGCTACCCATGAAGATCCGGGTCACCAGCAGGGGTGAGTGTGGCTTGGACCCATTCAGGAGCCCATCACATCCCATAGGACTGGAGTGGCGCTCCCTCAGATAGATCTCAGTTCATCAAGCCAAGGTCATTTTCTAGAGGAACAGAAATTGCCTCAGGCAGTGCCCTATTCTTTAGCAATAAGAAGCAGTGCTTTCTAGAGGAAGAACCAGAGAACTTTAGGGACAGTAGCTGTGTGTCCGTCCCCTACCAACCCCCCAGCCTTTTGATCTGCCTAAATTAAAGGGCTCAGCCTTCACTCCAGTACCTTACTGGATATAGGGATTGTATGCAAGTGCAAGGCAGATCTGGGAGAAAGTCAGCACCTCTGTTCCTGAGACTCTAGAGGGGCTCTGATGCCTCAGGCCAAGCTGCCAGTGTCCCTCAGAACAAGTGGGAAGGAGGAAGCACAAGTTTGGCAGTATAATTGACAACCTTTCCCTTCCTCTTTGCATTTTTCAGGTGCCCCACTTTCATATCCCCTGAACCACATACTCCATGTCCCTTGTTCCTCTCCCACCCTTCTCTCCTCACACACATTTTCTTTGCCATTTATTGCCCTTGATGCTGTCTCAGAACAAACATGAAATAAGTGTGTGTGCAGAAGAAACCAGGTGTGGAGGGAGGTAGCTGTGCATATTCCCAGGCAGCCTGTCCCTCTTCCACCTTCCCCTGGTTGAGGAGCAGAAGGAGGCTGGGGTGACAACCCAGACAGCAGGGCTCTGTTGTTACCCATTCAAGGCCAGGTGCCCTGGTCCTGCACGTGCCAGAGGCTAACAGAACAGGCAACTTACCTGGAGGAATTCTTGGCCCTGTGTGTGGTGAGCGGGCAGAAGTGAGCTGGGCAGAGGCCTTCCGCAAGCTCCCGATGCCCAGGCTGAGATGAAACACCAAGTACTGGGTAGGTAGACCCTCTCCTTGAGGACCTCCCATCCCATGAAGGGGGAGGCGGTGGCGGCAAGGTGAGGCCTCAGGCAGAGATTGGATCTTCCTGATCTCCAGTTCCCCAGCTGATGGATAGTGTGCTCAGGGAATTTTGCCAGATTTCTTTGAAAGTGCCCGCACACAGCTGTGAGCCAAGAGAAACCTCCTTGCTGATGGTGATCTCTCTTCTTTAATCAGAGAGAGTTGGGGAGGTGAAATGGCTCAGTGGAGAAAGTAGCAACAGGACATTAGCAAGTCTGAGTCCTCAGAGAAGATTATGTAAATGCTTTCTAACAGTGGGCCTTGGCCTGCTGTGGCCAGACTGGGGGCATGGGAGCGCCACAGAAAGGACAACAGAAGTGCCAGAAGGCTTGACCAGGCCCTCTCTCCATTGTCCCCAGCAGAAGACAGATCAGAGGCCTCGGCTACAGCACTGAATCTGACCTCGGGCAGCATTGGGAGCATTAACATGTCTGTGGATATTGACGGCACCACCTATGCAGGTGAGACCCTTGGAGCTCCAGGGAGGCACTGTGTGGTGGCCAGCATCAGTGCAGCTGCCCGAAGGGCCCCATTTGTCACCCTCCTGTCGCACATCTTCCCGGCTTCCGTAGGTAAAGTGGTTCTTCTGGACTAGCAGAGGCTGAGGATTGCTAACATGATGACAGATCCCCCTCCACCTTTGACAGACGATAGAAACCCTACACTGAACCGTTTTGGACAATGGTTGGCTTGCTAATTGGGAAAAAAAATCATCTAATGTGAAGAATCATAATCAATTCTATATCCATGCCTTAAACATTATATTCTAAATCCACCATTATGGTCTTCTAATATTCTGGCCTCCTTTCTTTGTGCTTCATCTGTTCTCTTCTGAAACCTCTGTCATTCCTTTCCTTTAAAATGGATCAAGGACAGACACAGGCAAAGGGATGTGAGTGTGCAGAATTGACCTATATATGTTTGTGATTTTTCCTGTCACTTACAGTTTTCTCTCCTTTAGTCTAATTTGGCAGTAGTGGTTGGTTTTTAACCAGTCTTCCCAAAGCTGTCAACTTATTTTTCATAGCAGCAAACCTCTTTCCGCTCCTGTTTCGTTGGTTTACGGATGAGTTTGGGAATAAACCCCGCCGACTTGTTAAACACAGCTTGATGAGTTGGGGCCAAAGAGTTCAGACATTCTGGCCAGTGGCCTTCTGCCAGAAGCCCCAGCATCAGCCACCTGTTTTAGAGAGGGCTTGAGAGGTGTCCTTAATATCAGAAAAGGGGGTATTTCCTCAGGGCATGCTTTTAGTCCTTTGAACTCTCCTATGCTAGGGACAAGGCCCCCTCAGGGAACCACCCTGCAGGCCTCATGCTCTGGGTCTCTACTGAGCTACCTACTGTGGCCATCGGGGTCTGCCAGAAAGGGACAGAGTTCCTGGGAGCAGCCTGCAGAGAGGTAGCCATGACAGGCTGTTTCCACATCACTGCGTACAGTGTTTCAGGGCTCTGCCTGATACGGGGGGGGGGGGGGGCCTCGAGGAGACTGGGCGAGCCAGTGGGTAGGGCTGGCGTGCTCTTTGCATTCTGGTGGTGCTGTGATGGTCTACGACAGTGGTCACCAACCGATGGTTTGCGGACTACTGGTGGTCCGTGAGGTCCAAAAGTTGGCGACTGCTGCTCTAGGAGGTTTGGGGGTTGGGAGAGAGGATTCATGGAAAAAGCAGGGAAGGAGGATGTTGGGGCCTGATCTCCACATCTTTTTGTCCTCTTCCGGGAAAAAGGAGAAGTAACGCTTTTCTCTCAAAATGGGGAGTACTCAGAAGAGAGTTGCAAGTTTCCCAAACCTCACCTGCCTCAGTTTCTGTTTCACCAGTGCCCTTTCTCAGTAGGTTTGCAGTCGCCCAGACCAGGAACCTGAAAGTCATTCCCGAGAGCCCCTCATGCTCATCTTGGTCCCCCAGAGCGGAGCAGACCTCACTACTCTGTGCTCTCCTCCTCCTCCCCTGCTCTCCTCACTGCCAGTGCCCTGGGTCAAGCCTCTCAGCTTTCTTGCAGACCTCCATCACCCATATTCCTCCCAACCCCATAGAGAGCATTCTAAAATGTACATATCATGAGACCCCTCCCTTCTTAAAACTTTAGGGGCTTCATGACACCTACAGGGTAGGAACTGGCTTCCTTAGGGTGTACAGACCTCACTACTTTATCTTCCCATCTCTCTAGCCTCATCTGCCTCCACACTGCCTCCAGACCACACGATGGCGTGGCCTCCAGCACGATTGCCACCTCTTTCTGTTCTTTGTTCTCTCAGATCTCTTCTTCCCTTCTTCATTTGGCCACTTTTTCTAATAGTGCAGGCATAGCCTTCCCCTGGAGCCTTTTCTGACCAATTTTCCCCTGCTGTCCAAAACCTTTTTGTTCCCACGGCACCCTGGGGACACTTTCCTCGGAGCATTTGTGACATTTCAGTAGAGTTACTCTGCCCACCTGTGTCTCTGCCACCAGCCTGTAAGCATCTGAAAGCAGCACAGTGTTTGGGACTTCTGTTAGCACCCGGCACGGTGTCCAGAGTGGGGCCTCACCCAGTTAAACCAGTGGAATCAATGGAACCACCCTTCTCTATTGGTCTGCTCACACTTGCTTCTCCTCCCCACCCCAGGTGTGCTGTTTGCCCAGAAGCCTGTGGTCCACCTCATCACAGGGTCTGCACCCCAGAGCAGCAGCAGCAGCAGCAGCAGCAGTAGTTCTCACTGCTCACCAAGTCCTACCTCATCACGGGGCACCCCCAGTGCAGAGCCCTCCACCAGCTGGTCCCTCTGAGGGGCAGGACCCAGCTTCCACTCCCCACTCTTCTGTCCAGAGTGAAGGAAGTCGATGCACAAAATTTACCTCATCTCACGGATCCCATGTCAAATATCAGATGTTGCGAGTTTGGACATGTTCACTTGTCCAGGCTCCATTTAGGTCCTGATGTACTTGGGGGACAGAGATAGGCTGGAGGGGCAGGACAGGGCAGCGTTGTCCAATCAGGGATTGTCCTGGAGAAATGGGTGGGGTCTGTGGGCAGCCAGCTTCCTGGGATTCCCAGGCCACCTCCCATCCTGGGCACAGTGTATTGACAATCTGTAAGCCAATACAAGGCTGGAGGTTCTCCATATCCTTTCTCCTTTAATTTATTTTCCTTCCCCTGCCTTCTGCCATGACCCCAGGGTCACTGGTCCCTTCCCCTGCTCAGTGCCCCAATCTTTAACTCTCATGTGGGTCTGCTAGAAGCCAAGCGCATGCCTTCCTATCCCTATCTGCTGAGCATGAGGCTTTCCTTACCTAACATATTGGTAACATATTCCTGGGGCATGGGTCCCTCCAATTCAAGTCTTGAAGCAGTCCTCAGGTCCGAAGGCCCATTGGACATCTGCTAAGAGAGCGGCAGAGTCTTGGAGGGCTGCCCAGGCAGGCTCTAGCACCCACTTCAAACTGACCCTTTTCTGACCCTTTTGGACCCTACACTTCCCACTTGCCCTTGTTGGTCAGCTACGCTAAGAATAGCCCACTTGCCCCTTGGCCTGTCTTCTCTTGGGGCCATCTTAGCCCTAACATCCCCACGCCTGCTTAACGTCAGGTTCATTGAAATACCTCAGATTTGTAATTGTTGATGTTTGATTCTTCAGAAGTATTTGCATCTCTGAAGTCTTTTTATATGTGTTTTGCTGACCTGATTTTTTATTTAAAATTTTTTATTGTTATAGCACCAAAGATATGAGAGCAGATCACCCCAAAGCCAAACAAATGACTTGGTACCCCAGCCCCTCTGCCCCTTCCTTGCAACCTTGGTGAGGAAGCAGATGGCAGGCAGGAGAGATGACTCAGGGATCAGAGCGGCAGGGAGGAGGTGGAGTGGAAGCCGGGCTGGGTCCTGAAACCATACCAGTTCTGAAGATGGTCCTCCAATCAATTCCTGCCATAGCAGGGCTAGTCCCAACCCCTACCCACTACTTTCCAGTGGGGGTGGGATGTCTCCACACACCCACCTCAGGACAGGCAGGCCATGGCCCTTAGAAGATGAGCTTTATCTTCTCTTGAACCCTGGAGTGGAGCAGGCTGCTCCAGTGTTGTAAGGAAGAGATGGTTCTCACACAAGGCTCTCCTGGAAATGGATAAGCCCTATGGTATGCCGTAGGCAACATGCGCTGTGATGTTACTGAGCTGTACGAGCCCATATTGGCTCGAGCCCACACCTGGCTAACATTCAGTCCTGTCTAGGAAAGGAAAGAGAATTCCAGAGCTTGAGCACAAAATGTGCCGCAGCTCTGCTGGACCTTGTCTCCTCTCACCCCTCCCCTGGCTCTCCACCAGAACTGACCCTCTTACCAGGCAAGTGCAGGGTGTGGGCAGAGAAGGGCATCTGGGACCTGGTGCCTGGCAGGAGCCCAATTGGCTGGCACTAGGCCCACCTGAAGTTGTTACAGACATTTGCCAGTGTGTTTCTCAGGTGTTTGGTCACGAAGGATGGACTCTTCCCACCCAGAGGACACAGAGACAGCACACTGTCTTTCTGGTCATTGGATTAGATTCCTTAGGCAGCTGGCCCGGCCTCCCCTCTCAGTGAAGCCTTGCTGTCCTCAGGACAACAGCAGGGTCTCAGCCTGAAAGCCTGGGAGTAGGGGCACCAGTAGGTGTCTCTAGGAACAGGGCCTGGGCCACAAGGAACCCTGAAGGTGCCATCCTGAAGGCCCCACAGGCAGGCAGCCCACGCAGCTCTGTCCCATGCCCTCCCCATCTTGTGTGTATTCTAGCCAGAAAAAACGTGATAGCACATGGGTAGCCCAGGCAGTGGATAAATACCTCAGACGTCTTGCAGCAAGTGTCTGTATATGTTGTGATTATTTTCTATCTTACATGTTCTTGAATGTTTATATTTCAATAAACCTCTACCTCTTCACACAAGCAGGTGGATGTTTTCAGTGACTCTTCCATGGACAGTACTAGGGGAGAGGCCAAAGCCTTCAGAATAAAAAGGGACTGAGGGAACTGCTCCTCCAATCCACTGATTTTTCCTGAGCTCTTACCCCTTCACTGCTCACCCATCCTTTCCCCTAAGCACTCACTCACCTGTCTTCTGTATCAGCAGGGACCTCTGCTGATGCCTGATCACCAAAACTGACTCCAATGGTGTCACATCAGTGTCCTGGCAGGCACAGGCCTGGGGGGTAGCCTCCATATAACAAGCCCCCCTTTTATTTTTTTTTAAATACATTTTATTGATATTTTACAGAGAGGAAGGGAGAAGGATAGAGAGTTGGAAACATAGATGAGAGAGAAACATAGATCAGCTGCCTCCTGCACACCTCCCACCGGGGATGTGCCCGCAACCAAGGTTCGTGCCCTTGACCAGAATCGAACCTGGGACCCTTCAGTCTGCAGGCCGACGCTCTATGCACTGAGCCAAACCGGTTTCAGCACAAGCCCCCCTTTTAAAACAATTTTTTTATTGACTGACTTTAGAAAGACAGAAGCATTGATTTGTTGTTCCACTTATTTATGCATTCATTAGTTTTTTCTTGTATATTCCCTGAGATTGAACCTGCAACATTGGTGTGTTGGGCTGATGCTGTAACTAACTGAACTACCCTTCCAGGACCTGGAAAGCTCTTTTGAGCTCCTGCTGAATAAGTGGTCGCACACATGTGGAGCTCACAATCTTATATGGGAGGCATACACAACCAATTCTTTAAAATACAGCATGACTGAGACGGTAGACAATTGAAGTAGACGAGCTGCCCGATAGATGCTGGGGCAGCTCATTAGGGAGTCTCAGAGGTGGTGATGTTTAAGATGGAAAGATAAGATTTGCCAACTGAAGACATGAGGAAGAAGTCTCAGCAGAGGAACTGATGTATATCTATGTATACATGGAAACGTGGTGGCTTCAAAAGATCTGGTATTGTGGCCCTGGCCAGTCCTGGGATTGGTGGGTGGAGTGGAGGACAAGGGGGTAGAAGTGTAGCTGGGGCCATAGAGTATCCCAAGCTAATGGATTTGGGCTCCATTCTCATAGCATGAGGAGGTCACAGCCAATGTGTTTTTTAGGAAACCCACTTTTCTAGAAGGTTGATCTGGAGCAGTGAGACATTCTGAGTGTGAATACCTGGAATACCCCCTGGAACTCGGTCAGTGCTTAGTCCTTTTCTCTGCCATGATGCTTACTTTGTTTTGTTTTTAATTTTATTTTATTGTTTAAAGTATTACAAATAGTAGTACATATATGTCTCCTTTTTTCCCCCATTGACCTTGCCCTGGCCTCCTCAACCCCCCCGCACATGCCCTCACCCCCAATCCCCCAGTGTCTTGTGTCCACTGGTTATGCTTATATGCATGCATACAAGTCCTTTAGTTGACCCTTCCCCTCTCTCCTCCCCCAATTCACACTTTTTTATATAGCTCTTTTCCATGTTCCTTTTTTAAAATACATTTTTATTGATTTTTAGAGATTGAGGGAGAGAGAAATACATTGATTTGCTGCCTCCTGCATGCCCTCTGCTGGGGATCGAGCCAGCAACTGGGGCATGTGCCCTGACCAGAAATGGAACCTGCAACCTCTTGGTGCATGGGTTGACGTTCAACCACTGAGTCATACTAGCCAGGCTACCATGATGTACATTTTATGGTTCCAACCTGGTTTTGGCAAAACCAAAAGAAATGAGCAGAGGTAAAGGATTGGGTAGATTTGTAATTGCCCTCCTCCACCCCATACCATTCACCTCATTTGTCTCAACCCTCTGGTTGCAAAGTGGGGATCCCTTTCTCTGCCATTTTGAAGTGCTAGAAAAGGAGGGTAACAATGGGACAGTCTTGAACATCTCACTGGTTTTTAAAAATCTTTTGGCCTGGCCAGCATGGCTCAGTGGTTGAGACTCAATCTATGAACCAGGAGGCATTGCTGAGAGATAAGTGGCAGGTTAGTGAAAGAATAGGGAGAATAAGGCACCAGGCTATGGTAACTCCATCCCATTTCAACTCTCAAAAGAAAATAAAGGAGATTATCTCAGAGACTGAGAAAAGGAAAATTTTCTCAAACTAGACCCTCCCAAAAAGTTCATCAAAAGATATAAATTAAAAAGACAAACTGGGAAGAGATATTTGCAACAAACAAAGGCATCATAGCCAGAAGGAATTTTTTAATGCTTATTAAGATAAAAGCAAAAACAGGGAATGGGGCAAAGTTATGAACAGGTGTGTGCAGAAGAGGAAATACAAATGGCTGGACCTCACTAGTGATCAGGTAAATACACAGAAAACCATTCCACGCTATTGGATCAACACAAACTTTAGTGCTAACATTCCAGGTCTTGATGAGGATGAGGAGCAATGGGAACTCGAACTGCTTGGAGAGTGTAAATTAGTCAAAATAGTTTGGAGAACACTTTGGCATTCAAGTAGAACATGCACCTCCCCTAGGACCCAGCAATTCTGCTAATTCTGAATGTGTGCCCCAGGAGAACCACAGCACTGGTGATAGTTATTTTGCTGTGAAACCACTAATTACCAAACACTGGTGGGGGCCAAGGCCCTGAGGTCCCAGCCAGAGGGGAGGGTCTACAGATGGAGGGGGTTGCAGAGCTGGGCCTGCCCTCAGACTAGGCCGTACTCACAGAGAACACTAAGGAGTATGATCCAGCAATACTTTTGGATTCAGGAAATTTTTGGTCACCTGTACAGTCTAGAGGGGAACAATGAGGCATCTTGCTCCCTTCCCCAGTGCTGTTCCATCAGCATCTCCCAGCCATTATGCCCATTGTTTGAGTCAAGGTATAGTCCCAGGCAGGCCCCTGTGGGTATGGAGCTCTGAGACCAGGGTGGGGTGATGTCCTGAGGGAAACACTAGACCAAGGTAGGAACCAACCACCACCACTCCTTTTCCAGACATCCCTGCAGGAGGTGGGCTCTGAGCTGGCCCAGATGCAGGCTGAGCTCTAGAAAGATGGACATGGTAAGAGTTTGGAACTCGGAGAGAGCCAAGATGGCAGCATAAGTAAACATCTGTATTTTTGGTGCCTCCCACAACCACATTAAAATTAAAACTAAAATACATAACTATCATCCAGAACCACAGGAAAGCTGGCTGAGTGAAAGTACTACAACTAGAGAGGTAAAGAAGAAAGCACATTGAGACTGGTAGGAGGTACAGAGGCGCGGAACGGGCTGGCACCCAAGTGTGCAGCTTTTTTAATCAGGAGGGAGATAAAAGCTCCTGCTTGCTCTGAGCTCCAGTGCCAACCTAGCCTCTAGGGGACCCAGACACATACGGGGAGAATCTGGACTGTGTGGCACTGGAGCAGGAACTCGGGGATGGCTTTCTTCCAGATGGAGGTGCTCACAATGGTCATTGTTCCTGCGCTGGGACCTCCCTGGTGCAGGGCTGACTGGCAGCAATTGCTGTTTGCTCCACCCTAGAGATTCCCTGAGACCCCACTCTACCCAATTAAAAACCCCACCCAAGCTGTGTGTAGCGGCTTTTGCATATGAATGGCCTGTCCTTTCTCAGCCTAAAACCTGTCAAACAAGCTGCAGCTGGGTCAGGGAGCCCCATCGCTATCAAAAGAAGGCCCAAGATGGCACCAGCAGCAGCCTGCCTTGCTCCACAGCTGGGCCTCATTTGGGCACTTCCAAACCCCAAACAAAGAGGAGGAATCTGCAGATCTCTCTAACTCCTGCTGGGTGGCCCCAGGCAGTGGCTGACTTTGCACCTCCTTGGAGATCCAAGAGCCAGTGTACCCAGTGGTCAGTGTGAGACCCTTACCTATAAGGGAGCACCCATACAACTGTCAGCTGATTTCTCAACAGAAACTATGCAGGCCAGAAGGGAGTGGCAAGAAATATTCAAAATGATGAATAGCAATAACCTACAACCAAGATTACCCAGCAAAGCTATCATTCAGAATTGAAGGTTAGATAAAGAGCTTCACAGACAAGTAAAAGTTAAAGGAGTTCATTACAACCAAACCAGTATTATATGAAATGCTGAAGGGTATTCTTTAAGAAGAGGAAGAAAAAGAAAAAGGTAAAGATAAAAAAGTATGAACAACAAAGTGACAACAAATACATATCTATCAATAAGTGAATCTAAAAATCAAATTAATAAAAAATCTGATGAACAGAATAAACTGGTGAATGTAATAGAATCAGGGGCATAGAAATGGAGCAGACTGACAATTCTTGGGGGGGAGGCGGTGTGGGGGATGTGGGAAGAGATTGAATAAAGATCTTATATGCATGTATGCAGTACCTATGAATGCACACAGTGGGGTGGTGAGGGCCTGGGGTGGGGTAGGAACCAGGTGGAGGGGAGCTATGGGGGGGAAAAGAAGGACATCTGTAATAATATGAACAATAAAGATTTTTTAAAAAGTTTGGAATTCAAAAGTTTTTCATTGACAGGTGTGCCGCCTTGTCATGTGCCAGTCCAGTGGTCGGCAAACTGCGGCTCATGAGCCGTGGTTTGCCACTCTGTTGACTAATGAGTTTGCCGACCACTGTGCCAGTCTGTTCCCCTCCTGGGGCCACGTAGATATGGTACATGGGCAAGGCCGCCTGGGGTATGTCTAGGCTCTGCTCTTGGCCCTTGATAGAGATAACCTGATCCTGACTCACTGATTCCATCAAGCCAGCAACACCCCACCCCTCACCTCTCAGGTTCAGCTCTACCTTTACCTCTCCAGGTGGCCTCAGTATCAGATCCTCTGGTTCCTAGTCACAGGGCCTGGTCCACACAGCAAAGGAAAAACCCCTCCTCCAACCCCACCCCCAGCTTGATCTGGGTTGGGGGACAGCCAGGATCACCTAAACAGCTCTCACTTCTGTGAGGGTGCAGCAGCTTGGCCCCAGCCTGTCCCCAAGTTCTCCCCTCTGCCTCTGGTGGGGCCCAGGGACTCCTCTTTTGGGCCTTGGCTTTGGCCACTCCTGGGGACTGTCCTATTCTGAACATTAGCCCAACCAAGGCCAGTGGGCTACTCAGCTGGGACCATGGCACAGTTCTAAAGGGCTGGAGAGTGTGCCCTACGGACAGTGACCAGTTAGGTAAATTAAGGGTGATAAGATCACTGAGGGTTAGAACCCCTGGGTCCTGCCAATACTGCTCCCAGTATATCAACAGGACCAGAGCCCAGAAACAGCAAGGGGCCTCACCAGGGCCACAGGCCACAACCCTATCTACACCATCTTGGAAACCCTGCTGCCTGACGCCCAGGAAAGGTTTCACAGTTGCTTCCCTCACAGAATCTTGGGTCTGAATAGACCATGGCCTGCCTCTCTCACTTGATGTGGAGGAGGTACCTGAGGCTCAATGAGCGGCACCCCCCTACTCACTGTGTCCCTCAAACTGTCACTCCAGCCTCTCTGCAGCTGTCAGGGTCCTGAGATTAAATGAGGGGAAAATGAGATCCCAAGTCACACCCAACACACCCAGCAGGAAGGTAATCAAACTAGGAGCTGTTATGGGTTGAACTGTGTTCCCCACAAAAAAAGATTTGAGTTCTAACCCCTAGTATCTTAGTATATCACCTTATTTGGAGATGGGGTCTTCACAGAGGTGATCAAGTTAAAATGAGAGAATTAGAGTGACCCCTAATCCATTATAACTGGTGTCCTTATGAAAAGGGGAAATTTGGCCACAAAAAACATGCACACAGTGGGAGCCCTTGTTTATTTTTTTGGTTTTGGTTTTTAGAGAAGGGAGAGGGTGACTGAGAGAAGCATCGCTGTGAGAGCCAAATATCAATCAGATGCCTTCTGCACAGTCCCCTACTGTTGTGGAGCGAGTGCGAGTGAACGACCACTGGAGTCCAGACCAAATTAAAATTTAGGGAGCCTTTATTAGCCAGCTGGCCAGCTGGCCAGCCAGCCAGTGACTGCTCTGTCTCCATGCAGGGAGTCCAGAGAGCAGCCGCCCCTACCCTTTGTGCAGGACCACTTTTAAGCACATTAACCACATCCTGTTTTTGCAGAGCAAGTAACCCAAGACAAAACAGTTTTTCTTAAGCAACGTCAGGATCATGCCATTGATGACCATGTTATTTACAGGGTCATCCTGTTTTGAAGAAAGCTGACAGTGATCGATGAAAGAAGGCCTACGTGCTGGGAAGGGGCCATGAGACCGTATCCCAAGGCCTGGCCTGGTGTCAGCACTGACAACTCTATGTGGGGCATAGTCCACGGTCTCTCTGGAATGGGCAAAAATTCCCATTTTCCAACACTACATGGGGATCGAGCCTGCAACCCAGGCATGTGCCCTGACTGGGAATTAAACCAGATGGTTGAGTCACACCAGCTAGACAAGGGGGAAGCACCTTGTGAACATGAAGGCAGAGATTGGAGTGATGCATCTATGAGCCAAAGAATGTTAAAGATTGCCAGTGACCACCAGAAGCTGAAGGAGAGTCAGGAACAGATTGTCCATCCCAGCCCTCAGAAGTAACCAACGATGCCAACACCTTGATCTCAGACTTCCAGCCTTCAGAATTGTTCCTGTTGTTTAAGCCATCCACTATGTGGTACTTGGTTATGGCAGCCCTAGCAAACTAATACAAAAGGTGAATAGGTGAACTGGATCAAACCCCATTTGCAACTCTCTGACTCCAAACGGACCCTGATTTAGAAGGGGACTGTCACCTCAGTGCAGTCATGCCTGTATCAGCGTGAGGTGTGTAGTAATAGTAATTAATGTTTCATGACTGCATGCCATGTGCCCAGCACAGCACTGAGCCTGTTACAGGGCTATTGAATTTCACCCTTTCAGCCAGCTGATGGGGAAGGAAAACTGTTATTGTTCTTGCTTCTTTTGTTTGTTTTTACAGATGATGCCCACAGAGGTAGAGTAACTTTCCCAAGGTCACCAGCTAGTATAACGTGGGGCCAGGATTTAAGCCCAGATTTTAGGTGTCTGAGCCCAGTCATTTTTTACCTTAAAATTTATTTTTCAATTATTAGTTTCGGGTGTACAGCACAGAAATTAGACGTTTATATACCTTATAAAGTAATCCCACCTGGCACCACATATCTATATATATAAAAGGCTAATATTCTAGGTGTCCCTCCAACAATCCAACTACTATGATGCGCACTGACCACCAGGGGGCAGATTCTCAACACAGAAGCTGCCGTGATGTGCACTAGCCATTTAAAAAGAAATGGCACTGTGGACCTGGTGCCAACCAAGCAACACTTGGTTTCCCCCAAGTGGGACACAGGCCCTGCCACCACCCCAGAGCGACAGCCCACCAAATCATAGCCAACGCTACTGAGACCCCATGGTACAAAATGTGGCCCATAGCCCAGCCCAGCCTGGAAATGGTCACTGTGGGTGCCGAGTAATGATGTCACATAGCAATGCCTGGCTTCTTCTCCCTAATAACCAGCCTCCTTACAGTTCCTTCAGCCTACGACCACAACTCGCTTTATAGCCTGGTGCAAACATTTTACACTTTATTATTATTTTTTATTTTTTAATCTTTATTGTTCAGATTATTACAGGTGTTCCTCTATTTTTTCCCCCATAGCTCCCCTCCACCTGATTCCCCACCCCACCCCATGTCCTTACCCCCCGCCACTGTCTTCATCCATAGGAGTAAGATTTTTGTCCAATCTCTTCCCCCACCCCTCACATCTGCTTCCCCTGAGAATCGTCAGTCCACTCCCTTTCTATGTCCCTGATTCTATTATATTCACCAGTCCATTCTGTTCTTCAGATTTTTTTATTCACTTGATTTTTAGATTCACTTGTTGGTAGGTATGTATTTGATGTCATTTTGTTGTTCATAATTTTTATCTTTACCTTTTTCTTCTTCTTCCTCTTCTTAAAGAATACCCTTCAGCATTTCATGTAATCCTGGTTTGGTGGTGATGAACTCCTTTAGCTTTTTCTTGTCTGTGAAGCTCTTTATCTGACCTTCAACTCTGAATGATAGCTTTGCTGGGTAGAGTAATCTTGGTTGTAGGTTCTTGCTGTAAATCACTTTGAATATTTCTTGCCACTCCCTTCTGGCCTGCATAGTTTCTGTTGAGAAATCAGCTGACAGTCGTATGGGTACTCCCTTGTAGGTAATTAACTGTTTTTCTCTTGCTGCTTTTAATATTCTCTCTTTGTCTTTTGCCCTTGGCATTTTAATTATGATGTGTCTTGGTGTGGTCCTCTTTGGATTCCTCTTGTATGGGGTTCTGTGTGCTTCCTGGACTTGTAAGTCTATTTCTTTCAGCAGGTAGGGAAAGTTTTCTGTCATTATTTCTTCTAATAGGTTTTCAATATTTTGCTCTCTCCCTTCTTCTGGCACCCCAAAAATTCGGATGTTGGTTCGCTTAAAGTTGTCCCAGAGGCTCCTTACACTATCTTCATATTTTTGGATTCTTTTTTCTTTTTGTTTTTCTGGTTGGATGTTTTTTGTTTCCACATATTTCAGATCTTTGGTTTGATTCTTGGGGTACGTTGATCTACAGTTGAGTTTCTGTATATTCTTTATTTCAGACAGTGTATGCTTCATTTCTGACTGATCCTTTTCCATTTTTTTGGCATTCTCATTAAGCTCCTTGAAGGTCTCATCAAGTTTCTCAGCGGTTTTAAGAAGATTCTTGAGTAACCTTATAAATGTGGTTCTGAACTCTATGTCATCCAGTAGTTTGCTTTCCTCCGTTTCTTTCATTCGTGACATGTTTCTTTGTCTCCACATTTTGGCTGCTTCCCTGTGTTGATGGAGTAGCTTTGTGTGGTAGGTGACCTATAGGGGGCAGTAGCTCAGCCTCCCCAATCACCTGATGTGGACGCTCTTGGTACACCCCTTTGTGGGCTGAGTGCAAAGACTTGGTGCAGTTAAGCCTTAATTGCTGTTGGTATACTGGGAGGAATTGACCTCCAGGCCAATTAGCTGTGAGCACTCACTGTGTCTATAATGGAAGAACTGCTGCACTGAAGACACACTTATGGGGCAGGACTTGTTTCAGTGGGGCTTTGGTGCTCACTGAGTCTGCCTCTTGAATGTGTCACTTACGGATGTGAGGAGTTGAAATCTGGTGTCTCACTCTGACCACTAGGTACACTGGCTTCTGGATCTCCAATGGGGTGCAGGTCAGCTACTGTCTGAGGCCATCCAGCAGGAGCTACAGTGAGAACTACAGTTTTCTCCTCTTTGCTTGGGGTTTGGAGGTTTTGGAGCTGTCTGACCCGGTCTGCAAGTTTGCTAGGTTAAGCTGCGATAGGGCAGGGCTTTCTTATGCTAAATACGCTGCTTGGAGCTTGGGTGGGTTTGTAGGTTGTCCTGGGCGGGGTCTCAGGGTGTCACTAGGCTAGGGCGTGGCAAACAGCAATGGCTGCTAGTTAGCCATCTCTGTGTCCCCGACTGCGTCCTGGAGTCCCGTGCCCCAGTGCAGTAAACAATTATTCCTGTGCACAGCTCTGCAAGCAAGCCACCCTCACTGGCAGACAGTCCAGCTTCTCCCCGTAGGAGTTTGGGTCCCCCGCGTCTCCCCAGAAACTGGATTTCAGAGTAGTCCGGGGCTTGTCTCCCTTCGGGTTGAAAAAAGCAACGAACCCAGTCGCCCGCAGCCAGCCCGGATCACGCGCCTCCGTACCTCAGCTTTTCAGTGCTCGTGCACGTCTCAATGCTCTTTTCTCTTTCCTTCTAGTTGTAGAACTTCCACTCAGCCAGCTTTCTCGTGGTTCTGGGTGATAGACGTTTTGTCTTTTAGTTGAATTTTTGAAATTGTTGCGCGAGGCAGCAGTTTAGGTGTTTACCTACGCCGCCATCTTGGATTCTCTCCATTTTACACTTTAACCAAATGTCTGTGAAGTGTTTTCCCATGCCTCATCTCATTTGATCCTCACAGAAGTCCTAGAGTAGGTAGATAAGAGACTTGGTAGAATCCTATTTTCATTAGCCAAAAAATGGATCTTTAGAAAGCTTAGAAACTTGACCCAACTGTAAAGAATTAAGAAATTGTGGACCTTGAAAATGACTTGGGTTTAATACCAGTCAATGGCATAAGCCTGGGTTGCAGTCTTGACCCCCAGTAGGAGGAATGCAGGAGGCAGCCAATCAATGATTCTCTCTCATCATTGATGTTTCTACCTCTCTCTCCCTCTCCCTTCCTCTCTGAAATCAATAAAAATATATTTAAAAAAGAAAATGACTTCAGGTTTCTCATTGCACAGAATATAGTCAAACACTGCTGCAGTTAAATATTTTACCCTTTGCTCTCCCTGTGTGATCAATAATAATCTGGTTCACGTTGATATTTACTGCTGTGTTGCTGACAATTACCTGAAAGAGAAGTTGGGGTGCTTCACTGGGCTGGAAAAAGTTTAGCTAAATCAGAAAGCAGGTCTAATTAAGCAAGTTTATTCTCTATATATAAAAGGCCAAATTGACTTGTGCATGCGTGATATATATAAAACTCTGACTGGCACCAATTACACATTTCGACCTGTCATTGTCGATCGTGAATTTGGTTGATACTTCTATTATAGAGAAAGGGCAAATAGCAATATTAAAATATTTTTTCTAATTAATTTCCTTTCAATGTGCACAAATCCGTGCACTGGGCCACTACTAATTATTATAATAGTATTGACTATATTCCATATGCTGTGTTTCACATCCCTGTGACCATTTATATAAATGGCAATTTGTACATCTTAATCCCTTTACCTTTTTCACTCAGCCTCCCAAATCCCTCCTTGAACCCAGTCTCAACCACTAATTTTGGGACAGTGAAGACCATAGAATCCTGGGAATGATGAGGAAGACAGACTGAGGTGGAGATCCAAAAAGTGTCAGGGTGTAAGGACCTGGAGGTTGGGGATGGGACTGGAGGTGGAGCATGTTGGAGGCCCTGGGAGCCCCTCCCATCAGTCCAATGAAGTAGCATCCAGATCCTATCCAGCTGCTGTCCCATCTCTCTGAGAACCTCTGCCCATCAGCCACTCTCCATAGGACTCCTGCCCATGACCCAGGGTCAAATTCTAGGTCACTCTCCCTGGACAGGCTCAGGGCCAGTAAGTACCCACTTGCTCACAGAAGGTGAACCCTGGAAGGGCCTCCCCAGGGTTAGGGAGAAGGGAGAAATTACTTGGGCAGTCCCTAAGGGACAATAGGCTGGAAGGCCCTAGAGTTGGGGCCTGTTGGCATTGGTTCAGGGTATTGTTTGTATAGGACTCACTTGGTGCCACTTGCTTCCAGGAGTCTGAATGGTCAGAGGGCCCAGCCCAAGGTCACTGTGTGCCCTGTCTTCTCGCTGATATTGCCCACTGTAGGCCCCCAACTTGACCAGCATTCACACCCCATAAAAAGTCCATCCAGATCCCAAGAAGGCAATCTACAATCCTCAAGGGTCTGGGTTGAGAAACACAAAAACTGAGATTTTGTTTCTTATAAATATGTAGTTGCAGGCTTTCCTGAGGAGCTAATAGCCTTCTCAGAGATCCCAGTTTGAGATAAGTTGATTTAGACCAATTCCACCTTTTGTAAGGCTCAAGGCCAGCAAGGTACTGCTGCTGAGACACTCCCCCCGCCCCCCTGCTTTCCAGCCAGATCAACAGATTTGCTCCAGTAAGGGTTCCTGCAGCAGAGCAGGATTCCATCCTGGGTCCTTACAACTCTACATTCCTGTGACTCCAAGCCATCTCCTTGATGTGTCTCTGTCTCTGAGTGTCAGATGTGCACCTTGATGTGTGTGTCCATGTCTGTCTGCCTGTGCACATATATATTTGCCCAGGAGACTAGGAGAGGTTATTGACCAGGAGTGGCAGTCACTAAGCTGGAGTTCAAGTCAGGTGGACAGGGCCTGGGACATTTAAGCCCTTGCTCTGGCCCCTGTCCTACATTTTACAGTAACCCCCTCACCCACTCTACTTTTCATTTGGTTCAGGGACTATGTACATCCCCACCTCCATGTCTCTCCTCTCTGGGCCTTTGTAAAGCTTTGTTCCTTCACTCCTGGAAAATGCTCCTGTTCATCTTTCATTAAGGTTCAGAGGCCCAGAAATCCTGAATGTGGGGAGGACCTTCCTATCTGTTGCCCCCTTGTGCCTTTCCTCACTAGGCACATTAAATTGTAATTGCCAGCTTGATGACCGTGTGGCCCCAACCCATAAGCTCTGGGATAGGGTGTGTTCTGGCCTGAATTTTGTACTCCCCATGCACAGAAGGGGGCCAGGCATAGAGATGCTCAGTGAATAAATGAATGGATGATGGAATATAATGAGAAAGGGGCAGAAAAAGGGGAGGAAGTGTAGGATAAAGCATCCTAAGAAGGAGGGCGACTAATTGGTTTGCAGTAGAAAAGACAGGGCAGTGGGGAAGAGCATGGGGAGGAAGGGGTTGAGGGGAGAGGAAGGGGGAGCGTATACCTGGGGAAGCCAGGCCTCACTTGTTTCTGGAGTCTCTGCAGTTCCTCCTCTTTAAATTTCAATTCAACTACCACCTCCCCTATATGCTTTCAAATACTCAGCCACCTTCTGAAACTCTTCACTAAGGGGCACTGTACCTCCTGGACCTGAAGTATGCTAGTGGAAATGGAGCAGTCTGGACACAGTGTAGACCCTATATCGCCTTACCCCATTTTCAATGATTTCCTTCCAAGTTGCATGGATGTCACACTACGTCTTGTTGGTTGGGATGGGGACTGGGGCAGAAACGCCTCTTTCACAGCTTCCTGTACACACAGAACTCTCTGCCCTGGGCACTTCCACTCCTCAGCATCCTGACAGGAGCCTGGTAGATAAGGTTATTCAAGTCCCCCCAGATTGGCCCTGGGCCAGCAGGAGGGGCTCAGTCATGTGTAGTGGAGACAGGGCTTCTTGAAGCTGAAAGATTTCTCACATGCTCCCATAAAAAGCGAGACTGTGACAAACAGGAGTGCTAATACTTGGGGAAAGGGGTCTGTCTGGCTTTGGGCATGCATTTCAGGGTTTGGTGACAGAGGCTGGCTTACCACATGTTCACAGGCCCACCTCACCCAATGTGAAAGCAGGGCTCCCACCCAGACTACAATGTGAATGTGCTATGTGGAGGCCCTGCTCTAATCTGTCCCTCTTGGTTATTCTCTTTACTATGGTGTCCCTAGAATCCCTCACCCAACTTTGGAATTCCCCAAAGGACAATGCCCAGGTTCCCCTGCATCTCTGCCCCTGGCACAGGGGGGCACAGCCTGGCTCAGTTGGTGCCCGGGTTTCCTATGGGGCTGACCGTGCCAGCTGCTTGACCCACTCCTGGTGAGCTTCAGGAGCCACTCCTGCAGTAAGGTTATGTAGTGAGCCTGGGCAGGGGTCTCAGCTGGCCCCATGGAGACTCCCCTTTCCATCCCAGGTCTGCACCTGGCCCTGTAGGCCTGGCACCAGCGTCACCTGCAAGTACACTCAATCCAGGATACCAGGTCTCTTCTCAGGCTTTCTTTTAGGAATGAAAAATCCTAAATGGTAGAATCACAGGCGTAACAGCAGTTGGACTGCAGGCTTTGGCGAGGGAGATGTCTCCTATTCTACTTAAGAAAAAGAGCTGTTTTGTTACTAGGAGGCAAGGACTTCTGGGTTCTCGATGGTGGATGGTGGGAGAGCTGGTGGGAAGGTGGACCCGACTTAACCCTTAGCCTAGCATCTAGGATAGGAGCCTCTGCTCTCAGCTACCTACCCGGTCCTGGCTTCCAGGAGCTATGGAAACCGCGGGAACACTAAGCGGTGGTTAGAGGGGACACCACAGAGTCCTCCCAACCTCGTCTCAATGGTAGAAATGATGAAACTCGGGTGGCATGGACGCGACCGCAGGCAAAGCTAAGGGGGTGGGATCTAGGGGCGGGGTCATTCGGGCTCGGTCGTCTCTGACACTTGAAAAAGCCCCAGAAACTCTATATTGGGGGGTGGGTGCATTTGGTTGGCAGGGGACTAGGAACCGACCCCGTTTTTACTTAGCTTGGGCTGAAAATGGTGGAGCTAGCTGAGAATTGGGCAGCTCCTCAAACCACGCCGTCAGGGCTGTTTAAGGGGGAGCCAGAGACCTAGGACTTGAGGGACCTCCGCACCTCGGGAGGGGATGGCTCCCCTCGAACCGCGCCTGCGGGGACTGGGGAAACACCTGGCGCCGGGACGCGCCCAGCCCTCACTAGGGAGGGGCGGGGCTAGAGGGATGCTTTACTCCTCCCGCCGTTGCCCTGGCCTGCGTGGGAGCAATTAGGAGACCCTCCGGTCTGCTCGGCTGAACCGCGCCTGCGGAAACTGTGGGGAGTGCACGCTCACAAACCGCGAGGTCTCCCAAAGGGCTCGACCTAGGGTTTCCTATTCTGGGAAACAGGGCCTCGTTATCCCGCCCCGACCAAGCGCGGGACAGTGGGTGGGAGGGTTTTGTTGCTCCCGGGGTCGTCGAGTGACTCGGAAGAGAAATGGCCAGTGAGGCTTGACTGCGGCGGGGCGCGGGGTCTATGCCTGAGAAACAAGGCTCGAACCTGATGCGTTGATCCCGGGAGAGCCTCCTTCGCCGGCGGCCGCCTACACTGCTCGGCGGGCCTACGGGCCTTGGGCTTGCTGCCACTGCCCCCACCTCCCAAAGAGAATGTGGTCTCGTTTCTTCCTTCATGTAAGCGGGAGTTACGACTGCCTTCCCGAGCCGCGGGGCTCGCCAGATCTCACGGAGGCGACAGCGTAACAATGTCTTTCTGCGCGCGAGGTGGGCGTGCACCGTCGGGGTCGGGGCGGCCAAGCGGCTTGAGCCCTGGGGCCAAGTCGTGGCTCCATCTTTCGGCTCCGAGCGCCCGCTGGCCAGGGACGGCTCCCTCTGCGTCTTGGAAGCCTACGTGCGTCGCGACACGACAGGGGGCGGGCCAGGGGTGCCTTTAGGCTTTCCCGGAACCCCTCTCTATTGACTCGGCACGGTCCTGGGCGGAGAAGGCGGGTCCTCCAGAGCCTTCGAGTCAGGAGCTAGAGCAGCCAGGCCAGCGACCTGGGGCTGGCGACAGCTGCGTCACGCGAGGGGCGGAGGCTGCGGCCGGAAGCGGAAGAGGCGCTGGGAGCGGGAAGTGGGGCCTAGTTGCCGCCGGAGCCCGGGAGACGGTAAGTGTGGTCCCAGACCCATCGCGACCCAATGGGCTCGCCAGGTGCAGGTCCCTGGGTTCCCGAGCTAGTGTCGGCCTGCTCCTTCTTCTCCTTGGCCACCGCAGGCCCCGGGTCCTGACGCCCCGGGTCCCCGACCTCTCACCCCTGACCCGCCGCTTTTCCCCCGGGGGGCGGTCACCGTAGACCCCGACCTCTCGATTCCGCGGTGTCGGAGTCCGAGCCTGAGAGGCTTCTGAGGCCCCTGAAGGGATTCCGTTTCGGCCCTGCAACTGTCTGCGGAATGGGGTCGGGTGCTACCTAGACTCACCTGGAGGGGCTTTCAGGTCCCTCCCCTACTCCCGGCTCGAGGCTTGGTCCGCACTCTCCTCCCCTCGCAGCCTGGAGTTTGATTCCGATCCAGGCTGGCGTTCCTCCGCCCGCCCCAGTGGGCGGCGGTTACGGGGGACGAAGCTTTGAGATCTCGGGGATTCAGGGCGGCAGGAAGGGCCGCGAGCGAGGGCCACAGGCTCCAGCGTGTTTTATTGTATTGATGGAGCCGCTCCAGCCCGGGGGAGGGGCTAGGCCCAGCTGACAGTACTAGTGCCCAGGCTGCTCCTGTCCCGGAGTCTGTGCTGTAGTTCCGGGTACGGGTACTCTGGTGTGGAGCTGGGGTGGGAATTTCCTGAGCCAGGCCCCTTGACGTGGTGGAGTTGGCGGCCTTCCAGCTTCCCTCCTCCATGCCCTTGAAAAGGAGTGTTCACTCGGTGGTGGCGGCTTGCAAGGTGGCAGGTTTGAAATTGCAGTGGTGGAGGTGCGTCAGCCAAAAATAACCATGGGGCACTGGGGTGGCTGGAATCCGGAGGGCAGCCGCTGACCTGGCTGGCTGCTCTTGTCAGCCCAGTTCACTGTCCAGGAAGAGCAAATGAGAAGCCTGCTAGGTCTGTGCTCAGAGAAAAGCTGGCACGCTCCGCCTGGTTTCCTTCATTGTGTAGAGCAGAGTCTTCTTGAGTATGATTGTGGCCCTTAGCTTCTTTAAATAACCTGTTTGTTGGTGTTTCAGAGAGTGATAATTGAAGAGAAATGGGCCCTAGAGCCCTGGCTGGGAATATAATGAGGGGCACTAGACAGACCTAGTACTTAACTGCCTAGAATGTATTGAAGGAGAGGTTATTTCCCCTGTGATTGCCTTGTGTGAAGTACTTTATAGCTTGTCATCTCTTTTGCCAAGTTGGCTGGGAGATGTTATCTGTATTTTCCAGGTATAGTAAATGGTAACCAAGAGTGGTTTGGTCAGGAGGCCAGCTCTGTAGGGTTTTCTACCCAGAGCTCTCCCCGCCATGGTCCCTTGGAAGATACTTAAAAAAATGCCCTTAAGGCATTTAACACAGACTTAGGTGTTACCTGGAATCTTTTTTTAAACATATTTTATTTCAAAGAGGAAGGAAGAAGGAGAGAGAGAGAGAGAGAAACATCAATGATGAGAATCATTGATCGGTTGCCTCCTGCATGCCCTCCCACCCCCCACTGGGGATTCAGCCCCCAACCCAGGCATGTGCCCTGACTGGGAATTGAACTCTGACCTGGTAGGTTGAAGCTCAACCACTGAACCATGCCAGCTGGGCTACCTGGAACCTTTTTAACATTAATGAAGAACTGCCTTCAGTACTTCTTGTGGGAACAGACTTGGGTTAGGCATTTGACCTAAAAAGATAGGCATCTTAGTAAAGGGATGACATACTGTAATCCTCACAGAACCCTGTAAGAGATTACCCTACCTGCCAGAGGAAGCGGAAGGTCAGTAATTTAATAACTTGCCTTAAAGGCACACATCTAAAAGTGGCATTGCCAAGATTCACATTGACATCTATCTGACACTGAAGCTGTGCTCTTTCCTCTAACATGAACATGTGTTGATTTAAGAATCTTCTAGGTCCCAGGAGGGAGTCTTTGGCCTGGTGTGGACTAGACCATGTCCTTCAGCTCTGGTGCTTTGTCTGCCCAGTGAGGATGGGCAGGGCATCTATCCTTGCCACTGGAGGAGCATCTGTGTCACTTAGGGACATGTGAGATACCTACCACCTTCATTTCATAGCTTGGGCACCTGACCCAGGGTAATTGCAGGAAAACAGTGAAACATTAGTCAGCTGATCATCAAAACAGAACAACATTCTAAGTACTTGAGGAGCTGTGGGTAATTTTACATAGTATTTACCTCCAAGGATTGCTGGGACCTGGACTTCCAGGTAGACAGGGGAAGAAACCTGCTCATGGGTGACTGAGGGCAGAGACTTTCTTAGGATCACAGAGAAGCTCCCAAGAGTTTTGTCAGATTTGCCTCACTGCTCTGTGCATTCCATTTTGCTTTTTTCCTGACAGACTTCTCATGAGATGGGACAGTCTTGGTGAGTTTGTCCAAAATGTACTTGGTCAGGCAAACCCAAGACTGACCACCATTGGAGGTTGGCTATGTCCAAGTGAAGGGTTGGGAGTAAGGGAGTGAAGGGTTGGGAGTAAGCCTTCCCGTGGAGGCAAGCAGTGTCAGGGTTTTTGGGGTGGGTGGAACAAGGAGCTGGCCTCACATAGCTATCTTTCTCAGCTGGTGGCTGATACAGCCTGGCAATTTCCTGTAGCGGATATTGGTCCTTGCTGAGCAAGGATAGTGACGTGGGCCCTTTTGGCATGCCTCTCTGAGCACATCAGCCTGAGATGGGCACAGGAGAAAAGTTCTAGAGGATCTAGAAGAGGGGACAGTACTGTTGGCTAGAGGTGAAGCACTGCCCAGTATGGCACTGAAGGTGTCTGGATGGTGCTGAATGGGTGTCGGGCAAAACACTTGGTTGCTCTGTCCTAACATCTTTACTGGTGCTGACCCCGAGTATGGACCAGCAAGGGCTGGCCAGACCACTATATCTGCTGGGCCAGACCCTCAGGTGGGCTAGGGAATGTTTGTGAGATCCTTGTACACCTTTTTCTCCTAGAGCTGGTCTTCTTGTTTCTGCCTGTAGCTCCTCATTCAACTTATGGTCCTTGCTTCTTTGAGTGGAGTCCAGTTCAGGGCCTCCACAGGCAACTGGGCTGTTCAACTTGAGCACTTTCACCCTTGGCTCCTATGTGTTGGCACCCTGCCAACAGCCATCTGACTCTGGCTTGACAGAGCAGGTGCTTCATAGGACCCCACAGACAGGCAAAAGGGAATTGAGCATAGAAGGCTTCCCTTTTTCCCCATCTCTTGTGATGGTGCTTACCAGCCTCTCCCTGTGTTCCATCTCAGCACCTGTCCTGGCTCACCTGGTTCCCCAACTGCTCAAGCCATCAGGCCAATCAATGCTGCTGTGCTGGGGAGGCAGCTTTTTGTTTGTTCATTGGCTGAGAAGGGTGTTACCTATTGTCTGCTCTTTGACCACTGTGACCTCAGAGTTCTTTTTCACTTCATAAACCCCTGGAGGAGTTGCCTCAAATGGAACAATGGACCTCTTCTTCAGGAGTGCCTAGGCTGCTCAGGCAACCAGGTGGCTGGCTGCATGTTTAGCAGGGCTGTCCATTTCTTGTGGCCTAGATGCATCACTGTAAGCGATACCGCTCCCCTGAGCCAGACCCATACCTGAGCTACAGATGGAAGAGAAGGAGGTCTTACAGTCGGGAGCATGAAGGGAGACTGCGATACCCATCTCGAAGGGAGCCTCCACCCCGGAGATCTCGGTCCAGAAGGTGAGAGGGAACTGGGTCAAAAGGAAGGGCTCCTTCCCTCATCTGGGATTGGGAGACAGTGGAGGCCTGTGGCAGCCCTGGGCTCCTTCAAGTGACTGCTGCCTCTGCTTCGCTGCACCTAGATCACTGCCCTGTCCTCTTTGGATTCCTCCGCTGATTTCAGCTACATTCCCTGGCCTCAGTGTTTGCTTCCATTCTTGCTGCCCCTTCTTTCTCTGTCCTTGAGTCTTCTTGTCCCGGCACACACTCCATTTTCTAGGCTAGGCCAGCATTTCCCCTGCTAACCTCTGAGCCTTCCTCAGTGGGGATTAGAAACAACTTTAGTTCTTTCTAGAGGTTGGCCCCTAGTCCTATCTCAACCCCAGACCAAAATTATAGCCTCAGCAGGCCACAGGGAGTTCGAGGCATTGGAACCCTTGGAGGCCCTCCACTAGGATCACTCCCCAGCGCTCTGCCTCCTGTGCCACTGAAGGGATGCCCAGTAGCTGAGGTTCTGGAGGTTGGACTTCATATACATATATCTCCCCTCCCCCACTTCCCTCAGTATCACTGCCTTTGCTCCAGTAGGCTACTCTTATGAATCTTTTGCAGAGCTCTCACCACATACCTCTTGCCTTATAGCAGGAACCTGGCTGGTGAGAGGAAGGGCTCTATCTGACCAATGTCCCCATAACCCTCTTGGCAGCCATGACCGCTTACCCTACCAGAGGCGGTACCGGGAGCGCCGTGATAGCGACACATACCGATGTGAAGAGCGGAGCCCATCTTTTGGAGAGGACTACTATGGCTCTTCACGTTCCCATCATCGTCGACGGTCCCGGGATAGAGAGCTGTACCGAACTCGCAAACATGCCCACCATTGCCACAAACGCCGCACCAGGTCTTGTAGCAGTGCCTCCTCGGTGAGTGGTGGCCAGAGTGTGCTTGCTGGGGCTTTAAAGCCTCATCTGTTCGTAGCCTTTTCTCAGGTTGGCTGGTCTGGGTGAGTACTGCTAGCCCTGCACACGTGCATTTGGTGTGCGTGCGTGTGTGTGTTTGTGTGTGTGTGTTGTCTGGTTTAGGTACAGGGCTGAGCAAAGGGCCTGGCTTCTCTGTCTTCTGGCCCATTTGCAGTGTCAGCTGTAGGGGCTCTGGTTGCAGCGCTGGCAGGCTTCTGGCCTGTCTTGTCTCCACATTGCCCCAGGTTCAGGCTGCTTGGGTCAAGCGTCCAGGGATACCTCTTAGGGACCGTAACAGGATTGCTGGTGTGTGGTCTGGAGCTGTATGGCCTGGTCCTTCCCACTGAGAGATTGCCTCCAGCATAGCTCAGTGCTCTGATTGGTGTGGATTGTACCCACATCTGCAGTCTCACTTCCACGCCCCTCCCCAAAGGCCCAGAGGCTGGAGTGCCTATGGGTAGGGGAGGGTCTTCTTATCAGCTCAGTCTGGGAGCTTCCCTTCTGACCTCCAGCCAGACCTTCTTCAGCTTAGCCTCTTCGCATGAGAGGCAGTCAAGACGAGGGATGAGACATATAAAAGGAAATGACAGAAAGGCCTACAGCCCTAGGCCTTGTCCAGTTGCCAGGAACAGGGCCTGGTGGTGTTTCTAGTGTGCAAGGTTGTATAGATCTCTGCTGAGACCTGGAGCCCACACTGTAGTTACACCTCTGGGAAGGAAAGCCTGTTGTGTATCTCCGAGGTTATGTGCTATTTCCCCCCTCCCTCCCTCTCCCCCTTTTGCCAGCCATGAGGCCCCTGAGGAGTAGTGGTGGAACCAATGGAGGGGCCAGGCATCTTCTCTGCTGAGCTCTCCAGTGTCTACTTTGAGTGGCCATGGTTTGCAGGTTGACTGTGTGCACACCCATCATGGCTTGGTGGCCTCTGCACACTGCCAAACACTGCCACAGGAGGGCAGTGCAGGTCTCTGGCTCTGTGTCTCTTTTGGTGCCCTCTATTGTCATGAGGCTAAGGATGCGCCTTGCCTATGGCAGGAGCTGGCTTGGGGCCTGTGTGGGCCATCATGGTAGGAGGCCTGGAGGTTGACCAGCCAAGAGAATCCCTGGCTCCTTCCCTGTTTGAGGTTGGTGGCAAAAAGGTGGCTGATGAAGGCCGTTTCTGATGATGATGTTAAGTCTGGCCATGGATGCTGTTTGGAGGCCTGTAGTAACTTGGCTCTGAGTGGCAGCTGTCGAGTATGTGCAGGGCTGTGTGGGCAAGACAGAGTCAGGCAAAGACAGGCTAGGCATTCTGCAGCTGAAGCCAGCGTGGCCTCTGACCATTCTGGATGATGGACCAAGGCTTGGGACAGCCACATTCTTGCGCCGTTTTCACTGCATCTTCACCCTGGCCGAAGCATACTGGGAGGGTCTGGGAGGGTAACACTTAATAGAGAAGGGTGTCAAGGCTGTGGCTCTCTGCATGGCCTGGCCCCTCAGCAGCAGAGGCTGGTTGTCTTTCTGAGCATCCAAGTTGTCTTTACATACCTGTAGCTGTTTTTACTTTTCTGTTTTTGAAGTCAGTTTGTGTCTTGACGTGTCCCTTGCAATATCCCTATCGTTATATATGCTGTGTGCCTTATGAAATGCTGGGATCTGGAAAATCCAACCAACCAACCCACCGGCTCCTCACCGTCTCCACCTCTGCCTTTGACTGACACCTCAATCTGTCAATCGGAACCGCCTACCATGCGATTGGTCGGATGGCGTTTCGGGGGGCGGTGCATGCAGAGAAGCCAACAGAGCAGTAAGCGCAGCAGCCGGAGTGTGGAAGATGACAAGGAGGGCCACCTGGTGTGCCGGATCGGCGATTGGCTCCAAGAGCGATGTACAGCCACCTTTCGTAAAACTTTACCTCTCTACTTTCTACCCCCTTGTTAGACCAGACCTCTCCTGCCTGGAGGGGCCTCTAGTGCGCGTGGTGCCTTAGTGGGGCCACCAGTAATTGCCTGAATGACACAAACACTAGCAACTTCTGTTTTTAAGAGTGTAGCAGTGAGAGAGAAACCTTTTTTGTTTTTGAGAATTTGAATGCTGTGAACTTGCAGGAGCTGCCGACCCTCTGCCCTCCAGTCCCTCACGCCCTGCTTCTTTTCTCTCCTAGATGAGATTGTAGGGAACCTGGGCGAAGGCACCTTTGGCAAGGTGGTGGAGTGCTTGGACCATGCCAGGTGAGCTGTGGCTGTAAAGTGCTTAAACACCTTGGACCCAAGAGGTTAGGGTTGGGATTAGTGAGCATAGGGTCATGTAAACTATACTGTGACCAGAGAGAGAACTGGCAGATCTGAGAGATGTGACACATGGTGGCAGCTAAGCTCTCTGGGCTGTGCCACTCTGAGTAGTTAGAGCGAAAATTAACTTCTGGAGTCATTATGGGGCAGGACAGGGCTCAGGGTCCTTTAAGGGACTCAAAGGGAATCAGCCAGTGGGGTTGTGAAGAGGTAGAATTCAGCTCAGGAAAAGGGCCTTTCAACCCTGATCAGGCTTCCACAGGCAGCCTCCCTGTGTTGAAGGTTGGAATGCCCTCAGGGGATCCTGTTCTAGGAGGAGGCTGTGGCCATTCCTATGAGGTCTTTTCCTGCCGTGAAAATATGAAAAAATGAGATTTTCTCTTGGGAGAGAAAAGCAGGGTGGGGAATATCTGACCCTCGGACTGTATGAGGCCCATGAAATCATTTGGTCTGGCCCTCCCAAGACAGGTAAGTTAATTAAATGTTCGACCAAATATAGCAGGCTAATGTTTAAGTTGACAATCTTGTGTGGCCTGCCAATGATGTTATAAATATCCAAATGGCCCTTGGCAGAAAAATGGTTCTCCACCCTTGCTCTAGAAGATACCTCTTCCCTGGGGCCTATGAGCTTTTCCTAGGGCACCAAGGTAAGCCTCCCAGAGGTCTCAGAGGCTATACCCTTGCAGGACAGAGCTGCTTGTTCGTTCCCAACCCAGCATCTGAATTCTGGCTGTTCCAGCCTCAGTAGGTCATCCTACAAGTCACCTCTGGGGGTAGGGGTGGGGCTGGGGGGATGCAGAACAGGAATTGTTAAAATCCTCACTGGTTACTCAATGATCTCTGATAAATGCTGTGGCTGGAGGGAATGTGGTAAAGGGAACAGCCCTTGGCCTGCTGGTGAGGCCCCTACTCTGGGCACCCTTACCTCTTGCCAGGCCTTCATTTCATCCTGGAACCCCCATCCCAGGGGGAACCATTTGTCCATTTTTGCAGACGTGATTAGGAAGGTCAGGAGACAGCCTGACAGGGATCAGGACTGACTCGCCTACAGGTTGGGTTATTACTGAGTGAGCTCTGGGGCTGGTGTTGGTCAGTGGGAGAGGCCTCTATACCTCGGCCCACTCTTTCCTGGGGAGCTGGGAGGTAGCTGAGACCATAAGAGCCTAAGGTGCTAGAGGAACTTGCTGTTTGGAGAGTAGAGGTCTGAGGTTGCATGGGACAGGCTGGGTGTCAAGTATCTGTTCTCAGGGTAGGCCCTGTCCCTTGAGTCCTGGGTGGTATCTGCTAAGAGTTGCTGGGTTGGGGTGGAAGGTGGGGGAAGAGCTGGGCAGTTTTACATGAGAACCTTTGCTTCCTTCCCTGGTGCCAGAGGGAAGTCTCAAGTTGCCCTGAAGATCATTCGCAACGTGGGCAAGTACCGGGAGGCTGCCCGACTAGAAATCAATGTTCTCAAAAAAATCAAGGAAAAGGACAAAGAGAACAAGTTGTGAGTGTCAGCAAGGAGTGATGAAAGCTTTCACTGGGGACAGCATCCTCTCTAACCTTAATTCCCTGGACCCTTCTGGGGCCGAGCAGTAGTATCCTCTCACTTGGTTGGCATCATGCCTTCTCTGTGCACTCAGAACTAGGGGAGTTGGGTAAGTGATTCTTGTTGGAAGGAGCCTTTGGATTCCAGCTCAGGTTTTACCACAACCAGCTCTGAGTTCTGCAGCAGGCCTCCCAGCCCTGCGTTTGTGGGCCTTACTGGGTGTGATGGGCATTAGACAAGATGTAAACTGGAAGCTGGGGCTCACATAATCAGACACCCAAAGGAGAGCCACCTTTGGCATACAGATGCTGAGCCCTGTGGACTCAGGAATTTCCATTGAGATCATTGAAAAAGGCATTGCTAGTCCTGTGGAGTATCCTGGCATCATTCTATCTTTCTTGGAGATGCAAGGATTATGCCCAATATCTTATGTAGGTAAGACAGGAGACCTCAAATGAAAATGCCCCCCTAGCCCACTCCCCTCATAGCATGAAGTTTAGTTCTTGCTCAGAGCTGATCTGGGTGATGACTGGTGGGAGATGTACTCTTGCTGTTAACTGATCCTCTTTATGTGTATCTGCATTTTGGTGTGTGACCCAGTGGCCTGGGAGGGAGTGGGGACTGGCTTCATCTAAGGGAAGGGGTGGGGCAGCCAGCCCCCTCAGCACAGCCTGAGCCCCATCCATCTTTCTCCCCTAGCTTATGCGTCTTGATGTCTGACTGGTTTAACTTCCACGGTCACATGTGCATCGCCTTTGAGCTCCTGGGCAAGAACACCTTTGAGTTCCTGAAGGAGAATAATTTCCAGCCTTACCCCTTACCACATGTCCGGCACATGGCCTACCAGCTCTGCCATGCCCTTAGATGTAAGTGTCCACACTCAAATGGAGCATGGGGAGGCTACATACCTGGTGGGAAAGTCACCTGGCTCTTCCCCATTCACTCTGGCACACTGCTAACCATTCTGCTGAGCCTGGGACATATCAGGGCCCCTTTGACTGAAAGACATTTAGGTATGAATCTGTGCAGATGGAGAGGCTAGTCTCCCCTAGGGGCCTTTTGAGCCAGCCTCTGCCCACAAGCACTCAGGAAGAGCGAGCGAGCTGCTCTAGACTTTTCCTAGCTATCAATCCTGTTCCCACCTTCCTGCAAAGGATGAAAAGGTCCAAGTGACCTGGGAGATCCACCCACAGCTACACGGACACTGACTACTACTTCCCATCTGCCTACTTGGTTGACCGCACCCACATTGTAGAATTTGTGGTGGTTGGAGCAGGACAGGAGATAGACCTAGAGCAGGGACTGTGTAGATGGAGGGGATGGTGAAGAGCACTCCAAGCAAGGCAAGTAGCTCAGTGATGGCCTGGATCTAGCACATGCTGACACTCGTGAAAAAGGGCCCATGTTTGGGAGAGATGGGCCACACTGCTGTGAGGGTCTTGAGTGCCAGGTGGGAGCCCGAGTCTGAAAATGCTGGGATAGGGATTGGTGGGATAGGCATTGGAGGAAAAAGGAAGATTCCCTGCTTAGGGCTAGGGATGAGAAGAGGCAAGGCTGGCTTCATGGATGTTACTGTATTTGGTTTTTAATACTCTGTTGCCACCAGCTTGACACTTAATTTATTAATGAGGGGACCTGCATTTTCACTCAACAGCCCCCGCAAATGATGTAGCTAGTGCTGGGGAGATGGAACCACCCCAAGGCTGATGCTGTAGCTTTGGTGAGAGACCAGGCTGAGGAGGCCTGGCCCCTGCAGGGAGAGGTGGAGGGAGGTGTTTTGAATTGAAAGTCCCCGTCCATCCCCCCGCCCCCCCCGCACTCCCCTCTCTCTCCCCCCCACCCCCCCCACCCCCCGCCGGCGTCTTCTCAAGCATTCGAACCCTCCAAGGCCCCAAGCACAGAGAATCTTTGAGAGGGAAGCCAGTGTAAAGGCAGAGCTGTGTCTGTTCCTTTAGCCCACTATGAGGGTCTCTGGCAGACTGGCTTTGGAGGATGGATCTGGCCTAGAGCTGGCAGGAGCCAGAGAAGCCCAGGTTCTCAGAGCCCACTTCCCCCTCTCTCCTGCCTCTCCAGTTCTACATGAGAACCAACTGACCCACACAGACTTGAAGCCAGAGAACATCCTGTTTGTGAATTCTGAGTTTGAAACGCTCTACAATGAGCACAAGGTATTGATGGGAAAAGGGTGAGGCCCCACTCCAGAGCGAGGTTACCCATTGGGACAGAGTTCTGATCTGGCTCTCCTTCCTTGCCTCTCAGAGCTGTGAGGAGAAGTCAGTGAAGAACACCAGCATCCGAGTTGCTGACTTCGGCAGTGCTACCTTTGACCATGAGCATCACACCACCATTGTGGCCACGCGTCATTACCGCCCACCTGAGGTGATCCTTGGTGAGTGGCTGTATAGCCTCCAACCCAGATAAAGTGGGCTATTGCTGGGAGGGAATGAACAGAGGCAATCGTGTGCCTGCCTGCGGCCCTTGCCAGTCACTGGTTGTCAACTTGGCCTGGCAGAGAAAGGGACCTGTACTGGGTTGGGCAAGAGTCCTGTCAACCAGCATGGCTGCTTCCTTGTGACCTCTAGGGTGAGAGCACAGAGCCTCATAGCCTCTCCATTTGGCTTTCAGAGTTGGGCTGGGCACAGCCCTGTGATGTCTGGAGCATTGGCTGCATTCTCTTCGAGTACTACCGGGGCTTCACACTCTTCCAGGTAAGGCCTCTCCCACACTGCCCTGCTACCCTGGGTGCTCATACTCTGGCAGGCCACAGGGACCTGGTGTGGGAAGACCATCCAAGACCCATCAGTCAGCATATTGTGAGATTGAGAGTGGTAGATGCTCAGAGAAAGGAAGAGGTTAGGATAACTGAAGCACTTGGAGTCTTAAGCTCAGCCATCAAGGATGAAGGGTTGGGGCTCAAAGAGTGATTATTCGAGGCATGAGGCATGCACAGCATAAGTGAGGGTATGGAGGTGGGCTGGGGCAGTTTGTGTTCTTGGGAGAGAGCGAGAAACATGGCCTTACCCTTGGCAAAAGTTAGCAGACTGCCGCAGTCACAGAAACTGGGAAGGCACTTTTTTTGTCTCTTAGCCTCTCTGAGGGGCTGAGGCTTGTACTGAACCCTGCTTGCTCTATCCCTGACCTTCCATAGACCCACGAAAACCGAGAGCATTTGGTGATGATGGAGAAGATCCTAGGGCCCATCCCATCACACATGATCCACCGAACTAGGTAAGGAGCCCTGGCCCATAGACCTTTCCCATCTTGCTTGTGGGTCAACAAGCTACTGCAGTCTTTGCAGAAGATGTTGTGGCTCATAGCTTTCCCTGTATGCCCCTCTGAGTGACCTGACAAACCTGCTGCCCTGCTGGGTCAGTCTAGGCTTTGCTGCCATTCCCCAGGCTCCTGCTATCTTCCCCACCCCCACCCCCAAATGATCTCCGTCCCTTCATTTTCAGGAAGCAGAAATATTTCTACAAAGGCGGCCTGGTTTGGGATGAGAACAGCTCTGATGGCCGGTATGTGAAGGAGAACTGCAAACCTCTGAAGGTCAGTTTCTGGCTTCCCCCAACTCAATTCATGCCAAGCCACTGGGCATACATATAGCAGAGAGACAGGCCAGGCAGCTAAAGGCTGCCCTTTGCCTGGTTCTATGGGAGGCTGCTGGGTGCTGGTAATGGGGCTTCTTTCAAACTGCTCCAGAAGGGTTCTTAGCCCTACCCCTTCCCAACAAGGTGGCTATGAATGTAATTGGGGAACACCAGAAGAGCCAAGTATCAGAGACCGTACTATTTCCAGCCCCCCTCTTCTCTTAATTTTGGGAAGAACTAGGCAGGACTGAGGTGAGGGGGAGGGAAGTAGATATGACCAGGAAGCCTCTATCAACTGCATTTGGTGCACAGACAGTGAATTTCACAGGGGTGATGGGTGATTTCTACCTACCTGTCAGGACTTTGCATGTGGGGGCAGAGGCACCAAACCAGCAAAACATCCAGTAACCTGACAAGTTCAGAGCAAAATGCTTTAACAGGCATAAAAGAAAGGAGCTACTCATTGTCCAAGAGGGCAGACAGACTTCCAGGAGGCATCATTGCCTCCTCAACCCATGCATTAAGGCTTCCCACACCCCTGCCATCACACTGAGATACCTTGTGTCCCTGAGCAGAGTTACATGCTCCAGGACTCCCTGGAGCACGTGCAGCTGTTTGACCTGATGAGGAGGATGTTAGAGTTTGACCCTGCCCAGCGCATCACACTGGCGGAGGCCCTGCTGCACCCCTTCTTTGCTGGCCTGACCCCTGAGGAGCGGTCTTTCCACACCAGCCGCAACCCCAGCAGATGACAGGCACAGGCCACTACATGAGGAGATGGAACTGGGCTGCCTGGCCTTCTTTCTCCAACCTCTAACCACCAGGCCCCAGGGCCAGAGCCACCCAATGAACAGTGCAATGTGAAGGAAGGCAGGTGCCTGCAAGGGCGGAGACATGCCCAGCTGCCAGAAAGCACAGATTTGACCCAAGCTATTTATATGTTGTAAAGTTATAATAAAGTGTTTCTTACTGTTTGTAACCCCTGGTACCAGTGTGTCGTCTCCAGGCTCCCTATCTTATTAATAAAGTCTGTCTTAGCAGTTCAGCTTGTGGAGAGCTAAGTATGAACTGGGCCAGGCACAGAAGGACCAACCAGTGAAAAGACCAGAAGCTGGGGTGTTCCTTTGGGCCCAGAAGGGCAATTTTAGCCTTTAGCCTGCTGACAGACCCTGTCTTGTACCTGTTCCCCACTGGTCTTTATATACCTCATCTCCCAAGGACTTTAAGGGGAAAGACCCACTGTAATTCACCTGGGGGCATTAGTTTTACTGGCTGTATGTACCCCAAAACTATAGCTTATGAAGGCTGTCAAGCATAGAACAAGGTGGGCTCCTAAGGCTACGGCAGTATCTCACTGCAGTCTACAGCGTAGAACTTAGCAGAGCATAGGACTGTGTCATTTGGCTTTTAGTGCTGGTTTTTGGTCCCCACCCAGGAGCTGTTTGAATGAATCTTGACTACTTGACTGGGGCCCCTTGGGGACAGCACTGTGGGCAGAATGCCTCTGAAAAGAGCCAAAGACAGAGGAATCGTGCTTATCTTGAGTACCACTGGGAAATGCCCAGGCTGAAGGGCACAGTGCCACCAGGGGAGAAAAGAGGCTTGAGCATAAATTCCCAGTGGCCCCTCAAGGCCATTATCCTCAGGCCATAGCAATTTACTAGAGCAAGTTCTTTTGGACCAGGGTTGTCCTAGCTCATTTTCTACTATACCCAATCAAGGGACCTAACCACATTAATAGGGAGCCAGAACTGCTTAGTGGTTGCTCACTAAAATGCCTGTAATCTAGCACTGCTCAGATTATGGCCTGTGACTAAAAAGGGCCCAATCTTGGGAGCTGCTTGGTCCTGAAAGTGAGCAGAGGCCAAGGGAGGATACATAGCATAGGGCTGACAGCCTCTGTCCTTCCACTGCTGGAAACAATTTAACATTTGAGGAAGGATGGGAGGAAGAGGGACCAGCCCTCTCTGCCCTGCCTCATTTGTTCCTGTCTATACTCCTATAGGGAAGTAATAAGCAGCCTGAAACCAGTGCCTGCCTACCTGTGTCCGTGATCCTTGGTGAGCCTTCCCACTCACCCCTTTAACCAGACTGGGTAGGCACAAAGCAGAAGCCCTGAGAAAAGCTTTAAACCACAAGTCTTTTGCTAGGGCAGCTGCCAGGAACTCCAGGGCCTGGCTCCTGTTCTCTCAGCCCCCTAGGTCCTAGGCCTGTGAAGGTCTAGGTCAGTGGTCGGCAAACTCATTAGTCAACAGAGCCAAATATCAACAGTATGACGATTGAAATTTCTTTTGAGAGCCAAATTTTTTAAACTTCTAACACCACTTCTTCAAAATAGACTCGCCCAGGCCGTGGTATTTTGTGGAAGAGCCACACTCAAGGGGCCGAAGAGCCACATGTGGCTCCCGAGCCGCAGTTTGCTGACCACGGGTCTAGGACAAGCATGTCAAACTTGAGGTCGGCAGGCCACATGCCTCATTTAAGTCAGCCGCAAGTTTGACACACTTGGTAGGGGCTTAGTACCTTAGGATCTGAGCAACAGTGTTTCTATGGCTGAGCTCCACCAGCTAACTTACCCAGAACTGGCCCTCATTTTGGCATCTCTGAGATAAGATGCTGGCCCCAAGCCTATTCAAATTGGACAACCAAAAAAGGTTCCAACAAGGGAGGGACATGTGTCCTGCTCTTGGATGATAGCTACAGAGGGGAAAGAACTGTAGGGCTATGTATGTGCTGGCAAAGAGGTGGCCTAGGACAGAAGCACCAGGGAGCCTCTACTGGCTCAGCACCAGGGGCCTTGCCTCAGACTAAGCAGATGCTCAGCCCCCAGCTAGAGAGGGTACAGGGTTAGGGAGCACTGCTGGCAAGATGGGCATTTTGGTTCTACAGTAACATAACCTTATATTACCTGTGATGATGCCACCTTTTTCCTTGCCTCTCAGAGTGGTTTAGAAAGGAGGAAGGACCTTGGGGGAAAAAAAATCCCAGCATAAAACTTGATCAGCTAAGGAGAAAGGGTAAAAAGCCTTCAAATCTACTTGTGGTGGGGTTTAGGGGAGGCTTCACAGCCCTCAAAACAAATGGGGAGTGCAACTCTGTCCTTTAGTGGACAGCTGCAGTGCAGTCAGCTATACATGATCAGAGGGGAGACAAAGCCACCAGCTCTGAAATAGAGGAAGTACAGGCCCCCAAACAGGACCTACCCAACCCTGCAAGACGTTCTCCCAGGCCCAGTGGCTGTAAACCTGAAACATAGTTTGTGAGCTGCCTATGGTCTGTAAACAAAGCCCGACCTGGCCAGGCAGGGGACCGAGTGTAGAAATGCCTGGAGCCACTGCACACTAAGCCTGCCACCTGCCTCACACACCCAGTGGGAAAGCCTTTCCTGGCAAAGGGCAGGTGACAGGTCAGCTTTAAGTACATGTTAGCAAAAGAAAAAATATATATGATCTGTCCTCTCACAGAAGTAACAAACCCAAAAGAGAAAAAATTTAACAATAAGGTCCATGAAGCTTCACATCCTCTTAAGGCATTCGTTGTCAAGTTCAGTGTCAGGAGCAGCAGGGGACTACCAGGTCCAGCTTGTCCAGAGTCCCTCTACGCAGAGTGTAGTGGGATTACAAACTTGCAGCCAAAGGGTGAGTGGTAGTTGATCCCCACCTCCTGGAATACCTGCTGGGGAATGCCAATGTCGCACAAATAGACGCGGCCCGCATGCTCTCCCAGTGGGAGAGGCAGGCCCAGAGCCAGTGACCACTTGGCATCAATGCCCTGTTCGACTTCATGCACTGGAGGATCTATGCTGAGTACTGGTGCCCGGTTCTGGTTGGCCCAAGCCACAGCTGCCTTGTACCAGGGCTGATCCCGCAAGAAGGCGTTCTCGGGACAATCCAGACAGTTGATCACCAGGTCCACAGGACTAGTGGGCAGATCTGCAAGTGGGAAAAAATATCATCTGAAAATCCCTCTAAGCAGAGAACCTGGGTTGGGAGTAGAATCCAGGTGGCCCTTCAAGTGTCTTGTTCAGACATTACTTCAGTGCTTCTCTATAGGCCAGTCTTCTAAGGCTGGGCCAGGCCTGAGGTACCAGGAGTTCCAAGGCTTGGTGGGATGGATGCTAGAGACCAACAGCATGTCAGCCAGATGGACCACTGTCCTCATTGAACTCACAGGCTGAAGCACTGTCCTGCTGGGTGTGCAGACCTTCTTACAGCATAATCTGACTAACTTCCTGGGAATATTATGAGCTCCAGGAAGGTGGGGTCTACTGCCAAGTCAGCACTCACAGGGAGGCCCTGACTGCCATTTGCAGACTGGCCCTAGAAGTGATCAGGCAAGAGTATGCTCACTTACTCTACTCTGGGCTAGCCTACTCACCCTGCTAGAGCCACCTGATCTAGTTGGTCTCTTCACTAGTCTCATGGAAATGGGTCTTCCTTGCAGCCCAACTTAAGAATGGGGAGGGAACCTATCACTTCTCCCAGGCATTTAAAAAGGCTTCTCTGCTCTAACCAGGCCTCTGGGACAGTATACTAGTAAGAACAGATGTTTTAGTAAGCATGTAACTCTTGACCAAGGTAAGAGGTTAAACTGAGAATAGCAGAAGTCAGACCAAACTCAAGGCATCCTCAGGCTTGCACAATTGGGACAGGAAGCCTTTAGGGCAGTGGTTCTCAACCTTTCTAATGCCACGACCCTTTAATACAGTTCCTCATGTTGTGGTGACCCCCAACCATAAAATTATTTTCGTTGCTACTTCATAACTGTAATTTTGCTACTGTCATGAATCGTAATGTAAATATCTGTATTTTCCGATGGTCTTAGGCGACCCTGCTTCCTTACTTAGGACGGGGCACCATAGGCCTGAAAGTTAAGAAACTGGCTCAAGCTCTGGCTCCAACTTGCCATCTGACCCCTGGCAAAGCCCATTCTGTGGGCCATGTTTGTTCTCTCTACTTCTCCCACTTAACTCACCCTGATCAGATTTTACCGCCCCCCTACTCCACTTGAAACTGCTCTTCCACACTGCTAAATCCAGTGGTCAATTCTCATTCTTAATTTAGACAACCTAGAATATCTTGCTGACACTGTTCATCATACCCACCTCTGTTCACTTGTCTTTCAGGTACCAGACTCTCCTAATTTTCCTTCTCCTTCACTGATCACTCCTTCTCTGTCTCCTTATCTGGTCTCTGACTCCCTGGCTTGTAAACAAAGAAAACAGTCTAACAACTTCTCTATCTACTCTCTCTTCCTAGAAGATACCTTATCCAGACTCATAATGGTTTTAAGTATCACATATACACTTATAACTCCAGAGTGGATCCCTTCATTAAAATCCAGGCTCATATTTACATATATAAATTTCCACCTGTTTATTCAGCGGCACCTCTGAGCTTCTGCTCTTCCCCCAAAAACCTTGTCCCTCAAATCTTCCTAGTTCAGTGATGGCACCTCCATCCTTCCAGTTACTTAGGCCAAAGATCTTGGAGTCATTTTTAAAAAAAAAACCTCTTCATTGTTGAGAGTATTACAGATGTTCCCCTTTCCCTCCCCAGCGTCCCCCTCCAACAGGATCCGGTCCTGCCCCAGGCCCTCACCACCCTATTTATCATCTGGGTCCATGGGTAATGCATGTATGCAATATGAGTTCTTTGATTAATCTCTTCCTCTCCTCTCCCTTTCCTCAGAGTGTTCCATGTTTCCATGCCTCTGGTTCTATTTTATTCACTAGTTTATTTTGTTCATTAGATTCCTTGTTCATTTGTTCTGATTTTTAGATTCAATTGTTGATATATATTTATTGCCATTTTATTGTTCGTATTTTTTTATCCTTTTTTTCCCTTCTTCTTCAAGAAGATCCTTTAACATTTCATGTAATGCTGGTTTGGTGATGATGAACTCCTTTAGCTCTTTCTTGTCTGTGAAGCTCTTTATGTGACCCTCAATTCTAAATGATAGGTTTGCTGGGTAATCTTGGTTGTAGGTCCTTGCTATTCATTACCTTGAGTATTTGTTGCCACTCCCTTCTGGCCTGCAAAGTTTCTGTTGAAAAATCCGCTGACAGTTGTATGGGTGAACTCTTTTGGGTAACTGACAGCTTTTCTCTTGCTGCTTTTAAGATTGTTTGTCTTTAACCTTTGGCATTTTAATTCTGATGTGTCTCAGTGTGGGCCTCTTTGGATTCCTCTTGTTTGGAAAACTATGAGCTTCCTGGACTTGTAAGTCTATTTCTTTTACCAGGTAGGGGAAGTTTTCTGTCATTATTTCTTTAAATGGGTTTTCAATATCTTGCTCTCTTTTTCTCTGGCACCCCCATAATGCGAATGTTGGTATGCTTGAAGTTGTCCCAGAGTCCCCTTACACTATCTTCATATTTTAGGATTCTTTTTTCTTTTTGCTCTTCTGATTGGGTGTTTTTGCTTCCTCATATTCCAAATCGTTGATTTGATTCTCAAAATCCTCTACTGTTAAAGCCCTGTAAATTATTCTTGATTTCTTACTGGACTTTTTTTGTCTTTAATATTCTCATTAAGATCCTTGAATGTCTCACTAAGTTCCCAGAAGCTCTTTGAGTCCCCTGAAGATCTCATTAGGATCCTTGAATAACCTTATAACCATGGTTTTGAACTCTGTATCTAGTAGTTTGTTTGCTTCCATTTCTTTCATTTGTAACATGTTTGTCTCCGAATTTTGGCAGCTTCTATATGTTTGTTTCTATGTATCAGGTAGAGCTGCTGTGTTTCCTGGAATTGGTAGAGCGGCCTTGTATAGTAGGTGTCCCGTAGAGCCCAGTGGCTCAGCCTCCCCAGTCACCTCAGCTGGGCACTCTAGGTGTGCCCCTGGGTGGCTATGTGCACAGTCTTTGTTGTAGTTGAGCCTTGATTGCTATTGGTATCACTGGGAGGATTGATCTCCAGTCCAATCAGCTGTGAGGACCAGCTGCAACTACAGTGGGAGAGCTGCTGTGAAGGAGACACCCCTATAGAGTAGGACTTGCTTCATGGGGGCTTTGGTGCTCACTGAGTCTGCCCCTTGAGGATTTGTAGAGTTGTAATCTGATATGGTCTGAAGCTGTCCACCAGGTGCATTGACTTTAGGGCCTCCAGGGAAGTGCAAAGTCAGCCTGTGCCTGGGGCCACCCAGCTACAGAGATCTGCAGATGGCTGCTATTTTGTATTGGGCTGGGAAGTGCACAGGCAAGGCCCAGCTGTGAAGCAAGGCAGGCTGCTGCTAGTGCCAGGCCTGGAGCCACTGATTGAGAGATATGGGGCACACTGAGGCCAGCTGCTGCTTGTTAAATTTTAGAAAAGTCTGAAGCCTGAGCCAGGACAAGCCGTTCATATGGGAAAGCCACTATAAACAGTTTGGGTGAGGGCTGCAAATTGGATGGGGCAGAGTCACAGGGAATCACCAGGTTAATGGAGACTCAGATATGGTGATGCCTCTTGGCACTGTGGTGGGGAGGTAGGTCTCAGCAAAGGAACAATGGCCTCTGCCAGCACTTCTGTCTGGAAGAAAGCTGACCCCCAGTTCTTGTGATGCCAGACAATTTAGTTCCTCTCCGTATGTCCCTGGATTCTTTCAAGCTGCTGCCCCAGCACTGGAGATCAAGAGGGAATGAGTCTAAGTTTGTGCACCAGCCCTTTAAGAGGAACTGCCTGGGATCCCAGTAGCCTCCGTGTCACTCAGCCACAATTCCTGCTGGTTTTTACAGCCTGAAGTTATTGAGACTTCTCTTCCCAGTACCGGTATCGTGGGCGGAGGGGTCTGGGACCCCTTCCTCCTCATGGGAGGGCCTCTGTGGCCAACATATCCCTCCTGGTTAAAAACTTGCCTCACGTGGGTGTCAGACTATACTATTCCATGCCTCCACCCCTCCTACCAGTCTCAATGTACTTGCTTTAATTCCCTAGTTATAGGACTTCCATTCAGCCAGATTTCAGGTGATTCTGAATAACAGTTGTTCTGTGGTTTAGTTAAGTTTGATGTAGACCCTGAGCTGGATTATACCTTTCTTGTACTTATTTCTCCGGTGACTTTATATCTCGCCCTAGTAAAAGTTCAAACCCTTACAGTGATCCATCCATAGGCTCTTGATGACCTGATGTGGAAATATCTACATCTGCTACTCCTCACCCAACCCTCCAACACTCTTCTCTACTTTATTTGTTTCCAAAATACTACAAAAAACGTTACTTATTCATCTGTCCTAACCAGAATGTTAAGCTCCATGGAAGCATGGATTTAAGAAAAACCAAAACCAAAAACTATTGCTTTATCCCTTGTGTCAGGAACAGTGCCTGTTCCGTTAACATTTGTGAAATGAATAAATGGGTCAACAGCTCTCTATCTGAGTATGGGACAAGGAGGGTGAAGGGTTGGGAAGTAGGCAAGTCAACACCAAAGTAGTTCCCATTTGTACTATGACTCCTTACAACAGGCAGAGCGTGCCTTATACAAAAGGTGTTTTTCCACCTGTCGCCACTGGGCTGTACAATGAGACCATCAAACTACTGAGGAGGGAGGCAGCCTCAGCCCAGCCTTGTGCAAGTGCTCACCTTTGAGACTAGACACTTGTTGGCCTTGGGTCTTGCTGAAGAGAGACAGCTCATTGGTGATGGACTCGAGCATCTTGACAAAGTTGGGCAGGAAAAGGATCACCTGGACATCATGGTTGGCTAGGTGCCTTCCACAGCTGATACCCTGAGCCCCCTTCACATGGGGCCCACATAGCAAAGCCACTGTAGGCCTCTGGTGAACATTTTTGGGATTCAACCTGGAACAGAGGTAAAGATGCATTCTCAATTGCAGACCTGGCAATCCCTTGCACCCTAAACCAAGCGAGTGTCTCGGCACCTGTTGCTCTCAGAGTTCCTGATGGTCCCAGGTTGTAGAGGTCTATAGTGTGTCACTTCATATGCTGGATCTTCTCACTAGGTAATTCACCCAGATCCTGTTCCACAGAACACTGTTTTCTTACCAAGAACATTTACTGTTTTCACAGTGTGAACCTATTAGGTCCAAACTCTGCTTAACCTCAGCAGCCTTCTTTACTTTTCTTCCCCAACATGCCTGCCCCACTGCAGGTAAGTCTGGTTTCATCATTCTCTCCTGCACTTGTAAAGCTCTTTCTTGATTCTGCTCAAACTGTGTTCCCTGCCCAGAAAGCCCACCTTTTCTTTGAGCTCAAGGCTCACCTTTTCCAGGATTACTGTGGTTCAGCTTCTAAGAAACTCACAGTAAGCACCAGACGGGATAGTTCTAAATCATCCTCCATTGGTTACCAGTCCACATTCTCTTTACTGAGCTGCCAGTAAGCTTTAATAAAGGCAACTTTGTAGATGCTAATAGGACCGGCTTCACAGGATGCTGTGTGGATCAGTTCTGAGAACAGAGCCCAACACACAAAAAGTGCTCATAGATGTTGGCACTATCATAGTACTGGTCATACAGGAGGCAGCAAGCTAGGGGTTTCCCAGCCTCCTAGGCTGGCAATTGACTTGGACACCCACTTCCTGATGACATCACTTTTAGTTTCCTCTCAGGTCTCAGAGAAGCCATACGTTAGGTAGAAGGATTAGCCCTGGAGCTGTGCCCAACCCAAAGGCAGTACAGTCTTGCCCCCAGGGCAGGAAGTTAGGGGAAATGTACAGAAACAGACTTAGGTCCCTCCTTGGGGTGGAGCAGTGACGGTTACTTGCTGGTCTCCCAAAGGGAGAAAGATGACAGTGCTGTCAAACCAAAGAGGAAATCCCCACCCTCCAAATAAATTTGGGGGAATACCATTCATTTCTTCTATATTTGCATCTTAAGGAAATATGAGTACTCCCTTCAGACAGACACTACATAGTTCTGGCATATGACTCACCTATGTCTTTTTCCTAAATGGACTCTCCTTCTCACAGAGGCATCCATCAGAGGACTCAAAGCAGACCATGGTACCAACACACACAATAGTAGGGAGCAGAGCACAGGCACTGGAAACAGATCTATCTATATCGAACACCTGGCTCCATGTATGAGCAGGGTCACATGGGCAAGTCTTTTGGCTCTAGCTCTCTGAGCCTTAGCTGGCTCATCTTAAATTCTAGACTACTACTTACCTTTGAGGTGAAGTTATGTGAAAGCACAGTGAAAAAGTGCATGGTTGCTCTAGCCAGTTTGGCTCAGTGGATAGAACATCGGCCCATGGACTGAAGAGTCCTGGGTTCAATTTTGGTCAAGGGCACATACCTCAGCTGTAGGGCTCCATCCTAGCCATGGTTGAGTACGTGCAGGAGACAACCAATTGATGTGTCTCTCTCACATCAATGTTTCTCTGTCTTTCCCCGACCCCCTTCCACTCTCTCTAAAAATCAATGGAAAAATATCCTTGGATGAAGATTAACAACAACAAAAAGTACATGGTCCTTGACATACATGAAACTGCTTACTAAGTGGTAATCTTTCTCAAAGGAAAACCAGCAAATGCTGCAAATGACAGGGACAGTCTTCTGAGAGTTCATATAGGCACAAGGACAGCCAGCTCCAAGAAGATGGCTTGAGAGGAGTATAACTACTGTTTCTGGGAAGCCACTTAATGGCCTCAAATATTCTAGGAAGAACTTATTCCAGGAACTGCTCCAATGGCCAATTTTGGGGAGGTGCGGCAGTCACCAGAACCAAGGGCCTTGTACTCCATCAGAGGGCAGCTTGCACTATTTCCTTCTTTGGGGACGTGTGTGTGTGTGTGTGTGTGTGTGTGTGTGTGTGTATGGATGGAAGTGGGGGTGAGGAACAGGGTCTCTGTTGCCTCTTTCCTGGCATAGGAGAGGCCAGGAATCCAGCACGGTTGAGAAGAAAGCCTAAATCAAGGGCAAGGAGGAATAAACAAACCTACAACTCTATAGGGCAAGGTGAGTAGAAGAGCAAGAAGGGGAAACCTCACATCCAGATTGGTTCACTTTAGACACCTCTCTCCCACAAGGTTGCCACTGTCCTATTTATTGACAAATCCAGCAGACACTTGTCAACTCTAATTTTGCTTGATATCTCAGCAGTACCAATGCTGACCATTCCTTTATTCTTCAAACACTATTTCTTGGGTTCTGAAGCACTATCCTCTTAGTTTTCTTAACTCTCTAGCTTTCTTTCAGCCATTTTGGGAGGCTGCTGATCACCTAACTATGCCTTTAGTGCTGATGTTTCCCGGAATTCCACCCTAGGCCCATCCTTTCTTTATACTCTCTTTATATAACCTCATCTATTCTAAACCATTTATGAGCTGATGACTTCCAGATCTCTAGCTTCTGCTCAGGCTGTCTTTTAAACCACAGATCCAGACGGCTAATAGTCTGTTTGGCTATTTCATAGGCCTCTCAAACCTAACCTATCCAAAACAAGATCCACCATCTCCTCCAAACTTGCTCCTCTTCTCACATTCCCTATCACAGTGAATGTTATCACCATCCAACAAGATGTCCATGTAGGAAAGCCTGAAGTTCAGTGACTACAGACTCTCTACTTTTCATCACCTCCAACATCCATTCAATGGCCCTACCCTGATTTTATCCTTAAAAAACAAAACAAAACCCTTCATCTATTTCCCCTTCTCTGATCTCTACTTCCCTGGTTGAGGCCACCGTTATTTAGCCACTGGCTCAGTTTCCTGTTACAATTTGCTAACTGGTCTCAATGTCTCCAGTCTTGCCTCCACTTAATCTACTCAGCCAAAGTCATCTTTGTAAACCCAAGATTAATCATGTCACAACCCTACTGAAATCCCTTCAACAGCTCCCTACTGCTCAGTTGCACCAAGCCCTATTTTCCAGCCATACTTAATGCTTACAGCCCCCCTCGCCTTCCATAGTCTTTCAATTCTCTCTGCTCTTGGCACATGCTACTCCATAGATCTAGACTACTTTTCTCCATTCCTGCTGTCCCTGTTAGATGGCCCTTCCTCTGCAGGACTCAGCTTGGATGACTGGCTTCTTCCTGGAGTAGGAAAAAATGTGGCTTGCTGGAGAATCTTATTTTTCCTCTACCACAGCATTGTACTTTTTGGAGGCCCCATTAGGCTACTAGAGGGCAGAAGCAGTGTTTTCTCCTCCTCTGTATCCCTAGTCCTAGCACAAGGCTGGTACATTGTATCAGTAAATGCCCACAAATAAAATTATGCACTACTCCTGACATATAAACCGAAATGGTAGGTGCTAAGAGATACCAAACTCTAGCTCTCCCACACAACTGTGAGGGTGGTTTTGGAAGTTCTCAGGTATGGAACTCAGGATCAATTTGTACCCCAGCCCCTTTGAATGACAAGTGCCAAAGGCTGGATCTCTGAAGGTTCTTAGAAGGCAGGCCTCTGGTAGTCAGCAGCAGTCTCAAAGCCAGCTCTTATCAGGAAAGAAAGTCAAAGGGTGGCTTGCTGGGAGAAAAAATGAGGACTCACAAGAGATGGATTAGAGAAGCAAACAAAAACCTCCAGCATCCAAGAAAGTTACTTCATAAAGGCATTCCCATTAGACCAGCAGGAACTGTCTAATGAATGCCTCTTGTGTGAGGCTCTGTGGTGGGGCCCAAGCAGAGCAGCATCAACCCACACTCATCCCCCGCCAATCTAGAGGCATTTACCTGTTGGGTCCTCCGAGTAGAGTCAGTGCCATCTGACTGGCACACACGCCTGTCATCTCCAGTCTCCGCTCCAGAGTCAACCCATGCTTTTCAGCCACAGACAACAGCTTTTTATGTAGCTCATAGGAAACACTTGGGACAACCAAGCCAGAGTCTGCAGTTCAAAAGGTGTGGAGAGAAAGGGGCAGTGATTACAGGCAATCAGGTTCACAAATGCGTGTACTCAATCCAGAATTCTGTGAAAGCCAGGTCTTTTAGACTGACCCTCCCCAACCCATCTGCCTCACCTGGGACTGAGACAGGCCATGCAGCCCCAGAGGCCCAGGCAGTGGATGGGAAACAGAGAAACAGCTTGCTCAGGTTTCCACAGAGCAAGGTTTGTGAAGCCTTGACTACGAAGACCAAATTACCAAGATATATTAGGTACTACCAAGAAAAGGCTGGCAAAGAGCACGTAATAGCAACCTATGAACCACATTAGAAGAGAACATGCTTGTCCCAAAGTGGGAGAAAAGCTGTCCTGGCAGTGAGGTTTTTCTTACAAGCAAACCCCTTATCCTTTCCCGGAAGTGGAACAAACATGACTTAACCCTCCTGACCTCCAAGGCAGGATGACTTGTTCACCCCATCTACTCCCCACTTCTTCCTCCTCCTCTCCTCTACTTACCCTTCCTCTTTGTAAAAAATTTCAACTAGCAACTTGTTTTCTCAAAGAATTTGTCATTTTCTGCCTGTTTGGGGTGAATGTGACCCAATAATCATACCACAGGAAAAGAGTATATGGAAAGTAACCTATGGCTTGCCTTAAACTACTCAGAAGAATCTTGAACATTTTATTCACCATAAATAAAGAGAACTCTATAAAGGTTAGAGACTCATAGTCACTGCAAGTACTTGGTTTTAGAAGGCCAAAGTCTGCAGCAGCTGATACTCTTGAAGTCTATCTATAATAATAAAAGAGTAATATGCTAATTAGACTGAGCAGCCAGACGACCTTCCGGACGTCCTTCCAGATGAAGCCGGGGCTGTGAGGGCCGAGGCAAGCCACTGCAGATGTAAGGGCCGAGGCAAGCAACCGCTGCTGTGAGGGCCGAGCCCCTTGCATGAATTTCGTGCATCGGGCCTCTAATCTATCTATCTATATAAAAGGCTAATATGCTAAGTGTCCCTCTCACTGTCCAACTGGCTGCTATGATGCACACTGACCACCAGGGGGCTCACCGTGATGTACACTTGTCATTTATAGAAAAACAGCAGCACAGACCTGGCATCAACAAAGCAACACTTGGCTTCCCCCAAGTGGGACACAGGCCCCGCCACCACCCTGGAGCAACAGCCAATGCTGCCGAGACCCATGGTGCAAAATGCAGCCCACAGCCCAGCCCGGAAATGGTGGCCGTGAGTGCCAGGTAATGATGTCAGGTAGCAACGCTCGACTTCCTCTCCCCAGTGACAGACAATCCATATACATATAAAAGCCTAATATGCAAATTGTCCCTCCAACCATTCAACCAGTCGCTATGACATGCACTGACCACCAGGGGGCAGACTCTCTGATGGGTAGGTTAGCTTGTTGCTGGGGTCTGGCCGATCGGGACTGGGCGAGATGGGCTGGACAAGTCCTGGAGTCCTCCCACAGTCCCTCTCCGGCCAATTGTGCACCACTGGGGTCCCTGGGCCTGGCCTGTGTGCCCTCTTGCAATCTGGGATCCCTTGGGGGATGTTGGAGAGCCGGTTTCAGCCTGATCCCTGCAGGCCCCTAATTTAACAATAAAGGGCACTACAGAACTGGCGTCCACAAAGCAACTACCCCGGGGAGCAATAGCCCACCAAATTGCAGCCAACGCTGCTGAGACCCCATGGCGCAAAATGCGGCCCATAGCCTAGCCCAGCCCAGAAATGGTGGCTGTGGGTGCGGGTAATGACGTCACATAGCAACGCCCAGCTTCCTCTCCCTAGCAACTAGCCTCCTTGGAGTTTCCTCAGCCCAGGAACATGACTTGCTTTATAGCCAGGTGCAAACACTTCACACTTTACACAAATGTCTGTGAAGCATTTTCCCGTGCCTCATCTCATTTGATCCTCACAGAAGTCCTGGAGTAGGTAGATAAGAGACTCAGTGGAATCCTATTTTCTTTTCATTAGCTGAAAAATGGAGATTTAGAAAGCTTAGAAACTTGACCTGACTGTAAAGAAGTAAGAAATGGTGAACCTTGAAAATGACTTCAGGTTTTCTCACTGTGCAGAATATAGTCAAACACTGCTGCAGTTAAATATTTTACCCTTTGTTCTCCCTGCGTGATCTACAATAATAATCTGCTTCATGTTGATACTTACTGCTGTGTTGCTGACAATTACCTGAAAGAGAAGTTGGGGTGCTTCACTGGGTTGGAAAAAGTTTAGCTAAATCAGAAAGTGGGTCTAATTAAGCAAGTTTTTTCTATACATATAAAAGGCCAAATTGACTTGTACATGCACAATACATATAAAGCCTCGCTAGCGCCAATCGCACACAGGTATTTCGATCTGTCATTGTCGATTGTGAATTTGGTTGACACTTCTACTATGGAAAAAGGGTGAAGAGCAATATTAAAATATTTCTTCTAATTAATTTCCTTCCAATGTGCACGAATTCATGCACCAGGCCACTAGTAGTATTATATGCATCAGTATCAACACACATGTGCCATTTCAGGGCCCAGAAAACCAGGACAGGAAAGAAACAGCAAAGTCAAAGACTTCACTGCATAGATCTTTCAGAAAAAAGAAAATCAACAAGGAAACAATGACTCTATAAATGACACACTGGGTCAGGTGGATTTAACTGACATTTACAGAACATTTCACCCCAAAGATGCAGAATATACATTCTTCTCAAGTGCACATGGGTCATTCTCAAAGGTGTTAGGACACAAGCTAAGTCTCTACAAGTTCAAGAACACTGAAATCATATCAACTACCTTCTTGAATCACAATGGCCTGAAATTAGAAATCAACTACAGTAAAAACACTCAAAAACATTCAAACATGTGGAGGTTAAATAGCATGTTATTAAATGATGTATGGACTACCAATGAGATAAAACTTCCTGTAAACAAATGAAAATGAACATACAACAACCCCAAATCTATGGGTCACAATGAAAGCAGTCCTGAGAGGGAAGTTCATAGAACTACAGGCCTATCTCAAAAACCAGGAAAATTATTACTATTTTTATTTATTTATTTATTTATTTTAATTATTTTTTAAAATAAATCTTAATTCAGATTATTACAATTGTTTCTCCTTTCCCCCCCCCATAGTTCCCCTCCACCCAGTTCCCACCCCACCTTCTGCCCTTACCTCCCCCCCACTATCCTCCTCCATAGGTGTACGATTTTTGTCCAGTCTCTTCCTGCACCCCCCCCCCGTACCCCTTTCCCCCTGAGAATTATCAGTCCACTCCCTTTCTATGCCTCTGATTATATTATATTCACCAGTTTATTCTGTTCCTCAGGTTTTAATTCACTTGTTGATAGATATGTATTTGTTGTTCTTAATTTTTATCTTTACTTTTTTCTTCTTCCTCTTCTTAAAGAATACCTTTCAGCATTTCATATAATACTGGTTTGGCAATGATGAACTCCTTTGGCTTTTTCTTATCTGTGAAGCTCTTTATCTGACCTTCAATTCTGAATGATAGCTTTGCTGGGTAGAGTAATCTTGGTTGTAGGTTCTTGCTATTCATCACTTTGAATATTTCTTGCCACTCCCATCTGGCCTGCATAGTTTCTGTTGAGAAATCAGCTGACAATCGTATGGGTGCTCCCTTGTAAGTAATTAACTGTTTTTCTCTTGCTGCTTTTAATATTCTCTCTTTGTCTTTTGCTCTTGGCATTTTAATGATGATGTGTCTTTTTTTTTTAAATAAATCCTTATTGTTCAGATTACAGGTGTTCCTCTTTTTGTTTTCCCCCTATAGCTCCCCTCAACCTGATTCCCCACCCCACCCTACCCCATGCCCTTACCCCCTGCCACTGTCTTCATCCATAGGAGTAAGATTTTTGTCCAATCTCTTCTGGCACCACTCACATCCACTTCCCCCTGAGAACTGTCAGTCCACTCCCTTTCTATGTCCCTGATTCTATTATATTCACCAGTCCATTCTGTTCTTCAGATTTTTTATTTACTTGATTTTTAGATTCACTTGTTGGTAGGTTTGTATTTGATGTCATTTTGCTGTTCATAATTTTTATCTTTACCTTTTTCTTCTTCTTCCTCTTCTTAAAGAATACCCTTCAGCATTTCATGTAATCCTGGTTTGGTGGCGATGAACTCCTTTAGCTTTTTCTTATCTATGAAGCTCTTTATCTGACCTTCAACTCTGAATGATAGCTTTGCTGGGTAGAGTAATCTTGGTTGTAGGTTCTTGCTGTTCATCACTTTGAATATTTCTTGCCACTCCCTTCTGGCCTGCATAGTTTCTGCTGAGAAATCAGCTGACAGTCGTATGGGTACTCCCTTGTAGGTAACTAACCCTTTTTCTCTTGCTGCTTTCAAGATTCTCTCTTTGTCTTTTGCCCTTGGCATTTTAATTATGATGTGTCTTGGTGTGGTCCTCTTTGGATTCCTTTGGTTTGGGGTTCTCTGCGCTTCCTGGACTTGTAAGTCTATTTCTTTCACCAGGTGGGGGAAGTTTTCAGTCATTATTTCTTCAAATAGGTTTTCAGTATCTTGTTCTCTCTCTTCTTCTGGCACCCCCATAATTCTGATGTTGGTACAGTTGAAGTTGTCCCAGAGGCTTCTTACACTATCTTCAACTTTTTGGATTTTTTTTTCTTTTTGCTTTTTCGGTTGAGTGTTTTTTGCTACTTTGTATTTCAATTCTTTGACTTGATTCTTGGGTTCCTCTAGTCTGTTGTTGGGTCTCTGTATAATATTTTTTATTTCAGTCAGTGTATGTTTAATTTCTCGTTGGTCCTTTTTCCTATCTTCGAGCGTCTCGTTATATTTATCGGCCTTTTCTAGGATATTCTTGAAAAGCCTTATAACCGTGGTTTTGAATTCTATATCCAGTCGTTTGTTTTCCTCCATTTCTTTCGTTTGTGATCTGTTTCTAAGTCGCTGCATTTTCACTGCTTCCCTGAGTTGGTAGGGTAGCTTTGTGTGCTAGGTTTCCTATATGGCTCAGTGGGTTGGCCTCCCAGTTACCTGAGGTGGACACTCGTGGTGCACCGCTTTGTGGGCTGTGTGTACAGCCTTGTTGTAGTTAAGTCTTGATTGTTGTTGGTATCACTGGGAGGAATTGACCTCCAGGCCAGTTGGCTGTGAGGATCGGCTGTGTCTACGCTGGGAGAAGTTCGGTGCTGGAGACAGCCTTACAGGATTAGACTTGCCAAATTGCAAAAGCCTCTGTGTTCAGCTTGGATGGGGTGGAGTCTCAGGGCGGAGCAGACAGTCTTGGCTTCCCGTCAGCCCTGCCCTTGTGCGCGTGCACCTCCAGACCTCTGCCTTCCCTGGCTCCCAAGCCTCCGCCCGAGAGTCCAGATCCCCCCCGCAAGAGCGTGGGTCTCCAGGGGCTCACCTGGAACTGGGGTTCAGTGCAGTCAGTAGCTTCTGACTCCCTTCTGCTAGGGAAAGCCTGTGGCAACCTCCTCAGTCTTTGTGCGCACTGGCGCGCGCACCTCCAGACCCCTTCCCCGGGTCTCCGAGTCTCCAAGTGCCCTTCTCTCTACCTGACAATCCAGACTGCCCCTGTATGAGCCTGGGTCCACAGGGTTTTGCATGGAACTGGGGTTCAGTGCAGTTGGAACTGGGGTTCAGTACAGTTGGGGGCTTCCTTCCCCCTCCCGCCAAAGAAAGTCAGCCAGGCTCTCAGCCGCCCTTCCTCTCTGCGGGTACAAAGACCCTTTGCCGTACCTCAACCCTTTGCCATTCCTCCAGTTCTCCGTGAGCTTTTCTCTTTCTTTCTAGTTGTAGAATTTCCACTCAGCCAGCTTTCCTGTGGTTCTGGATGGTGTCTGTTCTGTCTGTTAGTTGTAGTTTTGAAATTGTTGTGCGAGGCAGCGGTTTAGGTGTTTACCTATGCCGCCATCTTGGTTTCTCTCCACCAGGAAAATTATTAATAAATTATTTAACCCTGCAACTTACAGAATTAGAAAGAGAACAACAAGAAAATCTCTGAGGAAGTAGAAGGATGGAAAAAATAAAGACCAGAGCAGAAATAAATGACACAGAGTCTAAAAACAAAACAAACAAAAGATCAATGAAACCAAGAGCTGCTTCTTTGAAAAGATAAACAAGATTGATGAACCTTTAGCCAGACTCATCAAGAAAGAGAGAGGACCCAAGTAAATAAAATCAGAAATAAAAGTGGTAAAGTAACAACTGACACCACAGAAATACAAAGGATTGTAAGAAAATACTATGAATAACTATATGCCAACCACCTGGAGGATGTGGATGATATGGACAAATTCCTAAAAAAAATACAATCTTCCAAAACTGAATCAGGAAGAATCAGAAAACCTGAATAGGCCACTAACAACTGAGGAAATAGAAGCAGTAATAAAAAAAACTCCCAGCAGCACCAGCTGGTTTGGCTCAGTGGATAGAGCATCCGCTTCTGGACTGAAGGGTCCTGGGCTCGATTCCAATCAAGGGCACATGCCTGGGTTGTGGGCTCGAATCCCAGTGGGGGGCATTCAGGAGGCAGCTGATCAATGATTCTCTCTCATCATTGGTGTTTCTGTCTCTCCTTCTCCCTCTCTGAAATCAATAAAATATATTTTAAAAAACACATGCATAATTAAACAACAACAACAAACTCCCAGCAAACAAAATCCCTGGTACAGATGGTTTCACAGGGCAGTTTTACTGAACATTCAAAGAAAACTAACACCTATACTCCTCTAAGTATTAAAAAAAATTCCAAGAAGGAACACTTCTAAGCTCTTTTTATAAGGTCAGCATTACCCTAATTCCAAAACCAGATAAAGACATTATAAAGAAAGAGAATTACAGGCCAATATCCCTGATGAATATAGATGCTAAAATCATCAACAAAATATTAGCAAATCGAATCCAGCAATCTATATAATAAAAACCCAGTGGTTGTAACGCTGTAACAACCAAAGACCGGTCACCAGGAGGTGCACTGATGGGTCCCGCAGCGCGCCAGGTCTGGATCTTGTGCAATTTCGCACACTGGGCCTCTAGCATATTAAAAAGATCATACACATGACCAAGTGGTATTTATTCCAGGGATGCAAGGCTGGTACAATATTCACAAATCAATAAACATGATACATCACATAAACAAACTGAAAGGCAAAACTCACAAGATCATATCAACGGATGCAGAAAAAGCATTCGACAACACCCATTTTTTACACCCACTCGCAGCAAAGTGGGAATAGAGGGAGCATACCCCAACATAATAAAGGCTATATATAATGAACCTACAGCAAACATCATACTGAATAGGCAAAAACTACAAGCATTTCCCTAAGAACAGGAACAAGATATTTCACCACTCTTATTCAACATAGTTCTAGAAGTCCTGGCCATTGCGATTAGACAAGAAGAAGAAATAAAAGACATCCAAACTGGAAAGGAGGAAGTAAAACTCTCATTATTTATAGAAGACACATCAATGCTAAAGATACCAAAAAAACTACTAGATTTAATAAATGAATTCAGCAGTGTAGCAGGATACAAAATTAACACCTAGAAATCGATGGCATTTTTATATACCAATAATGAACTCTCAGAGAGAGAAACTACAAAAACAACCCCATTTACCATTGTAACAACAACAACAAAATTAAGATACTTAGGAATAAACTTAACCAAGGAGGTAAGTCTTGTACTCAGAAAACTACAGAATGTTGTAAAAAGAGATAGAAGAGATGTAAACAAGTGGAAGCATATACCATGTTCATGGATTGGTAGAATTAATATTAAAATGTCCACACTAACCCAAAGCAACCTACAGATTCAATGCAATCCCTATTAAAATACCAACAGCATATTTTACAGATTTGAACTAAAACTCCAAAAATTTACATGGAACCAAAAAGACTCCGAAAAGCTACAGCAATCTTGAGAAAGAAGAACAAAATTGGAGGAATCACAATACCAGATATCAAGTTATACTACAAAGCCACTATAATCAAAACACCCTGGTACTGGCACAAGAACAGGCATATAGATCAATGGAACAGAACAGAGAACCCAGAAATCGACCCAAACCACTATGCTCAATTTAAAAGTTGATGCTTTGAAATTACACTACTTGGGATGGCCTTTGAAATTCACATTTGAAATCATATATTGATAAATAACAATTATCAACAGGGCAATGTACTAGCTGCTTTTCTACATGATCTCATTTTACAAGTATTATCCCAATTTACAGATAAGAGAACAGGCTCAGCAGCCCCCTTCCAGCTATGGAACTCAATTCTCTGACTCTACAGAAGCCTCCTTGTTGAAACCTTTAATAGTTAGTAACTCCTTCACCTCTATTCCTCAGTGTAGTATCTATAGTATCTGCTTTCTCTGGGCTCAGCGGCAAAGCACTACAGGAGGACAGTGGACTTAACCCACTATAAATCCATGCAATCTGACTGCAATTAGACTCTCAATGATGTTTTTCCTGCCTCACAGGTTAAATGCCTTTCAATCTTCTTGATCACCCTATCCTTTCCCACTTGTTTTCAATAATCAAATCCTATCAAATTCCCCTTTGTCACTTCTCTCACATCTGTCTTCTTTTCCATTCAGAAGTCCAAATTCCTGGTACATTAGTTATGTCATGAGCCGAAATGATTTGAGCCTATTCTGGTCTCTTTTCTCATTCTACCCTGAATTCTATCAAGAGACCAGTCTAAATAGACTCAAAAAGAAATTTTAGATTATGTCATTTTCAGAATCTTTCAGTTGTTCCCCATGGCCATAGGACAAGGACAGCATTGGCACACAAGGCTTTCTGTGCTTTTGTCCAAAGCTATTTTTAATTCCTGCACAACATAAACTTTCTGACCTGGCCAAACCAGCCAATGGCTGAACTTGCAGAGGCCCTTTCCTCACTAGCACCTGCCCAGCCTACTCATGAATATCCTCTTCATATCTGTCTGATGAAATCCTGCCCATGCTTCAGGGCTTTTGTTCTGTTCCCTTTGTGAAGCCTGCCCTGATCAGCCCAGTCTTCCAGACCTCTCCTGCTTCTCAACACGCAGTGCACTCTCATTGGACTCCAGGCATATATAGCATATTGCCATTTCCCAGTACATCTTAATAACGTGAGCACAAGGACTGTCTTTGAATGACTTACAATAAGCACAGCATTTTGACTGATCCAAAGTGTCTTAAATATTTCGTTTAGAATATTATGAATGTTGAGCAAAGATTCTCTGAGGTTTTACCACTCTCCTGACCAGTGTTCTTTGGGGACCTCTCACTATTGAACAAAGAGTGCTCACATGCATCTAGCATTTTATAGCCAAACCTAACACACATGGATGTGGCCTCTGATATTATTTAGCAGGGTAGGTCCAACTAGTCCCCACAGTTGGTGAAGAGTATTGCCAAGAGAAGAAGTATAAGCAATTAGTAATGGCTTAGAAACTGTTAACACCACTTGGCATGCAATAGTATATGGAATACCAGCAGCAAGCTCTCAGAACCTAAAACCCCAGCCATCACCAAATGGGTAGTTACTTGTTCTTCTGTTGCCTCTCTGGGTATGGGGATTAGTAGAAAACAAGGTATCTGAGGTTCTAGAACATGAATGCCACAAGGAGTTGTCTAATCTAGCATTTTATAGCCATTTCGTGTAATGGCTGATCTAAGTTGGCCAATTTCTGAGGGCATACTAAAGAGAAAAGACTATAGTCTATTTTGTCATTAAACTGCCCTTCTCATACTATATTCTCCTTCCTTGTTAACTGCATTCAGAAGAGGAAAGTAAATAGGATCAAGTTTTTAAGAGCCTTTACCACCCTGGGCTTCAATATCCTCATCTGTAAAATGAAAGAATTATACTAGGTAAGCAAGTAACCTAACACTAATATTGTATGAACCTAGGTTGTTTCCCCACATATTCCAGATAGTTTGCCTTATTCTGATCCTAACATTTAGATAGTGGATCCAATTGGGAAAGTGTCCACAGCACTATCTGAATAACATTCAGTAAAACCTGCTTTGAGGCTTATTTATGCCTGGGATCTGAAGCTGAGATAAAAATCACCTGTAGAGCTCTAACTGGTTTGGCTCAGTGGATAGAGCGTCAGCCTACAGACTGAAAGGTCCCAGGTTCGATTCCGGTCAAGGGCATGTACCTTGGTTGCGAGCACATCCCCAGTAGGAGGTGTGCAAGAGGCAGCTGATCGATGTTTCTCTCTCATCGATGTTTCTAGCTCTCAATCCCTCTCCCTTCCTCTCTGTAAAAAAAGAAAAATCAATAAAATACATGTTTTAAAAAATCACCTGTAGAAACTGCTCAACAAGATAACTGCTGACTCCTTTTCCGACACAGACCCTGCTAGGCAAAAGGGCTTCATTTCCAACTCCTTAGCACTGTTGACACTTTACTGATTCTCACTGTTATTCTCTCCCTGTCAGTTACTTTACTCCAAGGCAGGCTATCATCTCCCTGAGCTCAGGAATTCCAGGGAAATCACATACTGAATGACCAACCACCTCAGTCCAGAGAGCTACCAGTAGAGGCAGTAAAAGGGGAGCAGTCAGAGGTAGATGGATGGCAGGATCTGAGGTACTACCTGAACTGCTGGATGATAGCTGCCTTCAAAAAAACTTAAAACCTGGCCAGTTAAATTAAGCCTGATTCTGAACTACACTGTCTGCCTTTATATAGGTGGTAAAAATCAAAGGAGTTCAGCAAGATACACTCAATGCCACTTAAGGAAACTACCTTAAGTAGTTTAGAGGCACCTTAGTAAAGAGGCACCTCTGCCGGAGTCTGCTAATGAAAGATGGAAACAGTTTAGGAGTCTTTCTTAGCTTGACAGTCTGCTTTTTTTTTTTTCTTTCACATGAAAAGTAAGTACAAACTGCTATACTCAGCAAAACAAAATACAACAGAGCTCTATAGCTGTCTTCAAAAAGCCATGCCAGCTTGGCTGGTGTTGCTCAGTGGTTGAGCGCCCACCATGAACATTTCAATTCCTGGTCAGGGCACATGTCTGGGGTGTGGGCTCGATCCCCAGCAGGGGCTGTGCAGGAGGCAGCTGACTGATGATTTTCATCATTGATGTTTCTCTCTCTCCCTATCCCTTCCTCTCTCTGAAATCAATAAAAACATATTACAAAAAAAAAAAAAAAAAAGCCATGCCAGGTGTTTCTTCTCCATGTAATTAAGCTGGCTCCATAATTCTCTCTATAAGCACTACTAGCATTCAAAATTTACATTCAAAACTTCAAACCAATTACTCAGTTCCTTCTCTACCTATTAAAATGATTATGACTCCCCCCGTAAGCTTAAGATCATTCAATAAAAATGGTTTTCAAACTGTATTCCAAGAAGCCTAGTTAAGAATGTGATTTGGGAGGAAGGGACAAGGATGAGGTAGACCACCTCTCCCACAGCTGCTTTTACATGTTTGAAGAATCTACTGCTAAAAAAAAAAAAAAGAAACTTAAAAAGCACTGGGGTAACAGACTAGACTATCATATACTATAGTGACATACATAATTACCAAGGTACTATTCTGTTATATGACAATTATGACTAGTCAACTCTCAATGACCAGAGCTAGCAGGAGATGAAGACAGTGTAGTAAACAAATGTAATTTACTGAAACCCTAATTTTAACCAGTGGTTTCAAACATCCATCTCCAACTGTTTTTTACCACAGCAAATAATTAGTGAAGAAGAGTTGAACTTCTGCTAAAATGTTCAGGCAGTAACAGGGAAGCCGAAGTGAAAATAGATTGGATTATGTGAATCTAGATATTGGCTCCTATGCCTTTAGTTATTAATCGTAAGATCCTATAAACTAAAACCCTAATATGCAAATCGACTGAACGGCAGAACAACCGGTCGCCATGATGCACACTGACCACCAGGGGGCAGACATGCAACGCAGGAGCTGCCCCCAGCCAGTCGGCCCTAACCAGCAGTGGCAGCAGGGGGCGGAGCCAGTGAGCGGGCAGCGCCAGGCCGCCAGCCAAGACAGGTGCCAGTGCCTCCCCCATCACCCTGCCCGTCACCCCGCAGAGGGAGGTGACTGGCGGCACCAGGCCAGCCCAGGTGGGTGCAAGAGGGGGCCCCGATTGCCCTGCTGGTCACCCCATAGATTGGCCCTGATTGCCAGCTAGGCCTAGGGACCCTACCCATGCATGAATTTCATGCACTGGGCCTCTAGTACTAAATTAACTGCAGAACAGATTCTGCCAGATGCAGGATATAAATGGACATGTAGAGAAATCAACTCCCCTACAATGGTAGGTAATTATGTTGTATTGGCCATAATCCCCAAGAGAAAATAATAATGGCCAACCACCAAGCCACTTTAGTTAATTCCTACTATAAGACTCTGAGTCAGAATCTGGGTCATTCCACTTCAAGCATAATAGGAAGGGGAGAGCAGCCAGAAGGATGTGGGATCTGGTGCAACTCACCTGTGCAGAACTCCTTGCTCACATTGTGGGGCACTGTGATCCGTCGGTAGACTATGGGCTCTGACTCCAGGATGTTCTCATCGTGGCGGTACCGAGTAGGCCTTTCATTTGGGGTACCCCTGGAACGGGTACCACTTTTCCTCTCATATGTATCAATCTCCTCAAACACAGCTGCCTTGTCAAATAGGGCTAGGTTCCCTTCAAAATCAAAATCTGTGTCTGGGATCTCTTCAATATCATCCCCAAAGCACTCGTCATCTTTATTCTTCATTTGGCCATTCTTTAAACCACTTTTCTTTGGAGTTGCCTGATTTGGGTGCCTGCTACTAGATGACCCTGGAGAAAAAATAGGAACTAAATTCAGTGTGCACACAGAAAAGTGCTCAGTGGAAGTAGAAAATGCATTAGTTCTTTGTGGAGAGTGTTACAGAAATCAAAGTGAAGATGGTAAGCTATTCTTCAATCATATTAAGTAGCACAAACTACCACAAATTTCATGAAATAATAGATTTCATATATTATCCAAGTAATAGTGAACATAAAATAAGCAGTACTGCCCTGGCTGGTGTGGCTCAGTTGATTAGAGCATAATACCGAATTCCCGGTCAGGACACATGCCCAGGTTACAAGTCGGGGTGTGAATGAAAGGCAGCCAATCAATGTTTCTCTCTCTCCCTCTAGAATCAATAAATATCCACATATCTTTGGGTGAGGATTAAATAATAATAATAATAACAAAAGAAAATAAGCGGTACTCCTGGAAGTCTAAACCAGTTCTCTCTTCAGAAGGAAACTGGTAATGACAGAGGCTTTAAAAAAATAAATTATTGTTGTTGCAATCCTCACCTGAGGATATCCCCCCTCCATTGATTTTTAGAGAGTGGAAGGGAGAGAGGGATGGGGGGGACGGGGAGAGAGAGAAACATTGATGTGAGAAAGACAATTGATTGGTTGCCTTCTGCATGTGCCCCAACCGGGCAGGGGATTGAACCTGCAAACCAGGTATGTGGCCTTGACAGGGAATCAAACCTACCACCCTTCGGTACACAGGATGACACTCCAACTACTGAGCAACAATGGCCAGGGCTTAGTTTTTTAAAAATTCATTTGAGAGAGAGAGAGAGAGTAAAAAAATCAATGCGAGAGAAACTCGGTCAGTTGCCTCCTGAACATACCCTGTACCCTGACTAGGGATCAAACCCACAACATGGGTATGTGCCCTAACTGGAAATTGAACCTGCCACCTTTCTGTGTATAGGACAATGCTCCAACCAACTGAGCCACACAGGCCAGGGCTGAGAGAGGCTTTTTTTGACAACTGAATATCAAAAAGTGAAAGGGCAAAAATACAGTAGTCTCCTCCCACAAGTCTGGGTGGGTTGATTCTGAATGTTAAGTAATTAAGAAAGAATACTCCAATGTGACAGACGCTCATAGGAAGTTACTATTCAACCAGCTCTTAATTCTCTCTTACCACGCAAACAACCTTCTGATTTTTAATTTGGCACCAGGCTAGAGCCCAGTGGGTTGGAATCCCTGGTTTAGACAGATTTCAGATTCTAAGCCAGATATACATCTCCCACTATACATCGTTATTTTTAAATATATTTTTATTGATTTCAAAGAGGAAGGAAGAGAGATATAGAAACATCAAAGATAAGAGAGAATCATCGATCAGCTACCTCCTGCACACCTCTCCCTGGGGATCGGGCTTGCAATCTAGGCACATACTCTGATGGGGAATCGAACCTGTGACCTCCTTGGTTCATAGGTTAACTTTCTTTTTTAAATATATTTTATTGATTTTTTACACAGAGGAAGGGAGAGGGAGAGAGAGTTAGAAACATCGATGAGAGAGAAACATCGATCAGCTGCCTCCTGCACACCTCCCACTGGGATGTGCCCGCAACCAAGGTACATGCCTCTGACCGGAATCGAACCTGAGACCCTTTAGTCCGCAGGCCGAAGCTCCATCCACTTAGCCAAACCGGTCAGGGCCATAGGTTAACTTTCAACCAATGAGCCACACTGGCCAGGCTAAGTCGGTATTTTGACTTATAAACCTGTCCTTAGATCTTTAGGTTAATGTGATCTCTTTTCTCAAAAATATATCACTTCTGGGTAAACCATCTGAACCATCAAATAATGACAAGGACCATATCGACCTGATCCTGCAGATGTGCCACACCAAGATACATATCAGCAATAGGGCAGCCAGCCACCCTTTGTCTCTAAGACTCTATTTGGCTGGCACACATCGGTCAATTACTCCCCTAGCAGTAAAGGCATAAGACCCCACAGAATTCTCCAAACCATTTATTCCAAGAGAATCCTGAATTGAGTTTGTACTCTGATCCTCATCTGACCACCTGAATGGGTGAACCAAGTGCCCGGTATGCCAAACGGAACTTCCAACATGGTCTAAATAAATGTAAGGTACTTCCTTGAAGACACTAGGCTCCTCAATTACTGAAAATACACAAGTAGAGGTTAGGATGATCATAAGCAAACCCTCTCACAAGTACCATCCCAACTATCCTGTTCTAACTCTTCTCAGAGCAACTCCCTTCCACCAATGGGCTATGAGTCAGGAGACCTGGGATCTAGTCACAGTTCTGTCAGTAACTTGATATATAATCTTACACCTGTCATCCAACTTCTCAGTTCCCTTGTATGTAAAATGCTCACTGTGTATCCCCAGCAGGGTTTCTAGCACATAGCACACAGTCAGTAAGTATTTAATGAATTAACCAACACCAGCAAGATTACTTACAATAATTATTCTGAAAGCTATGTACTATGCAAATGTAACTGGTGTTCTAATCTTCCTAACTGCCAAATACTGGTATGGAAGAGGACTGTGGCTGGCAGTAAAAATGAGATTTAGGCCTCTGGAAAAAATTAAAGCTGACCAAAATTACAAATGGAAGGAAGAACTGGCTGAGCCACCAAAAATAGCTCAGATTAATTATGAACCACTAAGAAGCTTGTCAACGGGTAGGTAAGTTCTGATTCCAATAATTTAGTGAGAGCATGTTGTGTGCCACAGCTAGGTGCTGGGACTATAGTATGTAACCAAGACATGCTACTCAAAAAGGGAAGAGGAGAGAGATATAAGCAAATAAATAAAATGTGATGTGATGAGAGTTATAATAAGAGCTTATATAAAGTGTTATAGAAATATGGATGAAAAAACAGAGCTGGATTAGGAATGGGAGAGTAGGCATGAAAATACAAAGTCAGGATAACACCATTAGCAATGTATGTTGGCAAGGGAAGAACTACAGAAAAAGTCCACTTTGCAAAATTATCAATGTACTGCCCCCATATTAAGTAAAACTATTCTATTAGGAAACAGGGTTCTAGCCCAGTGGGTGTGTGCATACCCAGGTGTGCACAGGATGGTCTACTGGGAGTAGAGAGCCTGTACTAAATATTCTGTTTACATTCTTTTTTACTAAAACCAACAAGAAATCAATCTTTATGAATTTAATGTATGGATGGTAATTGACACTCTTATGAGGTTTCATGCCAGTATTTGAGATATCTGAGCAAAGAGTGATGCTCTATAACAAGAAGTTATAGTTGCAAGTAAAGTTACATCATTTTTTTGTGTGTGGTAAAAGATATGTAACATAAAATTTACTATTTTAGCCATTCTTAAGTGTAAATTTACTACATTAAGTATATTCATATCATTGAACAACTATACAAATTTTTAACTAAAGCATTAAAAAATGAGTAAGTGGCTTAAAAACACTCCTATTAAAAAATGCATTAAAGGCCCAGCCAGGGTAGCTCAGTGGTTGAGTATTAACTTATGAACCAGGATGTCACGGGTTTGATTCCAGGTCAGGGCATATGCCTGGTTTGTGGGCTCAATCCCCAGTAGTAGGGTGGGTGCAGGAGGCAGCCGATGAATGATTCTCTCTCATCATTGATGTTTCTATCTATCTCTCTCTCCTTCTCCTTTCCTTTCTCTCTATAATCAATAAAAACATATTTTTAAAAATATATTAAAGGTAACACTAATAATGCAATCCTAAGTGAACAAAAGAATGGCAGAGCTAACACTTCCCCTAGTACTCTTAGAGGCCTTCAGCCAGCATGAGGTCTTTAAAAATTAGTCTAATCAGATTTATAGAGATGAAACGTTCAAATTAAAAAGTATCAAGGTTATTCCAAATATAAATCCATATGGACTATCACTAAGTGTTAACTTCACCCTAAGTGTAAATACACCACATGGGGAGTCTACAGATTATAGCCCCAGGGCCAAATCTAGCCCACTGCCTATTTCCATAAATAAAGTTTTATTGTTTATTTGTTTACATATTGTCTAAGGCTGCTTTTGGGCTACAAAGGCAAAGCTAAGTATTAGAGACAGAGACCTTATGGCCTGCAAAGCCTCAAATATTTAAAATCTGACCCTTATAGGAAATTTGCTCACCCTGCTCTACATCATGCCTCTCAGGTATTCTTTCTAGCTATGACTGCCATGAAAATAAAATAAAAATTTGATTAACTGAAGCTGGGACCTGTTCTTTGAATATCTGTTTCATTCAAAGTGTTAAGTGTGTCACTTTTTAAACTTTCGTCTTTGAACTTTTCCCTTATCCTTTGTGAATCAGGACTGGAACTCTGCAAACTACATTTTTCTTTCCTTAGCTGGCTTCCTGTCAGGTTCCACCACCAGCAGTAGATACCTGAAGAGGCTGGAAGAGACTATTTCTTCCTTTGCTAGCTATTTGTACCAGCACGGCCCTAGCAGTTGGTTCTAGTCTCCAGCTTTACTTTCTGACATGTGTAGACACAACCAGCTTCATTGCTCCCCTCAGAAGTACTGGCATCAGCTCTGTGAAGCCCCTTCTCTGAAAATTGAGGTTCTGGTAACTCCAACCTCTTCCCTTTTTGATTTTTTAAATCTTCCAACACTTACTCAACCATTTCCTTACATTAAATTTTTCTAAAAACTAGCAGTTACTATTTTCCTTAGGGTTATACCAAAACTTTAAAAATGACTCACAGAGCCCTAACTGGTTTGGCTCAGTGGATAGAGCGCCGGCCTGCGGACTGAAGTGTCCCAGGTTCGATTCCAGTCAAGGGCATGTACCTTGGTTGCGGGCACATCCCCAGTACAGGGTGTGCAGGAGGCAGCTGATCAATGTTTCTCTCTCATCGATGTTTCTAACTCTCCATCCCTTTCCCTTCCTCTCTGTAAAAAATCAATAAAATATATTTTTAAAAAATAAAAATGACTCACAATCACTCTGTTCTAACCAAGTAATGTTTTAGAAAATTATTTTGAGATATTTGAATATTACTGTAAAAATAATTCATGCTTATCTAATCCTTTTTAAATATGTACAGGTAAAGACATTTCTGATTTACAGACACCTACACATACAGAGAGATAGAATATATATTTTCAATTCTAAAATCTCAGACAGGAGTCCTAGCTGATTTGGCTCAGTGGATAGAGCATCAGTCCTTGGACTGAAGGGTCCCGGGTTCGATTCTGGTCAAGGGCATGTACCTCAGTTGCAGGCTTGATCCCCGGCCCTGGTCAGGGCCCATGCAAGAGACAACCAATCAATGTGTCTCTCTCACATCGATGTTTCTTTCTCTCTCTGTCTCTTTCCCCCTCCCTTCCACGCTCTCTAAAAGTCAACGGAAAAACACAATATTAATAGAAAGGGAAAATACTAAAGAAACAGAAAGTCAGCCAAGTTCCATTGCTGCTTTGGACTCACCCCTGGGAGCTAAGAAAAGATGCACCTGTGGTCCATGTGCTCATGATTTGCATTACTGGTTATTTTTTAACAGATTTACTGAGGTATATAACTCATACATAAAAACCTGCACATACTTAATGTATTCAATTTGATTAATTTGAACACATGCATACACTGCTTTACCATCACCACAATCAAGATAATGAACATGCCCATAACTCCCCTCAACCCCCCAAAAAAGTCAATGACTCACAATTAATCACTCTGTTCTAATCAAATGTTAGTTTTTTATAAAGCAAAAAATATTTTGAGCCATTAAACCATATTTGAACCTGTAAAATATTACTTTAATATAGTTCACTTCATGTTTATCTAATCCTTTTAAATTTGTACTTTTGTATCACATCTAATCTACACTAATAAAAGAGAAACATGCAAATTGTCCCTCCGCTACACCCACCAGCCAATCAGAGCGAGTATGCAAATTAACCCAACAAAGATGGTGGTTACTTTGCATACGCAGGCACCGAGCAGCCTGGGCCCCAGGAACATCCTCCGGACCGAGGCCGCTCCTAGCCTGTAGGTCCACACTTAGGCCCTGAGCGGCAGGGGTCCCTGAATGACCCCCAGGCACTCTGGGCCTATAGGCCCAGGCGCCAAGCGGTGGTGTGGGTCCATGCCCCCAGCCCGGCGCCCACGATGTGGGGCTGGCTGCCGGCCCCAGGGGCTTGCGGAGACCCCGACGACCGCCCGCTGCACATGGCCAGGGTCCCCACACGCCCCCCAGTCCGGCGCCCACGACGCGGGGCTGGCTGCCAGTTTCAGGAGCATGCCCTCCACCCGGGTGGCGGGGACACACCCCTAGCCCAGTGGACACAACCCGGGGGGGGTCCTCTGCCTCATGGGCTGCAGAGGAAACATCTTTTCTTTTTAAAAAAAATATATTTTATTGATTTACAGAGAAGAGGGGAGAGGGATAGACAGAAACATCAAAAGAGAAACATCGATTAGCTGCCTCCTGCACACTCTCCACTGGGGATGTGCCTCCAACCAAGGTACATGCCCTTAACAGGATTCAAAACTGGGACCCTTCAGTCTGCAGGCCCACAGTCTATCCACTGAGCCAAACTAGTTAGAGCGTAAATACCTTTTCTGACCGCTCATTGGCTAAGCTCCCTGTACAAAGCCAATTGCAGTGTTCTTGGTAACTTGAGTTATAAGAATCCAAGAAGGTGATCTAGGGTTTTTCCACCACACTCCTGGAGAGAAAAAACGAAGGTCCGCTGCTAAAGGGCTAAGAAATGTCATACCCTGCCTTAGCTGGTTTGGCTCAGTGGATAATGCCTCGGTCTGCCAACCGCAGGGTCCGGGTTTGATTCTGATCAAGGGCATGTACCTAGGTTACAGGCTCCTCCCTGGCCAGGGCCCAGGTCAGGGCTCATGCAGAAGGCAACCAATCAATGTGTCCCTCACATTGATGTTTCTCTCTGTCTCTCCCTCTCTTTTCCACACTCTCTAAAAATCAATGGAAACACATCCTCAGGTGAGGATTAAAAAAACAAAAAGAAATGTCATATCCTATGAAAGACACATCTTGAAAATGCCCAAAGAAAGTTCATTTTTTTCATGGTGAAGGGACTGGAGTCCATGTTGATGAAAGCACCTTGGTGGCTGTGGTGGCTGGCAGTGGCTGCAGCAGCGGGGTGATGGGGCTGGTGCCTTCCCCTGATCAGCTCAGTCGCCTCCCGCAGAGGGTGGCCAGACTGCGGCTTAGACCCGCTCCCCATGGGGAGCGGGCCTAAGCCATCAGTAGGACATCCCCTGAGGGCTCCCAGTCTGTGAGAAGGGGCAGGTTGGACTGAGGGAAACCCCCTCCGTGCACGAATTTCGTGCACCGGGTCACTAGTGTATATAATATGCAGGTATATTAAGTAAATAAACCAATGATCCAATCAAGAGTTGTTATCAATGTCATAGAAATTGTTAATTCTATTTTGTTGTTGTGGCTGTTAATCCTCACCCGAGGATATTTTTCCACTGATTTTCAGTGGAAGGGAGGGGGCAAATGAGAGAGAGAGAGAGAGAGAGAGAGAGAGAGGGAGATTGATTGCTTCCTGCACATGCCCTGACCTATCAAACCTGTAACTGAGATATGTGCTCTTGACCAGGAATCAAACACAGGACCCTTCAGTGCACAGGCCAACACTCTGACCACTGAGCAACACCAGCCAGGATGAAATGGTTAGTTCTAAAGGAGGAAATACAAGAAACCAAATGAAATAATATCAATATTATGAGTCAAATACTTCAAGCTTATTTTAAGGCACTATTTAGGCCAAATCATAATTCCTCTAAAGCTGAATATAGTTTATTTTGAAGAAAGGAATGGGGGTGGTCTATTCGAATCTCTGATTTCCAGCCAACGGCATTTATTTATTTTATATTTTTATTGATTTCAGAGAGGAAGGGAGAGGGAAAGATAGAAACATCAATGATGAGAGAGAATCATTAATTGGATGCCTCTTGCACACCCCCTACTGGGGATTGAGCCTGCAACCCAGGCATGTCCCACTGACCAGAATCAAACCTGGAACTCTTCAGTTCACAAGCCTATCCACTGAGCCAAACCAGCCAGGGTTCAGCCAACTGCATTTATAATCACACTGCCTGCTCAATGAATCCAAAACACCATTTTACTCATGGGAGCATTCTGATTGGCCTTTTCCTATGTGTATTCACTCAAAAAATTTTTCATTAAGCATCTACAGCTATCTACTGGGATCTGCACTTGGTGTTAGAGATCAACGGTGAACAATATCAACCTAACCCCAGTCTTAACCTAATGTTATACTCACCCCCTTACTATCATTCCAAATCACTCCGGCAGACCCAATAGTCAAATTGTCTGCATTTTCCAACATAGCACCTTCAATAGGTCCTTGCCACGGGGAAGCAATTTTTAGAGTAAATGGTTTTTCCCCCTTAGTAGACTGTTGTTACCTACCCAACATTCAGACCCCTCTACCCTCACAACAAAACCCATTTTTGTTCAGATACCCTCCTCTCAGGTTAGAAAGCTGACTAATTCCTAAATCAATCATGGTGGTGGTCATGTCAATAACTGATTTGTATGGGTATGCAAAGCAATATGGGTATGGCTAAGCAGACATGATGGGGCAGGAGCTAAGAGGAAAAAGATATTGCAGCAGTTTCTGATAAAGGTTTCCTCACTCCTGAGGAACTTCTGGTTCTCAATTGGGCAATTTTGCCTCCCATGGGACATTTGATAATGTCTGAAAACATTTTTGTTTTCAACTGGTGCTGTTTGGGTGTACTATTGGCCTCTAGTAGGTAGAGTCAAGACAATGCTGCTAAACATCCTACAATGCACAGGACAGTCTCCTACTCATAAAAAATTTTTTCTGGGCCCTGGCTGGTTTGGCTCAGTGGATCGAAGGGTCCCGGGTTTGATTCCGGCCAAGGGCACTTGCCGGGGTTGCGGACTTGATCCCCAATAGGGGGCATGCAAGATACAGCTGATTGGTGATTCTCTCTCATCATTGATGTTTCTACCTCTCGTTCCCTCTCCCTTCCTCTCTGAAATCAATAAAAATATATTTTAAAAAATGATCTGGCCCAAAATATCAAAGAGTATTGAGGTTGAGAAATGATGCTAAAGATGACACACTGGAAGAGATGGTGTCTTTTCCTCTTTTGAAGAATGTTAAATCTGGAACTACTGAAGCCAGCCAGTATCAATTCCAAGACAAAGCTAACACACAAAGAGCTTCAGACAAGGCTGAAGCCCTTATTGTACTACTAGAGGACTGGTGCACGGTGCACCAGTGGGGTCCCTCAGCCTGGCCTGCAGGATTGGGCCGAAACCAGCTCTCCGACATCCCCCGAGGGGTCCTGGATTGCAAGAGAGCACAGGCTAGGCCAAGGGACCCCACCAGTGCACTATCGGGCTGGAGAGGGACCCGGGAGGTTGGCCAGCAGGGGAGGGACGCGGGAGGGCTCCGGGGCGTGTCAGGGCCCTTCTCACTCAGTCCTGATTGGCCAGACCCCAGCAACAAGCTAACCTACCAGTTGGAGCGTCTGCCCCCTGGTGGTCAGTACATGTCACAGCTATCAGTTGAGCGACCTTAGCATATTATGCTTTGGTTGAAAGGACGACCAGATGACCAGACACTTAGCACATTAGGCTTTTATTATAAAGGATATCAGAAAATGTCAAACCTCTACTGTGACATTTCTTTACTATTTGAGCCACTGAGTAGGGTTTCCTATTACATCTAGAGCATCCTAACTGATATACTGTCTAGTACTTTAACGTTTACCGTGAACTTTTTCACAAAGATTACTTCATTAATTCTTATAATACTCTAAGAAACATGGAAATACTTTAAGATGATTATTATTTTCTACAGTCATTTACTAGCTGAGAGTAAAGGAAGAAAGACACTAAGGACTCCCCACTTGTTATCTTTATTTTTTTAAAACTTTACCTGAGGATATGTTTCTACTGATTTTTACAGGAAGAGGAAGGGGAAGAAAGTGAGAGGGAGGGAGGGAGAGAGACAGAGAGAGGGAGGGAAGGAGGGAGGGAGGGAGAGAGGGAGGGAAGGAAAGAGAGGGGAGAGAGAGAGAGACCCTATTAATGTGAGAGAAACATCCATCCGTTGTCTCCCCCATACACACCCCAACCAGGTATCAAAACTGACAACTTTTGGTTTACGGGACAATGCTCCTACCAACTCGGAAACCAGGCCAGGGTCCCCTTGTTATTTTGCAGAGTCTGTGTACCTGGCACCATCTTAGGCTTTGATATACACATTATCTCAGTTTGTCTTTAAAATAACCTGATTAAACTTACCATTCTACAAATGAGGAAACTAAGGGTACCTTAAATTTACATAGTTAATAATGTCTGAGTTGGGATTTGAACTTTAATCTGTCAGATTCCCAATTCTGCACTATTTCCACATATAAAAATGTGGAAACAAGAGTAGGGATACCATGTAACTTTGATAGACCTAGTAGAAAAAATCTATATATATAAGCGACTGGCTGACCGGCTGACCAGCCAGTAGCTATGACGTTCAATGACCACCAGAGGGCAGACACTCCAACCGGTAGCTGTGACATGCACTGACCACCAGGGGGCAGACGCTCAATGCAGGAGCTGCTGATCTGTGGTGACTTGGCAGACGTGGTTGTCGGGTGACACACCCGGAATCAGAGAGGAGGAACCCATTTCGGGGTGCGTCACCTGAGAACTGCCCTCTCGCAATCACAGACCCCTCAGGGGATGTCAGAAAGCCAGTTTTCGCCCAGTCCCCACAGGCCAGGCCAAGAGACCCCACTGGGGCATGAATCTATGCACCAGGCCTCTAGTCTATAATAATCTATAATAATAAAAGCATAATATGCTAATTAGACCAGACAGCCGAATGAGCTTCTGGATGACCTTTCAGGCAACCATGCTATGACACCCACTGGCGCCAGGCCAGCCAAGGTGGGTGTGATGCGATTGGTTGGGGGCCGGCCATCGCCCCATGATCGCCCTGCAGAGGGAGGCCCAGGCCACCGGCCAGTGGGGCGATTGATCAATCAGGGGGCTCCACTATTGCCCCAGAGAGGGAGGCCCAGGCCATCGGCAGGCTGTGGCAGGTGGGCAGGGCCTCCCTCTGCAGGGTGCGATCGATCGCATGATTGCCCTGCAGAGGAAGGCCCAGGCCACCCGCTGGTGGGGTGATCAATCAATCAAGGGGCTCCATGATTGCCCTAAAGAGGAACCAGGCTATGCCACGGTGGTGCTGTGGCGAGTGGGCGGAGCCTCCCTCTGCAGGGCTGATCTATTGTAGAGCTTCGGCCAGCTGGGCAGGGCCTACATCATTGGGCAGATTGATGGTGGAGCCCCGCGATCGATTGCCTCAAAGAGGGAGGCCCAGACTACCAGCGATGGCGTTCCAGTGGGTAGGCAGGGACTCTCTCTGCGGGGGGGCAATCCATCACAGAGCCCCGGCTGGTTGGGTGGGGCCTACCTCTTTGAGGTGATCAATTGTGAGGCTCTCAGACTGTGAGAGGGCATAAACCAGGTTGAGGGACCACCCCCCCCGTGAATGAATTTCGTGCACTGGGCCTCTAGTTATATCTATAAAAAGAGCATATAAGGCAAAAGCAAAAAACCTATTCAACACAGCACAATGGTAAAAAATGAAATTAGAAAACAACAGCAAACAAGTATTCCTTTTTAAAAAATAACATTTTGTTAATGTTCATAGTGGATAATGCATAAAATATATAGAAAATTACAGATATTCACTTAACATTTTGATGTATTTCTATTTAGTTAAAAATATTCATTAATTTTGTGAAGTTTTGTATCCTGCCTTCTTAGTTAGTAGAGCATCTTACTATTTCATAAAAGATTTCTCCAAATATTTTTTGTGGCTGCATAAATTATAGATACCATATTGATAGAGGGTGGGGCAAAAGTGGGATTACAGTTGTTCATATGGAAAGTAACACAATAATTAATAAACAATAATACGTTTCATACTCACAACTGTAAACCTACTTTTGCCCACTGCTATATATACATCATATGTACTGATGAACTTTTAAGCTATTTCTCATTTTTATTGTTATAAACTCAGCCCAAACATATGATCTCTGATAACTCCAGCTAAAAAATCACTCATATTTGACCACTTGTAGCAGGTGTGGGTACCGTTCATCTAGCATTTACCCTACACTACTTACTTTGTTCTGTAGTTATCTGTGTTCTTACGTTAACTTTCCAAGCAGCGTGTAAGCTAACAGTGGGCAGAACCTGTCACCCAATACTATTGGTATACCATAAGTATACAAATCTCTACTGAATTAAGGAATGAAAAGAGCCACATCAAAACAAACAATAAAAGTTAAAAGTCTAAAAGGTTATAAAGAAAAGGCAACTTGAGATTAACTATGAGAAAGAAAGGGAACCATCAAAAATGATGACAAGTGTGTTGTGTGACTGAAAAGGACAGGAAGATGAAGTTTTCGATCTATAATAAAAGCGTAATATGCTAATTAGACCAGACAGCTGAACGACCTTCCAGATGTCATTCTGGACATCCTTCTGGACAAAGTGCAGAGGCGGAGGCTGAGGCAGAGATGGTTAGGGGCAATGAGGCAGGCAGGCGAGTGGTTAGGGACAATGAGGAAGCCAGGCAGAGTGGTTAGGGGCAATGAGGCAGGCAGGAGAGTTGTTAGGGGTGATCAGGCAGGCAGACAAGTGGTTAGAGGCAATCAGGCAGGCAGGCAGGCAAGCTTTTAGGGGCGATCAGACAGGCAGGCGAGTGGTTAGGGGCTATCAGGCAGACAGGCAGGCAGGTGAGCATTTAGGAGCCAGCAGTCCCAGATTGTGAGAAGGATGTCCGACTGTCAGTTTAGGACCAATCCCGCAGGGATCTCTGTTGGATCGGGCCTAAACTGGCAATCGGACATCCCCCGAGGGGTCCTGGAATTGCGAGAGGGTGCAGGCCAGATTGAGGGAAACCTCTCTCCCCCATGCACGAATTTCATGCATTGGACCTCTAGTCTACACTAATAAAAGAGAAAGATGCAACTGACCGTACCTTCGTGACGCCCACCAGCCAATCAGGAGTGAGTATGCAAATTAACCCAACGAAGATGGTGGGACGCTTGCATCATCACCATAGCAATGATGCAGGCATTCTGCACCGCCCCAGCTGCTCTGGGACTCTGGGCAGCATGGGAAGGCAGAAAGGCAGCTCTGGGCTGGAGCGAAGGCAGAAAGGCGGCTTTGGGCTGGAGCAAAGGCAGAAAGGTGGCAGCCAGGGGAAGGAAGGCCCATTTTGCACGAATCTTCATGCATTGGGCCTCCAGTAATAATATCAGGGGTACGTGGCAAGCGCTTCAGAGAAAAGGAATTCAGTCATGTCTAGTATGGCCCAACCAACAGATAATGAGCTATCCTGGACTTATCACAACGACAAATGAAGACAAGCAATTAATCAATGGAGAGAAGACAGGGTCAAAAAGCAAAATGGGAAACCATTTTTGGCTCAGCCCTAAGGACTCCAAAAACAACTTGAAACCAACCCCAGAGCTATGTTTTTAGAAGGTGTCAGGTATTTTCTTGTGCTCTCTGCATAAAGATCTTCCATTCATTCATTTGACAAATATATACTAAAGACCAACTATGTTCTAAATACTGTCAGGGAAGCAGAGAGAGAAAAAAAATTTCTAAGAGGAATTACTGACATCAAAGGTCAGCAAGAGAAAGATAAGAAAATGTAAAATAAGTGAAAGGTGGGCAACTGTGTCTTATTCTTATCTTTCCTCATATTTTAATACAAATATTGAAGAATCAAAGATGAATAAGCTACCTCAATACTTGACTTACTTCGTCTAAAGGGCCTGGCTCTGTATTAAACTGGCCTTTGGTCATTGGGAGAGAAAAGCATTTCCCTTGGAAAAGATAAACAGTGCTTCCTAGATTTCTTTACCTTTCAAATATGTATTAAGACAGGAGGCTAGCAGTCTTCCCTTTGCCATTTTGTTGCCAGACTCTTGGCCAGGATAACATAACAAACCCATCTATATATATAAAAGCCCAGCGACCAGAACGGCGGCATGACTAGAACAACCAGTGGCTATGATGTGCACTGTGGCAGCCAACCAACCTGATCCAGCCCCCAATCAGCCCCCAACACCCTGATCAGGGGCAGGGCTGGCCAGCCAACTACCCGTGGCCCTCCCAGATGACCGCACCCCTAATCGGCCCCCAACACCCTGATCAGGGGCAGGACTGGCTGGCCAACCACCCGCAGCCCCTTCCTCCTGCTGGCCCGGCCTAATGGGCCTCCATTGGGGCGGGCTGGCTGGACCCCACCCATGCATGAATTTATACACTGGGCCTCTAGTCTTATGTAATAAAAAGGTAATATGCAAATTGTCCCCTCAACGGGGAGTTTGACCAGGGAACGGGGGTGGTCCACCAACAGCCCGGGGCCCCTCCATCCGACGGCCCTGCCCCCGATCCACCACCCATACCTCAGTTGGGGGCGGGGCTGGCCCGCCAAGGCCCACAGCCCCTGCCCCTGCCCCTGGCCAGCCCCACCCCCAAAAGGCCCCCCCATTCCGATTGGGGGCAGGACCAGCAGGCCAACCTCCTGCATCCCCTCCCCCCGGCCAGCCTGGTTGATTGGCCCCAATCGGTGCAGACTGGCTGGACCCCACCTGTGTACGAATTCCTCTAATTGTTGTATAATCCTCAGTGTCACCTTTTTTCTTGAAGTGTCACTTCTTTATTGGTTTTTGTCACATAGATATTGTAAAGGGAACCTCTGTCCTGTACTTAGCAGGCTAAAGGGCACCAGAACATCAAATTACAAGAGCCAAACTCAAAGGGTTTCATGAGGAGGTGCCTGAAAATATCTGGGATCTTATTTTCAACTCTCAAATTCTAGGCCCTGACATCAATCAACTTCTTGGGCTAGAGCAGCAGCACCACCAAAATTTTCAAGTCTATTGGAAAATAAAGCACATCCAAGGAGGTTACGAAGTTATAGTGGGACCATGAAAACTTGGCAAAAAATAATTTTCTGACCTCAGATGGAGGGCTGTCACATTGCATAGATGATACACAAACCTGTTCCCTTAGCAGACCTCAAGTGGTATCTCTCTGCTCCCTGAGAATGAAATTTCATTCATCTACTTGAAAATATTTTAAGTGATCAGTTCAATGACCAAGGTCATAGAAACTATCTATATATTCTATATATATAAAAGGCTAAGTGACCAGCCAGTATATATGATGTGCACTGGCAATCTATAATAATAAAAGCCTAAGCGACCATTGCAACCGAATGGACAACCAAACAGGCTGCATGGGGTGACTAGGCCGGCAGGGGGGTTAGTGAGGAGCAACCAAATAATCGAGCAGCAGGCTGCATGGGGAAACCAGGCCAGCAGGGGGGTTAGTGAGGGGCGACCAAACGATTGAGCAGCAGACTGTGTGGGGCAACCAGGCTGGTGGGAGCGGGGGGGGGGGGGGGGGGCAGTGAGGGGCGACCAGGCTGGCAGGGGGGGATTGGGGGCAACCAGGCCAGCAGGGAAGGCAGTTGGGGGTGACCAGGCTGGTGGGGTGGGTGGGAGCAGTTGGGGGTGACCAGGCCAGCAGGGGGGGGGGGCAGTTAGGGGCAATCAAGCAGGCAGGCAGGTGAGCAGTTAGGAGCCAGTGGCCCCAGATTGTGAGAGGGATATCCGACAGCCAGTTTAGGTCTGATCCCTGGATCGGGCCTAAACCAGCAGTCGGACATCCCCCGAGGGGTCCCAGATTGGAGAGGATGCAGGCTGGGCTGAGGGGACCACCACCACCCCTGTGCATGAATTTCGTGCACTGGTCCTCTAGTTTAAAAATAAACATTGATCAATTCTCTGAATGATGAATAGTTGGCAGCCTTACAGACTATAACTTCAGCCACCGAAGACCAAACTGTACACCCCAAATGCTTTTTCTTGGATGGTCTAGGCAGTAGTGGAAAAACATCTTTATAAAATTTTAATACATTATATTAGAGGTTGTGGTGATACAACGTCTATAGGAATTTCTACAAATTTATGTCTCAGTGGAAGAACCTTTCATTCCCAATATAAATTACCAATTCCACTAAATGAAACTTCAATTTCTAGACTCCACATAAAGAGTGAAGTCGCTAAACCCATAAAAAGGCCCAACTTCTAATTATTGGTGAATGCCCCATGGCATCCAGTCATGCTATAAATGCCATAGAGAGATTACTAAGAGAAATTATGAATCTAAATGTTGCATTTTGGGGGAAAAGTTCTCCTTCTCAGAGGGGATTTTCGACAATGTCTCAGTGTTGTGATTGGCCATAGTACAAATGAGTTTAAAGTACTTAGTGTCTGGGGATGTTTCAGACAGTTATCTCTGAAAACAAATATGAGATCAGAGGATTCTGCTTATAGTGAATGGTTAGTAAAACTTGGAGATGGCAAACTTGATAGCAGTTTTCATTTAGGAATGGATATTAACAAAATCCCCCATGAAATGATTTGCAACAGATTATTGAAGCTACCTCTGAAAATAGTATATCTATAAATAATATTAAAAATATATCTAAACGTGTGATTCTTTGTCCTAAAAATGAGCACATTCATAAATTAAATGAAGAAATTTTGGATATACTTGATGGAGATTTTCACACCCAATTGAGTGATGATTCCATTGATTCAATGGATGATGCTGAAAAGGAAAATTTTCCCATTGCATTTAAATATATATATATATATTTTATTGACTTTTTTACAGAGAGGAAGGGAGAGGGATAGAGAGTTAGAAACATCGATGAGAAACATCGATCAGCTGTCTTCTGCACACCTCCTACTGGGGATGTGCCCACAACCAAGGTACATGCCCTTGACAGGAATCGAACCTGGGACCCTTGAGTCTGCAGGCCGATGCTCTATCCACTGAGCCAAACTGGTTAGGGCTCCCATTGAATTTCTTAATAGTATTACTCCTTTGGGAATGCTATGTCATAAATTAAAATTGAAAATAGGTGCAATCATCATGCTACTGAGAAATCATAATAGTAAATGGGGTCTTTGTAATGGTATTAGATTTATTATCAGAAGATTGCGACCTAACATAATCGAAGCTGATGTATTAACAGGATCTGCAGAAGGAAAGGTTGTTCTGATTCCAAGAATTGATTTGTCCCCATCTGACACTGGCCTCCCATTTAAATTAATTTGAAGACAATTTCCCGTGATGCCAGCATTTGTAAGACTATTAACAAATCACAATGACAAACTCTAGACAGAGTAGAAATATTACTACCTGAACCCATTTTCCAACATGGTCAATTATATGTTGCTTTCTCTCGGGTTCGAAGAGCGTGTGCCGTTAAAGTTGTAAATACTTCATCACAAGGGAAATTAGTCAAGCACTATGAAAGTGTTTTTTACTCTTAATGTGGTGTACAGGGAAATATTAGAATAAGTTTGATCAATTTATCAGTCATTGTTTTTATCAATGTTGTTTTGTTACTTTTATATTAGAGTCCTGGTGCACGAAATTCGTGCATGGTGTGTGTGTGTGTGTGTGTGTGTGTGTGTGTGTGTGTGTCCGTGTCCGTGTCCCTCAGCCCAGCCTGCACCCTCTCCAATCCGAGACCCCTTGGGGGATGTCCGACTGCCGGTTTAGGCCCGAATCCCTGTGGATCGGGGCTAAACCGGCAGTCAGACATCCCTCTCACAATCTGGGGCCCCTGGTTCCTAACCACTCACCTGCCTGCCTGCCTGACTGTCCCTAACCACTTCTGCCTGCCAGCCTGATCGCCCCCTAATCACTCCGCTGCCAGCCTGATCGATGCCCAACTGCTCTCCTGCTGGCCTGATCGCCCCAACTGCCCTCCCCTGCCAGCCTGATCACTCACAACTGCCCTCCCCTGCCAGCCCCTTCACCCACAACTGCCCTCCCCTGCCACAACCCACCTCCTCCACCGGGCCCCGCCTCCACTGTATGCGTGGCCATCTTGTGACAATGTTAGGGCGTGATGCGTGACGACCACCTAAGCTATTATTAGTATAGATCATGTTTTTATTCTTTTTATATCATGTTTTTGTTGTTTTTATATCATGTCTTCATTGTTGTTATATTATGTTGTTGATTTATTAATCACTTTATCAATCATTGTTTTTATCAATGTTGTTTTTATTATTTTTATATCATCTGTTGTTTTTACAGCACGTTATTGTTTTTTTAATCAATTTATATATTATTTTCATATACATTTTACTAATTTTCTTTAATCTGACACTTCTATTATAAATGGTGAATAGTGATATTAAAATATTTTGTATTTTAATTTTATGATACTATATTATATATACTATTTTGACATGTAATTTTTTGCAGTAATGTAATTATCACATGAATCTTTCTTCTAATTAATTTCCTTTCAATGTTCACAAATATGTGCACTGGGCCACTAGTTCTTTATAACTGTCCCCCATCCAAAAGGATTAAAATCTGTTTATACTAAATCTCTCATCAATGTTGGATTAGGTAACTAGAACCAACAAATCCCTCAACAATTCATTACTAACCTTGAAAGTACACTTACAAGCCAGAATTGAAATTACTATATTCCAATAGTTTTATCAATCTACTAGTCTCAACATCAATGTTCATATATCAGAAGGAATTCTATTTATAGATTTCTAATAAGAAACCTAAATCTAAATGAGGAAAATACGGATAATCTACATTACAACTGTGGTGGGAAGAAACCAATCTACTTCCTTGGAATCCTTACCATGCTAAATAAATGCCAAGTAAGTCAATCTCTGGTATACCTTTCTACTCATCTAAGAGGGCCACTGAACAGATAAATATCTGTTTTCTATCTTCTATCACAAACCAATCCTGAGCCACATTTCATGATCAAATTCCCAGGCCACAGACATTTCCCAAACAATCTGAATTCAAAAAAAGAGAATATCATTTTTCTTTTTTTTCTTTCTTTTTAAAATATATTTATTTATTTCAGAGAGGAAGGGAGAGGAAGAGAGAGATAGAAACATCAATGATGAGAAGGAATCATTGATTGGCTGCCTCCTGCACGTTGGACCGAGCCCACAACCCTTGACCGGAATTGAACCTGGGACTCTTTGGTCCACAGGCTGACACTCTATTCACTGAGCCAAACCAGCTAGGGCGCGAATAATTATTTTTCTGTCCATGATTTCTTCATTTACATGCAGTTAATCTAGGAAAAGGGAATGGACCCAACAGCAAAAGCAGAAGCTGCATCACTTTTTAACATACCAAAGTAAATTGTTAAAGATCAAATAAATTACCTGTTTTCAGGTAAACTGCAGTCTTCAAAGAGAGTTGCTATGATGGTTAGTATTAAACAAAAATAGAAAAAACTGAGTCTTACCAACATCCAGCAACCACACTTCTAGGTATTCACGTAACTTATCTGAAAACTTATATCCACATAAAACCTGCACACAAATGTTTATGGCAGCTGTATTCATAATCACCAAAAGCTGAAAGCAACCAAGATATCCTTTAATAGGTTAATGGGTAAACGAACATCTATACAATAAAATGTTGTTGAGCAATAAAAGAAAATGAGCTATCATGACACAAAAAGAAATGGAAGACTCTTAAATACATACTGTTAAGTGAAAGAAGACAGCCTGGCCCTCACTGGTTTGGCTCAGTGGATAGAGCGTCAGCCCACGAACTGAAGGGTCTCGGGTTCAATTCTGGTCAAGGACATGTACCTTAGTGGCAGGCTCAATCCAAGGCCCTGGTCAGAGCACGTGTGGGACACAACTAATCAATATGTCTCTTTCACATCGATGTTTCTCTCTCTCTGTCTCTCCCCCTCCCTTCCACTTTCTCTAAAAAGCAATGGAAAAATATCCTTGGGTAAGGATTAACAACAACAAAAAAAGACAGTCTAAAAAAGCTACATGCTGTATGATTTTAATTATGTTATAATCTGGGCTGGGGGCAGACTGGGTGGAAAAGATGAAGGGATTAAGAAGTACAAATTAATAGTTACAAAATAGTCACAGGGATGTAAAGTACAGCATAGGGAATATAGTTGATAATATTGCAATAACAAAGTGTGTTGAACACTTTGTAAAGTATATGATTGTCTAACCACTATGCTGTACACCTGAAACTAAAATAATATTGATTGTAAACTGTAATTGAAAAATAAAAATTAAAAAATAGTATGTGATATTCTGGAAAAGGCAAAACCACAGAGATTGGAGGATCTAAGGATGGAATGCAGAATGTGACAGAATCTGTTACAAACATATGAGGTATGGATTAATAATAATTCTGATACTGCTATACATGTATAGTGGGATTGAATATATATTTTTTCTTTTTTTGGAATAATTTAAGTCAATGGATGGCAGAAGATAAGAGACAGGTGTCTCACTGTTGGAGTGACACATTAGAAAAGGAGGCTAGAATGATCCACATGCTAATAGATTAAAATTGCAGATATCTATATACTCATATTTAGTTTCATATAATAGAGAAGTTACATATATAAATACTTATAGGTATGTGTATATACACTGGTTAAGTATGCATATAGGAGCTCCAGTGTCGCAATCGGTTAGCGCGCGCTACTTATAAGTATGCATATATATTTCCCTGCTCTGTCAGCTTAAAGGGAAACATCCAGCAGTGGTGCCCATGCCTAGGACCCAGGTCATGGTTTGTAGTACATTGCCCAATAAAATAAAATAGGGCTCCTTAGAGACATGGTTGATTCTAGGGCTGGGACAGGAAATACAGAAGATAAACCTGGAGCCTCTTGTAATGCCAGAAAGTAAAGAACTACTGGTAAAAAACCAATTTGTTTGTTGTTGTTATTTGTTTCCCAGTAGCCAAAGCTAAAATGATGAGCACTAAAATAAAGCAGTATTGAATGTAGTCTATACTGATAAAAATAGGTGACTGAATAAATACATAGGGGAGAAATCTCTGGTGCAGAAGAATTCAAAAAAATGTATGTAGATACTCTGCATAACTCCCTGTTCCTTGGGTGTGGACTGCACAGAGTGGCTTCCTTACAGAGAGCACAGTTTGTAAAGGGGGGAAAAGAAGTCACTTTATAGAAGAAACCTGACACACACTACCTCAGCCAGGCAATCAAGGTCAACATCAAAAGTCATAAACCATTTTGACAGTAGATACCCTTGATGTGATGCTAATGAAAATGACATTACCTCTGTGGTCTTCCTCCCCAAAACATCAGTCTAATAATGAGAAAAACATCAAATACCAATTGAGGGATATTCTACAAAATATCTGACCAGTACTTATCAAAACTAAGTCATCAAAAACAATAAAATGTCTGAGAAACCATCAGAGCCAAGAGGAGACATGGCTACTAAATGTAATGTGGTATGCTGGATAAGAACATGTAACAAGGACATTAAGAAAAAACTAAGGTAACCTGGCCAATGTGCTCAATGGTTAGAGCACCACTGGGGGCATGTGTGGGAGGCAACCAATCAATGTGTCTCTCTCACATCGATGTATCTCCCTCTCTCTGTGTTCCTCCCTCCCTCCCACTCTCTCTAAAAAAATCAATGGAAAAAATATCATCAGGTGAGGATTAACAAAATAACACCACCAACAACAATAACAACAACAAAAACTAAGGCAGTTTGAATAATAATAGACTTTAATTAATAATAATGTATCAACACTGGTTCATTAATTATAACAAATGTACCATGATTAACATGGTAAGATGTTAATGACAGGGAGAAAATATGTAGAAAAATAATATATAAATGGTTAATAAAGATGATCTCCAAGTATATGAGATTATAAATTGCTTCAGTATTTAAACTTTTAACAAAAAAAAAGTATGGGGGCAGGCAGGAGAGGGTCAAGGGGGGAAAATGAGGAACATACGTAATACTTTCAACAATAAAGGCTTATTTAAAAAAAAAAACACACCAAAAAAAGTAAACATTTTTGGTAAAGAAAAGTCTATTTTTAAAGAGAGAATAAAGCAAAGTAATGAAGGTTAAAGTCTAAATGTCATAGCCACAGCAATCAGACAAGAAGAGATAAAAGGCATCCAAATTAGAAAGGAGGAAGTAAAACTCATTATTCGCAGATGACATGATATTGCACATAGAAAACCCTAAAGACTCCACCAGGAAACTACTAGACTTAATAAATGAATTCGGCAAGGTATCAGGATACAAAATCAACATCCAGAAATCGATGGCATTTTTATACACCAATATAATAATGAACTCTCCAAAGGAGAAACTAAACAAACAATCCCATTTACCATTGCAACAACAAAAAATAAAATACCTAGGAATAAACTTAACCAAGGAGGTAAAAGACCCGTACTTGGAAAACCATAGTACATTGATAAAATAAATAGAGGAAGATACCAAAAAATGGAAATGTATACCATGTTCATGAATTGGAAGAGTTAAAATCATTAAAATGTCTATACTACCCAAAGTAATCTATAGATTCAACCCAACCCCTATTAAAATACCTATGGCATACTTCACAGAATTAGAATGAATACTCCAAAAATTTATATGGAACCATAAAAGCAATCATGAGAAAGCATGAAGTTGGAAGGATCAGAATACCAGATTATCAAACTACACAATGAAGCCATTATAACCAAAACAGCCTGGTACTGGCACAAAAACAGGCATATAGACCAATGGATCAGAACAGAAACCTCAGAAATTGACCCAGACCATTATGGTCCATTAATATTTAACAAAAGAGGCAAGAACATACAATGGAGTAAAGCTTCTTCAACAAATGGTGTTGGGAAAACTGGACAGACACATGCAAAAAGATGAAACTAGACCACCAACTTATACCATACACAAGAATAAACTCAAAATGGATAAAAGACTTAAATGTAAGCCAAGAAACCATAAAAATCTTAGAAGAAAACATAGGCAGTAAAATCTCAGATATCTCACATAGCAGAATTTTTGCCGATACATCTTCTAGGGTAAAGGAAATAAAGAGAAAATAAATGGGATTACATCAAAATAAAAAGCTTCTGCACAGCAAAAGAAACCACCATCAAAATGAAAAAGGAACCCACTGTATGGGAGAACATTTTTGCCAATGATATATCTGATAAGGGTTATTATACAAAATATAAAAAGCCCTCATACAACTCAACAAGGAAGACAAACAATCCAATTACAAAATGGGCAGAAGAGCCCTAGATGGTTTGGCTCAGTGGATAGAACGTCAGTCTGTGAACTGAAGGGTCCGGGGTTCAGTTCCAGTCAAGAGCACGTACCTCAGTTGCAGGCTCTTCCCAGGCCCAGGCTCTGGTTGGGATGTGTGCAGGAGGCAACCAATTGATGTGTTTTTCTCACATCAATATTTCTGTCTGTCCTTTCCTCTCTCTTCCCTCTCTCTAAACTCAATGGAAAAATAACCTTGGGTGAGGATTAAAAAAATAAAACACAGAAGACCTGAATAGATATTTTTCTAAAGAGGAACGACATATAAATGGCCAGGAAACATAAAAAAATACTCAGTCACTAATCATAAGAGAAATGCAAATTAAAACCACAATGAGATAACACCTCACATCAGCCAGAATGGCTATCATCAAAAAATCAACAAGCATCCTCGCTGGCAAGGATGTGGGGTGGGGGTAGGGGGAAGGCAACTCTAGTGCCCTGCTGGTGGGAATGCAGATTGGTGCAGCCACTATGGAAAACAGTATGTAGTTTCCTGAAAAAATTAAAAATGGCAATGTCCATTTGACTCAGCGATCCCACTTCTGGGAATATATCCTAAAAATCGCGAAACAGCAATCAGAAAGAATATATGCACCTCTATGTTCAAAGCAGTGTTATTTACAACTAGAGGCCCAGTGCACGAATTTGTGCATGGGTGGGGTCACTCAGAGTGTCCTATGGGAATTGGGCTGAAACTGACAGTCCAACACTGCCTGCCGCTCCCGCTCATCCCGGCCCCACTGTGCCCAGTCTGGCGCCTGTCCTGAGTGGGATGGGAGCGGGGGCTGGGACACAATCAGCCCTCCGGGTGGGCAGTGAGATGCCCTTGCTGGCCCAGGATCCGGATCCATCCCACTGACATTTGCGCCAGTTGTTGGGAGCCACCTGGCGGCCACTTTTATATCATTTCTTCCTTGCGGAGCGTCTAGGGAGGGAAAGCAGCCACGGTGTCCAAGGCCAGCTTCCATGAGGCCAGTGGCGCTGTCGGGATCATGCCAGCGGCACTGGTCTGTCAGTGGCTAGCCCATTCTCTGGAGATTGGACCTGCAAGACTACTGAGGGAGTGAGTGGCTGCCGCTGGGCTGGTGGGCCACCAGGATGCGTTGGTTAGCTGAGCGGCACTCCCCCTGTGGGAGCACACTGACCACCAGGGGGCAGCTCCTGTGTTGAGTGTCTGCCCCCTGGTGGTCAGTGCGCATCACAGCGACCAGTCAATCGGTCGTTCAGTCGCTTAGGCTTTTATATATATAGATAGCTAAGATTTGGAAAGAGCCCAAGTACGCATCAGTAGATGAATGGACAAAAAAGCTGTGGGACATTTACACTATGGCAGTGGTCGACAAACTCATTAGTCAAGAGAGCCAAATATCAACAGTACAATGATTGAAATTTCTTTTGAGAGCCAAATTTTTTAAACTTAAACTTCTTCTAATGACACTTCTTCAAAATAGACTCGCCTAGGCCGTGGTATTTTGTGGAATAGCCACACTCAAGGGGCCAAAGAGCTGTATGTGGCTCGCAAGCCGCAGTTTGCCAACCACTGCACTATGGAATACTGCCTTTATATATAAAAGCCTTAGCGACCGAACAACTAGTTGACCGGTTGCTATGACACACACTGACCACCAGGGGGCAGATGTTCAATGCAGGAGTTGCCCCCTGGTGGTCAGTGCACTCCTGCAGTGGGAGCGCCACTCAGCTGGCTGCTGGGCGCCAGACACTGGGCTCACGGCTAGCAAGTGTAGCTATGGCGGCAGCAAGCGCAGTGGGGCCAGGATGAGCAGGAGTGCTGTGGTGCGCGGCCTGGGCTCAGGCTCTTCCCTGGCCGCCTGCTGCTTCACACACTACTACATCCCTTAGGGGATGTTGGACTGCCCATTTCGGCCTGATCCCCACAGGCCTGGCCGAAACCAGCAGTCTGATATCCCCCAAGGGATCCCGGATTGCGAGAGGGTGTGGGCCAGGCTGAGAGACCCCACCGACGCATGAATCCATGCACCAGGCCTCTAGTGCAGCTATAAAAAAGAGGCTCTCTTACCTTTGGGAAAGCATAGATGGATCTGGAGCATATTATGCTAACTGAAGCCAGTCTGAGAAAGACAAGTATCACATGATTTCACTTATTTGTGGAATCTAATGAACAAAATGAACTGACCAATAAAATAAGACCTGAAGATGGAGGCATGGAACAGACGGACATACCTTGATGTGGGGTCAAGGGGACAAGAAGATATAAACCAAAGAACTTATATACTTACTAGAGGCCCAGCGCGCTACTGAAATCGCGCGAGGAGGCACCCCGCGGGGGGCTGGGACCTGCGCCTGACTCACAGCGTCCCCTGGCTCTCCTGCCTATGTCCGCTCCGGGGCCACCTGAGCCGCCATGCTGGCTTGAGCAGGCCCCCCTGCCTCTGTCTCCGTCTCTGCTATGGGCCTCACCTGCCCGCGCAACCTCCTGTCTGGTTGTGACCCGTTACGGAGTCCTGGCCTAATTTGCATATTACATATATAGATAGATATAGAGATATATATAAATATGCATAGCCCATGGACACAGGCAATAGGGTGGTGAAGACCTGGGGGTGGGGGGTGTGGACTGGGCAGAGGCGGATAAAGAGGGGGGATAAACAGGAGATATTCTAATACTATCAAAAATAAAAAATATACATAAAAAAAGAGAAAAGACTCATTTTCTTTTCAAGCATTCTACAGCTTTTGAAAGAATATAAAAATAACAATTCAATTTTAGTCTCAGGTTTTCAATCATTGTCAATCCAGATAGTTACATAAGAAGCACTGAAGAGCCCTGACCAGTGTTCTAAGTGGTTAGAGCATCAGTCCAGGCTCCGAAAGGTCTTGGGTTCAATTTCCAGTTAAGAGCACATACCTGGATTGCGGGTTTGATCCCTGGCTCTGATCGAGGCATGTATGGGGAGGCAACCATTCGATGTGTCTCTCTTATATCGATGTTTCTCTCTCCTTCTCTGTCATTCCCCCTCACTGCCTCCCTTCCACTCTATTTAAAATCAATGGAAAAATATCCTCAGGTGAGGAGTAATAAAGAAACAAAAACAAAAAAAAGAAGCACTGAAGAAAAGTACCTTGAAATACGTATATATTTTTTTTAATATTGAAAATTTTAGGACTTTATTCACAGAATCAGGTATTTTCAAAACTTAAAAATGATGACCCTGACATCAATGCTCACAGATTCTAGTGAATCTGTTATAATTCACTATTATATAAAAGATTCGCATTATTTCAGAGCAAATCAGTGAATTAACTATGGTTGTATAATGAGCAAATAACATTCAACTATTTGTTAGTACTAAACAAAACTGGACATCAATACACACCAGTGCATACTCTCTGGATGTGCCAGTAGGACAGTGAGTACAGCAAATTTTAAATTGTCAGTCTGTCAGGAACTAATCTCACAGAGGTTTCTAGGCAAGTGCCTTCCTCTCCTCTAATTGAGGATCAGAACCAAATCACAAGAAGAAAAGTTATTTAAGAATCTCCTGGGACAGCCCCAGTGCAGATCCAACTCAGACATGACTATGACCATCAGTTACCAAGATTAAAAACAATATCAATTCTGCCTATATGAACTCTAGGCAGATTTTTTCTTGAAGAAAAGAAACTGGTATGAGTCTCTAACAGCATATTTCTTTTCTTTAAAAAAAAAAAAAAGATTCAGAGAAAAGGGAAGGGATAGAAACGTTAATGAAAAGAATCATTGTTTGGCTGCCTCCTGCACACCCCCTACTGGGAATTAAGCCTGCAACCCAGGCATGTGCCCTGACTGGGAATCAAACCCTGACCTGGTTCTTGGGTCGACACTCAACCACTGAGCAACACTGGCAGGTCATCTAACAGCTTCTTTCTTTTTCCTTAATATCTTATAGCTCTGGAATAAGAGAACTGTGCTATATTTTTGTGAAGCTCTGCCAGCATCCTTTTGTATTAGGGTAATAAAGGATTTGTTTAAAGAATAGCAGTAGAAAAGAACTTACTGCCCTCAAATATCAGGTTAAGAAGAAATATCAACTTGCTCCAACTTACAAGAGTTGTGCCGGCGACGGAAACTTTTGGACTGACTCAAAGGCTCCACGTGCCTGTCCACATAGCTCTTGGAACACTGCTGCTGCTGTGGGGAAACGGCAGCATCCTGGCTCTTCACATCTGTCCTCTTAGGGATGTTTTGAGGGGCACTGCTGGAAGAGGTTGGCTTCTTGACCAACCTGCCCGTGCCATTCTGATTGATACCCACTTGGAACCCAATACCAGAAGGGCCTAATTCTGTCTGATGAAGTTCTCCAAAATGTTGGTTTTCTCCAGGACCTGGTATCTCCAGAATTTTTAACTCCATAATGTCACCTGCCCTGAAATGCACAAAAGAATCCAACTCTTAAAACTACAACAGTGGTAACAGTAATGAAACTGAAATCAATAGCAACCAAGCATGTCGAACTTGTGGCTGGCGGGCCGCAAGTTTGACATGCTTGAGCTATAACTTTGCAAGGCTGCATTTCAATGAGTTATCAAAGGCAAAAACTAGGAAAGGTAGTAGATCACTTAAAGACAAGACAGCCACCAACATTCAACAGACACAGCACTGGCCTTTAAAGAACCCTACTGTTAATCACAAAACTATCATTAGTATCTTAGGTTTCCAGAATGTTTAATAGCTTTTTTTCATTCATTCACTCACTTGCTCATTCAGTAGGCATATACATAGTTCTTAATATGTGGTAAGCCCTGCACTGGAAATGGGGTATATTGAGATGAAAAGCAATACATGCCTACAAAGAACTCACAGTCTGGTCAGCAGAAAAGACAAGTAGATAAAAGTGTTAAATACTATGACATAAGTGTGCGTAAGAGACTAGAGAACCCAAAAGGAAAATACAGACGTTAGTTTGGCAAGAGATTGATGAAACACATATGCTAAGTCTGGGTGGGTATGGAAAATAAGAGTTGTCCAAGCAAGAGAGGCATTTCAGGCCAAGGCTCAGAAACTAATTTGATGAACTGCAAATGTTATGGTGTGACTAAAAGGAACGATGTTTGTAGAGGACCATTAGGAGGTAAGGCCTGTGAAGGTAATCAATCAGAGGCCAGTCATAATCACATTGGATTTTTCTGGTGGCTGTAGGTGAAGAAACTAGAGTTAGGAAACGAGGCAAGAAGTAGGAGGGGATAAACAGGACAAGTGACAATGAAAAGAGAGAAGGAAAAATAGAACCATTAGACATTTGAAATTCACAGGATTTGGTGACAGGAACATCAAAGAGAAACTAATTTATTATGGTTCTGAAGTTTCTAACTTGGGTGGAAGGTGTCATTAGTCACCTATTAAGGGTAGATCTTTGGGGGGAGGGGGGACAGAAATCTGCAATAACAAATCCAGCTTTGAAAATCTTTTCTAAAAAAATATTTTTATTGATTTGAGAGAGAGAGAGAGAGAGAGGAACATCAATGTGAGAAACATCAATCAGTTGCCTCCCTCACATATCCTAACTGGGGATCAAACCTGAATCCCGGGTATATGCCCTGACCAGGATTCAAACAGGTGACCCTTTGGTTCATGGGACAATGCTCAACCAACTGAGCTACACCAGTCAGGACAGCTTTGAAAATCTTAAATTGAAGAATTAAGGATATCCACCTCAAAATGACCAGAAGACAAAATGTCTGAAGCTCAGAAAATGGGTCTAAATTAAAGATTTGATATAGGCAAAGAGAGAAGTCACCAGTAACAATGGCCAGTTTATAAATATTCTCATGGGAATAAATGATATGATATATGCAAATATTTAAGTCTAGTATTTAGTTATTAAAAATTAAATGTTTATTATTACTACTAAAAAAAGATCTGGGGTCTCATCCTATATAATAAAGAGGTAATATGCAAATTAATTCTCACACCCTCACAAGATGGCTGCCTACAACCAGGCTGGCAGGGAGGTTAGTGAGGGACGACCCAACAACTGGGTTGCATGGGGCAACCAGGGCGGTCCTGGATTGTGAGAGGGATGACCAAACAACTGAACAGCAGGTTGCATGGGGCAACCAGGGCAGCAGGGAGGTTAGTGAGGGACAACCAAATGACTGAAGAGCACGCTGTATGGGGTGACCAGGCTGGCGGGGGGGGGGGGTGGTGGTGGTGGCCGTGAGAGGCAACCAGGTCGGTGGGGGGTAATGGGGGGGGTGTGCAATTGCGGGTGACCAGGCCAGCAGGGGGGGCAGTTAGGGGTGACCAGGCCGGCATGCAGAGGCAGTGAGGTGCAATCAGGCTGGCAGGGGGGCAGGGGGTCAGTTAGGGGTGACCAGGCAGGAAGGCAAGTGAGCGATTAGGAGCCAGCAGTCCAGGGTTGTGAGAGGGATGTCTGACTGCCAGTAGTCTAAACCGGCAGTCAGACATCCCCCAAAGGGTCCTGGATTGGAGAGGGTGCAGGCTGGGCTGAGGGGAACCCCCCCTCTGTGCACAAATTTCGTGCACCAGGCCTCTATTATATTTATATACTGTATATTAGGCCCCTAGAACTATAAGAAATGCAAAAAATTGACTGTTAATAACTCATTCTCAAATTGCCCCCATAAAAATCAAATTGCCCCCCTGTGGGGCGTGTGCCTCATGTTGGGAACCACTGGACTAGAAAATGAGGCTACAAAAGGAATGAAGACAGACTACTTAGCTCTGAAAAGAACTAACTATGAGTGTAAAGAGAAGGAAATGATAGTTGCAAACCCAAGTTGTATGTGGGATGGGGGGGAATGTGTACTACAGGGGAAGCCTGGGAATGTTAGAATGCAGAGAGAAAAGAGATAGTATAACAGTTGAAACTAAAGACACACAAAAGATGGACAGGGTCTCAAAGATGATAGAAAAGGATAGCATATAAAGCATCTATACTAATAAAAGGGTAATATGCTAATTAGACGGGGTGACCTTCTGGGAGACCTTCCAGACAAAGCCATGGCGGCGGGGCCGAGGCAGAGGCGGTTAGGGGCAATCAGGCCAGGAGGGGAGGCCAGTTGGGGGTTAGCAGGCTGGCAGGGGGAAGCAGTTGGGGGTGAGCAGGCCAGGAGGGAGGGCAGTTGGGGGCAAGCAGGCCGGCAGGCAGAGTGATTAGAGGCGATCAGTCAGGCAGGCAGGTGAGCAGTTAGGAGCCAGTGGTCCTGGATTGTGAGAGGGGTCCCAGATTAGAGAGGCCGCAGGCCGGGCTGAGGGACACCCGCCCCCCCTGTACCCGTGCACAAATTTCATGCACTGGGCCACTATCATGTACATGATAAGGTGAGTCCTGAACACAAAAGAGATATTTCTATTGAGACTTCAGAGGAGGAAAGAAATAAGATTGGATACACCTACAGAAAAGGTTATGTGTGGGTATTATTCAGAAAGTTAAGGAAGCTATTGTCTGACAGTCATTTTTTTTTTTTTTAATTAACATAAGTTTGCCACACTGGTAAAAAGAGGTATGTGAAGACAACTGAACTTCAGATATGCTGGAAAACAATAAGAAAAAATACATCCCTGTAGCTAAGAACTTTACTGCCTATGTTGTGCTTCTGGAGATAAATTATGATACAGATCTACAGAGAGCTGCAGTTATACAAGGGAAAACCAGTAACAACCTCAGAGTAAGAAAGTACAGTGATACAAAACTGAGAAGTAAAATCTGAAGCCATAAAAGGAAAGATTCTGAATTTGACCCATCCATTTCAATAATATAACACTGCGTGCTTGGTAGAGATAAGAAAAACATTTCACAAACCCTGAACCATTAGCTGAAAGCCAATTATGATAGTCTACTGAAACCGCAGCAGGACTGCAAAATCTCACCTCTGACAAGAAGACTGTATTCAAAAGCAGTGCTACACAAGAGAATATTGGCAATCTGGCCTAGGTTCAGACCACCAGATTAGATTTGAAAGAATCAGTCAGGATACTCACCTGAAGGTGACTTCTGGCACAAGGCACTTCACTCCATTGTGGAAAGGCCGAGTGAGAGAAATGGTCTGGCTGACCTGATCAACTGCTGACACTCTTCCTTGATAGACACCCAAGCTATCTCCACAGTTGATGGACACAATACTGCCCAGCCAATCAGTAGCCATGTTTCAGATGTGAGACCACGGTGGAGAGAAGAAACCAGGCAGTATACCTTAAGAAATAAACAAATCTTTAATTAAATTCAGTAAAGAATTATGTCAGGTTCTGATCATGTGTTGCTTAATAATACATACTAATATTCTGTCACATCCTTAATTGATGTAATAAAACATAAAAAATAAAACTTTTTCCAGGAGTATACATATTAATGGAAAAGCAGTATCATATAATCCTATCTAATAAAGAGGGAATATGCTAATTGACCATCACTCCATCACAAAGATGGCTGCACCCACAGTTGAAGCCAAGTTCCCATAAGGAGCCTTAATGAGCAATCAGCAGGGACCTGAGGCTATGCCCTCCCCCACCCCTGTGGGGTTTGACAGGGGACCTCAGGCCACGCCCCCCGCCCCGGCACAAGGCCAGGGGACCTGAGGCCATGCCCCCTGCCCCACGGGGCTTGACGGGGGACCTCAAGTGCACTTCCCATCCTGGTGCTGTGCTAGGGGACCTCAGGCTGCTCTCCCTGCCCCAGTCCCAGGCTGGGGGACCTCAGGCTGTGCCCCCCACCAGGTGGGGCTTGACAGTGGACTTCAGGCTGTGCCCCCATCCTGGCACTAGGCCGGGGGACCTCAGACCTCGCCCCCCACCTGGCAGAGCTTGACGGGGGACCTCAGGCTGCGCCCCCCACACCAGCACCGGGCCAGGGGACCTGAGGCTGTGTCCCCATGCCTGGCTGGGCTTGACAGGGGACCTCAGACCACACCCCCCACCCAGCGGGGCTTGACAGGGGACCTCAGGCCGTGCCTCCCACCTTTGCACCAAGCCATGGGACCTCAGGCCATGCCCCCCACCTGGCAGAGCTTGACGGGGACCTCAGGCCTTGCCCCCTCCCCCGGCGCCAATGGGGGTGGGGGCTGGCCGGGTCTGGGTCTCACGTGATTTTGAGGCGCATGTGGGTGGGCGGGGACTTAACTCTGGGTCCTGTGGTACACCCCAGACCCTGACAGGAGGAAGGTTTTCATATACATTTTACTAATTTTCTTTCATCTCTGACACTTCTATTATACAGAAAGGGCAAAAAGCAATATTAAATTATTTCCTCTAATTAATCCCCTTTTAATATGCACGAATTTCGTGCACCGGGCTAATAGTACGTATATATAAAGATCTTACAATTGCTTTAAAGCACATGTACTAAAGATACGTATTTACCCAGATATCAAATCACACAAACTATAACTTGTTTATAACCTATTATATTTTAATATATCTGCCATTAGAATGCTTTCAAAAAGAATATGAGGAAATAATATATAAAAAATATTGGTAATGCAGAGTAGCTCATATCAGAATAACCCTCTTGAAATAATAAATTCTGGACAAAATTTTTCTTTAAAAGCTGGCTGAAGGCATTACAGAATACTACACCTTACAGAATATACATTATTTTTAAGTCTACACGGAACGCTCACCAATGTATGCTGGGCCTTAAACTAGTACCAATTCATTTCAAAAGACTGATATTAGTCCACAATAAAACTCAATTTGAAATTGATAACAATAGATCTCAAATATTTGGAAATTAAGCAAGACATTTCTAAATAACCTATGGGTCGAGGAAGAAATCAAGAGAAGTTAGAAAATAGTTCAAACTCAGTGATAATGAAAATGCAACATTTGTGGAACAAACTGAAAACAGTGCTTAAAGCCCAGCCAGTGTTGCTCAGTGGTTGAGCATCGACCTATGAACCAGGAGGTCACAGTTCATTTCCTGGTCAGGGCACATGCCCAGGACACAGGCTTGATCCCTGGTGGGGCATGTAGGAGGCAACAGATGAATGTTCTTTCTCATCAATGTTTCTATCTCTCTTCCCTCTCCCTTCCTCTCTCCAAAATCAACAAAGACATATTAAAAAAATAAAAACAGTGCTTAAAGGGAAAATTAGAGCTTTAAGTACTTATATTAGAAAAGGAAAAAAGTTTAAAACCAAAAATTGAAAACTCCATCTTAAGAAGCTAGGAAAAAAAGAGCAAATTAACCCAAAATAATTAGAAAGAAAATAAAGAGTATAAATCACTGAAACAGGAAACAATTCAGAAAAATAAACAAAACCAAATATTAGTTATTTGAAAACTATAATAAAGTTTATAAATCTTTAACTACTACTAGACTAATCAAGAAATAAAGATAAAACACATATTGTAACATCAGAAATGAATAAGTGGACATCACAGGCATTAAAGAGGTAACTTTATGACAGTAAACCTGACAACTTACATGAAACAGAGAAATTCTTTGAAACACAAAAGTTACCAAAATGGATACAAGAAGAAACAGAAAATCTGAGTAGCTTTATATCTATTTTAAAAACTGAATCCATCAAGAAAATGAGAAACCATATACTAAGAGAAAATATTTGTAAAAAATATTCCTGATAAAGGATTATTATCCAAAGTATATAAAGAACTCAAACTCAACAATAGAAAATGAACAATCGCCCGGCTGGCGTGGCTTTAGGGGTTGAGTGTTAACCTAGGAACCAGGAGGTCACGGGTTGATTCCCCGTCAGGGCACATGCCCAGGTTATGGGCTCCATCCCCAGTGTGGGGTGTACAGGAGAATCAATCGGTGATTCTCTGTCATCATTGATGTTTCTGTCTCTCTTTCCCTCTCCCTTCCTCTCTGAAATCAGTAAAGATATATTAAAAAAAGAAAAGAAAATGAACAATCTGATTTTTAAAATGGGCAAAATATCAGGACACCTCACCAAAGAAGATATGTAGATGGCAAATAAGCATATAACAAGTTGCTCCACATTATATGTCATTAGGGAAATGCAAATTAAAACAGCAAAATGAGATACTACTACATACCTACTAGAATGGCCAAAATCTAAAACACTGACAATATCAAATGCTGGTGAGGATATGGACCAACAGGAGTTCTCATTCATTGCTGATGAGAATGCAAAATGGTACAGCCACTTTCGAAGACAGTTTGGTAGATTCTTACAATACTAAATATACTTTTACCATATAGTCCAGAAATCATACTCCTTGGTATTTACCCAAATGAGTTTTTAAAAAGCTGAACACAGATGTTTATAAAGCCTTATCTGCAACTGCCAAAATCTGGAAGCAACCAAAAAGTCTCCATGTAAATGAATAGATAAATAAACCGTGGTATATCTAGATAATGAAATTTTATTCAGCCCTAAAAAGAAATGAGTTATTAAGCCATGAAAAGAAATGTAAATGTATATTACTAAGTAAAAGAAGCCAATCTAAAAAGGCTATGTACTATATGATTCCAACTATATGATATTCTAGATGAGGTAAAACTATGGAGACAGTAAGAAGATCCATAGTTGGCAAAAGTAATCCAAAGGAGGCAACACAGCTTTTACAACAAATAGTACTGGAGCAAAGAGATATCCATCAATAAAAATAAACCTTGACCTAAGTCTCATAACTTTAATAAACATTTACTCAAAATGTATCTTGAACTTAAATGTAAAATATCAATCTATAAAACTTTCAGGAAAAAGATATGAGAAACCTCTGGTGAGGTAAAGAGTTCTAAGACTTGACACCAAAAGCATGATCCATAAAAAAAGAAACTGATCAATTGGACTAATTTTATTTTTTAAATTTACTTCAGAGAGAGGAAGGAAAGGGAGAGAATGATAGAAACATTGATGGGCTGCCTCCTACGTGCCCCTACTGGGAATCCAACACACAACCCGGGCATATGCCCTGACCAGGAATTGAACCAGTGACCTCCTGGCGTGTGGGAGACACTTAACCGTCTTAGCCACACAGGCTAGGCTCAATTGGGCTTCTTGAAAATTAAAAACATTTATTCTGCAAAAGACTTTAGGAGAAAAAAAGGACACATTAGGGACTGGAAGAAAATATTTGCAAATTACATATGGGCAAAAACAAAGTGCTAGTATCTAAAATATATTTTTTAAAAGCCTAAAAACCCAATAGTAAAAACAGAACAAAAATAATCCAATCAAAAGGGGGCATGAAAAGATATTTCAACAAAGATATACAAATAGCACATGAAGACCTGGCTGGGTTGCTCAGCTGGTTGGAGTGTCGTCCTGTGCACCAAAAGGTTGCTGGTTCGATTCCCAGTTGGGGCAAATATAGGAGGGCAACCAATCCATGTTTCTCTCTTACATCGATGTTTCTCTCTCCCTATTTTTCCCTCCCACTCTTCCTCTCTCTCTTTCTAAAGTCAATAAACATATCCTGAGGTGAGGATAAGGAAAAAGCACATGAGTCCGGCTGGCGTGGCTCAGTGGTTGAGCGTCGACCTATGAACCAGGAGATCACGGTTCAATTACCGGTCAGGGCACATGCCTGGGTTGTGGGCTTGATCTCCAGTGTAGGGCACGCAGGAGGCAGCCGATCAATGATTCTCTCTCATCACTGATGTTTTTGTATCTCTCTCCTTCTCCCTTCCTCTCTGAAATCAACAACAAAAATATATTTTTTAAAAAGCACATGAAAAACTGTTCAACATCATTAACCATTAGGGAAATGCAAATTAAAACCATAATGAGGTATCATTACACACCTATGCTAAATTAAAAAATACTGATCATACCAAGTGCTGACAAGAATGTGGAAAAACTGGATTACTTGATGGGAATATTAAATAGTGTAGCCATTCTGGAAAACAATTTGGCAACTTATAAAAAATCTAAACATGCAACTATTACATGACCCAGAAAATGCACTACTGGTCATTTATCCCAGAAGAATGACTTAGGTTTATACAAAAATCTTTACATGAATGTTTTTATCATGTTTATTCCTAATAACCCCAAACTGGAAGCAACCCAGACGACTATCAACAAGTGAATGGTTAAACAAACTGTGGCCCTGGCCGGTTTGGCTCAGTAGCGTCAGCCTGCGGACTGAGAGATCTCAGGTTCGGTTCCGGTGAAGGGCGCATGCCTAGGTTGCAGGCTCAGTCCCCAGTGTGGGGTGTGCGGGAGGGAGCTGTTCAATGGTTCTCTCTCTTCATTGATGTTTCTGTCTCTCTCTCCCTCTCCCTTCCTCTCTAAAATCAATAAAAATATATTTAAAAACAAAACAAAACTATGTACATCCATACCATGAGAAGAAATGAAAAAAGCCAGCACCAAAAGGTTACATTTTGTATGATTCTATCTGTAGAACACTCTAGAAATGACAAACTATAGAAATGGAGAAGAGATTATTGTTTCCCAAGGGGTAGGGAAGAGGTAGCAATAGGAGGGAAACAGCTGTCTATAAAAGAGCAACATGAGGTATCCTTCTGGTAATGAAAATGTTCTGTGTCTTAACCATATCAATGTCAATATTCTTGTAGTGATATTGTGCTATACTTTTGCAATCAGATAGGATATATAGAATTTCTCTGTATTATTTCTTACAAATGCATATGCATGTGCAATGATCTCAAATAAAAAGTTTATAAGAAAAAACCAATGTCTTTGATTTTAGAGAGGAAGATAGCTGACGAAAGGAAGGCAGGCTGCAAGATAGTGTGTGAGTGAGAGAACGAAAGAAGAGTGTGTGGACATATGGGGAGTGTCCATTTATGAGTGAGGGACAGCTATATTCCAAGGGACTGTGAGGCTCCCCTGACCAGGCAGCCTCCACTGCTGCTGAAATCTCTCCCAGAACGATGGGCTCTGCCACAGAGACCACACCATCTTGAAGAGGAGAGTGGCTGTGATCGGAAGCCTAGCCTTACCTTCAATCAGGAAGAATCGGATAGCTCCCGGGACCCTACAACCACAATGCCCAGGGACCAGCAGCGAACCCACAAACACTGGGTCTCAAGCAGCACAAATACACAGACTCGGACAAGCTTTGCACCTTCTTATGGAAAGGTCAGATTTCGCCCAGAGAAAGGTGAGGTCTTCGATCCAGGCTGAAGAGAGAAACGCGCACAGCGGGATCTAGAGGTTCAGAGGAAGGCTGTGCCCCACAAAATCCGCGTACATTGGGGCTAGCACAGTCCACGAATGTGGAAGGGGGTCCACAGGGCTGCTGACAGAAGGGAACTCTAGAAATCAACACATAGCTTGGCTGGGCACAAAAAGGCAGCCTGAAGCTTTACCAGTAAATTAGCTGCGCTGTGCCAGGAGGAAAAGACACGCACAGAGACGTGAGCGGAGTCGCACGCAGTGCCGGGGTGAAAAGTTGTGAGTTTGCACACTTACTCTGGCTCTTTTTTCTCTTTAAATCCTTGCTTTTGATTACTAAGCCCAGTACATAGGATCACCCAATTAAAAACATTCTCAGAGACTGCAGGGGAAAGTTGTTTTTTTGTGGAACCTGGGGATCAGAGTGGGGAGAAACTATCAGAAAACGAGCTCTGGAGGAGAAACTAAGATGGCGATATGGGTAAACACCTAAACTGCTGACTCGCACAACAATTTCAAAACCACAACTTAAAGACAAAATGTCTATCATCCAGAACCACAGAAAAGCTGGCTGAGTGGAAGTTCTACAACTAGAAGGAAAGAAAGAAAAGAGCATTGAGATCTGCACAAGCGCTGAAAAGCAGAGGTACAGAGGCATGCGATATGGACTGCTGGCAGGCGTTGCTTTTTTCAACCCAAAGGGAGACAAGCCCCCGATTACTCTGAAATCCAGTTTCTAGGGAGACTTGGGGGACCCAAACTCCTACGGGGAGAAGCTGGACTGTCTGCCATCGGGTCGATAGTTGAGGGGGGCTGGCTTGCAGAGCTGTGTGCAAGAATAATTGTTTACTGTGCTGGGGCACAGGACGTGGGGACACAGTCAGAGACTCAGTGCCGGCTAACTAGAAGCCATCGCTGTTTGCCACGCCCTAGCCTAGTGACGTGCTGAGACCCCGCCCTGCACAACCTACAAACCCACCCAAGATCCAAGCAGCGGATTTAGCATAAGAAAGGCCTGCCCTATCGCAGCTTAACCTAGCAAATTTGCAGCCCGGGTCAGACAGCTCCAAAACCTCCAAATCCCAAGCAAAGAGGAGAAAACTGTACCTCTCGCTGTAGCTCCTGCTGGGTGGACTCAGACAGTAGCTAACCTGAATCCCATTGGAGATCCAGAAGCCAGTGTACCTAGCGGTCAGTGTGACACACCAGATTTCAACTCCTCACATCCATAAGTGACACATTCAGGAGGCAGACTCAGTGAGCACCAAAGCCCCACTGAGAGAAGTCCTGCACCATAAGCGTGTCTCCAGCGCAGCAGTTCTTCCATTATAGACACAGCGAGTCCTCACAGCCAATTGGCCTGGAGGTCAATTCCTCCCAGTGTACCAACAGCAATCAAGGCTTAACTACACCAAGACTTTGCACTCAGCCCACAAAGGGGTGTACCAAGAGCGTCCACATCAGGTGATTGGGGAGGCTGAGCTACTGCCCCCTATGGGTCACCTACCACACAAAGCCACTCCATCAACACAGGGAAGCAGCCAAAATGTGGAGACAAAGAAACATGTCAGAAAGAAATGGAGGAAAGCAAACTACTGAATGACATAGAGTTTAGAACCACATTTATAAGGTTACTCAAGAATCTTCTAAAAACCGCTGAGAAACTTGATGAGACCTTTAAGGATCTTAATGAGAATGCCAAAAAAATGGATAAGGACCACTCAGAAATGAAGCATACACTGTCTCAACTATAGACCAAAGTACCCCAACTATAGACCAAAGTACCCCAAGAATCAAACCAAAGATCTGAAATATGAGGAAATAAAAAACCCAACCAGAAAAACAAAAAGAAAATAGAACCCAAAAATATGAAGATAGTGTAAGGAGCCTCTGGAACAACTTTAAGCATACCAACGTTCAAATTTTTGGGGTGCCAGAAGAAGAGAGCGCAAAATATTGAAAACCTATTAGAAGAAATAATGACAGAAAACTTTCCCTACCTGGTGAAAGAAATAGACTTACAAGTTCAGGAAGCGCACAGAACCCCATACAAGAGGAATCCAAAGAGGAACACACCAAGACACATCATAATTAAAATGTCAAGGGCAAAAGACAAAGAGAGAATCTTGAAAGCAGCAAGAGAAAAATGGTTAGTTACCTACAAGGGAGTACCCATACCACTGTCAGCTGATTTCTTGGCAGAAACTATGCAGGCCAAAAGGGAGTGGAAAGAAATATTCAAAGTGATGAACAGTAAGAACCTATAACCAAGATTACTCTACCCAGCAAAGCTATCATTCAAAGTTGAAGGTCAGATAAAGAACTTCACAGACAAGAAAAAGCTAAAGGAGTTCATCACTACCAAACCAGGATTACATGAAATGCTGAAGGGTATTTTAAGAAGAGGAAGAAGAAGAAAAAGGTAAAGGTAAAAATTATGAACAACAAAGTGACATCAAATACATACCTACCAACAAGTGAATCTAAAAATCAAGTGAATAAAAAATCTGAAGAACAGAATGGACTGGTGAATATAATAGAATCAGGGACATAGAAAGGGAGTGGACTGACAATTCTCAGGGGGAAGAGGGTGTGACGGGTGCGGGAAGAGATTGGACAAAAACCTTACACCTATGGATGAAGACAGTGGGGGTAGGGGGGAAGAGCATGGGATGGGGTGGGGAACAGGTGGAGGGGCGCTATGGGGGGGGAAAAAAAGGAACAACTGCAATAATCTGAACAATAAAGATTTATTTTTAAAAAATCAATCCTAAATGACACACTAGATCAGGTGGATTTAACTGACATCTTCAGAACATTTCACCACAAAGCCAAAGAATATACATTCTTCTCAAGTACACATGGATCATTTTCAAAGATAGATTATATGTTGGGACACAGGCAAAAATCTCTTCAAATTAAAGAAGACAGAAATCATATCAAGCATCTTCTCAGATCACAATGACATAAAACTAGAAATCAACTACAATAAAAACAATTTTAAAAAATCAAACACCTGAAGGCTAAATAGCAACAATGACTGGATTACCAGAGATCAAATAAGAAATAAAAAGCATCATGGCAACAAAGGACAATGAAAACAAAACAATTCAAAATCTATGGGACACAGTGAAAGCAGTATTGAGAGGGAAGTTCATAGCTCTACAAGCCTACTGCAAAAAACAAGAAACAATGGTAATAAATTACCTAACCCTACAACTCAAAGAGTTAGAAAGAGAGCAACAAGAAAAGCCCAGCGTAAGCAGAAGGAAGGAAATAATAAAGATCACAGCAGAGATAAATGACAGAGACCAAAAATAAATAAATAAATAAAATACAAAAGATCAACAAAACCAAGAGCTGTTTCTTTGAAAGGATAAACAACATCGATGAACCTGTAGCCAGACTTACCAAGAAGCAAAGAGAAAGGACCCAAATAAACAAATTCAGAAATGAAAGAGGTGAAATAACAACAGACCCCACAGAAATACAAAGGATTGTTAAAAAATACTATGAACAACTCTATTCCAACAAACTGGACAACCTGGAGGAAATGGACATATTCCTAGAAAAATACAACCTTGGAAAACTCAATCAGGAAGAATCTAAAAATCTCAATATGCCAATAACTATGGAAGAAACTGAAGCAGTCATCAAAAAGCTTCCAGCAAACAAAAGCCTGGGGCCAGATGGCTTCACAGGGGAGTTTTACCAAACATTCAAGGAAGAACTAAAACCTATCCTCCTCAGACTATTCCAAAAAATTCAAGAGGAAGGAACACTTCAAAGCTCCTTCTATGAAGCCAGCATCACCCTAATACCAAAACCAGATAAAGACAACACAATGAAAGAGAATTACAGGCCAATATCCCCCATGAACATAAATGCCAGAATCCTCAACAAAATTCTAGCAAATCGAATCCAGCAGTACATCAGAAAGATCATACACCATGACCAAGTAGGATTTATCCCAGGGATGCAAGGATGGTACAATATCTGCAAATCAATAAACGTGATACATCACATAAACAAATTGAGAGATAAAAATCATATAGTCATATCAATTGATGCAGAAAAAAGCATTTGACAAAATCCAACACCCTTTCTTGATAAAAACTCTCAGCAAGGTGGGAATACAAGGATCATACCTCCACATAATAAAAGCCATATATGATAAACCCACAGCCAGCATCATACTCAATTGTCAAAAACTAAAACCATTTCCCCTAAGAACAGGAACAAGACAGGGATGCCCACTCTCACCACTCCTGTTTGACATAGTACTGGAAGTATTAGCCATTGCGATCAGACAAGAAGAAGAAATAAAAGGCACCCAAACTGGAAAAGATGAAGTAAAGCTGTCCTTATTTGCAGATGACATGATATTGTACATAAAAAACCTGAAAGACTCCATCAAAAAACTATTAGACTTAATAAATGAATTCAGCAATGTGGCAGGATACAAAATTAAAGCCAAGAAATCTATGGCATTTCTATACACCAATAGGGAACTCACAGAAAGAGAGACTAAAAAAGCAATCCCATTTATCATCGCACCAAAAAAATTAAGATACCTAGGAATAAACTTAACTAAGGAGGTAAAAGACTTATACATGGAAAACTACATGACACTGGAAAAAGAGATAGAGGAAGACATAAACAGATGGAAGAACATGCCATGTTCATGGATTGGTAGAATCAACATCATTAAAATGTGCATACCACCCAAAGCAATCTATAGATTCAATTCACTCCCCATTAAAATACCAACGGCATATTTCACAGACCTAGAACGAACTCTCCAAAAATTCATCTGGAATAAAAAAAGACCCCGAATAGGCACAGCAATCCTGAGAAAGAATAAAGTAGGGGGGATCTCAATACCAGATATCAAGCTGTATTACAAAGCCACTGTTCTCAAAACAGCCTGGTACTGGCACAAGAACAGACATATAGATCAATGGATTAGAATAGAGAACCCAGAAATCAACCTGAACTACTATGCCCAATTAATATTCAACAAAGGAGGCATGAACATACAATGGAGTCAAGACAGTCTCTTCAACAAATGGTGTTCAGAAAATTGGACAGATACATGCAAAAAAATGAAACTTAGACCACCAACTTACACCATACACAAAAATAAACTCAAAATGGATCAAGGACTTACATACTAAAAGAAACCATAAAAATACTAGAGGAATCCACAGGCAGAAAAATCTCAGACATATGCGAAAGGAAGTTCTTCACTGATACTGCTCATAGGGCAATGGAAAATAAAGAGAACATAAACAAATGGGACTAAATCAAAATAAAAAGCTTTTGCACAGCAACAGAAACCATCAACAAAACAACAAGAAAGCCCCACTAACGGGAGAACATATTTGCTAATGTTATCACTTATAAGTATTTAATCTCCAACATTTACAGGGAACTCATACAACCACAGTGGTACAGCCACTGTGGAGAACAGAATGGAGTTTCCTCAAAAAACTAAAAATGGGACTCCCATTTGACCCAGTGATCCCACTTCTAGGAATATAACCCAAGAAGCTAGAAACATCAATCAGAAAGGATATATGCGCCTCTATGTTCATAGCAGCACAATTTACCATAGCTAAGATTTAAAAACAGCCTAAGTACCCATCAGCAGATGAGTGGATTAAAAAACTGTGGTACATCTACACAATGGAATACTATGCTGCGCTAAAAAAGAAGGAATTCTTACCATTTGCAACAACATGAATGGAACTGGAGATCATTATGCTAAGTGAAATAAGTCAGTCAGAGAAAGATAAATATCATATGATCTCACTCATCTATGGGAAAAAATGAACAACATAAACTGATGAACAAAAACAGATCCAGAGACAGGGAAGCATCGATCAGCCTGTCAAACCTCAGAGGGAAGGTAGGGGAGGGTAGGGTAAGGGGGAGAGATCAACCAAAAGACTTATATGTATGCATATAAGCCTAACCAGTGGACACAGACAACAGGGGGGAGAGGGCATGAATGGGGGAGAGGGGGGTTTGGGAAGGTAATGGGGGGATTAGGAGAAATATGTAATACTTTAATAAAAAATTAAAATGCAAAAAAAATAAATAAAAGCTAGAGAATATAAAAATAAAAGGCATAACTACTGGAAAAGTAGAAGTAAAACAGTCTTTATTTGTAAACTATACAACTATGTATATAAAAACCCTAGGGATGATTAAGAAACCAAGATGGCGGCATAGGTAAACACCTGAACTTGCTGCCTCGCACAACCACTTCAAAACTACAACTAAAAACAAAACGGACATCATCCAGAACCACAAGAAGGCTGGCTAAGTGGAAATTCTACAACTAGAAGGGAAGAGAAAAGCACACTGAGACTCAGAGAAGCTGCGGAAGTAAAGTCCAGAGGTACGGAGCCTCGCACGCGGAGAGGGCTGGCAACTGAGTACGTGGCTGGCTTTTTCAAGCCGGAGGGAGACACAAGCTCCTGACTGCTCTGAACTCCAGTTCCGGGTGAGACTCTGGGGACCCAGACTCATACGGGGAGAAACTGTACTGCTTGGCAGCGGGAGGAACTCGAGGGCAGCTTTCTCTCAGAGGTGCTTGCAGCGAGTACCACAGGACACTGAGAACCGGGGGGGCCTCTTAGAGCAGGGTTGACGGGAAGCCATTGCTGTTTGCTCTGCCCTGAGACTCCGCCCGATCCAAGCTGTGGGCAGAGGCTTTTCATATGAATGGCCTGGTCCTTTGACATCTAAACTTACCTAACAAACTGCAGCTGAGTCAGAAAGACCCAGAACATCCAAAAGAAGGCCCAAGGCCCCACAGCAGCTTGCATTGCTTCACAGCTGGGCCTCATCTGGACACCTCCAAAACCCAAACAAAGAAGAGGAATCTGCAGATCTCTCCATAGCTCCTGCTGGGTGGCCTCTCCCCTTGCAGATCCAAGGTCCAGTGTACCCAGGGATCAGAGTAGGACCATCCAGATTACAACTCCTCAGATCCATAAAGGACACACTCAGGGGGCAGACTCAGTGAGCACCAAAGCCCCACTGAAGCAAGTCTTGTCTCATAAGGGTGTCTCCAGCACAGAACTTCTCCCAGCATAGACACAGCTGACCCTCACAGCCAATTGGCCTGGAGGTCAATTCCTCCCAGTGACACTAACAACAATCAAAGCTTAACTACAAGACTGTGCACATAGCTCACAAAGGAGTGCACCAATAGTGTCCACATCAGGTAACTGGGGAGGCTAAGCCACTGGGCCCTATAGGACACCTAGCACACAAAGCCACGCTATCAACTGAGGGAAGCAGCCAAAATGCGGAGACAAAAAAACAGGTCACAAAGGAAAGAAATGGAGGAAAGCAAATGACTGGATATAGAGTTCAAAACCACGGTTATAAGGTTACTCAAGAATCTTCTAGAAACCGCCGATAAATTTAGTGAGACCCTCGAGGATATGAAAAAGGACCAACTAGAAATTAAGCGTACACTGCCTGAAATAAAGAATAATATACATAGATCCAATAGCAGCCTAGAGGATCGCAAGAATCAAGTGAATGATTTGAAATACAAAAAAGCAAAAACCACCCAACTGGAAAAGCAAAAAGAAGAAATAATCCAAAAATATGAAGACAGTGTAAAGAGCCTCTGGGACAACTTCAAGCGAACCAACATCCGAATTATGGGGGTGCCAGAAGAAGAGAGAGAGCAAGATATTGAAAACCTATTTGAAGAAATAATGACAGAAAACTTCCCCCACCTGGTGAAAGAAATACAAGCCCAGGAAGCGCAGAGAACCCCAAACAAAAGGAATCCAAAGAGGACCACACCAAGACACATCAGAATTAAAATGCCAAGAGCAAAAGACAAAGAATATTGTAGGTAACTTCCTTGTAGGTAACTGTTTTTCTCTTGCTGCTTTTAAAAGAAAAAGAGTTAGTTACCTACAAGGGAGCACCCATACCACTGTCAGCTGATTTCTCAACAGAAACTATGGAGGCCAAACAGGAGTGGCAAAAAATATTCAAAGTGATGAATAGCAAGAACCTACAACCAAGATTACTCTACCCAGCAAAGCTTACTTTCAGAATTGAAGGTGAGATAAAAAGCTTCACAGATAAGAAAAATCTAAAGGAGTTCATCACCTCCAAACCAGTATTATATGAAATGCTGAAAGGTATTCTTTAAGAAGAGGAAGAAGAAAAAGGTAAAGATAAAAATTATGAACAAATACATATCTATCAACAAGTGAATCTAAAAATCAAGTGAAAAACCTGATGAACAGAATAATCTGGTGAATATAATAGAATCGGGGGCATAGAAAGGGAGTGGACTGACATTCCTTGCGGGGGGGAAGGGGTTTTGGGGGTGTGGGAAGAGACTGGACAAAAATCATACACCTATGGATGAGGACAGTGGAGGGGGGGTAAGGGTATGGGGTGGAGTGGGAACCGGGTGGAGGGGAGCTATGGGGGGAAAAAAGAGGAACAACTATAATGATCTGAACAATAAAGATTTAAAAAAAAAAAAACCCTAGGGACTGTACCAAAAAATAAAAAAATCCTACTAAAATTAATAAGTGAATTTAGCAAAGTCACAGGACACATGCTCAATATAAAATAGACAACTGTATTCTATAGAATAGCATAAAAAAAACTGAAAGTCAAAGTTAAAAATATTTATAATGATATTAAAAAACATAAAATACTTAGGAATAAATCTAATGAAAAAATGTGCAGGATCTCCAGTAGAAACTGATGAGAAAAAAATTTTAAATATCTAAATAAATGGAGAGATGTACCACATTTATAGACTGAAGAGCTTAATCTTGTCAAGTCTCCCCAAGTGAATCAAATAGATATATCATTAAAAATCTTAGCTCGCCTTTTTGGGAGCTGAAAAACTGATCCTAAAATGTATATGGAAATGCAAAATAGAAAAGCCAAAACAATTATGAAAAAAAAAAAAGCAAAGTTAGATGTTTCACTACCTTATGTCAAGATTTACTATAAAACTGTAGAAATCAGTGTGATATTGTTGCAAGAATAGACAATGAAACAGAATAGAGTCCAGAAGTAGAGCCACTCACATACAGTCAACTGACTTCTGATTAAGGTACCAAGGCAAATCAATGGATAAATCAAAGTAATTTTCAATGAATTGTAATGGAATAACTGGATGGATATGTGAAAAAAATAACCTATTCCTATCCCACACCAGATACAAAAATTAATTTGAAATAAACTATCTAAACATAAAAGCAAAAACTAAAGCTACTGGGAAAACAAAATGCAGAGTATCTTAGTGACTTTGGGGTAAAGATTTCTCAGACAAAACACCAGCGCTAATCCTGGAAGAAAAAAATCTGGTAAGTTAGATTTCATCAAAACAAAAAGTCATGTTCATCAAAGGCCACCATTAAAGAATACAAACTGAATACAGAGAGAATGCCATGTCTGTCAGACAGAGGCAGAGACTGGAGTGATGCTGCCACAAGCCATGGATGGCCAGCAATCACCAGAGGCTAAAAGCATGGAGCAGCTTCTCCCTCAGAGTCCCCACCAAGGAACCAACCCTACTAAATGACACTCTGAGGTCAGACTTCTGGCCTTCAAAACTGTGAGAATAAATTTCTGGGGTTTTTTGATTGTTGTTTTTTTAAAAAAGAATACAAACTGTAAGAGATGCAAAAAAAGATGCAGTGCAACCAGCTGGGAGACAGCTCCAGGAGTCCATTTGAGAGATGATGGTAAGCTAGAATAGGTCACATCAATGAAGGTGGAAAAAAGCTGATGGATTCAAGACCTGTACTAGAATAAATGGTGGTTTGAATTTGGTGGGTAACACAGAAAAGGGAAAAATCACCTTCAAGAAAATAAGAGATGATTGGAACACACATAATCCCACAACCATTTACACACACCATCATATTGTGTAAGAAGAACAGCAGCAGAGATTGCATCTATTGCATACTTACCATTTCAGGCATGAGCTAAAACGTTAGGGGCAATTCTTTCCTTCCAATCGCAAGACAACCCAATGAGGTAGCTACTTTACTATCCAATTTTACAGATGGGGTATTTGCAACCCAGATATTATATTGGATATTTTACACACTTGTAACCAGAGCAAAAAGTTAGCTTCTTAGGCTCTGGCCGAGTGGCTCAGTTAGTTGGAACATTGTCCCGTACACCAAAAGGTTGTGGGTTCTATTTCCGGTCAGGCACATACCTAGGTCCAGAGTTCAATCCCTGGTCGGGGGATGTGCAGGAGGCTACCAATCAATGTTTGTCTGTTTCTCTCTAAGAATTAATAAAAACACATCCTCAGGGAGGTTCTAAACAACAACAACAAAAAAGTCAGCTTCTTAATACAAAGGCATATTTTCTATGTTGTACATACTATTCCTTTCTTTTCTTTGAACATTCAGATAATTCCATTTTTCATTTATAAAAATGCAGCAATGATCAATTTCATTTAGTGCTTGTCTTAAATCATTGTCTTAGGATAGAGGCTCAATCAGTTCAAAGGTAAAATCACCTTTTTGTCAGATTACAATGTACTAGAGCAGAAAACTATTTTTGCAAACCAAATCATTCTCTGGATAGGTTTAGATAGTCATACCCTTTTTTTTTTTTTTAGTGTATTTTTTAATTGATTTCAGACAGGAAGGGAGAGGGGGAAAGGGATAGAAACATCAATGATGAGAATCACTGATCAGCTGCCTCCTGCACACCCTGCACTAGGGATCAAGCCCGCAACCCAGGCATGTGCCCTGACCGGGAATCAGACTATGATCTCCTGGTTCATGGGTTGACATTCAACCGCTGAGCCATGCCTGCCAGGCTAGATAGCCATACATTTAAAATAATGGTACTATAATAAAATATTTAAGAAGGTATTCCATATCACCTTGCCTCACCCCCAAATCACTCCAGTGGAGACTACTTCCCAGGCAGCGAAGCACTTCAAGTAAACTTTCAGGTTTACCATGGTAAAAAGATGGGCCTTTCTTCTATTATAAACACCCCAAAACAATGAGAAAAAAAAGGTAAGCCATAGTCAAGGAGAAATATTCACAACAGAAGTATCTGATCCAGGGATTGTATCATAAATATGTAAGGAAAATTTAGCGCGGCCGGCGTGGCTCAGTGGTTGAGTGTTGGCCTATGAACCAAGAGATCACAGTTCGATTTCCAATCAGGGCACATGCCGGGGTTTCAGGCTCCATCTCCACTGTGGGACATGCAGGAGGCAGCCTATCACTGATTCTCTCTCATCATTGATGTTTCTATTTCTTTCTCCCTCTCCCTTCCTCTCTGAAATCAATAAAAATAAGAAAAAGAAAAAACAATATATAAGTAAAGCTTATAATTTTACATTTTTAAAGCAACCAAAAGAAATTATCTGAATGGCTAATAAACATGAAAAGCTTTTCAACATCACTAATTAAGTAAAGGCAAATTAAAACACCAGACAATCCAAATGTCCATGAGATGAATGGATAAACAAAATGTGGCATATACATAGAATGGAATAATATAATTCAGTCTTAAAAAGGAAGTTCTGATATATATTACAACATAGATAAACCTTGAAGACATTATGTAAGTGAAATAAGCCAGACACAAAAGGACAAATTTAGTATGATTCCACTTATATGAGGTTCCTAGAGTAGTCAAACTCAGAGAGACAGAAAATATAATGGTGGCTGCCAGGGGCTGGGGGAGCAGGGCATGGGGAGTTATTATTTAATGAGGACAGCGTTTCAGTTGGTGATAATGAAAAAGTTCTGAAGATGGATGGTGATGATGGTTGCACAATGTGAATATTCTCAATGCCCTGAACTGTAACAGTTAAATATGGTTAAAATGGTAAATTCTATGTTTACAATAAAAAAATCAAATCAGAAAAAACATACACCATAAGATACCATTTTATTGCCACTACAATGACTTAAAATAAAAAGAACTGGCTCGCCTAACCGGTTTGGCTCAGTGGATAGAGCATCAGCCTGTGGACTGAAAGGTTCGATTCCAGTCAAAGGCATGTACCTTGGCTGTGGGCACATCTCCAGTAGGAGGTGTACAGGAGGCAGCTGATCGATGTTTCTAACTCTCTCTCCCTCTCCCTTCTTCTCTGTAAAAAAATCAATAAAATATACATAAAAAAATAACTGGCTGGTAATACCAAAAGTATGTGACAATGTGGAGCAACTGGGACTCTCTTACAATGCTGATAACGTAAAATGATACAACCAATTTGGAAAACAGTTTGGCAGTTTCTTGTAATATGAAACACACTCCCATGACCCAAAATTTCATTCCTTGGATCTATCCAAGAGAAATGAAAACAAATTCACAAAGACTTGTACATGAATGTACATAAAAGGGTAGGCAAAAGTAGGTTTATAGTTGTGACTATGCGCAGAGTTTAATCTTGTATTATTTATTTGTATAACAACTATAAACCTAGTTGCAAACCACCACCATCTCATATTTGTATAAATCCCATAACTGGTCTCTCTACCACACTCCTGCCCCTCCTTCTATTCTTTCTCTGCACAGCTACCAGAGCAAATTTTCAAATGTAAATCAGTTGTCATGATCCTGATTAACAACTGTACTAGTAATCAAGACAACCTTCCTTTCCATAACACTATCGTCCCTACATGATCGGATTTCTGCTGACCTCAAACAGCTTCATCTCTCACCAGTCCCTTTCCACTGTCCTGCAGACACACTGGTCTTCCTACTGTTCCTCAAACATGTTAAGCTTGTTCCTTCCCTCCAGAACTTTGCACCAGGTAGTCTCAGAACACATTCTCCCCAACTCTGTGAATGGCTAGTTCTATCTTGTCTTTTGGGTATCTGCTAAAATGTCACCATCCCAAAGAGGCTTTCCCTGGATACCCAATCTATTCCCCAACACTCTCAAACATCTTACCTTCTGTATGAGCTCAGAATAAATCACCCATATGAATTATCTTGTTTATGTTGTGAGTCACCCCACTAGACTGTAAGTTCCATGAAGGCAAGGAACCTTGACTGTCTTGTTCAGTCAATAAGAATGCCTAGAATAAAAGAGGAACTCCATAAATATTCAATGAATGAATTAGACATAATAAATCTGACAGAAATTAATCACTCAAAGTCTAGAGTACCTAAATATTTGTATCTAAATGCCTGGCTGGCCCTAGCCCGTTTGGCTCAGTGGCTAGAGTGTTGGCCTACAGACTGAAGGGTCCCGGATTCGATTCCGGCCAAGAGCATATGCCTGGGTTGTGGGCTCAATCCCCAGTGCAGGAGGCAGCTGATCAGGGATTCCCTCTCATCATTGATGTTTCTATCACTCTCTCCCTCTCCCTTTCCTCTATGAAATAAATAAAAATATATTTTTTAAATGCCTCACTGTTTTTGGAAATGGTTCTAAAAATACAATATCCTTTAAGCATACTCTACGCATAATCCTATATAAGATACGACATCTAACACTGTCCTAGACACAGAAGGAAGTCAGGAAATAGGAGATGAGTATATGAGTACATATGTAACTTACTGTTATAATAATGTTATGGTCATAAAGAAACCCCTCTAATGTATGAAATAATTATTGTGTGAAATGTTTGCTGACCCCAATACTCTGTAACTTCCAAATTGGTGAACACCCCACTATCTTGATGTGAAAGCCCTGAGCCCCTAAAGTGTAAATCCCTGCTCCTAGCATAAGGTGCACCATCTGGCCCACAGTGATAAGGACACAAGTTGTTTACTACTGGCTATATAAGCATCAGACATTTCTTCAGTTGACGTCTCCTGCCTGACGAGGAGGACTCCATGTCGCTCCGTGAGAGGAGCCCCTGACTGACTGCTCTGCTGTGCGAGCCTGAACCAACTGCGGCCGCCTGTCTGTCTCCTGTCTGTCTCCATCTTCGTCGTCCGTCTTTCGGTGTGCATCGCCGGGTGGCCTTTGCTGGAGCCTAGGACCCACTAGGAATATGTAAATAACCTTGTGTGATTGCATACTGATTCTGTCTTGTGTGTTCATTTGTTCCAGTTCGGCTCAGCTGTCTAGACATTGAAGCACCAGGGAATAGGCCGTTATTGCTGACTCCTGGTCACCTGTGTTTGTCCCACTACGTTCAGACAGATAGTTAATTGGGGCGTAATTGGGACACTTACAATATTAAGTACAAAATGAAACACTGGCTTAGTGTTTTCCATGAAAGATAAAAAATAAATAGAATAGCATTTCAAGCTGTTTCAAATATTAATTTCAGAAATATATCTACATAAAATATAAAGTATAAAAAAGGAAAAATAACAAAAATTATACAAAGGAGCAAAAAAGCACTTCTGTGGTAATCAAAAACATAAAAACCTAAAGTCAAACTCAGGTAGTTCTCTAGTGATCTAACTGAGCAAGTATCACAGAACAAAAATAAAAGAAATGAGCATTAAAAAATAAAAGATGAGCATTAGCAGGCTCATCCATAAGACTTTTTTTTTTTTTACATTTTAGTATAGAAAATTTCAAACTAGAAAAATGTAGGTAGAATAGCATAATAAACCCTCACATATCCATCACTGAGTTGCAACAATTATCAATATATCTATAAAAATTTAATAAATCAGGTAAATTTCCCATACAACACAATTTCCACAACACTGATGACAGTAAACGGAACAAAATACACATATGTACTTCAGGCTTATTTTCCCCATCCTAATCAGCCTTTATCTATATAATGTCACAAAAGTATGAATTTCTTTTCCGATCATTTATGCCCATCATGATTCTATTCTGATGCTTATTTTAGATAGATGCAGAATGAAAAGCTACAGTAAGAATTTTTAAAATACCAGAAATTAATCAAATGTGAAAAGACTTTTACTTCTTTTTGTTGTTGTTAATCCTCACCTGAGGATATCTCTTTCCATTAATTTTTAGAGAGGGAGGAAGGGAGAAAGAAACATCAATGTGAGACAGACACATGGATTGGTTGCCTCCCCCATATGTCCTGACCCAGACTGGAAATTTAACCTGCAACCCAGGGACTTGCCCCTGACTTGGAATCGAACCTGAAACCCTTCCTCAGTGCATAGGCTGACACTAACCACTGAGCATATGCGAGCAAGAGAATTTCCACACTACTTTTCATAAACTTGATCTGCCTAGATAATTGGATTATCAATAAAAGATTTTTAACTATAACATTTATTACTTCAGGACAGGGATCAGAAAAGTACAGTGCATGGGCCAAATCTTGCCCACTACCAATAAAGTTCTATGGGAACACAACCATGCTCAGGTGTTTGCTTGTTGTCTATGGTTGTTTTTTGCACTACAATGAAAAAGTTGAACAGTTATGACAAAAACTACATGGCTCACAAAACCTACCATCTGGACCTTTATAGAAGTTTGCTGACTTACGCTTTAGGATAAAATTTTGTTAAAATGGATGGATACAAGTTCAAAAAGAAAAAAATATGAAATGGACCAATTCCCAGAATGATACAAATTACCAAAAGTGACTCAAGAAATAAAAGAAAATGTGGATAGACCTATACTATATCAAGTAAAGAAATTGAATAAGTAATTAAAAATTTACCCATAAAGAAAACTCCAGGCCCAGGGACTTCATTGGTAAATACTATCAGACATATAGAAAGAAATAATTGACAAACTCTTTCAGAGAATATAAAAGGAAGGAACATTTCCCAACTAATTTACCATGGTAATACAGTTGATCCTGAACAATGAGGGAGTTAGGGGCAGTCTAAAATCTCTGAACGTTTGATTCCCAAAAAACTTAACACTGTCCCTTGGTAGCCACAGGGGATTGGTTCTAGAACACTCCCACACCCACGAGGATACCAAAATCCACTGATGCTCAGGTCCCTTACATAAAATAGCATAAACAATGCATGCAGTTGACCATTATCGGTCGATTCCCAACTGAGAATTGAAAATACTATTTTCAATCCACACTTGATTGAATCTATGGAAACAGAAACCCAGGGATATGGAGGCCAATTTATAGAAAAAAAAACACGTGGCTCAGTGGTTGAGTGTTGACCTATGAACCAGGTGGTCACGGTTCAATTCCCAGTCAGGGAACATGCATAGGTTGTGAGCTAGATCCCCAGTAGAGGGGTGTGCAAGAGGCAGCCAGATGTTTCTATCTCTCTCTTCCCTCCCTTTCTCTCTGAAATCAATAAAAATATATTTTAAAAAGAGAAAAGAAAAAAATACGGGTACAAGTGGATCCACGCAGTTCAAACCTATACTGTTCAAGAGTCAACTGTATCACTCTAATAACTGAGGCCAAACAAAGATATCAAAAGAAAAAAACAAACAAACAAACAAAAAACCTCAGATCAATACCCCTCATGAACACACACAAAAATTCTTAGCAAAATATTAGCAAATTGAATTCAGCAACATATAAAAAGTATTATATACCATGATTAAGTGGGGTTCGTTACAGGAACACAAGACTGGCTTAACATCTGAAAATCAAGCACAGTAATATAATATACCATTTATATATCGTAGAGGGTTTTAAAAATACGTTTTTATTGATTTCAGATAAGAAGGGAGAGGGAGAGAGATAGAAACATCAATGATGAGAGAGAATCATGATTGGCTGCCTCTTGCATGTCCCCTACTGGGATCAAGACTGCAACCCAGGCATGTGCCCTGAGAATTGAACTGTGATCTCCTGGTTCATGGATGGATCTATGCTCAATGACTGAGCTATACCAGCTGGGCTCTTAGAGGGTTTTTAATGTAATAAAGTTTATTTGTATATTTTAAAAACATCCAGTTGTTATTTAGCCTTGCATTATTTTTACAAAGTCAAAATTTACAATGTAAGAAATTTGTGTTGTTGTTAATCCTAACCTGAGGATATTTTTCTCATTGATTTTTAGAGAGAGTGGAAAGAGGGAGGGAGGAGGAGAGGAAGAGGGAGAGAGAAACATTGCAAGTGCCCAGATGGGGACTGGGGATTAAACCTGCAACTCAAGGACCTGCCCTTGACCAGGAATTGAATCAGCAGCCCTTCGTGCATGGGCTAACACTCCAACCCAGAGCATATCCTTAACTTTGTTTAGCCCTAGCTGGTCTGGCGCAGTGGATAGAGTCTCGGCCTGAGGACTGAAGGGTCCCAGGTTCGATTCCAGTCAAGGGCACAAGCTCAGGATGCAGGCTCAATCCCCAGTAGGAGGCATGCAGGAGGCAGCCCATCAATGATTCTCTCATCCTTGATGTTTCTATCTCTCTCTCCCTCTCCCTTCCTCTCTGAAATCAATAAAAATATATTTTTTAAAAATTAAAGGTTTAAACTACTTAAGTTTATGATGAAAAATTTCAGATGCCAACTTAAAAATCAGAGATTTCCCAACGTTTTAGACACTTTCAAGCAAAATATTTTAATACCACACTGACCTTGAATATGTATGAAATGACGATGGGAAAAAGAATCACTCATGCCAAAGCAACTTCACCGTATCTCAGACAGCCAATAAAAAAAGACTTTTTATAATTTGACAAATTCCAACTCCTTTTAATGTCTAACCTCACAATTAATCTATTCTTGTAGAGTACTAAGACCTAAACCTAAAATCCCTGGTATGAGCCAACCAGTGCTGTGGTCAAGTAATGCAACAACCTTCCTTGATCTTACATTTTCCTAATGCAATCTAATACTTCAGGTCACACCAGTTCTTCTCACAGGCTAACCATACCACCGACTTAGATTCCACATCTTTTTATACATGAGCCCCTCCTAGGACACATCTCTACCGTCATTAACTGTTATAACTGAATTTTTTGGACTCAAGTGAAATTCCTCACATTTATAAGATCCTTCCATTCCATTAAGTTGCACTGGGCAAATCTTGAGATTAGCCAGATGATGCTTCATCAAGGTCACATATTTGCTAAGCATACCTTCCAGATAAGGCTTCAAAGACATTCTGTGTATAAAGAAAGTGACAGAGCCTCAACTCAGATCACCAGATCCCAGCGGTCTTATATCCATAAATCAAACCTTCAAAACACAGATTCGCAAAGTCATGACTCCATCTACTTTTACCACAATTTGGCAAATTCCCCCATCTCATCCACCATGCCATCATAAAAGACTTAAATGCCTTGCTAAAATTGACACTATCACTATGGATATTATATCCACTTTGAGCTACCAATTTGGATGTCCTCTCCTGTTGATCTGAATTTATAAGAATTCTAATAACCGGCTACTCTGGCTGAGAATAACAGAAAAATTACACGTTTTCCACTCTGCATTAACACCAGAATCTCAGGAATCACGAGGAACTTGAACATTTTCTAGTCCAATGTTTTTCAGACTATAGGTTTTAGCAATCAGTCAATTTAGTGAGTTGCAATCAACTATTTTTTCTCTCAATGAAATGTCAGAGTGCATCATATGTAGAAAGGGGAAATTTTTATGTTGTGTGTGTGTGTGCACACACTTTATGCATGCAGGGGGCACACTGAGTCATGATGTAATATGCATCTAGCTGTGGTCACAGTCAAAGGAGTTTGAAAGACACTGCTAGTCCCAAAGCCCTACCCTCACAAGGAAGCTCCAACAAAATATTCTTGGTAATCAAAAGTTGTTGTTTGTAACCATCTTCACAGAAAAACCAACAAATAGGAATTTTGTGCTCAGTACACCTAATCTGCTATTCGTTAAAAAAAAAAAAGACTAGAAACATTCGGGGGTTTCAGTTGAAATAGGGACCTGCTCAAAAGACTGTCATTTATGCTTTGATGAGATTAAGACCACTATAGACAGACGGCAGGATGAAATCACTTTAGCCTGTGGCTATGGAAGAGAACAAAACCATTCTGGGTCTTCAGTTCCTCTTCTGTTACCAGGGGAGAGGATTTTAGGATTCCAGCTCGCTCTGGAATTGGGAGATTTATTGAAAACCAACTGGCCAAGCAGGCGAGGACTATGCCCCCCACGCAGCAAAATACCTTAACCACTTATAAGCCAATTATTGTTAAATTCAATCAATATCACACAAAGAGCACCGATAATAAGAAGTTCAGCCTTACTCCAATAGCAGGAAAGAATCATGGGGAAGTTCCCAGGATTCAGCAGAAGCTGGGCCTGGCAGACCCTAGTTCATCTCGGTCCTCAAGCCATCAGCCATGGATGTGGCACTCGCGCTCTTCCCTGCCACCCTACTCTGCTGTGCAAAAGGAAACTGAGGCAAAAGCAATGAGTGGGCGAGCTGCAGCAGCAATCAACAAGGCTAAAGCAAGCGCCCAGGCCGCTTAAAGCTGCACACCCACTCCATTCCCAAATTGCTTAGAATCCCGCGGTCCTTGGCCTCCACCTCAAACCACGCCCCCAAGGCAACCCCTACTACTTGGCCCTCGGCGCGCCAGACGCGGCCTCGAGCATGTGCCCGCCTCTATGAAAGTCTACGAGGCCTGGAATCTCCAAGCCTTAAAGCAAACCCGCCTGGCAACCCCGGAAGCCCTCTCCCACGAGCGCCCACAAACCAGTCGCAGCCCCTTGCTCCCACCTCCAAGCCGTCGGGCCCGCGCCTCCTCGGCACACCACGCCAATCAGCCCAAACTCAGGGGGAGGGAACCAAGAGACCAAGGGGCTACTCCAACCCACCCCTACCGGCGCGGTCGCCGGAAGTGCTCCGCGTATCCACGCCACCGTCGTGAGGTCACTTCCTGTGGGACGCCTTGGAAACTGGAGGGCGGCCGTTGGGGGCGGGGCGCCGGGAAATTGAAGAGCTTGGGAGCCCGCGGGAGGGTCGGTGTTACTTGCCCGCCTATTTATGTGGCTGGAGACCTGCTTGGCTGGGGCCCTACCCCCATCCCGGCCCGGATGTCTGGGGGACTACGCTCTTTCTGGAAGACTTGGTGATAAGCTCCGACTTTCCCTGTAGCCCCCCCCCTTGCACTAATCTCCGAGCAAGAGCAGAGAATTTTGGGAACGAAGAGTTGTGACCATCTTTGGTCAGTTGCAGTCGTGGGACGCAATAAGTAGGCTCCGAGGTGGATTAAAGGAAACTAGAAATCCCTTTGTGGTTGATCAGAATTTATCACCTTTGGCCCATTTGGGGATTCGTGTCAGCCAATCTATGCGTGATTGTCCCCCCTCCCCCCGCATCCGCCCCCAGTACTAGTTACACGAGAAAATGCCTCTCCTCACCACCACCCCGCCTCCCCGGTGGCATTTTATTTTGGTAGTCTTGATTTTTATGAAACGCAGGTGTTTAGGGCCAACACTAAATATAATGAAGAATTTTAGAACTTAAAATTTACAAGGTCATCTTAAAACCTGACACCTGGTTTGAAAACCACTGCTTGAACAGCACTGAGTAGGATAGTGTTTCCAAAACTGGCTCTTCCAAATCAATTGAGGAACTCTATAAAATGTTCACTTTCCAAGGACTCTCCCCTCCCCTCCCTCATCACCAAGAGATTCAGTTTTAGTAGGACTGGAGAGGCCTTGGCATCTATTATGTTAAAGGTTCCTTCTAGTTTGGGATCCACTGGTGTATCAGCCGTAGGGCTGAATACTGAGTTGAATTTATTTATTACAAACAAGCTATGCAATTCGAGACAAACTTAAGATAATAGCTATCAAAGTTGCTGTGAAGTTAAGTGAGATATTGTGTACCTGAACATGGTTGATATTCCCAAGTGATTGGTCATGGGTTGATGGTTCTTGGGGCTGGGTTATAGTATATAGGGCTTTATTATACTACTAGAGGCCCAATGCATGAAATTAGTGCTAGAGTTGCTGGCACCAGCTTCCCTCTGGCGGACGGGGCTTACCTCGCAGCCCTGGCTTCCTCGGGAAGGTCGTCCAATTCCGTCCTGCCTAATTAGCATATTATGCTTTTATTATAGATAACACTGTCCACTTTTGTGTATGTTCAAAAGCCACCATGATAAAGTTTTAAAATTACATATTTAAACACACTGGCCACTGTTCAGCTTTACCAGGGCCAATGCACCCTCATTTGATATGTTAATGTAGCTCAAATAATATTAGCTATAAAATGGTTAAAATAGGAACACCTTGAGCTATTTAGCAGCCAGGGATAAGTTTAACATTACACTGAAAGTGTAGTAGTGTTTGTTTATGGCACATGTGTGAGGCATTCTGGAATAAAATTTAACAATGGTTATTATAGTAAAATGTGACAGCAAATAATAACTGCAAATAAGCATAATTAGTAAGGAAAGTAAAAAAAAAAAGATTCATAGATTTCAAAGAGGGCTTGTGGGGAAAAACAAAACAGCTAATTGGCTAACATCTAATATCAACAAAACCAAAAGTAGCCTTCCTGTTTTGATAAAATTAGCTCACTTTGCCGAAACCGGTTTGGCTCAGTGGATAGAGCGATGTCGGCCTGCGGACTGAAGGGTCCTGGGTTCGATTCCGGTCAAGGGCACGTACCTTGGTTGTGGGCACATCCCCAGTAGGGGGTGTGCAGGAGGCAGCTGATCGATGTTTCTCTCTCATCGATGTTTCTAGCTCTCTATCCCTCTTCCTTCCTCCCTGTAAAAAATCAACAAAATATATTTTTTTAAAAAAATTAGCTCACTTTGGGAGCTTTGAGCAATTAATCAACAATAGAATAGTAGGCAGCTGCTAAAAGTTAATGAATAGCTACTGACCTGGAAAGAAGAATTTTAAAAAAGGTCACAGAACAATATGTACATTACAATCTCATTTTTGTGAAAACAAGCTACATATGTGATGTTCCCCAAACAAAAAATATACATGTGTAAATGCATGGAGAAAAGTCTGAAAGGATAGATACCCTCTAAACTGTACTGTAGCTACCTGGGTGAGAGGTATGGCATGGGAGTATGGGAGTAGGTGAAGAAGATTTTCACTTTTTACTATGTCATGAGCCACATAACATTTCAGTCAACGACCACATAAACAATAGTGGTATACCATATAACCTAGGTGCGCAGTAGGTTTGTGGAAGTGCATTCTATGATGTTCACACAATAACGAAATAGTCTAACAACGCTTTTGCTCAGAGCATTTCCTCTTGTTAAGCAGCACATGACTGCATATACTTCTGAATTGTTACAAAGATTATATATAATTTTAAAAATGTATAAACACTTTTTACAATTGTTTAAAAGAGTTCTGAAATGGAGCTTCTTAAGAGCATTCCATCCACCCACTACCCTAGGAAAAGTTAGCTCCCACTTCACCAAAAACAGATCTGGCCATTCAGAATGGGGCATTGGTTACTTATGCAGAAAAGTGTGTTAAAGCTATTAAAAATTATAATTTCATGTGCACTGTCAATCAGTGGGGAAATCCATTTTAACAACTTGGATCCAAATCAGAGTTACTTCCTGCTTACACCCACAAAAAGGGGAGTTTGCAGCAATCCTTCCTGTACCTCATATTCTGTGCTGGGTACTAGGACAGGAATAAAGACAAGAGTTTCTGCCTTCAAGGTGCTCATATTCCAGAGGGAAAAACAGAATTACAACTAGCATGATGCAAAAGCACTAAGTACTATAACAGCATATAAGAGAGGTCCCTAACAAGGAAGTGGGGGAAGGAGACACTAACGGGGGAGCACAGAGTTTTTTGGATGTGACATTTTGCTGAGGTTCAAAGGATAAAAATGGATTAGTTAGGTTAAATTAATTAGGTGAAAAAGATTATTCCAGTAAAGGGAGAAGTGCATAGATAGCCAAGGAAATGTGGGTAAGTGTGGCCCATCCAGGGAAATACAAGTAATTCAACTGGATAACGTATATATGTGAAATGAGGAAGTGATCATAGATTGATCTAGAATGATAAGCAGGAATCAAATCCCAACGGGCTCTCTGATTCCTAAGGAGCTTAAATTTATCCTAAAGGCAATGGGAAACAAATGAAAACTTTTAAGCAAGAAACTGCTTATGGTGAGAGTGAGACCAGATGACAAATAATGACAATCCAAACTAAGGCAGACAGGTGAGGTTATGAAGTGAAGATAGACATTATAAAGATGTTTATTTTTAAATATTTTTATTGATTTCAGAGAGGAAGAGAGAGGGAGAAAAAGATAGAAACATCAATAAGAGAGAATCATTGATCGGCTGCCTCCTACATGCCTCCTATTGAGGATCGAGCTCACAACCCCGGGCATATGCCCTTGACAGGAATCGAACCTGGGACCCTTCAATCCGAAGGCGTCAACGCTTTATCCACTAAGCAAACTGGCGAGGGCTATAAAGATGTTTAGGAGACAGGATCAACTCCCCGATTTACAGCTAAGGCAAAATATTGTTTGGTGGTGCTATTTCCTCAGCTATGGAACAAAGATAATAAAGAAGTTGTGAGTAGGCAGTAATAGAGGAGGAAAAGGAGGTAGATGATAAATTCAGGTTTGCATATGTGAGTTTAAGGTACCTGCAGGAGTAGTTAAAATAATTAGATGTGGAAAACTGGGGACATTGCCCTTGACCCCACGCTTTAGATGGTCTCCATTCTGGTTCTCCTCAAGCCAAGCCTTCCTCTGTAGTGCTAGGGGGACATGACTTCCCAGAGCTCACACATCCACTTTCAGACCTGCTCCATTTCTCTTTTGTTGGAGGGGGGGGGGGGGTTCTGGTTACCTCACAATTTCTTTTCTATTATTTTTATTATTATTTTTTTACATATGTGTCCTTATTCCCCCATAACCCCCCACCCCCACTCATGCCCCAACCCCCTGTTGTCTGCGTCCATTGATTAGGCTCATATGCATGCACACAAGTCCCTTGGTTGATCTCTCCCCCTTAATTCCACCGACTCCCTCCTTCCCTGAGGTTTGAGGTTCTGATCGGTTCTCAGTCTCTGGATCTGTTCTTGTTCATCACTCTATGCCATTCATTATATTCCACAAATGAGTGAGATTATGTGATATTTATCTTTCTCTGTCTGGCTTATTTCACTTAGCATAATGCTCTCCATCTCCATCCATGTTGTTGCAAATGGTAGGAACTCCTTCCTTTTTACCACAGCGTAGTATTCCATGTGTAGATGTACCACAGTTTTTCAATCCACTCATTTGCTGATGGGCATTTAGGCTGTTTCCAAGTCTTAGCTGTGGTGAATTGTGCTGCTATGAACATAGGGTTGCATATATCCTTTCTGATTCATGTTTCTAGTTTCTTGGGATATATTCCTAGAAGTGGGATCCCTGGGTCAAATGGGAGTTCCATTTTTTGAGGAAACGCCATACTGTTCTCCACAGTGGCTGCACCAGTCTGCATTCCCACCAGCAGTGCACGAGGGTTCCTTTTTCTCCGCATCCTCGCCAACACTTGTCATTTGTTGATTTGTTGATGATAGCCATTCTGACAGGTGTGAGATGGTACTGCATTGTTGTTTTGATTTGCATCTCTCTGATGATTAGGGACTTTGAGCAGGTTTTCCTCTGTCTCTTGGCCTTCCTTCTGTCTTCTTTTGAAAAGTGTCTATTTAGATCAGTTGCCCATTTTTTTTATTGGGTTGTTTATCTTCATTTTGTTAAGTTGTATGAGTTCTCTGTAAATGTTGGAGATTAAACCCTGATCGTTGATATCATTGGCAAATATGTTCTCCCATGCAGTGAGCTTTCTTGTTGTTTTATTGATGGTTTCCTTTGCTGTGCAAAAGCTTTTTATTTTGATGTAGTCCCATTTGTTTATTTTCTCTTTAGTTTCCATTGCCCTAGGAGCAGTATCAGTGAAGAACTTCCTTCGGCATATGTCTGAGATTTTTCTGCCTGTGGATTCCTCTAGTATTTTTATGGTTTCCCATCTTATGTTTAAGTCCTTTATCCATTGTGAGTTTATTTTTGTGTATGGTGAAAGTTGGTGGTCTAGTTTCATTTTTTTGCATGTATCTGTCCAATTTTCCCAACACCATTTGTTGAAGAGACTGTCTTGACTTCCATTGTACATTTATGCCTCCTTTGTCAAATATTAATTGGGCATAGTGGTTTGTGTCGATTTCTGGGTTCTCTATTCTATTCCATTGGTCTATATGTCTGTTCTTGTGCCAGTACCAGGCTGTTTTGAGAACAGTGGCTTGGTAATACAGCTTGATATCTGGTACTGAGATCCCCCCTACTTTGTTCTTCTTTCTCAGGATTGCTGTACCTATTCGGGGTCTTTTTTTATTCCAGATGAATTTTTGAGGAGTTCTTTCTAGGTCTGTGAAATATACCGTTGGTATTTTAACAGGGAGTGCATTGGATTCAATGCAAATCTATAGATTGCTTTGGGTAGTATGGACATTTTAATGATGTTGATTCTACCTATCCATGAACATGGCATGTTCTTCCATCTGTTTACGTCTTCCTCTATCTCTTTTTTCAGTGTCGTGTAGTTTTCCATGTATAAGTCTTTTACCTCCTTAGTTAAGTTTATTCCTAGGCATATTAATTTTTTTGTGCAATGGTAAATGGGATTGTTTTTTTAGTCTCTCTTTCTGTAAGTTCATTATTGGTGTATAGAAATGCCATAGATTTCTTGGTGTTAATTTTGTATCTTGCTACATTGCCAAATTCATTTATTAAGTCTAATAATTTTTTGATGGAGTCTTTAGGGTTTTCTATGTACAGTATCATGTCATCTGTGAATAAGGACAGTTTTACTTCTTCTTTTCCAATTTGTATGCCTTTTATTTCTTCTTCTTGTCTGATCGCAATGGCTAGTACTTCCAGCACTATGTCGAACAGGAGTGGTGAGAGTGGGCATCCCTGTCTTGTTCCTGTTCTTAGGGGAAATGGTTTTAGTTTTTGCCCATTGAGGATGATGTTGGCTGTAGGTTTGTCATATATGGCTTTTATTATGTTGAGGTATGATCCTTGTATTCCCACCTTGCTGAGAGTTTTTATCAAGAAAGGGTGTTGGATTTTGTCACATGCTTTTTCTGCATCAATTGATAGGACTACATGATTTTTATCTCTCAATTTGTTTATGTGATGTATCACGTTTATTGATTTGCGAATATTGTACCATCCTTGCATTCCTGAGATAAATCCTACTTGGTCATGGTGTATGATCTTTCTGATGTACTGCTGGATCCGATTTGCTAGAATTTTGTTGAGGATTTTAGCATCTATGTTCATGGGGGATATTGGCCTATAATTCTCTTTAATTTTGTTATCTTTATCTGGTTTTGGTATTAGGGTGATGCTGGCTTCATAGAAGGAGCTTGGAAGTGTTCCTTCCTCTTGAATTTTCTGAAATTGTCTGAGGAGGATAGGTTTTAGCTCTTCCTCGAATGTTTGGTAAAACTCCCCTGTGAAGCTATCTGGCCCCGGGCTTTTGTTTGCTGGAAGCTTTTTGATGACTGCTTCAATTTCTTGCATAGTTATCAGCCTATTGAGATTTTTAGAATCTTCTTGAGTAAATTTTGGAAGGTTGTATTTTTCCAGGAATGTGTCCATTTCCTCCAGGTTGTCTAGTTTGTTAGAATAGAGTTGTTCATAGTATTTTTAACAATCCTTTGTATTTCTGTGGGGTCTGTTGTTATTTCACCTCTTTCATTTCTGATTTTGTTTATTTGGGTCCTCTCTCTTTGCTTCTTGGTGAGCCTGGCTAGAGGTTCATCGATCTTGTTTATCATTTCAAAGAACCAGCTCTTGGTTTCATTGATCTTTTGTATTGTTTTTTTTTTGGTCTCTAAGTCATTCATTTCTGCTCTGATCTTTATTATTTCCTTCCTTCTGCTCACTGTGGGCTTTTCTTGTTGCTCTCTTTCTACTTCTTTGAGTTGTTGAGTTAGATGATTTATTACCATTTTTTCTTATTTTTTGAGGTAGGCCTGTAGAGCTATAAACTTTCCTCTCAGGACTGCTTTCATTGTGTCCCATAGGATTTGCAATGTTGTGTTTTTATTATCATTAGCCTCCAGGATGTTTTTAATTTCTTCTTTGATCTCATTGATAACCCAATCATTGTTTAGTAGCCTGCTATTCAGCTTCCAAGTGTTTGAATTTTTTGGAATGTTTTTATTGTAGTTTATTTCTAATATTATACCATTGTGGTCTGAGAAAATGCTTGATATGATTTTAATCTTTTTGAATTTGCGGAGACTTTGCTTGTGACCCAATATGTGGTCTATTTTTGAAAATGTCCCATGAGCACTTGAGAAGAACGTATATTCCGTGGCTTTGGGGTGAAATGCTTTGAAGATGTCAATTAGGTCCATCTGATCTAGTGTGTAATTTAGAATTACTGTTTTTTTGCTGATTTTTTGTCTAGAGGATTTATCCAGTGATGTCAGTGGTGTCTTAAAGTCTCCTACTATGATGGTATTGTTGTCGATCTCTCCCTTGATATCTTCCAGGAGATATTTTATGTATTTGGGTGTTCCTGCATTGGGTGCATATATGTTTACCAGAGTTATATCTTCTCGTTGAATTGCTCCCTTTAGTATTATGTAGTGGCCTTTCTTATCTCTTATTATGGCCTTTACTTTGAGGTCTATTTTATCAGATATAAGTATCACAACCCCAGCTTTTTTCTCATTTCCATTTGCCTGAAAAATGTTTTTCCATCCCTTTGCTCTCAGTCTGTGTGAATTCTTTGCTCTGAGGTGGGTCTCTTGTACACAGCAAATATATGGGTCATGCTTTCTTATCCATTCAGCTACCCTATGTCTTTTTATTGATGCATTTAATCCATTTACATTTAAAGTTATTATTAACAAGTACATGTTTGTTTTCATATTTTTCCTTAGTGTTTGTGTTTCTTCTTGCCTTTCTCTTTCTTCTTCTTACAGCAGTCCCTTTAGCATTTCTTGCATTGCTAGCTTGGTAGTGATAAACTCTCTTAGCCCTTTTTTGTCTGTGAAGCTACTGATCCCACCTTCAATTTTGAATGAGAGCGTTGCCGGCTATAGTATTCTCGGATTTAGTCCCTTGCTTTGCATCACTTTGTATATTTTATTCCACTCCCTTCTGGCCTGGTGTGTTTCTGTTGAGAAATCAGTTGATATTGTAATAGGAGATCCCTTGTAGGTAACTTTCTGTCTCTCTCTGGCAGCCTTTAAGAGTCTTACTTTGTCGTTGGTGTTCGCCAATCTAATTATGATGTGTCTTGGTGTCGGTCTTTTGGGGTTCAACTTGTTTGAGACTCTATGTACTTCTTGGACTTGCATAGTTTTTTTTTCTTGCCAATATCAGGGAAGTTTTCTGTCATCATTTCTTCAAACAGGTTTTCTATTTCTTGCTTCTCTTCCTCTCCTTCTGGTATCCCTATTAAGCGAATGTTGTTTTGTTTTGTGTTGTCCCAAAGCTGCCTTAGGCTCTCCTCTTTCTTTTTAAGTCTTCTTTCCAGTTGCTGCTGTGTTTGTGTTTTTTCCTACCTTGTTTTCTAATTCACTGATGTGGTCCTCAGCCTCTTCTAGTCTACTGTTTAGGCCTTCCATTGTGTTCTTTATTGCAGCTATGTCATTCTTCATCTCCTCTTGGTTTCTTTTCATGTTGGTGACATTCTCATTGAGCTCCTTATAGTTCTCATTGAGTTGTGTGTATTTGTCATTGAGTTGTGTGTATTTGCCATCCATCCGTTTAAACATCCTTATAACCATTACTCTGAATTCTATCTCTGATAAGCTGCTAGCCTCGAATTCATTTAACTCCCTGTCTGGTGGTTCCTCTTTTTCTTTCCTTTGGGGATTGCTTTTTTGTCTTCCCATGTTTTCCTGTAATGTTTTAATTGTAGATCCAATTGCTTTGCTACCCAGGTTCTTTTGGGGATGGTGCTACTGGCATAATCTCTCAGTTCTCCTGGGCTTGTTAATCTAGTGTAGCTCCCTACTTGAGCTATTTGGGTTCTCTTGATGTGGGCCTGTGAGCTAGAGAGGCACAACTGCGGTGTCTAGAAGTCAGCTGCGTGGAGGGGAGTGTCCCAATTTTTGCTGTCTTGCACCCTTAATTGAAATCACACATGCCCAGCAGGGACTCCCAGTGGCACCCAGGAACCGTCTGTTAAGGTGATGGGGCTCAGGGGCCTGCTCTCTGGAAAGGTGTGACTGTGGTGCCCAGAGTTCTGCAGTATTGGGGTGGGCAGACCCAGCTTTTGCTGCTGCACCTGTGATGGATAGGCACTTATTCCCAGTGGTGCCTCACAGGGGCACCCGCGGTACATTTGCCAGTGAGACACACTGAAGGACTCTGAAAGGCCCTGGCAGTGTAGCCGCGCAATTGAGGGGCCTGTGGGCCGGTATCCAGGATGAGTGAATTCAAATCTTCTACTGTTGGCCGGAGAGTGCAACCCCGCTTGTTCAAGATCGCAACCAGGGAGAGCTCACAGTGGCTCCCACTAGCGCCCTGTGGGTAGATGGGCTCAGGGTGCCTGCCTGTTGGAACTTCGCCTCTGTGGAGGTGCGCTTGCCGGGCGCCGAGCTCTGACGCACTCTGAGGGGTCCTGGCACCGCAGTTGAGCAGTTGGGGTGAATGTGGGCAGTTATCCAGGAAGAGGGAATTCATAATTTCTACTGCGGGGCTGCGCACCCTTGTCTGTGCAGAATCACACCCTTGGGGGCTCTCAGCAGCTCCCAAGCGCTGCCTGCCTAAGCGCTGCGCAGCTGGAAACGCGTGAATCCGGATACTCGGATACTCGCGAATCCGGGGTTCTGCCGCTGGGGAAGGGGAGATTGCACTTACTGCTGCTGAGCGATGTACCTTTGGAGGTGGAGGTCCCAGGGTCCGCGGGTCTGCAGCTGGGTAGCAGGATTTTGGCTGGAGTGGCTGCTGGGTTGCAGGGCAGTTCCCAGGCCTGTCTGGTTGGTGGTGTTGATGAGTTCCTAAAAAAGGCCGTTCTCCCCTTAAAGATGGCATGGGCTCCATGCTGGAGTCCCACCATCCGGGGAGTGCCGGCAGTGGTGGTAGTCAAGGAGAGCCTGTCTGCCAGCCCCTGCTGTTCCTGTGAGATTTAACTTTCCCTCACTCACACACACACCACATACATCCACACACTCTCCTTTCATACCCTCACTCACTCACTTCCTCTCCCTCACCTCCGCCCTGCCAGCCACCATCTTTTCTCCTGTCCAGATTAGTCTCCATTTCTCATTACTAGGATTACCAAATTCCCTCCCCAATGGCCTGGGGCCACTTTCAGCCCATAGACAAGCCTTTTCCCCAGGTCTGTCCTAAGGGTGAACCTCACTGCTGTTATACAACACTCCTAAGTCCAAGGAGTGACCAAAAAAGTGGCTGTTTGAGAGGAGTGTGGATGGAGTTTAGGAATTCAGGCTGAGATGTTCACACATGTAGAACTAAGAAGCCCCTCACAGTATAAGGTAGAAAATGTGTAAAAAGTAAAGGGGGACAAGTCACGTATCTCTGTGTGTACTCTTGCCCTGGGCTGTGCTCATGTTAGGAGTAGGCCTGCTATTGGGCATCTGGAAACTGGATATGTGGGTCTGAAGCTCAGGAAAGAGATGTTAGATTTAGAAGTCATCAGTAACCAGGCTGAATTAAAGTCCTAAAAGTGGGTAATATGGTCCAGGGATAGCAAGCTGCATGAGAAGAGTCAAAAGCCAAGAACAGAACATTTAAGGGATATACTAGGTGTACTGGTTAATAATTCGGATTTTTCCGATAGATGGAGTTACACATATGTTGATATATATGCAATTTGATATGTATGCTATTTTTTTGTACTGATAACAAGCTTCAAAACTTCATATGTCAAATTTTCTGAAGGTGTTAACATTATAGATATTTTTGCACTTAAAAATGTCGAATTTTGTGCCAAAAAAATAGCATTTGTGGGAAGTTTTAATTCATTACTTTATTTTGAAGGAAAGTGCTGCTGAATAATTCGGGAAGCTAATGGTGAACATGCTCCATCTCAAGATACTTGTGAACGCTGGTTTAAATGCTTTATAAGTGATGATTTTGATGTGAAAGACAAAGAACATCCAGGTCAACGGAAAAAGTTTGAAGACCAACAATTACAAGCATTATTGGATGAAGATGCGTGTCAAAACTCAAAAACCACTTGCAGAAAGGTTAAACGTTGCTCAGCAAACAGTTTTCGATCATTTACAATCAATGGGAAAGATTTTAAAGAAAAGAAAACAGGTGCCACATCAACTGAATGAAAGACAAATGGAAAACTGAAAAGTCATCAGTAAAATGTTACCTCAACGGCATGAAAGAAAGTCTTTTTTGTATCGAATTGTGACTGGTGATGAAAAGTGGGTTTATTTTGGGAATCCCAAATGCACAAAATCCAGGTCAACCATCAACATCGACTACAAGGCAAAATCGCTTCAGAAAGAAGACAATGCTCTGCGTTTGGTGGCATCAGGAAGGTGTGGTGTATTATGAGCTTCTAAAACCAGTTGAAACTGTTGATACTGATCACTACTGACAACAAATAATCAATTTGAACCATGCTTTGATCATGAAACAACTAGAATGGGCCAGAAAACACAGCAAAGTAATTTTACTTCATGATGATGCACCATTGAAGCATCCATCTTACATAAAAACTGCTGTTTGAAATTTTAACCCTGCTATTTTTGGCTTCTGTGAATGCTTGCTTGCTTAAATAATAAGGAAGTAAGACTATTCCCATTCCAGAGAGGCCATAAATCTTCACCAGACAAAGTTATCAGTGCTGGCACTAGGCCAGGACTTTGGTTGAGGTCTCAAAGCCCCAACACATAGGGCTCTTTAAGAACTTGCAAAGGGGACCAGAAACCCCCATATTTGGGGGACAAAGAGGGTAAAAAGGTATAAATACAGGAAACTTCTGTGTGTTGGAGCCCAGAATTTGAGAGACATTTTTCTCTGGGCCCTCATGTAATAATAATAAATGTAACTCCATCTCTCTAAGCGTTGCTTGGTTCTTCTCCAGTTTTCTGTAACACCATCACACACTTCAAAACCAGTTAAAGACATGTTATAAGATCTTGCCTGGAAAGTATTAACCCACCTGCTGTGTTCACCAGACCTTGCTCCTTCAGTTTACTACTTGTTCTGATCCATGGCACACGCACTTTCTAAGCAGCACTTCAAAATGTACAAAGAAGTGGAAAATTAGGTCTCTGAATGGTTTGCCTCAAAACAAGAAAAGTTCTATTGGAACAGTATCCACAAATTACCTGAAAGATTGGGAAATATATAGTTAGCAATGGACATTACTTTGAATAAAGCACTTTTGATATTTCTCTTGAAATTATCATGTTTTCTTTGATTACAAAATCAGCTATTATTAACCAGTAAACCTAGTACTTAGAAAGAGAATGAATGATTCCAAGGAAGTTGAGAAGCAACAGCTAGGAAAATAAGAAAACCCAGCCCTGGCTGGTGTATCTCAGTTGGATGAGTGTCGTCCCAAGCACCAAGAGGTTGCTGGTTCGATTCCCGGTCAGGGCATATGCCCAGGTTGTGGGCTTGATCCCCAGTAGAGGCTGTACAGGAGGCAGCTAGCTCCTCCATGTTTCTCCATCAATGTTTCTATCTCTCTCTCCCTCTCCCTTCCTCTCTCTATAAAAAATCAAGAAAAACATATTTAAGAAAAAGAAAAGAAAACCCAGCAGTTGGTGATGCCCAAGAAACCCAGGAAGGAGTGGTTTTTTGTGTTGTTTTTTTAAAAAATAACTTATTTTTTTCATTGATTTTTAGAGAGAATAGAGGGGAGAGACAGAGAGAAACACTGATTGGTTGCCTCAAGCCTGCAACCGAGGTACATGCCCTTGACTGGAATAGAACCCAGGACCCTTCAGTCCGTGGGCCAAGGCTCTATTCACCCAGCCAAACTAGCTGGTTCAAGAAAAGAGTTTCAAGAGATTAGTTGACATACTAAATACTACAAAGAGCTTAAATCAGTGGAAGCCTGAATATGTCCATTAAACTTAGCAACTTCCTTTGCAGGAGGTGACGTGGCCAATCATGGGAAGACACTGCCCCCATAACCCCGCTACTGCTGCCACTGTGGGCCACCACAGCTGCTGGCCCTTGGCACTCGCTTCTTAGCACTGGCCCCACCCTCCACCCACTGATGGGTGGGGGGCGATCTGGGGCCAGACCGGCTGTGGGAGGGGCTGTGGGAGGTTGAGGCACAGCAGGTCGCACCCTGTCCAGCCTCTGCGGAGGTGTGGTGCCGGGACCGGGCCCACACCACTGCCTCTGTGGAAGGGGCAGCACTGGGACCTGGACTGTGCAGTCCCCTCTCCCGCTGCCTCTGTGGAAGGCACCCTGCCTGCACCACCTCTGAGGAAGGGGTCGCGGCACTGGACCAGCCTGCACTGAGGCCTCCCATGCTGCCTCTGCAAAAGGGGCAGTGGCAGCAGCGATGCCACCTCCGGTCCCAAGGCGGCGCTGCATCTGCTCCCGCTCTAGTGCCCATGCCAGCGGCCCTCCACCCTCGCAGCCACTGTGGCTTTGTCAGGATGAATGTCCAGAATATGTCTGGTCTAATTAGCATATTACCCTTTTATTAGTATAGATTATCCTAGCTAATAAAGAGGGAATATGCTAATTGACCATCACACCCTCACAAAGATGGCGTGCCCACAGCCAATAAGGAGGGAATATGCTAATTGTCTTCCATGCCCTCCAAGATGGTGGCACTGACAACAACAAGATGGTGGCGCCCAGTCCCCTCAGCCCTGCCGGAGTGACAGGCATGCTGCATGGCCAGGCCCGCCCCCAGGCGGCTCCAGCCGCTTGGTGCACCTGCCTCCAGATTCCCCAGTTCCCTCAGCCCCTCTACTATCCACGGCTGGCCCGAGGCTCAGGCAAGCCTCAGATGTCAGCTGCCCAGAGCCGGCCTAGGCTTGCGCTGCCAGCAGTGGCAGCAGCAGAGGTGTGATGGAGGCATTGCCTTCCCCTGATCACTGGGTTGCCTCCCGCTCCTGAGGGCTCGCGGACTGTGAGAGGGGGCAGGCCGGGCTGAGGGACCCCCCCCCCCCCTCCAGTGCATGAATTTTCATGTACCGGGCCTCTAGTTAGTATAGATTTCCCAATGGACAAAACTCTCCAGATTGTTGTAGTCTTTGAATCTTTGTCTCCTGTGAGATGAATGTTACCAATTTGTTAGTTTCTACAAAGCAGAATGTCTGCTTTTTAGTTTTCTTTATATTTGGGAAACAAAAGATTTAAAAATCAATATTTTAAACAAAGTCATAAGAGTAATTATTTTCCATTTATTTAGTCCCATAGTTATTTTTGTTTATCCTGATTATTTGCCAGTAGGTTTTGAATTCAGTTATTCTTTGAAGTTCTATAAATCTTCATCCAGTTCAAAGATTTAACCTCCTTAGAAGCCTGCAATTTAGAGTAAGTCAGAGTCCTTTTATGAATTTTTTAAAATATACTTTATTGATTTTTTTACAGAGAGGAAGGAAGAGGGATAGAGATCTAGAAACATCGATGAGAGAGAAACATCAATCAGCTGCCTCCTGCACACCCCCTACTGGGGATGTGCCTGCAACCAAGGTACATGCCCTTGCCAGAATCGAACCCGGGATCCTTCAGTCCGCAGGCCGACGACGCTCTAGCCACTGAGCCAAATCAGTTTCGGCCCTTTTATGAATTTTTCTAAAGATATAATATACCTACAAATGCATCAGAGTAAAGCAATGACTATCCATGAATGATAAAATTTAAAAGTGGCATGGTTATAGATTCGATAAAAACTTTGCTTTTCTATAAGATATAACATTCCAAGACAACAATTTCTTGGTAAATAATAATTCCTGTAAAATGGTAAAGAGAATAATATAAAATTTGTATACTTTTAGATTCAATATATAATTTCAGCATATAAAGTAAGATTTTAAAACAGGGCATATGGCTTATAGCAAGTGGTATATTGAGCATGGAAAATAATTCATAAATTCCTAATGTGTGAAACGCAAATACCCAGAATATCACTGGTAGATGCCTCCCTAGAGAATCATCACTCTTGGTTTGCCTGGTGTCCCTGACTGGACACCTGCTATGTCTGAAAGTTTCCTGTTTGAACTTGACTCTGAATCTGTGCAAGTTCCTTTCTGAAGCAGACTGAAACCTCTATAACATTCAAAATATATGTATATAAATAGAACACAGTTAATTTTATTTGACAAAGCTTCTCATGTAATTTCAAGTATATTAAATTGGCCTAATTTAGTTCAAAAATATTTCTTTTAAAAAGAGAGAATAAATCCTTGAGTCATTTCAGGGCCCTTGAAATGTCCCAAAGCCATCTATCAGTTAAGTCTTGAAATTTAACGTGGAAAGACTCAAATATACATAACCCAAAGATTATATTACAAACACTTTGTAATTATTCTAAAAGACAACTTAAACTGGTTTTAATATTAAAAATTTGATCCAGATCATAGAATTAATCCTTTTTAAAAAAATATCAGGCCAATAAAATATTATATCCTAGGCTGAAATTTTACCACATGTAGTACACAGGTACATATACACACGTACACATATAGACTATCTTTTGAATACTAATTTTTCCAGAGAAAACACAAGAATTATTTTCCTTAAAAATAAATTACCATACTTCATGCATTCTATTATCACAACTATATAATTTTTCCCAACTTAGTTTGAACTTTTAACTCTTAGAAGCCTCACATTTTAGGTGGCAAGTTAAATACTTAGCATTTCTTAGATTAGTAATGCATTCACATTTTTAAGGACATATTTCAAATAAAATATAAGACATATTCAATAGATTCAAATCTATCCTCTAGATTGTACATTTGAGACAAACTCAGATTAATTGATCTTTCAGTATCTTGTTATTTCAAACCTAGGTATTAAAAATTGTTATTATTGTTTTTACTATTTAACCCAGCAATGCTCCAAAGCTTTTAAGTTACCAATTATGCATATGAGACTGGAGAAAAGGTGGAGCGGGGAAGGGAGCAGGCCCTGCAGCCTCTTCTAGGACTGCTGGTTTTCAGGCCTCCAGCAGCTTGGTTTTAAAACTGCCACATTTTTCCTTAGCGATAACGTGCTAAGGTTTAGATGATAATGAGTTCAGCTTCTGATAATATCAGGACTGTTAAGTAAAGAAACTATTTTTTGGGAAGGGGGGTTAGAATGCTGGCCTTGGGATTTAAAGGCTCAGTAGGGGTCCTTTTCTTTTTCTCTGTGACCCATATGCTCCCCCTCTTTTGGGATGTCCATACTGTTGTGGCCTTTAGGGCCAGCCCTTCCATGGGATATTTGTTCTACAGTTGTGAGCATTATGTTAGTTTTCTGTTTCTGCCTCTGTCATCTCTATGTTCATAGACCTTCTGAGCCTCTTTTAAAAGCTTTTCTACACTTCTATCCTTCCAGTTCTCTAACTTTTGTAATTTCTTGAGATGTTAGGCCAACTATTGGTGACAAAATGTGATTTTAATATTCCTTGGATTATCACTGAGAGGCTTTATTATAAACCCTTCATTTTAGTTACATTTATTTATTTATTATATCTTAACGACTTTGAGGATTTAAAGCAAATTATTACCTAAACCATTTTCTTGACCAATTTTGTAACAGGGATAACTCATCAGCCTTCAGTGGCTTTAATGTGAAAGTACTATTTTATTTTATTTTCCTTTATAAAAATAGGAGTACTGCTAAAGGGTACTTCTACAGATCTGTTCCTACCAGTGTTATGGAAAAAAAAAATAGAACATTGGGGACTAGTTTTGGTTATGAGAAATATTCATTATGCTGTTAACATGAATGCCCTTTCTGTTCAAAGTAAGGACATACCAACCTGGCTGGGAGCCCCATGCCCCTGGGACCTGGGAGTCAACTTTGGAAAGCGGTCCATTATAAATCAAGAACTGCCCATTATCATGGAAACATTAATTTTGTTGCCCAAACCCAGCCTGTATAGCTCACTTACCCCTACCTGTAATCCCTACTTCCCCATGTAATCTTTGTCCCTATATTCATAAACCAGGGAAGAGCAAATCAAAGTCCCCAAAAGATAGAAAGCCAAAATTACATTACAGACACACAGAAATCTCACTAGCTACAAGTTCCTGGTGGCTGAAGTCCTGAGAAGGAGAGCAGAAAGATTCCCCAAGATTAAGAATTCTTGGCAGCTGCTGGGACGTTCCTGCAACCTGTCACATGTTCAGCCTCACCACACATAATTGGGCTTCCCCAAAGCGGGACTCTCCCCATCTTTAAACAAATTAAGCAACAAAGAGACATAAAACATCAATAGAAACACTTTTATACAGGCGTGCACAACACACTAAAAGTTAACACCACAGAATATCCTGCATTAAAAAAAAACACCAAAGCAGAGCAATGTCTTCAGTCCCTGGTTTGGGAACTGCCCCTCCCCAGAACCTCAGCACTCTCCCAATGGACTCTTGGCCCAGGCATATGGCTTGCCTGGTTGCCTCATGTATATGAATTACTCTTGTATCATTTTCGCCATCTTCCAAAGAAAAACAGTCTCAGGACTATTCTGTAGCATCCATGAAGAGATGGGGCTTAGGCTAAGAGGCCACCCAAAATCGGGTGGGGGGGGCACCTCCCCTTAAATCAGTCTTCCCCTCTCCATGAGTACAAGTCCTGAGCATAGCCCCAAATTTTAAGAAATGGCTTATCTATCCAAATTTCAAATGACAGACTAGGAAACAAAAACATGGTGAAAATGAGACTTTTAATAACACAAGAGTGGGCACCCATTTTTATAGGATCACAATAAAGGCGAGGCAAGCAACCTGGTAATTAATGGGCTGGGGCCTTTTCTAGTTGCCTCTAGAGAATCTTCCTTGGACCTGTGCTATCAGCCACCTATACCGCTCATACCCTCTCTCTCCACCCCCACATCCTGTTTGCTCTGGGAAAATTCAGTAATGGCATGGCCACCTACTGTTTCTTTTCTATGAAGATAAATCAGAGGGAGGCTTCCTACACAGGGGAAATGGGGTGTAGGCATTTATTAACTTCAGAATAGTTCTGAGACAGTCTAAAATTTCTTATTAATTTCCTTTTTCTTTGGAAGAAATTTGTTTTTCCTTGGAAGCTTCTAATTTCCAAATCAAGATATGCTTCCCATATAAGTCATTCAGTTTAATTTCAGAGCCAGCATTTCTCTAATTTTTGCTTGCAAAATGTTAATGTAGGTACCCCAAACAACTGCATTATGGCCATTTCTAACTTGATATTTTTTAGTTAAATCTTCCAATTTCTGTATAGTACTTGCAAGTAAAGGCTTCCTATCAGGAGTATTAAATGAGGGCTGGTGTTTGGGTGCTTCTGGCATTGAAGGCATAATTTCTCATGTTATATATTTTTTATTTTTGGATATCTGTAGTTGAGCAAATTTTCTAGACATGTTATGTACTATTAGTTAGTTAATACTATTGAATTGGGACTTCCCTATGGAGCTCTTGCACTTCTGACACCTCCATAAAGATTCTTTGTCACCTAAGAACACCCCAGAATCAGAGTATGTGCCCCTTTATCTTCAAAGCTGAATGGGTTCAGCTCATTTAGACGGCGAAAGTTTTTTGCTCAGACTCTCAATAATTCCAATTGAAAAGCCAAAATCAAAACCAGCCACCCATTTTTTCCCTACTGTTCCACCGTAGCCTGGGTTTTGTCAACCCTGGTTCTACCTCAAGGATTTTAAAATACAGTTCAAATAAAGTCAGACCCTCTACCAAAAGCAAGGGAAGGTCCGGGATCCAAGAGACAACTCAAGTTCATCCAATGGATGGAGAACCCAGCACCAAGTCCGAGTCCAAGAGATGGTTATGGGTGAGCTTTGGAATCCTACAGTGACTACACTAAGTAATCTATACTAATAAAAGGGTAATATGCTAATTAGACTGGGAAACCTTCCAGGAGACCTTCCAGACATCCTTCCAGACAAAGCCATGGTGGCGGGGCTGAGGCAGAGGCAGTTAGGGGCAATCAGGCCAGGAGGGGAGGCCAGTTGGGGGTGATCAGGCTGGCGGGGGGGGCAGTTGGGGGGTAATCAGGTTGGCAGGGGGGGCCAGTTGGGGGTGAGAAGGCCGGCGGGGGGGGGCAGTTGGGGGCAAGCAGGCCAGAAGGCAGAGTAGTTAGGGGAGATTAGGCAGGCAGGCAGGTGAGTGGTTAGAAGCCAGTGGTCCCGGATTGCGAGACCCAGATTGGAGAGGGTGCAGCCTGGGCTGAGGGACACCTCCCCGTGCATGAATTTCGTGCACCGGACCACTAGTGTTAACATAAAGCATTCAAACCTGTAAAGAATTTTTGTGAGGGAGAACAAGATGGCAGCATAGGTAAACACCTGAACTTGCTGCCTCGCAAAACTACAACTAAAAGACAAAATGGGTATCATCCAGAACCACGGGAAGGCTGACTGAGTGGAAATTCTACAACTAAAAGGAAAGAGAAAAGCACACTGAGACTCGGAGGAGGTATGGAGGTGCAGAAGTGAAGTGCAGAGGTACGGAGGCACGGGCGTGGAAAGGGCTGGCAACTGAGTACGCTGTTGTCTTTTTCAATTGGGAGGGAGACACAAGCTCCCGACTGCTCTGAACTCCAGTTCAGGGCAGGACTCTGGGGACCCAGACTCATACAGGGAGAAGCTGGACTCTCTGGCTTCAGGCAGAACTTGAGGGCAGCTTTCTCTCAGAGGTGCTTGCATTGATCATTGTTCCTGCACGGTGCTGCAGGACACAGAGACACAGGACCTCTTCCAGGCAGGGCTGACGGTCAGCCATTGCTGTTTGCTCCACCCTGGTAATTCCCTGAAACCCTGCCCCACCCAATTTGTGTGCAGAGGCTTTTGCATATGAATGGCCTGGCCCTTTGCAATCTGAAACCTAACGTACTGCAGCTGGGTCAAAGAGCCCCAGAGCCTCCAAAAGAAGACCCAAGGCTTGACAGCAGCTTACATTGCTTCACAGCTGGGCCTCATCTGGGCACCTCCAAATCCCCAAAAAGAGAAGGAATCTGCAGATTTCTCTATAGCTCCTGCTGGGTGGCCTCTCTCCTTGGAGATTCAAGAGCCAATGTACCCAGTGGTCAGAGAGAGACCATCCAGACTATAAGTCTTCAGACCCATAAGAGACACACTCAGGGGGAAGACTCAGTGAGCGCAAAAGCCCCATTGAAGCAAGTCTTGTCCCATAAGGGTGTCTCCAGCACAGAAGTTCTCCCATCATAGACACAATTGATCCTCACAGCCAGTTGGCCTGGAGCTCAATTCCTCCCAGTGATACCAGCAGCAATCAAGGTTTAACTACAAGACTGTGCACACAGCCCACAAAGGGGTGCACCAAGAGTGTCCACCTCAGGTAATTAGGGAGGCTGAGCCACTGGGCCCTATAGGACACCTAGCACACAAAGCCACGCTATCAACACAGGGAAGCAGCAAAATGCAGAGACAAAGAAACAGGTCACAAAGGAAAGAAATGGAGGAAAGCAAATGACTGGATATAGAGTTCAAAACCAGTTATAAGGTTTTTCAAGAATTTTCTAGAAAAGGCCAACAAATTTAGTGAGACCCTCGAGGATATAAAAAAGGACCAACTAGAAATTAAGCATACACTAATTGAAATAAAGAATAATATACAGAGATCCAACAGGAGACTAGAGGATCCCAAGAATCAAGTCAAAGATTTGAAATACAAAGAAGCAAAAAACACCCAACTGGAAAAGCAAAAAGAAGAAATAATCCAAAAATATGAAGATAGTGTAAGGAGCCTCTGGGACAACTTCAAGCGTACCAACACCGAATTATGGGGGTGCCAGAAGAAGAGAGAGAACAAGATATTGAAACCCTATTAGAAGAAATAATGGCAGAAAACTTCCCCCACCTGGTGAAAGAAATAGACTTACAAGTTCAGGAAGCACAGAGAACCCCAAACCAAAGGAATCCAAAGAGGACCACACCAAGACACATCATAATTAAAATGCCAAGGGCAAAAGACAAAGAGAGAATCTTAAAAGCAGCAAGAGAAAAACAGTTAGTTACCTACAAGGGAGTACCCATATGATTGTCAGCTGATTTCTCAACAGAAACTATGCAGGCCAGAAGGGAGTGGCAAGAAATATTCAAAGTGATGAATAGCAAGAACCTACAACCAAGATTACTCTACCCAGCAAAGCTATCATTTAGAATTGAAGGTTAGATAAAGAGCTTCACAGATAAAAAAAAAAAAAAGCTAAAGGAATTCATCACCGCCAAACCAGTATTATATGAAATGCTGAAGGGTATTCTTTAAGAAGAGGACGAAGAAGAAAAAGGTAAAGACAAAAACTATGAACAACAAAGTGACAACAAATACATATCTATCAACAAGTGAATCTAAAAATCAAGTGAATAAAAAATCTGATGAACAGAATAAACTGGTGAATATAATAGGATCAAGGGCATAGAAAGGGAGTGGACTGACAATTCTCGGGGGGAAAGGGGTGTGGGGGATGTGGGAAGAGACTGGACAAAATTTGTACACCTATGGATGAGGACAGTGGGGGAGGGGTAAGGGAAGAGGGTGGGGTGGGAACCAGGTGGAAGGAAGCTATGGGGGGGAAAAGGAGGAACAAATGTAATAATCTGAACAATAAAGATTTATTAGTTAAAAAAATTTTTTTTGGTGAGTTTATTTGAGCTAATCTGTTGACAATGGCTGAGAAGCAGAATCTCAACTGATTGGGATAATGCTCTGGAAAATGGTGGGTTACATCTATATTTATACATTGCAATCAAAGGAAGGGACATAGGTGGGTAACATGAAATCCATTGGTGATAGACCAGAGAGGTGGGAGAAAGCAAAGTGGGGAAATCCCTGCATTGGATAAAAAGTATAATGATAAACACATACTTAGGTGGGTGCAGGAATAATTAACATGATAACAATGAAGGAATTTGTGGTATCTGTCCTGGCACCCAGGTACATTAGGTTGTGCCCCAGAAAAAGGGAAATTAGAAGTTACCCAGACATTTCAAGGGTATGTTATTATAGATGCAAAAAGACAGATAGGCTCAGTTAGGTAAAGGTTGACCTTGTCAGTGAAGATACTGACCTAGTTGTAACTACCCACCATAAATGCTTTTAGTTAAAGTTTAATTTCAGACAATTCTTTGTGATTACTTTAGGTCTCTGAGTTTGCAAGACGACCATGCAGGCCTTCCCTGAGCCTGTCAGGTTAGCATGTGGCCCCTTTCATCCACAAGCTCAGTGGCTGAGCATTGACTCTTGCACCAAGAGGTCACCAGTTCGATTCCTGGTCAGGACACATTCCTGGGTTTTGGGCTCGATCTCCAATAGGGGGTGTGCAGGAGGTGGCTGGTCAATATTTCTGTCTCTCTTTCACTCTCTATCCCTTCCTCTCTCTCTAAAAATCAATAAAAACATATTTTAAAAAAATAGTGGAGTAAAGGGGTCAGAGATGAAATGTCTGTGGATTGAGGAGAGAATTGGAGGTCAGCATATGGAAACAGTGAGTATAGACAACTTCAAGAAGACTGACTCTGAAGGTAATAAGTGAGATAAGCAATAGCTATAGAGACAGGCAGAATAAGGTGTCAGAATTTACTATTCACCAAATTCTCTTCCAGTCTTCATAAACTCCTAAGTTAGAGAACTCCACTAGGAATTACTGGTTAACTGAACTGGATGTACCCTACCTGACCCTGTAAGAAACATGCCTCTGATTTATCTTCATAGAAAAGAAATAGCATGTGGCCATGCCATTCCTGAATTCCCCCAGAGCAAACAGAATGTGGGGGGTGGGGAGAGAGTATGTGCTGTACACATGGCCGATAGCACATGTCCTAGGTAGATTCTCCTAGACAAAGGGAGGTAGAGGCAACTAGAAAAGGCTCCAGCCCATTTTTTAAAAATAACCCAACGGGAGACAGCAAGACCTAGGCGATCTATTAGGAAATAGGTTACCAAATAGTACTCAGCCAATGGAACTGGAGGAGGATATAAATAAATAGGCTATGTTCCCTGCTCCAAATGTGTTCCTTTGGGTGCCCGCTCTCAAGAGTGTTATTAAAAGTCTCATTTTTGCTATGCTTCTGTTTCCTAGCCCGTCATTTGAAATTTGGACAGGTGAACCATTTCTCACAACCCTAGAGTCAAGTTTCTGGGAACCACTGCAGGTAAGTGGGCACGCATTTGCCTCCCAATGTAGTAAGGGGAAATTTTTTAAAAACAAGACTTGCTTCTGTTTTCATGTACTATAGGCCATACCAAAAGTCTCTAACGTGGACATAAACCATTAGAAAATTGAACAAATTATTAAGTCAAAAACAATGAAGAACTAACTTACAGTCCTTGATTTGACAGTACATATAAAAGAGTTCCAGAATGACAGAACTGAAAGGAATCTTAGAAATTATCTACTTTACTGCCCATTAGTATAGGTGAGGGTTTAGCAAGTTAACTATGCACCCAACATTGGGATTTGGGTCTCCATTACTTACGCATAGGGGGAACACATGTCCCAGTTTGCCTAGGAAAGTCCCAGTTCATGCCCATTACTCTGTCATAATGTTTAGTATTCCCTCTACCCCCCATTTACTCTCAAATATGTTCTGGTTTAGACAATAAATTCTAAGTCACCCTACTTATATGGTATAGGTTTTGGGGATAAGCAAGCTCCAAATTAGCAGTTATTTGACATAAGATTATTTTTTTTATGTGATCTCATTTTTATTTAAGGGTCTTAAACTCTTAGATGTCATTTTATACGTGAGGTAATGTACATAAAATCAGGTCCCATGCTATAAAATGCTAAATAAAGGTTAGGATTTTAAAAAGAATAATAACCTTAATTTCTCCCATGATTACAAAATTTAAAAATGCTCATTTTAGAGCCTTGGAAATGTCAGACAAATTTTGAAAGAAAAATCATCAGTAATCTCAAGTCTCAGAAATAATGACAACTATTAACATTTTGGAATGCATCTGTACTGAAAATTTCCCACACATATATAAATGATACTAGAGGCCTGATACTAGGTGCATGAAATTTGTGCACAGGAGGTGGTACCTCAGCCCAGCCTGCACCCTCTCCAATCCAGGATCCCTTGGGGGATGTCCCCTGCAGGATTGGGCCTAAACTGGCAGTCAGATATCCCTCTTGCAATTCGGGACCACTGGCTCCTATCCACTCACCTGCCTGCCTGCCTGCCTGATCACCCCTAACAGCCTCTGCCTGCCTGCCTGATTACCTCTAACTGCCTATGCATGCCTGCCTGATTGCCCCTAACCACCTCTGCCTGCCTGCCTGATTGCCCCAACCACCTCTGCCTGCTGCCTTATTGCCCCTAACTCCTCTGCCTGCCTGCCTGATCACCCCTTACCACTCTGACTGCCTGCCTGATCACCCTTAACTGCCTCTGCCAGCCTGATTGCCCCCAACCACTCACCTGCCTGATCACCCCTAACTACCTGCCTGCCTGCCTGCCTGCTCACCCCTAACCACTCACCTGCCTGCCTGATCACCCCTAACTGCTCACCTGGCTGCTTGATCATCCCTAACCACCTCTGCCTTGGCCCCCACCACAGTGGCTTCATCTGGAAGGACATCTGGAATGATGTCTGGAAGATCATTTAGCTGTCTGGTCTAATTAGCATATTATGCTTTTATTATTATAGATATTAATCATGCTCTGTTAACATGATGGTTCTGTTCTGATTAGAGAAAGCACATCCTAACCTCACTAGGAGTTATATGCCCTAGAACATGGGAGCTAACATTAGAATGCAGTCCATCCTCCTTCTGAGAACCTTGCGGCTGAGACAATCTAGTCCTGGAGGCACCTGCTCTTTACAACCCCCAGCCCCTATTACCTGTAATCTGGTCACCCGGAGATGCCTGCTCTCTGTGACACTCTCCTCCCCTCCCCCAGCTCACATGACTTGTAAAATATAATGATTATCACATGCCCACTTTCCAATACCTATAATTCCTACTTTCCCATATAATCTTTGTCCTACCCAATATAAGCAGCTCGCTTATGGGGAGACACAGAGTAGATTTTTGTGGATGACCTGCTGCTCTCCCATGCTGCCAACAGTATTGGAATAAATGCTCATATATGATTCAACCCTGTCTCTGCTTAATTAGCTAAAGTAGTGACAGGTAACCCTGACCTCTTGGTTGTCTGGTTACATCACTATTAAGGAAAGTTAGCCTCCAAAATTTAAGCTGGAAAGTCACTGGAATAACTGTTTATTTTATTTATTTTTAAGTTAATGAGTAAGGAAATGCAAGTCAAAACCACAATGAGATACTACTTCATACCCACAAGAATAGCTATAATTATAAAAAACAAAACTAAAAATAAGTGTTGGTGAAGATGTGGAGAAATTAAAACCCTCATGCATTGCTGGTAGGAATGTAAAATGGTGCAGCTACTGTTTAAAACAATTTGGCAGCTCCTCAAAAAGTTAAATATAGAATCCAAGATGGTGGCGTAGGTAAACACCTAAACTGCTGCCTCGCACAACAATTTCAAAACTGCAACTAAAAGACAAAACGTCTATCACCCAGAATCACGGGAAAGCTGACTGAGTGGAAGTTCTACAACTAGAAGGAAAGAGAAAAGAGCACTGAGATGTGCACAAGCGCTGAAAAGCTGAGGTACGGAGGCACGGGATCTGGGCTGGCGGCAGGCGTTGCTTTTTTCAACCCAAAGGGGAAACAAGCCCCCGATTACTCTGAAATACAGTTTCTGGGGAGATGCGGGGGACCCAAACTCCTACAGGGAGAAGCTGGATTGTCTGCCACTGGGTCGGAAAGTGAGGGGGGCCTGCTTGCAGAACTGCGTGCAAGAATAATTGTTTACTGCGCTGGGGCACGGGATGCAGTCGGAGACACAGAGCCGGCTAACTAGCAGCCATTGCTGTTTGCCATGCCCTAGCCTAGTGATGCCCTGAGATCCTGCCCCACACAACCTACAAACCCACCCAAGCTCCAAGCAGCGGCTTTTGCATATGAATGGACTGCCCTATCGCAGCTTAACCTAACAAACTTGCAGCCTGGATCAGACAGCTCCAAAACCTCCAAACCCCAAGCAAAGAGGAGAAAACTGTAGCTCTCGCTGTAGCTCCTGCTGGGTGGACTCAGACAATAGCTGACCTGCACCCCATTGGAGATCCAGAAGCCAGTATACCTAGTGGTCACTGTGAGAAACCAGATTTCAACTCCTCACATCCATAAGTGACACATTCAAGAGGCAGACTCAGCAAGCACCAAAGCCCCACTGAAACAAGTCCTGCACCATATGCATGTCTCCAGCACAGTAGTTCTTATAGACACAGCGAGTACTCACAGCCGATTGGCCTGGAGTTCAATTCTTCCCAGCGTACAAATAGCAATTAAGGCTTAACTACACCAAGACTTTGCACTCAGCCCACAAAGGGGTGTACCAAGAGCGTCCACATCAGGTGATTGGGGAGGCTGAGCTACTGCCCCCTATAGGTCACCTACCACACAAAGCTACTCCATCAACACAGGGAAGCAGCCAAAATGTGGAGACAAAAAAACATGTCACGAATGAAAGAAATGGAGGAAAGCAAACTACTGGACGACATAGAGTTCAGAACCACATTTATAAGGTTACTCAAGAATCTTCTAAAAACCGCCAAGAAACTTGATGACACTTCTGAGGAGCTTAGTGAGACCTTCAAGGACCTTAATGAGAATGCCAAAAAAATGGAAAAGGACCAGTCAGAAATGAAGCATACACTGTCTAAAATAAAGAATATACAGAAACTCAACTGTAGATCAACGTACCCCAAGAATCAAACCAAAGATCTGAAATATGAGGAAACAAAAAACACCCAACCAGAAAAACAAAAAGCAAAAAGAATCCAAAAATATGAAGATAGTGTAAGGAGCCTTTGGGACAACTTCAAGCGTACCAACATTCGAATTTTTGAGGTGCCAGAAGAAGAGAGAGAGCAAAATACTGAAAACCTATTAGAAGAAATAATGACAGAAAACTTTCCCTACATGGTGAAAGAAATAGACTTACAAGTCCAGGAAGCACACAGAACCCCAAACAAAAGGAATCCAAAGAGGACCACACCAAGACACATCATAATTAAAATGCCGAGGGCAAAAGACAGAGAGAATCTTGAAAGCAGCAAGAGAAAAAGGGTTAGTTATCTACAAGGGAGTACCCATACGACTGTCAGCTGATTTCTCAGCAGAAACTATGCAGGCCCGAAGGGAGTGGCAAGAAATATTCAAAGTGATGAACAGCAAGAACCTACAACCAAGATTACTCTACCCAGCAAAGCTATCATTTAGAATTGAAGGTCAGATAAAGAGCTTCACAGACAAGAAAAAGCTAAAGGAGTTCATCGCCACCAAACCAGGATTACATGAAATGCTGAAGGGTATTCTTTAAGAAGAGGAAGAAGAAGAAAAAGGTAAAGTTAAAAATTATGAACAACAAAATGACATCAAATACATACCTACCAACAAGTGAATCTAAAAATCAAGTGAATAAAAATCTGAAGAACAGAATGGACTGGTGAATATAATAGAATCAGGGACATAGAAAGGGAGTGGACTGATGACTCTCAGGGGAAGCAGGTGTGAGGGGTGCGGGAAGAGATTGGACAAAAATTTTACTCCTATGGATGAAGACAGTGGCGGGGGGGGTAAGGGCATGGAGTGGGGTGGGGAATCAGGTGGAGGGGAGCTATGGGGAGAAAAAAAAAAGAGGAACACCTGTAATAATCTGAACAATAAAGATTTATTTGTAAAAAAAGTTAAATATAATAACCATATGATCCAACCATTTCACTTCTAGATGTAGACCCCCCAAAATTAAAAATATATATTCAAACAAAATATTGTATAATAATGTTCATAGTAATAATATTTACAGTGGTTAACAATGGAAGCAACCTAAATGTACAACAAAAGAATGTATAAACATGGAGACAGAAAGTAAGTTGGGGGTTACCATGGGCTTGGGGGAGAGAAAAATTGGAAGTGACTGCTTAATGGATATGGGATCACTCTAGATTTGCCTATTCTAGACATTTTTTATATACAATATTTGTATCTATTTTTTGTGACTGGCTTCTTTCACTTAGCATGTTTTCAAGGCATCCATATTTATAGCATGTGCTAGTAATTCATTCCTTTTTATAGCTCATCTAGAGGCTCAGTGCACGAATTCATGCATGGGTGGGGTCCTGAGGTGGGGAGGGAAAAGACGTGATCAGTCCTCCAGGCGGGAGGTAGGATGCCCTTGCTGGCCCAGGATCCGGATTCATCCCACTGACATTCGTGCTGGTTGTCGGGAGCCACCTGGCAGCTGCTTTTATATTGTTACTTCCTTGTGGAGCATCTAGGGAAGGGAAGTGGCCGCAGTGCCTGAGGCTGACTTCCAGGAGGCTGGCAGCACTGTCAGGATCATGCCAGTAGCACTGGTCTGTCAGTGCCTGGCCCATTCTCTGGAGATTGGACCTGCAGGACTACTGAGGGAGTGAGTGGCTGCTGCTGGGCTGGTGGGCTGCCAGAACAATGGGCCACTGGGACAGGTCAGTCAGCTGAGCAGTGCTCCCACTGTGGGAACACACTGACCACCAGGGGGCAGCTCCTGCATTGAGCGACTGCCCCCTGGTGGTCAGTGCACATCATAGTGACCGGTCATTCCAGTCCTCCAGTCACTTAGGCTTTTATATATAGACCAGAGGCCCATTGCATGAGATTCATGCACTTGGGGGGATGGTGGTGGTCCCTCAGCTCGGCCTGCATCCTCTTGCAGTCAGGAATGCCTTGGGGGATTTCCGCCTGCCAGCTTAGGCCTCATCCTCCCAGGGATCAGGCCTAAGCTGGCAGTCAGACATCCCTCTCATAGTCCAGGGCTCTCGTAGTCTGTGACCCCTTGCTCCTTACTGCCCACCTGCAGCGGAGATGGGAGAGGCTCCCACCACCACTGCTGCACTCACCAGCCATGCGCCCAGCTTCTGGCTGACCTGCGCTTCCACTGTGGGAGCGCACTGACCACCAGGGGGCAGCTTCTGTGTTGAGTGTCTGCCCCATGGTGGTCAGTGCACATCATAGCAACAGGTTGTTCCACTGGTTGTTCTGCCATTTGGTTGATTTGCATACTAGGGTTTTATTATATAGGATAATATCGCACTGTACAGATATAAAATATTTAAATACAGATATTTAAATACAGATATTTAAATATTTTTAAATTGATTTCAGAGAGGAAGGGAGAGGGAGAGAGAGAGAAACATCAATGATGAGATAGAATCATTGATCAGCTGTCTCCTGCATGCCCCCTACTGGGGATCAAGCCCACAACCTGAGCATGTGCCCTTGACTGCAATCAAACCTGGGACCCTTCAGTCTGCAGGCTGACCTCTATCCACTGAGCCAAACCAGCTAGGGCTGGATATACCACATTTTATATACACTTTCATGTACAAGTTCTTATCTGAATAACAGCATTCAATCCTCTTGAGCATATATCTAGGAGTTGAATTGCTGTATTATTTGGTAATCCTATGCTTAACTTTTTAAAATATATACATATTTTTATTGATTTCAGAGAGGATGGGACAGAGGGAGATAGAAACCTCAATGATAAGGGAGAATCATTGATTGGCTGCCTCCTGCACACCCCACACTGGGGATCAAGCCCACAACCCAGGCATGTGCCCTGACCAGTAATCGAGCCATGACCTCCTGGTTCATAGGATGACACTCAACCACTGAGCCACACTGGCTGGGCAAAGTTTTAAATTTTTATAGAGTCCAATGTATCTGGTCTGTCTTACTGTGTTTTTGGTGTCATATCTGAGAAACCTCTGTCAGAGATTTGTCTGTTGTATTTTTTCTTAGAGTTTTATGATTTAGCCCTTATATTTATGTGTTTGATCTATTTTGAGATAATTTTTGTATATGGTGGAGATAAGGGTCCAACTTCTTTTTTTTCTTTTTGGTTAATCCTCACCAGAGGAAATTTTCCATGGATTTTTAGAGAAAGTGAAAGGGAGGGGAAGAGAGAGAGAGAGAGAGAGAGAGAGAGAGAGAGAGAGAGAGAGAGAGAGAGAGAGAGAGAGAGAGAGAGAAGCACATTGATTGGTTGCCTCTGCACATGCCCTGACCAGGGCCAGGGATTGAGCCTGCAACTCAGGTACATGCCCTTGACTGGAATCAAACCCAGGACCCTTCAGTCCATGGCCAGTGCTCTATCCACTGAGCCAAACTGGCAAACTGGCTAGGGCCCAACTCCTTTTCCATGTGGATACCAAGTGCCATTTGTTGCAGAGACTATTCTTTCCCCCATTGAATGGTCTTGACACCCTTGTTGAAAATTTATTTACCGTAGATATATGGATTTATTTCTGGACTCTCAGTTATATTCCATTGACCTAAATGTCTATACTTATTCCAGTGCCACACTGTTTTGAATATTGTAGCTTTTAATAAGTGTTGAAATCTAGTAGTGTAATTTCTCAATCTGGTAGTGTAATTTCTCTGGCATTCTTCTTCTTTTTCCCCAATATGATCTTAAACAGCAAAATCTCAGGGTCTTATGATTTAAAAGAACAATATTTCTCAGCACTGTCCCTGATGTTGTTATGATTTCAATAAACATGATACCTAATATTATACCCTTGAGATTCATTATCAGAAGCAACACCCTGTTTGTCCTTTTAAAAATATCCTTCTTTGATCCTTTTTAATTTAAATAAGAAGAGACCACAAAATTCTGATTCATGTTCTTAGATCTTCATAGTTGTGTGTATTCCTTCTCTTTGTCCAGTTGGTCATCAGGTGTTTAAATTGATTTGATAATATAGTGGATCCATTTTCCTTCTCTGCAATGTCATTTGATGAATCAGTTTTCATAATAGTGGCTCCACAGTAGCTTTGAAAACTCTGGAGTTCTAGCATCAGATGTCTCTGATGTAAAGATGCAAATTAGACTCTAAGGAGGATTTGAAAAGCACCTCTAATCATAATTCAAGGTTTCCCAACACTTAACCATGAGAATTCATTCCAAAAGGGTAATTTCAAAAGCAAAGTAGTTCATTTTTATATTTTGTGTAAAGACCTTTCTACTTGAGCAGAAATATTTATCCAAATATACAAGAGAAGGCATTTGCTAATTAACAGACACCACCACCGTATTCAGCCAAGTAGCTCAGTCTGTTTCTGTAATTTAATACTGTTGTGGAGCGAGCGCAAGTGAACGACCACTGGAGTCCAGACCAAATTAAAATTTAGGGAGCCTTTATTAGCTGGCCAGGCAACTGCTCTGCCATTCTCCATGCAGGGAGTCCAGAGAGCAGCCCCGACCCTTTGTTCAGGACCACTTTTAAGCACATTAACCACATCCTGTTTTTGCAGAGCAAGTAACCCAAGACAAAACAGTTTTTCCTAAGCAATGTCAGATCATGCCATTGATAACCATGTTATTTACAGGGTCATCCTGTTCTTCAGAAAGCTAACAGTGATCTATGAAAGAAGGCCTACGTGCTGGGAAGGGGCCATGAGACCGTATCCCAAGGCCTGGCCTGGTGTCAGCACTGACAACTCTATGTGGGGCATAGTCCACGGTCTCTCTGGAATGGGCAAAAATTTCCACTCTCCAACAATACTATGACTGTCATATGAAGAAAAAATTTGTGTATAATGTTCAAATGCAGGTGTACCAACCCAAGGAGCAAGTACACTCACAAAGTGTTGTACAATAATTTTTTGGACTCCTCCTAGACAATCTGCACTTGAACAGGCATGTCAGTGAGAACAGATTAAGTCATTATTATAGATACTATCAGAGAGTGGGAAAATATTAAAATCCAAGGATGGCATAAAAAATTCCTATATATCAGGCTCCTCACTCCCTTTCACATCCCCATTGTGTAGCAATATTCCTTTGGCATAAACACAGAAACACAATCTGCAATTTTGTTAAATTTATATTTTTAGATGTTTGGGAACTTTTATAAAAAATATGTCTGAAGTGATATATTCAGTGACAAAAGAGTATACTTAGTCCTTCCAGCACAAAGACATTTTCTTTGATCAATTAGTTGACTTAAGTGTTATTGGTATTTCATGTGATGTGGCACAATCAGAAAGATTTTATATTACATGGATTTACAAAAATCTATCAACCTTTACAACAAGTATTTATGTCATATTTGCATGAGTTATCTTAACACAAGCTATATGTCTAAAATATTTTTGGAACTATTATACCTATTTTTCCCCCCTCAATATAATCAGCCCATATTACATACTTTTTTCTTCATTAAAGTTATGAATTTTGGACCAATCAGAAACAGAAATTAATTTCCATAAATGAGCCTTATCACAATTGTAGCTGATGGCATTTTATTTTTTAAAATATATTTTTATTGATTTCAGAGAGGAAGGGAGGGAGAGAGAGATAGAGACATCAATAATGAGAGAGAATCATTGATTGGCTGCCTCCTGCATGCCCCACGTCAGGGATCAGGCCCACAACCCGGACATGTGCCCTGACCTGGAATTGAACCATGACCTCCTGGTTCATAGGTCAATGCTCAACCACTGAGCCACACCAAAATATTATAATAGAAGAGATCTCTCATCAGTATTCTTAGAGACAAGTGATATTCCCAACAAGTTAAATTTTCTGAGGTGCTACTGAACCTAAAAAATGAACAATCATATCTAATAAAAGAGTAATATGCAAATTGACCATCACTCCAACACACAAGATGGCCACCCCCATGTGGTAAAGATAGCCGCCCCCATGTGGATACAAGATGGCCTCCACAAGATGGCTGGCAGTTGTGGGTGATCAAGCCAGAAGGGGAGGGCAGTTGGGGGGGACCAGGCCTGCAGGGGAGGGCAGTTAGGGGTGACCAGTCTGTCAGGGGAGGGCAGTTAGGGGTGACCGGGCCAGTCGGGGAAGGCAGTTAGAGGCAATCGGGCTGGCAGGGGAGCAGTTAGGCATCGATCAGGCTGGCAGGAGAGTGGTTAGAGGGTGATCAGGTTGGCAGGCAGAAGCAGTTAGGGGCAATCAGGAAGGCAGGCAGGCGAGTGGTTGGGAGCCAGCAGTCCTGGATTGTGAGAGGGATGTCCGACTGCCCATTTAGGCCTGATCCCACCGGTGGGATTGAGCCTAAACAGGCCGTCAGACATCCCTCAAGGGGTCCCAGATTGGAAAGGGTGCAGACTAGGCTGAGAGACCCCCGCTCCCTGTGCACTAACTTCGTGCACCGGGTCTCCAGTCCTATATAATAAAACCCTAATATGCAAATTGACTGAATGGTGGAACTACTGGTTCCTATGACACACACTGACCAACAGGGGGCAGATGCTCAATGCAGGAGCTGCCCCCTGGTGGTCAGTGCACTCCCATAGGGGGAGCCTGCTCAGCCAGAAGCCAGGCTCACGCCTCCCTTTGCAGGGGGATGGTAAGGAGTGAGGTGTCCTGGACTGCGAAAGGGATGTCTGACTGTCGGCTTAAGCCCGATCCCCAGGGGATCAGGCCTAAGCTGGCAGGTGAACATCACTGAGGGGTCCAGACTGCGAGAGGGTGCAGGCTGGGCTGAGGAACCGCCCCCCTGCCCCCCAGTGCATGAATCTCATATACCAGGCCTCTAGTCTCTATATAAAGAGTCATTCCTAGAATTAGGATGGTCACAAAAATTAAAAATAGTTAAAACAATTAGAAGGTCAATTAGTAGCCCTATATACCGGTATGGTCATGATTAAAAAGTATTGGGTTTGAGCATTTTACTTTCATGATGTCCCTGCTGCTGTACTAAAAAGGTCCTGGAGACCTTGACTTGGACACTGAGTATAGTCTGGCAAGTGTCTGTGATGATTATTGAGACATTTTTTTCTCTTAAACAAATTACTTAAAAAATGTTTTTAATGATTAGAGAGAGAGGAAGGGAGAGAGATAGAGAGTTAGAAACACTGATCAGCTGCCTCCTGCAACTGAGGGCTTGTGCTCTGATTGGGAATCATACTGGTGACCTCTTGGTTCATGGGGTGATGCTCAACCAGAGCCACACTGACTGGCTATTGAGGCTTTTGGATGTTCCCTCTAGGGACTCAGTTTCTGATCTATAACTTGTAGCAGGGACCTTTAGGCAAGTACAAGGAAACAAAACAGAAACTACTTGACCCTGATAAGACCAAATGGCTCTGGTTTAATTTAATTTAATAATCAACAATACTAGACTTAGAAAGTGGAATCCTCTATTGAGAATAATACACACTAATCTATAAAGCTTTAGTTAGTCATTTACACCATGAAGTATTTTTATGATTGTTCCCAACTGAAAATGTTATTTAAACCTAGAAACAAAAATTGTTCATCAATCTGTGCGTAGTTATTGTTTTTGTTGTTACAGGTCAACATGACAATGTCTATTCGCAAACAAAAAAAAATACATAGTCCCTGAAAAATATAACTAGAGGCCTGATGCACGAAAATTCATGCAAGAGTAGACCTTCCTTCCCCTGGCTACTGGCACCGGCTTCCCTCTGGCACCTGGGACCCGGGCTTCCCCCCTCCAGCTGCCAGCAGGCACCTGGGACCCGGGCCGGCTTCCCTCCAGCCACCCATAGGCACCTGAAACCTGGGCTGGCTTCCGCTGGGCCGCCCGCCCACAGGCACCCAGGACCCAGCTGGCTTCCCTTCAGTACTGGCTTCATCAGAAAGGACGTCCAGTCTAATTAGCCTATTAACCTTTTATTATTATAGATAATATCAAAACTGAACTTCTCTTTTGATGTGGCAAATTTAATTTATTTTCATCTGGATTTGGAAAACAAAGTAATTTTCTCAATTTAAATTAAATAAAATCTGGAAATTAACTACACAAACTTTTATTATTCTTCCTTTGATGAGAAGCAAATTTCTCTGGTTCCTCAGTGAACATTGAGGAAACCTTAGTCAGTTTAGTTATAAAAGACTTGTTATTCTTTCTATTTTTTTGTAGGACTTATTCTTTTTTAAAATTGTGGTAAAATATGAAGAACATGACGTTTACCATTTTAAGGGCTCAATTAAATGTTATTAAATACATTCACAATTTTGTATAACCATAAATGACTATCCCAAAAATTCTTTTTTCCCCCAGCCCCCCCCACCTTTTTTAAATCCATTTTTAGTTTATTCTTGTGTATGATGTAAGTTGGTGGTCTAGTCCTAAAAATTCTTAATATTTTATTATTTTGAATTTTGTAAATGCAATGTTAAAAATGTTGTTAGAACAATGAATTTGTTATCTTGGCTATCTCATTAACCAGAATAATAATAACTATTGAAAATAAACATAATAAAAGTTAACATAACAATCTTTAAGAATTTTAGACTTTTCTGAAGTGAAGAATTCTTGCTTCTTATTTAAAACAACCTAGGCAGCCTGGCCGGTGTGGCTCAGTGGTTGAGCATCAACCTATGAACCAGGAGGTCACGGATCAATTCCTGGTCAGGGCACATGCCCTGGTTGTGGACTCGATCCCCAGTGTGGGGCTTGCAGGAGGCAGCCGATCAATGATTCGTTCTCATCATTGATGCTTCTCTCTCTCCCTTCCTCTCTGAAATCAATAAAAATATTTAAAAATAAAATAATTTAGGCAGCATAAAAGAACAAAAATTATATTTTTGAAAATTGAGAGTCTGTACATAAGTGAGGTAAAAAAAATTTTGTTGTCTGAGTTGAGTATGCTGTGGACAAAGAACAGCTCTTTATTTCTTCATAACTAAAACAAATTGTATACTTTGGACCATAATTTTTCCTTAGTTATAAGTCCGCCTTTTCCTATAACATTTATTTTTTTTGCTTACTGACATTACTGTATTTACATATTTAAAGATTTAGTCATATCCGATAATGTTGGATGACAATATTATTTAAATTTTTAATCTTAAAAAATAATTAATCTTATTAACATACTAGTGACCCAGTGCATGAAATTTGTGCACATTAAAAGTTAATTAATTAGAGGAAATATTTTAATATTGCTGTTTGCTCTTCCTTTATAATAGAAGTGTCAGAGATGAAAGAAAATTAGTAAACTGTATACGAAAATCTTCCTCCTGTCAAGAGTCTGGGCGCACCACAGGAACCAGAGTCAAGTCCCTGCCTACCCACGTGTGCCTCGAAATCGCACAAGATCCAGACCCGGCTGGCCCCACCTCCATTGGGCTAGATCCAGACTGGCTGGCCCCACTCCCGTCAAGCCCTGCGGGGTGGGGGGCGCAGCCTCAGGTTGCCTAGCCTGGTGGGGGGCGTGGCTTGAGGTCCCCTGGCCTGGTGCCTGGGCCGGGGGCACAGTGTGAGCTCCCTCATCAAGCCCTGCCAGGCGGGAGGCGCAGCCTGAGGTCCCCCAGCTTGGTGCTGGGGCGGGGGGGCGCTTCCTGAGGTTCCCTGTCAAGCCCCACCAGGAAGGAGTACAGCCTCAGGTCCCTGCTGATTGCTCATTAAGGCTCATTATGGGAACTTGGCCTCTGCTGTGGGCCCAGCCATCTTGTGTTACGGAATCCCTGCCTCTGCTGTGGGTGCAGCCAACTTGTTATGGTGTGATGGTTAATTTGCATATTCTTCTTTATTAGATAGGATTATTAGATAGTGTATATCACATTGGCCTTGCTGTTTTATTAAAATTTTTAAATATATTTTTATTGATTTCAGAGAGGAAGGGAGAGGGAGAAAGAGAGAAACATCAATGATGAGAGAGAATCATTGATTGGCCTCCTGCATGCCCCCTCCTGGGGATTGAGCCTGCAACCTGGGCATAGGCCCTGAGCAGGAATTGAACCGTGACCTCCTGGTTCATAGGTTGACACTCAACCACTGAGCCATATCGGGTGGGTAGGCTTTACTATTCTTTTCTTTTAAAATCTTTATTGTTGAGAGTATTACAGATGTGACCTCCTATTACCCCCTTTGCCCCCCTCCACCAGGTTCCTGCCAGGCCCCAGGCCTCTACCACCCTACTCTCTGTGTGCATAGGTAAGATCTTTGGTTAATCTGTTCCCTCCCCGCTTCCCCCTTACCTCTGAGATTCATCAGTTTGTTCCATGTTTCCATGCCTCTGATTCTGTTTTATTCATAAGCTTATTTTGTTCATTAGATTTCTTGTTTATTTTGATTTTTAGATTCAATTGTTGATAGACATGTATTTGTTGCCATTTTATTGTTCATATTTTTATTTCTTCTTCTTCTTCTTCTTCTTCTTCTTCTTCTTCTTCTTCTTCTTCTTCTTCTTCTTCTTCTTCTTCTCCTCCTCCTCCTCCTCCTCCTCCTCCTCCTCCTCCTCCTCCTCCTCCTTCTTTTTCTTCCTTTTCCTTTCTTTAAAGAATACTCTTCAAAATTTCATGTAATACTGGTTTGGGGGTGATGAACTGCTTTAGGTTTTTCTTTTTTCTGAAGCTCTTTATCTGACCCTCAATTCTAAATGAGAGCTTTGCTGGGTAGAGTAATCTTGGTTGTAGGTCCTTACTATTCATCACTTTGACTATTTCTTGCCATTCCCTTCTAGTCTGCAAAGTTTCTATTGAGAATTCAGATGACAGTCTTATGGGCATTCCCTTTAACTGACTGCTTTTCTCTTGCTGCTTTTAAGATTCGTCTCTTTAGCATTTTAATTATGATGTGTCTTGGTGTGGTCCTCTTTGAGTTCCTCCTATACGGGACTCTCTGTGCTTCCTGGACTTGTAAGTCTATTTCCTTCACTAGGTAGGGGCATTTTTCTGTCATTATTTCTTTAAATAGGTTTCCAATATCTTGCTCTCTCTCCTCTCCTTCTGGAACCCCTATAATTTGGATGTTGGTATGCTTGAAGTTGTCCCAGAGGCTCCTTACACTATCTTCATATTTTTGGATTCTTTTTGCTCTTCTGATTGGGTGTCTTTTGCTTCCACATATTCCTAACTGTTGATTTGATCCTTGGGAATCCTCTAGTCTACTTTTGAAGCCCTGTAAATTATTCTTCATTTCAGTTAATGTATGCTTCATTTCTGACTGGTCCTTTTTCATGTCTTTGACATTCTCACTAAGATCCTTGAAAGTATCATGAAGATCCTTGAGTAACCTTACTAGTATGACCATGGTTTTGAATTCTGTATCCAGTAGTTTGCTTGCTTTCATTTCTTTCTTTTGTAACCTGTTTCTTTGTCTCTGCATTTTGTCTGTTTCCCTGTGATGGTTTCTAATTATTAGCTAAAGCTTCTATGTCTCTTGGAATTTTTAGAGTGGCCTTGTGTAGTAGTTTTCCTGTAGGTCCCAGTGGCTCAGCCTACCCAGTCACCTGAGCTGGGCACTCTAGGTGCACCCCTGGGTGGCTGTTATAGTTGAGCCTTGATTGCTGTTGGTGTCACTGGGAGGAGTTGACCTCCAGGCCTATTGGCTGTGAGGACCAGCTGCAACTACAGTGGGAGAGCTGCTGTGCAGGAAATACCCCTATGAAGCAGGACATGCTTCAGTGGGGCTTTGGTGCTCACTGAGTCTGCCCCTTGAGTGTGTCTCTTGTGGATGTATAGAGTTGTAATCTGGTATAGTCTGGAGCTGTCCATGGATGCACTTGCTCTATGGCCTCTAGGGAGGTTCAAAGTCAGCCACAGCCTGGGGCCACCCAGCAGGAGCTATAGGGGGATCAGCATACAGCTGCTATTTGCTATTGGTATTGGGCTTGGAGGTGCCCAGTCAAGATCCAGCTTTGAAGCAAGGCAGGCTGGTACTAGTTCTGGGTCTTGGGCATTTTATTGATAGGTTTGGGGCACGCTGTCACCAGCTGCAGCTTGTTTGAGAGATTTTAGCAAAGTCTGAAGCCTGAGTCAGGACAGGGCATTCATATGGAAAAGCTGATGCAAATAGCTTGGGTGGGGCTGCAAAGGATGGGATGGGGTCTCAGAAAACCCCCAGGGCTGAGTAAACAGTATACTTCAGACTGATAGAGACTCAGATATGACTTCCAGTCAGCCCTGCAACAGGGTTGGTCCCAGCACAGGAACAATGACCCCTGAGAGACCATCCCCACTGGCTTTTACAGCTTGTAGTTGCAGGAATGTCTCTTTCCAGCTCTGGAACCCTGCACTGGGGGTTTGGTGTGGGGTTGGGACCTCTTGCTCGTCACAGGCAGCCTTCACAGAGACAGTCTCCCTCCCAGTTAAAAAAACAGTACATGTGTGTTGGAAGCTACCCATTGCCTTCACTAGCAGAGAGGTGTGGACAAGGAACCCGGAAGGCTGGTTAACCTTGGATGCTCTGAAAGGTCAGAGCCAAGCACCCACTGTCTAGTTGAGACAAAGGTAGCTGAAACAACTTCCACCTTTTAGTCTTATGTAAATCCTTGCTGATGGGCTATCATGGAGCTATTACTGGAATTGCCTGCCTAAGAGCTATGGGTGGATCCCAAACCTGAATAAAAGGGATTGCAAGGCCAGAGCAAGGCGGAGTCCTTCCTCTTGAGCTGGGCTCCCGCCTGGCCCCCAATATTTCCAAATTAATACTTTCTAGTCTCTTTAATTTCTGTGCAGCCTCCTCCAGAGCCCAAACCCTGAACCTGAACCCTGAACCACACGGGACGTGGGGGGGACACTTGCACATGTGGGTGTTGGACCAGCCTGTTCCATGCCTCTGTCCCTCCTACTAGTCTCAATGTGCTTTCTTCTTCTCTACTTGTAGGACTTCCATTCAGCCAGCTTTCAGGTGGTTCTGAATGATGGTTATTCTGTATTTTAGTTGTAATTCTGATGTGGTTGTGGGAGGTGGTGAGTACAGGCATTTACCTATGCCACCATCTTGGTTTTCTCTCGGCTTTGCTATATATCCTATATAATAAAAGCCTAATATGCAAATTGACCAAATGGCAGAACAACCAGTGGAACGACTGGTGGCTATGACATGCACTGGCCACCAAGGTAGGTGCCAGCGGAGGCCCCAACGGTTGCCCCACAGATTGGCCCTGATCGCCAGGGAGGCCTAGGGACCCTACCTGTGCACAAATTTCATGCACCAGGCCTCTAGTATAGTATATAAAAGGATAATATGCTAAGTGTCCAACCATCTGACCAGTCACTATGATGTGCACTGACCACCAGGGGACAGATGCCCAACGCAGGAGCTGCCAAGCTGCAGCGACTTAGCAGTGGTGGTTCTTGGGTGACACACCCCGAAACCAGAGACCCCAATTCCTTGTGGGGCCATGCGATTCCACCTTCGGCCATGGGTTATGTTGTTGCTGGGGTACTGTTGGCCCTGAATCTGGTTTACTGCACACTTGCATTTGTGTTCCACACCCTGTATGACAGCAACTTTGCAGAGTGCCCTCTTGCACTCTGAGACCCCTCAGGGGATGTCAGAGAGCTGGTTTTGGCCTGATCCCTGCAGGCCAGGCCAAGGGACTCCACCAGCCAGAGGGTCCCCGCTCACTCCGCAGATGTCCTTTGAGCCACGGCACTACTCCAGGTGCAGCCGGGACGGGGAGGGACTGTGGGAGGTTAGCTCCAGGGCATGTCTGGCCCGTCTTGCCCAGTCCCGCCCTACTGGCCACCTTCTAATTATTTTCCTTTCAATGTGCATGAATCTGTGCAGTGGGTCACTAATTTTAAATAAGTCTTCTATGAGATGAAGACTTCCACTGACAAGCTGAAGGAGTTCATTTGCCCTGGACCTGCCTTACAAGAAATGCTGAAAGGAATTCTTGCTGAAATAAAAATATGCTAATTAGTAACATGAAAATATATAACACATTGGATAAAGTAATACTACAGACAGATTCAGAATACTCTAATACTGTAATATTGTGTATATTAACCACTAAACTCTAATATAAGATTAAAGGGCAAAAGGATTAAAAATAGCTATAGTTACAATAATTTGTTAATGGCTAAACAAATAAAAACATGTAAATTGTGACATCAAAACATAAAAAACCCTGGCCTGTGTTGGTCAGTAGTTAGAGCATCGGACCTCACACTGGAGTGTCAAGAATTCTATTCCTGGTCAAAGACACGTACCTGGGATTGCAGGTTCCATCTCTGGCATACCACAGACATATATAAATTTTTAGTAAAAGGTGTATATTTACTTTAAGCAAACCCTGTCCATTGTTTCTGTACATTTACATTGACACATTTGAGATACAGTAAACTCTCAATTTTTCAGACCTTGTTTCAGTAGACTTCAGATTTAACAGACAACATTTCTAGTCCATATGTCACATATGAAAATTAACACCCAGTTAATTTAAAAATACTTTTTCCAAGATAGCCATATAATTAAATTAACAGGTTATTGTTTTTGTTATTAATTCACTGTTATTTTTAACTAATTTTAGCAAATAGATCATATGTTGGGAAAAACACTGTAGGAATTTCACTGACAAATAAATACTACATATTTACAACTGTGGTCAACATATTTAAATCCAAGTGTTACTCCTCAAAAACAGTTTGGTGAACGATTAGCACATGATAACACCTTATCACACAAGGTAAATGATTCTGTTGTCCTGTGGCATGACTTTCTGCAGCAGTTTTAATGTGACTGGCTGATGTTCCCATGTGTGCTAAGCCATGCCCCAGCCCTGTGCATTTGTTTACTCTCTGTGTCTGATGATTGCACACATTTACTAGACCTATTCAGTCTAAATACAAAATTACAGTAATACATAGAGAAGACTTTTCTGTGAAATTAAACTTTTCATACATATTAATTTTAATTACATAAACATTTCTCTATATAAAAAGCCAGCGACTAGAACACTAACGATCGGAATGACTGGTCGCTATGATGCCCACTGCAGCCAGCAAACTGGCCCAATTTGGGGGTGGGGCTAGCTGGCCAACTGCTTGTGGACCCTCTCCCTGGCTGGCCCCACTCCTGATTGGCCCACAGCCCCTCCCCCCAGTCAGCTCTGCCTCTGATTGGGTCCCACCCCACTCTGATCAAGGACATGGCTGGCCAGCCAACCACCTATGGACCCTCCCTCAGGCCTCTGGCCCCACATCGACCCCCACACCATTTGGGGGTGGGGCCAGCCAACCCTCCACGGCCCCCCTCCCCACAGCCGGCCCCAACCCCCATCAGCCTCCACCACCCCAATTGGCCCGCAGCCCTCCCCCCAGCCAGCTCTGCCCCTGATTGCCCCACGCACACACACCAATTGGAGGTGGGGCTGGCCAGCCAACTTCCCATGGCCCCTCCCCACAGCCAGCCCCACCTCCAATTGGCCAGCCAACCTCCTGCCATCTCCTCCTCCAGACAGGCCCAGCCCAGATCTTCCCTGATTGGGGCTAGGCCGGCTGGCCCCCACCCATGCACAAATTCATGCACTGGGCCTCTAGTGTCTATATAAGTACAACTAGGTAAACTAAGAAATTTGTCAATTTTTTAACGTAGACATTCTGGAAACCTACTTTATTATATTCTGAAAACCTATCCTATATAATAAAGAGGTAATATGCAAATGGTCGTTACACTGTGATGCGTAATGACCAAATAGCAGGAGGGTGGGCCAGCGAGCTATGAGCAGTGGAGAGCTACAGGAAGGCAGGCAGTGGGTGGAGAGCTACAGGAGGGTGGGGCAGCAAGCTACGGGGGGCAGAGAGCTATGAGTGGCGGTGGGCCAGGTGGCCCCCTGAGGCAAGCGGCAGTGAGCTACTCGCACACAGATTTGTGTGCAGGGCTACTAGTTTTATTATATAATGGACTTTAGGCTTTAAGCGACACCCCCTTGTCCAAATTAGTCTGTTATATCAAGGTTTTACTGTAAGATGTAACCACCCTCAGGGGAGCACACAATCTTGTTAACTATCCTGTAATCCAATCCCCACCTTGTTTTCTTCTACCTCCATGTAATATGCTCCCTCCTTAATTTCAAATGCATAAAAGAGGCTGCAAAAGTGTTATTCTCTGGGGCATTCAAGATCTTGCTCCCTGGGCATATGTTGTCAGTTTGGTTCAAATAAAATTCTCTACAGGTTTGTCAATGTAAAAAAATTCTCTAAAATGTTTTTACATTGACAACAGTTTGGATCAAATAAACTCTTATAAAATTTTTTTACAGTTTTGGACATTATTACATAACAATTCCTACCTATCAATAATTACTCTAAATGTAATGAATTGAATTTTCCAATTCAAAGACATGGATGAATTGTTGTTGTTTTTAAAGACCCAACTATATGCTGCCTATAGAGACTCACTTCAGTTTTAAAGACACAGGTAAGCTCAAACTTAAGGGATGGAAAAAGATATTTGGATAGTTATACAAAATAGAATTTAAGCCAAAAACACTAACAAGAGACAAAGAACATCATTACATAATGATAAAAGGGTCAATTTATTACGAAGATGTAATGATTATAAATATACTGTATATGCACCTGACAGTGGAGCACCTAAATATATTAAGCAAATACTAAACAAATATGAAGGAAAAATAGACAGCAATACAATAATAGTAGAAGATTCTATATCTCACTTTTAACAATAAATAGATCATCTAGAGAGAAAATATTGGACAAGGAAATATTGGACTTGAACCATAGCTTTGACCAAATAAACTTAACAGAATATTCTATCCAACAGCAGCAGAATACACATTCTTCTCAAGTGCCCATGAAATACTCTCCATAATAAATCATATTATAGGTCACAAAACATGTGATAACAAATTTAAGAATACTAAAATAATTCCAATTATCTTTTTCCAAACACAATAGTATGAAACTAGAAATAATTAAAAGGAGGAAAGATGAAAAATTCAAAATATGTGGAAATTAAACAATACACTCCTAAACAACCAACAAAAGAACAAATGAGAACAACCAAAGGACTTGTATGCATGCATATTAGCATAACCAATTGACACAGACACTGGGGCGATGGGGGCTTGCCAGAGTGGGAATGACTGGGTGTGGGAGGTATCAGTTGGGGAAAAAGGAGACATATGTAAAACTTTAGACAATTAAAAAAAAAAGATGAACAAATGAAAGGGAAGTGAAAAAATATATTTAGAAACAAACAAAAATGGAAACACACCAAACCAAAACCTATGTGATGCTGCAAAAGTAGTCCTAAGAAGGAAGTTCACAGCAATAAATGCCTACAACAAAAAAGACATATCTCAAATAAACAACATAAATTTATGCCTCAGGAACTAGAAAAAAGAAAAAACTATGCCCGGTGTTAGCAAAAGAAATAACAAAGATCAGAGCAGAAAAGAGTGAAATAAAGACCTAAAAAACAACAGAAATGATAAACGGAACTAGAGCTGTTTAAAAATAAATAAACAAACAAACAAACAAATAAATAAATAAATAAAATGGACAAATCTTTAGCTAGACTCACAAATGAAAAAAGAGAGAAGACTCAAATAAATAAAATCAGAAATGAAAGAGGATACATTGTAACTGATACCACAGAAATACAAAGGACCATAATAGACTACAATGACCAATTAGATGCAAGAAATAAGATAATCTCAAAGAAATGGAGAAATTCCTAGAAATATAAAATCCATCATGACTGAATCATGAAAATCTGAACAGATCAATAATAAAGAGATTGGGTCAGTAAACAAAAACCTCTCAACAAAGAAAAGCCCAGAATCAAATGGTTTCACTGGCAAATTCTAACAAACATCTAAAGAAAAATTAACTCCATTCCTCAAACTCTTCCGAAATAGTGTAGAGGAGGGAACATTCCCAAACTCATCAGGCCAACATTTTCCTGGTACCTAGGCTAGGAAAGGATGCTACAATAAAACTACAAACCAATATCCTTGATGAATATAGAGGCAAAAATTCTTTTAAAAATATTAACAAACTGGGGCTTCCAGTCAAGATGGTGGCATCTAAGTAAAAGTGGTACTTGGAACCTCCCACAACCACATCAAAATTACAACCATCATTCAGAGCTGCCTAAAATCTAGCTGAACAGAAGTCCTACAACTAAGGATATAAAGAAGAAACCACACTGAGACTGATAGGCAGGGCAGAGATGCCAAACTCTCTGGTCCCACACCCTGTGGGGTGGTAACAGGGAGGGTTATTTTGGCTGTAGAGGAACCCCCCTCTGAGGAGCCAGGGGGCCCAGTCTCACACCAAACCCCACAGCCAAGGGTCTGAGTGCCAGGCAGAGAAGTCCCCATAATTGTGACTGTAAAAACAAGCAGAGATTGGGACTGAGTGAGACTGAGGGATCCTGGAGTCCCAGGCATTTCTCTTAAAGGGCCCAGATGGACTTATTTGAACTCACTTGCTTCGAGTTTCAGTGCTGGAACAGCAACTCCAAAGGTCCCAGAGATATACAAGGAGGAACTGAATTGTTTGGCATCAGGGAGAGAACTAAAAGGACAGCTTTCTCCCAGAGAGAGTGCTGGCAGAGACCACTGTTCCTTTGTTGAGCCTTCCCCCTTTCTCCACAGCCAGCAGGACACCATATCTGAGTCTCTCTCAACTTGACTATCACTGTTCACACGCCCTGGTGATTCCCTGAAACTCTGCCCCACCCAACCTGTGGGCCCCATCCAAACCCTTTCCAGTGGCTGTTCCATACCAATAGCTTATCTTGGCTCATGCTGCAACTTCCCTAAAATCTGTCAAACAAGCAGTATCTGGCCTTTGTGTACCCCATACCTCTTGCTAAGTGGCCCAGGCTTGGCGCTAAAGGCAACCAGCTTTGGTTGGCAGCTTGGCCTCTTCCAGGCACCTCCAAGCCCAGCACAAGGAGTAGTCACCTATAGGTAGCTCTGTAGCTCATTCCTGGTAGCCCCAGGCTGGGCACAGGGGGAAACTGACCTTGGTGTATACCTCCCAAGAGGCCCCAGAGCCTGTGAACTCAATGGACAGCTTTAGACCACACTGAAGCACCCCCCAACCACCTTCACAACTGACATACTCAAGGAGTGAACTCAGCGGGTACCTGAGCCCTGCTGAAGTGAGTTCTGCTTTGTGGGGTTGGTGCTTGCACAACAGATCCTCCACAGGAAGTCACTTCCAATCCTTGGCACTGATCGGCCTAGAGGTAAATCCCTCCCATTGAAGTGCCAACAGCATTCAAGGCTCAACTACAACAGCACAGTACACACAGCCCATGGCAGGTAGAGGGAGGGGCACCTGGAGTGTCCAGCTTGGATGATTGGGGAGGCTGTGCCACTGGGCCCTACAGGATACCTACTACATAAGGTCATTCTACCAAGACAGGGAGACATAGCAGCTCTACCTAATATATAAAGACAAACTCAGGGAGGCAGCCAAAATGAGGAAGAAAAGAAACATGTCCCAAATGAAAGAACAGAACAAAACCTCAGAAAAAGAACTAAACAAAATGGAGACCAGCAATCTACCACATGCAGAGTTCAAAGCACTGGTTATAAGGATGTTCAATGATCTCAGTAAGAACTTCAACAAAGAGATAGGAAACATAAAAATGGAGATAGGAAGCATAAAAAAGAACCAGTCATAAATGAAGAATACAATAACTGAAATGAAGAATACATTACTGGGTATCCACGGTAGAGTAGGTGAAACAGACTCAAATCAGTAATATGGGAGAACAGAAAGCAGAAAACATGCAATCAGAAAAGCAAAAAAGGATACCAAAAGTAATGAAGATAGTGTAAGGAGTCTCTGGGACAACTTCAAGTGTACCAACATTCACACTATGAGGGTGCCGGAAGGAGAAGAGAGAGCAAGTAATTGAAAACCTTTGTGAAAAAATAATGATGGGCCCAACTGGCGTTGCTCAGTGGTTGAGCATCAACCTATGAACCAAGAGGTCAGGGGTAGATTTCTGGTCAGGGCATATACCCAGGTTGCAGGCTCCATTCCCAGTGGGGGTGTGCTGAAGGCAGCCAATCAATGATTCTCTCTCATCATTGATGTTTCTATCTCTCTCTCTCCCTCTCCCTTCCTCTCTGAAATCAATAAAAATATTTTTAAAAATATTGATGGAAATACTTCCCTGACCAGGTGAAGAAAATAGACATACAAGTCCAGAAAGCACAGATAATCCCAAACAATGAACCCAAAGAGGCCCACACCAAGACACATAATTAAAATGCCAAAGGTTGAAGACAAAGAGAGAATATTAAGAGCAGCAAGGGAATAGCAGTTATTTACCTACAAGGAAGCACCCATAAGACCATCAGCTGATTTCTCAACAGAAATTTTGCAGGGCATAAGGGATTGGTAAGAAATATTCAAAGTGATGAAAAGTAAGGACCTACAACCAAGATTACTCTACCCAGCAAAGCTATCATTTAGGATTAAAGGACAGATAAAGAGGTTCCCAGATAAGAAAAAGCTAAAGGAGCTCATCCATCACCACTAAATCAGTATTACAATAAATGTTAAAAGGTCTTCTTTAAGAAGAAGAAGGAAGGAAAGGTCAAATGTGATTAGCCCTGGCTGGTGTGGCTCAGTTGACTGGGCATTGTCCCATGCATCAAAAGGTCATTGGTTTAATTCCTGGTCAGGGCACATATCCAGGTTGCAGACTTGATCCTTGGTTGCAGTGCATATGGGAGGCAAATGATTGATGTTTCTTTTTCATATCGATGTTTCTCTCTCTCTCTCTCATCAAGAAAAACATTTTAAAATATAAATAATAAAATGTCAATAAATACATATCTATCAATAATTACTTTAAATGCAAATGGATTAAATACTCCGATCAAAAGACATACAATGGCTGAATGGATAATTTAAAAATGACCCTTACAAATGCTGTTTACAAGTGATTCACTTTAGATTGAAAAGCACACAGAGACTGAAAAAGTAAAGGGATGAAAAAGAGTATTTCATAAAAATTGGGAAAAAAAGCTGGGGTAGCAATACTTATACCAGACAATCTATCTATATATATATAAAAGTCTAATATGCTAAGTGTCCAACTGATTGGTCAACCACTAGACCAGTCGCTATGATGCACACTGACCACCAGGGGGCAGATGCTCCAACCAGTAGGCTGATCGGGACTGGGTGAGATGGGCTGGACACACCCTGGAGCCCTCCCCCTGGTCCCTCCCAAGCCTTTAAAATATTTCTTCTAATTAATTTTCTTTCAACATGTACGAATTTCGTGCACTGGGCCTCTAGTGTGTGTGTGTGTGTGTGTGTGTGTGTGTGTGTGTGTGTGTGTGTGTACTAGAGGCCCGGTGCATGAAATTCATGCATGGGAAGGGGGGGTGTCCCTCAGCCCAGCCTGCACCCTCTCCAATCTGGGACCCCTCAAGGGATGTCCGACTGCCCATTTAGGCTCGATCCAGGTAGGATTGGGCCTAAATAGGCAGTCGGACATCCCTCTCACAATCCAGGACTGCTGGCTCCCAACTGCTTGCCTGCTTGCCTTCCTGATTGCCCCTAACTGCTTCTGCCTGCCAGCCTAATCACCCCCTAACCACTCCCCTGACAGCCTGATTGATGCCTGTCTGCTCCCCTGCCAGCCTGATTGCCCCTAACTGCCCTCCCCTGCAGGCCTGGTCCCCCCTAACTGCTCTCCCCTGCAGGCCTGGTCCCCCGCAACTGCTCTCCCCTGCAGGCCTGGGTACCTCCCAACTGCCCTTCCCTGCAGGCCTGATCACCCCCAACTTCCCTCCTCTGCTGGCCTGGTCACTCCTAACTACCCCCCCCCCCCCGCAGGCTTGATCATCCCCAACTGCCCTCCCTTGCAGGCCTGGTCTCCCAACTGCCCTCCCCTGCTGGCCATTTTGTGGCGGCCATCTTTTGTCCACATGGGGGCAACTATCTTTGACCACATGGGGGCAGCCATCTTGTGTGTTGGAGTGATGGTCAATCTGCATATTACTCTTTTATTAGATAGGATAAAGTCCTGGTACACGGGTGGGGGCTGGCTGGTTTTCCCTGAAGGATGTCCCGGATCAGGGTGGGGGTTCCCTTGGGGCATGGGGTGGCCTGGGCGAGGGGCCTGTGGTGGTTTGCAGGCCGGCCATGTCCTCCAGTGACCCAAGCAGAGGCCCTGGTATCTGTGGTTTATTTATCTTCTATAATTGAAACTTTGTAGCCTTGAGCAGAGACAAGTCTGCTCACTCTGTGGCCATAGCCATTTTTATTGGTATTTATTTATCTTCTATAATTGAAACTTTGTAACCTTGAGTGTAGGCCTGGGCTGGCCAGTGCAGCAGGGCAGCAGGGAAACTTGGCTTCCTCCATCACCAGGGAAACCCAAGCCTCCTGCTCACTCTGTGGCTGCAGCTATCTTGGTTGAGTTAATTTGCATACTCGCTCCTGATTGGTGGGTGGGCGTGGCTTGTGGGTGTGGCAGAGGTATGGACAATTTGCATATTACTCTTTTATTAGATAGATTATATATATATATTAAAGGCTATAACAAGAAACAAAGGACACAGCAATTCCACTTCTGGGTTTTTAATCCAAAGAAACCCAAAACATGAAATCAAAAAGACATATGCATCTGTTCATCTCAGCATTATTTACAGTAGTCAAGATATGGAAGCAACCTAAATGTCCATCAATAGATGAATGGATAAAGAAGATGTAGTACATATGTATAATGGAATATTACTCAGCCATGAAAGAGAATTAAATCTTGCCATCTGCAGTAACATGAACGAAGCTAGAGGGTATTGTGCTGAGTGAAATAAGTCAGAAAAGGACAAATGTCAGGTAATTTCATTTATATGTGGGATCTAAACAACAAAATAAACAAACTAGCAGAACAGAAACAGACTTACAGATACATTTTGATGGCTGCTAAATGGGAGGGGAGTTGGGTAATGGGTGAAAAGGGGAAGAGATTTAGAAGTACAAATTAATCCTATATACTAAAGAGCTAATACGTTAATTAGACCAGACGGCAGAACGATCTTCCAGAACAACCTTCTGGGACAACCAGTGGGTGGGGGGCGGGGCCGCAGCTGGGGTTACGAGGGCCGAGCAGCCAGGCCTGTGCGGGCCGAGCCCTTTGCACGAATTTCGTGCATTGGGCCTCTAGTAGTTACAGAATAGTCATGGAGATGTAAAGTGCAGCACAGGGAATATAGTCAGTAATACTGTAATAACTACATATGGTGTCAGATGGGCACTACAGTTATCAGGGTGATCACTTTGTAAGTTATATAAATGTTCAATTGTGGGGTTGTACACCTGAAACTAATATAATATTGTACATCAACTGTGATTTAAAAATACAAAAATATTGGCAAACTGAATTCAAGAGCACATTAAAAGTATCATATACCATGATCAAGTGGGATTTATCCCTAGGACACAAAGATGGTTTGAGATAGATATATATATATATATATATATATATATATATATATATATATATGTCAATAAATGTGATATACCACATTAACAAAGTTAAAAATGAAAATTATATAATCATCTCAATAGATGCAGAGAAGCATTGACAAAATATAAAATCCTTTCATGATAAAAAAAACCCACTTAACAAATTGACTATAGAAGGAACATACCTCAACATAATAAAAGCCATACATGAAAAGCCTACAGCTAACATTATACTCAATGGTGAAAGGTGAAAAACTTTTTCTTTAAGATCAGGAACATCACAAGTTGCCCACTTTCACCATTCCTGCTCAACATAGTACTGGAAATTCTAGCCAGAGCTTTTCACATTGGAAAGGAAGAAGAAAAAATGCCTTTGTTTGAAGATGATATAATTTTTATGGGGTACCATTAGATTTTTAGATTTAGCAAATAAAAATATAGGATGTCCAGTTAAATTTGGATTTCAGATAAACAATTATATATATATTTTTTACTACAAGTATGTCCCAAATATTGCATGAGACATACTTATACTAAAAAGTTATTAGAGCTCTTGAGGGCCAGCTTGGAAAGGGACTTATTAGATCTGTGCCATCATGTGTTCCCTAAAAAATACTCCTTTAAAACAATCAAAACAAAAATTACTAAGGAATGGTCAGACTGGCATGGCTCAGTGGTTGAATGTTGACCTATGAATCAGGAGGTCATAGTTCAGTTCCCAGTCAGGGCATATGCTCAGATTGTGGGCTCGATCCCCAGTGGGGGCATGCAGGAGGCAGCCAAATGATGATTCTCTCTCATCATTGATGTTTCTGTCTCTCTCTCTCTCCTCTCCCTTCCTCTTAGTAATTTAAAAAATTACTAAGGAATGAAAAAAAAATCATTTGATAATGACATGATAAACAGGTTTAGTAAAGGATTCCCTAATGAACTCTCTAAAGTGTTAATAAAAGAGAGAACCACAAAGGAGCCTAGTATATCCTAGGATAACAAAACACAGCAGTGAGACTCAGCAGAAATACTTGAAATTCAATATTGTCCTTGAGATATACCCAACAGCAAAGTGGAAGTTATCAATAATGGGCACACAGTAGGTCAACATTGAGTGCTCAAGAATTGAGGGTCCTGTGGGATTGCCACCATGTGGGGCCTTCATTTTGAAGAAAATTTAAAATAGAGAATAACTGAAAGACAAAAATGAATTTATTAAACTTGCCAAGCAATAGAGACCTGCATTTATTTGGAAATACAGTCTTTCCCAAATAACCCTTTAGCCAATCTTATATGTTACACTTAGTATGCACAGAAGATTCTAATAGGCCCATAGACCAAATATGAACAGCTTCAACATTCTATAAGACTTGTTTATCCTGGCCTCCTGGTCCCTGATGTAATTTTTAAAATTGAGATATAATACATATACCATAATATTCACCCTTTTAAAGTCTCTAATTCAGTGTTTTCTTTACTATAGTCATGAAGTCATGCAGCCATCACCACTAATTCCAGATCATTTTTCTCAACTCAAAAAGAAACTCTGTACCCATTAGCAGGTATTCTCCATTCCTCCATATAATATGTGGTCTGGTTTCTTTGACTTAGGATAATGTTTTCAAGGTTCATCCATGTTACAGTATGTATCAGTGCTTCATTGTTTTTAAGTTGAATAATATTCCACTGTGGATATTACACATTTTGTTTATTCAGTCATCAGGTGATGAACATTTGAGTTATTTCTTTTATTTTAGCTATTATGAATAACATTGTTATGAGCATTTATGAGCAAGTTTTTGTGTGGACATATGTTGTAATTCTCTTGGTTGTATATCAAAGAGTAGAATTTCTAGGTTGCATGGTAACTCTACATTTAAACTTTTGAGGAGCTGTTTTACAAAGCATCGACATCATTTTACATTTCCACAGCAATATGTAAGTGTTTCTTTTTGCAGACACTAAAGTATATCATGCTTCCTTAAAAAGACACTCAGAAGCCTCCAAAATGAGGCAAACACAGATTATTCATGAGAACTTCCATGAGGGATAACTGATTCCATCTTCATGGGTACTCTGTAGCTACAGTTCTCACAGTGGGAATAGCACAGCTAGAAAAAATTCAAAGTTGTCTCTGACCTACCAAAGTAACATATGATCCCACTTCTGTTCTAAAGCCCAACAAGCTAGTTTAAATTCATTGACTAAAGTTGTCAGACAACCATACAGTCTGTGATTTCCTCTTGGTAAACCAAGGGGAAGTCTGGGCTATAGCAAATACTACTTGCTGCACCTATGTAAATAAATCCAAGAAAAATATAAAAAGCCACTTGACTCCCTACAATAGGCCCAAATGAATTCTGGAACATGTTTTCATTGCCTGGGTTTTAATAGTTTAGGTCCTTGGCTTCCAGGCCTATCAAAATACTAATAGTCATTTTGATTCTGATAATTGCCTATGTTACAATTGGCCAATATAGCCTGTCTCGAATCTTAAGTACTGGTAGGCCCTACTAGTGGGGTAGCCATTGTCACAACAGATGGTCCAATAACATCCTGCAACAGAAGAAGAAAAGATTAACCCTGGTTCAATTATAGGCTACAGTCAATTACAGAAGTGTATGCTTTTCTTAATCAGCAGAGTGATCTTAGCAAAATCTTGGCAATGATGAAAATCTGGATGAATGTTCTGAGGCCTAACTTTGTACATGACCAAAAAAGAGGACTGAGAAAGAACAGACCTTAATTACTGGAACTGATCTGATGCTCGCAGCTAGACCTCAGTATTTTTATAAGCTGGCCTGATGCTCATTGGCCACTTTATTCTCAGTTCTTTTTCTCATGCAAGGTTATTTTGAGAACATGATAAAACAAAATAAAGCCACTTTCATAGAGACAGAATGTATGTGGGGAGGGGAATAAGGAGTTATTGTTAGTGGGTATAGAGTTTCAGTGCTGTAGGGATGGATGTTAGTGACCATTGCATAATATTGTGAATATATTTAATACCATGAACTGTACACTTAAAATGGTTAAGATGTTAATTTTATGTATATTTTACCAAAATGTAAAAAAAAAACAAGACCACTTCATAGTTTTGTTTAAGCACAGGTAAAAGCAAGGTCACAGAGATAACCACTAAATATCCAATCAGAGAATTGTCCCCATTTTCTGACAGCATCCAATCTAGAGGTAATGCTCCCCTAAATCTTTCAACCAAAGCCTAAATCCTATAATAAGTTTTTTCTAATATCCTCTTATTGAGATACCTTACAGTTTTCTGTGGTGTGTGTTCTTCCTCACTGCAATGAAAAGTAAACCACTTATTTAACCACAGGTGTGTTCTTTTTTTTTTCTTTTCTAGTTTATATGGTCTTTTGATTAATACTTGCCTAAACTTCAGGAGAGCTGTTTTTTAGAAATATATATTTTTATTGATTTCAGAGAGGAAGGGAGAGGGAGAGATAGAAACACCAATGGTGAGAGAGAATCATTGATTGGCTGCCTCCTGCACGCCCCCGGCTGGGGATCAAGCCCGCAACCCGGCATGTGACCCTGACCAGAATCGAACCTGGGACCCTTCAGTCCACAGACCAATGCTCCATCCATTGAGCCAAACCAGTTTGTTCTTCATAGTTTTTGGCTGAAGGGCATTGACAATATATATGAATTATATTTCTAAAAAAGCAAAGAACAATACAAGTTATGTGTTCGTTTCTTCATTTTATAAAGTAAGCATTCTTGTAACCACACCCAGCTTTAGAAATAGAACTTTATTTCCACATGTCCCATTTCAATTGTAACCCATTTCCTCTCCATAAAAGTACCCATTCTCCAGACTTTTATAGTAATAATTTCCTTGTTCATTATAGATTTATCACCAATTGTGTATTGTTCATTTCCTAAAATTTGATATGTCTTTTAAGTCTTTCTCTCTTTATTTTTATTGATTTTAGACAGAGGAAGGGAGAGAGAGGAAAGGAGAAGGGAGGAGAGGAGAAACATTGGTTAGTTGCCTTCTACATGCATCCCGACTGGGTATCAAACCTGCAACCTGGGTATGTGCCCTGACTGGGAATCGAACCTGCCACCCTTTTGTGTACAGGACGACCACCAGCTGAGCCACCACAACCAAGGCTTAATCCACAAGTTTTCCTTCATTCCTTTTTTTTCCTTATAGTTATTCTGTTAAAGAACCCAAGCCTTTAGACTAGAGTTCTCAGCAGTCAGAATTTTACTGATTGCACACTTACGTTTCCATTCAGCATGTTTCTTCATTCTCTGAATTTATTAAAAATTGGCAGCTGGATCCAGAGGTTTGGTCGGACTCTAGTTCAGTCCCTTGAAATATGGTAGGTAGTGTTGGGTTCTTTCATCAGGAACCACATACCTGGCTTTCTCTGTTTTTATGCTAGCAGTTGTTGAGTGCTAGGCCCAGATTCATTAATTTATTGGTGGCTGCAAAATAGTGACATTCTAATTCTGTTATTTGTTTTTAATTTATTAATTGGAATACTTTTATCTATTTTTAATTATCTGTAGGTATAGTTTATGTAGAAAGGGTAGAATAAATGCTTGCTTTTTGTCTTGGTTTTTCACTTTTCAATATAGTAGTTTGGTTCTTCTGAAGATAATCAGCTGATTTTTTTTTTATGAGCTCATGGATTCAAACATATTTGATGGGTTTTAATCAGTGGAAATATTTTTATGACACTCAAATTGTTCTATCTTTGGCCCATTGGAGCCTTTTCCATAGGCTCCTGAATGGCTTAATCCACGTATGGTCATCTTGTGGCATCTTTGCTTTGTGGTATGAACAACAATTTTAAGCTCATCTTTTACATTTCTTGCCCCATATCTGTAACCAGTGTTTCTCCAAGAAACCCTGATGGTAGTATGGGCATTAGGAATGTTCATTGCTATGAGTTGGTCATTGTTTATAACACTTAGAAATATATATATACATAATGTCTACACTAATAAAAGAGAAAGATGAAAATTGACCATACCTTCATGATGCCCACCAGCCAATCATGAGTGAGTATTCAACTTAGCCCAATGAAGATGATGGGTTAATTTGCATACGCAGGTGCTGAGTGGCTGGGGGTGGGACCATGGTGACAACCCAGGCATTTTGCACCACCCCAGCAGCTCTGGGTCTCTGGGCAGTGTGGGAAGGCAGAAAAGCGGCTCCGGGCTGGAGCAAAGGTGGTGCTGGCAGCCAGGGGAAGGAAGGCCCTTTCTTGCACGAATCTTCGTGCATCGTGCCTCTAGTATATATATAATATATATACCTTTTATGCTTTTAAAAAATATATTTGTTATTGATTTCAGAGGAAAGGAGAGGGGGAGAGAGATAGAAACATCAATGTTGAGAGAGAATCATTGGTTGGCTGCCTTCGGAATGCACTGGGAATCGAACCATGACCTCCTGGTTCATAGGTCGACTCTCAACCACTGAGCCAAAACGGCTGGGCAACATATATACCTTTTAACTTAACCTTTTCTATATTATATCTGTATCTCTTTTTTTCCATACCAAAAATCCTGGTTCTCAAGGATACAGGGGATTAGGAATTAGAATAGTCTCATTATTAATTGCTCATTTATTTTACCCTAAATTACCATATAGTTTCAAAATAGGAATACTAATATTATTACCAATATGATTATTGAGAACTTACATAAATTGTGCATATACTATCCCCATTCCTTTCTCACTATTTTTTAAGAAAAATGGTTGACAAACTCTTTCATTTTTTAGTGTTTTAGTTTAAACTGCATAATTCAGTGGTTTTTAGTATATGCTGTACACCTGAAAATAATACAAAATAATATTGAATGTAAACTATAATTGAAAAATAGCATAAAAAGTTATACAATCATCACCATTATAATAATTCCAGGATATTTCCATCACTCCTAAAAGAAACTCTGTACCTTCCTTTATTTCATTCTCTGGACCCTGGCAACCACTAATGTACTTTCTGTCTCTATGAATTTGCATGTTCTGGACATTTCATATAACTGGAATTATATAATATGTGGCCATTTGTGTCTGGTTTCTTTCATTTAGTATGATGTTCTCAGGCTCATCTGTGTTATAGCACAGGAAACAATTATTTTTTAAGTAAAAAAATGAATCAGTACAAGAATGATTGGGCCTCTTTAGCTCAGTGGATAGAGCATCAGCCTGTGGACTGAAGGGCCCCGGGTTTGATTCTGGTCAAGGGCATGTACTTTGGTTGTGGGCTCGATCCCCAGTAGGAGGCATGCAGAAGGCAGCCGATTGATGATTCTCTCTCTTTCCCTCTCCCTTTCTCTCTGAAATCAATAAAAATATATTTAAAAAAAGAAATCTGGGCCACAGTCTGCTTGTGTGGCTGACAACCAAAGGCCTTGTTCTCCATCTATGATTAGCCTTGGGTTCTAATATGGCTGCAGGACCTGAGCCAGATATGACTAGTGAGGAATAGACCACAACTTTAGAACCTCTCTCTCTCTCCACACTGACCAGAACCTACCCAAGTGAGACTACCTTCAAGGAAGGCTATGCACAGTTGTCCCCAAGACCCAATAATCTTTCCCACCATCCCTCACCCCAAGGCTCTGGACCTCACCTACCTATATGTATCTGCCTGATCACAATGAGTAGGATAATGTGTTTATGAGTCAGCAACTTGGGAAGCTCTCGAAGGCAGGGGCCATGTTTTACTCACTTTATACCCCTCCCCCCCGTGCCTGGTCCAGAGAATGCTGTTAATTAATGTGTGTTCTGTTCCCAACCAGATTGTGAGCTGCCTGAGAAGAGTGGCTTTACCTCCTAACCACCTACTTTTCTTCTCCTACAGTAAAACTAGACACAAGATTGAGAGCAGGGTGGGAATGTAGGTGAGCAATGGTTGAATTCAAGATTCAAAAATCTCCACTGTAGGACTTCTGCATAATATCTTTATTTAGCTCAGGAAGATGTTTCCTACACATTTCTAGATATGTGGATATGAATTTTTTCTATGACATTTAGTAAGTTGTTTTTAAGAGTTTACATATAATAAATGCAAACAAGCAAGTACAATACAGGCTAAAATGAAAAATTCCTTGCATACAAACATTTTAAAAAGACATGTGAATACAGGGTATAGAGAAAGGAAACCAACAGAAGGTGATTGAATTACCATCCCCTAATTCCCGATCTGATCCTGGTTCCTCGATATAGGACTCTCTCTGCTCTTTCCTCTTCTAAGACCCAAGTCCCTAGCTCCTCCTGGATAGGAACAGAGGCTGCCTAAGGCTGGAGGCAGCACTGTTCCTATCTGCAGAAAGGAAGGGAATCCCCCAGGCACATGTGGTCCCAGACTCATGTGGTCAGATTCTTCAGCCTTGTTCAAGTGGGGAGCCCATCTCTGTGCCAGTATCCTGGGCTGCCTCTTCTCTTCACTTTTGATGGTTCCCAATTGTTAAAGAGCTTGGACAGGCTCTGGTGTGGCTTGTTCTAAATGTTTCTCATGCCAGTTAGCCCCCACAGAAAGCCAGCTAGATGCTGGGCCCAGGGACTTCCAAAGAGTTCCAGAGGGCTGAGAACCTCCTAACCCTATCAGACCTCCTAGCTCAAGCACTATATTAGAAGGCTCCATCAGCTCCTACAGTGTCCACTGTCTGCATTCAGTATGCAGAGGGGAAAGTCCAGGGTGGGGTATAGGCACGATCTTTTAGGATTGCCTGCAGCCAGACAGCAGAATATCAGCCAGTCCAGTATTTGTGGTTTTCAAGCCAAAGCTTAGACCTCCCTGGGCCATCCCCCTGGCCTGTCTGGGCAGCCAGACCAAGGAGACAGTTATGGGCCTTACTTCAATCGGTGTACCTATCAGGACTGGTGGGAGGGACATGATATGGAAGGTAGGGGGATCTCATTGTGGCTCTGTTCTTGACTTTACCTCCATCTAGTACCACCAGAGACACAAGCCTGAGTGGCTTTTACAGGTACAAGGCTCTGCAGGGCTCTCAGCCGCCTAAGAGCGAACCTGCACCTGGAAGTGCTCGCAGCGGGCATGCTTCATGGTCAGCCCATAGATGGGGGTCATGTCCACCTTCACGCCTGGTGGCATGCTGAATTCTACCTGCTGCAGCATGATGGCCAGGAAGAGAAAGACCTCGAAGCGGGCAATGTTTTCACCAATGCACTTCCGCTTGCCGAGGCCAAAGAGAATCACCTGCTCACTCAGTGCCTTGTTGATAGTGCCATTGGGGGTGAGAAAACGTTCTGGTCGGAACTCAGATGGGTCATCCCACAGTTTCCTGTAATCAGAGTGAGTAAGTGAAAAGGCAACTCAGAAGCATGTAGGGGGTTGCACCCCAGCCCACAAGAGTAGGGGACAGGCAAATGGCCAGGGACAGCAGGGTCTGAAACTCAGAAGAGGGTGGAGTTTCCGCTGTCCCATATCAACTTACTGGTCATGGTTGATCTGCCACTGGTTCACAAAGACACAACGCCCCTTGGGGATGTAAAAGCCACTCAAATTTGTGTCTCTAGTAGTACTGGGGAGGGAGGAAGCTCAGTTAAGCTCAAGGCCACAATGAGATCCCTCTACCCCCCATACCATGTCCCTCCCACCAGCCCTGATCAGGTGCATGGACTGAAGTAATGCCCAGTATCAGACAGAAGTAGTTCCATGGGGCCTCACCTGTGGGGGATGGTGAAAGGAACGAAGGAAGAGTGTCGGAAGGTCTCCAGGATGAAGGCCTCCAGATAGGGCAGCTGGGGTCTGTCAGAGAGCCGTGGCCGCCGTACCCTCCCAATCACTGTGTCTGCAGGGCACAAAGGACCAGACAGATAAAGGTGCCTCCCATACCATGGCTGGGTCCCCTGCATTCAGCACTTTGAAGGAGGTCACCACCTACCGAGCTCCTCCTGGATTGTTTTCTGCACACCGGGGCTTGTCACCAGGTACATGAGGCTCCAAGAGATGGCAGTTGTGACTGTGTCAAACCCTGGCCAGAAAAGAACAGAGGGAGAAATTTGGCGGTTGATGGGGTAGTGCAGTTGAGTACAGGAAAGGCAAATGGGGTAGCTCATACCAGCTCCAAAGAGGTCCAAGACGACACTAACGATCTTCTCATCTGACAGCTGGATATTGGCATTTTCATCCAGCTTCTTGTCCTGACAATGTTCGATCAGGCTGTCTGTGATATCTCGAATGTGGCCCTGAGTACAGAAGGCCCACAGGTAAGCAAGATCCCAAACCCAGACCTACCTCTCCATCCAGATCGGGTCCCTTACCATCCCTAGTATCTTTGTTCAAGAGGTGACACTCCCACTCACACACCCAAGGCTGCCATCCCAGCTTCTCTCCGCCTGTCCGAGGCCTCCTGCCCCAACTCAAGGGAAACCTGACAGACAGAGTCTGGTACCATTATCATTTGGATGTGCTCTTTACCCTTGTGTGTGTGTGTGTGTATATATATATTGATTTCAGAGAAGAAGGGAAAGGGAGAGATAGAAAAATCAATAATGAGAGAGAACCAATAGCGCTTCCCAACGTCACTCTGTGATTTCCATATACACCTGTGTCTCCTGTACACCCCCCACAGAGGATCAAACCCACAACCTGGACATGTGCCCTCACCGGGAATCGAACCATGACTTTTGACGCTCAACCACTGAGCCACACCGGCCGGGCCTCTTTACCCTTTTCTCTCCCATGAGGCCAGGAGACTAACTTTTTAATTCTTCCTAGTCCCTATAACTTGCTTAGGGTACAGCATGGACTGGTTATTCAGTAAATATTGCTGTCTGACAGAAGGATAAAAGGACTGGTCAAGAATAAGTTCTATTCCCCTCCCATGGATGGAGTCCTGTCTATTACTGACTTCAAAATCCCAGGGTGAAGGCCCCTGAGAGTCTGCCAAACCTCATGCTGCTCCAATTATCACTGACCACCTGACCTCTGACCCTATCTGCTCCTCACCACCCACCTGCCTCTCCCCAGTCTGTACCTTCTCAAACGTTTTATAGTGTTCCTTAACCATCTTTTGCATGAAGATGTAGAACTTCTTATTCAGGTCCTTGAAGATATTCAGGGCAGAGTTGGGCAGGTAACGGAGGATAGGGAGGAAGTCAGCTGGGTTTCCGGAAGCAGCCACCTCCCCGAACTCATTACTCAGGTTGACTATACTAAGTAGCTCTTGATCATCATGGTCATAGCGCTGACCAAAGCACATGGCACATATGACGTTGGCCACTGACACCACTACATACCTGTAGGGGTCAAAGTGTCCAACCCTTGCCATCAGCTCCTGGAACTTGCTGATGAGGGCCTCAGCCTCCTTGCTCACATGTTCCTCTAAGTAGCAAGAAGACGAGGAAGTCGGGTCTGAAGCAATAGAGAAACTCTTCAGGGCATTTTGGGCCAGACGCCGGCGGGCAGCCCACACTGGTCCAGAGTCTGGGTTAAAGGTCATGCTCTGGCCATCAGAGATGAGGGTGAAGCTGTAGAGGTCAGGCCGGCCCTTGAAATCATCACCCTGCCGCACTAGGGCCTGCCGGATGGTGTCCAGGCCACTGAGCACCAGCACAGGTGTACAGCCAAGGCGGATCTCTAGCACGTCCCCATAACGCTGGCTCAGCCGTGACAGTGCCAGGTGTGGGTTCTTCGCCAAGGTCAGCATGTGTCCAAGCAGGGGCCAGCCCCAGGGCCCTGGGGGACTCTTCAAGCCTTTGGGGACCCGAGGCTTCCAGGCTCTGAACACCCAGAATACTAGGCAGAAGGTGGTGGAGGCCAGGAGAAGTTCTGTGGCCGAGATGGGGATGGAGAATCCAAACACAGAAAGCATGATCAGTGTAGAGATGGCAAGGTGGCCACTGAAAGGTGGGCAAGAGGGAAATATCAAGACATAATATAGGGGAATAGGAGGAAACAATGTCCTAAAGTATCAGCATGCTGATTAAGAGAAAACTTTATCTAGAACTGCTCACTGAGCATGAAGGGGAGGAGGAGGTGGGAGAAGCTATGGTGCTGCCACTGTGTGCCAAGAATTTCCATATTCTTCATTCAGTCCTGGCCACAGCCTATGAGGTAGGCTGAAGTAAGGCTCAGAGAAGGTAAGTAACTTGCTCAAGGTCACATAGCCAGGAAGTTTTGGATCCACATGTCCAACCCAAATTGTTTAATTCCAGAACACCCTCTCTTATCTGTCACTATGTGATTTCCATATACACCTGCACTATTTTTCTAAAATCAACTTTAAATCTACCCACTTACCATCATCCCAAACAATCATATCTGTGTGAAAGTACAAGTTTGACTTTTCCCCCTAACATATGTTAAAATAAACACATAATTGATATGCATCACCTAAATCCCCCTGAGTAGTACTCACCACACTTAGGGAAACACTGCTATTGGGAGAACTAGGCATCAACCACTCCTTTAGTCTCATTTCACATTTGGGGAAATTGATTTTCAGAGGGTACACTGACTTGGCTAAAGTTACCCAGCAACCAGTGACTGAGCTAGGATTCAAACCTCTTAGCAAAAGTTCTCTGGGAGATTTTCAGCTCCTGTCATAGCTACCTCCCTTTGAAGAGTGTTCCCAGAACCCTCAGTTCTCTCCTGCTCAACTCCAGGGTCTAAGATATCCTGCCAGAACCTGGAATAGGGTGGGAAGGGAATGCAGATAAGACCACTGCCAAGCCACATGGCTCTCAGCCCCAGTTCTCTGTTTAAAAGAAGCTGGATGCCAGTTAGATTGAGGTCCCAGTCACAGAAATCTAGGCCAGAGTCTTTGTTGGGCTCAATTCTCACTGGAGAGCCACTCAAGAAGAGGCGGTTGGCTGTATGGTTCCTACCTCACGCATTACAGCTGTCTGTGTAGGGAGGTTTCCTAGAGGAGCTGGATCCCAAAGCGCACACACAAAGTCCTGACTCCCTAAGTGAACTGGGAACACTGCTAGGCCTTGGCAGCCATGGTGTCCCTTGCACACACTAGGTGCTCCAAGGACCTCTAGCCATACTTAGTAAGATGGTAGGAGCCCAAGAGATATGTGACCGGTGAGTTACCAAGGACTGGTGGTCAAGCTCCCTGAAGCTGACAGTCCCTCACACTGACTGCTCCCCAACAGACGCCAGAGAAGACAGTCAACAGGATAGGGAAGGGCTCTGGGCAGTGCCCGGGACTCTTGCTCGGATCTCTTGTCCGAGTCAGCACATTTTGGCTCTGACAAGCCATGCCTTGGGAGGGTAGAGCCAGCCAGAGGTAGCTTTTAGATAAGGCAGGTACAGTTGGTAAGAACACAACCTGCCCCCTCCATTCACCTGACCACCCAGGGAGAAGCCCCCCTCATCACACAATCGGAGGAGAGACTATATATGCACCCAGCTTAGGTAAACTGTGTTCTTATTCCACACAACCAAGTGACTCTGATGGAGAAGGCCCAAGGCATTTAGAGAGCCACTAGGGATAAAGCTGGAGTCTGGGTCCTGGAGCCTGAAAGGGGTCCATCTGGATCTAGAGTTCTGATACTAGCTGTGGGACATTAGGCAAGTCCTGCCCTTCCCTTGGCCTCAGTTGCCCCTTTAGGGAGCTGGACTGCTTGGTCAGTAAGGCCACTCCTAGCCTTCTTTATTGAGTTGCTAGACCAGTGACTACCTAGGAAAACCTGGAGGCATCAAAATTTTCCTTCTATTGGGAGGGGAGGGGCAGGCCAGAATTCCCCAGCACTCACCTGTGGTTGTGAGGAGGTGCTGAACTGAGCTGGGAAGAGTGGTCTCAGAAGCCAGGACCCCAAAGAAGATCAAGGAAGGCTTCAAGCAACTGTCACCTTCAGGGTGAGGGTGAAGGCACAACCAACTTTATAGGCAGCTTGCGTGTGGCCACGCCCCTTGGCGCTGGGTTGCAACTAAGGGAGGGGCGGCCTAAGGGTGAATGGTCGCTCTAGGGTGGATGGGAAGTAGGTGAGCGAAGGTACATGGACAGGTAAGAACCCACTATGGGGACGCCTCTTTCAAGTGCCGACACGTAAAAGGGTGAGGGCTGGGGACACCTGGGATCTCCAGTTCCAAGGTACCCTTTGGACAGCGCAGAGCCTAAGTGAGGCGGGGGTTTGGGGAGAAGTCCCAGCACAGCCCGAAAAGAGGGTATGGGGACCCTCCTACCCGAGCATGGCGACGCCTCATCCTCATTTTTGTACCCACTAGACCTGCAAGTGCCTCCCCCTCACTACTAGCGGACCGAGGCCAACAAGCAGGGGCGGGGCTGCCGGGTGACGACCTCCTTTTCCCGGTTTACTGAGTCCGGGCTTGCGTGAGAAGCGCGGCGACCCTGCCCCCAGGTCACCGGGGCTGGAAGGCCAGCGGCGCCGAAGGGCTGCCTTTTCCCCCACCCAGCGTTCCCAGAGCCCCGGCAACTAGCAAAAAGACCCGCGCTCCCTGCCCCGGGAGCGGGAACGGAGAACGTGCATTCTCTCCAAGCGCTCACTCGCTGCTCGGACCGCCTCTAGGGGCCACCTCCAGCCGGGACCCACCCGCTCTCGAAGTTCCCTCTCGGCTCCCGGGTTGCTAGCGCTTTGGCCGGACAGAAAAATCGGGCGGCGAGGGTGACTGCTTGGCTAGCTCCGGGTGGGTGAGGAAGGGGTTAGAGAGAGGCCCTGGGGCCAGGCAAGGGAGCGGGTCAAGAGACTGAGGACAGGGCGCGGGGCACAGACACCTCCGCAGGCTAGCGTGTGTATGTCTGGAACCTCCCTCCAGGGGGCAGAGGTCACGTGGCCCATCCCCCGCTCCACTCGTCCCGGGGTGAAGTTCCCGGCAGTTGCGTGAGAAAGCCTGGGAGTCCCGCGCAGCCACCCAGCAGCTCAACGTCGCGGCCCTGGTGGGGTCCGGCACAGTCACGCGAGGGGGGAAAGGGAAGCCGGGGGCGGGCTCTTAAAGGGTGGAGGGAGAGGAGTGGCGGAGCCTGGCAGATGTGCTCTTGGATGTGGAGGTGGGGCGGTGCAAAGGGCCCAGGTTTGCGTGCGGAGCTGGGCGATTGCCTGCAAGCGGCGCCTGCGTGTGTGCATATTTTTGGTCTACGCCTGTGGCAGGACACGCAGCCCCCGCGTCGCCCGGCTCGCCTGTCTGGCTGCCTCCGAAGCTGTCCCTGGCCCTTGCCGAATCCTCCCTATGTGGAATGTTCAGGCACAACCTGTCCCCAACTAACCACAATACCGCCCTCCTCCCTCCCCTCCCCCCAGCCGTGCTCCGCAACCCATCGAATGGCACGGCCATCCCTGTGCTGTCCAGGCCAGAAAACAGCCGCATCCTGGCCCCTGACCTCCCACTCCACCAGATGCCACTTAATACATTGCACAAACATTTTACCAACCGCCTACTATGAGCCAGGTACTGTCTGGGTGCTGGCGATTGATATGCAAGTGAACAAACTGACAACCTCCTGCTCACATGGAACTTAAATTCTATTTTGGTGGTGGGAGGGGGGCAGATAATGCACAGAGTATCAGAGGGTGACAAGTGCTACAGAGAAAAAGCAGAGAAGGGGTAGGAATCACATGGGGGCAGAATGTAGTTGAAAATAGGGTGGTCAGAGAAGTCCTCACAGAGAAAATGACACTGAGCAGAGATAGAAGTGTGGAATCAAGAATCAAGGTGCACAGATACCTGGAAGCAGAGTGCACCTTGGAGAGGGAACAGCACGTTCAAAGGCCCTGCACAGTGGTTCTTGAGGGAGGGGCAGTACCATGGGTACTGGAAATGTACAGTGTTTTGTGACTGGGAAGTTCTGCAGAAATTTAGTGCCCCCAGGGGATGGGATGTTCATGGGACATCCCTGCCCCAGGTGCAAGGAGCACCCTGTTGAGAAAGTGGAACTTCCTGTGTGAGATGGAGACATTGTGGAGTCTGAGTCAATGAAGGTCACTCTGGTTTCTGTGCTGAGAATAGACAAGGACACATTTCTCTACATCTGTCCAGCCCCACTGCCACATTGTCTTGTAGGCCCTCATCATTGCTCCCTAGAGTACTAACAGCCTCCAAACCTAGTTCCCATTTGCCTTTTACTCCCCCTCCCCCACCCAATTCTTTTTCCATCCTGTCGAATCCAAAGTGGTCTTTTCAAAAATGCAAAATCTCATTTCATCACCTCCTTGCCCCTTCATTAGTTTCCATCTGGATACAAAGAGAATCTTTAGCAGAACCTATCAGGCCTATCAACCTCTACTTCTAATTTTATCTAGTTTAAGTCTCAACACCACTTCTTCTCCACAGCAAGTTAGGTGTCTCCTGGTCTGTTTCCAGCACTTCTCCATGATAATTCTCAGAACGCTTGACCCTTGCTATGATTCCGACCCAACCTGTCACTCTTTCCTCTATGCCCAAGCACAGAAAGCCAGCCTGTGGGTAATGGATCTGATAAGCCAATTTCTTGCAAGATATTAATAACTGGTAAAGGCGTTAAATCCAGCTGTATTATGCCCTGGCCAGTGCTGCTTAGTAGTTAGAGCATCACACTTGCACTGAAGGGTCATGAGTCCGATTCCCAGTGAAGGATGTGTACCTGGTTGCAGGTTCCACCTCTGGCCCCTATCGAGGTACATTCAGGAGGCAATCAATTGATATCTCTTTCACATTGATGTTCTCTCTCTCTCTCTCTCTCTCTCTCCCTTCCACTCTCTCTAAAAAAATTTAATGGAAAAAATATCTTGGGTGAGGGTTAATAACAACAAAAAATCCAACTGTATTATGATCAGGGTGTTGCTGAGCCCAAAGTACTGATGCTATAATGGTGGAATTTAGGCAACAGAACAGACAGGAGACAAGGAAACTATTGCTGGGCTTCCAGTTCATCCAGCATTGTTCCATTCATCCCATCCTCTACATCTATGGCTCAGCCCACAGAACATGATGATACCAAATAAAGCTCTGTCCTTCAATCCCAGTTGGAGCAAGAGCCACAGAAGGAGAAAGAACCTGCATGGAAACTGCAAGAAGTGGGGAGGAAGGCACTTTCAGATTCCTCAGCCTGCTCTGTAGCCCAGTCTGTCCTTCGGTTCCCCAGAGTCCCCACCAATGCCCAAGCTTTAGAGAATCACGACAACCTGCTCATCAGGACTAGAGGACCATCTGCTGAGGCTCCTGACCAAGGATCCAGAAAACCTCTTTGTTTGATAGGAGAGGCATTGTCTTGCTCACATTCTCTAAGGGACTCCTTTTTAAAAAATATATTTTTTAAATTGATTTTAGAGGGGAAGGGAGAGGGAGAGAGAGAAACATCAATGATAAAAGAGAATCGCTGATCGGCTGCCTCCTGCACAGCCCCCCACCAGGGATCAAGCCCGCAACCGGGGCATGTGCCCTTGACTGGAATCAAACCTGGGACCCTTCAGTCCACAGGCCGATGCTCTATCCACTGAGCCAAACTGACTAGGGCCGTGGTCAGCAAGCTGCAGTTCGCGAGCCACATGTGGCTATTTGGCCCCTTGAGTGTGGCTCTCCCATGGCCTGGGGGAGTCTATTTTGAAGAAGTGGCGTTAGAAGAAGTTTAAGTTTAAAAAATTTGGCTCTCAAAAGAAATTTCAATCGTTGTACACTTGATATTTGGCTCTGTTGACTAATGAGTTTGCCGATCACTGGACTAGGGCATCTAAGGGACTCTTGATCCCAAAGAAATTCATTAGCTAATTAAGTCAATTCCTTTCCTACTTTTCAGCTGGAGAAACTGATACCAGAAGGAGAAGGCCCAAGGATATATGGCAAATCAAAGCAGAGTCTAGAGTTCTAGGCCTTTGCTTCCAGGCCACGGCCCTTTCCACCACGATTTATTGTTCCAGAGTACCAGCAAAACCCTGGGAGGCCAACGAGGTACAGCCTCAGCTCCTGGGTCAGGGCTCCCATCTCCCCGTACTCCTGGACAAAAGTCTGGTGCAATGAGGGTTAGGAAAGTGTTGCACTTCTCACCTGGGACCCTTCAAGTCCTACCTCCACAGAACAGCTCCCCAGATGGCGGGGGTGCTCAGGAGCACTGGGCAAAGAAAGAGGGAGGCAGGCAGGAGGTTAGAGAACCTTGGCCAGGAGCTGAATAGACAATTCTGGGTCAAAGTTTGCATGCCTTTGCGTGAGAAGCTCTTTGGCTGATTCCCTGGCGATCAATACCAGGAAAACAGGCAGGTGACAGTAGGGAGCAGAGATGGCTCTGGGCTGGAGGGATAGAGACTGCTGAGGATCTTGGCCCAGCTTAGAATCTGCAGTCAGCACCATTGAGGGCTATGTGGCAGGGGGATGGGGAGAGAGCAAAACCCACAACAAACCTCTACTACATGGTGGAGGCAGGACCCAAACCCCAAACACAACCTATCCTGAATCTGGAAATACTTCAGGAGCTGTGAGAAGCTAGCTGGGTTGGAGGGATCAAGTAAAGAGACTCTGGGAGAGTGGGGGACTGGAGGATAGTTATGAAGTAGGAAGAGTACAGGAAGGACATTTCTGGCAAGAGGACATTCATAACAAGAGCAAAGCATGGGAGTGGGAGATTGGGTGAAGCTGTTTGAGAAGAATACAGTTTGAGTGGTTGTGTAAAATTGGGACTTGCTTCCCATTGTGTCTACACACACACACACACACACACACACACACACACACACACCAGCCACTCTGTATCCCACTTGACATCTGAACTCCAAGCACCTTCTCCCTCTTACCTTGGGAGGTAGGAGAGCCAAAAAGATTTGGTTTGCAGGATCCAGGACTCAGTGGTGCAATCTCCTACCCAACCCCAGCTCCCTGGCTCTTAGACTTGGTCTAAGTCTGTTGTTGTGATGTAAATATTAAAAGTGCCCTCTTTCACTCTCAAAAGAGTCCTGTCTTGAACAATTGATTATATGGTCATGCTAGTAATAGTGGACATCTGAGTGGTATTGTATGCTCAGCAACCATTCTCTCTTCTTCTGGCAATACCACTTCTGTTCTTTAGCCCACTCCTACTCTTAGCCAATGAGAACCCAACAAAGGTTTTTCTGAAATTGTTGGAAAAGAGAGTTTCTCTTTCTGCAGTGTAGTTAAGCTAATTTGAAAATAAGTCTGGGCCTACCAATGGCCACCTTTAAAGAAAGCCTACATTAGAATGATGCCCACTTAGAGGAAAGCAAAATGGGGAGGTAGAGAGGGAAAGAATTGATGACATTGAACACCTAGATCCAGTTATTTCTGAGGCCAATGAGGTTCACCAACAGAGCATATCTGTTACATGAATCAATATCACCACCACCTCCCCCCTTACCTCATCCCCTGCCCTTCGTCATCTCTTCTTTTTCTTCTTCTTTTAGTAGGAGTTGGATTTGAAGACTTGTAACTGAAAGAATTGTAACCCAAACCTGCAGGCCAGAGAAGCTTACCTCACAGTGCTCTCTGAGGCAGCCCCAAGAAAACCTGGACAAGTTGTACAGAAGACGAAGGAAGTTACTCTTGTTTGATTACTTCCCACTGGTCTGCCAAAAATGCCAACAATACTCCTGTAGGAAGCGAATTTTATCTCCAGAAGACCTCATGGTGGTATTGAAGAATTGTTGGCTGGTGATTGCCTGAAGAGAACTCTTGAGTGAAGCAGAGATTATCAGATGAGACTGTGCTGGAAGCAGAGCTCAACCCCCCTGTCTGCTGGGAGCTCCTTGGATAGGGGATGCCCAGGAAGAAAGCAGCTGTCACCAAGTTCCTGGTACCCCATTTGCTGTCCCAGCTCCTCTCTGAAAAAGAGATGCCATTCCTTTCCCAAGTTCAGTATGGACTAAGTTGAAATTTTCAGAAGGAAGTTTATGAGGAAATAGTCCTTACAATATAGCCTGCAAGGCCCTTCCATGTGGCTCCCATGACCTCTCTGACCTCCTTGCCTGTTACTTTCCTTCCCCAGTTCACTCCTTTCCAGGCACAAATACCTCCTTGATGATCCTGACGTACTCCAGGCAGATCCCTACTTGCCTCTGTCAGGGTCAGTTCCTACAGGAAACATAAGGCTCCCTCAAACTGGGTTATTAAGGAGAGTTGAATAAAGGGACCATTTACAAAGATAAGGGAAAGTTTTAGAGAAACCAATAAGGGACAATGCCACACCCCAGGGTTAGCAACAGCAGGGCTAGATGTGGTAAGAGGAAAGAGTAGAAAGCAGAACCCAGAGAAGATGGCCATAGAAAGGCTATAGAGAGTAGCTGTGGTCTTTAGTAGAGAGTTGCAACTAGCATACAAAGACCCTACAGGGAGAGAGCAGAGCCTACTCTGACTTCACTTTATTCATGCCCTCTGATGTCCCACTGGTGCCTTCTGTCCATGGATTGAACTAATTGGAAGCCTGAGGGTAAAGAGCCCATTACTATAATACAAAGAAGTCAATCCTGCCCAGCCAGTGTGGCTCAGTGGTTGAGCATCAACCTATGCCCCAGGAGGTTCTGGTTCAATTCCCAGTCAAGACACATGCCTGAGTTGCATGCTCAATCACCAGCAGGGGGCAGGCAGGAGGCAGCCAAGACTGATGTTAATGTTTCTCTTCCATGTTTCTATCTCTCCCTCTCTTTTTTTCTCTCTAAAAACACACACACACACAATAAAAACATATTTTTAAAAATTACTGTTTAAAAGAAAAAGAAGAAGAAGAAGAAGAAGAAGAAGAAGAAGAAGAAGAAGAAGAAGAAGAAGTCAGTCCTCCAGGACTGAGAGTAGAAAGGTAGAGAGCGAGTCTGGAGAGGCAAGTAAGAAGACATCTAGCACTCTGCCTCAGGGCATTTGCACTTGCTGTTCTCTCCACCTGCAAACTATCCCCAAATCCTCATGTCTTGCTTCCTCAGATAGTACCTTTTCAAAATTCCTTCCTTAACCATTGTATGTAAAACTGTTACCCTGACTCATAGTCTCTATCGCTTTCCTTAACTTGATGTTTATTTGTAGCACTTACAAACTTCAGACATACTATGTATTTTACTCTTTCATATTGTGTATGGTCTATATCCCTCAACTAGAATGTAAGCTCCAGCAGAGCAGGGACTTTTGCCTGTTTTTAATCAATCCTTTATCAATAGCAAGCTGGCACTTTGTGGATGCTAAATGAATATTTGTTAAATAAATGAATGGAAACATGTCAAACCTCCAAATAGGAAAATACACTAGGTTTGACATGGCAGAGGCTTGGTGAAATTCTGTGTCCAAGTTGGGTCAGCCCAGATATTTCCTTCGGCATCTGCTAGGTGAGTGTTTGTCATTTTGCTGCTGGAAGACAGACATAGTCCTATTTTAAGAAGCTCATCACAACCTGGCCCAGCTTAGGCATCCTACCTTTTTTATTTAAAAATTTTTAAAATAAATTTTTATTGTTCAGATTACAGGTGTTCCTCTTTTTTTCCCCCCATTGCTCCCCTCCACCTGATTCCCCACCCCACCCCATGCCCTTACCCTGCGTCACTGTCTTCATCCATAGGAGTAAGATTTTTGTCCAATCTCTTCCCGCACCCATCACACCTGCTTCCCCTGAGAATCATCAGTCCACTCCCTTTCTATGTCCCTGATTCTATTATATTCACCAGTCCATTCTGTTCTTCAGATTTTTTATTCACTTGATTTTTAGATTCACTTGTTGGTAGGTATGTATTTGATGTCCTTTTGTTGTTCATAATTTTTATCTTTACCTTTTTCTTCTTCTTCCTCTTCTTAAAGAATACCCTTCAGCATTTCATGTAATCCTGGTTTGGTGGTGATGAACTCCTTTAGCCTTTTCTTGTCTGTGAAGCTCTTTATCTGACCTTCAACTCTGAATGATAGCTTTGCTGGGTAGAGTAATCTTGGTTGTAGGTTCTTGCTGTTCATCACTTTGAATATTTCTTGCCACTCCCTTCTGGCCTGCATAGTTTCTGTTGAGAAATCAACTGACAGTCGTATGGGTACTCCCTTGTAGGTAATTAACTGTCTTTCTCTTGCTGCTTTCAAGATTCTCTCTTTGTCTTTTGCCCTTGGCATTTTAATTATGATGTGTTTTGGTGTGGTCCTCTTTGGATTCCTCTTGTATGGGGTTCTGTGTGCTTCTTGAACTTGTAAGTCTATTTCTTTCACCAGGTAGGGAAAATTATCTGTAATTATTTCTTCTATTAGGTTTTCAATATTTTGCTCTCTCTCTTCTTCTGGCACCCCAAAAATTCAGATGTTGGTACGCTTGAAGTTGTCCCAGAGGCTCCTTACACTATCTTCATATTTTTGGATTCTTTTTTCTTTTTGTTTTTCTGGTTGGGTGTTTTTTGTTTCCTCATGTTTCAGATCTTTGGTTTGATTCTTGGGGTACGTTGATCTACAGTTGAGTTTCTGTATATTCTTTATTTTAGACAGTGTATGCTTCATTTCTGACTGGTCCTTTCCCATTTTTTTGGCTTCTCATTAAGATCCTTAAAGGTCTCATCAAGTTTCTCAGTGGTTTTTAGAAGATTCTTGAGTAACCTTATAAATGTGGTTCTGAACTCTATGTCATCCAGTAGTTTGCTTTCCTCCGTTTCTTTCATTCGTGACATGTTTCTTTGTCTCCACATTTTGGCTGCTTCCCTGTGTTGATGGAGTAGCTTTGTGTGGTAGGTGACCTATAGGGGGCAGTAGCTCAGCCTCCCCAATCACCTTATGTGGACGCTCTTGGTACACCCCTTTGTGGGCTGAGTGCAAAGTCTTGGTGTAGTTAAGCTTTGATTGCTGTTGGTACACTGGGCGAATTGACCTCCAGGCCAATCAGCTGTGAGGACTCGCTGTGTCTATAATGGAAGAACTGCTGCGCTGAAGACACGCTTATGGTGCAGGACTTGTTTCAGTGGGGCTTTGGTGCTCACTGAGTCTGCCTCTTGAATGTGTCACTTATGGATGTGAGGAGTTGAAATCTGGTGTCTTACACTGACCACTAGGAACACTAGGATCTCCAATGGGGTACAGGTCAGCTAGTGTCTGAGGCCACCCAGCAGGAGCTACAGCTAGAGCTATAGTTTTCTCCTCTTTGCTTGGGATTTGGAGGTTTTGGAGCTTTCTGACCCGGGCTGCAAGTTTGCTAGGTTAAGCTGCGATAGGGCAGGCCTTTCTTATGCTAAAGCCACTACTTGGAGCTTGGGTTGGTTTGTAGGTTGTGTGGGGCAGGGTCTCAGGGAGTCACTAGGCTAAGGCATGGCAAACAGTGATGGCTGCTAGTTAGCTGGCTCTGCGTCTCTGACCACGTCCCCACGTCCCATGCCCCAGTGCAATAAACAATTATTCTTGTGCGCAGCTCTGCAAGCAAGCCCCCCTCTCTTTCCAACCTGATGGCAGACGGTCCAGCTTCTCCCTGTAGGAGTTTGGGTCCCCTGCGTCTCCCCAGAAACTGGATTTCAGAGTAATCAGGGCCTTGTCTCCCTTTGGGTTGAAAAAAGCAATGCCTGCTGCCAGCTCGGATTGCGCGCGCCTCCGTACCTCAGCTTTTCAGCGCTTGTGCACGTCTCAATGCTCTTTTCTCTTTCCTTCTAGTTGTAGAACTTCCACTCAGCCAGCTTTCCTGTGGTTCTGGGTAATGAACGTTTTGTCTTTTAGTTGTAGTTTTGAAATTGTTGTGCAAGGCAGCAGTTTAGGTGTTTACCTACGCCGCCATCTTGGATTCGTCGAGAGATGCAAATTAAAAAAAAAAAACAATGAGCCCTAGCTGGTTTTGCTCAGTGGAAGTAAAACTCCCATTATTCACAGATGACATGATACTGTACGTAGAAAATCCTAAATACTCCACCAAAAAACTACAAGATTTAACAAATGAATTTGGCAATGTAGCAGAATACAAAATCAACGTCCAAAAATTGATGGCTTTTTTATACACCAATAATGAATTCTCAGAAAGAGAAACTAAACAAACAATCCTATTCACCATTGCAACAACAAAAAAATTAAGATACTTGGAAATAAACTTAACCAAGGAGGTAAAAGACTTGTACTTGGAAAACTACAGGATGTTGAAAAAAAGAGATAGAAGAAGATATAAACAAGTGGAAGAATATACCGTGTTCATGGATTAGTAGAAACAACATCATTAAAATGTCCATACTACCCAAGGCAATCTACAGATCCAATGTAATCTCTATTAAAATACCAAGAGCATATTTCACAGATCTAGAACAAACACTCCAAAATTTTATTTGGAACCAAAAAAGACCCCAAGTAGCTGCAGCAGTTTGAGAAAGAATAAAGTTGGAATCACAATACCAGATATCAAGTTATACTACGAAGCCACCATAATCAAACAGCCTGGTACTGGCATAAGAACAGGTATATAGATCAATAGAACAGAACAGAGAATCCAGGAATCGACCAAAGCTATTACACTCAATATTTGAAAAAGGAGGCAAGAACATACAATGGAGTCAAGACAGTCTCTTCAATAAATGGTGCTGGGAAAATTGGAAAGATACATGCAAAAAAAAAAAAAAATTAAACTAGAACACCAACTGATACCATACACAAGAATACACTCAAAATGGATAAAAGACTTAAATATAAGTCAGGAAATCATAAAAATCCTAGAAGAAACCATAAGCAGCAAAATATCAGACATCTCTCATAGCAGTATGTTTACTAATACATATCCTAGGGCAAAGGAAACTAAAGAGAAAATAAACAAATAGGACTACATCAAAATAAAAAGCTTCTGCACAGCAAAAGAAACCATCAACAAAACAAAAAGGGAGCCCACTGTATGGGAGAACATATTTGGCAATGATACATCTGGTACAGTGTTAATATCTATCTATATAAAAGCCTAAGTGACTGTCGCAACAGAACGGACAACCAAACAGGCTGCGTGGGATGACCCGGCCAGCAGGGGGGTTAGTGAGGGGCGACCAAACGACCAAGCAGCATGCTGGGAGGGACGATCCGGCTGACAGGGCAGTTAGTGAGGGGTGACCAAACGACTGAGCAGCAGGTTGCATGGGGCAATCAGGCCGGCAGGGTGGTTAGTGAGGGATGACCAAACAACTGAACAACAGGCTGCATGGGGTGACCAGGCCAGCAGAGGGGACAGTGGGAGCAACCAGGCTGGCAAAGGTTGGGAGGGGGGGGGGCAATGAGGGGCGATCAGGCAGGCAGGTAGGTGAGCGGTTAGGAGCCAGCAGTCAAGGATTGTGAGAGGGATGTCCGATCCCCAGGATCGGGCCTAAACCAGCAATCGGACATCCCCTGAGGAGTCCTGGATTGGAGAGCGTGCAGGCTGGGCTGAGGGGACCCTCCCCCTCCTGTGCACGAGTTTTGTACACTGGGTCTCTAGTCCAAAATATATAATGAACTCATACAACTTAACAAAAGGAAGACAACAATCAAATTAAAAAATGAGCAAAGGACCTAAATAGACATTTCTCCAAAGTGGACATTCAGATGGTCAAGAGACATATGAAAAAATGCTCAAAGTCACTGATCATCAGAGAGATGCAAATTAAAATGACAATGAGGTATCACCTCACACCTATCAGAAAGGCTATCATCAACAAATCAACAAATAACAAGTGCTGCTGAGGAAGTGGAGAAAAGGGAACCCTCAGTACACTGGTGGTGGGAATGCAGACTGGTGCAGCCAATGTGAAAAACAGTATAGACCTAATGGTTTGGCTCAGTGGATAGAGCATCAACCTGTGGACTGAAGGGTCCCAGGTTCAATTCCAGTCAAGGGCACATGCTTGGGTTATGGCTCAATCCCCAGTAGGGCATGTGCAAGAGGCAGCCAATTAATGATTCTCTCTCATCATTGATATTTTTATCTCTCTCTCCCATTCCTCTCTGAAGTAAATAAAAAATATTTTAAAAAAAAAGAAAGAAAGAAAACAGTATGGAGTTTCCTCAAAAAATTAAATATGGAACTGCCATTTGACCCACTGATCCCAGTTCTAGGAATATATCCTAAAAAAACGAAACACCAATCAGAAAGAATGTATGAACCCCTATGTTCAGCAGCACAATTTACAATAGCTAAGATCTAGAAACAGTCCAAGTGCCCACCAGTAGATAAGTGGATAAAAAAAAACACCTGTGGTACATTTACACTGTGGAATATTATGCAGCTGTAAAAAAGAAGGATCTCTTACCCTTTGAGACAGCATGGAGGGACCTGGGAGTATCATGCTTAGTGAAATTAGTCAGTGAGAGAAAGACAAGTATCCCATGATCTCATTCATATGTGGAATCTAAGTAACAAAATAAACTGATGAATGGAGTGGATCCAGAGAAATGGAAGCATGGAACAGAGTGTGGAATCTCAGAGGGAAGGTGGGGGAGGGTGGGTTGGTGGAAGTTAATCAGCCAAAGACCTTGTATGCATATATGCATGGCCCATGGACACAGACAATAAGGTGGTGAAGGCCTAGGGGAATGGAGGGGCAGGAGGGGGTCAATGGGGGACAAGGGGGACATATGTAATACTTTCAACAATAAAGATTTATAAAAATAAATAAATAAATAACATACCTGGGAGCTGCTGTTTGGAAATATCTTCTCCCATTCAGTTGGTTGTTTTTTTATTTTGTTGAGTTTGTACTTATTAATCCCCTCACTCATCCTCTTACCACCTAACCCTCTGGCAACAATTAATTTGTTTTTTTTGTCTATTTGTCTTGTTTTTTCATCTGTTTAATTTTTCAAATTCTACATATAAGTGAAATAATACAGTATTTGTAAAGTTAGGTTGTTTATTTGAGATTTTCTTGTTTCTTGACGTGAGCATTTATTGCTATGAACTTCCATCTTAGAATTGCTTCTACTGCATCACATAAGTTTATCCTTCTCTCACTTATTTCACTTAGCATAATACCCTCTAGGTCATTCATGTTGTCACAAATGGCAAGATTGCATTATTTTTTATGGCTTAGTTATATATATATATTAGAGGCCCAGTGCATGAAAATTATTCATGCACTGGAGGGGGGGTTCCCTCAGCACAGCCTGCCCCCTCTCACAGTCCAGGAGCCCTCAGGGGTGGGAGGCAACCCAGCGATCTGTGGAAGGCGACACCCCCATCACACCTCTGCTGCTGCCACTGCTGGCAGTGCAAGCCTCAGCCGGCACTGGGCGGCTGGGCAGCCACCATCTGAGGCTTGCCTGCACCTCAGGCTGGCCCTGGGGGCTGGGGGGCTGAGGGGACTGGGGGACTCTGGAGGCAGGCACGTGGAGTGGCCAGACACACCTGGGGGCAGGCCTGGCCATGCTGCATGCCTGCCACCCAGGTGGGGCTGAGGGGACTGGGTGCCACCATCTTGTGGCTGTGGGTGCCACCATCTTTGAGGGCTTGGCGGTCAATTAGCACATTCCCTCCTTATTGGCTGTGGGTGCCACCATATTTGTGAGGGCATGACCGGTCAATTAGCATATTCCCTCTTTATTAGATAGGATCATCTTCTTTGTGCATTTATATATGACGGACACTTAAGTACATATAGAAGGAACATACCTCAACATAATAATAGCCATATACGACAAACCCACAGCTAATATCCTATTCAATGATTAAAGAAATCAAAAAAAGACACAAATAAATAAAAGGTATTGCATGCTCATTGATTGGAAGAATTGGTATTGTTAAAATGTCCATACTAGCTACCCAAAACAATCTACAAATTTGATGCAATCCTTATAAAAATTCCAATGCCATTTTTCACAGAAATAGAACAAACAATCCTAAATTTGTATAGAACCGAAAAAGATCCTGAATAGGCATAGCAATCTTGAGAAAAAAGAACAAATCTGGAGACATCATGCTTACTGATTTCAAGCTATATCAGAAAGCTATAGTAATCTAAACATTATGGTATTGGCATAAAAACAGACAGATAGATCAATGGAACAGAATTAAACTCACACATAAATGGTCAATTCATTTTAATATACAATGGGGAAAGGACATTCTCTTTAATAAATGGTGTTGGAAAACCTGAACAGCCATAATTCAAAAGAATAAATCTGGCCCACTCTCTTATACCGTACACAAAAGTTAACTCAAAATAGATAAAAAACTTGAACATAAGACCCAAAACCATAAAATTTCTACAAGAAAACATGGGCAGTAAGCTTGTTGACATTAGTCTTGGCAATGATTTTTTGTATTTGACACCACAAGTAAGGGCAACAAAAGCAAAAATAAACAAGTGGGACTACATTAAACTGAAACACTTCTGCACAACAAAGAAAACTAATCAACAAAATGAAAAGCAATTTACTAAATGGGAGAAAATATTTGCAAATCATATACCTGATAAGGGGTTAATATAAAAAAATATATAATACTTATACAACTTAAGAGCAAAAGAAATCCAATTTTTAAAATGGGCAGAATATCTGAAGAGACATTTTTCCAAAGAAGACATACAGATGGCCACAAGTACATGAGATGATGCTCAACATCACTAACCATCAACAAAATGTAAATCAAAATCACAGTAAGATATCATCTCATACCTGTTAGAATGGTTATTATCAAAAAGACCAGCAATAACTAGTGTTGGAAAGGATGGAAAGAGCAGGGAATTCTTGTTTGCACTGTTGGCAGGAATATAAATTGGTGCAGCCACTATGGAAAACAGTCTGGAGACTCCTCAAAAAATTAAAAGTAGAACTACCATATGACCCAGCAATCCCACTTCTGGATATTTATCCAAAGAAAATGAAAACACTAACTCAAAAAGACATATACACCCCCATGTTCATTGCATTATTCACAATAGTTTAAGATATGGAAACAACCTAAATGTCCATAGATGGATGAATGGATAAAGAAAATGTGGGCTCTCTGGTCTAGGCGGTAAGATGGCTGCTGCCCCAGAGTGTGATGTGTAATGGTAACAACCAAACCAGAGCTGCCTAGTGAAGAAGGAGCGAAAAGGATTTTAGAAGATTGGGAAACAATGGTCAGCGGCTGCCTACGTGCCTTGTGATCTGATGCAGAGTCCCTCTGAGAGCCCATCTCTCTTTACTCCACTAATGTTTGGTCCCCTTTCTCCAGTGCTGAGTGATGTGGAAGTTACTCAGAGGTCATTCCAGGGAAGCAGAGTCTTTCAAGGAATAAAGAAATGCATACTATATCAAGAAAGATTACAGTGAAGTTTGTAACTATTATACAAAAGCCATAGATTTGTGTCCTAAAAATGCTAGCTATTATGGGAATCAAGCAGCCACCTTGATAATACTCAGAAGGTTCCAGTGAGAAGGCTAAAGGCTAATTCTTTCTATAACATCTGGTTCCCTCTAAGGGAACTTTCCTCAAGCAGAACAATGTAACCCAGATGGGAAAATATAACCTATTGCCCCTTTTCCTGCAGTCTGGGCTAGCAAGATTTGTTGCCTGTTTGCTCACATGTTACAGAGGCCATAAATCGTAAAACAATACACAATCCCCAGAGAGGGCTGTCTGTGCTGGCACCAGACCAGGCCCTTAGGTATGGTCTCATGAACCCCATCCCCACACATGGGGCTTTTTGCAAAGCCCCTGAAAGGTCTGGAAGTCCCATCCATATTTGGGAGACAAAGAAACCCAAAAAGATATAAAGAAAAAGCTTCCACCAGATTGCTTTGCTCAGAATTTGTAAGGCAAACTCCTCTGAGTCCACCGGCATAATAAAGCTGTGTAATTCCATTTCTCTAAATGTTGTTTGGTTTTTCTCCAGTCTTCTATAACAGCTGGTTCCCGGATCAAGAAGCCCAACTGTGCTGGTCTTTTGGCTTCCGGTGAATGGACTGGGTTTGGGGCCCAGGGACGTGTGACAGGCCTCCAGGAGGCATGCCCTGCTGATTTTAGCAGAATTGAACTGGGGGACTCCGGGTGTGTACAAACACCTCTGGACCTGTCAACAGAAACAGTAAGGTAGGGCCCACACAGTTAGGCCCACTCCAAGGGAGTAAAAGGGGGAGCTTGATCACCTCTCCGGAAGACATATGACTTCATCAGGTAAATTAGTCAGGAATCAGGTGGACTGTTTAAACTCTGAGTGAATGTCTGATGAAAGTGTGTGAGTGTGGAAGGAGAGGGCCTGCCCTCTCTTATCCTTTGTGTGGCTCCATGACTTTGATTACGGAGTCTGAGTGGGCCCCAACCTGTGGTTCCACGATTTGTCATAAAGTATAACCATGATTCATCCCCACGTGGAGGTGACCAGGCCCGGGCTTTATATGGGTTCGCCTTAGCTATGACGAATCAAAGCTCCTGCGAGGGACCCAGCCAGGTGGGCATCTGAGTGAGGATCTGTGAAAACAGTTCACCCCCTTCCTTGTCTGTCTCTTGCCACTGATTATCATGAGGTCGGGACAAAGTAAACCCACTGTCCTCAATTGCATGTTGAAAAATTTTAAAAAGGGTTTCAATGGAGATTATGGTATTAAAATAAATCCTGAAACACTGAAGAAATTCTGTGAATTAGAATTGCCAGCCTTTGGGGTCGACTGGCCCTCAGAAGGCTCTTTAGATGAAAGACTGGACAAGGTGGTCTGGAATGTAGTCACAGGAGACCCCAGGCACCCAGATCAGTTTCCCTACATAAACAGTTGGTTTGTTCAAACCTTGCCACCTTGGGTCCGGCTCTGTGTGTGTAAGAAGGGACAGAATAAGGTTTTAGGAGCAGGGGAAAAGAAGCAGGCAGGACAGGATCAGGCAGAAAAGAAGAAGGCAAGGGAAAAGAAGCAGGTCCCTCAGAAGAAAGCTCAGCCCTTTATTCTACAGGAATCCCCCGAGGAAGTCCCGCCAGTTTTATCACCTCCATATGTGCCACAGGTGGCACCTAGTGCACCCCCCACTGATCTGGAAGGTCCAAAACGTCTAGAAACACCGCCCCCCCCCCCGCCATCTCTCCCCAACCGGGCTCTCCAGAGCCAGTTGGGCGGCGCTTGTGTTCAGCCGACCTAGAGCCCAAACCACAACCAGCACGTCAAATGCCTCTCAGGGAGATTCGGGGTGCCCAAGTACTTGGTGAAGATGGGATCTTACAGGAGGGAGGGCCGGTCTATTATTATTAGCCCTTTACCACAAGTGACATCCTGAATTGGAAGCATCACACCCCAGTTTATTCTGAAAAACTTCAGGCCATGATAGACCTCTTAGAAATGATCTTCCAGACCCAGAAGCCAACCTGGGTGGACTGCGAGCAACTCCTTTTCACGTTCTTTAACACTGAAGAGCGCATGAGAGTAGTATCAGAGTCTTGGAAGTGGCTCCAGACCCAGGCCCTGGCAGGATATTAGATACAGACAGATGGGCCAGGGAGGTCTTCCCATATGAGGAACCCAATTGGACCCCAAACTCAGAAGACGCAAGGGCCAGGGTAGAAAGATATCGGCTGGCTTTCCTCCAGGGGGTCAGGGCTAGAGCCAAGAAGCCCACCAACATGGCTAAAATCTCCGAGGTCTTCCAGAAGCCTGATGAAAGTCCAGCAGCTTTCTATGAGAGACTATGTGAGACATACCAGATCTACACTCCCTTTGACCCTGAAGCCCTGGAAAATCAAACTATGGTAAATGCAGCTTTTGTAGGCCAAGTCCAGCCTGATATAAGGAGAAAATTACAAAAGCTGGAAGGATTTGCAGGAAAAAATGCTACTGAGCTTCTAGAGATAGCAAGCAAGGCGTTCATCAACCAAGATAGGTTGGCAAAAAAGGAGGAAGATGAGAATACAAAGAAGGGCCAATATAATAGCAGCGGCTTTTAGAGGTTCGGGCTCCCAGACAGATCAGAAAGGGAAGCAAGAATACAGATCGGGGGGGGGGAGGAAGAGCAAGCCTGAGATGAGACCAGTGTGCCTATTGTAAGGAAACAGGACTCTGGAAGAATGAATGTCCCAAATAGCAAAGCAAGAAAACAGGGTCCCCTTTTCAACCAGAGCCACCTGAAGAAAATCTCATTGCTCTAGCAATGGCTGATTCCGATTAGGACAGATCGGGCTCTTTTCAGCTGGGCCCCCACGAGCCCATGGTCAGAATGAAAATTGGGGACCAGACTGTGGACTTTATGGTTAATATGGGAGCTGAGCACTCAGTAGTCACACAGAAAGTAGTGCCTCTCTCAGGAAAAGAGGTCACCACTATTGGAGCTACTGGGGACCAGACCTGTAGACCATTCTGCCGCCCTCATCGATGCCAATTGGCGGCCACCAAGAAATTCATGAATTCCTGTACTTGCCAGACTGTCCAGTACCTCTGATGAGTAGAGACCTTTTAGACAAATTGGGGGCAGAAATCCCTTTTGCTCCAGATGGCTCAGCACAGCTTCGCCTAAGTGAGGAGACCTCCCCAATGATCCTGTACTTTGCAGTGGTGAGGGAGGAAGAATGGAGACTTTATACACCCCTGTCAAAGTCCTCACCATTAGAACCTGAATTAAAGGAAGTTTTCCTGCTAGTCTGGGCAGAAGGAACACTAATCAACTTAAAGCCTGGGGCACAGCCTGTTAAAATCTGCCAATATCCAATTCCAAGGTAGGCACGTCTAGAAATCCAGATCCACTTAGATCGGCTGCTTCAGTGGAATCTTAAATGATCCCAATCTCCATGGAACACTCCTCTCTTGCCTGTCGAAAAGCCTGGGACTAATGACTACTGCCTGGTGCAGGACCCACAGACTGTTAATGAGGCTGTTAGAACCCTGCATTTGGTGCTACCGAACCTCTACACACTTCTGGGACTCATTCCATCAGAGGTGGAATGGTTTACATGTCTAGATCTGAAAGATGCCTTTTTCTGCCTTCTGCTGGCACCCTCCAGTGAGCGCTTGTTCACTTTTGAGTGGGAAAACCCAACTACGGGGGCCAAGGAGCAGTTCACCTGGACCAGACTGCCACAAGGATTCAAGAACTCCCTTACTCTCTTTAGTGGAGCACTAGCATCTGATCTAAGTTCCCAGGACAGAACTTAGAGTGTGTTCTACTTCAATATATAGATGACCTCCTACTAGCCAGCTCCACATGAGTTTAGTGCTGGGAAGGAACATGAGCCCTTCTGAGACTCCTAACTGAAACAGGTTATCGGGTGTCCAAGAAAAAGGCACAGATTTGTCAGAAAGGAGTCAAATATCTAGGCTTCCGAATCACCCCAGGGGGAATGAAGGCTAGGGACTGAAAGAAAGCAGGAAGTATGTGCCATCCCAGTCCCTAGCACCCAGCGACAGATTCGGGGATTCCTGGGAGCAGCAGGGTTTTGTTGGATTTGGATCCCAAGGTTTTCAAATCTAGCCAAACCTCTCTATAAAGCTTTGAAAGGGGAAAAGAAGACACCCATCAACTGAGGTCCCAAGCAGGAAAATGCCTTTATCACTATTAAAGCAAAGCTCACCCACCGAGGCCCCAGCACATGAGACTTTAACCTCTTCATTCACGAGATCAATGGGGTAGCCCCAGGGGTTCTAACCCAGGAGTTTGGACCCTGACAAAGACCAGTAGCTTATCTCTCCAAGCAGATTGACACAGTTGCCTCTGGGTAGACCCGTGTCTCAGGGCCCTTGCAGCCATGGCATTATTAGTCAAAGAAGCAGATAAACTTATCCTGGGACAAAACTTAAATGTAAAAGTATCTCATGCTGTTGTCACCCTAACGAAAGCAAGGGGGCAGCACTGGCTGACTCATTCTCGAATGACACAGTATCAGGGGCTCCTATGTGAAAATCCACAGGTATGACTAGAAGCAGTGAGAACTCTTAATCCTGCCACCTTTTTACCCATTGCTGAGGGAGCCCCAAAGCATGATTGCCTAGAAGTCCTAGAGGAGGTTTACTCCAACCGACCAGCTCTGACAGGCCCCTGTCAAACCTGGACTTGGTATTGTTCACAGACGGCAGTAGCTTCTTAGATGAAGGAAAAAGATGAGCCGGATATGCAGTGGTATCAAACTTCGAGACAATTGAAGCACAGGCCTTGCCTGAAGGATGGTCAGCACAAAGGGCAGAACTTTGGGCCCTCGCCAGAGCCCTAGAACTCAGTAAAGATAAGCGTGCCAACATCTACACTGACTCGTACTATGCCTTCACCACCCTGCATATCCATGGGGCCATATATAAGGAAAGGGGGCTCTTGATGGTCAGAGGAAAAGGGATCCAAAATCAGAAGGAGATCTTAAAGTTACTAGAAGCAGTCTGGGAGCCCAAGGAAATAGCCGTCATCCATTACAAAGGTCACCAGAAAGGGAAAGACTCAGTGTCAGAAGGAAACCAATGTGCTGACGCCACAGCCAAACTGGCTGCTAAAGAACAAGCAGCACCAGCACGGATCATGTTGGCCCCTGAATTACCTGAACCTCCAAAGTATACTCCTCAGGAAGAGGAATGGGCCCAGCAAGAAGGGGGCAAGAGAACAAAAGAAGGCTGGTGGATACTCCCAGATCATAGGGTCTATGTCCCAGAACAGGTAGCCCATAAGGTAGTCCTCCAGCAGCATGAACTTACTCTTTTAGGGAAGACTGCCCTAGAAGCTTTGTTAGGCAGATACTACCTAATTGCCCGTCTTCCCTCCTTGTGTGCCTCAGTCTCTCAGCATTGCCTCCTCTGTGCTCAGAACAATGCTAAACAGGGTCCTGTGGGACCAGTAGGAGTTCAGCACTGTGGGCAAGCTCCCTTTGAGGACTTAGAAGTAGATTTTATGGAAATGGAACCTAGCAGAGGAAATAAATACCTGCTAGCCTTTATTTGCACCTTTTCAGGATGGATGGAGGCATATCCCACTCGCACTGAAAAAGCAAGAGAAGTCGCTAAAGCGTTACTGAAGGACATAATTCCATGGTATGGAATGCCTCTGACCATAGGGTCCAATAATGGCCCAGCCTTTGTAGCAGAAATAGTACAACAGGTAGCTAAGATCTTAGGAATTAATTGGAACCTACATACAGCTTATAGGCCTCAGAGTTCAGGGAAAGTAGAGCGCATGAACAGGACTCTAAAACAGGCTATGGCTAAGCTACGCCAAGAGACAACCTTACCCTGGACAGATATCTTGCCTCTTATACTCCTGCGGGTACGCTGTGCCCCAAGGGTCAGGGTAGGTTTCTCTCCCTTTGAAATTCTATATGGCAGACCCGCTCTCTTAATTCGGCCAAAGGGAGATTTGGGGGAAATAGGGAACTTGGAAATCCAGAAGCAACTACAAGGACTTGGAAAAACTGTCTTTGAGATCCACAGATGGGTTACTGATCAATTACCCATCTCTCTAGGAACAGCCATACATCCTTATAAACCTGGAGACCAGGTTTGGGTAAAGGACTGGAAAAAGGAACCCCTCAAAACTACCTGGAAGGGACCCTATCCAGTCATATTAACTACCCCCACAGCTCTCAAAGTTGCAGGATTGAGCACCTGGATCCACCACTCGCGTGTGAAGGCAGCTCATCAGCCAAGCAGCAATCAGTCTGAGTGGAAGGTGACCCCAGATCTTGAAAATCCTCTTCGGCTGCGCCTCAGCAAGGAAACGAAGGCCTCATCATGAATTGCTGGACCATTCCTTAATGCACTGAACTATACACTTTAAATAGTTTAAATGGTAAATTTTGTTATGTATATTTTACCACAGATTTTTTTAAGGTTGTATCACTTCTAGGCCAAGCTTTCATTACCGATAAAATAAAATGACTAAGCTTTATCTGTCCTACAAATTATGATTCTCTGAAATTAGGTGAAAATGAGCCATACCTTCATTCCCAACGTGTTCATTCAATGGCATAATTATCCCAACATTCTGGAAGTAATCATAGCTCTCTGTGGCTTTGAAGATGATAATAAATTTAAGAAGTAAAATCAGCTGAAATCTTGGAGACAGGAAGCACCTCCCCTGAGCTCCATCTGTCTGTGTTCATGCCTGTCCTCAAACCCAAACCCAACTCTTCAGGGAACCTCCATCTGAAAGAAGACTCAGCTCACCTGTCAGTCAAAGGAGGAACAGCTCTGCCCTAGGAGACCCCAATCTGAGGAATAAGACAGAGTCCTGCCCTGGGAACCTGAGGCTGATTAGGGCATGATCCTGTCCTGGACATCATAAACTGTGGAGACACAGCCCCACCTGGGGCTCCAGTCTGAAAGGGAAATAAGCCTGCTCTGAGAGTCCCAATCTGATGAGGGGGCCTCAGCCCAATCCTGGGAATCTCAGGAAACATGGCTTGATCTGAGGAAGGAGACCTGGCCTTGCTCTGGGAGCTCCAGTTTGAAGGGACATGGTCCTATCTTTCAGGGTCCCGAACTAGTGGAAAACTCTAATGATGCCCCCTAGTGGAGTCTGTCAATCCAAGACTCCGCCAAGGCCCAGATCCCTGGGGAGTTTCAGGCCCAGTTGTCACCCAATAGTCACTGCCCCATCTGGCTCCCTATGATCTGGTGTTGACCTAAGCTTCTCACGCACACCTGGCCAATATTTAACTCACTCATGCTGGCCTAGGGCTTCTTTCTGGTCAGAGCCAAAGTAGGACATGGAGACTTTGCTCTCCCTCCCCCTCACCAATCCTGCCCTCACAGCAGGCTGTAGGCAGGCTGAAACAGTGTTGTCCTGCCCTTTCCTGGGCATGCCCTGGACACTCATCACCCCAGGCTGTTCTCACAACAACCCTAGGAAGTGGGAGCCATTATACCCCTTTAGAGATAAGGAGCCCAGGCTGAGAAAGCGTGATGTGGGAGTTGGTGGGGGAGTTGATTCAGGGCTGTGTTCTCTACACCTTGTGCAGAGCCTCTCCTTGTACCTTACCTCACTCCCTCAGTCAGGACTGCCTGGATAGAACAGGGCAGCTCAGAAATGCAACATGATTAATGAACCATGTAAAGAGGTAGAAAGGGCACTTAGCTGGAGGGTTTGGAGCCCTGAGCTCAAGTTCTAGGTGTGGGTGAAATTGGCTAAATCCTTCGCCCTCTCTGGGCCCCAAACCTCCATCTTCAGCAATCTTTTAGGTCTTCTCCAGCCCTATAAACCTGAGGGTCCAGCCAGGAACAATGACCCTGCTCTGTCAGCCTCACCTAATGCTATAGGCAAAATCCCCTGAGGGTCTGGCAAACTTTGAGGTGTGGCCCACTGGGGTGGGGTAAATTTGGTGAAGATGAAATGATGGGGAACGCCTTAGGCTGGGAATCCCACCTCTGCCTCACAGGGAAAATTAAGTGATTTCTCTAAGCCTCCCAGCATGTCCAATTCAGATCCTTTTATCTCAAGTATCACTACCACCCTTTATATAACATAGTTTAAGTTGTTGAGAGAGGCACTTGATCAATTCAAGCCATCTTTCTGGGCCAGGCCATATAGGTCAGAGGTCACATGTTAGTCAATAATTGAGTCCCCTTGCAGCCATGTCCATCACTGGTCCAAATAGTCACTGCACACTGTGATTTCAGCAGGTGGGCCCTGCCAAGAGAGACAATGGCATAGGGGGAAACTAGCAGAGCCACACAAGAGCCTCTATTTGACATTTTCCTGTCTTGCCCAACCATCCTCATAACCTCAGTGCAAAGCAACCTTGCCCTCAGTCCTCTCAGACCTCCTGACAAATTAGAAGAAAAACCACCGGTGTTCTTACTCCAAACCAACTCACCCCTTCACTGAAGGAGGCTAAGATACTGTGCCAGGTGATCCTGCCTGGCTCCTTTTTCCCAGTCCCTGAGGACCCTCCAGATCTGCCCAGATAAGTCTCAGTCTTAAGGCAACTTGCTCCTCAAGGAAGGATTTCCAATTGACAAAGAAATCTGAGGAGATAGCAGACTGAAAGAAGGGTAGTGAATGCACTGTGGGGGTTGGGGGAGGGAAATCAAGCAGAAGCTGTATTTTCCTAGTCCAAAGCTTGTGTGGAGAAAAAAAAAAAAAAGAAGTCAGTCCATGCCCTGACATGTGTGTCTCAGTTTGTTGCGCATTTCCCATGCACCAGAAGGTCGCTAGTTCCATTCCCAGTCAGGGCACATGCCTGGGTTGTAGGCTCGATTCCCAGTGTGGGGCGTGCAGGAGATAGCCATTTGATGATGTTTCTCTCTCATCAAAGTTTCTATCTCTCTATCCCTCTCCCTTCCTCTCTCTCTAATAATCAATAAAAACGTATTTTTTAAAAGTCAGTTTATGGGGGACCCTTTCCCATTCCCTACGTGGGAGTCCATTCTGTGGGACTCTTTCCCTCTTTCCACATGGGAGTCTGTACTTGCTCTTCAATAAATCTCCATCTTTGCTATACTAAAAAAAATTTAAAAAAAAGGTCAGTTTATGAGTCTGCCCTCTACTTTATCCTTATCATTGTTCCTGAAGTATTTCACACCCTGAGCCCTTTTGCATCACTCAGTGATCCCCTCTTCAAAAGTAGCCTCCCAAGACCCTGCACACTGGTTACTCCTTCATCATGACATAACACCAGGTTCGCAGGATCCCTCTGGAGTTGGGGCTGTAATTCAAAGATGTGCAGCTGTGGTGACAGGCTCTAAGGCTGTGCAAGTGCCCATTACCTCACTCTAATGAAGGAGGCAGCCTCTGGTCTCCACTGAGACCACCTGTGCTCTCCCTGCAGCCTCCATGTGCCAGCGGATTTTTCTGATTTTAGAAGGATAATATGGTAACACTTGATATGCTTCCCAAGGCCACCCTTTCACCTCTGGTCCTTCACCTCTGCACCCCCTACTCCATCCTGGGCCAGTAATTAATGAGTCCAATGCCCAGCATGATCTGGGAAAGGAAAAGGGGTTAAGGCAGGAGGCTGGCTTACACAGAGAGGCCTAAATTCCAGCTCCTCCACTAACCCTGGGCCTGGTGCAAAACCTTTCTGCGTCTAGATTTTCTCATCTTGCGACTGTGCAAGGTAAACCTAACTTCACAGGGTTGATGGGAAGCTTGATGAGATAAAGTGTGTAAAGTGCCAGGTGTTACACACACATACATACACACACACACACACACACACACACACACACACACACACACCAGGAAAGCTGGGAAGGATAGTTTCAGGATAGGACCAAACCCATGACATGTATGGCATGTGCCACTGTGCTTACACCAGGCACACGTGTGTAAGTCAGCATTCCCAGGACCCTGCACCCTCTTACTATTGGGGTCTTGCCAGGGCCTGGACTCAGCCCACTTCCTTCCACTGCTCCCCCACCCAGAAGCTGGGGCTGTTGGCGTGCCAGGGAACAATGGGCCCCCAACCCTTCCGGCCCTTTGCGTGAGAAGGAGCTGCCAGAAGGAAACTTAACTCCCAGTGGAACAGGCCACCGCCCCCCTGACACCTGACCCAGGGAAGCCTGGAGCCCCCACTCCACCCCATGCTCCTCAAGAGGAGAACTTCTCACTGTTAGTACATTCTGTCCCTGCCACCTGGTCTGGCCTTGCCTACCCCCATTTTCAGGGCATCCCTGACCTCCTCCCCAAGGTCTGGGCTGAGTCCTCCTGCAAGAGTCCAGGGTCCTATTCTCTTTCAGCTGTGTCCCAGGATGTGGCCTAACTAAGCAGTCTTATGAGTACTGATGAACTGATTGAGGGGCTGAGTGCAGGAGCCAGTCAGGAGATGTTCAGGGGCTCAGGGGCTGAGCCAGGAAAGATGAGAGAGAAGGAACCATCTGGAGGCTCAGCCAAAACTCCTACACTGCAGACAGGGATGAGGTCAGGGCCCCAGAAATCCCTCAAGTGAGCACAGGGCACACAGCTGGGGGGCCGAGGATGCTGTCCCTGAAAAGTCCTTCCAGCATTTAGGGTTTCGTTTGTGTAGCAGCACCTCTGCCTAGATCTCCACCTTCTCCCTCTCTCTCTCACACACACAATCATCCTCCCTCTAGGGAGCCTAGTGCCTTCACCATCAGGGAAGCATCAAGGGAGGTGGCAGTGGGGAGCTGCTCTTCCCCTATGCTTGTCCACATCCAACTTGAAGGGTTCACACCAGGTGGGCTGCTGACCAGAGACTCTAGGATTCCTTCTGGGCATCTGTTTCCCCACCTAGAATCTGTGTGTGGGGATCGAATTGAATGAAACCTTTTCTGCAGCTGGGCCCTCCTGGCCTGGGGTGGGGTGGACACTCTAGCCCTGAGAACTGCCTTGTTTGATGAGCAGGTGAAAGCTGAATTCTGCCTGGATCTTGACCAGCTACTCATTTTCCACACCATGGCTTCCAAAGCTCTGAGCAGGGTCTCTGCTCCCCCATCCAGGGATGAGGCATCACTGGGTCCAATTCCAGGTTCTCAGCTATGACCACTGCTGGTGAGCCAGATCAGAAACAGGTTTTGTAAATCTTCCTGATTTACAAATGTCTGATGATACACTGTGGCAGCAAGGGTTTTGCCTCCCCATATCCACCCCACCTCCTACCCAGGAACTGAGATTTCTTGACTCTCAGGCTGGAGAGTGAGTGGCTCCCTTGGCACTAAGGGCACAGGACGTAGCAGGCACACCTGTAAACACACACCTGACTGCAAGCACGCACATACCTGGCTGATGTGCTGATCCACCTGAACATAACATCTAGCAAAGTCACGCACATGTATACACTTGACTCAGGCCCACACTTGCCCGTGTGCATGCACCCAGAGAGTGGTGTCCCCATTTCTGCTGCTTTATCCACACACGCCCAGGACTAGCATTTGCTAGGCATGCCCGTTCCTACCCCCACTCTCCACCAGCTTGTTCGTACCATCCCAGGAACTACATTATCTTGTCGACCCCACACCACCTCCACTATGGAGATTCAAAGGACACTCTGGGTGTGGAAGGGCTGTGGGGATGAAATCCAGGCAGGGCCCAGGGGTAACAATGAGGTCTAGTGCTGTGGAGCTGATGGTATAGCAGTGAGTTTTTGTACCCAGCAATGCTACCAATTCATTCATCCATTCATACAAACTTTTGTTCATCAGTAACATTTCAAATCATTGGGGGAAAGATATATTATTGAATAAACAATGCTGGAAATTGGATGCCTATCTCCCACCTAACATCAAAATTAATTCAAATGGACTAAAATTTTAATGTTAGTAATAAAACCATAAAAGGCCAGAAGTAAACATGGAATTCATATTTTTAATTATCTGAGAATGAAAAAGGCCTTTCTAAATTTCACACAAGTCCAAAAGCTATAAAAGAAACTATTGCTTCTACTAAATAAAAATAAATAATTTAAAAGAAGCATAAATCAACTCCAAAGACATACAATGGATGTGTGCTGGATGTCTTCCCTTTTGCTACTCCAGATTCCCTCTCTCCCCTGTTCTCCGTAATGGGCAGCTGACCTGCAGGGCCTCATCCCACAGACTCCCTTGCCCTCTAGTTTCTAATTGGGTTCATGGGATGGAAGCTCCAACAATAGGAGATGTATCCTCTCAGGCATGGCTCTCCACACAGCTTTCTCCCTGGACCTCAGGCAGCCGCTCCCTCCAGTGGCATCCTTCAGGCAGCTGACTATCACTCAAACTCCATCTATTCCCTGTCTACATACCTGTAAATATCCCTGTATTAAACCTTCCTCAAATTAAACTGATTTGAGCATGCCATTGGTTTCCTGCTGGGATTCTGCATGATACACAGATAAAAGGTAAATTTCCTTACTATGCAAAGAGCTCCTTCAAAAAAAATCCAATAAAAATGAACTGTTAACAGAAGGGGAAAATACAAATGAGTTTTAAATTATAAAGAGATAGTTGGCCTCATGTATAATAAGAGAAATATAGCTTAAAATTTATATGCAATTTTTCACCAGATTGGCAAAGATGAAATGTCTGATGATACACTGTGGCAGCAAGGGTGTTGAGAAACAGGCACTCATATTCATTATGACCTCTAAAAAGTGAATTTGACAATATTTGTCAAAAATTTTAAAGTACATACCCTTTGAACCAGCAATTCCACTTCTAGAAACTTATCTTTCAGTTAAGCTTACACAAATGACAACACATTCAAGCATCTTTGTTGCAGCATTCCATTCATTTCAATAAGCTTGAAATGACTAAATAAATTATGACAGCTTCATGATAATATTCTTGGTATGGAAGATCAAGGTAACTAGTTTTGTTTCCATTTATGTTTTTAACCTCAGTATGCTAATATATGCAGAGACTATCCCGCAAGAATGTATAAGAAAAAGCAAGTTTCTTCTCCAGAGAAGGCAATAGATGTCTTTGAAAGAGATTTTATCCTTTTGTAACTTTGGGATTTTGCACCACAGGTATAGATTCCTATTTCCAAAAAAAAATTTATGTGATATTGATTGAACATCTACCATGCACTAGGTGCTGGAGATATGGCAGTGAACAATGTTAAAACTTGTTTATCTTCTGCTCTCAGGGAGCAGGTGGTCAAGTGAAGAGGCAGGCAGACAGAAAGTAAACATACAAATAAATAACCAGTAACAAATTGTAAAGGGTGCTATGAAGAGCAAATAGGGATATTGACTTTTAGATGGGTTGATCAAAGCAGGCTTCAGAAATAGAATTAAATAGAAAGAGCAGAGAAAAAAGAGTTCTAGTCAGAGAAACCAATATGTGTAAAGGTCTGGAGGCAGAAAAGGGCTTACTTTGTGTCCATGGGTAAATTACCTCTCAGGGAGGGCATAGACTCCCCTGTAAAATAACCCCATTTTAGAGATGGAGAGAAAGAGGCACAGAGAGGGGAGGTGGCTTTCCAAGGAAGGTGGATGAGCCAGAACTGTCACTTAGATCTTTTGAGTCCATGAACTCAGTGCTATTTCAGCTGTGTATTTGAGGACCTACCTCTTGCAGGAGGTTAAGGGGGAAGAAGTTGGCCACTGCCCTAGCTCTGCCCTCCCTCCCCTTCCAGTTCAGGGATTGAAGGAGGAAAATAATCAGAGACTTTGTGCATGTGCAAGCATGTACACACATGCCATGAGCACTAACACAGCCCAGACAGCTGAACTGCTAACTTACCATGGTCACCTTGGCCCTAAAGCCAAACCCCACTACTTTGCCCCAGCCTTTGAAATGTACCTTTCCGAAAATGCTGCTTCTTTTGTGTACAAACATCAGTGCATGCAAGTATGTGTGTCCTTGTGTACCTGCAAATTCATGTGTGCAGCATTCTCAGTGTGTTTACACTGAGCACTCCCTAAAGATAGCAGCCAGTTCCTAGTTTCCTTATTGTATCCTGTTAATTTAATCCTCACAAGAACCCTATGGAGTGCATGCTATTATTTACCCCTTTTTACAGATAAGGAAACCGAGGCTCAGAGATATCACACACATTGCCCAGCAAGTAAGTGGAAGAGGAAGGACTCAAAGGCATTAGCTGAGCACTAGATAAATGTGAAACAAGTAAGTGCATAAATAAAACCCATGGCACAGATGGGGAAACTGAGATAGGCACCTAGGAAGCTGGTGAATGGGCAAGGCTAAAACCCCAGCCATCATTCTGCCTGGCCAGACCCCTCCCATCCACCACCATCACCTTAAGGCTGCAGGATCCTGTCTCACTTTTGCCAGGCTCTCACACAGCATGGCAGGCAAACAGTAGGTGGGACTGAGCAGAATCTCCTCTTTGGCACCCTAGGGTCTGGTTAAACTCTCTGACCCTTGTCCTCGTACCTGGGATGCACCTGAGGAATCTGACAAGGGGCTGCCTTTACTCTAGTTACTCCCAGAAGGGTGGAAGTCCTTGGGCCTACTTTCCTGCAATGGGGCCTGTGCTAGGCCAGTGCAGAGCCTTGAGCTAGGAAGTGAGCACATCCTACACACCCGCCTGCCTCCATGCTCTTAATATGCAAAGAGTGCCTTCAAAAAAATCCAATAAAAATGGACAAATAGACTCCAGTGCCCCATGTTAGTCTCACTTCTCTGCAACGTCTGTTTCCATGGAGGGCTGTGCAAGCCCAGGATACTGGAAAGCCAGCACCATGGTCTGCACACCCAGGAGATGATGAGGACTCCAGGAAGACTCATCCCTGTGCCTGAAGTCCCTCTTTCTTCATGTTTCCCACAGGGCATGTCACTGCCACTCCCTGGGAAGAGGGAGTGGGAGAGTTCGTCTCCTGTATACTAGGCTCCTTCCAACAGCAGCCATACTCTCACATTCTCCTTGCCCCAGAGAAGGGGGAAATGTCCCTAAATGCCAAGCTGGAAGGCTTCCTAGGCACTCACTGTTAGGGTTGCTGAAGGAGGAACACACAAGGCCAAAAGTGGTAAGGAATTATAAATTTATTAGGTCATCTGGAGACCAGTAGGGCTGAGCCCCAAAATGGCACCAGCACTCAGGGAGGAGGAGTCAGAGGTTTTAAAGGACTGTAGGTGGGCTTTTTTGCCTTTTTGGCCGGGAACTCTCTGGGCAGGTCCAGATCCTGGGAAAGTCTAGAGGGGAAAGATTCTGGTCTTAGCAAGTGGAGTGTGGTCTAAGTGAAAGGGAATGTCCATTGTGAAGTGGCCTAAAGGTCAGTTCCCAGAGGAAGGGTATCAATTTAATTATTTGATCAGACCTAACATTCCAGCCTTTTTGTTTTATGGAATAGGAACAAAGTCATATCTTCCGTAGTTACTTTCTGCTGAGGGGGAGCATCAAGATCATAGGGGGATAGACTTTGTAGCCAGCTGGAACACTGTATAAATTCCTCATGGTTGGAGTGACAGGTTCCAACAACATGATTTCCACGAGAAACTGGTTGGTGAAGGCTCAAAAGGGATCTTGAAGGAAAGATGAAAAATGGTGCTGAAAACATGGGCCAAAAACGAGGATGAGGAATAAAAATGTTAATGGTCCTATGAAGGGAAGTAGCCATGTATACCAATTTATATTCTTTAGCCAGTAGTCCCATGAATGTGATTGATGTTCTCTAATCTTTGTGCCTCTTTATGTTAATTTTGAGGTGGCATCCCTGACTAGGCTAGACCAATTGACATAAAAACATTCTTCTCCCAAAAGGAGGAATAGACCCCTTTTCTCCATAGTTAGGAGGTCTAGTCCTCTCCGATTTTGAAGGGTGACAGATACTATTGAGTCTATCTGATCCTGAATTTGAACAAAATTTTTGGCAATGTCATCTAGGCTTTCTTGTAGGTCCTGATATAGGATTTTGAAATATGATAGAGCAGTGGTTAAGCCCCCTATGCCAGTTCCAACCCCTGCTGTGATGTCAAAGATTATTAGGAGAGGGATATTCTGGACTGCTCTTTTGTGTCAGAGATGATGGGCTACAGGGACAGCTAAAAAGATGTTGGGGACTACATCTACATTGGGTGAGAGATAGACGAGAATACTGGTTCCAGTCGGGAGGCAGATGTATGTGTTTTCCCCACATAGGAAGAATAATCCCTGATTATGGAGACAAGCTGAAAGGTACAGAGAGAAGAGATGGACAAAAGGGTATGAGGTTCCTTTTCCTAGTTCCATGCTCCAAACCAAGAGGGTAGTCACCATGGTGCTACCAATAAGAGGTGACAGATGAGTGGTTGAGATCCTATTGCAGTGAAAGTGGGCAGGAATGCTAGAGTGGGCTGTTATCCAAGGGAAAAGCCAAAGGGAAGGAAAGGAGCAGTTGAAGCCTCAGGCCTGGATGGTTGGATAAGAAGTAAAATGGACCGGCTATAGGAAATAACCACTGGCTTCTGGGGAGACCTGGTAGTCAACCCGTTGGGACCAATAGCTGTTCAGTAGTTTTAGGTTAACTGTGGTGTTGCAAGCTGATGATGGGAGATCGCCTATTGATATATTGTCCTATGACCTTGTACAGCATACAGAGGTGTGTAGAGTGATATGACCTGTGACCAGGATGGAGGAAGGAGCTGCTTTAGTGAGAGATTGAATATAAGTATGGAAAAGAAGGGAGGTTTGATTTGCTTGGGCTGTAGAATAATTACCTAGAAGGGTGTCTGACTTTTTGAGAAATATAGTTCCCTTTTCCTTTTTATAAGTGAGAGTGATTTTTGCCTGATCTATTGATTGGTATAGGGATGGTGGTATACGCTGAAGAGGAGAGGGAAAGGCAGAGCCAGCAGTTCCTGGCTAAGGCTGGATTGGTCTGGTTTAGGAGAGAATGGGTAAGGTTAAGTGTTCGTTCTAGATGAGTGGAGGTGAGAAAGTTCTTTATAGGAGTAGAAGAGGAGGGCTGGGATAGGATTAGAAGAAGAGCTAATCCCCACTTCCAGGGTTGGGATTGTCCCAAGGGATAGAAAGGGTATGTTTGGGATCTAGAAAGAAGGAAATCTCATCCCATGGGTAATTGAAGTCCCCTTGTAGAAGGGAGTCCCATAGAAAGGTGATAATCCTAATGCAAAGAGAGAGGGGGCAGTAGCTAGGACCTGGAGGGTTTGCATTGGGAGAGAAGGTAGGCTTTCAGGGAGGTCAAGGTTATTAGGGTCAGTGCATAGGGGGCACGTGCAGGGTTGCTCACTCATTCATCCTCTTCTTCTGGGATGTAGGTAAGGTGGAGTCTGGTAGGTGATACTTAGGGGACTCCAGCTCATGTGATGGTGGTGTTCCTGAAATGGGTTTTAATCTGGAAAGGTGGAACCAAGGGGTATGCCCCGATAGTTTAGCTGAAGTTGGGATAGTTAGGAATACCTGACAAGGGCCTTGCCATTGGCACTGTAAATTACTTGATGGATGGATTTCCTTTAGAAGGACCCAGTCCCCTGGTTGTAGAGGAGTAGAGGGGATGTCGCCTGTAAAAGGTGGAGGGAGGACCTGATCAGCATGTTCTCTCAGTAATTGTCTGACGAGATTTAAAATGGGGACATGGTCTCCTAGAGGGGTCTCTGTGGAAGGGAAGTTTCCTAATAAGAAGGGTCTTCCATACATGAGTTCAAAGGGACTAAGAAAGGAGGGTGCATGGGGCGTTGCCCTGATGCACATAAGGGCTAGAGGTAGAAGAGTACTCCAAATTTCTTTAGTTTGGGAGAGTTAATTTAGTTAGGTGAGACTTAATTAAGGAATTCGCCTTTTCTACCTTGCCTGAAGTTTGAGGTTGGTAGGGTTACATAAGATCCACTGGATGTTCAGAGTGGAGGAGATATAACCTGTTGAGTTATTCGAGACATGAAAGCAAGTCCATTATCTGATTGTAATGAGGTGGACTGGCAGAATCTGGGAATGATATGCTGAATGAGAGCTTGAGTGACCTCAGAGAACTTTTCAGAAGTAATGGGGAATGCTTCTACCCAGCCTGAGAAGGCATCTACTAGGGTTAAGAGATATTTGGGATCCTGCACCCGGAAGGAATCCAGGATGGCAGCGTAGGTAAACACCTAAACTGCTGCCTCGCACAACAATTTCAAAACTACAACTAAAAGACAAAACGTCTATCACCCAGAACCACGGGAAAGCTGGCTGAGTGGAAGTTCTACAACTAGAAGGAAAGAGAAAAGAGCATTGAGACGTGCACGAGCACTGAAAAGCTGAGGTACGGAGGCGCGTGATCCAGGCTGGCGGCAGGCACTGCTTTTTTCAACCCGAAGGGAGACAAGCCCCCGATTACTCTGAAATCTGGTCTCTGGGGAGACGTGGGGGACCCAAACTCCTACGGGGAGAAGCTGGACTGTCTGCCAGTGAGGGTGGCTTGCTTGCAGAGGTGCGTGCAGAAATAATTGTTTACTGCACTGGGGCATGGGACTCGGGGACGCCATTGGGGACGCAGAGCCGGCTAACTAGCAGCCATTGCTGTTTGCCACGCTCTCGCCTAGTGACACCCTGAGGCCCCGCCCTGCACAACCTACAAACCCACCCAAGCTCCAAGCAGCAGCATTAGCATAAGAAAGGCCTGCCCTATCGCAGCTTAACCTAGCAAACTTGCAGCCTGGGTCAGACAGCTCCAAAACCTCCAAACCCCAAGCAAAGAGGAGAAAACTGTAGCTCTTGCTGTAGCTCCTGCTGGGTGGCCTCAGACAGTAGCTGACCTGCACCCCATTGGAGATCCAGAAGCCACTGTACCTAGTGGTCAGTGTGAGACACCAGATTTCAACTCCTCACATCCATAAGTGACACATTCAAGAGGCAGATTCAGTGAGCACCCCAGCCCCACTGAAACAAGTCCTGCCCCATAAGTGTGTCTTCAGCGCAGCAGTTCTTCCATTATAGACACAGCGAGTGCTCACAGCTAATTGGCCTGGAGGTCAATTCCTCCCAGTGTACCAACAGCAATTAAGGCTTAACTACACCAAGACTTTGTACTCAGCCCACAATGGGGTGTACCAAGAGCATCCACCTCAAGTGATTGAGGAGGCTGAGTTACTGCCCCCTATAGATCACGTACCACACAAAGCTACTCCATCAACACAGGGAAGCAGCCAAAATGTGGAGACAAAGAAACATGTCACGAATAAAAAAAACAGAGGAAAGCAAACTACTGGATGACATAGAGTTCAGAACCACATTTATAAGGTTACTCAAGAATCTTCTAAAAACCGCCGAGAAACTTGATGACACTTCTGAGGAGCTTAGTGAGACCTTCAAGGACCTTAATGAGAATGCCAAAAAAAATGGAAAAAGATCAGTCAGAAATGAAGCACACACTGTCTGAAATAAAGAATATACAGAAACTCAACTGTAGATCAACGTACCCCAAGAATCAAACCAAAGATCTGAAATATGTGGAAACAAAAAACATCCAACCAGAAAAACAAAAAGAAAAAAGAATCCAAAAATATGAAGATAGTGTAAGGAGCCTCTGGGACAACTTTAAGCGAACCAACATCCGAATTTTTGGGGTGCCAGAAGAAGAGAGAGAGCAAAATATTGAAAACCTATTAGAAGAAATAATGACAGAAAACTTTCCCTGCCTGGTGAAAGAAATAGATGTACAAGTCCAGGAAGCGCACAGAACCCCATACAAGAGGAATCCAAAGAGGATCACACCAAGACACATCATAATTAAAATGCCAAAGGCAAAAGACAGAGAGAATCTTGAAAGCAGCAAGAGAAAAACGGTTAGTTACCTACAAGGGAGTACCCATACGACTGTCAGCTGATTTCTCAGCAGAAACTATGCAGGCCAGAAGGGAGTGGCAAGCAATATTCAAAGTGATGAACAGCAAGAACCTACAACCAAGATTACTCTACCCAGCAAAGCTATCATTCAGAGTTGAAGATCAGATAAAGAGCTTCACAGACAAGAAAAAGCTAAAGGAGTTCATCACCACCAAACCAGGATTACATGAAATGCTGAAAGGTATTCTTTAAGAAGAGGAAGAAGAAAAAGGTAAAGATAAAAATTATGAACAACAAAAGGACATCAAATACATACCTACCAACGAGTGAATCTAAAAATCAAGTGAATAAAAAATCTGAAGAACAGAATGGACTGGTGAATATAATAGAATCGAGGACATAGAAAGGGAGTGGACTGACGATTCTCAGGGGAAGCAGGTGTGAGGGGTGTGGGAAGAGATTGGACAAAAATCTTACTCCTGTGGATGAAGACAGTGGCGGGGGGTAAGGGCATGGGGTGGGGTGGGGAATCAGGTGGAGGGGAGCTATGGGGGAAAAAAAAGAGGAACACCTGTAATAATCTGAACAATAAAGATTTATTTAAAAGAAAAAAAGAGAGATATTTGGTTCTTTTAATAGGGGGCATGTGAATGAAGTCAATTTGCCAGTCTTGTCCAGGGATTTCGCCCCTAGTCTGATGAGTGAGCTAAGAAGGAGATCTAACCTGTCTGTGAGGAGATACTGAGTAACAAGTAGAATAGGTTTTGGTGTATGTTGCAGTAGGGGGGGCTAGGCTAGGACACATGATGAGGGGTTTTAGGAGTTGTAAAAGTGGTCTGTATGTTATATGTAGGGAATTGTGAATAGCCCATAAGATATCTCGTGTCTGTCCCTGGGGAAGGATATATTTTCCCTGAAATTTTAACCATGGATCTTCTTGAGTGGCCCTAAGAGCTAATAGTGACTAAAGTTCCTCTGGAGTGTATTTGGGTGTTAGATGGGGTAGAGCTAAGAGCTGGGGAGATGGAGGATTCCTCTTAGCTGCTGCCTTGGCTTCCTGGTCTGATTGGTTATCTCCCTGTGTTACGGGATCATTCCCTACTTGGTGTCCTTTGCAGTGTATGACTCTTAAGAAGGCTAGAAAAGGGGAAAGAAGATCCTAAATGCCAAGTAGGAAGATCTGTTGCGCCTTTCAATGATAGTGTCAAGGACTGTGAATGAGTGGTGGAAATAAAGAAAGTCTAGGCTCTGATCTAGGGATGTAAGCAACAGGAGAGAGCCTGGGTGGGCTTGCTTTAGCTTACTAGGAGAGAAGGGGTCCCTTCAGAAGTCAAGGGTGATCAGCTCCTCACTTGCTGGACACACTTTTTTTTTTAAAACAACTTTCATAAACCTTTCTACTCATCCTATATAATAAAAGCTCAATATGCTAAGTGTCTGACCATTCGACCAGTTGCTATGACATGCACTGACACCAGGGGGCAGATGCTCCGACCAGTAGGTTAGCTTGCTCCTGGGGTCTGGCCAATCGGGACTGGGTGAGACTGGCCGGACACACCCTGGAGCCCTCTCTCAATCCCTCCCTGGCCCCGATCATGCACTGGTGGAATCCCTTGGCCTCTGACATCAGGGGATGTCAGAGAGCTGGTTTCCACCCAATCCCCGCAGGCCAGGCCAAGGGACCCCACCAGTGCACAAATCTGTGCACCGGGCCTCTAGTTCACAAATAACCAGCTTTAGCCAAAAAGTAAACAACCAGCATTTTTTTTAGATTGACAATTATGAACACACTTTAAACACACTCTTACTTTCAAGAAAATGTATCTTCAGCAGGTGAATTTAAAATTTATCTAGCAATCAATGTTTCAGTATTTTATGTTATTTAAAAATATTTAGAGGTTTATCATTTAACCCAGCAATGCTCCAAAGCTTTTAAGTTACCAAAGACTTTGGAAAATTACATACAGGCCTATGAGGTTGGAGAAAAGGCAGGGAGAGGAGAGAGAAGGTCCCACAGCCTGTCCTAGCAGTGTCCTCCAGCTGCTTAGATTTAAAACTGCCACATTGTTCCTTAGAGATAACATGCAAAGGTTTAGGTGATAATGAGTTCAGCTTCTGATAGTAACTGGACTGTTAAGTATTTGCAGTTTTGCTGTAAAGAAAGCTGTTCTTGCCCAGTCAGCGTGGCTCAGTGGTTGAGTGTTGACCTATGAACCAGGAGGTCACGGTTCGATTCCCAGTCAGGGCACATGCCCGGTTGTGGGCTCAAACCCCAGTGTGTGTGTGCAGGAGGCAGCTGATCAATGATTACCTCTCATCACTGATGTTTCTATTTCTCTCTCTCTCTCCCTTCCTCTCTGAAATCAATAAAAAATTATATTTTTTAAAAAGTTGTTTTTTGGGGAGGAGGTGAGAAGGCATTGAGGTGAGAGCAGTTTTCAGAGCATTAAAGGGTGAGAATGCTGGCCTTGGGATCTAAAGTTTCAGTGAGAGGTCCCTTCACTGTGTTAGATAGGGGCCTTGCAAGAAGACTACAGTTGGGAACCCAGAGGCGAAATTACCCAGTGAACCCAAGAAAGGAGAGTATTTCTTGGCTAGAGGAGGGGACAGTCATGGAGGAGGTAATGCACTTATGGTCTAAGGTAATGACTTTGTGGGGTAACAGTGAAACCAAGGGAGGTGACTGGTTTAGGACAAGTGAGCTTTATGAGAGGATTAGAGGCCCAGTGCATGAAATTTGTGCACTGGGGAAGGTGTCCCTCAGCCCAGCCTGTACCCTCTCCAATCTGGGACCCCTCGAGATCTCCCCTACCAGGATTGGGCCTAAATGGGCAGTCGGACATCCCTCCACAATCCAGGACTGCTGGCTCTCAACTGCTCACCTGCCTGCCTTCCTAATTGCCCCTAACCGCTTCTGCCTGCCAGCCTGATCACCCCCTAACCACTCCCCTGACAGCCTGATTGATGCCTAACTGCTCCCCTGCCAGCCTGTTTGCCCCTAACTACCCTCCCCTGCAGGCCTGGTCCCCCCCAACTGCTCTCCCCTGCAGGCCTGGGTCCCCCCCAACTGCCCTTCCCTGCAGGCTTGGTCACCCCCAACTTCCTTCCTCTGCTGGCCTGGTCACCCCTAACTGCCCTCTCCTGCAGGCTTGATCGCCCCCAACTGCCCTCCCTTACAGGCCTGGTCCCTCCCAACTGTCCTCCCCTGCTGGCCATCTTGTGGTGGCCATCTTGTGTCCACATGGAGGCAGGATCTTTGACCACATAGGGGCAGCCATCTTGTGTGTTGGAGTGACAGTCAATTTGCATATTACTCTTTTATTAGATAGGATAGAGGCCTGGTGCACTGGTGGGGGCCAGCTGATTTGCCTGAAGGGTGTCCCGGATCAGGGTGGGGGTTCCCTTGGGGCGTGGGGTGGCCTGGGCGAAGGGCCTGTGGTGGTTTGCAGGCTGGCCACACTTCCCAGCAACTCAAGCGGAGGCCCAGGTATCTGGGATTTATTTATCTTCTATAATTGAAACTTTGTAGCCTGGAGTGGAGATCTGGACCCACCAGGGTGTGTGGAAAGCTTGGCTTCCTCCAATGCCCGGGAAACCCAAGCCTCCTGCTTGCTCCATGGCCACATCCATCTTAGTTGGGGTTAATTTGCATACTTGCTCCTGATTGGCTGGTGGGCATGGCTTGTGGGTGTGACGGAGTGATGGTTAATTTGCATATTACTATTTTATTAGATAGGATGTGCTGTAGCCCCTGTCAGGCACCAAGGTAGAATGAGAAAAGTGTGGATAAAAGGGGGTGTCTAGTTAGATGCCATGTAGAGGCGAGGTGGTTAATGACTGTAAGACTAATCCATCAACCCTCTTATAATAGAGACTGAGGAGAGGACAAGGGTCCCAGCGAATTTGGGGAGGGCAGAATGAGTGGCCCCAGTGTCAATTAAAAAGGAGATTGAGTCTGGCCAGTGTAGGTCAGTGGTTGAGTGTCCACCTCTGAACCTGGTTCTATTCCTGGTCAGGGGACATGCTCGGGTTGGGGGCTCAATCCCCAGTGGGGAGCATGCAGGAAGCAGATGATCAATGGTGCTCTCTCCTTATTGATGTTTCTATCTCTCCCTCTCCCGTCCTCTCTGAAATCAATTATATATATTATATAATTTTATATATATATATATATAATTTTATATATATATGTGTGTGTATATATATGTGTGTGTGTGTGTGTGTGTGTGTGTGTGTGTGTGTGTGTATATATATATATATATATATATATATATATATATATATATATAATTTTTTTAGGAGATTAGCTTACCTGACACCACAATCTTTACCTGAGCCTCTGTCCTGGTGATGTAAGTCTGTAGGGCCCTGTCAGGGCCTGGGCAGCTTCAATCTTCGATGGCCAGTCCCAGGAGTTCTGGGACTTCCAAACCGGATCCAGAGGGAGGCCTTGCTGGACTGGCCAAGGTTTGACTCAGAGGGGCCAGACTACAGTCTGATTTCCAGTGGTCTTCCCTTCCAGGGTCCAGGTGGGGGTCACGGGTTTGGGCAGGACTTGACCCCCTGTCCTTCCTTGTTGCATTTGAAGCATGGGTGCAGAGGAGGCTTAGCCCCTGCCTTACTCTTGGTTGGGGGACTAGCACTTTGTTTGGGGTTCAAGAGAGGGGTGGCTAGGAGCTGGAAGGCCTCCTTCTGGGCCTCAGCCTTGGCCTAATCTCATCTTTAATTTTGGATTTGGGTCTCCTCGTCTCTATTATTAAAGACCTTAAAGGCCAGGTCAATGAGGTCTTTTTGAGGGGTTTGTGTACCTGTGTCTGTTTTTCAAAATTTATGGCATATGTCGGTAGCTGATTGGGATGTAAAATGAGTGTTCAGAGAAAGGGTTCCCTCTAGGGAGGTGGGGTTTGAAGTGGTAAATTTCTGTAAGTCCTCTGTGAGGTGGGAAAAGAAGAGAGCTGGGTTTTCATCAGGGCCCTGGATGACTTCATTAAGTTTGTCATAGTAGACTGCCTTATGGGCAGCCTTTGAGTCCAGCAATGAGACAGGTGATTATATGGCTACAGAGCTGGCTTCCTGGAGAAGTAACCTGATAGTCCCATCTGAGGTCATTTCAGGAAACCATGTCAGTGCTAACAGGGTTTGCCACCACATCCTGTCTATGGAGGCATGGGCGTGGTCCTGAGCTGCTTGCCAGATGTGCTCCTTCTCCTCTGGGGTGAGAGAAGAGGACAGGAGGACATAGATGTGGTGCCATGTCAGGTCATAGGACTGGGTCAGGTACTCAATTCCTTAGTAAATGTGGTTGGTGGAAAAAGAATCTAGTCTTTTTTCAATAAGGGAAAAGTCGGACATAGAGAATGGGACGTGGACTTGGACTATGCCCTCAGTTCCTGCTCCCTCCCTCAGGGGTAGAATGGGCTCCGGAATAGAAGAGGCTGTTGAGGAAGGCAGTCTTTGGGTGGCCTGAGAACAAGTACTAGGTGGGATAAGGCTGTTTTGGAGCTCCCATTCTTAGGATTTGGCCTCTCAGGGGTGGGGGGAGAAGATGGTTGCTGGTTAAGAGGGTCTGGGTTTTGGGAATCTACTGCAGGTGAGGGAGGAGGTGCACAAGGGATGGAGGTCATTGGTCTGTTGGGTCAAAAGTAGAATCAGAATCAGAAGTGTCAGGGGTATGATGTTTGTGTGAAGGAGAAGGATCTGATGGGTAGAGGACTGACAGAGGGTTAAGACCGAAGGGTGAAAAAGGCCTGGATGTAAGGAATCTCTGACCATATTCCATTGAAGTGAGAGCAATTATCTAAATCACGCAATGTGTTAAAATCCAAAGTGCTGTTTGCCGGCCATTGAGCTGTATTATCTAGTTTATATTGTGGCCAGTGTTACAAAAGAAAATGAGTTGTTTGGACCTGATCTTCCCCCTTCCCCCATGAGTCTAAGGCAGTCAAGATTTTCTAAGAGACAGCCAAGAGGGGTTGTTTTAGGGAGTGTGGAGGGATTATAGCCTATGATAAGAAGAATTAAGTGTGGCCCACGAGGGGAAGGGTGAGTGGCAGACCACAAGTCCAAAGGTGATTACTTAGAGGTGTCCCACCACTAAACAAACCACTACGAGAAATGAGGGCCAACCCTCCAAACTGGGTGTCCCCAGTCCAGAAAGACCAGAGGCTGAATGGTGGAGGAGTCGTCTGGCCTAGCGCTAGGACTTTCCAGAAGTCAGTGAGAGTAAGTGGACAGAAGACTCGAGACAAGGGAAATTGTGGAATGTCAATCACCTAGAGAAGATTGGCTGATGTGGGATGGAGGGTCAGCAATCGAGAGGTTCCTGATCTGACATCCTCCTTGGCTGATTGGGGTTGGGGGGTGGGGGGTAACAGAGGGAGGCTTAATCGAGGCCAGGGATGGAAGCCGGCAATTGAGTCACCCGAGTAGGATTTGGAGGTAAGCCCAGGATGAGCTGCTGCTGCCCACCATTCTCTGAGTAGCAAACTTGGGATGACCAAAGCTGGGATGATGGTTCCCCTTCCCTGAGGAACCCTCCCGGGCTTTGGCACCAAATGTTAGGGTCACCAAAGGGAGAACACACGAGGCTAAAGGTAGTAAGGGATTATAAATTTATTAGGTCATCTGGAGACTAGACAGGCTGAGCCCCAAAATGGCACCAGCACCCAGGGAGGAGGAGTCAGAGGTTTTAAAGGACTCCAGGGTTGTTTTTTTTTGGCAAGGAACTGTCTGGCTGGGTCCAGATGCTGGGAACATCCGGAGGGGAGAGATAATGGTCTTAGCAAGTGAAATGTGGTGTAAGTGAAAGGGAATGTCCATTGTGAACTGGTCTAAAGGTCAGTTTCCAGGGGAGGGGGCATCAATTCAATTATTTAATCAGACCCAACCAAAGTCTGCAATTTTTTTCCAATAGCAGGACTCATTGTTCAAAGGAAATCTTGCCACCTTGCCCCTCTCTAAAAGAAAAAGTCAGACTGCTTGGGGTACAGGGGCCAGGTCCCTGTGCTGTGGCCTGCAGGGATGAGAGTGTACCTTCCTACTCCAACCCCTGTAGCAGTCCAATTTGGCACCCCTCTTCCTGCAGGCAGCCACGTTACGTTCTCAGTTCTCTGGCGGAGATCTGCCAAATCCTACTGCTTGGAGCTGGAGCGTGAGAATACAGTCTGGGCTGCCCCCTAGTGGCCACTCAGAAAAGCACATGCTTTCCACCATTGCTGACCATCTCTGCAGCCCTGATGACACATTCCAAACAGACAATCTAAGGAAAAGTAAATTTACTTTGCAAATGCAGCTTTAAGACAAGTCTCCAGTCATTCCTACTTAGAAACTCTGGAGAAGTCAATAAAACGGCCAGAGAACTCTCCCTACTCCCTCTCCCTCATTCCCTGACTTGGTCATTATAACCCACCTGAATAGAAATCCTTAGTCCAATTCCCTGCCAAAAGTCCAACTTATTTCTCTTACTTCCAGGAGCAGAGAGCTCACTACCCCCAACATTAACCCATCACCTTTCTATGTTGGGGCATGAGAAGCACTGCGACTCTCACACTACTCACTTACCTGGAGCAACAGGTGAGCAAATAAGGGTTACAAGTACACCAACAGGCATAGGTGCAGTAGTCAGTTCTATATGCATATATGCCCCAACCTACCTCTTCTCAGGGCTCTCTTTTGTTTGTTTTGGGGGTTTTTGTTTGTTTATTAAGGTATTATAAGTGTACGTATCTTACCATTGCCCCCCCCACCCCACTCTCATACATGCCCTCCCCCCCCCCAATGTTTTGCGTTCATTGGTTATGCTTATATGCATGCATACAAGTCCTTTGGTTGGTCTCTTATCTCCCCCACCTCTCCCTAACCTTCCCACTGTAATTAGACAGTCTGTTTGATGCTTTACTGCCTCTGAATCTATCTTTTTGTTCATCAGTTTATAATGTGTTTTTTATTATCCACAAATGAGTGAGATCATGTGGTATTTTTCTTTCATTGATTGGCTTATTTCACTTAGCATAATGTTCTCCAATTCCATCCAGGTTGCTACAAATGGTAAGAATTCCTTTTTTATGGCAGCATAGTATTCCATTGTGTAGATGTACCATGGTTTTCTGATCCAGTAATCTGCTGACAGGCACCTAGGCTGTTTCCAAATCTTAGCTATTGTATATTGTGCTGCTATGAACATAGGGGTGCATATATCCTTTCCGATTCGTGTTTCTAGTTTCTTAGGATATATTCCTAGGAGTGGAATTACTGGGTCAAATGGGAATTCCAATTTTAGTTTTTTTGAGGAGACTCCATACTGTTCTCCACAGTGGCTGCACCAGTCTGCATTCCCACCAGCAGTGCACAAGGGTTCCTTTTTCTCCGCATACGCACCAACACTTGTCATTTGTTGATTTGTTGATGATAGCCATTCTGACAGGTGTGAGATGGTACTGCATTGTCGTTTTGATTTGCATCTCTCGGATAATTAGTAACTTTGAGCATGTTTTCATGTGTCTCTTGGCCTTCCTTCTGTCTTCTTTTGAAAAAATTCTATTTAGGATCATTTATCTTTCTTTTATTAAGTTGTATAAGTTCCCTGTAGATGTTGGAGATTAAACCTTTATCAAGTGATAACATTTGCAAATATGTTCTCCCATACAGTGGGCTTTCTTGTTGTTTTGTTGATGGTTTCGTTTGGTGTGAAAAAGCTTTTTATTTTGATGTAGTCCCATTAGTTTATTTTCTCTTTATTTTCCATTGCTCTAGGAGCAGTATCAGTGAAGAAGTTCTTTCGCAATATGTCTGAGATTTTGCTGCCTGTGGATTCCTCTAGTATTTTTATGGTTTCCCATCTTATGTTTAAGTCCTGTATCCATTTTGAGTTTATTTTTGTGTATGGTGTAAGTTGGTGATCTAGTTTCATTTTTTTGCATGTATCTGTCCAATTTTCCCAACACAGTTTATTGAAAAGACTGTCTTGACTCCATTGTATGTTCATGCCTCCTTTGTCAAATATTAATTGAGCATAGTGGCTTGGGTCAATATCTGGATTCTCTATTTTATTCCATTGGTCTATATGTCTGTTCTTGTGCCAGTACCAGGCTGTTTTGAGAACAGTGGCTTTGTAATACAACATGAAATCTGGTATTGAGATCCCTCCTACTTTATTCTTCTTTCTCATGATTGCTGTGGCTATTCGGGGTCATTTTTATTCCAGATGAATTTTTGGAGAGTTCGTTCTAGGTCTGTGAAATATGCTGTTGGTATTTTAATGGGGAGTGCATTGAATCTATAGATTGCTTTGGGTAGTATGGACATTTTAATGATGTTGATTCTACCAATCCATGAACATGGTATGTTTTTCCATCTGTTTACGTCTTCCTCGATCTCTTTTTTTAGTGTCCTGTAGTTTTCCATGTATAAGTCTTTTACCTCCTTAGTTAAGTTTATTCCTAGGCATATTAATTTTTTTTGTGCAATGGTAAATGGGATTGCTTTTTTAGTCTCTCTGTAATTTCACTATTGGTGTATAGAAATGCCATAGATTTCTTGGCATTAATTTTGTATCCTGCTACATTGCCGAATTCATTTATTAAGTCTAATAGTTTTTTGATGGAGTCTTTCAGGTTTTTTATGTACAATATCATGTCATCTGCAAATAAGGACAGCTTTACTTCTTTTCCAATTTGGGTGCCTTTTATTTCTTCTTCTTGTCTAATTGCAATGGTTAATACTTCCAGTACTATGTCAAACAGGAGTGGTGAGAGTGGGCATCCCTGTCTTGTTCCTGTTCTTAGGGGAAATTGTTTTAGTTTTTGCCCATTGAGTATGATGTTAGCTGTGGGTTTATCATATATAGCTTTGATTATGTTGAGGTATGATCCTTCTATTCCCACCTTGTTGAGAGTTTTTATCAAGAAAGGGTGTTAGATTTTGTCAAATGCTTTTTCTGCATCAATTGATATGATTGTGATTTTTATCTCTCAATTTGTTTATGTGATGTATCACGTTTATTGATTTGCAGATATTATACCATCCTTGCATTCCTGAGATAAATCCTACTTGGTCATGGTGTATGATCTTTCTGATGTACCACTGGATCCGATTTCCTAGAATTTTGTTGAGGATTTTGGCATCTATGTTCATGAGGGATATTGGCCTGTAATTCTCTTTCATTGTGTTGTCTTTATCTGGTTTTGGTATTAGGGTGATGCTGGCTTCATAGAAGGAGCTTTGAAGTGTTCCTTCCTCTTGAATTTTTTGGAATAGTCTGAGGAGGATAGGTTTTAGTTCTTCCTTGAAGGTTTGGTAAAACTCCCCTGTGAAGCCATCTGGCCCTAGGCTTTTGTTTGCCGGAAGCTTTTTGATGACTCCTTCAATTTCTTCCATACTTATTGGCCTGTTGAGATGTTTAGATTCTTCCTGATTGAGTTTTGGAAGGTTATATTTTTCTAGGAATATGTCCATTTCCTCCAGGTTATCCAATTTGTTGGAATAAAGTTGTTCGTAGTATTTTTTTTTAATTTTATTTTATTTTTATTGTTTTAAGTATTACAAATAGTAGTACATATGTCTCCTTTTTTTCCCCCCTTGATCTCCCCCCGACCTCCCCTACCCCCCAGGACATGCCTTCACCTGCCCACCCTGCCCCCCCGCCCCAGTGTCTTATGTCCGTTGGTTGTGCTTATATGCAAGCGTACAAGTCCTTCGGTTGGTCTCTTACAGCCCTCCTCGCCCAACCTCCCCTGTCTTCCCAATGTAGTTTGACAGTCTGTTCAATGCTTCTTTGCCTCTGTATCTTTTTCCCACCATTTCTTTCCTTTAAAAAGTTTTGCCTTTGCAGACTGGAAATAAACATATAATAACAAAACAAGACAAAACAAAAAAAATGTTTGAGTCCCAATTTCAGTGTCCAACAGTTCCTTATGTGTACATGTCAGCATTGATATCTGGATGGTGGGCACATGGTGGCAATGCAGGTCCGACCCTCTCTGGTTTGGTCCTAGGCAACCTGCAGCGGTGCACAGCTGCTGACTGCTCCCATGGCAAGGCGTTGTCAGCGTCTTCCATCTCTGGACTGTTTTTTCCTCTTGTCTTCCTGGTTGGAGCACTCCTGTCAATTCCTCTCTGTTGCAGGAATCCATCTGGTCTTGGGGTTGTTTTCTGAAAATATACAAATATATTCTCGACCACAAGTTAATAAAGGAATTTTTCTATATAATTGATTTGGGATCCTTTTTATTTTTGTTCAAACGATTTTCCTTTGTCTTATTTAGACACCATGTGTGTTTTTAATGGCCGTCTTGCTGTTAGCATTGCAAATGAAACTTAATTTGGTAAAGTAAAAATTTTCTAGATGTAATTTACTTATAGGATATTTTTCCTTACATGATATTGCCCTACTATCCCCCCCCTTTTTTTTATTAATGGAGGTTTTTGTAAATTTTATAATGCAGTCTTGATAACTTTAAATTAAAAAAATTTTTTTCCCCCACACATATGACTGCTTTAGGTTCATTGCATATTCAGGAATTTTACCATGAGATGAACTACCAATAGAACTTTTAGTTATTACTTTAAGAACAGCTTTTTGTCCAGTACTTGAATATTCACTTATTTCAATTAGGCTATTTAAATTAATCTGAAAACTCGATTACTATTTTACTGTCAAATTTAATACTCTACCAACAATCTTAGTTTACCCTGTAAATATTAGTGGGAAGGATTATTTGCATTCTTGAGTGGGCCCTGAGCATTCCAAATGCTCGCTGAATTTAGATATAGGGCAACTGCTGTTGGCCAAGTCTCTTGTCTGTTACCTGGGTCCCGATCTGAGCTGGGCCAAGTCTCTGTCTGTCCCCTGTATCTCGATGTGAGCTGGGCCAGGTCTCTTTCTGTTGCTGGGATCCCGATCTGAGCTGGGTGTGGGAAGCGCGAAGCAGCCATGGGGGCAGGAGACCTCCTTTAGAAGGGGGTGAGGGTTCAAGCCCCTGCAATGTTGCGGGGGTGAGGGTCTGTGCCCCACTTCTGTTGCCCCCCCAAGTTCTCTCCTGATGGCCCCTCTGCGACTGTGCCTGTCTTAGGTTGTTCCTTCCTTGAGGAATCTTACCCGTCTCTGGCTAACCAGCCATCCTCCGGGGCCAAGCAGGGTGCTGTGAGGTTCAGTTCTGTCTCCTTGGTAGCCTATGACCCCGTGGCCTCCACACCCAGCACCTGCCTTGGGAACCCCTGGCCTGCTGGCAGGGTCCCGGTGCTGATCACATATCTCGGGGAACTCGGGTTTCTTCTCCAGTGAGGGCCCAGCTCACGTTCATAGTATTTTTTAACAATCCTTTTTATTTCAGTGGGGTCTGTTGTTATTTCACCTCTTTCATTTCTGATTTTGTTTATTTGGGTCCTCTCTCTTTGCTTTTGGTGAGCCTGGCTAGAGGTTCATCAATCTTGCTTATCCTTTCAAAGAACCAGCTCTTGGTTTTGTTGATCTTTTGTATTGTTTTGTTGGTCTCTATGTCGTTTATCTCCACTCTGATCTTTATTAATTCCTTTCTTCTGCTTACGCTGGGCTTTTCTTGTTGCTCTCTTTCTAACTCTTTGAGTTGTAGGGTTAGGTAATTTATTACCATTGTTTCTTGTTTTTTGCAGGAGGCTTGTAGAGCTATGAACTTCCCTCTCAAGACTGCTTTTGCTGTGTCCCATAGATTTTGGATTGTTGTGTTTTCATTGTCATTTGTTGCCATGATGTTTTTTATTTCTTCCTTGATCTCTCTGGTAACCCAGTCATTGTTTAATAGCATGCTGTTTAGTCTCCATGTGTTTGATTTTCTTGGATTGTTTTTATTGTAGTTGATTTCCAGTTTTATGCCACTGTGATCTGAGATGATGCTTAATATGATTTCTATCTTCTTGAATTTGAAGAGACTTTGCCTATGTCCCAGCATATGGTCTACTTTTGAAAATGACCCATGTGCAGTTGAGAAGAATGTATATTCTGTTGCTTTGGGGTGAAATGTTCTGAAGATGTCAATTAATTCCATCTGGTCTAGTGAGTCATTTAAGATTGATGTTTCTTTGCTGATCTTTTTGTTTAGAGGATTTGTCCAATGGTGATAGTGGGGTATTAAAGTCTCCTACTATGATTGTATTGCTGTCAATCTCTCCTTTGATATCCTCCAGGAGTTTTTTTTTTTTTTTATGTATTTAGGTGCTCCTGTATTGGGTGCGTATATGTTTACCAGAGTTATTTCTTCTTGTTGGATTGCTCCCTTTAGTATTATGAAGTGGCCTTCCTTATCTCTTGTTATGTCCTTCACTTTGAGATCTAATTTGTCAGCTATAAGTATTGCTACCTCAGCTTTTTTTCATTTCCATTTGCCTGGAAAACCTTTTTCCATCCCTTCACCCTCAGTCTGTGTGCATCTTTTTTTCTGAGGTGGGTTTCTTGTAGACAGCAGTTATATTGGTCTTGTTTTCTTATCCAATCTGTTTCCCTATGTCTTTTGATTGGGGCATTTGATCCATTTACATTTAAAGTTATTATTGATAGGTACTTATTTGTCGCCATTTTTTATTCTTTACCCTTGTGTTCCTTCTTCGCTTCCTGTATTTTTTTTTTTTTTTACAGTAGACCTTTTAGCATTTCTTGCATTGCTGGTTTGGTGGTAATAAATTCTCTTGGTCCTTTTTTGTCTGTGAAGCTCCTGATTTCACCTTCAATTTTGATTGATAGCCTTGCTGGGTACAGTATTCTTGGATTCAGACCCTTCCTTTGCATTACTTTGTATATTTCATTCCATTCCCTTCTGGCCTGATGAGTTTCTATTGAGAAATCAGTCGCTAGTCTGATGGGGGTTCCTTTGTATGTAACTTTCTGTCTCTCTCTGGCTGCTTTTAAGATTCTTACTTTGCCATTGGTGTTTGCCAATTTAATTATAATGTGCCTTGGCATCGGTCTTTTGGGGTTCATTTTGCTTGAGACTCTGTGAGCTTCTTGGATTTGTGTGGGGTTTTTCTTCCCTATATCAGGGAAGTTTTCTGTCATTATTTCTTCAAACAGGTTTTCTATTCCTTGCTCAGTTTCCTCTCCTTCTGGAACCCCTATTATGCAGATGTTGTTTTGTTTTGTGTTGTCCCCAAAGTTCCCTTAGGCTCTCCTCCTGCTTTTTAATTTTTTTTCTAGAAGCTGCTCTACTTGGGCATTTTTTCCCACCTTGTCTTCTAGCTTACTGATGTGGTCCTCTGCTTCTTCTAGTCTACTCTTGATGCTTTCTATTGAGCTCTTTACAGCAACGATGTCATTTTTCATTTCTTCTTGGTTCTTCTTCATTTCCTCTTGGTTCTTACTCATATTGTCAAATTTGTCTTCCATTCTTTTCAGCCACCTTATGACCATTTCTCTGAATTCTTTCTCTGGCAGGTTGCTTGCCTCTATTTCATTTACTTCCTTTTCTGGTGATGCCTTCTTTTCTTTCATATGTTTCTTTTTCTCCCCATGGTCTCTCTTCTCCAGATGTCTGGTTATGTAGTTCTCTCTCTCCTGTGTTAATTTAAAGGCACAAAATACAACACAACCAGGTACCACACACAAGGCACTGAACAGAAATGTATTCATGATATTAATAACCCCCAATAAAGGTGACCACCAGAGAAAGGCAAATTAGGGGTTAGAAGAGAAAGAAGAAGAGGAAAAAGAAAAAGAAAAACTAATAATGAGAGCCAAAATGAAATTGGGAAAAGGAAAAAAAAAAGTAAGAGAGAAAAGAACGAGACTAATGCCCTGGCTGGTTTGGCTCAGTGGATAGAGCGTCGGCCTGTGGACTGAAGGATCCCGGGTTCGATTCTGGTCAAGGGCATGTACCTTGGTTGCGGGCACATCCCCAGTAGGGGGTGTGTAGGAGGCAGCTGATCGATGTTTCTCTCTCATCGATGTTTCTAACTCTCGATCCCTCTCCCTTCCTCTCTGTAAAAAAATCAATAAAATATATTTTAAAAAAAAGAACAAGACTAAGAAAGAAAAGGGGAACAAACTATATATATGGGGAGAAAACTCCAAGAGGACAGCCACTAATCCCAGCAAATGCCAGCAACAAGTACCTAGAGATTAATACAAACTACAAACAACAACTAATATCAAATGAGGCAAGGGAAAACAGAAGCAAAACACAAAGCAAACAAAAAACCAAACCAAAAAAAAAAAAAATAAGCAAAACAATCTCACAAAAAAAGCATAAAGAATTGATATGATCAACATTCAAGCAAACAACAACATAAGTACAGAGAGAAAAACAATTTTTTGGATAGGTAAGACAGAGAAGAGAGAGGTGTGTATGGACTTGGAGCAGGGGATTGGAAATTAGATATATAAGTAGGGTGAATTTTTAACAGGGGGTAAACAGAAAGAATAGGGAAAATCTAAAGTAGGAAAAGGGTAAGAGAAACAGGACACCAAAAGGGGAAAAGTTAGGAAGAGAGTGATGGCATAAAGGTAGAGTTGAGATAGAGTAAAACAATGCTTAAGGAAAGATGAAAATAGAATGTAGAACACTAATCCCAAAGCAAAATAAAGAGAAAATAAAATGACACTTAAAAAAAAAAGGTAAAATAGTAGTAGTAATAATACTGATTGAAAATAAAAATGTAATAATTAAAAAGGTAAAATCAAGTGAGGAAAAAAGAAAAAAATTAGTTTCTTAAGTAAAAGATGAAAAAATAAAAATAAAATGTGCAGTAGTGAAGGTCATTCACTTCTTCTATTGTTCTGTTTGGCATGCCTGTTTCCCAGTCAGGACAGTATTGCAGATTCCTGCATTCCACTGCTCCTCAGTGTTGTACGCCAGTCCTGATTAATAAGACTTGTATTAAGACTTAATACAAGTCTTAATTTCTTGTATTCCGTTATATTTTATTACACAAGAGTCAATTTGTGATTCAGCCCCTGGGTGGCAGTGTTTCTGAATTGACTTCCAGGTCTATATGGCCTCTCTAGCCTGTGCTTAGATCCTTCTTTCCCTGTGGCACTCAATACTGTTTTGTGGGAGTGGGCTGCCCCAGAGCTGGCTCTCCGACAGTCACTCCCCACTCCGATCCCCAAGTTCCAGAAAAACAACTTCCCCCTGCAGTTTCCCAGGGTGTTCCCACCTGGGTGATCCTATGTATTGGACTTAGTAATCAGAAGCAAGGATTTGAAGAGGAAAAAGCCCAAGTGTGTGAACAGTGGGGCTGCAGGCAAGTCTTGCGCAGTCCCCCTTTCCCCCTTGGGTCTAAGCAGCCAGCACACTTTAAAATTTAAGTTGTCCTTTTGCATCAGATCAAAATGGGTTGCTTTTTAGAGATCCCTTCTGTTAGCAGCTCTGAGGACCCCCTTCCACATTCACGGATCACGCCAGCCCCAACAGCCAAGGATTTTTCTAGGCACAGACTTCCCCCAGTCCTCCAGCTCCCACAGTACACTGTGTTTCTCTCTCCCGCAGGGACCAGAGACCTCACCTTATCCCAGGAGAAATCTGACCTTTCTGTGGTGGGGTGTAAAGCTCCTCTGAATCCGCGTGTTTGTGCCAGTTGGGGACCAGTGTTCTGGGGCTCGCAGCTGTTCAGTGGTTGCCGCAGTTGTAGATTTTCAAGCTTCCTATAACCTCCACTTTCCCCTTCAAGATGGCAAGGTCTCTGCGTCCGAGCCCGTAGCTCTGGGAGGGGACTCAGCAGCAGTGGGGGCTGCCTAGTCAGGGGAACCCCATTCAGCAATCCCTCACCTTCTCCTGGAGTATAGCTGTCCCTTAACTTGCCAACAAATACTCCCCATGCGACCCTCAGCTGTTCTTTCTTTCTGCTCTGGGACAAGGCTCGGGACCTGTCTGTCTATTCTGCCATCATTTTTCTTCCCACCTCTCAGGGCTCTTATATTCAAAGGAATTAAGTTCTAGAATCTTGGGGATGTCTGGAACCCAGCTGGCCCTTGATTCTGCTTGAGAATCAGCCTCTTTCCCTGAGCACTTGCCCCTCTTGGTGTTTTGCCCTGTTAGTCCTCACAACACTCTGTAAGGCAGTGTGCTCATGCTCACCAGGCAGATGGGGACAGGGATGCAGAGAGAAGTCACTTGCCTAGGATGACCCTGCTAGGAATCTTCAGAGTTGAGCTTGACCTTAGGCTTGCTGGATGGCATCTGAAGTTCAGAATTCCTTGTACCCACACATGACACCTGGGCCCAAGCCAGGCTTGCCAAGAAGGTTCAGAGCAGATTGTGAAGCAAGAAATGTGTCCCCAGCCTGCCCCTCACAACCCTCTCTCCCAGTCCTGCGCAGTGGTTCTCAACCTTTCTAATGCCGCAACCCTTTAATACAGTTCCTCATGTTGTGGTGACCCCCAACCATAAAATTATTTTCGTTGCTACTTCATAACTGTAATTTTGCCACTGTTATGAATTGTAATGTAAATATCTGTATTTTCCGATGGTCTTAGGTGACCCTGCTAGCAGTTCTCAACCTGTGGGTTGCAACCCACAGGTTGAGAACCGCTGCTATAGAGCCTAAGACCATCGGAAAATACAGATATTTACATTACAATTCATAACAGTGGCAAAATTACAGTTATGAAGTAGCAACGAAAATAATTTTATGGTTGGGGGTCACCACAACATGAGGAACTGTATTAAAGGGTTGCGGCATTAGAAAGGTTGAGAACTACTGACCTAGAGGCTCAGGACCATTCCATCCAGACCCTCCTGTTCTGTACCAGCAGCTCCTCTGTGCCAAGATAGAAACCTCTCCCCCAGCTCACAGTCCCTTCACTGCCAAGCAAACTCAGGACCTGGGGCCTAGGACTTCTGGAACTGCTGTCTGAGAGCCCCCTTCATGGGGCAGAAGAGACAGCTCAGGCTCTGGGATGGTGCTGCAAATCATCCTCTGTGGGCCTCCTTGCCATACAGATAAGATCTAGATGCTACCGTGTTCCTTGAAGGATAAAGACCAAATGAGATCAAATATAAAAACACCCAGCACACAGTTCAAGACAGTGTGCCTACCTTGCTGGCATGGCTCAATAGTTGAGTGTCACAGTTCGATTCCCCATCAGGGCACATGCCCAGGTTTCGGGCTCAATCCCCAGTGGGGGGCACGCAGGAGGCAGCCAATCAAGATTTCTCTCTCATCGGTATTTCTATCTCTCTCCCTCACCCTTCCTCTCTCTCTAAAATCAATAAGAACATATTTTTAAAATCCTATCTAATAAAGAGGGAATATGCTAATTGACCATCACTCCATCACAAAGATGGCTGCACCCATAGCTGAAGCCAAGTTCCCATAAGGAGTCTTAACAAGCAATCAGCAGGAACCTGAGGCTATGCCCTCCCCAGCCCCCGTGGGGCTTGACAGGGGACCTCAGGCCATGCCCTCCGCCCTGGCATCAGGCTGGGGGACCTCAGGCTGTACCCCCCGCCCCGGCACCAGGTCAGGGGACCTGAGGCCATGGCCCCCGCCTGGAGGGGCTTGACAGGGGACTTCAAGGTGCACTTCCCGTCCTGGTGCTGGGCTAGGGGATCTCAGGCTGCTCCCCCCGCCCCAGCACCAGGCCGGGGGACCTCAGGCCATGCCCCCCACCAGGTGAGGTTTGACAGGGGACTTCAGGCCATCACCCCCACCCCAGCACCATGCCGGGGGACCTCAGACCGCATGCCCCGCCCAGTGGGACTTGACAGGGGACCTCAGGCCATGCCCCCTGCCCAGGAGGGCTTGCAAGGGACCTCAAGGTGCACCCCCAGTGCTGGGTGGGGGGAACTCAGGATGTACCCCCGACCCCAGCACCAGGCCAGGGGACCTCAGACCTCACCCCCCGCTCAGTGGGGCTTGACGGAGGACCTCAGGCCATGCCCCCCACCGCAGCACTGGGCCAGGGGACCTGAGGCTGCACCCCCCCGCCTGGCGGGGCTTGATGGGGGACCTCAGGCCATGACCCCCACCCAGCAGGGCTTGACAGGGGACCTAAAGGTGCACCCCCAGTTCTGGGTTGGGGGAACTCAGGCCATGCTCCCTGCCCCAGTCTGGGCTGGGGGACCTCAGGCCATGCCCCCTGTCCTGGTGCCAGGCCAGGGGACCTGAGGCTACGCCCCCTGCCCAGTGGGGCTTGACAAGGGTGGGACTGGCTGAGTCTGGATCTAGCCCAATGGGAGGGGCGCGGGCTGGCCAGGTCTGGGTCTCACATGATTTTGAGGCACATATGGGTGGGCGGGGACTTGACTCTGGGTCCTGTGGTGTGCCCCAGATTCTGACAGGAGGAAGGTTTTCATATACATTTTACTAATTTTCTTACATCTCTGATACTTCTATTATAGAGAAAGGGAAAATAGCAATATTAAATTATTTCCTCTAATTAATCCCCTTTTAATGTGCACGAATTTTGTGCACCTGGCCACTAGTATATATATATAAAGAGAGAGACAAGAGTATGCCTTCCTTCTCATCCTCAACTTGCTCTTGGTACTCAGGAAAATCTCAGGGTGTCAATGCTGAGGCTAGGCCAGATACTTGGAGGCCAGTGTGGTGGGGGCCTTGGGAACCTAGAGCAACTCAAGGTGGGAAACCCTGGGGAATCCTGGCAGCCAGGTGCTGATCTGGCTGTCTCCTACCAGCACCCCATCTGGAAAAGGCCACGCAGAGCCAGACATGGGCCACTGGGGTTTCCAAAAAGGCTGATTACTGCCTCTGTGAAGGAATAACTAATCCACATGCTTTCAGGAAGTGGCCTTATCTCCTCCCCTTCTAGCAGCCCTGTTTCCCTGTTCTCATCTACCCCAGCAAGCCCTCTGACACTCCCAGTTGGAGACGGTCAGCTCTGCCTTTGGCCCTAATTGAGCCTGGGACAGGGTCTTCCCTAGGCTCCTAGCAGCCATCCTTTTCCAGGACAGACATATGCCTGCCCTTCTGGCCTGGCCCTGGAGCTGCTGGCCAGGGCCTTGTGACTTTGCTCCGCCTCCAGGACCAATTTTTTCCCTTCTCCTTGGGGTCTGCACTCTGGCCACCAGGAGGCACTGTTCCCCCTCAGAGCTGATGAGCTCACAGGTTTCTATTACAAAAAGAGGTTGGAAGGCAAGTCATCGCAGGGAGTGCAAAGGGAAGACAGTGCCTTTGTCTAATCGCTACTATGAATCTGGAACTTCCCATGCAGGACTTTACCTCATCCTCCCACCACCAACATGGGGGTGTGCTAGGGGTTGAGAGGCAGTATTCTAAGTCACAAACAACAGAAACCTACCTTCAGCTAACATAAACAAAAAAATAAAAAAACGCACTGCTCGCAAAAGTGGCAGAAAAGACAGTACTCAAGGAAGACAGCTAAGATTGGGCCTCCTGTGCGGTTTGAACAGGATGCTGCGCCTGGCTTCTTAGCCTTCAGCTGCCACTGAAAATAATCTCCAAGTGTCCCTAGTGTTTTGTGTCACCGCTCCTGTCACAAACCCTCACCCTAACTGACTTGAAACCTTATGCTTCTTCTGCACCACAAACTCAGAGAAGCAAAAACCTTCCAAGCTTTGGTCCTGTTACCCCAACTTCAATCCTTCACTCATTCAACCAATGTTAGGTCAGTGTGGACATCAAACACCTAGTCCCCTGGTTCCCAGACTCAGACACACCTGCCTTCCCTCTAAGGCTGCTGACAGTGGACTGGCCACATGGTGGAGCTGGGGGGAGGGGTGGCAGGGGGCTGGTGGCACTACTACAGGCTGAGGAATTAAAGCTGCATGGGGCCAGGGAAGTCTTGAGGGTTAAGAGGGCCACCTCTCCAATCAGAACTGGCCCTGGCTAGAGAAAGGTGACATGGACCTCTAGGAAGCTACCTGTGCGTCAGGAGAGTGCCCCTGGAGACCCAGAGAAGAGAAGGGGTCCAAGAAGATGGGCTGTGGGGAAGGACAATGGGGTAGCAGGCAAAGACCTTCTCCTTGGTATGGGAACCCTGGGACCTGTCGCAGGAGTGATAGCAGAGATCTCAAGGAGAATCCAGTCACTCACTTACATATTCAACATACATTTACTACTACAGGCTCTGTGCCACCACTGAAGAGACACGAAAAGGTACCAGTCCCTGTCCTCAGAGAGCTCCCTCCCGCCTCACTTGGCCCCCCCCTCCCCCCGCCAGCACATTGTTTAGAACTAAACTCTGAGGGGCTGTACAACCAAAGGGGAGAAACACATCACATCCCACCGGAGACCACTGAAGAAGGGCCCTCCAGGCCCCTTCTCTGACCACATGTGGCTTCTGAAACTTCCTCTGGCTCAGGAAATGTTCCCTTCCAATCCATCTCCACCCCACTCCCAACCGAGGGAGGGGACTTTTGAAAGCTGCCCTAATCTTTGACAGGGACAAATGTTGGCACCAGGCTTATTCACAGATACAACACCTGGCAAAGAGGATTTGCATGTGATTTGCAAAAGGTTGGCCTGAGGCTCAAGCCAGGCAAACCTTCTCCTGCTCCTCATTCCTCCCATCCTGGGCCCAGTTTCTATCCACAGAGAACCCCTGGGCGCTTTTCTTGCTTTCCCCCAAACAGTTCCCATGAAGCAGCCAAAACAGCACCAACTGGCCTTTCCAATCCACAAGGCAGAGCTTGGGGACTTCTGGGTGGGTTGGTCCAGCTCAGAGTTGACACCTGGCAGGTGAAGGTCTCTGAGAAGCTCTGAGGGGGAAGCCTCACCTGTAAGAGGTATTGAAAGCCCAGGACTCCAGTTAAGAACCAAGGAAGCATCTGGACCTGCCTAATTCTAGCGGCTTAGGTCCCGGAAAGGAGTGAACACACCCTCAATGACAGAGGGCTTCCATTGAACAAAGGCCTCAGGGAACTAGACTTAAATGCTTAGAGGACAGCAGGGGAGAGCTGAGACTACACAGCCTGTTTCTGGAGTCAGAGAAAAAATATGCTTCTAACTTCCAGTGAGTGAAAGTGTGCCTTAGGCCAAAGCACTGTGCCAGAGATTCACTAGCTCATCTCAGTTTAGCATTATAAATACCCTGTGAGGTGGGCCTCTCACTCCCATTTTAGAGATGAGGTACCTGAGGCTCAGAACAGTTAAGTGACTTCTGCTTAAGGGCATACAGCTGGGCACTGGGGAGACCAGGACTCTAACCCAGAAGCTATTAAGATAAATTGGGTGAGAATGATGCCTCAGCATGAGGCAGGCTCAGTTTCTTGACTAGGTGAAGCTCATGAAAGCCTGTTCTCCTGCAGATCGGGAAGGAAAAGAGGCCACAGGGGAGAACAGGGCTGTCTCTCCCACCAATCCCACCCCACCCCATTGATTCCCTGAGCCTTTAGCAGCTGTAGATATCGGTTTGCTCATCCAACCAAGGAGCCCCTGACATTCAGATGGCAGGGGCCACTATGACCACTTACTGTCTCCTGGTTTCTGGCCTTCCCTAGGGACCCTGGGCATTGGTCCATTCTCCCTGGCCACCTTCCTTAAGCCCCCCTGCCCCCTTTCTGCTGCTTTGCCCCTTGACCAACCTCCACAGGTCAGTGAGTCCCTGCAGCAGGGAATTGGCATTCACACCAGGTCTGAGTGACCTCAAAGCCCATGCCCTTTCTGCTTGGTCTCCCTGCCTGCCCCCCAACCCGTGTCCTCAGCACCAGGCCTCTTTCCCAGTGACTGCTCCTTCCACCTCTCACAGTATTTTTCTGGAGGAGGTTGTTCCCCACGGGGTTGGCAGAGCTCCCCGATGGGAAAGTGATGACAGGGCCAAAGAACAGCTCCCATAGCAGGAGGGCCAGCCATGCAGGGTGCCCCAGGTGCTGTCAGCAAGGGAAGCTGCTCACAGTCAGCTCAGCCTGGGCACCTGCTTTGCAGGAAGTTGAGGGGACTTTGCTGGAAATCTGCCTTTAATCTTGGCTTCCTGTTTTCTGCCCCTGGGGACGCCCAGACAGGACTGAGTTTCAAACTATTTCACACCAGCTTCTCTAAACTGTCATCTCAAAGTAGATGCTGGGGGTGGGGAGGAGTAATGTAATAGGGAAGAGAGGCCCTTCCCTTTCCAGGAGACCCTAAGAGCAAAGCACAGCCCACCCAAATGGTGCTTAAGCTCAGGACCTCTGGCCATCAACAACCAACCCAATTTAGCATCAAGCTAGCCTAGTTGTGCCATATAATAAAAATGCAACCCAAAGTCCTGAGCTCCACTTCCACATCCAAGGGTCTCCAGCCTCTCTTTTCTCCTTTCCCTCACTCCAGACAGGTAGCCCAGCTTGAGAAAGCTAGTGCTTGAGCCTACCTGGTGGGAGAGGGCTCCTCTTAAATTTCCTCCCAAATCCTAAAATCCAAGGCCTTTACTCTAATGATTTCCTTTCCACTACACAGGGAAGCTGGTGTTCCCGGTTTTGGAGGTCCTTAGATCTAAACCCTAGTCCTGGGAGTGGACACTGGAAAAATTCTTTCTATTCTGAGCCTGGTCTATAAAAGATGGCTCCAAACATTGGCTCGACACCTCCATTTCTCATAGGCGTCTTCAACTGGGTTTGTCCAAAATCCAGCTCCTGAGCATTACTCCCAGCTTGAGCCTCTCCCAGGCCCTTCCATTTCGGTAAAGAGAACCATACTTTCCCCCAGTGCTCCAGCCACACCCAAGGACCAGCCTGCTTTCTCCTGTGGCCTCACTCCCCTCACCAAGAGCAGTCACATGGCTCTCTTTTGTCCACCAGAGCCCACTCTCATTAACACTGGTGGGATTATTCAAAACATCCTCTTTGGTCTCTTGACCTTCACTCAGTCATGTCACTTCCCTACTTAAAATTCTTTAATGGCTCCTCATTGCTCATATAATAAAACCCAAACTCATGTAATAAAATCCCTAGTCCACAGCACTCTACAGAATCTGGCCTTCTCTCATAGTACTCTCTCCCACTTACTGGTTTTGTTATCTCAGCCTTCTTACTGTCCCTCAAGGTGCTAAACCCTCTATGCCTGTCTCCCCGGTCTGCTCTCCTCCTTCAAGCACTCGTTGCCTTCCTACCACAGTATCTAATTTCCCTGTTTATTGAATTAGCCTCTCAAGCAAGACTCATGCTCACTCTTTGCTTACTTCTTCATTTCCAGCATCCAGAACAGTGCCTAGCACTTAGTAGGTGCTCAGTATTTATTGAATGAGCAAATGAATGGGGAGGTTGGGAGTTAATTAGCTCTTCCACTAGAGCAGCGGTCGCCAGCCTTTCGGACCTCCCGGGCCACTGGTTGGCGACCACTGCTCTAGAGGATAGTTCTGTGGGACAGAGCCCTTTATTGATTTGTCCCCTGTGCCTGGGGTTCAGGGAAGTTTAAATTTTATTTTGCTCTACTGTGAAGAGGTAGAGCCAGGATTCAAATGCAAATCTATTTGACTCCAAAGTTCATGCTCTGGGCCACATAAACCCAGAGGGAGGGGCTGGGGGAGTCAAATGCATTTAAGTTTAAGGAAAGATGGGTTGGTAACAAAATTGGGACAGGGATTAGAGCATTTTCTCCAAATCCCCGCAGTCCTTTCCTATTTTGCTAGCTGATTCAGGCAGGGTAGGAGAGCTGTCAACTTCTTCCTTCTAGAAGCCTTTGCAGAGCTGCTGAAATGCTTTCTTTTAGGCTGAGAGGTGGCCCCATCAGCCCCCACTTTATCATTCTATCTTGACCTCAGAGGAAAAAAAGGGGAACCAAAGGAGCTGAGCATCCTCACATCCCTCTCATCCCTAGGCTGTTATCTTGCTGAATCTGCACCATCTCTCATGAGAGAGGTGTACTTTGAGCAGGATCTTACAGAAGAGGAAACTAAGCTCAGAGACCTTAAGTAATTAACCCCAGGTCACACAGCTGGTAAATGGTTCAGCTGAGATTTAACTTTAAGATTTGAATCCCAGCTCTTCCTCGGCACTCACTACAGAGGTGGCAGCCATCTCCTACTCCTCGGCACCATGACTGCCCTCAGACCCCTCGTGAAACCCAAGATTGCCAAAAAGAGGACCAAGAAGTTCATCCAGCACCATTCAGACTGATATGTCAAAATTAAGCGGAAGTGGTGGAAACCCAGAGGCACTGACAATAGGTGTGTAGAAGATTCAAGGGCCAGATCTTGATGCCCAGCATTGGTTATGGGAGCAACAAGAAAACAAAGCATATGCTGCCCAGTGGCTTTTGGAAGTTTCTGGTCCATAACGTCAAGGAGCTTGAAGTGCTGCTGATGTGCAACAAATCTCACTGAGATTGCTCACAGCGTCTCCTCAAAGAACCGCAACGCCATTGTGGAAAGAGCAGCCCAGCTGGCCATCAGTCACCAATCCCAATGCCAGGCTGTGCAGCGAAGAAAGTGAATAGACAGATTGTGTGCACATTGTATTTGTGTTAATAAAATCATAAAATTCTTCCACACACACACACAAAAAGATTTGAATCCGAAATTCATGCTTTTCTCCACTATACCAACCATAGCTCTCTCTCAGATTTATTGGATGTCTCCTCAAAGGGCAGGGGTGTAACTACTTTCCTCCTTGAAGGGCTGGCCTCTTCCTGGGAAGCTGGCCCAGGGGTGCATTAAGTCAAAGGGCCAACCTGTGGTTTGTCTGGGAAGGCACACCCAACTCCTGTTCCTGGCATGTAAGACTCTACAATCTGCAGCCACACTCTCCCATAGGGCCCTTTACTGTTCACTTCACTCCCTCAGCCCCTCCCTAATTTTTTTTTTTTTATACTTTTGACATGGAGTAATCCTTAAGTCATATTGGTTTTTTGTTGTTGTTTTTTTATTTTTAATAAATCTTTATTGTTCAGATTACAGGTGTTCCTCTTTTTGTTTTCCCTCTATAGCTCCCCTCCACCTCATTCCCCACCCCACCCTACCGCATGCCCTTACCCCCTGCCACTGTCTTCATCCATAGGAGTAAGATTTTTGTCCAATCCCTTCCCCCACCACTCACACCCGCTTCCCCCTGAGAACTGTCAGTCCACTCCCTTTCTATGTCCCTGATTCTATTATATTCACCAGTCCATTCTGTTCTTCAGATTTTTTATTTACTTGATTTTTAGATTCACTTGAAGGTAGGTTTGTATTTGATGTCATTTTGTTGTTCATAATTTTTATCTTTACCTTTTTCTTCTTCTTCCTCTTCTTAAAGAATACCCTTCAGCATTTCATGTAATCCTGGTTTGGTGGCGATGAACTCCTTTAGCTTTTTCTTGTCTGTGAAGCTCTTTATCTGACCTTCAACTCTGAATGATAGCTTTGCTGGGTAGAGTAATCTTGGTTGTAGGTTCTTGCTGTTCATCACTTTGAATATTGCTTGCCACTCCCTTCTGGCCTGCATAGTTTCTGCTGAGAAATCAGCTGAGAGTCGTATGGGTACTCCCTTGTAGGTAACTAACCGTTTTTCTCTTGCTGCTTTCAAGATTCTCTCTTTGTCTTTTGCCCTTGGCATTTTAATTATGATGTGTCTTGGTGTGGTCCTCTTTGGATTCCTTTTGTTTGGGGTTCTGTGCGCTTCCTGGACTTGTACATCTATTTCTTTCACCAGGTAGGGAAAGTTTTCAGTCATTATTTCTTCTAATAGGTTTTCAGTATTTTGCTCTCTCTCTTCTTCTGGCACCCCAAAAATTCAGATGTTGGTACGCTTAAAGTTGTCCCAGAGGCTATACACTATCTTCATATTTTTGGATTCTTTTTTCTTTTTGTTTTTCTGGTTGGGTGTTTGTTTCCTCATATTTCAGATGTTTGGTTTGATTCTTGGGGTCCTTTGATCTACAGTTGAATTTCTGTATATTCTTTATTTTAGACAGTGTATGCTTCATTTCTGACTGGTCCTTTTCCATTTTTTTGGCATTCTCATTAAGGTCCTTGAAGGTCTCACTAAGCTCCTCAGAAGTGTCATCAAGTTTCTCGGTGGTTTTTAGAAGATTCTTGAGTAACCTTATAAATGTGGTTCTGAACTCTATGTCGTCCAGTAGTTTGCTTTCCTCCGTTTCTTTCATTCGTGACATGTTTCTTTGTCTCCGCATTTTGGCTGCTTCCCTGTGTTGATGGAGTGGCTTTGTGTGGTAGGTGACCTATAGGGGGCAGTAGCTCAGCCTCCCCAATCACCTGATGTGGACGCTCTTGGTACACCCCTTTGTGGGCTGAGTGCAAAGTCTTGGTGTAGTTAAGCCTTAATTGCTGTTGGTACGCTGGGAGGAATTGACCTCCAGGCCAATTGGCTGTGAGGACTCGCTGTGTCTATAAGAACTGCTGTGCTGGAGACACGCTTATGGTGCAGGACTTGTTTCAGTGGGGCTTTGGTGCTCGCTGAGTCTGCCTCTTGAATGTGTCACTTATGGATGTGAGGAGTTGAAATCTGGTGTCTCACACTGACCACTAGGTATACTGGCTTCTGGTTCTCCAATGGGGTGCAGGTCAGCTATTGTCTGAGTCCACCCAGTAGGAGCTACAGTTTTCTCCTCTTTGCTTGGGATTTGGAGGTTTTGGAGCTGTCTGACCCAGGCTGCAAGTTTGCTAGGTTAAGCTGCGATAGGGCAGGCCTTTCTTATGCTAATGCTGCTGCTTGGAGCTTGGGTGGGTTTGTAGGTTGTGTGGGGCGGGGTCTCAGGGCGTCACTAGGCGAGGGCGTGGCAAACAGCAATGGCTGCTAGTTAGCTGGCTCTGTGTCTCCGACTGTGTCCCATGCCCCAGCGCAGTAAACAATTATTCTTGCGTGCAGCTCTGCAAGCAAGCCCCCTTCACTTTCCGACCCGGTGGCAGACAGTCCAGCTTCTCCCCGTAGGAGTTGGGGCCCCCGCGTCTCCCCAGAAACTGTATTTCAGAGTAATCAGGGGCTTGTCTCCCTTTGGGTTGAAAAAAGCAACGCCTGCCGCCAGCCCAGATCCCGCGCCTCCGTACCTCAGCTTTTCAGCGCTTGTGCACGTCTCAATGCTCTTTTCTCTTTCCTTCTAGTTGTAGAACTTCCACTCAGCCAGCTTTCCCGTGGTTCTGGGTGATAGACGTTTTGTCTTTTAGTTGTAGTTTTGAAATTGTTGTGCAAGGCAGCAGTTTAGGTGTTTACCTACGCCACCATCTTGGATTCCAAGTCCCTAATTTTGAATTTCAAGATTTTGTAAATACAACTCATTTCCCTCACTTGAGAATGCCCCTAAGCTCTGACCACCCAACCCAGTCCCTATGAAGTGCCTTGACATCTCCTACCTACACCGGAGTCTCTGATCTCTCCCCCATCACTGTCCACCTCCACTCTGTGCCCCCCCACACAGACCCTGCTCCTGTACTTCAAAGCAGATCACCTCCTTGTTCCTTGTTAATAATGATATATAATAACAGGCACTATTGAGAGCTGACCATGTGCCAGCCACAGCACACAAAGCATTTTAAATGTATTTACTTATTTCCTATCTCACATAATCTTAAAACTGTGGTGCTGTTATTTCCCCCATTTTACCAAATGGGGATTTAAAGCATAGAAAGGTTAAGTAACTTTCCCAAAGTCACACAGCTATTGACAACTTCTTTACTAGCTCTAGGCTGAAAACAAAGTCTAAGTCTAAGAAAGTCCCACAAGGCTCTTTGGATCTCTCTATTCCCTGTGGCTTCCAGCGACCCCCATCTCCCACCACTTTCCTGGACCCACACTACAAAACCGCATCCATTCTGAGCTATTTACAATTCCCAAAGACATCAAGCTCTCTCATCTCTCCCTGTCTTTGTCCATGCCGTATCCTAGCCTGAAGTTCCAGCTCTATGAAGTCTCCCCATTAGCCCCCCCTCCCGTCCCCGCGCCCCTCTTTTCTGTTTCCTGTGGACCTGGTACATCACCTCTCCACTTCTATCAATTGTTTCTTTGAGATTGTCTGTTGGCCGATCAGTTTTAATACTGAGAACTCCTTGGCAGTCATGAAGGAGTCCCACTAGTAGATTCCAGAACCGGGCCTGTCACGTCGTCAGCGCCATTAAATGTTTGGAAATGAATGAATAAATGCTTACTGCTGCGAGTGAGGCCCACTCTCCACAAGCAGATCAGAAGACAGGGCCCCAGGCCGGGCCTCAATCGCGTCTTCATTGGCGGACCTGCGCCCAGAGAAGCTGGAGGTGGCTTCCAGGCGGCCTGGGCGGCCCTCAGGGAGGGTCTTTCGCGAGCCCTCACCGCGGGCGGGCAGGTGGAGGCAGGGCGTGGGAGACACACCTCCCGCCGTGCCCCCGGCGCCCGGCAGGGGGCGCCGCCCGCCGGTTCCCGCTCCACCGGCCCACGCCCCGCCGCACGTCCGGCGGGCTCCCTCGCGCAGGCGCGCTGCCGCGGGCGGAGGATCCGGGCCGCGCTTCCTCCAGCCGGGCCTGCGCGCTTCCTCCCTGCGGAGCCCGGGGCGAGCTGAGTTCGGCCGCCGCAGCCGAGCCCGCCGCCGCCCTCCCGCTCCCGCCCCACTCCGCACCCTGTCTGGGGGTCCTGCTGGGGCGGGGTCCCTGCGGGGCGTCCGCCCGGCCGCGCCGCCGTCGGGGCCGGCCACCGGCCAGGAGTTCCTGCGCCCCAGCCAGCCTGTGGCCGCCGGAGCCTCCGCGGCGTAGAACGCGGGGAGCCCCGCGGCCCCCGATCCAGCGTCAGGCGGCCCCGGCCGCGACGCTCCGAAATCGACCCTTGGTGGCGGCGTTTGGAAGCGGAACTCTGCCGGGGCCGTGCCGGCTACATTGTTTCCTCCCCCATTCTCTCCCGCCCCCTTTCCCCCGCCTTTCTTTCCTCCCCGACCCCAGCCGCGCGGTCGGCCCCTTGCCTCCGTCTGGCCGTCCCTCCTTCCCCTCTTCGCACCTATACCTTTTCGCCCCCACGCCCCGGGACCCCCTGCTCCCCTACCCTCTCCTCTCCCTGGCCACATGGACCGTCCCGCAGGCCGCTGATGCTGCCTGCAGCGAGGTGGCTGGGACCGCAGTTTCCCAAGAGAGGTGAGTGCCTGGCAGGCCTGGAGGAGGTGGACGTGGGAGTGCTTCCCAGCGGGGAGAGGGTAGAGGTCTCCCATTCCGCTTCTTTTACTTCGGGTGGAGCTGCCGTCGCGTCCACTCCCATCCCCCACTTCCCTTGCCCCTCTTTCCTGGGTTCGAATTCTCCCGGGAGTCACTGTCAGCCCGACTGGGAGGGGACCGCGGGAGGGAGCTGCTGCCCTGCTGCCCTCTGAGTCCCACAGACTTGTCTCAAGCGGCTCTGAGTGTCCCCCTCTTTCCCCAGTTGCGGCTGGCTGGAGCCCGGAGGGAGGGAGCCTGGGGAGAGGGCAGTGTGCTGTTCCCTGTCCTGGGCCCTCCCTGCAGGTTCCCTGGCCTGTCTGCTTCTGACCCCTCCCTCTCTCCCTCCCTCCCTCAGCTGAGGCTTTGCCGGCTGCAGGGTGGCCAGGGCCCAGAGGTTGAACTTGTCGCCCTGACGTCCCAGACCAGCCTAAGCCAAGGGACCTCTGGCCTTGGGTGGGGACACTGGGCAGGGCCTTTGTCTTAGGTGGAGGTAGCACTGGGTGTTAGGACCATGTCCCACCACCTAACAGTCTGGTCAGCCCATTCTCCGACCTAGAAGTCTCAGGGCCAAGGCCAGGTGTCAGGAAGGGGCGTGTCCAGCTACCAGATTCTTGAAGCTTAACTAGGGGTTCAGCTCCTCTCCCATTTTGTAGACCAGAAAACTGAAGCTCAAAGGGGGATGTTACTCCCCAGGACTCGGATAGTTTTGCCGTCTGTCCTTGCATCCCCCACACTGTAGGTAGAGGGCTTCTGTAAGTTGGAGGGCAACCAGACAGGCACCTTTACCTATCAGGGACATAGGCTCCCAGCCCTGTGGAGTGAGCATGTGCCCCACAGAGGGCTGGAGGGGAGGGAGAGAGAACTTCCGGCCTCAGCTCTGCTGGGTAGGGCTCAGACAGCATCTGCTCTGCCATGGGATTTCCCTGCTGGTGCCTGAGACTGGATCCCACCAATGGGGATGTGGTGAATTTGTGGGGGCACCCATCTGGTGTGGCCCTAGAGTTGAGCTGGAACAGCTTGATGGTCAGTTCCAACCCAGCCCTCCCATACCTTGGTCCTAGCTAACATAGGGACAGCCAGGTTCAGGATGTGAATGAAATCCAGATGGGGAAGATGAGAGGCCTGTTTCCAAAGGGAGCACCCTACAGCCTTGTCATAGGAGCATTGTCAGGGGCACCAGGGGCCTGTTCCAAGCTTCTCACACCATGGGAGTTCCAGTGTCTTTTTAGGTGGGACCTCAGCAGGAATGGCAAAGGCAGCAAGAGGGAGATTGGGAGTGTGGCAGGATCCTCTTGCTCCTGAAAAGAGTAGGAGGTTCCCTGGAGGATGTTGAGCCATGTCTGAGCCCAGCTCAGGCCTCTACCCTTGATTTTGAAGTTGTTTTTTCTGGTCATCCTGACGTGCAAAGTGGAGGGAAACCGGATGTGGTTAGCCTATGAGGGCTCCCCTCACCTAGCAGTAATTTTCTTTCCAGCCTGAGGGATTGGAACTGAGGCCTGACATGGTTAGTTGCTTTTATACCAACCAACTATGACCTGTACTGGTGTGGCTGGGGTCCTGAGGCCTTTATAGAAAAGGGTCTGGCTTCAGGCTAGCGTGTGTGCAGGGATGTGTATTTTATCTGGCAAGCTTGGTGCCTCCTTCCTTCTCAGAAGTGGTTTCTTTTCTCTCTGAGTTGGGTTGGGGGCAAGAAAGGACAGAAAATGGTCCCCAGCACCACTGCAGGGGACACCAGGCCCCAAGAGGTTGAGCCCTATGAAGCATCTGAGAGCTGGCAGGGACTCAGGCTAAGGATCCACAGTGGGATGAGGCTGCCTTAACAAGCCTCCAGGTGGCCTGATCGGGCAGGATAGCCTGGGTCTAATTCTGAATTTCATCTTTTGAGGAATTTCAAAGCCTTGACACATAGTCCCCCCAAAACAGAGAGGTGTTTGGCCTGGGAAAGACATGGTAGGAAGAGACCCTAATGTATCTGAGGAGCTGCCTCTTAATAGAAGGGTGTCCCATGGCAAAAGATGTCCCAGACACAAGGACCAGAGCTGGGGAGCAGGTGGAGCTCAGGAAATCAAATCTGAGCTCATTGTGAGAAAACTATGTATGTATTAGTTTCTTAATTTAGAAAGACAAAACAGAACTACAGGTAATTTAGAAAACAACAAAAATCACCCACTATTTCTTTATAAATTGTAGCATTTTGGAATTCCTTGCCAGTCTCTCCTGGTTGTTTCTTCGTCACTATTGTCATTTGAATGTGCAGGCAGTGATACCTTTTTTCACTTAATATTGTGTCTATGGGCATTTTCTCATATTGCTACATGGTCTGTGTAACTTTGCCTCTAAAAAATTATAGAATTTTCCAAATAGCTGCCACAGCAACCTCACCCAGACCTTCTTATTGAGCATGTGCACCTGTTGCCCATCTGTTGTTGTGGTGGTAGTTGTTACAGGCCCCCAAAGCAGCCAGGAGTATTGGAGAGAGTGGGCAACTTGGCTCCCAATCAACGTAAGTTCTAGGCCCAGCCATACCATTTAGGCCTGGTGGAGGGCTTTGAAGAGGTCACCCTCTTAGCCAGAGTTCCTTTGTATATACACCTGGGATGGTGATACCTCTTTGGGGGACGGCGGGGGTGAGGGGGGTGGTGGATAGTGTAAACTAACCAAGTTGCTAGAAAGTGCTGGCACAGCCCCTGGCTTCTGTAGGCACTTTGTCAGGAGGGGTTGGCACTCTTGATGGAGTGCCCACCACAGGCTGCCTATGGGGAAGACACTTGGGGCAGGCTTAGCTGATGGCTCACCCAACCAAGGGCTGGTCTCTGCTGGAGTCGGGGGAGGGGAGACGCTTCTGAAACCCTCTTTATGTCCCTGAGGCTCTGGACTACTCTCGCCTCTCTGCCTTCCCCCTCCCTATCACCCTGTAATTTGCCAGCCAAGATCATGGGCCTGGCTCTGAGAAGATAGGATACTGGTTGGTTTCTGACCCTACCCATTCTCTTTGCTCAGCATCAGAACTGAGTGGATGAGGCCTCTGTGAGCTCAGCTGCCTCCTGTCACCAGATTCAGCTACTTCCTAGGCCATTTTGGGAAGCCCTGCATTTCCCCATTGGAGATAAAGGCCTGTTTTCCCTGGGAAAACAGACTTGGGCAAGGAACCCAGGCATTCTGAGCCCCAGCCTGGTACAGCCATGCCAACCTCATCTTCCCAGGTGGCCGGGGGCGGAAAGAAAGCTATGGGGGAGGTAGGGTTTTTAGAGCCTCCCTGCAGGGGAGTTAAAAGAGAACATCAATGGTCCACAAATCCCTGGGGAAGTCTTGTGTGTTAGCGCCCTCCTCTTTGGCAGGTGTTCCCCGGGTCTAACCTGAGTGTGTACTGCTGTGACACTGCTTGCTTCCTCTTGTTCTGCTTCTGTGAAAATTACAGAATTGGGAGTGCCCTCCTGGAGCCACCTCATGGACCGTAGGAGGAAACCAGTCTCAGCTTGTCACTCCCAGGCCTAGGAAACCATTGTCCCAGATGACCGTAGGATGGCTCAGGACTAACCTAGGCAGAGGATCCTCCCCAAAATGGCCCATTCAATGCAGAGGTCCCCCATGCATGTGACTTTGGACTCTGGCTGCCACTCTTCTGCCTGTGAAGTGTCTCCCTCCTCCCTGGTCTTGGTACAGGGGAAGTAGGTATTACAGCTGCCCTCCTGTCCCATAGCTTGGGCTGGGATGAGGTCACAGGGTGGGGTCCTCTACAAGATGCTGGTCCGGCTTGGGTAAGCCCTTTGGATATTTCTCGGTCCCTCCTTCTTGGTTGGACAGGATGGGCGGAGGAGCAGGTCACCCCCCATACCAGGCAGGGAGCCCTGCTTCCCTTCCTCCTCTCCTCTGGATCCCTTCATTCAAGGGCTGGAAATAGAATCTGCTAAGTAATGATTAAAGTCAAATGCAAACCTAAAAATAAAGAGCTCATGAAGGGAGAGCTGGTGTGCTCCCTGCTTAGCTGAGGGGAGAAGTGAGCAGGGTGGGGCTAACTTCGAAAGGCCAAGGCCCTGCTTCCTGGGAGAGGCCACAGCCCACTGGGGTATTAGGACTGCTCCACCCAATTGTGGAGTCTCTTAACAAGCGGGATGCAGCCTGCACTAGTCGGGCAGACTGGCAGGGCCAGGGAGAGAATCCCATTCTTTCCTTGGGGAAACTGAGGCCCAGAAGGGAGAAGTGGTCCGTGACTTTCCTGGAGCTACCCGTGGCAGGCCCCAGGGACCTGAGGGCCACATGCAGCCCAGCTCACCCTTTCTGCCTGCTCAGTTTCTCTTCCTGGTTTTGAGGTACTATGATGAGAGTAGTTTCTCATCGCACACTAGCTCTGTACGCCTCCGTGGGGCTGGGCCTCCAACCGCAGCTTCCCTCCGCCTCCCCACCCCCCCCTTCTGTGGTCTGGACCCAGAGTTGCAGGAGCAAGCAGAAGAGAGGCTGCCTGACGCCCCCCTCTGCCTATCCTGCTCTTCACACAGTTGGAAGCGTTGTGGGTGGGTGAAAATCTGGGTGTCATTCTGATGCCTGTTCACCCTAGCTGTTGCTCTTCAGTCCTGCCTAGTACCTGGTCCTCACTGAGACTCAGGCATCTGTGGTCTATGTTGTCCACGCTTCAGGGAGACTGGAGGGGAGGATGAAGAAGGAACCCTGGGAGCTCCCCTACTGGCCTATTGTAGGAGAAACCAGATGGGGAGAGGAGTCAATTAGGGGAGGCCTGTGGTTACGACTTCCTGGCAGAGCTGAGGATCTGCGTAGGCTGTAATAGTGGAGGGCTTCCTGGAGGGGAAGGGCCGTGAAAATCAAGAAGCATTTGCAGAAGAGGCAGGGTTGGGGCAGAGTTCCTTGCTTGGAGTTTCCACCCTCCCTAGGGTTGCTGGTTTCTCTAGTTGCAGTGTGGCCCTAGACAAACTCTTGGCCTCTCTGTGCGAGGCAGGGTGTGGCACACATGGAGTGGGCACAGATCTAACTTGTGCTTTCCTGAACAGGAGGGCCAAGCTCTGGGCAGACCTCCCGTGAACACCCTCCTCACCTAGCTGTCCATTTTCAGGGTGTCATCTGTTCTGCCCAAGGAAAAGTTGAAGGTTTTTCCCCTGAAAAAAATTCAGACAGAGCTGAGCTCAACTCCTTGCTCTGCCTCATGGAAGCTGGGTGACACTGCTCAGAACCTAGTTCCTCCTCTGACAAATAGATTGGCAGTAAAATCTCACAGGGTTTTTGGAGGATTAAGTAATTAACTCAGGGTGGGTCAGTAGGCTCTCCTGTGCTTTCATTTTTATAGCCCATCCTGCTGGGGAGAGTGTTGAACCCCGCTTCTCCCTCACGTAGGCAGCAAAGCTGTGTTGGACTCTCATGTGGCTGTGGGGCTCTAAAACTGCCCTCAGGGCAGGGAAATGGCAGCCCAGTATGTGCTGTGTTGGACCCTCATTGTTTTCCCTTCTGAGCTGTATGTTCTGTGGATCCCTTTCTGAGATTGGGAGACCAGGAATCTAGGCCAAAGTTCTAGACAGCTAATGGGCTTCTGGGCCTCAGTCTCCCCATCTGTAACTTGGCTAGGAGACTTTGGGTGAGGAACAGGTACACTCTATGATTTCTAAGGGCTCGTTGGAGGTCAGTGCTAAGAGGCTGTATGTAAATATAGGCAAATGAAGATGCAAACTATACAGCCTAAGCTCAGGACTGAGAAGGACCCAGGGGAGGCCCCAGTCCCTGCTGCCCAGTGCATGCAGATAATTAGGCCCTGAGTGGTAATTAGAAACCTTTCTGGGCCAGCTGCAGGCAGCCTAGGCCCTAGGGAATGAAATTCCCGTTGGTCTCCTCTCACTTCCCAAACCACTAGATGGGACTACCATTCCCACTGAGCCAGCCATTGGGGGCAGGAAAAAAGCCAGTGAGTTGCTGTAATTTTGTTTTTTAACATTTTCAGCCGTTAAACTGGCACCTCCCCTTAAGGAAGGGGTGCTGAAGGCTGTGAGAGCTCTGGGGATGGGGTTTGGGCAACATACACTGGAGCCAAAGTAGAGCATCCTTCCAGGCCTTCCCTGATCCCCAGAGAAGTATAGGCATCTCCAAGGGTCTGGTGCCCAATTCTGCTGCCCAACCCTGAGACATCTGCAGTGAGGGTGCTGAGGGCTCTGGGACCACCTGCTTACGTTAGCCAGAACCTTTCACCCCCATAGTCTGGTATGTGGCCAGGGGCGCCTCAGTGCCCAAAGCCTGGGTGTCCTTTGCAGAGGTGGGGCTGATTTTACTGCCAAACCAGCCAAACTGCTGGCAGTGCCCCACCCTTCTCAGGTGCACTGCCCTTTCGGACGGGCATGCCCACATCGGAAATTCAGTTCTGCTTGTATTTGTCCTGTGACCCGTCAGAAACTTCTGGGCTGGCTTCAAAGCCTTTGTGTGCCCTGCACTGAGCCTTCTTCAGCCTTAACTCCCTCTGTACCACAGTTTGGAATCTTAAGCCTGGCCTGATCTAGCACACACCCCTTCAAGTCGCTTCCACCTAAAATCCTCCCAGTTGCAGCTCCCCTCCCCTTCCTCCTGAAAGTCTTCCCAGGTTGCCCAGGTCTATCCTGTCTGTTGAGGCACTGAGCACACCTGACTGTGATTTGCTATTAGGAGGACATTGAGTGGAGTTCTTGGAGCCCTAAGGGCAGGACCTCCTGGGCCCTTTCCTTCTCCTGCCCAACCTGGCCCACCAAGCATAGGGCTGGGTGCATAAGGAGGCTCCTGAAAAACTGACTCAAAGAATGAGAAGGCAAGGTGGACCTGCCTGTTGCCTCCAGTAGCTACCCATGCCCCACACCCAGACTCTAGCTGGGTCCTGTGGCAGATCAGAGTCTCTGGGGGCATGGCCCTGAGTTCCCCTAGGTCTCTTGTGCACTTCCCCTTTCAGTGGGTATTTTTAGCTGGGTATAAACAGTTACTGAAGGCTCCCATACCCCATTAGGCAGTGGGCAGGGCAGGAGCCCCTTGACCTCCCAGGGCTCTCAGCATGTGCTTGGCTGTGGGGGTCTAAAACTGCCCTCAGGGCAGGGAAAAGGCAGCCCAGGAATTTCTGGGCTCCGCCCCCGCCAGCCTGGGCTCCCAAGAAAGGCCTGCCTGAGGCTGTGGCCACTGACCTCAGTACTTGGGCACAATGCCCAGTCTGTTCCCAGGACCCCAGCACAAGGACTGCTAGGAGCAGAGTTTGGGGCAGGAAGTCAGAGTGAAGCATTGACTTAACAAAGTTACAAAGTTCCCTGTCCCCAAGTCCTGTGGTGGTGGGGTGACAGCTACTGTCCTTTAGAGTTAAATATAGTCCTGTTGGTTATGGGACCTCAGTATGGTACAGCCATCCTAGCTTCCCCCTTTCTTTTGTTGGTTCATTCATTCAGCACTCTGGGCCCAGCCCATGCTGGGGACATGAGTCAGCCCTCCCCTCCCCCCTCCCCCCCCCGCCCCCGCCCCTTTTCCCCTAAGAGTTCCCAGGCCAGGACCAGTGAAGTTCTTATTGGAGCATTGGAATGTGTGAGAGGCTGTGGATGGAGGCTTAGAGCAGCCAGCACAGCTGGGGGATCACAGAAAGCTCCTGACAGAAGTGGCTTTCAAAAAGTTATTTATTTTCATTCTTATTTTTAGGGGGAAGGTAATAGATGCATGTTTTTTAAAAAAAGGTCAAGGACAAAATAGCATATATAGTGAAAAGTAAGTTTCCCTTGAACTTAATACTCCCCCTTCCCATCTCATAGGCAACCTTGCTTATCAGTTTCCTCTATCTTTCAAAGATATTCTGTGCATATGAGTTTAGGGAGGAATTGTATGTCACTTTGAAAAACACAACTTGTAACATAACATGGATGATATTCTGCACCTTGCTCTTCTATACAACCTTTTGAATATTTCAAACCTACCAAAAAGCTGAAATAATAGTATAATGAAAACCCATTTATACTTTACCCAGATTCACCAGTTCTAAACATTTTGCCACATTTGCTTTACCTCTTTTATATACATAGACATGTGTATATATGTATTTTTTTACTGATATATTTGAGTGTTAGTTACAGGCATCATACCCTTTACTCCCAAGTATTCTATTTTTATTTTATTATCATTATCATTATTATTATTTTAATCCTCATCCAAGGAGTGAGGATATTTTTTTCCATTGATTCTTAGAGAGAGTGGCAGGAGAGAGAGAAAAATGATGTGAACATCAGTTGGTTGCCTCCCACAGGTGCCCCGACCTGGGGTGGAGATTGGATGTGCCCTTGACCAGAATCAAACCTGTGACCCTTCAGTGCACAAGCCAACATTCCAATTACTGAGTCATACCAGCCAGGGCTTATTTGATTTTTAGAGAGACGTCCATTTGTTGTTCCACTTATTTATGCATTCATTGGTTGATATTTAAAATTTTTTATTGATACTTAGAGAAAGGAAGGGAAGAGAGAAATATCGATGTGAGAGAAACATCAATCAGTTGCCTCCTGTATGTGCCCCAACAAGGGTCAAACTCGCAACCTAGGTAAGTGCCCTGACCAAGGATCAAACCCACCACCCTCTGGTGTATAGGACTACGCTCCAACCAATTGAGCTATACCGGCCAGGGCTCATTGGTTGATTCTTGTATGTGACCTGACCGCGGATCAAACTCCCAACCTTGGCATTTTGGGACAACACTAACCAACTGAGCTACCCAGCCAGGGCTTACTCTGAAGTATTTTAGTGTGGATATCTAGCATAATCTCAGTACCATGGTCACACTTACATTGTCGAACATTTCCATTTTCCCAATTGTCCTGTAATGATTTCTATAGCTACTTTTTCCCTCTATCTCAGAATTTCATTTAGAATAACTCATTGAATATTGTCACCTTTCTTTTACTGCCCCCCTCCCAGCTTTACTGACATATAACATTGTAAGTTTAAGTTATATAATGTAATGATTGGATACTTATATATATTGCAAAAAGTTATCACAATATGGTTAGTTAACACATTCTTCACCTCACATAACTATAATTTTGTTATTGTATCCTGCTCCTTTCCTGTCTTATTTAATCTAGAACACTCCCCAGCCTTTGTTTGTTTTGTCTTTTATGACATTGACTTTAAGAGTCCAGGCCAGCCCTGACCAGTGTGGTTCAATGGTTGAGTGTTGATCCATGAACCAGAAAGTCATGGTTCGATTCCCGGTCAGGACACATGGCCGGGTTGCGGGCTCGATCTCCAGTAGGGGACATGCAGGAGGCAGCTGATTAATGATTCTCTCTCATCATTGATGTTTCTCTTTCCCTCCTTCTCTCCCTTCCTTTCTGAAATCAATAAAAATACATTTAAGAAGAAAAAAAAGTCCAGGCCAATTATTTGGGCTCCATATGATAGCATCCTTCTGAGTGAGTCAGGTTCAACAGCTCTACAGATACTATACCAGAATCTGTGTCCTTCTCAGCATCATAGCAGATCATAGCAGGAGGCACTCGTTGCTTCTCTTATTATTGGTGATGCTTAATTTGACCATTTGGTTAGCAAGACGTCTGCCAGATCTCCCTATTGTGAAGGTGCTTTTTCATCTTCTGATTAATCGGTGGGCTGGTATTTGGAAGCTGTGTCCAGCAGCTTTTCCTTTAATGACTTGGTCTGGCTTTTGCCATTTCTATTTACTCTGTCATGAAGAGTGTTGTGTATCAGCAGCTACAGATCTGTTCTGACCCCATTAGCTGAAATATGTTGTGCCCTTTTAGGGATACCTGGTCATTTATTTACTTGGCCCCTTATTAATGGACATAAAAAGATTGTCTCCCAGTCTCTTGCTACTACAAACAGTATTGTGTGGATTGTCCCACTACATTTTTTAGGCACATATCCAACCGAAGCATTTCCTCTGCTCCCTGAAAGTTGAGTGGAATTTCCTTGGGTAGAGCAGGGGAGGGAGTGGGAAAACAATGCCAAGGCAGGACATGGAAACAGCAGGTAGAAAACAAGCATAACTGAGGCACTGGAGAGCTGGCAAGTCCCAGAGCAGTGCTGGAGCTGCGAGGTTATCGCCAACCCTTTGTACTGATGGGAGCACTGGGTGGTCAAGTTGCAGCCAGTAGAGCAAAGGGGAGAACTTGGCTCCTGCCTCTCCAAGCCTGATTCCTCCCTCTCCAAGCCCGGCCCCTCAAGGAAGGCCACCCAGATTAGTGCTTCCTGGGCTTGTCCCTTCTCTGAGCATCACTTGCTTCTCCTCCCTTACATTCTCTCTCTCCTAGACCAGTGTGGTCCTGGCATGGTGGGCAGGGGAGGCATGGAGGCACAGAGGTGGGTAATACCTGAGCCCTCAGGTGTCAGTAGGGAGAGAGGGTGACCTCAGGCAAAGCCACCTTGCCTCTTGGCCTCGTTGGGATCTATCTATAAAATGGTGTACCCTCTCTCTCAGTTATTAGAGGACTTGACAAGCCTTAACGTGCCAAAGACAGGGTCTGGCACAGAATAAGTGCTCAGAAAACAGGGCCTGTTATTATTTTTATTATCATCAAGTCAGTGGGGAGGCGGCAGCAGCAGCTGCAGTCTAGGAAAGGAGTGTTTGCAAACTGACAGCTGAGAGGGTGACTAATGATGCCACAGCCTCTAAGCCCTCCTGCAGTGGCCTGTTTTGGGGGGGGAGGGAGGTGTGGGATGTGGAGAGTAAAGCAGAGTCCCTATTTAGAAGGGCCTGAGGTTGGGGGCTCCAATTCAAGGTCTGGGCTGTGTGACTTCAGGCAAGTTGTTTTCAACCATGTGAGCCTTTGTTTCTGCTTCCATAAAGTGGGGGTAAGGAGCTCACAGCTCCTACAATATGAGGACCACAAGAGCCCAGGTGTGGTTTCTGTACCCCAGGCAGCTCAGTTGTATTAATGGCGGGGAGGGGAGCATGGGTCATCCTCCTTGTGCCTCAGTCTTCCTGTCAGACAGCAAAGATTGGTAGGCTGACCTTTGGGGAAGAGAAGAGAGGCGGGGGGTTTATGCCAGACACTTCCAAGTCTTGGGCCTCATTCTATTCTTCCCATAGCCTGCTTGCAGGGGATCCCAGTCCCTACCTTTCAGGGTGAGGGATCTGAGGCTCAGAGGGTTGAGTCATTCACCCAAGTTGCACACTTGACAGTGCCAGGTCTGCCTGACTCTAGAACCAGGAGTGAGGCCTGGAAGTGGGGTGGTTCTCCTGGTTCTACCTCCCTGGCTCCTTCTGGTCTCTTGAGATCACATGCTCTGATGCTGAGGCCCCATGACCCCCAGAAGTAAACCCTGGTTCCTCGCATTGCCATTTGAAGCCCCTGCACCCTGTAAGGTTTATGCCAGGTCCAATTCAGCGAATTGCCACAGAGTGAACCCACCCTGTCTGGACCCAGGCAGTTGCACAACCCTCCCCATGGCAGTCACCATCCTGCACCATAGGTTAGGCCAGTTTCGAATATTTACGATGGAATCACATGGCATGTGCTCAGTCTGTGTCTGGTTTCTTGGTTAACACTATGTTTCGAGGTTTATCCATGTTGTTTCTTAGCTGTAGCTTATCGATGTTGGTCATAGCACAGTGTTACATTCCATGGGTATACCACAGTTTATCCATCTGACTTTTCAGAGGTATCTGGGCAGCTGTCCCATTTTGAGGCTTATTACAAATCGTGCTGCAGTGAGTGCCCTGTGCCTGCCTGAGTGGACAACTGCCCTGTTTTCTATTGGGTATGCACCCTGAAGTGGGATAGGGTCGGTGAGCCTTGGCTTAAAGATACTGCCTGGGCAAGTTTTTATAAACAAAGAAACTAGAAAGCCCACAGAGGACAAGTGACTTTCCCAAGTCACATAGCACCTTCCCCTAGTTCACAGAACTTCCCTAGGCCCTCTTCCCCTGCAGACCAGTTAGCTAGCATCAGGCTTGGGGCTGGTGGGGCAGGTGGCAATGGTGTTACTCAGCCCCGAACCTCCTTTGCCTCTGTTGGCTATTCTGTCAGTCTGTAAGCCCCCTGTGGGCCTAGGATTGGTGGCCCCCTCACTCCCAGTCCCAGCTCTGGCTGCCTTTGGTACCTGTTTATATTGCTATGGGGAAGGAGTGGATCTCATTGACTTGCGGGGGGTGGGGGCATATTCTCATACTTTTTCAATCTTCCTTTTCTCCCCACAGCTCTCATGGTACCAAGTGACAGGTTGGCCTTCCTGTGACACGGGGACGCCAGGTCTGAGAAGATGTCAGCAATACAGGTACCATGGGGGCGGGGTTTGGGCAGTTCTTGTGGAGCACCTCACTTGGCCCACAGATGCCAGCCAAGAGCCATGACCTCGAGGGTTTGTGGGCAGGTGGGTGGAGAGGGGCCCCAGGCTGCATCTGCCCATTTGTTGCCTGTCCTGCAGGCCGCCTGGCCATCTGGTACAGAATGTATTGCCAAGTACAACTTCCATGGCACTGCTGAGCAGGACCTTCCCTTCTGCAAGGGAGATGTGCTCACCATTGTGGCTGTCACCAAGGTAATCAGGGACCTCACATGTCTACCCTCACCCTCTCCCACCTCTGGGCATTCCCTCTGGGTTCTGGTACCCTGCAGAGGAGGGTGGGCCTGAGAGCGTGTGTGGGCCGCCCTTCCCCTAGGACCCCAACTGGTACAAAGCCAAGAACAAGGTGGGCCGTGAGGGCATCATTCCAGCCAACTATGTCCAAAAGCGGGAGGGCGTGAAGGTCGGCACCAAACTTAGCCTCATGCCGTGAGTACCTGAGGGGGATCCTCTCCCAGTCTGGGGAGGAGGGAGGATGAGGAACCCTGATTCCCCCAGGAAAGAGTCAGGAAAACTGGGAGACCAGAGGAAAGGGCTGAAATGTCCTGAGGGCTTCTCAAATGAGGGAAAGGGCATGGGTGCTGGACCTCAAAGGGGCAGGATGGGTCTAGGTCTGAAGTTCGAAGGATGGACAGAGGGAGGGCCTTCAGAAAGTAGAGCCTGGCGGGTGCAGGAGGAGGCTGGCAGGGGCACCGGGCTCCTTACCCGTGGGCCACCATGACCCCTGGCCTGCCGTCCCCCAGTTGGTTCCATGGCAAGATCACACGGGAGCAGGCAGAACGGCTTCTCTGCCCGCCAGAGACAGGCCTGTTCCTAGTGCGGGAGAGCACCAACTACCCTGGTGACTACACGCTGTGTGTGAGCTGTGATGGCAAGGTGGAGCACTACCGTATCATGTACCACGCCAGCAAGCTCAGCATCGACGAGGAGGTGTACTTCGAGAACCTCATGCAGCTGGTGGAGGTGAGCTGCAGCACACACAGGCCTGGATGTTGGCTCTAGTCCCACTGCTTCTGGCTTTGTGACCTCGGGACTGTGGCAGGGAAGAGTCCTGGGCATGTTTGTAGTCCTGGGCTACAAACTGGTATCTGGACTGAGTCAGGGAATGCTGGCGAGGATCAGAGTGGTAGCAGCAACAATGGGGGATCTGTCCAGTAACTGGGTGTGAGGTGGCATGGGCAGTGGGTCATGTGTCAGTCTGGGGCCTCCCTAACCCAAGTGCTGCCAAAAATAGGGAGACCTCCCCAACCAAAGCAACTTGGGGCTGGTTGGTACGAGCCTCTGCCGCCCTCCGGTGGTCAGATCTGGGCAGTGTGTGTGAGCAGCTGATGATGGCCTGTCCTGTGCCCTGCAGCACTATACCTCAGATGCAGATGGACTCTGCACTCGACTCATCAAGCCAAAGGTCATGGAGGGCACAGTGGCAGCCCAGGATGAGTTCTTCCGCAGTGAGTGCCACCCCCATCCCCAGTCCTCACTTGCCTACTCGCATCCTGCTACCAAGGCTTCTTGGCACTTCCCATCCCAGGTGCTCTGGAGACTTCCAGGGAACCCCACACACTATAGTCGGCCTCTGTCTCTCCTGCTGTGAACTCTCTTCGAGCCTCAACACCCCTCACTAGAACCCTTTCCTTCTACCAGGTGGCTGGGCGCTGAATATGAAGGACCTGAAGCTGCTGCAGACCATTGGGAAGGGGGAGTTTGGAGGTGAGCAGGAGGAGCTGGGAGCCCTTCGAGGGGCCAAGGGACTGTGGGGAGTCTGGGAATAACCCCAAACACTCGCCACACAGATGTGATGCTGGGCGATTACCGAGGGAACAAAGTCGCTGTCAAATGCATTAAGAACGATGCCACTGCCCAGGCCTTCTTGGCTGAAGCCTCGGTCATGACGTGAGTTGGGTAGGGGGTGTATGGGAAGGCTGCCCCTCATGATGAGAGGTAGGGGTGAGATGTCTTGGCAGGCTCTGATCACTTCATCCTTCCCCAGGCAACTTCGGCATAGCAACCTGGTACAGCTTCTGGGCGTGATTGTGGAAGAGAAGGGCGGACTCTATATCGTCACCGAGTACATGGCCAAGGTGTGCACTAGCCCCAAGAGTCACCCCTGTGCTGGAGCTGAATACTTGGGCTTTCCAACTGCCTCAAGCCCCCACTATACCGTGGGGCCCTGTTCTCAGTTCCCTCCTTCCGACTGAGCTTTGAAGTCCCCACAGCTCAGCTTTTGTCCTGGCTCATCATTTATTCACTTCAACGTTGGACAAATTGTATTGCCTCTAAGCCTCCATTTTCTCATCTGTGAAATGGAGATACTAAGTTTACCTCAGAGTGATGAGAATTAAAAGAGAATGCTGAGCAGTGTCCAGCTGTAGAACCTAATATTCATGTCACCTCCTCCCATGTTCCTCTCCTTTCCTAACACCTCCCTTGGATGTCACCCTTCACCCAGCCTCAGGTTCACTGTTCCCAAGGGCTAGAGGGCAAGTCTAACCTGTGGGCCATGGTCTGTCTCTCCTGCCCCAGGGGAGCCTGGTGGACTATCTTCGGTCACGGGGTCGGTCGGTGCTGGGCGGAGACTGTCTCCTCAAGTTCTCACTGTGAGTGAAGCAGCCCCTGGGGGAGGGGCCCCACCTTGCTATGGGAGGCCTATATGAGGGGACATGTGGCTGCCTCACCCCTAGAGACGTGTGTGAGGCTATGGAATACCTGGAAGGCAACAACTTTGTGCACCGGGATCTGGCTGCCCGAAATGTGCTGGTGTCTGAGGACAACGTGGCCAAGGTCAGCGACTTTGGCCTCACCAAGGAGGCCTCCAGCACCCAGGACACGGGCAAGCTGCCAGTCAAGTGGACAGCCCCTGAAGCCCTGAGAGAGAAGGTAGGTGGACCTCCCCCTATATCCTGAGCAGTGGGGACGGGTCCTGGGTCACTGTACCCCCAAATTCCCAGGATCTGACACAGCTTTTCCCATCCACATGGCAGAAATTCTCCACCAAGTCTGATGTGTGGAGTTTCGGAATCCTTCTCTGGGAAATCTACTCCTTTGGGCGAGTGCCTTATCCAAGAATTGTGAGTGTGGGCACTGGGGTGGGACAGGCTGGGGTAGGCAAGGTGTGGGGCCTCCCTGGGCCCTGCCTCCCTAGTCTGAGGCCTAGAAGCTTGCCCTCAGGGCCTTCCAGGCCACTTCCTGGGCCTGGGTGTGAGGCAGAGCTAAAGGGGACCCCTGAAGAGGGATGCAGAGTAGGGATCCCCTCCAGGGGTTAGGCCCTGCACAGATTCATGCCACCCATCTGCCTTCAGCCCCTCAAGGATGTCGTCCCTCGGGTGGAGAAGGGCTACAAGATGGATGCCCCTGATGGCTGTCCGCCTGCAGTCTACGAGGTAATGAAGAACTGCTGGCACCTGGACGCCGCCACACGGCCCTCCTTCCTGCAGCTCCGAGAGCAGCTTGAGCACATCAAAACCCATGAGCTGCACCTGTGACGTCTGGGCTCGCACAGGTCATGGGCCTCTGGGGACTCAACCTGGAGAGACTGGACCTCGTGCCCCTACTTGCTGGGCCTAAGCCTGAACTGAGCCCAGTGGACCTCTCTCCTTTGTCCCAGCCTGTGCCCCCCCTGTCCCCCTCAGGGACCCCACGTAGGCCCGGCACCTCTCATGGACCCACCTGTGGGATTTGGGGAGTCCTGCTGATGGCCAAGAAGAGAGGAGGGTGAGGAGCAGGAGGCAGATGCCCCACCATGGTCAGGCTTCCCTGGCCTCCCATCTCTCACCTTCCTAGAGTTTTATTCCTTTACTTTTTTGAGGTTCTTTTCCATGTGCTTATTTTTTATTATTTTTCACCATAAGGAGAAAGAAAGTACCCAGGAACTGGGCATTTTACAAGATGTACGAATCTTATTTTTCCTGTCCTGCCTAGGGTTGGGGAAACCAGGCCCCTTTCCAGGGACCCATACCCCCAACCTTGTTCCCCGTTCTGTGTTCTGTGTTGCCTCGGTCGCCCTGTGTTTGCGCTTGACCATGTTGCACTGTTTGCATGCGCCCGAGGCGGACGTCTGTCAGGGGCTTGGAGCTCGAGTGTGCTGCTGCCACCTGCCTTGTGAGATAGAATTGTAATAAACCACTCCATGAGGACACCACTGCCCAGCCTCGGCGCTTACTCCCTGAGCCTGCCTGCCCCATCTCCTATCCCCATGCCATCTTGTCCATCCCTCTGTCTCTGTGAGTGGGGCTGTGCTTGCCCTGTGAGTGGAGTGGGTGGGGAGCACGGCCGGAAGAGGTGGCCGCCGCTTTGTGTAAGCTGCACCCGTGAGTGTCCTGTGTCTGCCCTCCCCCACCATTCTGCTACAGCCCCAGGCTTGGCCCTGGGACCATCTGGGCTCTGGGCCCTGTCCTCAGGGTAATGCCTGGGGTCCTGGCTGTCTCTCCTGCTGTGTTGTTCCAGCCATCAGCACAAGGAGGGCTGGAACCAAGCATGGGGATGGGTGTGTGTGTGGGGGGGGCGGGGTGCGCCAACCTGACCAGATACAGATGGGGTCCCCCTGGTAGGAGGCAAAGTAAATATCTCAGAGGAGCTGTTGACCCTGGAGGGACAGAGGAGGGAGGCTCTGAGCTGCTGGTGGTTCTCACAGTTCACCTGAGATGTAAGCACTGCCCAGCTCCAGGCCTGAGTATGCAAATGGGAGCGGCCTCTAGGGGGCACAGATGGGGAATGAGGACCAGCCAGGACATTGTCTTCGTCTCAGGTTCCCAGGGCAATAGTACAGAACCTCTGAGGGACAGGAGGCTCACTTCATTCACTGAGATAGTCAGCTGGGGGTGTCCTTGTCCAGTTGGAGTTCTGACCCTTCCTGCTCTGGTCAGCAGGGCCTGAAATTCAGGCAGTTCTTTTTTTCTTTTTCTAAAGTTTATTTTAGAGAGGGGAAGAGGGACAGAGAAAGAGAGAAACATTAGTGTGAGAGAGAGAAACATCAATCAGCTGCCTCCCATAAGGGCCCCGACCAGAACTCAAACCCAAAACCTCTGACAGGAATGGAACCTGCCGCCTTCTAGTGCAGGGTAGTTCCTACGCTCTAACCAACTGAGCCACGCCTGCCAGGCTCCAAGCAGGTGACTACAGTGTGCCTGTGCCTGCACTGCCATCCAGCCAACGTCATCTCCCACCCTGGCCCAGCACAGCAGCCTCCTTGCCTCCACCAGTCTATCCTCTCATTTTTCTAAAACTAGACCTTTCAACAAATATTTGAAAACCTGTTGTGTGCTAGAACTGGAATTCAGTAGTGAGCCAAGACCCTGTGGAGTTCAGTTAGGAAAACAATGACAAAGACAGTTAATTACAGTACTGGCCAGTGTTCTCAGTGGTTAAAGCATTAGCCCATACACCAAAGGGTTGTGGGTTCTAGTCACGGGTAAGGGCATGTACCTGGGTTATAGATTCGATCCTGGCCTGGTCAGAGCGTGTGCAGGCACCAACCAGTCAATGTGTCTCTCACATTGATGTTTCTTTATATTTCCTACCTCCTCCCTTCCACTCTCTAAAAATCAATGGGAAAAGTATCCTCAGATGAGGATTAACAGGGAAAAAAGAAGTTAATTACAAAACTGATAAGTGCTATGAAAGAAACACATAGTGATGGAAAGGGTGAGTGCAGTGGGCCTGCCAGGAGAGGGAGTCACAAGGCTGGGGCAAGAGTGGGTGGGGAGCTCTGATTTATAGCCATTGATACCATGGTCTAGGGGATTTTGACAATGGGCTCTCACTAGCTGCTTCAACACAGCTTGGTTCAGAAATGAGATGGTGCCAGTCATGAGAGGGACCAGGCAGGCACCCTAACACAATTGGGAGTAAGAGAAATGGTCCAGCTGATGGGGCCCTGCGGGAATGCAGGCTCAGGTAGCCGGATGTTCCTATTCTTTCTACCTGTTGGCATATGAGCTTCCTTTATTCTCTCCTTTCTCTCATTTGGTTTATAGTTCTTTTGTTTTCCCCTTTCTTTTCTCTCATCCTTCTCTGCTCTGCTGACCACTGGCTCATCATAGATGAGCAAGACATACTTCTCTCCCTCCAGGAGCTCATGGACTTGGGGGGACCTCACTCAAGATTCAGTTTGGTGCCCAGAATCTGGTAGGGGTTTCCAACAGCCCACAACAAGCCCGTGAGACTCGGGGCGGGGGGGGGGGGGGACGGGGAGGGGAGGGGAAGGGGTGCGGCGGGCAGCTTCTCAGACACTTAGAGGACAAGCAGGGACAGAGAGCAAGTGTCTAGTAAAGACAGTGCATTGCCTAGCAAAGGTGGTGAGGTGCTCAAGTGTGGCTGGGGCAAAAGTGCCAGGGGTGTGGTTTGGGAGCAAGTAAGGCTGAAGAGAAAATGGCCCAGCCCCACCTGGTTTTGCAGGCCCCACAAGGAGTTTAGCTTTATGCAGAGATGACCAGGACCAATCAAGGGTTTAGGACAGAGGAATGACATGGTCAGATCTGTATTTTAGAAACATCCTTCTGACTACCACCTGGCCTGGGGGAGTATGTACCGAGTGGAGACAGGAAGACAAGTGGGGAGGTTGCAGTCAGCTAGGCAGGTGATTGGTGGTGTCCTGGGCTGGGGGAGCCAGTAGGAGGTGGAGAGGAAGAGGAACACAGCTGATGTTTTACTGACCTGAGCGTTTGCTGTCTGTCAGGCCCTGTTCTAAGCACAATAGGGTTACCTCATGTTACCTCATGTAACCCTCCAAACAACTCTTGGAGATACTATTATTATCTTCATTTTATAAGTAAGGAACCGAGGCTTGGAGAGACTCAGGGACAGTAGTGGGAGAGGGGAAGAGCTTGCTGATGGGTGATGAGAGGAGGAAGCAGAAGGGATCTGGGGGGTTCCAGTCTCTGGCTCCATAAGGTGAGAGTTCCACCCATGAGACCCCAGCCACAGAAGAGGATGGCTGAGGGGTGGAGTAGAGGAGTTTGGTTTGGACATGTCACCTGGCGACCTGGAGGCATCCAAGCAGAGTTGTTCCCTGCAGAGTTGGACATTTATTCAGGTTTGAGGCTCCAGGAGAAGATGAGCTGAAAGTGGAGATTTGAGGATCATGGCACAGCTGTAGTGCTTGAAGCCATGGGCATGGACAAGCTTGCCAGGGAGCATGTGGTGAGTGAGGAGAGATGCCCAGTGAAAGGGCTGGGGAGGCAGAGCAGTGGCAAAGGAACTCCAGGGCAGCCAGGAAGCTGGGGGGGGGGGGGAGGCGGGCGGGCAAGAGGGGGCCGGCAGCAGGGAGCCTTGGGCAGGGCTGGGCGTGGGGAACGGATATCCATAGCATTTCATATTGCAGAGACTGGGTTAAGAAGTATCCACTAGGCCTTGCTGGAGCAGTTTTTACCCAATGGGCATCAGGGGCAGCAGCTGGGAAGATCAAGTGGGAGGTGAAGAAGCAGGACCCGGGTGGGGCCCAAGCTTTCCACAGCTTGACTGTGAAGGTGCAGGAGAAAGCGAGTGAAGGTGGCTGAGGATTTAGTGTTGAGAAATGAAGTGTGGCTTTTAGCATGTCCTAAATTTTTCCATTTACAGCCTTGATTTTAATTAATCTGCAGAGCTTCAGTAACTGAATCCTACCAAGAACTTACAAACTACAATAAACCTCAGCTATCCAGAATTCTCGGAAAAAGAGCCACTCTGGAAAACCAACATTTATCTGGATAAAAATACCTGACTTACAGGATTATTTACTTTTTAAAATGTGTTTATTATGGAAATTATCAAACATAAAAGTCAAGGGAAGAATATAATGAACCCACCATCCAACCTGAAGAGTTATCAATTCAAGGTCACATGCTATGCCATCCATACACCCCAAGGTCAAATGCAGTGCCATCCACACACCCCACCGTCTGGGGTATTTGGAAGCAGATCCTAGACACTATACCGATTCCTCCAGAAAGCTTTAGTACATTTCTCCAAAAGACAAGACTTTTAAAAAATATAACCACAATACTCTTATTACTCCAAAAAAATAATAATTTCTTAATTTAATTCAATATCCATCGTCCAAATTTCCCCAATTGTCTCACCCCCCACCCCCTTGTTAGTTGGTTAAAATTAGGCTTCAAACAAGGTTTACATACTGCATTTGTTTGTCTCTTTCTATTTTCATGTAGTTTATTTGTTGAGAAAACCAGGCTGCTTGGAGGCATGAGCCTTCGGGAATCTGGTAGAGAGCTGAGCATGACAATGAAGAGGGAAGGATGGGGTGGATGCTGGCCACACAGGACATCCACCTGTGAGACAGAGACACCAGGCAGCATGTGGAAGCCCTTCCTGAGCCAAGAGGAGAGACCAGGGCTACTGAAGGGTGGGCTTGTCCCTGTGATCTTTAAGATCCCTCAGATGGAGGAGCTGAGGGAAGGTGGAAAGATGGCCTGAACCTAGGAGCAGGGGCAGAGCTCAAGCTGGCCAAGTGAGGGAGAGGCAGGGTCTGAGATCAGGCCCAGAAGGAACAGAATGTCTGTAAGGGGAGGGAGGGAGAGTGGAGTACCAAAAGCCAGTACCCAGTTCCTTCCCTGGCCTCCCAGGTAGGGATCCACCCTGGGCCCAGACACCAGATCTTTTTATAGTACCTGTGGTCAGTGGCCCTGATCCCTGGCTCTGCCTTCTCTTCCTCCTGCCCCTGGCCCCCCACAGCCAGGAGGGGTGCCATCCTCCTCAGTGAAAGTTTGATTACAATCTCAGCTTCAAAGGACCAAGGTTAGCATTGCCTGGGTCTGGGATACCATTCTGGAGCCATCATGGAGTGAGGGATGGGATGGGGACCAGCCATGCTCAGGATTCCTCAGAGTGCTGAAGCAGCTGACCACTAGGGGTGCCTGTGACTTGGTGAGGAGTGGGTCTGCCAATACCAGCCTCTGCCCAAGATGGGTCCAGGCCTGGGGCAGGCGGTGCCAGGGACCCAAGACCCCTCCCAGACTTGTCTCCTGTTCTACCCACCACATCAAAGCCCTATCCACCAGCCTCAATTTCTCCTCTCTGCCTCTTTCCTTCTCTGCCCTAGGCTTTCTCTCTCCTTCTGCCTTTTTTTGGAGGACCCTCCCACACCCCTAACCCCTCCCTCTTGGACCCATGAACACACACACACACACTCACATGCCGTGTCCCAAACACAGAGACAAAAGGCAACTTGGATCAGCACAAACCTCTACTCACCTAGCTCCACACTGTTGAGCCTATGGCCATCCAGGAGAACCAGGGGGCTGCCTGGAGGAGGGCTCTTCATGGCTGGCTGTTTTGCCAGAGAGACACCAGCTCTGCCCTGTATGTGTGCTGGGTGAAGCAGGTATGAGAACATCTTACCCACAAGTTCAGGGCCTTCCAAACCCAAACCTACAAAAAGTCTGTCTTCTACCTAATGTTCAATATGATTTTTAGGACTTACAAGGACCTATGCAATAGGCAGGAGTTTTAACTAGGAGTGAGCAAGAAGAATGAGGCTTGTGGTTGAGGCTGAGACATAAAATGAGTTCAGGAAGATGGCTCGTTACCAAAACATAGGTCTGCCCAGGTTATACCAAGATCTGCATACCCTTCAGAGTTGGGCCATGAATCTGGTTCAGAGCTTTCTAGCAGGCAAAGCAAACAGAAGAAGACCCATTGTGCATTTCTGTGTCTATGAGATGCAAGTTCTGAAAAACGGCACTATTCCTGAGACCAGAACAAATGTCCCTTTAAGATGACAGCTCCTATCTCAGGGTCTTGGCCCAATCCTGTCACAGAAGCACCAAGAGGCAAACAAAGGAGTGGCTGTTTCTCACAGCATCAAGCCAGGCTCTGCCTGAGGGCCAGGGTGGCAGGGCCTATACCACATTCACCACTGTGGGCCTTGCTAAGTTTGGGGTGTCACAGACCATGTGGGGAAACAAATTACCCAGGTTATGCACATTGTCCATTTATTCATTCATTGATCTTTTTATTGGACTCCCTCCCCATGTCCCTCTGTGCCCAGCTCCAAGACATAGGGCTGCATCAGACACAAGGAGCTCACAGTTCCATGAACAATCCACAGAAGGCTCAAGGCATGAGTGTAGTGACAGTGAGCAACCCTTGCCTCCTGCAAGTCACTTCAGAGGCAGTGGTGGCTTCCAAGGGCCCCCAGGATTTCTGGCCTTGCAGCCTCTGAGCTTCCCTGCCCCCAGCCCTGGCCTTTGCCAAACTAAGAGACTGGAATAGCATCTCTAGAAAGTCCTGGCAGGGACTAGGACCTGGGCCTGGTTCCAGTCTAGGATGGAAGGGTGGGGAGCCAGCTGGGGTGGGGTCTCTGACCTCCCTTTCCCTGGTTCTGGCCAATCCTGTCTCAGTTTCTCTCCCCTTCCTTCCATTTTACAAAATAGGGCTCCTTCATCCCCCTCACCTCCACCAATGATAATTCCCACATATATACACTCCATCCTTCCCCCTTCCTTCTCAATCTTGCAGGCTAATTCTACCTTTGCTTTCATGTTTTTCTCACCTTCTATTGCTCCCCCTTAAACTCCACCCACCCCCAGTCTCATTGGGCACACTGGAGTCCTCCACATGGTTAATTCTCTCAAAGTGCTCTCCTACGTTCTATGGTCGCAGACATGCCCTTTCCCTCACTTGGCCTTAGTTTCCTCATCTGAGAATTAGGAAGGGTTAGACACAAAGCTCTCTCCTGGTGGAAAAAGCTTATATTTTGGAGTTAGATGGAGCTGAGTCCCAATCCACTTAATTCCTTAACTTCTCTGAGCCTCCATTTTCTCATCTGTAAAATGTGGTCTGATAAAGACAGACTGCACAGACTTGTGGTGAGCTCAGTGAGAAGGCAGGCAAAGTGCTCTACATGGTCTGGCATGTGTTGCCCTCCCTCGTGCTAGGCTTCAATGCCCACTTCTTCAGTGGATTCCTGTGTCTGACTAGCCAGCCTGGTATTTAACGGCAAGCCTTGATGTTACCTGCTTCCTTCTCCCAGAGCCCAGCCAGGCCAATGAGAGAGAATAATGGGGAGGAAGGGAAGGTGGGACCCAGGCCCTGATTTGCCCTGGTCCAAAGATACCATCCAGAGGAAGTGTGCTGGCCCCATCCGTGTGGAACTGAAGTGGTACAGTGTAGAGTGAGGGTGACTGGACCAGGGCGCCAGGGAGCCCAGGTCATGGTGAGTGGCCCCCAGCAGAGAGGGTGAGTCAGGGAGGTGGGTGGTGAGCCCGCAGTTCCAGTGTCCCACAGGGAAGCTGAGCAGCTGGGGACCCACAGACTGTGTGGTATACCCAGGGGCCAAGAGCAGGGGCCAAGTCAGCTCTGTCCTGGTGGAGCCTGCGTTGAGGAATGACATTGGGATCCTCTTCGACTCCTCATCCCAGGATACCCAAGTGAGTAATGGTCTTCTGCCTGCCCACATCTACACCCTCCTCCTGTGTCCACTGGTCAGCACATGGATAGCCCTGTCATCCATGCGCTGACCAGTGAAGAGCACATCCCCTGCAAGCCTGTCTGGACTGACACCTACTCCCATTCCTGGGCTGTATCCACACTGCCCACTCGTGCCCCTGCCCCAGCCTCTGACAAAAAGCCTACCCCTCCTAGGGCTATGTTTTCCTTGCCCATCTGAGCTGATAGCTCAAAGATAGTGCCTCCCTGGGACTTCCTCCCACTCAGTCCCAGCTGTGCCTCCTCTGGGCCCAGAGAGCAGAGTTTGCTTGTTCTTCCTGGTAACCATACCAGAGAATCCCCCGTTCATTCAACCCAGCAGCTGCAGATCAGTGGGGGTAGTGAAATGATGCAGGTGAGGCCTGCGCTGAGTGTTTTCTCTCACATCATCTCATCTGATGCACAACATTCTTAAGAAGTGGGGATTGTTAGTCCCCAATTACAGGTGAATATATTGAGGCCCAGAGAGGTGAAGTGACTTGCCTGAGGTTACACAACTGTGTACTGACCTGAGATTTGAGGCCAGAATTGCCTATGGATGGTCCACACCCTCTCCCTGTGCCAGCTGCCTATCAACGCCCTTCCCTTTCTCCAGATGATGTGGCTACCCCTCCCTCTCCAGCCTACTGCCTCCTCAGTAGCTGGGCCAGTTCACCAGTGTCTCTCAGCAAACATCCCTTACCTCATAACAATTTGAATAATTGCTGACATTTATGGAGCAGAGCTTACTGTATGCCAGGCACAGCACCATTCGTTGTCTTGTAGTTAACCCTCATACAATGTTATGAGGTAGTTTTGATTATTATTCTCATTTTAAAGGTGAGGAAGTGGGAGTTTGGAAAGGTGACTTGTTCATGGCCATAGCTAGGAGGAATATGCAGATGGTTGCTTGGAGATGGTCCTCTGAAAGTGGCAATGACAGGCATTGTGCTATGAGCAGCACCCGTGGTCTGTGTGCCCAGAGAAACTCAGGGCCTCTCAGGCTCAACACCCTCTCCTAACTCCCCAGAGCCTGCTGCATAGCCCTGCGGGACAGGCAGGCTGGTCGTATTGTCCTTGTCCATTAGGAGACATCTCATGTCGTCTGTCCTGAGTCTGTCCTGCTACAGTCCAAGCTTGGCAGAGGGACAGGAAAGAGAGGCCCTACCCAAAGGCAAAGGGGGACTTAGGGTTTAAGGAAAGGAAAGAGCGAGGGACAGTGGGAGGAGGTGGTAGGCCTGGGGGATTGAGGGCAAAACTCCGCGTTGGGTCCAGCCTCTGTCCCCCTGGGAAAGAGTCCCAGAAAGAACTTTGACCTCTTCTGTAAGTTCCAAGTCCCTGTACTCTGCCAGGCAGGGCTTGTTCTCCTGCCTCTCCCTCTTCTGCTAAGGAGTAGACTACAGCAAGGGAGACTCAAGCTAGACCACAGGGACATGTTCCAGCAGGTCATCTAGTTGGGGGGAAGTGGCACTGCTGCCCTGGGAAGAATGGCCTCTGGGACCACTCCCACTGTCCAGTACTTGGGTCCTGTATGGCCCTGCTGGACTCTAAGTCCCCAAAGAGATGGAGCCAGCTGGGTGCTGGGCTCTCATTACCACAACTTCCGGAACCGGCCATACCCCTTCAAAGCACAGCTTGCCTCCTGGGAGCAGAGTCTGCCCATGAGCACACACGGCTCCTTTTGCTTTTGCAGGTCCTACAAACAAGCAGGGTGTGCAGATTACAGGGCACAGAGCTACAAAGGTGCTGTGTAATCTGTTGTTCGTGACCTCAACTGATTTGTGCCTGACACCATGCAGGGCCCCTGGAACATATGAGCAGCACATACATGGATCCTCCTCCCTACACAGAATCCTAACTGTCCCAAAGCACATTCCTGTGAGGGTTAACATGAGACCAGGTGTGCAAACCGCTCCATGCCATTCTGACACCAAGCCCTGTGGCTGCCTGCCCCCCTTTAGGGCCAGGAGACCCAGACACCCAGATTTGGTGATATTTTTCCTTGTCACAAGCAAAGAGGAGGGGGCCCCATCTGTAAGGTGCTCAACTCCTTCCCTGCCCCTCAGGTGTCCTTGAACACTCCCAGAGACCTGGATTTGGTCTGCATTGATGTGGGACCCCTGTTTTTGGCTCCTGGAAGTTTCTTTGGGGTCTCAGCAGCCACCAGAACCCTGGCAGGTGAGAGCAGAGGAGCGTGCCTAATGAACCACCTGAGCACACCTTCTAAGAAGCACTGGGTGTTGCCAGCCACTTTCTCACTGTGTGACCTGGGAAAATCACAAGTCCTCTCCTGCCTGCCTTGCAGAGTTGTTGAAAGTCTCAAATAGGATAAAACACAAGAAGCTTTTATTCCAGTGTTGGTCCCTTAAGTGCCCCTTGCTGGGAGCTGTGGGGCAAGTGGAAGAGGGACTGCCATGAGGAGTGTTTAGGGAAATGGAGCAAAGGATATAATGGAGAGTCCCTGGAGGGACCCATAATTGGTGCAATCAGACAGTGGGAGTTCGTAAATGCCAAGACTTCAGAATTTAGACTCTGAGCATTGGGGAGTTATTGGTTTCCGAGGAGAGTGACATGGTCAGAGCCATGTTGAGGAGGTAGCCACCATGTGGTTACTTTTGTCAGTAGCTCCCTGGGGCCTTAGTGTGTTGTTCAGTCTGCTTCCTTGGCTCTAATTTTCCTACTCATTGGGGGCCCAACTCTGGCTGGTGGGGGACGTCAACCCTCACAGACCACCCATCTGCTTGGCTGACCCTCATACCTTTCTTATGAAATAAGCCAGACAAGGGTCAGAGCTGCCTAAGGTACACAGATCTTTTGCCTGCCTGAAATATAATGGAGCCTGGGAGGTGAGGACTGAGTGAGTAGGCTGCTGGGGGTGGAAGGCCTTCCCTTCCCTTCTCTATCCCCTTTTCCAGATGACCATGATGTCTTGTCCTATCTGACATTCAGTCTGAAAGGTCCAGAGGTGATATCAGCCATGGGCCCACACTGGGGGTAGGGCTGGGGGAGAGGCAGCTCAGGAACTCCTTTCCTCCCTAAATGCTTCTGCTCATGTCATGGTGCCAACAGACCTGCCATTCCAACCATTATCTCTTCCTGCTCTCTGAGTTTTGCTCAGGCTGGGCGTTGTGCTGGGCAGTGCTGGAATCAGAGGTGACTTAGAGCCAGGCCTTGTCCTCAAGGACCTCGCAGGCTGGCTGAAGGCTGTGGGAGCACAGAGAAGGGGTCCTAACCACCCAGGGCAGCCGGAAGGGCTGCAGGCAAGGTTGGCCCTGGGCACCAGGGAAGACAAGATTTCAAAGCTGAACTCTAAAGACCAGGAAGAGGGTAGGGGCCCAGGGAGCAGGCAGGTAGGGAAGGGACCCATTTGAGTATCATAGGATACTCTTCCCTTCCAATCAGGAGTCCTTTAACTAATGGGGAGATAGAGGCTATATCTAAGCAGTCCCTGGGGCCTAGATGCTCTCTCCTATTTCCACCCCACTACCCAGACACATCTTTCCAGGGGAGTTTTGGAGGCAGAAGCCTCTCCAAAAAGCCTCCATAGATAAGATCTGTTGCCCCACCCAGCTGTCTGGCTGCACCAATCCTCAGGGGATTGACCTGGAGGAGATACTGAACAGACACAAGAAGATCCTGCAGGGTCTCGCTGACCACTTGGCCCAGGCTGAGAGGCAATGGAAGAAGCAGCTGGATCCTTAGGTCAGGCCAGGCCTGAAGGAGCCTGGGTGAGTGGCCCCTGGAACATCCACATAGGCCTGCAGAAGCTGAGCTCTCTAGGCACTGGGCCCCATGGCACCAGGGGGTTCCCTGTGTCCTGAAAGAGGAGCAAGCACTATAGTTGGGAATTATTGTCCTTCAAGGACTGGAGGGAAAGGAGGGCAAGGGTGAAATGCTGCAGGTTACAGGATGGGATGGATTTGCCAGGCAGGGGATTATGCAGGAGGATAACATAGCACAAGCAAATGCCCAAGGAGCCACACAGCTGGGACTGGAGAGAGGAGATGACAGGTATTTGGATGTAGGTCCTTAGACAAGTAACAAAAGTAGACTGGGTTCTAATTTGCATGTAGTTCCACATGTGACTTGATTCACATATGACTTGCTTAATGCTCAGAAGTACCAGAGTCCTCGTTTCATCTCCTCCACTGCCATCCTGGCTTCTCCCCATGGCCTGCCCAGCCTAAAGCCTGAGAGTTGAACCAGCCAAGGTGTTAGATACTGGGCAGAAGAGACCATTGATTCCTGTGGGTTTTGCTGGGCTCTGGTAGTTCAAGGTTTGAATCTTGTGTCCTCAGGCCAGAGCATCTGAGGCTGGGCTACTGGAGTGACACCACACTCCAAGGCTAGGCCTCTCTACTCCTGTTTCCAGGCCCAGGATCCTTCCTGCCAGATTCTATCCACCCCAGAGAGGCAATCTCTCTAGGTCACTCGGCAAGACAGGGGTTCAAGCATTGAGCTTGAGTTAACTGGCACTGGCCACAGTTTGGACTGTGTCCCAGGGGAAGTGGGGGGAGAGATCTGAACTGGGCCTCTGCTCCTTCAGGAGCAGAACCATTTCTAGAAAGTTGGAAGGGTTATGAGAAACCCCAGGAGTGACCACTGTCTGGGGGAGGTGGGGTAGGACCACACTCTGGGAGAGGGTTTTGAGAGGATGGGGAATCCAAGAGCCGAGATAGACAGGGGTCGGATAAATTCGATATGTCTATAATGAGGGGGTCAGGTAATCTGGTAAGGCCTCTAGAAGGAAGAGGGCTGCAGTGCCTTAGAAAGGTGGACTCTGAGAGCAGAGGGGCTGTGCCCTGGCCCCTAGAGAAGAGGCTTGCTTTCCTGCAGGACTCTGCCACTACTGTTTGGTGGACAGTAGTGGACTCTTCTCCAAAGCCTGGATGTGATGAGGTAAGGGCACAGGACTATGAAGGGTCATGAGGGTGGAGGAAAGAGAAGCCCCATTCCACCAACACCCCACTGGACATTCTCACCCTAGGGAGGGATAGTAAATCTGAGCTCCTGGAAGGATGGACATTTTGATGGGGTTCTTGGAGGAAGCACAACCAAGATCAGGCCTAGTGATGGTAGGAGGTCCCTGACTTCCTTTTGCCCCCTCCCGTCTCACAGCATCCCACTCTAGGACCGGTCTCTGGAGCTACCAATAGAACCCTGGGAACAGGGATTTACCTTGATACTAGGGAGGAGGGAGGCTTCAGGCTGGATGCTATGGCTGCAGCCTGATCCCTATCTCTCCCCGCCTCCCCCCTCTCCCCCCCAGGCTGTCTAGACTGGGAGTGGGGAGAAGGGACCAGGGAAAAGAGCTAAATCTCCTGAGGGCTAGAGATGGAAGGCAGAGCCCAGGGAGCGTGGGGTTGAGACAGATAGCTTTAGGGAGATCCTTCACTGAGCTAAAGCTGTCTTGGGAACCAGAAAGGAGGTTTGGGGTAAGAACAGCCCACAAGAAGGGGCCCTATAGATGGTGCTGTTCCCCACCCAGGTGCTACCTCTGGGAATTATGAGAAATGGTTAGGCAATTTGGATGCCAAAATGAGTAATGAGTCCTCTGCCTTGATTTCTACTCCCCACTGGGATGCAGTAACCCACATGGCTTCAAGAGCCCAGGTCTTCTACCTGCCTGTGGGCATCAAGCATCGTCTTTTAAAGCTAGCTCAGATCCTGAGCCTCCTGCAGAAGGACCTTTGGGCCGAGTAATAACGGGCAAGGAAGGGGAACCATGGCGTTCCATCCATGAGATCCAGGCTCAGATCCTTCTTCCAGTACTTCTGAGCCCCAGGCTGTCTTGTCTTAATCTTCCCCTCCTTGGACCCCTGGAAGGCAAACCCGTGTCTATATCTATGTGTGCATACACACATGCACGCAGGACACATCTCATCTTCTCTCTGCCCTGTCTGCTCTCTGGAGAGTCTCACAGACTCTCTGTGTCAGCAAGGCTCTGGAGACCACTTGGCCCAACTCCCTCAATGACTAGAAGAGAAATGGGAGTGGGCTATGCCCAAGATCATTCAGAGAAGCCTGCTTTTCCCCATACCCCTGCCCCATCATGCTCTTTCCCTTGCCTTTACCATCTACCCTGTCTTTTGCTCTATTTCTCTCTCTCATCTCAAGAACCATTGGTCCCCTGATGATCCCAGGCCCCAGGCCTTCCCAGCTGTTCCCACTGATGGAGACATGGAAGCTGTGGGGAGGCAGCTTTGCACTCTGCCCCCTCTCCAAGTGCCCTGGATGAAAACCATAGCACCCCAAGCCTGAGAGAGAGAAACAGAACCCACAATGGCCCAGATTCCAGGTCTCCTCCCTCCTTCTGAGTAAGAAGCTGATCCAGGACCTTAGAACTTCCCCTTTCAGAAAGCAGCAGCCAAGAAACCCTGACCAGCTGGCCAGCCCTCAGGGGCCTTCTCGTGCCTACAGCCCAGCATTTTCCTGTTCTTCCTTCTCATCTTCCTTTTTCTTCTTCTATGTGCACTTCAAGTAAGCCTTCCTATAGGCAGAACTTTCCACATCTACCTGGCTTGGTTCTGGGCATAATAATTTGATTTGAGAGGGGGAGCATTAAGACCCACCTGCCTGTTCTACCAGCTGGCAATATTTTCAATAGGCACTACTAACCATGTGCTCAGCCACTGGTCCCATCTAGATCCTGCCTTCACAATAATCTCTCTCTAGTGTGAGAAACTGACAAGTACCTGATACTCACACCCTATGTGGTCAGTACCATGATGGCAGGAAGCTCAGGGGCCATATAACAGTACCAAAAAAAAGCATTTGCCTTAGCTTAGGGAGATCAGGGAATTGGCCTAGAAGGCATCTTTGATATGGGTCATCAGGCAACTAGTTTTCCAACCTGGTAAGTAAAGTCATCATTATAGAGGAAACAGCATGAGAAAAGGCATGGAAGCATGAAAGAATACAGTATTTTGGAGAAAAAGTGGCAAGTTCAGTACTATCATAGCAAAGGCTGGGACCAATTTGTGAAAATAGGCAAAAAGAATCACAAAGGTTGCCCAGCCTATGAACCAGGAGGTCATGGTTTAATTCCCAGTCAGGGTTTGTGGGCTTGATCCCCAGTGTGGGGCAGCTGATCAGTGACTCTTGACATTGATGTTTCTATCTCTCTCCTCATCTCCCTTTTTCTCTGTAATCAATAAAAAATATATTTAAAAAGCCACAAAGGTTGGGCGGAGGTTACTATTTTTGCTTGGTGGGTGTTTGTTGAATGAGTGAAGCATTTAGAGATGCAAGGTATGCTAAAAAGCTCAGAAATGGGATTGACAGCTTTTGTTGGTGGACTTTCAAGACAAGAAGAATCAGTGTAGGGGAGGTGGTCCTGGAGGAGTAGTGAGTGAAGTGTGCTGAGCTTTAAAAGCAGAGTTGCAGAGGGGATGATCTACAGAAGAGCAATCATATTTTGAGGTGGAATAGTGAGGTAGAATGAAGACAGGCTTATATGTTACATAGGACTGCAATGGTGGCCATAAGGCTGGAACCACTTGAACAGATAGACCTTGAATGCCAGAGGGACAGTATGTTTCTGATAGAGCAGACCAAAGGAGCCATAGAAGTTCCCAGATCAGGGGAGACTGTGGTGCAGTAAGTGCAATAAGTGTAAGGAACCTGCTCTCAAAAGCCCAGAAGGGAGAGGCTCAAGTAAGCTTCTCTTCTCCCTGGCAGCAGGCAGGAGCTGAGCTATCACATTCAGGACAGTCTGCAGCCTTCCCCTGAGTCCTGTACATGCATCCTTAGGGTCCTGGGGCTCTGAGGAGGCAGCACCTCTCCCCCAAGCATGCTTGCATGTGTGACCTACCTCAAAGCCCAGAAGGAGTGTCCGCTTCTCTTCATTGGGAAGTGGATGGTGTCTAGGGGGGTGTAGAGGTAGGCCAGTATCTTCCCACTGGGGGCCCAACTCCTACCCTCTCAGCTTTTGGGGAGCTCCAACCTTATTAAAGGTGATTTCCCTCTCTCTAAGCTCTAATATGCTCATTTACCTTCCAGGTTTGCCTTTATGTCTCCGAAGGCTTTCTTTTCTACCTCATCTGGAGATGTAGCTGGGAGTGGGCTTCAAGCAACCCAGGAGGCCAAGAGTTGGCTTGAATACAAAAAGACTGGATACCACACAGATCTTGAACCCTGGACTGTGGAGGGAGAGGGGTTCACAACTGTGTAAAATTCTGTCCCTAAATTCACCAAAACAGATTCAACCCAGCCAGCATCACCAGGAACAATTCTCTCTCTCCCAATTCCCTTCAGTTCCAGGGGGTCAGAGAGGCAGGCACATGATGGAGAACTCTGTGCGGCAACCTACGGAGCCATAATTGGGTCTCCCCACTTTCTGGTCTCCCTCCCTTTCCCAGTGTGAAGCTCTTCAAGCAGCTGCTGGGGTAACAGGTTGGGGAGAAGTAGGGGTAGGGCCCAGGGCTGGATTTTTGCCCCTGGCTGTAACTCTCTGGAGGTCCTAGGGAGCCAGGTTCCCGGGTTCCTGGGGCACATATCAGCATAGCCCATTTCCCCAAGGAGCGACCCCACACCCAAAGACCCTAATCCGTTGTCAGCAGTGCTGGGCAGAGCTTGGAGTTGAAGGAAGCACGTGGGAGAGGCGGGAGTGCAGAGCGGGCACGTGGTCCAGTCTCCTCAGCCCCGTGCATGCCCCCCACCCCCGGTGAGGAGCGGTTTGCGAGATGGGGGCGGGGCCGGGGTGGAAAGCGAGCAGCAGGTGGCTCAGAGAGTGGGGTGCTGGCCTGCAGCGGGAGCTGTCCGTGAGACCTAGTGCTGAAGTAGGGGCAGACGTGCCTAGTGCCCGGGGAGTGGTACCCAGTGCCCAGTGCCTGGGCCAGTGAAGGCCATGACGTTCATGGTAAAGACCATGGTGGGCAGCCAGCTGAAGAACCTCACTGGGAGCCTGAGTGGCGGCGAAGACAAGGGGGACGGGGACAAGTCCGCCACCCAAGAACAGGGCATGAGCCAAGAGGAGTATGAGGAGTATCAGAAGCAACTGGTGGAAGAGAAGTGAGTGAGATCCCTTCCCACCTCCAAGGACCCTCTCCCACACTCCATCCTCCAGCTGTCCAGCCCACCTCTAGGGTAGTCTCAGATCCCAATCCCTTCCCCTACTTTTCTAAACAGGTCAGAGGCTGGGATGTGCACCTCTAGGTCGCCCTCTGCCACCCCCAGCCACAACATTTCAAACCCCAGCTTCACATTGGGTCCAGAGGAAGTGGGGGCAGGGGCGGTAGGGGTCTGGGACCGGGTGGGGCACATGCATTTCTGATGAAACAAGTAATCCTTTAATCCGATCTGGGTCTTCCAATGTCTGGGTCTTCCAAATGGAGCTCTCCTGAGCCCAAGACTCTGAGAAAAGCAGTGCAGCTGAGGGGGGCTCAGAGTCAGGGAGACATATCCTGAAATGGGGGCACTCGTAGATATTGAGTCCACTGATGTTTGGACAATGCTGGGACAGAGAGACAGCTGGAGTAGAGTTAGGGCTAGACTCCAGAGCTGCTTGTGTCAGATCCTGGCTTTGCTTCTTTATAGCTGAGTGATTTTAGGTAATTTACTTAACCTTTCTGTCCCTTGGTTTTCTCTTTTGTAAAGTGAGGATGATAATATTTATATTATGCCTTATATTTATGAGGATTAAATTACTTAATGTAAACTGCTTAGCACAGCACCTAGAACATGGTAAATCATTAACTGTTAGCTATAATTATTTCAGCTGATAGCAGTTTTGTGAATTGCAAAATCTTATCCCCATTCTACAAAAGAGGAAGGTAAGTGACTTACCCAAAGACATATCCATAACAAAAGTGGTAATAGAGCCAGATACGAAACGAAGTCTGATTCGAATACTCCCCCACACACACACCCCCCACACTCCAAGTAACCTGCCAGGAAGGGAAAAGACCCAATGAGTCCGAGGCCTAGAGGGACATATATTAGGGAGCCAGAATGACCTCCCTCCCATAGCTCTGTCCAGAGGCATGTGTGGAGACTAGAAAGGGCCCTGTGATGGGGGACTAGGCCATAAAGAGCAACAGGCTATTGCCAGGTCCAAGCACCCTCCTGACATACAGGCCCACAGGTGCCCATCTCTTTAGTGCTGGCAATGACTTTGGTCCTGTGCCCCTGCAGGATGGAACGTGACACACAGTTCACACAGAGGAAGGCAGAGCGGGCCATGCTACGGAGCCACTTCCGAGACAAATACCGGCTGCCCAAGGTAAGCTTTGGAGATAGGGCTTCAAGGCACATCCAGGCCCCTGAGCCCTGGGCCCTGGACTCCTTTGCCCCACTCTGGGAGCCATGACTCTCAGCTCCTAAGACTCATGGAAAGCTTGGTGAGATTATTTGTTCTTTCACTCCTTCACTCCTTAACTGGAGCCCGCCTAAGCCTAGGATTTGGCAAGGAGAAATTGTCCAGTCCTCCAGAGACTGATAGGTTTGTGTTTCTGGAGCCAGTTCAGGCCCCTTCTGTCCTCCAACCTACACTCCCCTAATACAAGTCAGGCCCAAGCAGATGAAGATGAAGCAGATGAAGAGTTGGAAGGCAATAGACTTTACCGTGGGGGTGAGGCTTCTGAACACCCGGGCAAGGTGGGATAGGAGAGAGAAGGTAGCACCATCTGTGCTACCTTCACACCCTTACCTAACCCCTTAGTAATTCCGCCAGGTAGCAATCACAAATAAGGAAACAAATAAGGAAACTGAGACTCAGATAGATTAAAGGACTTGGCTAAGATCATATAATCAGTGAGTGATGGTGCTCAAGCTTGTGAATGCTTAGCCTTCTCCAGGCCCCTGGCTGCTTTCCAGAGTATGGGTCTGTCTGCAGAGAGCAAAGTAACTCCTTGGTTGGGCAAGCAGCCAGGAGGATGTCTCCTCTATGCACTGCAGCACCAGATGGGCTGTAAGTGTTCTACTCCTATTGCCTAAGGAGAGAACTAAGGCACAAATTACTCCAAGTGCCCAGAACTATGATAGACTCCAAGGAGAAACAGAAACAGTGCTACAGTATACCGACCTTGATCTTCACCTGAATTGGAAGATCAGATATGTGAATATCACACCCACTCATTCAACAAATATTTCCTGAGCCTCTGGCTACCTCTGACTCCCCACAGGGCACCAGTCTTTTAGAAGTATCTCAGAGGAAAAACAGGTCCAGAAAGTTTGCCTTTCTGGGAAGTAACTGAGTTAAACATAGCTAGGAATGGAGTCATTCCTCAAATGCTTGCATTAAGCATATAAGAGACACAACTTTCATTAGGGAACTCTGAGTCCAGTAGAAGAGGGAAGATTTGGCTATAACTGAGTAGGACATAAAGTGGAAAGCCCCAGGGCCCCCAAAGGGATAGAGAAGTGCAATGACATTAGTAGGTGCCTTGCAAAGAGAGCTCAGATGTTGGTATCAGTGACATATGTTAAATGTAGCTGTCCCACTTCCAAGTTGTATGACCATGGACAAGTTACTTATTTAAATTATCTGAGCCTCAATTTCCTTGTTTGTAAAATGGAGAAAACAATAATTATCTTGCAGGGTCATTGTGAGAATTAAAAGCACATGGCTCAATATCAGCCATATAAAAAGTGTTTGATGAATAGTACCCACCACTATTATTGGCAATGTCCTTCAGTGTAGTTAACAATAGTCAATATATGACTGACTGTAACAATTTGACTCCTAGGTATTCTTATTTTGTATCCCCTTCAGTATCTCAGAGTGAAGTAAAGTGGTATAAAAGTACAAATGTCAAAAGCTTGATCCTGGGATGTGGGGATGGGGACTGAGCTCACTGGAACATGGGGCTTAAGAACCTAGGAGCCTGGAACCCAGTCCAGGCTCCTCCCTACACCCTCAGCTTGGGGTCCCACAGATCTCCAACTCCAGCCCAACCCTCCCTTCTCTTCAGAATGAGACAGATGAGAACCAGATCCAGGTGGCAGGTGGAGACGTGGAGCTGCCCCGGGAGCTGGCCGAGATGATTGAGGAGGACACGGAAGAGGAAGAAGAGAGGGCCTCGGTCCTCGGGCAGCTGGCCAGCCTTCCTGGCTTAGACCTTGGCTCCCTCAAGGACAAAGCCCAAGCCACACTGGGGAACCTCAAGCAATCAGCTGAGAAGTGCCACATCATGTGACTACTTCCCCTGAGGTTGCTCACTGGGGTGATCAGAAGGCTGGGCCCACATGAGTGCTAAGAGCATGCCTCAACTTCCATGGACCGATACCCCACCAGGATATTCATTTCCCCTGCACCAGGCTAGTCCCAGGACCCTTGTCTTCTCCAGCCTGCCTTCTCTCCCTCTCCTCTGGGAGCAAAGTCCCCATTCTCCCCCTACCCTTCAGGACTCACCCTCCCTACTCAGCCTGGGAAGCCTCCCAAGATTATAGGAATAGGCCTAACTGACCTTCTCTCGCCATGACCCCAAATTCCTGCACATAGGTGCACCCTTAGAGACACACAGAGGGACACAGAGACCTTGGCATATGCATAAGCAGATACCACAGCTGCATCCTGCCACACATACACATGCACAAGCCAACCCCCTGGTGCCTCAGGCACCAACACTCAGATATGCTCAGAGGGGGCTTTTGGCAGACAAACTCAGCAGACAGCAGTTGAGTTTGAGTCTTGCCATTCATTTTCCTTGAAATCCATTGTTCTTTCCAAGCCTCATTTCATCATCTATAAAATGAGGATGAACTCGGTGATTTTTAAGGTTCTTTCTAGCTTGGCCTTCCTGGCCCCTTGAAGTCAACCCACACCTCTCCTTGGGCAGAGCAGCAGCTGCAGTTATAGCATCAAGCAGTTGCTACTGTGGGCTCTGGCTTTTGGCAGCTGAGTGATGCCATGGGAGGGACCAAGTGCCAAAGATTAAGCTGGCACCGAACAGTAGCCCAGGCAGTTCCAGGCCTTCTCTGAGCCAAGCCCAGGGCCTGGCCTATTTCTGTTTTCTTCCTGTAGAACCCCCCCTCTCTCTCTCTGGATTCCATAGCTGGATCTCCTCACTCAGCTCAGTGAAAAATAAAAATTTCAAATGACCTGCTTATCTTCCCACTTCTTACCGACCTCCAAGAGTTTTTGGGTTCACATCCCCCTCCTCCCCCCCGCGCCCTGAATCCTTCCTTGGAGTGGTGTCCTCTATCTCTTCACCACAGCCTCATATGGGGCAGTATCCCCTATACAATGTTCAAGGTCTACCCTCTCAGGGCCCTGGGCAAGGGCATGGGTCTCCTCCCAGACTCTGGGCTTTGAGGAGAATGTGGCAGCCAGCTGGATGGGCAGGGCCTCTGGGGTGTTACCTGAAACCACAGGAGAGGCCACAAATCAACCACAGCTGTCTCTGGCAACTGTGCTTATACCCCCTCATCACCTTGGAGATGGAAGGTATGACAAAAAGAAGGCAGGACAACTGCATTCCAGCCCTGGCACTGCTGTGTAACTTTGAACAGGTCCCTTTCCCTCTCTGAGCCTGTTTTCTCCCCTGTGAAATGAAGAGCCCCCCATCAAAAAAATAACAATACATGTTTCAAAGGGTGACCATTTGTAAAGCACTTGGCACATGATAGGCCATATCAATAAATGATAACTCATTCTTTAAAATAACTGAAGAGCCCAAATATCATCATGCTCACCTATATAGTGTCCAGGGAACCAACCAGGAGGCTCCACAAGCAGGCCATCCCAGGGGCCTGAACAGGAACGAGGTATCAACACCTCCCCCACCCCACCCCTGGCACCAGCTTATGGCGAAGACTTACAAGCGGAACGGCCATCGAGGGTTTGGTTTCAAGGCAAAGTTTCCATTAGGGCCTCCTTTGCAAAATAAGAACAAGGCACATAAAACCTGTGCAATAGGTAATGTGGGGAATGTCAGGTGGAAGAGAGAAGAGAGGATGAGGAATTAGGAGGGTGAGAGCAGGGAAGGACACAGACCCAGGATTGGGGCAGTGCTATTGTGGCTGTCATGCTAGGTCCTTCTTGAGCATCCCCTAGGCTGTCCCCAGGTTGTCACTGGACAAAAACCCCTCCTGACCTTCCTGAAGCTGGAGGAGACCCAACCCGGGGCCCCAGGCTGTGTGTGTATGGGGACATGGGCACTGGGCACATGATAGGCTATATCAGTGGTCGTCAAACTCATTAGTCAACAGAGCCAAATATCAACAGTACAACAAATGAAATTTCTTGAGAGCCAAATTTTTTAAACTTAAACTTCTTTTAACACCACTTCTTCAAAATAGACTCGCCCAGGCCGTGGTATTTTGTGGAAGAGCCACACTCAAGGGGCCAAAGAGCCACATGTGGCTCGCGAGCCACAGTTTGCCGACCATGGGGCTATATCAATAAATGATAACTCATTCTTTAAATGCAGCAAGGCCCATGTCAGCACTCCACCTTCCAGGGGCCTCCTGCCTGATGGGGTTGGGCAGACCCCTTTACCCCCAGTGGTTTACAGGACCAAGGGTGAAAGAGGCAGGGGGACATGGCTGTGAGGAGGCTAGGGTTAGTGTTCACTGAACCCTCACCCAACAGAATGGCTGGAATCTGGGGTCAGGGAGGAGGTTGAGCCCCAACACTGGTTTTCTCCTCACAGGCTGGAAACCCCAAGAAGCCCTGACCTGTCTGCATGTTCCTGGAATTGCGGGGGAAGAGGCTCTGAGGTAGCAGGAACCAGCTCCATTGCTCAGGCAGAAATGGGGAAGAAAAGCAGACTGAGGGGTCCCAAGCTCTGCTGGCCTCCCCCTGCCTCCCCTCCCCCTTCCTTCACCTGCTCTCTGGCTTCTCTGGCAGTCCATGCCCCTCTCATCTATGTCCCTGCCCTCTGCTCATTCCTGGTTCATACCCATCTTACACCCACCTGCCTCATTTCCAAGCCCTCGGAGCCTACTGAGGACTCCCTCTTCACATCCTGTTTCTACTCCCATTTATTTAGATAATTACTTGCTCCATGACTAGTCCACCTGATATTATATGAGGACAACAAAGAAAGCCACCTGCTACCAGAACTTCCCTTTTCACAGTGATTAAAATCCCACCAATAAGGCCCCATAGTTTAGAGCAAAGCATTTACCTCCCCAGATCCTCTCCTCCTCTCCCTCCTGTTCTCTCTTTCTTTCATCCTTCTTGCTGTCCTTCTCACCCTTGCAGGCAGTCTGAAGATACAGAAAATGTTGAAAGGTGATAAGACAGTTCCTCCCCTCCCCCCGCCCCCGCCCCACCGCACCCCCTCACCACTACTCTTTCAGGAAGAGAGTGACAGCAAATATGGCAGGTCTGCTCCCCCTCACCCCCACCCTTAGGTTCTCTAACCCCATGACATGGGGGATTTCAGGGGATTAATGGCAAGCCCTGGTGCCTGCTCCACTCAGGTCTCCTTCTCCCCATCCAGATAGCTCAGGCCTAGTTCCCAGAGGGAGAGGGGTGCAGATCTCAAGTGACTGTCCAGAAGCCGGTTGGCCTCAGGGTGGACTTGGGGAGGATGGTGACAGGGTTTGGAGTTGGGAGGCTCCCCCTTCCCCCAGTGGCCATGGTCCCTCCTCAGATCCTGGAAGCTCCCAGCAAGCGAGCTGGGAACATCTGGGGGAATGTGTGCTGTGCCAGAGCTGCTGGCAGAGCCTATTGGTCCAGCTGATGCCTGAGGCTGCTTGGGGTGGGGAACCACATGTGAGGGGACTGGAAGAAAGCCACAAAGCCTGCTACCTGCCTCTAGTTCTGTACCCACCAGGCATAACTGTTCCCAGAATCCATGTGAGGCTCCAAGAGAGCAGAGACCAGGGTGAGCTGGGTCGGGGGAGCAGCAGCATTGAGGCTGCCTTAGCCTTGCTCAGCAGGGACGTGCCTATGTGTGTGAGCATGAGTAGAGTCTATACAGAATCTGCATGGATCTGTGAGTTTGGACATGGCTTTCAGTGTTTGTGTATGTGCTTGAGGCCTGTGGCCTGTTAGTGTTTGTATATCTATAATATTTCAAGTGGATAAGTATGGGTATGAGTTGCTCTGAGGAAAGTGTGCCCCAGCCTCAGTGGTCTTTGGGGATAGAAGTCCTCCTAGATGACTTGCAGGAACCACGGTTCAACAATCTTCCGAATCTCCTTTCAGCCAAAAAAGGGACAGGCTGGGCACAGTGACCTGGGTCCCTCAATCTGCCCAAGGCCCATCTGCTGTCCTGTCCCAGGCCCAGGTGCTCCCTCAGCTTGGTCCAGTACTGGCTTTGGACTTGGAGGACTGAGTGGAGGTGGGAGGACAGGGCAAGGTGAGGCACCCTGATGCTGGGAAATGTCTGCCCTGCTTTTGGCATTTTCAAAGTATTAAAGATGAGAGGCAAAAACAACTCCTACCCCTAGAGAGAAAAATCTTTTTTTAAAAAAGCAGATTGGCTTATTCCTCATATGTCCCTGCCATTCGAAGGGAGCCCTAGAGAGTGGACCCCCCTCCTCCCTACCTTAGATCTCTGGCTGGGCTGTTTCCCTCCTTGGCAGGTGGCCCAAATATAAGACCAGCATGGAAGCATCGTAACACTCTGCCCAGAGAGGGCCCAATCCCCCCACAGTCCCACTTGTCCAGTGCCCTATTGGCAGGTAGTCAATGTAGATATCGGAAATAATTGGGGCCTGTAGGCAACCCCTCCATCCCATCATCCTAGCCAATCAGTCTCTTCTTCCCATTCAATCTTCTCCATCCACCCCCACAACCAGCTCCATTCATTCCCTTCCTGCCTTTCCCTCCTTTTCCTTACTGAGGCTTTTTTTGTCCAGTCCATCCCCAAAGATAATCTGAAGTACATTTCTCTTCCTACATCTGAAAATAATAGTTTATTGAATCTTACTGTGTGTTAGGCTAGTGTACAGTAGCTCGTTACAATCTTAGAGATTTCTACAGAGCACTTCACTTCATCCTAATTTTACTGAGAAATGGGCCAGTCCAGCTATTTTCAACCTGTGTGCAGCAATAATTTTTAAAACATGCAAAACCAGTACCGAGGCACTGACCTCTTTTTCCTTAGATTGTCAAATTAAAAAAAGACAATAGCCATCTGGTGTAAATGAATCAAAATTACACCTATTTTTTTTTTTTTTGTCAGATCAGCACAAATATTTTTGGTGTGCTGCAGAATTTCAGTAATTAGTTTATGTGTGCCATGAGATGAAAGGGGTTGAAAATCAGTCAGTCAGTCAATGGGTCTCTTGGTCAAGTGGCAGAGCCAGGATTTTAGCCTTGCCTCCTGCCTTCTGACCACTGCTCTACATTGCCCCTCACAGCCAGTGGGGGGAAGGGCTTCCTACCCCTTAAGTCCCCAAAGATGCTTCTAAGTGCTGTTAAGACCAAGACCTTGCCCTAGCTGGTTTGGCTCAATGGATAGAGCGTCTGTCTGTGGACTGAAATGTCCCAGGTTCGATTCCAGTCAAGGGCACATACCTGGGTTGCAGGCTCGATCCCCTGTGTGGGGCATGTAGGAGGCAGCCAGTCAATGACTATCTCTCATCATTGATGTTTCTCTCTCTCTCTCCCCCTCACCCTTCCTCTCTGAAATCAATAAAATAATAAATAAAAGACCAAGACCTTGCAGGTGGGGTAGGGACTGCTGGGAATTACCCCAGCTTTTGGGGTTCCTGGAGGGCTGAGTATAAGATACCTTAGAGAATGCCCTTTGCCCCAACCCTGCTCATTCACTGGCCCAAGGGAAAGAGGGTTGGGAAGCCAGGGATCCTGTGTGGGGCAAAGGTGTGTGCAGCGCAGAGCACAGAGGATTTACAGGACTGTTCTCCTCCCATGGAGCCCACCCTTCTCTGGTGTACAGAGGAAGGGCATTGCCAGGCACCTAGGCCTGTGCCTGTCCCCTTCCCACTAGTCCCTTAGGTGGTGGGCAGGAACAGCAGCTGGTCAGCCTGACTCTCCTGGGGCCTGAGGGCAGGAGGCAGATGTGGCTCTCACTCTCCCACCACCCTGTGGCCTTCCCCAGCACTCCCTCAGGTTACCCTGTTATTCCTGGGGTCCCTATAGCACTAGCCAAGGAAAAGGGGCTGCCCGCCTTGACTTACTCCTCTTTTTCCAGGGCAAGAAAAGAATCACAAATTCAGAAAATAATTTAATAGGGAAACAATAAATGATACACTTCATACTGGCAGAAAAGGTGACCCTTGCCCCAGGAGGCACTGAAGGGTGGAAAGGTTAGAAATCACCAACAGCCAGAGTTTTAAAAACAAATCCCCAAATAACTCTAGGTATACACATTGTTCTGCAGATGAAAGTCACTTGGTACTCCTAAAAGCCCACATGGGGGAGGGGGATAGGCGGTAATAGCAACACAAATGGAGCTGGGAAGACCCAGGCCCAGAGAAGGAAAGGTGCTTGCCCAGGGCACAGGCTGGGGTGGCAGCCATGACAGCCCTGAAATGTCTCCTGGGCTACTGAGTCTCTAAAACCTGAGGAGTCAGGCAGGTGCCAAGCCTCCTTGTTCCAGGCCAGGATCAGCTCTGCAGAAAATAAGGTGTTCCCTAGAGATGAAGGCTGGAGGAATGAGGGTTAGGGACCCTTCCCTCATACTCTCTGGGGCAGGGCAGGGACAGGCATAAGTTTCTTCATTTTGCCCCACCCTACAAAATAGATTCTTTTCATGGCTTGCAGGATTAACTTAAAATACTGAAGGTGGACAGACATCAGCTTCCAAGATGACTGGTGTTCTGCAGGGCCGAGTGCAGACCATGGGTGGGTGGTCCCTGAGGGGTCCCTGAGCGCCCTGGTCCACTGTGAGAATAGAGGCGAGCTGAAATAAGGGCTCCCAGGAAGGAAAGGGGTGGGCACAGGCTACATCTGAGCAGGTTTTGTTTCTGAGAGCTAAACAGAGCCTTGATGCCCTAAATTGACAGAATCAGGGTCCAGCAGTCACCAGTTAACCAAAGTCACATGAGACACTCTTCTCTCAGAGGCCTGCTCCCCTCCCCTGGGGCCAGATCCAGTGCTCCCAGCCCACACAAGGGCGTGGCCATCAGAGCCTTTGTGGGGTGGAGAGCATCCTGAAGGTGGTCGCAGTTGCCCATCCAGGAAGGCTACTTCGCCATGTTGCAGAAGGCCACAGAATTCTAGGCATCAGTCTGGTGTGTCCCCCAACTTCAGGTGGCCCATGGTCTGTCCAGTCATCTCTTTGTGGTCACTGCAGGGTGCAAGCTGTGGAGGGTAAGGTAGAAGGGTCAGTGTCAGGTCTCTGGCAAGAGGAAGAATCCAGAGCTGCCCTTGGCTTTCACTCCTCCTTGGGCAGAAGGTAGTACCCTAGGCAGGACTCACAGCTCCGAACAGACTCCGACAGCCCCTCCTTGTCCAGGGTCTCAGCTTCCCAGTGAGACTCCCTCATCTGTAGAACAAAAAAGCAGCACTAAGGTGACAGGAAGCCAAGGGCAGGCAAAGGAGCCATATCAACAGTCCCTGAGCAACTGGGAGTGAAAGACAGAGACAGAGTGGAGAGGCCTGCAGATGAAACCCAGAAAGGGAGACACACACAGGGGAAAAGGTGGGACAGACAGCTACAAGCAGAGGAGCAGAAACCACATAGCCTTGCCCCAATGGGACCCCCTCATGTGGTCACCTTGACTTGCTCTTTCAGGTATTCAGCTCGAGCCATGAGGTTCTGAACCTGCCAAGGGAAGACATACGTGCCCATGGATGTGGGGGTGGGGCCCTCAGAGTGAGAGACCCTCCTCACTCCTGCTGCTCTCTAGAACCCTCTGCCCCAGAACAACTGCATCCTGAGTCCTTTATCTGCTCCCTCCTCCAGAAAGCCTTCCTGACTAAAGTGGCCCAGCCAATTTTCTGTTGCTAGATCCCTGGATCCTGCCTGTCCCTACGGCCTGACCTGAGCTCCTAGCCCCTATGAACCGCATGGGGCCAACAACCTATCAGGTCTGTAAGGTCTGACTCCCAGACTTGAAACACCCTGAGAGAACCCAAGGAGGTCCTCCCAGATGGAAGGAGGGTCAAAGGGGAAGATGAAGCCCCCCACAACCCACCCAACCACGGTGGGCACCTCAGTGTGAAGCAGCTCCCGCCTCCGGCCTGGGGGCTCCCCTGCAAAAAGAGGGAGGGTGAGTGCTAAGGGCAGGGCAGCATGGAGTCAGGGAGTGTGGTGTTAGGGCCTCACCTGCCAGCAGCAGCAGCAGCTCCCCCAGGCTGTGCTGGTACAGGTCCAGGGCGTCCTGCTCCCCGCCAGCTTCCTCCTCCTGCAGCCACAGAGACACCAATCATTTAGGGTCATGATCTAGATACCACCCTGCCCCACCGGGACCCCTCCCACTGGGTACAAACCTTGGCCACAGCAGCTGAAGCCACTTCCAGAGCAGCCAGGAGGCGTGGCTTGTCCCGAGCCATCTCTGGGATGAAGGGAAAAGGCTCAGGGTGAAGGGAGCAGCTTGTTTTCTCATCTCAGGGAGCTGACCCCAAGCCGCTGTCCCAGTCAGGAGCTGGGCCTACCTCTGAGCAGGACTTGGGCAGAGGCCCCCTGCCTCAGCAGGGCCTGATTGGAGGAGGACACGATGGCCTTGAGCTCCTCAGCCCGGGACACATACTGTCGCACCTGCAGGAGCACGAGGAGCACGAGGAGCACGAGGAGCTGAGGAGGGGCTGTGGAGGGGCTGTCCCACCCTGCCTCCCTCACCAGCATCCACATCCAAGTTCTCCCTCTAGGTCCTCAGTGACTGTCCCAAGCTGTAATGTCAGGAGCCAGCCTGACCCCTTCCCAGGACAGGAAGTCCTGGTTCTGAGAGAGCCAGTCTCAGGCAGCCCCAGGACCCCTCATCAGTTTCCTCCAGGGGACTTGCTCACCCACCTTTGCCTTAATTGCCTCCTTCCGCTGTGTATCCACTTCGTCTGCAAACAGTGGTGGTTTATATGAGGACCTTGTCCCACACCAAACCCTCTAGAATCCTCAAAAGCACTAAGTTCTAGATTTATCCTCTGCCTTGTCTCCCATAAAATTATGAATGGGGACATGCTTCTGGAATCCATCCACAGCAGCTATGGCCGACCCACCCCTGCTACACTCAGAGCTCCATGCACTTACAGTGCAGGGCAGGCACAAACAAGTCCAGGGCCTTGCAGTAGAGTGATAAGGCAGCCGCAGCATCCCCCTCCTGGTCCTTCTTCACAGCCTGCACCACCAGGATAGTCTGGAGGATGGGCAGATTAGGGAGTCATACCTACCCCTCTGCTCACCATAAAGTGGGAACAGCAGGTCCCCTGAGCCCACCCTCATCCCCCTGAGGGGCAAGCCTCCAATTTACCACCAAAAAGTGTAGAGACCCCCAACCTGCCTTCACCCCAGCCCACCCCTAGTGGCCTGCTCACTGCTTGTGCCAGGCTCTCCTCACTGGGCATGTGGTCCAGGTCCACCCAGGGGTGGGCAAAGAAATCCTGGAAGGAGATGCGACGACCAGGGTCCCGCTCTAGGAGCCGCCGCAGCAGGTCCTGGCAGTCTGGGGAGAGCTGGGGCCGAAGGGGAAGCTGAGGGGAGGGTGGGGGACAGGTCACACTGGGCTCCAGAACCTCCCCCACCCTGTCCTGGTATGTCCCAGAGGTACATGTCTGACAGGTGAAGAATCTGAGAGCCAAGCCTCCTGCCACGCTCTCCCTGAAGCCCTGAGCTGTCATAGAATCCTAATTCGGGTTCTCCCCTCCCTGGCTTATGCTTTGGGGAAGACTGGGCCTGGGTCTACACAACAATCTGTGGGCTGATCTAGGTCTCTAGAACTGAATGGAACGTCAAGCATGCCCAGCACCACAAGGTCCCTAGAGCCCACACCCCAGTCTGTGTAGGGATAGTGAGGTCTCTAACCTGAGGACTCTTGACTCCCTCTGTCCCACAACAGGTTGTTGAGGCCCTGCAGGACCCACCTCGATAACCCGATTACTCCGGATCTTTTCTTCCAGCTCTGTGAACGACCTGGAGGCAAAGGGGGGCTTCCCGAAGAGGGCTTCTGTGGAGGGAGGCAGAGGGCAAGCTGGGAGGAACAGGGTGCAGCCTGGCCTTGCCCACTCCTGGGAGGGCCTGATAACCTCCAGAGCAGGGGCTCAGGGCCATTAAAGTCAGCTTTCTCATTAAAGCCCTTCAGGAGTGACTAGGGAGGGTATGCCTGAGAACACACAGTGCAGGCCTCACAGTGTGGGGGCAGAGGACAGAGCTCTCACCATACAGAATGACCCCCACGGACCAGAGGTCTACACGGGCATCGTACTGCCGCTGACACACCATCTCAGGGGCCATGTAGAGAGGGGAGCCACGGAGCACGTGCTTCTCATCCCACGGGGACATGTGCTGTGAGAAGCCGAAGTCTGCAGGCAAGAGGCCAGGCAGCAGGGCTCAAATTCCAGCCTTACCCTGAGCTCCAGCACAGGACTCCGTCCACCCCATCTTCCAGATTCACCAGGATCAATCCTACTTCCCAGTCTTAGCTAACTATTAACCTTGAACACCCTCCTGCATCTTTCAGTGGGGGCATAAATCCTCCCATCACACATAGCCCCCCTCAGGTACTTTTCCAGGAAGCCCACCCTGCTCACACCAGCTATGAAGATAATGGCCCACTAGGAGTTAGAACCCTCCCTCACTGTCCCACCAAGCTCAGATTGTACCCTCTGCAGCCTCAAGCAAATTCTTTTCCAAATCCTATCATGGACCACAACCACCCCTCCCCCACCTCACACTCTCCAACACTGCTGCAGGTTAAGTTTACAGCTCGAGCTTCAATTCTGGTGACCTACCAAGTCCTGGCCCTGATCCCAAGCATTACACTGCTGGAATCCAGTGTGGATGGCCTGAGAAAGGCCCTACCTTTTGGTGATGGGGCCCATTTCTGGATCTCCCAGCCTGTTGCTGTTTGATGACTCAGTAAGAGGGCTCCACAAGAACCAGGACTGCTGAGTGCACACCCACCCTCCAAACCTTGAAGCTCCATTCAGTTCTAAGGACCCAGAACAGCTCACAGATTGTTGTGGAGACCAAGGCCCAGCTTTCCCCTGCTGTTCCAGACTCACACCTGCCAGTTTAAGGTGGGGCTTCTCCAAGGAGCTCAGCAGAATGTTCTGTGGCTTCAGATCCAGGTGAGATATGTTTCGTTGGTGCAGAAACTGCAGGGCACTAGCTGGCGAACAGGACACATGCAGAGAAAACAGGTCAGAGGGACCCATCTCCCACCTGCCTCTCGCCTTCCCTGACTTACATCTGCTTCTTCAAGCCTGCATGACCCCATTTCTGGCCTGGCTGGTCTTCTGAATGCTTTACACAAAAGCACCAGGTTCCTGCCACTTCTAAGAACCCCCACTCCCACCCCCAGTGCCATCTTTCCTCCCTTGGGCTCCTCTGCAAGTCTCCCTCCTCCTAGAAGCCTCCTTGGGTGCCCCAGCCCTTTCGACTTTTGCTCTTTCTTTTGGTAAAGCACTTAGATACACCCCAGTGGGCCCTGATGTGTCCTACAAGGTCTTTCTATTATGTTCTGCATGTAGAAAATCTGGACTTCTTACAGCTTAAGGCTCCTACCTTTCTCTAGTAACAGCCTTAAACTAGGGATGGGCACATGGCAAAGACAGGGCCTATAAATCCAAGCTGGGAAAGGAGGTAACTGCTAAGAGTGCAGGGGCTTGCCCTAACTGGTCTGGCTCAGTGGATAGAGCGTCGACCTGCGGACTCAAGGGTCCCAGGTTCGATTCCAGTCAAGGGCATGTACTTTGGTTGCAGGCACATAACCAGTAGGGAGTGTGCAGAAGGCAGCTGATCGATGTTTCTCTCTCATCGATGTTTCTAACTCTCTATCCCTCTCCCTTTCTCTATGTAAAAAATCAATAAAATGTATATAAAAAAAAAAAGAGTGCAGGGGCTCTAAGCCTGGATAGGGTGCAGAGGGAGGACAGAGATCATGGGAAGTCTGGGGTCAGAGGTTTTTACCCAACTGCTGCATGAAGACACGAGCCACCTTCTCAGGTAGAATCCGGCGGGTATGGATGAAGCGAGACAGGTCACCTCCTGCGCAGAACTCCATGATGAGGTAGATGTTGTCACTGTCCCACTGTGGTTAGAGGCAAAGAGGCAACTTGAAGAGAGTGTCTCTTCTCCAGTCTCCTTTGCAGGTGGCCGAACCACAGGCCCGTACCTGGAAGTCTTTCAGCTGGACGATGTGGGGGTGTCGAATGCCCTTGAGGATTTCAATCTCTGTCAGGAGGTTTTCCACCGATGCCTTGTTCAGGCTCTTCTTGGCCACACATTTTATGGCTACCACCTCTCGAGTGTCCTTCTATGGAGGCAGGACATTTGAGGGCTCTACCTTGAGTGAGCCAGGGCCCATGCCTGGCCAGAAAGGCTGTGATTCCCTCTACCTTTCTCCCCCTCACTGGGCTTACCCACTCACACCAGCATCCAACCTTTGCCTTCTCAGGCTAATGGGAACCCCTGATTATGGAATTCTGGCCTCCCCACCCAGCCTGGTGTTCTTAAACCCTCTCTTCCCTTAGTCCCATGAACCCTACCCTCCCACTAAGGCATGTCATTCGTGTTCTAGAACTGCCCACATTACTTCCTAAGTGGGTCCAGACTTCCAGAACCCTGTCCAAGATTCCTCCCAGCCCACCAGTTTTGAACCTATTCTTAAGCCACTGACAGGAGGCTCCATCCAGGTCTCCATCTGCATCTCCGAACAAAACACAGGTGTGTGTACGTGTTTGCGTGTACGTGTTTGTTTTCAAGACCTAGGGGGGTCAGTCAGCTCCCACCTCGTCCACCGAACACCAGATCGGGACAAGTCAGGCCGCGGGTACCTAACTGCTCTCATGCCCTAACCTCCCCTGTTTTCCCAGCCTGCCACCCGCCTGGGCTCGCTCAGGGTCTGGCGGGCACAGTGCCTGGCTCTCAGAAGTTCTCAAGCCCGATTCCGGCTCCGCCTGCCCCCCACCTTGGCGTAGGCCTTGTACACCGTGGCGTACGTGCCACTGCCCAGGCGCTCGGTGAGGATGAAGCCATCCAGCCGTGGGGTACCCCAGCTGGACCCCGCCATCCTGACCACCTCGCGCCAGCCACCAGGCGCTTCCTGCTTCCCGTGCGGGTTCCGGCCCGGAGTCCAGCGACAATATCAGAAGAGGGCGCGCGCAGCAACTGGCCCGAGTCCTCGCTGCCGCCGGAAGTGCAGCGCGGGGGCGGGGCCAGGCTCCCCGGCCCTAAATGCTTTCTCCGCTGCTGGGCTAAGTGCTGCCCACCCCTCCTCGGCCTCCGTCAGCCCTAGAAATCACATGATCTGCAAGATCCACCTGGGGATACTGAGGCCCCAGTGGGTCAAAGGGAGGAACTAGAGACCAGCACACGAGGTTATCGGGAATCACATCCGGGCTCGTTTTAGGATCTTGGAGATAGCCCACGTGAGGATCAAGAAGGGTGAGTGGGCAGGGGATTCAAAGACGTCCCTTCTGCCAAGACCAGCAGCTATGAAAGTGGAATTACTGGGACATATGCTAGGGTTGCCAAGGTTGCAGACATCCCCAGTCAGGGCACATACAAGAATCAACCAATCCTATATAATAAAAGCCTGATTGGTAAGTGTCGGGTTGTCAGGTCAGCCATTCAACCAATCAAAGCAAAATATGCTAATGATATGCTAAGGCCACTCAACTGCTCACTATGATGTGCATTGACCACCAGAGGGCACATACTCTGACAGTTAGGTTAGCTTGCTGCTGGGGACTGGCTGATCAGGACTGAGTGAGACAGGCCGGATACACCCTAGAGCCCTCCCACCTCCCGCATCCCTCCCTGGCCTGATCGTGCACGGATGGAATCCCTCAGCCTGGCCTGTGCCCTCTTGCAATCTGGGACCCCTCAGGGGATGTCGGAGAGCTGGTTTCGGCCCTACAGTGGACCAACCAGTCGCTTTGACATGCACTGACCACGAGGGGGCTGATGGTCAATGCAGGAGCTGCCCCCTGGTGGTCAGTGCACTCCCACAGGGAGCCAGGCTCAGTAGCAGTGCTAAGGATGTCCAACTGTCAGCTTAGGCCCACTCCCCACCTAAGCCATCAGTCGGACATCCCCGAGGGCTCCCGGACAGGAAGAGGGTGCAGGCCGAGCTGAGGGACCCGCCCTCCCCCGCTCCACCGAGTGCATGAATTTTGTGCGCTGGGCCTCTAGTGGAACAACATATCTGTTTCTCAAATCAATAAAATCTGGGAGAATTTCTTAAATATATTTTATTGGTTTTTTTACAGAGAGGAAAGGAGAGGGATAGTTAGAAACATCGATGAAAGAGAAACTTTGATCAGCTGCCTCCTGCACACCCCCTACTGGGGATGTGCCTGCAACCAAGGTACATGCCTTTGACTGTAATCAAACCTGGGACCCTTCAGTCCGCAGGCCGACACTCTATCCACTGAGCCAAACTGATTAGGGCGAGAAATTTTTTTTTTTTTAATTAAGAAGAAAAAGTATAATAGAAGAGGCCAATCGTTATCTCAGGAAGGGACTTTCCCCCAGGGGTGAGAGGCTTAGCCTGTCACAGACCAGCCAGGGAGCAGGGGGCAGCATGTTGACTGACCCCCTCACACCTATAGAGCACTTCGGCCCCTACTCCTGTGGGCCACCCACATCCGCCCAAGTCCAGCAGACATTAGAACCAGTGTTGTCTGAAAATGTCTTTATTTAAGCACAAAACTGAAACAACATATACATTTGTACATGGAGAAAAAAAATACCAGAAAGGAATTTACAAAACCTTGGTCACTGTCATTAAATCATCATTCAGTGGCTCTGGAGTAGAGTGGGCTGTAGACAGGGCTGCCTCTGGATTGGCCTGCTTTTTGAGAAGTTCCCTCAGTCCACAGCTAACTCCAGGTGTATCCATCCCTACAGCCTCTGCAGGGTAGGGTGCAGGTGTTAATGGTAGACTCTTACGTGCTCATCACAGTGACACACCTCCTGGGAATCCCTGAGACCAGTGGAAGGTGACCTAGACTCTACTCCTACTCGTGGTATGGGAGAACCCTGGAGGATGAGTCTGGAACTCTGGCTCATCAGACCAGCCTAAAGGATTCAGTTCTGAACTGATCTGACCTGCCCTTCCTAAGAGTCATACAAGCTATATATTGCTGATGTGGGAACAGAGGGTTAGAATGTGAGGTCAAGGCAGAGCACAGCTGTCCCCCAGGAGAAGAGGAAATCAAAACAAATAGGGACAAACAACCCACACTAGGACAGTCACACACACACTCCTCATAGAAGACTGTTAAAGGCTGGGCAGGACAACTTGGGTTGTCCTCTGTTCCTGCCCATCCCCTGATCGCAACCAACCCCAATGCACATTCAGTAAGTATGAGGGGAGGGCTCGGGGAGGACCCAGATGGCACAGGGTGCTGCCCACAGCTGGAAGGTGCAGGGGGCCAATAGGGCTATGAATCTGTTTGTAAGAAACATGAGGCAGGGAAGAGGCTAAGAAATCAGCCAGAGGCTCTGGAAGCCCAGAGACCTGTCCAGAGTGATCTGGGGGAACAGAGCTATCCCCCAGCCCAGGCCACAGCTCATCTACTAGTAAAGGGGAGCCCTTGGGAGGTCATCCCAGCCCAGCAGGAAGGGAGGGCAGGACTATGGAAGCCACAGGCTGTGGCTGTGAAGCCAGATTCAGGCCAGGTTTCTAGGGGATGAGTGGAGGCCCAGGACGCCGGCAGAAATACAACTCCCACTGGGGTGGGCCTAGGTTGGCCAGTGATCCCAAGTGTGTACATATGTGTATGTGTGGGGTGTGTGTGTGTGTGTAGGGAAAAGAGAACTTCAGTCCCACTGCTTCAGAGAGACAAAAGAATCCTACCAAAACACCACCAAAGAAGAAAAACTTTTTCTCTTTTCTCTTGTGTAAAAAAGTTCCTGTCCCTCCCTCCCCTTCCCTTGGGTGGAAGGGAGAGCTGGTGGCTGAGGAAGGAGGAAGAGCCACAGCAAGACCCTCCCTAGGTCTGTGCTGGCCATAGCACTGCTTAAGGCACCCACGGAAAGTGCAGCTCAGAAGGCAGGCAGGAAAAAAGGCTGGGGCACAGGGAGGAGAGTCAGGACTAATTCCCTTGGAAGGCTCCTCGGGCAGCAGATGAGGCAGCATTGCGGAAGGTCCTGTTGCTGAAGATGCCCTGGGAAAATTCTTCTTGAGCCTGCTGGAAGCTGGCCCCAGTCCGGCGGTACAGAGAGTGCACCTGGGGGAAGAGGCTGTGATGAGAGAAGCCTGTCCTGTAGGCCCACAAGAAACCCATGCCTGCCTGACCTCCCACCTAGAGCCTTGGAGAAAGCCATTGGACATTTGGGGACTCAGGAGTCCCAACTACTGTAGTGATGAACACCCCCATGGCAAGGCTGGAGAGAGGTGCCTGCTCCCTCAGGTTAGCTGTTGGTCCGGCACCCACCACTCACCCGCTTTAGAAGGAAGAGTGAGAGCACAGCACAGAGTGTGAAGAAGCCAGCCACCACCATCATGATGATCGATACAGCCAAGTCTTGCTTCAGTGTAGACAGGGCTGCAATCCAACCACTACAAAGGGAAGAGGAGGTGAGAGGGTATAGTAGAACTGGGCCCCAGAGGTCCCAGGAGGGGCTTTTCTCCACTGCCCACATGGAATCTTTGGGCCATGTGAGATCTGGAAGGGATATGGCTGCTGCCCTCAGTCAGGAGCAGCACTTTCCCTGCTGTGTTGGGGGTTTGGCGGGATATGGAAAGTATGGCTGATCATTCCTGAGGGCCCACCCTCTGGAAAAGAGAACTACTGGCCAATGAACTGCATTGATCCTATCACCTCAGCTCTTCCCACTGGGGCACAAGACAGGCCCCTCTGCCTGCAAACATGTCTCCTTCCTGAGCTCCAGCCTTTTCATCTATAAAAGGAAATATCCTCACACTTCATGAGTTTAAAAACTTACTACCAAGCTGCAGTTATCAAAACAGGTGTGGTACTCGCATGAGGACAGACATATACAATATAGAGGTTGATGGAATAGAAATAAGAGCCCAGAAACAAACCCACACATCTACCATCTACTGGTTTTCACAAGGTGCCAAGACCACTCAATGAAGAAAGAATGGTTTCTTCAGCAAATGGTGCTGGGCCCTGGTCAATGTGGCTAAGTAGGTTGAGCATCATCCCATGCACCAAAAGGTTACCGGTTTGATTCACAGGCAGGGCACATGCCCAGGTTACGAGCTCCATCCCTGGAAGGAGGTATGTAGGAGGCACCTGATCAATGTTTCCCTCCTATTGATGTTTCTCTCTCCCTCTCCCTCTTCTCTCTCTCAAAATCTTTTTTTTTTTTTTTTTAAGGAAACTGGTACAGACCTTTTCTATACAGGCAGCTTTGCCTGGGGGGAAGAGAGCTGAACCATCCTATTGAAAAACACCTTGCCCAGGGGGTTTCTGAGGCCCATTAAGAGACTGAGAATAACTATTAGCCTCCAGGAAGAAGCAATTGCTCCCCCCCCCCCCCGTTGAAAAAACTCTCACCACATCTGTGGAAAACTGCCTGAGGGCTATTTAAGACAGAATCCTATCAGGCTGTAGGCAGAGGGGTCTCTGGAAGCTTTGAGTCTATGCCTGCTCTAATTAGTTACAAACAGCATTTGACAGTCCTGCACTAGAGACTGAGAGGTGTAGCAGATCTACCTAATACAGAGTCACAAACCCAAACAGGCAGTCGAAATGAGGAAACAAAGAAACAATCCACAAATGAAAGAACAAGAGAATTCTCCAGAAGAAGAAATAAATGAAATGGATATAAGAAATTTATTTGATATAGAGTTCAGAATAATGATGCTAAAGATGATCAAAAGCATGAGAAAAGATATAGTAACTATAAAAACAAATAATGACATAGCACAAATAGAGAATACATTGGTTTTTATTTTATTTTTTAAAATAAATCTTATTGTTCAGATTATTACAATTGTTCCTCTTTTTTTCCCCTCATAGTTCCCCTCCTCCTAGTTCCCACCCCACCTATGCCCCGCACTGTCCTCATCTCTAGGTGTACAATTTTTGCCCAGTCTCTTCCCATACCCCCCATCCCCCTTTCCCCCTGAGAATAGTCAGTCCACTCCCTTTCTATGCCCCTGATTCTATGATATTCACCAGTTTATTCTGTTCATCAGATTTTTTATTCACTTGATTTTTAGGTTCACTTGTTGATAGATATGTATTTGTTGTTCATAATTTTTATCTTTACCTTTCTCTTTTTCTTCCTCTTCCTAAATAACACCTTTCAGCATTTCACATAATACTGATTTGGTGGTGATGAACTCTTTTAGCTTTTTCTTATCTGTGAAGCTCTTTATCTAACCTTCAATTCTCAATGATAGCTTTGCTGGGTAGTGTAATCTTGGTTATATGTTCTTGCTATTCATCACTTTGAATATTTCTTGCCACTCCCGTCTGGCCTGCATAGTTTCTGTTGAGAAATCAGCTGACAATCATATGGGTGCTCCCTTGCAGGTAACTATTTTTCTCTTGCTGCTTTTAATATTCTCTCTTTGTCTTTTGCTCTTGGCATTTTAATGATGATGTGTCTTGGTGTGGCCCTCTTTGGATTCCTTTTGTTTGGGGTTCTGTGCACTTCCTGGACTTGTAAGTCTATTTCTTTCACCAGGTGGGGGAAGTTTTCAGTCATTATTTCTTCAAATAGGTTTTCAGTATCTTGCTCTCTCTCTTCTTCTGGCACCCCCATAATTTGGATGTTGGTACGCTTGAAGTTGTCCCAGAGGCTCCTTACACTATCTTCATATTTTTGGATTCCTTTTTCTTTTTGCTTTTCTGGTTGGGTGTTTTTTGCTTCTTTGTATTTCAAATCTTTGACTTGATTCTTGCGATCCTCTAGTCTGTTGGATCTCTGTATATTATTTTTTATTTCAGTCAGTGTATGCTTAATTTCTAGTTGGTCCTTTTTCATATCCTCGAGGGTCTCACTAAATTTATAAGCCTTTTCTAGAAATTTCTTGAAAAACCTGATAACTGTGGTTTTGAACTCTATATTCAGTTGTTTGCTTTCCTCCATTTCTTTCATTTGTGACCTGTTTCTTTGCTCCGCATTTTGGCTGCTTCCCTGAGTTGATAGAGTGGCTTTGTGTGCTAGGTGTCCTATAGGGCCCGGTGGCTCAGCCTCCCCGGTTGCCTGAGGTGGACACTCTTGGTGCACCCCTTTGTGGGCTGTGTGCACAGTCTTGTTGTAGTTAAGCCTTGATTGTTGCTGGTATCACTGGCAGGAATTGACCTCCAGGCCAATTGGCTGTGAGGATCAGTTGTGTCTACGCTGGGAGAACTTCTGTGCTGGAGACACCCTTATGAGACAAGACTTGCAAAAGTCTCTGTGCTCAGCTTGGATGGGGCAGAGTCTCAGAGTGGAGCAGACAGCAATGGCTTCCTGTCAGCCCTGCCCTAAGAGGCCCCTGGATCTCAGTGTCCCATGGTAATCGCTGCAAGCACCTCTGAGAGAAAGCCGCCCTCGAGTTTCACCTGCTGCCAGACAGTCCAGTTTCTCCCTGAATCAGTCTGGGTCCCCAGAGTCTCGCCTGGAACTGGAGTTCAGAGCAGTTGGGAGCTTTTGTCTCTCTCCTGATTGAGAAAGCCAGCTGCGTACTCAGTTGCCAGCCCTTTCTGCACGCGCACCTTCGTACCTCTGCCTTCCACAGTTCTTCTGAGTCTCAGTATGCTTTTCTCTTTCCTGACAGTCCAGTTTTTCCCTGTATGAGTCTGGGTCCCCAGAGTCTCGCCCAGAACTGGAGTTCAGAGCAGTTGGGAGCTTTTGTCTCCTCCCGCTTGAGAAAGCCAGCCACCTACTCAGTTGCCAGCCCTCTCCGTGTGCATGCCTCCATAACTCTGCCTTCTGCAGCTCCTTTGAGTCTCAGTGTGCTTTTCTCTTTCCTTCTAGTTGTAGAATTTCCACTCAGCCAGTCTTCCTGAAGTTCTGGATAATGTCTGTTTTGTCTTTTAGTTGTAGTTTTGAAATTGTTGTGCGAGGCAGCAGTTTAGGTGTTTACCTATGCCACCATCATGGTTTCTCCCCACATTGGTTTTTATATTTAAAGCTTTTATATTTAAAATAGTTTTTCTTGAAAAAAAATAATTTTTCACTTCTAAAAAAATCTTATAAAACTTAAAAACACACACCCACATTGGAAGGAATACACAGCAGATTAGGGAAAGCTGAGGATCGAATCAGTGAATTAGAAGAGAGGGTTGGAAAAAATCACTCAACCAGAGAACCAAAAGGAAAAAAAACACACAAAAGAACAGGAGGACAGCTTAAGGGAGATGTGAAACAACATTAAAGCTAACAATATTCAAATAGCAGGTATGCCTGAAGAGGCAGAAAGGGAGGAAGGGATAGAGAATGTGTTTGAAGAAATAAGTGCAAAAACTTCCCTAACCTGGTAAAGGGAAAAGTCACATGAGTTCAGGAGGCACAGAGAGTCAAAAGTAAAAAAGAACCCAAACAGGCCCACACCCAGACATATCATAATTAAAATGCCAGAAATTAAAGACAAAGAATCTTAAAGACAGCAAGAGAAAAGCAAACTATTACTTACAAAGTAGCTTCCATAAGGCTGACACCTGATTTCTCAGAAACTCTACAGTCCAGAAGGGAATGGCATGAAATACTTAAGGTAATGGAAAGCAAGGATCTGAGACCAATATTACTATATCCAGCAAGGCTGTCATTCAAAATAGATGATCACATAAAGAGCTTCCCAGAAAAAAAAAGGCTAAAGGATTTCATCACCACCAAACCAGCATTACAAGAAATGCTAAAGGGATTGCTGTAATGAGAAGAAGAAAAATAGAAAAACCTAGCCATACAGAATTAAAATGGCAATAAATAAATATCTATCAATAATAACCTTAAATGTAAATGGATTAAATGCTCCAATCAAAAGACACAGGGTAGCTGAATGGATACAAAAACATGACCCAACTATATACTGTCTACAAGAGACCCACCTCAGAACAAAAGACTCACACAGGATGAGAGTGAAGGGATGAAAAAAACTTTTTCATGCAAATGGAAAAGAAAAAAAAAAAAAAGCTGGTAGCAATACTCATCTGACAAAATAGACTTCAAAATGAAGTCCATCACAATGGACAACAAAGGTCACTACATAATACTAAAGGGATCAATCCAACAAGAGGATATAACCCTGGGAAACATATATGTACCCAATATAGGAGCACCTAATATGTAAAAAAACTTCTAGAGGACTTTAAGGGAGAGATAGACAACAATACAGTCATAGTAGGGGAGTTTAACACCCTGCTGACTTCACTGGATAGATTTTCCAGACAAAAAATTAACAAGGAAATAGTGATTCTAAAAGATACACTGGATCAGATGGAGTTAATTGACATTTATAGAACATTTCACCCCAAAGCTGCAGAATATACATTCTTCTCAAGAGCACATAGTTCATTTACCTATATAGACCACATGTTAGGACACAAAACAAGTCTCTACAAGTTCAAGAAGATTGAAATCATATCAAGCATCTTTTCAGATCACAGTGGAATGAGATTAGAAACCAATTACAGTAAAAACACTCAAAACATTCCAACACACGGAGGCTAAATAGCATGTTATGAATGGGTTACCAACAAGATCAAGAAAGAAATAAAAAACTTCCTGGAAACAAATGAAAATGATCACCTAACAACCCAAAATCTATGGGACAGCAAAAGCAGTCCAGAAAGGGAAGTTCATAGCACTAAAAGCCTACATCGAAAAAACAATAAAAATTAATAATAAACTATTTAATCCTACAACTTAAAGAACTAGACAGAGAACAAGAAAAACCCAGAGTAAGTAGAAGGAAGGAAATAATAAAGATTAGAGCAGAAATAAATGACATAGAGACTTAAATATATATATATATATAAAATCAATGTAACCAAGGGCTGGTTGTTTGAAAGGTTAAACAGAATTAATGAACCATTAGCCAGACTCATCAAGAAATAAAGAGACTGGAGCCAAATAAATAAAATCAGAAACAAAAGTAGAGAAGTAACCACTGACACCATATAAATACAAAGAATTGTAAGACAAAACTATGAACTATATGCCACCAAGCTGGACAATGGGGATGAAATGGAAAAATTCCTTAAAAAATGCAATCTCCCAAAACTGAATCAGGAAAAATCAGAAAACCTGAATAGGCCAATAATAACTGAGATAGAAGCAGTAATTTAAAAAACTCCCAGCAAACAAAAACCCAGGTCCGGATGGCTTCACAGGGGAATTTTACCAAACATTCAAAGAACTAACACCTATACTCCTCAAACTATTCCAAAAAATCCAAGAGGAAGGAACACTTCCAAGCTCTTTTTATGAGGCCAGCACTACCCTAATCCCAAAACTGGATAAGGACACTACAAAGAAAGAAAATTATAGGCCAATATCCCTGATGAACATAGATGTTAAAATCCTCAACAAAATATTAGCAAATTGCATCCAGCAATATATTAAAAAGATCATACACCATGACCAAGTGGGATTTATTCCAGGGATGCAAGGCTGGTACAATATTAGCAAACCAATAAACATGATACATCACATAAACAAACTGAAAGACAAAAATCACATGATCATATCAATGGACTCAGAAAAGGCATTCAACAAAATCCAACACCCATTTTTTGATAAAAACTCTCAGCAAAGTGGAAATAGAGGAAGCATAGCTCAACATGATAAAGGCCTAATATGACAAACCTACAGTGAACATCATACTCATTGGGCAAAAACTAAAACCATTTCCCCTAAGAGGAAAAAGACAGGGATGTCTGCTTTCAACACTCTTAATTCAACACTAGGGGGCGGGGGGTGAATGTCCCTCAGCCCAGCCTGCGCCCTCTCATAGTCCAGGAACCCTCGGTGGATGTTCACCTGCTGGGAACGCCGCTCAGCCAGAAGCTGGGCTTGCTGCTCCTTAGTGCTGCCTCAGAGATAGGAGAGGCTCCTGCCACCTCCACTGTGCTCGCCAGCTGTGCACCCGCTGGCAAGCCTGGCTTCTGGCTGAGCAGTGCTCCCCCTGTGGAAATGCACTGACCAACAGGGGGCAGCTCCTGTGTTAAGCGTCTGCCCCTGGTGGTCAGTGCACGTCATAGTAACCAGTCATTCGGCTGTTTGGTTGATTTGCATATTAGCCTTTTATTATATAGGATAGTACTGGAAGTCCTGGCCACAGCAATCGGACAAGAAGAAGAAATAAAAGGCATCCAAATTGGAAAGGAGGAAGTAAAACTCCCATTATTCACAGATGACATGATATTGTACATAGAAAATCCTAAAGATTCCGCCAAAACACTACTAAATTTAATAAATGAATTTGGCAATATAGCAGGATACAAAATCAACACCCAAAAATTGATGGCTTTTTTATACACCAATAATAAATTCTCAGTAAGAGAATCTAAGCAAACACTCCCATTTACAATTGCAACAAAAAAAAATTAAGATACTGACAAACCAAGATGGCGGCATAGGTAAGCACCTAAACTGCTGCCTAGCACAACAATTTCAAAACTACAACTAAAAGATAGAATGGACACCATCCAGAACTATAGGAAAGCTGGCTGAGTGGAAATTCTACAACTAGAAGGAAAGAGAACTGGAGGAACAGCAAAGGGTTGAGGTATGGCAAAGGGTCTTTGTGCACGCAGAGAGGAAAGGTGGCTGAGACCCTGGCTGACTTTCTCTGGCAGGAGGGTGAAGCAAGCCCCCGAATGTACTGAACCCTAGTTCCAACTGCACTGAACCCCAGTTCCGGGCAAAACCCCGTGGACCCAGGCTCATACAGGAGGAGTCTGGACTGTCAGGTAGAGAGAAAGGCACTCGGAGACTCGGAGATCTGGGGGGAGCCGCGGCGGGCAGGGATCAGGAGGCGCGCACGTGCCAGTGCGCACAAAGACTGTGGAGGTTGCCATAGGCTTTCCCTAGCAGAACGGAGTCGGAAGCTCCTGACTGCACTGAACCCCAGTTCTGACTGCACTGAACCCCAGTTCCAGGCAAGCCCCTGGGGACCCACGCTCTTGCGGGGGGAATCTGGACTCTCGGAGCGGAGGCTCGGGAGGCGGGGAAGCCAGAGGTCTGGAGGCGCGCGCACATGCACAAGGGCAGGGCTGACGGGAAGCCAAGATTGTCTGCTCGGCCCTGAAACTCCACCCCATCCAAGCTGAGCACAGAAGCTTTTGCAATTTGGCAAGTCTAATCCTATAAGGCTGTCTCCAGCACCAAACTTCTCCCAGCATAGACACAGCTGATCCTCACAGCCAACTGGCCTGGAGGTCAATTCCTCCCAGTGATACCAACAACAGTCAAGACTTAACTACAACAAGGCTGTGCACACAGTCCACAAAGGGGTGCACCAATATGTCCACTTCAGGTAACTGGGAGGCTGAGCCACTGGGCCATATAGGAAACCTAGCACACAAAGCTACCCTACCAACTCAGGGAAGCAGTGAAAATGCAGCGACAAAGAAACAGATCACAAACGAAAGAAATGGAGGAAAACAAACAACTGGATATAGAATTCAAAACCACGGTTATAAGGCTTTTCAAGAATATCCTAGAAAAGGCTGATAAATATAATGAGACCCTCGAAGATATGAAAAAGGACCAACTAGAAATTAAACATACACTGACTGAAATAAAAAATATTATACAGAGACCCAACAACAGACTAGAGGAACGCAAGGATCAAGTCAAAGAATTGAAATACAAAGAAGCAAAAAACACTCAACCGAAAATGCAAAAAGGAAAAGGAATCCAAGAAGTTGAAGATAGTGTAAGAAGCCTCTGGGACAACTTCAAGCGTACCAACATGAGAATTATGGGGGTGCCAGAAGAAGAGAGAGAGCAAGATCCTGAAAACCTATTTGAAGAAATAATGACGGAAAACTTTCCCCACCTGGTGAAAGAAACAGACTTACAAGTCCAGGAAGTGCACAGAACCCCAAACAAAAGGAATCCAAAGAGGGCCACACCAAGACACATCATCATTAAAATGCCAAGAGCAAAAGACAAAGAATCTTAAAAGCAGTAAGAGAAAAACAGTTAGTTACCTACAAGGGAGCACCCATATGACTGTCAGCCGATTTTGCAACAGAAACTATGCAGGCCAGATGGGAGTGGCAAGCAATATTCAAAGTGATGAATAGCAAGAACCTGCAACCAAGATTACTCTACCCAGCAAAGCTATCATTCAGAATTCAAGGTCAGATAAAGAGCTTCACAGATAAGAAAAAGCTAAAGGAGTTCATCACCACCAAACCAGTATTATATGAAATGCTGAAAGGTATTCTTTAAGAAGAGGAAGAAGAAGAAAAAGGTAAAGATAAAAATTATGAACAACAAATACATATCTATCAATAAGTGAACCTAAAAATCAAGTGAATTAAAAACCTGATGAACAGAATAAACTGGTGAATATAACAGAATCAGGGGCATAGAAAGGGAGTGGACTAATAATTCTCAGGGGGAAAGGGGTATTGGGGGCGGGGGTGCAGGAAGAGACTGGACAAAAATCGTACACCTATGGATGAGGACAGTGTGGGGAAGGTAAGAGCAGAAGGTGGGGTGGGAACCATGTGGAGGGGAGCTATGGGGGGGGAAAAGGAGAATCAATTGTAATAATCTGGATAAAGATTTATTAAATAAAAAAAAATTAAGATACTTAGGAACAAACTTAACCAAGGAGGCAAAAGACCTGTTCTCAGAAAACTATAGGACATTGAAAAAAGAGATAGAAGAAGATATAAACAAGTGAAAGAATATTCCGTGTTCATGGACTGGTAGAATTAACATCATTTAAATGTCCATACTACCCAAGGCAATCTACATATTCAATGCAATCCCTATTAAAATACCAACAGCATATCTCACAGGTGTAGAACAAATACTCAAAAATTTATATGGAACCAAAAGACCCCGAATAGCTGCAGCAATCTTGAGAAAGATGAACAAAGTTGGAGGAATCACAATACCAGATATCAAGTTATACTACAAAGCCACCCTAATCACAACAGCCTGGTACTGGCACAAGAAGAGGCATATAGATCAATGGAACAGAACATAGACCCCAGAAATCCACCCAAGCCATTACACTCAATTAATACTTGACAAAGGAAGCAAGAGCATACAATGGAGTCAAGACAGTCTCTTCAATAAGTGATGTTGGGAAAATTGGGTAGGTATATGCAAAAAAAATGAAACTAGACCACCAACTTATACCATATACAAGAATAAACTCAAAATGGGTAAAAAGACTTAAAAGTAAGATGTGAAACCATAAAAGTCCTAGAAGAAACCACAGGCACCAAAATCTCAGACATCTCTCATAGCAATATGTTTAGGGATATGTCTCCTACGACAAAGGAAACTAAGGAAAAAATAAACAAATGGGACTACATCAAAATAAAAAGCTTCTGCACAGCAAAAGAAACCATCAACAGCCCTAGCTAGTTTGGCCTAGAATACAGCATCAGCCTGCAGATTGAAACGTCCGGGGTTCGAGTCCACTCAAGGGCACATGCCCTGGTTGCAGCTCAATCCCCAGTAGGAGACATGCAGGAGGCAGCTGATCAATGACTCTCTCTCATTATTGATTTTTTTTCTCTCTCTCTCTGAAATCAATAAAAATAAAATTAAAATTAAAAAATAAACCATCAACAAAATGAAAAGAGGCCCATTGTATGGGAAAACATATTTGGCAATTATACATCTGATAAAGGGTTAATATCCAAAATATATAAGGAACTCCTACAACTTAACAAAAGGAAGACAGATGATCCAATTAAAAAATGGGCAAAGGACCTAAACATTTCTCCAAAGTGGATATACAGATGGCCAAAAGACATGAAAAAATCCTCAAAGATCATCAGAGAGATGTAAATTAAAATGACAATGAGGTATCACCTTACACCTGTGAGAATGGCTATCATCAACAAATCAACAAATGACAAGGGCTGAGGAGGATGTGGAAAAAAGGAAACCCTAGTACACTGCTGGTGGGAATACAGACTGGTGCAGCCATTGTGGAGAACACTATGGAGTTTTCTCATATGGAACTGCCATTTGAGTTCATCCCACTTCTAGGAATATGTCCTAAGAAACCCGAAACATCAATCAGAAAGAATAGCTAAGATCTGGCAACAGCCCAAGTGCCCATTGATGAGTGGATAAAAAAGCTGTGGTAAATTTATACCATGGAATACTATGCAGCTGTAAAAAAAAAAAAAAAAAAGAATCTCTTACCCTTTGAGACAGCAATGGAGGGACCTGGAGAGTATCATGCTAAGTGAAATAAGTCAGTCAGAGAAAGACAAGTATAACATGATATATGGAATCTACTTAACAAAATAAACTAATGAACAGAATGGATCCAGAGGCATGGAACAGAGTGGGGAATCTCTGAGGGAAGGCAGGGAAGCGTGTGTGGGTGGGAGGTAATCAACCTTGTATGCATATAAGTGTAACCCATAGACACAGACAATAAGGGCTTGGGGTGGGAGGTGGGGGTAGTCTGGAGGGGGTGGAGGCAATACTTCCAACAATGAAGATTTTTTAAAAAGAACTCATTAAAAACTGGTGCTGGGACAACTGGATATTCACATGCAAAACAATTAAGTTGGACTCCTTACTTCAAAAATTAATTCAAAATGGATCAATGACCTAATAATAACTCAAACTATAAAACTTAGAAGAAAACAGAGGTATCTTGTAAAATGGTTTAAGTGATACATAAAATGGTGTATTTTATGTTATGTGTATTCTACAATCAAAACAGAGTGTTAGGAGGTGATATGAGAAAGGTATTGGGAGGCTGGAGGCTGGAGGCTGCAGAACTCATCCAGGTAGGTCTAGGCAGCGCAGTGAGGGGCACAGTCATCCCTGACTGGGTGCAAACAACCGTTATTAATCATAGCCTTTCTACCAGGATCTCACTTAGGGGAATGAGTAATGTAATTGAGTCACCATATAAAGACAAAAGGGGATAGGTTATAAACATGGTGAGAAGGAAGAGGGGTGGTGGGAAGGCAGTGTGCACTTGGCTCTGAGTTCAAGGTGATTCAGCCTTCTCCCTACTGCTCTGTATTTGCCAGCTCCACTGGAGAGATGGGACCAAAATAGTGCAGCCCTTCCAGGCTCAGGCTTTTAGCCAAGTGCCGGCCTGACCTTTCTATAATGTTCCCTGTACACTGAGGCAGAAAGGAAAACATCAACCATCGGCTTTTCTTTCTGAAACTAATATTGAGTGGAGGACTGTAGCACCCAGGAAACTCAAGCTAGCTGTCTGCTCCAAGAGAGCAGCCAGAGGAGCCACCCAGGAAAGGCTAGGGCTCCATCTCCTGAGGTTACAGGGCCTCCAGGAAAGTCACAGCTCAGAGTCTGCAAAGACCAGGGCCTCCATCAGCAGCTGCCCAAACCTAAGGGCATGTGTGGAACCTGTGGAAGTACCACCAGCTTCTAGGAGGGTGTGACAAGAGAAAAAGAGGCTGCAATCCCGTGTATGACACAGCCAGGTAGCATAAGGATTCAGGTCATGTTCACCCACAACACCCCAGAAAGTGAACAAAGCAAGACAGTGAGTGGCTACTGGTAAAGAACTGGAAAGGGGGCTTGAAGACAGATACAAGCTGGCCCAGTTACCACTCTTCCTGCTATGGTGGAAGAGGGGCCCTCAGAGGCTGGCAAATAGAGTGAGAGAGGCTGAGTTGAGCCTCCAAAGCATAGTTCCCTCTGTAATGCCCCAGGTCTCACCTGTCTCCCAGGCTAGGGATGCCAACCAACTGGATGACATAGATCCCTATTTGACAAAAAAATACAAAGAAGAACACGAAGAAGCTGAAAGAGTTGTCAGACCTGTGGAGAGAAGGGGGAAACCAGAAGTCACAAAAGGGCTTGGGACTCATTCCACAACATTCCTCACATGGTCTGACATTCCTCCTCACTAGAAGCCATGAAGCAGAATGGGAGAGTAAACAGAGCACTGTCTACAAAGACACACAAACTATAATCAGAAAGGGCTTGCCTTTCACTGCCTTCCAATTTAGGGGACAATGCTTGATCCCTTTCTCAAAGAGCTAGTAAAGTTGCTTAACCAAAGGACAATATAGAGAGTGTGACAGTTCATCTCCTGGAGTACTTATCTGCATTTCATTAACAGGGAAGAAAATCTAAGCCAAAGGTATAAACCTCTAATAATAAAACTGTAGGCCTGAGTGGCAGAAAAGGTATTTGGGAAGTAGAAGACACCTAGACAAAACTGGTGTTTGAGCACCTCCATTTCCTGTCCTTGAGGGCTAGAATACAGTGAGGGTTCAAGTCCTCCCTGCTGAGTGCATCCCAGCCCTGAAAAGCATCAGCTCTGAGGCACAATTCCAAAAGCCCTAAGGGTCTGTAAAGTGGATCCATTAAAGTCCACAGAATCTATTCTAGGTCAGCTGGTCAAATATTGGCATTCAGCGATGCTCCATAGTTACTAGGAAAGTAGGGGGAGGGGCATAAGTAAGCATGGAGGAATAAGCTACTAAAAGCATATCTCAGAGTCTGACTCTATCATAGAATATCCTAGAGCAACAATTTTCAAACTTTTTCATCTCATGGCACACATAAACTACTAAAATTCTGTGGCACAACAAAAATATATCTTTTGCCAATCTGACAAAAAATAGGTATACTTTTGATTCATTCACACTGACAGCTACTGTGTTTGCTATTGTCATTTTTTTATTTGACAATCTAAGGGAAAAGAGGTCAGTGCCCATGACTAAATAGTCAAGTACTGCATGTTTTTAAATTCTTGCAGCACACCGGTTGAAAATCGCTGCCCTAGAACCTTGGAAGGGAGCTGAGGAAGTTCCTTCCCTCTTCCCAGTGACTGAAATCCTCCTGCACCAAACAGACTGGGTGCAGTGGAAGGGCAAGTAAGGCTCCTGCTCCCCTCTCTAAGTCTCCTTTCCTGGTCCAAGAAGAGGGCCCAGAATAAACCTTAGGTACAACTGAGGAAAATGGCCCCTGATCCCTGCCAGCTCTGGCTGTGGATGGGAATGGGAAGTGAATTTCCCATTATCTATTCTGCTCTGACTGGAATGGGATCCTAGGGCTCATGGCCTTGGCTTGCTACCTGGGATGCCAGCCATATACTCCCCCCCACCTTGTCCCAGCCCTACTCACCTGAAGGCCTTATAGATGGGTCGGTACCAACAAAGGAAGGCACAGGGGGTGAAGATCACAAACCACAGGATTGAGAGGCCAAAGTCTACTCCCTTGCTGCTGTCGACTAAGAACCAGGCCAGGCAGGCAAGCAGGTTCAGAAACAGAGTCACTGAATGCACTGTGGAAGGGGGGAGGGGGGCGGGGGGAGAGAAACAGGCGTGGGCTGGTGCCAAGGTGGCTGAGGGCTCCCGGATATGGGAAACTATTCCTAGAGAGGAGATGAGGTCCATGCTGTCAGGGCAGCTGCAGCAAAAGTAAAGGACCTCGATCTGTACCCAAGCAGGGCTAGCTCCCATCCTTGCTTTTCTGGGACCTCAAAACCAGGGACCAAACCAAGCTCCTAAGAGGTGATGGGACAGCACAGATATTTAAGGGGAATGGAGTCCTTGGGGAATGGAGTCCTTCTCTAAGCAACTCTTTTCCCTGGCCCTGGATGGTCCACAGGGTAGCAACAGGGAGTCTTTTATCCTCACTCCTAGGAGCCCAGGGGTCTGTGGGAAAGGGAAGCCTCCACCTAAGGAGAACCTTTTAGTGCAATGAACTCCAACTCATAAGTCTCCAGCTAGTCTCACCCTACTTGATTCATGGTCTGGACTCGCCTTTGAGGGGAGGGTCCTATGACAGGAAGCAGTCTTCAGAGGGCCAATTATGTGGGCAAAGATCCCCACCCCAGCCCAACCAGTGCTGAGAAAGGCTGGACTCTGCCAGGGAGGAGCAGCCAGAGCATAGACAAGGCTCTCAAGACACAGTCCATTTCAGCTCTAAGCTCAGAAGTACAGGAACTGGACTCACACATCCAGAGATAGTAGAGCATCTTGCATATTCGCTGGTAGTCAGCAGGGATCTCTGTGGAGAAGTCCTGATAGAAGCAGGGCTTGACAGGGCACCACAAGGGCAGAGGCGGCCAATTGTTCTCTCTCACTGTGTAGAAGGAGATAATAAGATGAGGACCAGCTTATGGGCCAATTCAGGACCCCCAGAGGGGCATCAACAAGTGGGATTCAGGGTATTCATGGATATAAAATGGCAAGGGAAAAGGATGATGGGACATAAACACCTACACTCTCAGTGCAAGATAATGGACCCCAAATGTACTGGGAAACACAGAGCTAAACAGCCTAAGTGATTATTTTTTTGAACAGCCTATAACCAAGGAATTGTGGGGCCAGTGCCCCCACTCTTATCAAATAATTTTACAGCTGAAAAGGAATGCAGAAATAATCTACACCCATTAAGGTTACACTACAGGTTTCCTGACTCGCACTTCCTGCTCTTCCCAGGACCAACACCATTCTAAGATGACCAGGAGCTCAGCAAAGAGCTGGGGCTGCCCCAGGAACAAGCAGGGTGAGGGAACTCTCCTGCACCAGGGCGGGAACCCAGGACCTAGTGTGGCCTCCCTTACCATGTAAGTTGGCCACAGTGTTCTGCAACTCCTGCTCCTTTCGTTCTAGCTCAGCTGCTTTCCTGTCCAGTTCTTCCTGCTGCCGGAGTAGGCTTGCCTGGGCTGCAGAGGCCACAGCCTGGAGCGAAAAGGGAAGTGGAAGGCAACCAAACACAAGAGACAGAGGAACAATGTTGGCCTGACAGGAAGTCACAGGGCCCATGCCCCATGCAGGGAGAGCCAGCTGGGAGTTCCAAGGGTAGTCCCATCCCCTCCAATGTCTTGGGCACCTGAGACCACCATCGACAGGCCAAGGGACCTGTTCCCTACTGCTCTTAAAACACCTGTGTGGCCCCTTTGCCATTATCAGGGTTCTCCTCTCCCCTTCATTCTGAAACTTGAGATAGGAGAACCATCCTCCATACTGTAGTCCAGGCCAAGTTCAATTATACTGACCTTTGGGGTGATAGCAAAGGGCAAAAGGCATCACAACAGACTGTCTTGTAGTCAGAAACCCAGAGACCTAAGCCTCACTTGAAAAGCCTGGAGGGTGTGTGTGTGAAGGGAAACAGTGCAAACCTGCTAGAGTGAGTGGGATGGGGAAGCATTTGAGGCCATACTCTGTGTACCTGGAACCAGAGGGATGTATATTCAAGCACCTGCACCTGCTCCATTCCCAGGAACTGCCCCGAGGTCCACCGGAACTGTTACTAGCTACATCCCAGTACTGCTCTTTGGGTTGGCCCTGCTCTGCCTGGCTTTGATGGTGTGCAGAGTCCAAGCTTTATCCCCTCTCCAGGCAGAGCAACGCCTCTAAGGGAAGCAGCTAGAGGACTCTATGTAAGGCTGATCAGAGCTGGGTCCAGAGTTCCAGCCCAGAGTCCAGTTCCTCCAGAAGTCTACAGTCCTTTTTAGGGAGCAAATACCAAACTGGTCATCTCACAGGATAAGCTAGGCATATGTGTACATACGTTATGTGTGTTCTCTATCTCTCCAAAATGAGTTTTCCGAAGAACTATAGCTACCTTCAGGAGGTAAATTTAAGGCACTAGAGGTAGAAGCAGGACCAGAATTGACCATGGTGAGGGTCTTAGCCTATTTCCCCAAGTCTGTGACTTCAGCTGAGCTGGACCCATGACCCACCACCCAGCTGAACAAGAAAGTCTCCTCTGCCTCTAAGCCTTGCCTCACAGGATTCTAGGGCCATGGGTGGGGTCCAGGATCCCAGGATTCCATGCAGGGGCAGCACTTTCAGAGTAAGTCCGGCCAAATGACAGGAGCAGCCTGGGGCCCACTAGAGTCCAGGCACCTTGCCCTCACTCAGGCTCACCTATACGTTGCCTACCTTTGGAAGCTTTCGCATGTAGCTGTCTCTGAGAATACTATCTCCTCCTAGTAGCATCTGCCTCTCTGAGAGCTTGCTCACTGCCAGGAAACTGGTAGGCAGGAACTTGCTGGCCTGTCTAAGGAGGAGCTGCAACATACAACTCCACTGCTCACCAGGGGCAGTGAGGAGCATGGGGTAAACAATGAGGCAAGGGACGGAGGGCTGGGTACCAAGCAGACAAGATTCATGGTATTTGGTGAAGGGACCAAGAAAAAGAAGAAGGAAGGCAGGAATAAATAAGGTTGGAAAAAAAAGATGTTTTTTGGGCCCTGAGTAAAAAAAAGTCCTCAGGTGGATCTGGAATGGCATGAGAAGCAATGCTCTGTCTGAAGACACCCAGAAGCCCAGCCTGGTGAGTAGGGCTTATTTTTTGGTGCTGACAGTGAGGTGGGGTGTGAGGATTTATGTAAGCAGACCCTCCACGTGCAAGTGACAAACTCTAAAGAGATTATTAAGAGGGCCCTTGAAGGGAAGCCAGAGAATAAGACCCCCTGCCCACCCTGATATCAGGAGTCAGCTACTAGTCTGGGTGCTTCCCCTTCTGGAAAGGAGAGGCAAAAGGGATCTTTGTCAACAGTACCTGGGGTGTTGGCTGGGTTGGTTCCACTGAGGGCTGGAGAACTGCTGGCTGCAAGGGCCCAGGGAGCTGGGTGACAGGAACCGTTGTTGCTGTATTTGTCTGCTTGGGACAGATTAAAGGAGTGAGGTGAGTGGGATGCCATTAGTTGGCCATGTGGGAGGCAGACCCACAACAGGGAGGGTGATATGCCCCTGCCTATGAGGAGTACTCCCTCTGGGCCTCCCTCTGTAGCTTTTCAGCCAACAAGACTCAGGCTCTGAGCAGTATGATGCCTAACCTGGCCTTTTTGGGTCCAGAGCTCCTAGAACTGCCCTGCCTTCTTCAGGAGGAGCCCAGATCATGGACCCTAAGAGGAGAATTGGTGGCTTCCTCATCTTACCCCCACCCCTCAAGTTCACTTTAAGACTGTCTCTTTGAGCCCTCGCTGGTTTGGCTCAGCAGATAGTGTCAGCCTGCAGATTGAAGAGTCACAGGTTTGATTCCAGTCAAGGACACATGCCTGGGTTGCAGGCTCGATCCCTCATAGGGGGTGTGCAGGAGGCAGCTGATCAATGATTCTCTCTCATCATTGATGTTTCTATCTCTCTCCCCCTCTCCCTTCCTCTCTGAAATCAATAAAAAATATATTAAAAAAAAAGAAAAAGAAAAAAGACTGTACCTTTGAGCCCGGCCTCTGTGGCTCAGTGGTTGAGCATCATCAACCCATGAACCAGGATGTCATGGTTCGATTCCCGGTCATGGCACATGCCCGGGTTTCAGACTCAATCCCCAGTAGGGAGTGCACAGGAGGCAGCCAATCTAATGTTTCTTTCTCATCATTGATGTTTCCATCTCTATCTCCCTCTCCTTTTCTCTCTCTCTAAAATAAATAAAACATATTTAAAACAACAACAACACAAAAAGATTGTCCCTTTGAGAACTTGCAGATTCTCAGAACACTCAATCTTGCCAAGGCTCCTTGCCCCAGAGTCCCCAGCACCACCCAGAGGACCCAGGGACTCATAAAGAGAACATGCTCACCAACCTCTGAGAAGGGGTTGAATTCAGCCAGGCCACCTTGTGGAGCATTGGTCAGCTGGGTCACAGAGGGATCCTGAGGAGGTAAAAAAGAGCCATTAGATGCTGAGGAGAAGGAGAAGGGACATAACCATCTCAGGGCCAGCAGGCAATCCCAGGGAGCCGGCTAAGTAAGGCCGCTGATGGCCCTTCCTAGTGCTCTGAACAGCCTCTTCTGAAGACTCCTGTGCCCGGCCCCTGCCACATAGAGCTGCAATCTCTTTCCTCTTTCTGGAAAAGGAGGGGTTCAGCCCAGATGACTTTCCAGAAGATATAAAGCAAGCTTTACACACTGAGGCCTGGGAATCAATACGAAATGTGTTCTTGTTAGTGCCCTTCACAGATTCATAACGGTTCCTAGTATTTACCTCCAGGGAGTAGGGTTTTATGGTGGGGGTGGGGGTGAATAGGTGGTATGGGTGGAGATTTTTCACTTTATAACCTTTCTGTAATGTTTTATTTATTACTTTATTCCTCTTATTTTAAAAAGGACAGCTCCAGGTCTTAGAACAAAAGCATGCTGCGAGGTGCCAGTGCTGACTGATTAAATCAAGCATGCTTTGGTGTACCAGTTAATAATGCAGATTTTTTTCCAATAGATGGAGTTACACATATGTTGATATATATGCGATTTGATATGTATGCTATTTTGTTATATTGACAACAAGCTTCAAAACTTCATACATCCAATTTGCTGAAGGTGTTAACATCATAGATATTTTTACACTTAAAAATGTCGAATTTCGTGCAAAAAAAAAAAAGACATTTGTGGGAAGTTTTAATTCATTACTTTATTTTGAAAAAAAAAGTTATCATATACTTCAGGAAGCTTATGGTGAACATGATCCATCTCAAGATACTTGTGAATGCTAGTTTAAATGCTTTAAAAGTGATGATTTTGATGTAAAAGACAAAGAATGTCCATGTCAACCAAAAAAGTTTGAAGGCCAACAATTACAAGCATTACTGGATAAAGATGTGTGCCAAACTCAAAAACAACTTGCAGAAAGATTAAACATTGCTCAGCAAACAATTTCTGATCATTTACAAGCAATGGGGAAGATTTTAAAGGAAGGAAAATGGGTGCCACATCAACTGAACGAAAGACAAATGGAAAACCTAAAAGTCATCAGCAAAATGTTGCTTCAATGACACGAAAGTAAGTCCTTTTTGCATTGAATTGTGACTGGCGATGAAAAGTGGATTTATTTTGAGAATCCCAAACGCACAAAATCATGGGTTGATCCAGGTCAAACATCAACATCGACTGCAAGGCCAAATTGCTTCGAAAAGAAGACAATCCTCTGCATTTGGTGGGATCAGGAAGGTGTGGTGTATTATGAGCTTCTAAAACCAGGTGAAACCGTTAATACTGATCACTACCTACAACAAATAATCAATGTGAACTACGCTTTGATCGTGAAACTACCAGAATGTGCCAGAAGACAGGGCAAAGTAATTTTGCTTCATGATGACGCACCATCACACACTTCAAAACAGGTTAAAGACAAATTAAAAGATCTTGCCTGGGAAGTATTAACCCACCCGCTGTATTCACTAGACCTTGCTCCTTCACTTGTTCCAATGGATGGCACACACACTTTCTGAGCAGTACTTCAAAATGTACAAAGAAGTGGAAAATTGGGTTTCTGCATGGTTTGCCTCAAAACAAGAAAAGTTCTATTGGGACAGTATCCACAAATTACCTGAAAGATGGGGAAATGTGTACCTAGCGATGGACATTACTTTGAATAAAGTACTTTTGGTGTTTCTCTTGAAATTATTGTTTTCTTTGATTACAAAATCCACCATTATTAACCGGTACACCTAGTAAAGAGATATAAAGGGCTCACATAAAAAGCTAGGGAAATGTTTTTGGTTATTTTTTTCTCGATTATTTTTTAAAAATACAAAAATATCCTCAGAACACAGCTTGTCCTAAGCTTTTAATCTTCCCTTTCCCATCTGATCTCTGCGAAGGCTAGCCCTTCGTGCCTAGGACCTGCACAGGGCTCCCAGCCACCCTCTTCACTCAAGCAGCCTTTCTGCTGACTTGAGGCCAGTCTGTCTTCATCCTGCCCCTCACCCAGCAGAGCTCCTACACACTCCCCCTTCTCCATACATATAGGTATGGAGCTAGGGTCCAGCTCAACACAATGCCTGGGTTTTGGGAGAAACAGCTGTGCAGAGTAAGCAGACTGCCAATGGACTCTGTCAAGGACCCTGTACAGGTCTCACCTAGGCTCTGCTGTCTGCAAACCTTACCCCCATCCCTCACTACTCATCCAGATGCTCCTGTATTTCCAGCCCAGCTGCACCTCTACCAGGAAGCCTCCATAGGTTGGATTTTTTTTAATTTTAATTTTTTTTTTTACAATTTTGTTTTTTTTAATTTAATAAATCTTTATTGTTCAGATTATTACAATTGTTCCTCTTTTTCCCCCCATAGCTCCCCTCCACCCGGTTCCCAACCCACCCTCTGCCCTTACCATCCCCCGCCCCGACTGTCCTCATCTATAGGTGTACGATTTTTGTCCAGTCTTTTCCCGCACGCCCCCCACACACTTTTCCCCCCGAGAATTGTCACACCACTCCCTTTCTATGCCCCTGATTCTATTATATTCACCAGTTTATTCTGTTCACCAGATTTTTTATTCACTTGAATTTTAGGTTCACTTGTTGATAGATATATATTTGTTGTTCATAATTTTTATCTTTACCTTTTTCTTCTTCTTCCTCTTCTTAAAGAATACCTTTCAGCATTTCATATAATACTGGTTTGATGGTGATGAACTCCATTAGCTTTTTCTTACCTGTGAAGTTCTTTGTCTGACCTTCAATTCTCAATGACAGCTTTGCTGGGTAGAGTAATCTTGCTTGTAGGTACTTACTATTCATCACTTTGCATATTTCTTGCCACTCCCATCTGCCTTGCATAGTTTCTGTTGAGAAATCAGCTGACAGTCATATGGGTGCTCCCTTGTAGGTAACTGTTTTTCTCTTGCTGCTTTTAAGATTCTCTCTTTGTCTTTTGCTCATTTTAATTATGATGTGTCTTGGTATGATCCTCTTTGGATTCCTTTTGTTTGGGGTTCTGTGCGCTTCCTGGACTTGTAAGTCTATTTCTTTCACCAGGTGGGGGAAGTTTTCTGTCATTATTTCTTTAAATAGGTTTTCAGTATCATGCTCTCTCTCTTCTTCTGGCACCACCATAATTCGGATGTTGGTACGCTTGAAGTTGTCCCAGAGGCTCCTTACACTAACTTCATATTTTTGGATTCTTTTTGCTTTTTGCTTTTCTGGTTGGGTGTTTTTTGCTTCTTTGTATTTCAAATCTTTGACTTGATTCTTGCAATCCTCTAGTCTGCTGTTAGAGCTCTGTATAATATTTTTTACTTCAGTCAGTGTAAGCTTAATTTCTAGTTGGTCCTTTTTCATATCCTCAATGGTCTTGCTAAATTTATTGGCCTTTTCTAGAAATTTCTTGAAAAACCTGATAACTGTGGTTTTGAACTCTATATTCAGTTGTTTGCTTTCCTCTATTTCTTTCATTTGTGACCTGTTTCTTTGCTCCGCATTTTGGCTGCTTCCCTGAGTTGATAGAGTGGCTTTGTGTGCTAGGTGTCCTATAGGGCCCGGTGGCTCAGCCTCCCCGGTTGCCTGAGGTGGACACTCTTGGTGCACCCCTTTGTGGGCTGTGTGCACAGTCTTGTTGTAGTTAAGCCTTGATTGTTGCTGGTATCACTGGCAGGAATTGACCTCCAGGCCAATTGGCTGTGAGGATCAGTTGTGTCTACACTGGGAGAACTTCTGTGCTGGAGACACCCTTATGAGACAAGACTTGCAAAAGCCTCTGTGCTCAGCTTGGATGGGGCGGAGTCTCAGGGTGGAGCAGACAGCATTGGTTTCCCCATCAGCCCTGCCCTAAGAGGCCCCTGGGTCTTAGTGTCCCGCGGTAATCGCTGCAAGCACCTCTGAGATAAAGCTGCCCTCGGGTTTCACCCGCTGCCAAACAGTCCAGTTTCTCCCCGAATGAGTCTGGGTCTCCAGAGTCTTGCCTGGAACTGGAGTTCAGCGCAGTCAGGAGCTTTTGTTTCCCTCCCACTTGAGAAAGCCAGCCATGAACTCAGTCACCCGCCCTCTCCGCACACGCGTCTCATTACCTCTGCCTTCTGCAGCTCCTCTGAGTCTCACTGTGCTTTTCTCTTTCCTTCTAGTTGTAGAATTTCCACTCGGCTAGCTTTTCTGTGGTTCTGGATGATGCCCATTTTGTCTTTTAGTTGTAGTTTTGAAATTGTTGTGCGAGGCAGCAGTTTAGGTGTTTACCTATGCCACCATCTTGGTTTCTCCCCATAGGTTGGATTTTTAAACACAATGTTAACATTAAATAGGCCCCATGGAACCCCCTAATTTTTCTATATGGAAAAAGACAATAGGGTCACCATAAACAAATCCTGTCTCCATTAATAGGCTGTAAATTCTGCAGCCAGGTGTCTAGTTCATACTCTGGCTTCCTAGTGCTTGGTGAAGGGTCTGTGTAGAGCAGAAGCTCAAGTAATATCTGAGAATAAGTGCTGCATGTTGTAGGCCCTCTGCTTTCTCTAGGAGGCACTGCCCAAATGTTAGGGCACAGAGAAGGAGCACCTGCATCACAGCAGCCTGGAGCCGAGAAACACCTTGCCTGAGGAGTCTAGAACAGGAACACTCTGGGAGACAAGGATACTTCCTATCTGAGGAGACCTGGTGTCTTCTGAAAGTTGTGGGTGGCTTCAAGAGAAGCTGAGGCCTAGGGATAGAGGTAGGGAGGAGGAGAGACTGAGGAAGGGAGCTGACATTTACTGAGTGTCTACTATGTGCTAGGCTTACCACACTAGGATGCAACTGTGAAATTCCAGTCACCCCAGAACTGGCCACTGTGTCAAGCCATCCAAAAAGAAGGTTCTACTAGCCTCTTTCAACCTGGTTCCTCAAGAGAATTAAGCCCCACTACCCTAAGGCATCCACTGTCTGCAATGACTTGACTTCTCTCCTGTGCATCCTGAACCATCCTGGTTATATTCCATCCTTGAGAGAATGGGGAAAACAGTCAACCAATTTCTGTGTCCTGTGGCTCAGCTAAGGGTCCCTGGCTAAGAAAAGCTCCACCCTCTCCTCCTCATTCCACCTGATCACCCTGTGAGGGAGGCGTATTTATAGTTTGCGGCTGGAGAAAGCCTCCACTCAGAGAGGGGAAGCCGCTTGACTAAGATTTCAGAAGTAGTGCTGAACCTGACTCTGAATCCAAGGCTGTCTGTCTCCAAAGACAAAAGTGGTAAACCTGGGAGGGAAAGACCCAGTTCTACCTTGTTTAGTGATGCATCCCCAAAACCTGGTATAGCGCCTGACAAATGGAAGGTGCTCCATCAATGTGTGGTTGAATGAACCCCACTCTGGAAGGACACTGACACGGGCACTGTGAGTGACAGGGATAACTGCTTCTGCTCATTTCTTTATTCCTAGGCCTCAGAGAAGTCCTTCTTGGGAAACATCCTTTGTAGGACACATGCAGAGAGTCTTGTGACTAAGAACCACACTGACTGGCCTGAATGAGGATCCTCAGCTTTTACTCTGAGTCACAAATAAGAAGTCAACAACAGCAATCTTCTTTTCCACTCATGGAGCATTAACTAATTCATAAGTGGGTTGAGTAGTTATTTAAAAGGATAGTGAGCCCTAGCTGGTTTGGCCCAGCGGATAGAGCGTCAGCCTGCGGACTAAAGGGTCCGGGTCCCAGGTTTGATTCTGGTCAAGAGTGTATGCTCAGGTTGAAGCTCAGTCCCCAGTGGGGGACATGGGGGCTCGGTCCCCAGTGGGGGGCATGCAGGAGGCAGCCGGTCAATGTTTCTCTCTTATCACTGATGTTTCTTTATCTCTCTCCCTCTCCCTTCTTCTCTTAAATCAATAAAAATTTTAAAAATAAACAAACAAATAAATAAATAAGAGGATAGTGAGAGCTAAGTTTCACCTACAAAGAAGTAACCTAAAACTCCCTCAGTGCCAAAGGCCCCAGACTGGCTAATGCCTTTTACTTAATTTATAACAAATAAAATGCTCCTGAACTCAGTTATTTTCATTCAGTTAACATTAATTACACACTAAGATGAACAAGGCACAGCTCTAGCCTTCTGGAGTCCACGATCTGGTAGCTGAGATGTGCACAAGAACCCAGGGCAGAATGAAGACAGGAAGGGAGGAGAAGAGAGGTCTAGGCAGGGCTTTGAGGAAGGCAGGGTTCCAAGAGACAAGGGAAAATGGTGAGCAAAGGCCGAGTAAGGCTCACCACAGCTCTGGGGAAGGGGAACACTTCCATGTTATTAGGGTGTGAGGGACCCAAGAGAAAAGAGGCAGAGTTAGGCTGGAGCTCTTCTAGGAGGGGCCTTGAAACACATACTGGTTTTCAGTGGTTTGGCAATGTCTTCCCATGTGGCTCACGTGTCCTGCTGTGAGTTCTCTGGAACTTTTCCTTGTTTTCCCACCTTACACTCTACCCAATAAACCCCAATGTGGGGTTTAGTCCTGGCTCCAAATAAACATTAAATAAATACCTTATGGGCTAGAAAACATTCCACCATTCTATCTGGGAGGCATGGAGTCTCCAATACTTTAGAAGCTCTGCGAAGTCCTATTTGCTTTAGAGGCTGTGTCACAGAACAAGAAAAAACAATCATCCCCAGACAGGCTGGCTGGGTCTCAACTGTACCAAGAGCCACAGTTAACCTTGGTACTTTGACCCAGAACCTAAGAATTCATCCTAAGGAAATATGACAAAAACACATAAAAATCTGTATCTGCAAAGACATTTATTGTATTTTTCTACAATAGTAGAAAAAAACAGAAAACAACTTAAATATCTAATGACAGTAAACACAAGCATGTTTTGGTACCCATTCCCTCGATGGCCTAAGCAGCCATTAAAAATTACAACAGTGGCCCTAGCCAGTGTGGCTCAGTTGGTTGAATGTCATCCCATACACCAACAGGTCATGTGGCCCCTGGTCAGGGCTCATGCCCAGGTTGCATACTCAATTTCCAGTAGGGAGTGTGCAGGAGGCAGCTGATAAACGTTTCTCTCTCTCCCTCTCAAATCAATAAACACACACACACACACACACACACACACACACACACACATATATATATATATATTTTTTTTTTAATTAAAGCTATGAACATAGGGAGCAATACAGCAATACATTTTGTCCAAACTATTCATGAAGAGACTGGCAGGAAAACACATCAAAATAACAATAGTTGCAAAAGACTGGTAGAAATATGCATGCCTTAATTTTATTTTCCATAATGTGATTATTATTTTTATTTTAGGGAAACACATATTTTTAAAAAGAGCCTGAGTGATCCTGGGCCTACCTCCCTGCCACAGATAGTGAGTCTGAGCCGCCAGGCCTGACTTGGAGGCCCCATGACCTGGCACAGAGCCTCTCTCAGCACAGTCCATTCTCAGTCAAACTGAGCCACTCACCATTGCCTTCACCTCTGTCTGTTGCTACAGTACAAACCATTCCACACCAAGCACAGGGTGAGGATACCAAGGAAAAACATTGGTTCCTGCCTTCAAGAAGCAAATAGTGCCCTACCCAGTTTGGCTCAGTGGATAGAACATCGGCCTGTGGACTGAAGGGTCCCGGGTTTGACTTTAGTCAAGGGCATGTACCTTGGTTGCGGGCACATCCCCAGTAGGGGGTGTGCAGGAGGCAGCGGATTGATGTTTTTCTCATTGATGTTTTTAACTCTCTATCCCTCTCTCTTCCTCTCTGTAAAAAAAAATATATTAAAAAAATATATTAAAAAAAAAAAAAAAAGATGTGCATGCCATCCCTCACATTAAAAAAAAAAAAAGAGAGAGAGAGAAGCAAACAGTACAGAGCACAAAACAGAAGCCGGGGCAGAGATAGCACATAGTCAGCACTGTAACAAGGTGAGGGCAGATGCAAGGGAATCACAGAGAAGGGAGGGACTAAGCTATCTGCAAGAGTCAAGAAAGGCTTTACTGCCCTGGCTTCCTGGCCCCCTGGAACATATGGTTCAGTTGGTTGGGTGTCATCCTGTGCCGGTTTGATTACATGCACACCGGGCGTGCAGGAGGCAGCCTATCTATATTGTGCTCTCACATTGATGTTTTTCTTTTTCTCTCCCTTACTCTCTCTCTAAAAATCAATATTCTTTTTTATTTTTATTAATTTCAGAGAGGAAGGGAGAGGGAGAGAGAGAGAGAAACATCAATGATGAGAGAGAATCATTGCTCAGTTGCCTCCTGCACACCCCACAATCACCCTGGGGATAGAGCTATAACCTGGTCATGTGCCGACTGAGAATAACCGTGATCTACTGGTTTAGAGGTCGACACTCAACCATTGAGGCATGCCAGTCAGGCTAAACTACTGTTTAAGAAAAATAAAAAGGCTTTACTGAGGTGGCATCTCAGTTGAGAAATGAAAGAAATTTAGCAAGCGCTAAAGGGCAAGGCAAAAATAGCATTTGCAGAGACTTGGCACCTTTAAAAACAGCTTGCATGTGTTCAGGGAACAGGAGAAGATTCTGAGGGCTGTGGAGTGTACAGAGAACAGCCAGGAGCATCAGGGAACCAACCTGAAGAAGGAGGAGGGCCAGACTGCAGGAGTTTGGACTTTATCCTGTGGGCAATAGAGGAAAACTAGAGATTGTGAGCAAGGATTGCCATGATCGCCTCTGCCAGCAATGGGGACTGTGCAATGCTGGAGGAAGGATGCCAGGAAGACTGGCTGGGACACAACAGTTCACATGGGTGATAGTGGGGACTGAACTAAAGTATGACAGCTGGGGACAAGAGAAGAGGGGATAGACACCAGAGACCCTTTTCAGGTAGATGCCACTGGGTTGGGCATTCTCTGGATTGGTAGGGATATGGCATTACTACAGAGCAAGAGAGGAGGAGACAGGGAAGGGAAAGGAAGGAGCTGAGTTGTCAGCTTGGGTAACTGGGGAACAGGGCGACCACTGAACATGGTAAGTGATCACAGGACAAAAGGAACAGGTTTTTCAGACATGGGTGTGTGGGAGCAGGAAGAAGATCTGAGAAGATACTGGGTCAAAATGGAGATACATATGCAATATAACTGGTTGGAATGGTTGGAAATGTCCAGGTGAGAGCTGAATACTGGTTTGACGCTCAGGAGATAAGTGAGAGCTAGATAAAGTACTAGATCTGGGATCGTTGTTATGTGAATGCTATTCTGAAGCCATGCAAATGGAAGAAATTACTCATAGAAGTATACAGTGAGAAAAAAGTCAAGGACAGAACTCCAGGACACTTCTAAATGTATAAGATAAAGTTCTTGAGATAATTCTCCTGTCCCACAGGAAAGTCCTACCATGTCCATTTGGTGGTTTTGAGAATTCCCAAAGTGAGAGTCAAGCTGGAGCCTACCCTCTCTGGAAAGCAGCAAAACCATCAGTGTCTGTGCAAAGAACTTCGTGTAACTTAGTTTACACCCAAATCACATTTCTGTCACCACTTTTTCTTCTCACAGGAGAGAATTGTTTTAAATCCTCAGGAAGCAGCCACACCACCGAGATCATCTTTTAACTGCAAAGAGGCAACATGTGAAAGTGATAAATTGTGTAATTTGGAAACTCATGAAGACCTAAAGGCTTTCTCTATTCAGTACCACCAGCTGGTCCAGTCCCCTCCTTCAGATCAATGCAGGCCACCAGGGTAGCCTGGCCGAAATACCAAGGAGGAAAGCAACGCTGGCGTGTGCCTGGGTGACCTGCTTGTTAGTGGACTGCTGAAAAATCAAATGAACAGTACACTGCCTACCTTTTTAGCCCTTTACCTCCTCATTACCACGACAAGATTAAGAAACTTTTAGGAGCAGATACACTGGAAACAGTCCAAAGCAGGACCAACATCTCCAGAGAGTACAAAGTAGATGCACCATCGTTAACAGAGGGATTACGGAGTGCCACTGGAGGTTGTGAAATCAGCAACACTTGGCTTGCAGTTTCCTGCTTCCTCCCACAAGTTTAGTAAATCCTCAGCTGCACTCTTGTGAAAACTTTCCTTTCATGGCTCTTACTTTGCAGGAAGTTTTCTAATAATTCCAATTATAACTATACCATGCACAAGGAAGAGGTCATAAAAGGCCACGCCCACTGTGTGGGGCAGGGATGGGGGTAAGGGGTGGATAAAGAACATGGGTAAGGTCTGGCCAGCATGGCTCAGTGGTTGAGCATCAACCTATGAACCAGGAGGTCACGGTTTGATTCCCAGTCAGGCCACATGCCCAGGTTGTGACCTTGATCTTCAGTAGGGGATGTGCAGGAGGCAGCCGAACAATGATTCTCTCTCTCATCATCACTGATGTTTCTATCTCTCCCTCCCTCTCCATTCCTCTCTGAAATCAATAATATATATATATTAAAAGTTAGCAGAAAAAGGATTCCATGGTTTAATAACTTTGAGAAATGTTGGGTCAAAGTTGAGGATTTCTCAGAGCCTTTAACAAATTAACAAGCCTTATCAAGTCAATCTTCAAGAAAAATAGGAATATGTAGTGATTCCCAAAAACTTATTACTCAGAACATACACTACTTTAAAAGTACTCTCTTGCCCAGCTGGCATGGTTGAGCATCAACCTATGAACCAAGAGGTCACAGTTCAATTTCCGGGTTGCAAGCTCGATGCAGGGCGTGCAGGAGATGGCTGATCAATGATTCTCTCTCATCATTGATGTTTCTATCTCTCTCTACCTCTCCCTTCTTCTCTGAAATCTATTTAAAAATATTTTTTAAAAAAGTACTGTCTTAAAAAGCATAAGGCAATTATTCCAGCCCCACACACTGGAGGAAAAAAATAGCCTTGCTAATGCTAATTTGTTACTTTCACCCCTATCAGTACTCTCATTTTGTAAAATGTTTTTTTATTGATTTTAGAGAGGAAGGGAGAGGGATAAAGAGATAGAAACATCGATGAGAAACAGTAATCGGCTGCCTCTTGCATGCCCCCTATTGGCGATTGAGCCCGAAACCCTGCCAGGGCACATGACAGGGAATCGAATCAGGGAACTCTTGGTTCACGTGTCAACGCTCAACCACTGAGCACATCAGCCCGGCAGTACTCTCATTTTAAGAATGGTGGTGGTGATGATGACATAACAGTTTTTTCTTGGCTGGCCTAAATAACCCCAGAACAGTTTAAGACAATATCTGAGCTTTAAAAACCTTTAAAACAGTACTGTTCTGGGAATCAGATCCAGGTCTGGGCTCCTTCCTGCTGCAAATTAGCCAGTGACTCAGGCATGTCTCACCCTCATTGGGTTCTTGGTTTTCTCATCTCTAAACTAAAGAGGTTAGAACAGACTTCTGAGGATATCCCCAGCTTTAATAGTCTACCATGGACTCTGAATGCTAAATATATTTTCACAACCCACCATCAAGTGATAGAAAAAAGGACTCTGTTTTGAAGGCTAGCCTTTGCCTCCCTCATGAGTTCTGGACCAACACCATGAATAAATGAAGCTGGGCTCACACCCTGTCACCCAAAGGCTGCACCCTCCACTGTCCCAGCCCTGGCAGTCGGGGAACCAGATGCTGCCAATACAAAGAGAGGGAGAACAGCTCCAGGAAAAGGAGCTTGGGGGCCTCACTTCCAAAGCTCCTTCTCCCCACACAACTGTGCACCAAGAGGGAAAACCAGCCCAGAGTATGGAGAAGAATCATAGCCACCCAAATCTCTTCTTCCTTCAAAGGATTCCCCAGCCAGATGTTGCTATTCACAGGCCCACAGCTGTTTCCTGTCCTGCCATATTCTGGGATTGCCTGATGAACAGATTGTCTTGCTTGAATGCAGAAGTTCCTTCTACCACAGTTTGCACAATCATTTCTGGGGCTGAAGATGTACTTTAATACTTTCCAGCTAGTACTAATACAAAACTGAACTCAGGCCAACTATCTTGCCACTATTAGCCGGGGGGACAAGCTGACCACCTCTGTCAGATAGCAACAGGCATTTTATTTGTTTCTGACAGGACAAAAAAAAAGGCAAATGATTACACAGCACACAAACCAAAAGTCTACTAGATCCTTATGAAAACTCAAACTCCAGTATTATACAGCAGCTTTGTAACTAAAGCAAAAACAGTTACCAGAAGACACTGGCAAATAAAATGCAAATATTCTTTTTCTTTCTTTCTTTTTTGTTAATCCTCACTGAGGATATTTTTCCATTGATATTTTTAGGGCGAGTAGGAGAGAGAAGGAAAGACAGAAAGAAACATCGATGTGATTAGAAACACATCAATTGGTTGCCTCCTGCATGAGCCCTGACCCTGAATTGAACCTGGCAACTCTTTGGTGCCCAGGCAGATGCTCTATTCACTGAACCAAACCGGGTAGGGCCAAATGTTCTTTCTTTACTCAACTAACAGAGATGACTGAATTACATAAGAGACAAGGCCCTTGCTAAAGGTCCTGTCAAGAAGCATTAAGCTACAATTCCCTGATTTTACAAAGAACATGTCAACAAATTATCTTGAGGATTCCTATTGGCTAAGTCACCCTGAGACCATGAAAGAAGCATAAAATGTTCAGTCTCCTAACAATGTATAGTAATTTTGTTCTAGTCTCTTTTGGGTTGGCTTTGACCCTTAAGGAGATACAAGGTGGGAAAGCTCATGCTGTCAGTTGCAGAAAGAACCACTCCAAAAACTTCCCCTACACTTGCAGGAAGCTGACAACTACCAAAGTCCAAGCAGGATGAATTAATGTACCTGGTGACATCATCACAGAGCAGAAACCTCAGGGCTCATAAATCACCAGTGAACACAAGCAAGGTTTCCTAGAACTGGTTGTAAGCAGACATGAAACAAGAGGCACAGGAACTTGGGCACTAACAGGAGTCCCAGCATTTCATTATGGAAAAAGAGTGCCCCTGTCCCCTTGGCTCAAAGGCAGAAAAGTTTTGGCTTTAAGTAGGAAGACTGTTTCTTCCTCCATCATTTGATTAAAATATGAGGCCAACTCATAGGTCACTGCATCTCAACTACCCTGCCATCACATACAGGTCCATCAGACCAACATCAAGACCCTCAGAGATCTCTCACTTCTCTTACCATCCCTAACCTGGGCTCTCCTATCTATACAATTCAGTCCAAAGTAGACTCTTGGCCAAAGTGTGTACTTTTTAAAAAATGTTTTTATTGACTTTAGAGAGAGGGAGAGGGAAAGAGAGATAGACACATGGATGAGAGAGAAACATCAACATTGGTGGGCTGCCTCCTGACCACCCCCCACCAGGGATGGAGCCCGCAGGTCAGGCATGTGCCCCAAGGAGAATCGAACCGGTTACCTCCTAGTGCTGGGTCCGATGGTCAACCGCTGAGCCACACTGGCCAGGCCAAAGTGTATAATTCTTATCAAGGCCATATTTCAGCTTCTCACTCTCTCCCTAGCTTTCCTTTCCTGACAAATCTCTGGGGTCCTCTTATACCTTAAACGCTAGTTTGGCTGTTGGGGGAGAGGTGACAGAGTTGTCTTGGGATTTCCACATTTCTCCACCCCACTAGAGCCTTCCACCTCTTCGTTATGCTGCTGTCACCCCTCTCCTAACGTAACTCAAACCAAGACTGCAGGATTGTGATAGTCACACTTCACCAAGCACTTGTGATAAGTGAAGTCATTACTCTCTGACGCTCGGGGAATCTCCAGTCTGCTCCAGTCCCTTCCCCCGGGAGTACCCGGTCAGAAGGGCTTTGTCTGGGAAGTTAGAGTCCCACCTCTTCCCAGGCTACCAGCGCCCAGCCCCTCAGGCCGTCCACCTGCTGCTGGTACCGCCCCACACACGCTACGATAGGCCAGCCTTGAGAGCCCGCTCTCCCATTGGGCAGTCGGCCCGTCCCTCCCTCGCCACGTCTCCTGGCACTGGGAAAAAGGCCCAGGTGGCGGCCTTCGGCCCTGGAGAGAGCGATGTGTTGGAAGCTCTACCTGGAAGGGGTTCACGTCCATTGGGTCCGCAAAGGGGTTGGTGTCGAAGGCTGACATGGTAGTCGGGGGCTGACGGGCGAGATTCGCGAGCGCTTCTGCCTCCGGGCGCCGAGACCCAGCGGCTCTCTCCTGTCAGACCCTCCACTTCCGGGAGCGAGACGGCAGTTCCGGCGCAGGCGCAGCGCCCTCCGCAAGGGGCGTGATACTGCACGTAACAGAGGTTCGCTCCGCCCTCCTGCCCTGCACTCCTCTGCCATCACCTTCTTCCTGGTACCCTTGCTTCCGCGTCCAGGAACTAGGGAGCCATACTTGGGATGTCGGAGCCATTCACCGCAGCTTCTCTATCTGACAGCATCGAGATTTGTCTTGGAAACTCCCCAGTATAAACTTTGCAAGTAAACTGTAAGAGGACCCGGAAACTTAACTCTTTCACTTCCCTGGAGGGCAAGTTTAGGAAGCACACCTGGTCCAGGGAGGAGACTGGATTGGGAGCCTACTTCTACGAGGGAGTGTTCTAGTGGTAGGGCCACGCAGAGGGGTTCTCTTCTGAAGAACCAGCTGTGCAGCTGTCCCCCACACTAGCTGAGCTCTGCTTCTTTTAGGCCTTCACCTTGATGTCCAGACAGGTTTAGAGCCCAAGCTGGGACTTGAACCTGAGCATCAAGTATTTGTTAAGTGAATGAAGAAGTTCAACAATACAGCCATCAGCCATAGGGGAGGTGGCTGCACTCCCCACAAACTACCTTATTTATTCATCTCTCTGGCTTTGTTCATCACCGAATCCAGCCACTACCATTCCTTACTCTGGACTAGTACAGGGCTGCTCATTGGTCTTTTGTTCATGTTGTAACCAGAGATCCATTTAAAGGGGACAAAATTATTGTGGAACTTTATGTTGAAAATTCTTCAATTCAGAGAAACCAAGATGGTGGCATAGGTAAACACCTAAACTGCTGCCTCGCACAACAATTTCAAAACGACAACTAAAAGACAGAACGGACACCATCCAGAACCACAGGAAAGCTGGCTGAGTGGAAATTCTACAACTAGAAGGAAAGAGAAAAGCTCACGAAGATTCGGAGGAACGGCAAAGGTTGAGGTATGGCAAAGGGTCTTTGTGCGCACAGAGAAGAAGGGCAGCTGAGAGCCTGGCTGACTTTCTCTGGCAGGAGGGGGAAGGAAGCCCCCAACTGCACTGAACCCCAGTTCCGACTGCACTGAACCCCAGTTCCGGGTGAAACCCCTTGGACCCAGGCTCATACAGAGGAAGTCTGGACTGTCAGGTAGAGAGAAAGGCACTCGGAAACTCGGAGAGCCGGGGTAGCCCCGGCAGCCAGGGGTCTGAAGGCACGCATACGCGCCAGTGTGCACAAAGACTACTGAGGTTGCCACAGGCTTTCCCTAGCAGAAGGGAGTTGGAAGCTCCTGACTGCACTGAACCCCAGTTCCAGGCGAGCCCCTGGGGACCCACGCTCTTGTGGGGGGAATCTGGACTCTTGGGCGGAGGCTCGAGAGCCGGGGAAGGCAGAGATCTGGAGGCGCGCGCGCAAGGGCAGGGCTGACGGGAAACCAAGACTGTCTGCTCAGCCCTGAGACTCCACCACATCCAAGCTGAGCACAGTGGCTTTTGCAATTTGGCAAGTCTAATCCTATAAGGCTGTCTCTAGCACCGAACTTCTCCCAGCGTAGACACAGCTGATCCTCACAGCCAGCTGACCTGGAGGTCAATTCCTCCCAGTGATACAACAACCATCAAGACTTAACTACAACAAGGCTGTACACACAGTCCACAAAGGGGTGCACCAAGAGTGTCCACCTCAGGTTAACTGAGGAAGCCGACCCACTGGGCCATATAGGAAACCTAGCACACAAAGCTACCCTACCAGCTCAGGGAAGCAGTGAAAATGTGGCGACAAAGAAACAGATCACAAACGAAAGAAATGGAGGAAAACAAACGACTGGATATAGAATTCAAAACCACGGTTATAAGGCTTTTCAAGAATATCCTAGAAAAGGCCGATAAATATAATGAGACCCTTGAAGACATGAAAAAGGACCAACTAGAAATTAAACATACACTGACTGAAATAAAAAATATTATACAGAGACCCAACAACAGACTAGAGGAACACAAGAATCAAGTCAAAGAATTGAAATACAAAGAAGCAAAAAACAACCGAAAATGCAAAAAGAAAAAGGAATCCAAGAAGTTGAAGATAGTGTAAGAAGCCTCTGGGACAACTTCAAGCGTACCAACATCAGAATTATGGGGGTGCCAGAAGAAGAGAGAGAGCAAGATACTGAAAACCTATTTGAAGAAATAATGACAGAAAACTTCCCCCACCTGGTGAAAAAAAATGGACTTACAAGTCCAGGAAGCGCACAGAACCCCAAACAAAAGGAATCCAAAGAGAAACACACCAAGACACATCATCATTAAAATGCCAGAGCAAAAGACAGAGAATCTTAAAAGCAGCAAGAGAAAAACAGTTAGTTACCTACAAGGGAGCACCCATATGACTGTCAGCCGATTTCGCAACAGAAACTATGCAGGCCAGATGGGAGTGGCAAGAAATACTCAAAGTGATGGATAGCAAGAACCTACAACCAAGATTACCCAGCAAAGCTATCATTCAGAATTCAAGGTCAGATAAAGAGCTTCACAGATAAGAAAAAGCTAAAGGAGTTCATCACCACCAAACCAGTATTATATGAAATGCTGAAAGGTATTCTTTAAGAAGAGGAAGAAGGAAAAAGTAAAGATAAAAATTATGAAGAACAAATACATATCTATCAACAAGTGAACCTAAAAATCAAGTGAATTAAAAACCTGAGGAACAGAATAATCTGGTGAATATAATAGAATCAGGGGCATAGAAAGGGAGTGGACAGATAATTCTCAGGGGGAAAGGAGCTTGGGGGGGGTGCAGGAAGAGACTGGACAAAAATCATACACCTATGGATGAGGACAGTGGGGGGGAGGTAAGGACAGAAGGTGGGGTGGAAACCGGGTGGAGGGGAGGTATGGGGGGAAAAAGGAGAAACAATTGTTATAATCTGAATAAAGATTTATTTTTAAAAAAAAAGAAATGCAAAAAAAATTTCTTCAATTATCCTATCTAATAAAAGAGTAATATGCAAATTAGTCATCACTCCGCTATATGCACAAGCCACGCCCACCAGCCAATCAGGAGCGTGTACGCAAATTAACCCAGCCAAATGGCTACAGCCAGGGAGAGAGCAGGAGGGAGGCTCGGGTTTCCCCGGTGATGGAGGAAGCCAAGCTTTCCGCACACCCTGCCTTGGCCTCTGCTTAAGGCTACAAAGTTTCAATTATAGAAGATAAATAAATCCCAACAGAGATGGCTGCCACCACTGAGCAAGCAGGAGGCTTGGCTCTGCTCCAGGCTACAAAGTTTCAATTGTAGAAAATAAATAAACCCCAGATACCAGGGCCTCGCTTGGGTCGCGGCGGGTGTGTGGTCGGCCTGCAAACCACCACAGGCCCACTCGCTCAGGCTGCCCCATGCCCCAAGGTAACCCCCACCCTGATCCAGGACACCCTTCAGGGCAAATCAGCTGGCCCCCACCCGTGCACCAGACCTCTATCCTATCTAATAAAAGTAATATGGAGATTGACCATCACTCCAACACACAAGATGGCTGCCCCCTTGTGGTCAAAGATTCTGCCCCCATGTGGACACAAGATGGCCAGCCGGGGAGGGCAGTTGGGAGGGACCAGGCCTGCAAGGGAGGACAGTTGGGGGCGATCAAGCCTGCAGGGGAGGGCAGTTAGGGGTGACCAGGCTAGCAGAGGAGGGAAGTTGGGGGTGACTGGGCCTGCAGGGAAGGGCAGTTAGCAGGGGGACCCAGGCCTGCAGGGGAGAGCAGTTGGGGAGACCAGCCCTGCAGGGGAGAGCAGTTAGGGGTGACCAGGCCTGCAGGGGAGAGCAGTTAGGGGTGACCAGGCTGGCAGGGGAGCGGTTAGGGGGTGATCAGGCTGGCAGGCAGAAGTGGTTAGGGGAAATCAGGAAGGCAGGCAGGCGAGCAGTTGGGAGCCAGCAGTCCTGGATTGTGAGAGGGATGTCCAACTGCCCATTTAGGCCTGATTCCGGGCCTAAATGGGTAGTTGGACATCCCTTGAGGGGCCCAGATTGGAGAAGGTGCAGGCTAGGCTGAGGAACACTACCTCCCCCCATGCACAAATTTTTTGCACCAGGCCTCTAGTTTTACATAAAGGCCCAAATTCTTAATTTGTCCTCTTGTTCCTACCCCTTCTTTGGCCCACCACCATGCATTTCAGTCCTCCTAGTGGCTTTTCAGTTCTGCAGACTTCCCTTATTCCCTCCTGCCTCAGGGTCTTTGCACCAGATGTTCCTGCTTCCTAGTATGCTCTTAGCTCATGCCCTCATCATCACCTAGTTAACTCCTAGTATCCTTCAAATTCAAGCTCAGATGCCCCTTAGGAGTGGCCTCTCTTCACACTGTAGGTTGGATCAGCCTCCTTCCCCACACATAAACTCATTATTAGCCTATACTTTTACTTCATAAAACCTATTACAGATTGTAAGTACACACGTGTATAGGTGGTTATTTATTTATGCCTGTCTCTCCCACTAGATCGTAAGCTACACAGGGGCAGGAGTAGGGTCTGTTTTGCTCACTGTTGTATTTCTGGCACTAACAGTACCAGCACATGATAGGCATTTAGTAAACATTTACTATTTCCCTCATCCACTTATCTTGCTCTCCCTTGTCTAAATACCAACTATTTTTAGGGACCAGCTGAACTTTTCTTCAGGAAATGTCCTCAATTGGGAGAACGGAAAGGAATCCAGGTTTGTGTCCCCTCAGAAACTATCATAACCCGCCTCCCCCTCCCCCCACAGCCACCCTTCCAAGGATACTGTAAGGAAAGACTCTTGTTTTTCTCCTTTACTACTCATACAGAATACTTCTGGGACCAGACACAGGTTTTGTTTAGTTTTTGCCATACTAACCAATTCTCTGACACAGCTGTGGTCATTCAATTCAGTTCTGATACTATCTACCTGGAGTTAGTTTAGCATCAGATCCCACAAGTTAAGGGCTAAGTCCCACAAGACTGTCCCCACTTCAGATGGCAATTGCAAGTCTCAGATTGTCACCTGTGCTTTCTATAAATCAGGATTCCTATGAACCCCTCGACAGGTTCAATAATTTAGAATTGCTTCCAGAACTCAGAGAAACACATTTACTGGTTTCTTATATAATAAAAGATATGGCAAAGGATACAGACAAACAGCTAGTTGAAGAGATACATAGGGTGAAGTCTGGGTCCTGAGTGCAGGAGCTTCTGTGCCGATGGAGTTGGGGTGGATGTATTCACCAACCTGGAAGCTTTCCCAAGAGAGACTTCATCACATAGTCATGGTCATAATTGATAGTTAACTCAATCTCTCTCCTCTCTCCTCCCTGGAAGAGAGAAGGTAGGGTGGAAAGTTTCAAGCTTCTAATCAAGGCTTGTACTTTCTGGTGACCAACCACATCCCGAGGCTACCCAGAAGCCCACCAAGAGTTGCCTCATTAGGACAAAAAGTGCTGCTATCGCCCAGGAAATTCAAGGGATTTAGGAGCTCTGCCTCAAAAACCATGGTCAAAGACTAAACTTTAGAACAAAAAGATACCCCTAGCACTTTTATTGCTTAGGAAATTACGAAGGTTTTAGGAGTTCTGGACAGGAGCTGCTTATTATATCACTAGAGGCCTGGTGCATGGATTCATGCACCAGTGGGGTCCCTCGGCCTGGCCTGCACCCTCTCACAATCTGGGACTCCTTGGGGGATGTCAGACTGCCGGTTTTGGCCCAATCCTCGCAGGCCAGGCCAAGGGACCCCACCAGGCCTCTAGTATGCATATAAGATCTTTGGTTAATCTCTTCCCACCCTCCCCCCTGCTCCCTTTCCTCTGAGATTCATCATTCTGTTCCATGTTTCCATGCCTGTGAGTTGAGTGTCTGCCCCCTGGTGGTCAGTGCGCATCATAGTGAATGGTTAAACAGTCACTTAGGCTTTTATATCTATACTAGGGGCCCAGTGCATGAATTTGTGCACCTTGAAAGGAACTGTGGCCCTGAGGCTGTGGTGGGCACAGGGGTGGGTCTCAGCACACCTCCGTGCCCCTGCCTGGCCCCTCCTGCCACGGCCCCCAGTCCCCTGTCTGCCAGCAGACTTGCTCCTGCCACCTCTGCTCCCATGTGCTGATAGCACCGGCCCCACTCGCACTCGCTGATGGTGCAGAGCAATTGGGACCAGCGCCAGCAGCAGGTGTGAGTGGGGCCCGTGCCATCAGGTGGTGCGAGCAGCGGCTTCTGCCCCAATCACCCTTCAGGAGCAGGGGGAGGTGGAGAAGCCCTCAGGGGCAATAGGGGATGACAGTGGGTGTAAGCGGTGGCTCCAGCACCAGCCATGAGTGCGAGCGCCAGGTGAGACCACAGCATGCAGGAGCAAAGAATTTTCAGTAACTACCAAAGGCTCGTCCCAATGACAGCAACTGGCGCCCCTGCTCACCTGCTCCACCATCCTGCTGCAGCCACCACCCACCATGTTTTGCATGCATCCCCTGGTGGTCAGGGCATATCATAGTGACAGGTTTGTTCATTTGTTCAGTTGTTCTGCCATTCTATTTGCATGTTAGGGTTTTATATATAGATACAACCTAAGCTACCGTTACGACCGACCAACCAGAACAACAGGAACAACTGGTCAACCAGTCACTATGATGTGCACTGACCACTAGGGGGCAGATGCTCAACACAGGAGATGCCCCCTGGAGGTCAGTGCACTCCCACAGCCAACCACCTGTGGCCAGCCAGCAGCATTGGCGTCTGGCATCCAGTCCTTCTGCACCCAGCCTGGCGACTGTCACCTCCTCTCCCGACCCTGCTAGGGCCTTTGGGTCCCCTGCTGAGACAGGGAACTGGGGGTGCGTGGCGGCAGACATGGCCCCTTTCCCAGAGGGGCCAAGGGACAGCTCCCTCCTCAGGCCTCGCAGCCAACCACCCGCACCCCATTCCCCCCCACCCCCTGCAGGCCAGCAGGTCCTAATCAGCCCACCATCCGCCCACCGCCTGTCCACCACGGTGGTGGCGAGGGAAGGGAGGGGAGGTGGGGAACTGTGCAGTGGTGGGGCACCGGTGTTGGTGTTCGGCATCCATTCCTCTCATGCCCTCCCCAATGAACATCGCCTCCTCTGCCGACCCCACCAGGGCCTTTGGGCCCTGGGCTGGGACAGGGAACCTGAGGTGGGTGGTGGTGAACTCAGCCCCTTTCCCAGTGGTGCTAAGGGCCAGCTCCCTTCTTGGGGCCTGCGGCCAACCTCCCATGCCCTGTTCTTCCCCCCAGCCGGTAGGCCCTGATCAGCCCGTAGCCCCTCCCCTATCCCTCCCCGCAGCCAGCAGGACCCAATTGATCAGCCCTGATTGCCAGCCAGCCTAGGGACCCCACCTGTGCATGAATTCATGCACTGGGCCTCTAGTATATAGATGATATCACAGGAAGCATACAGAGATATTTGCTGTCTGCAGCCTGAGAAAACAGTCTATACAACATGAGACTGTCCTGCCTCCTTGTCTGCCCAACCTAGTATAATGGTGGACTGGTGAAGAAAGAATGGAACTTGTTATCATCAGTGTAGAGCTGGCCCACTTTCTGTCTTTGAAGTCTCCTGGGATCTGTCCATTTTCCTGTGAAAGATACATCATGCATTTATTTATTAATTCACATATTCAACAAGGGAGGAGGTATAGTAGACCAGAACTCTATGTTCTTGGACCATTTACTTCATCTCTTCAAGATCCATTTTTTTCTCATCTCTAAAATGGGGCTCATCAAAAGATAAAGAGAGAATATTAAAAGCAGCAAGAGAAAAGCAGTTAGTTACCTACAAGGGAGCACCCATATGACTTGTCGGCTGATTTCTCAACAGAAACTATGCAGGTCAGCCAGGAGTGGCAAGAAATATTCAAAGTGATGAATAGCAAGAACCTACAACCAAGATTACTCTACCCAGCAAAGCTATCATTCAGAATTGAAGGTCAGATAAAGAGCTTCACAGATAAGAAAAAGCTAAAGGAGTTCATCACCACCAAACCAGTATTATATGAAATGCTGAAAGGTATTCTTTAAGAAGAGGAGGAAGAAGAAAAAGGTAAAGATAAAAATTATGAACAACAAATACATATCTATCAACAAGTGAATCTAAAAATCAAGTGAATAAAAAATCTGAGGAACAGAATAAACTGGTGAATATAATAGCATCAGGGGCATAGAAAGGGAGTGGGCTGACAATTCTCAGGGGGAAAAGTGTGTGGGGGGCATGAGGGAAGAAACTGGACAAAAATCTTACACCTTTGGATGAGGATAGTGGGGGGGGGAGGGTAAGGACAGAGAGTGGGGTGGGAACTGAGTGGAGGGGAGCTATGGGGGGGGGGGGAACGGGACAATTCTAATAATCTGAACAATAAAGATTTATTGAAATGAAAAAAATAAAGTAACCTCCAACTCTCATTTAATTAAAATAAAATAAAATGGGGCTCATGACAGTACCTATCCCTTAGGGGTATCTTGAGAATGAAGTGAGAGAATTCTTGAGAGCAACTTAGTACAGGATTTAGTAGAAAATAAATGATAGTTGGCCCTAGCTGGTTTGGCTCAGTGGATAGAGCGTCAGCCTGTGGATAGAAGGGTTGCAGGTTCAATTCTAGTCAAGGGCAAATGCCCAGGTTTCAGGCTCAATCCCCAGTAGGGGGCATGCAGGAGGCTCTGATCAATGGTTCTCTCTCATCGTTGATGTTTCTATCTCTCTCTTCCTCTCTGAAATCAATAAAAATATTTTTTTTTAAAAAAAGGAAATGAAAATAAATGTTAGCTGCTATTATAGCTTGAGCCTCAGCTGGGCACTGGCAGATATGTGATGGTGAATTAGACACATGGTCTAGTAGAGAAGAGAGAGGAAAGCAGATCATCACTGGATAATAAAGTGTGATCAGTTCAGCTAGAGATAGACAAGCAAGAGGTAAGGGTGAAAGGTTCTAGGTTCTGTAAACATCCTAGATTTCCTTATAGATATCTTTTTCTGTTTGTAGGAAGGCTGGCATGGTGTGGAGGCTCTGTCCCTGCAATCTAAGTTCTTCCCTCCCTGTAGAAATACTATGAGGAAGTGATTCTGTCTTCTGTGGTGGTAATAGTGGGAGGTGCTCTAAGAACCCTCAGTGCCTAATCTAATCCCTCTTTTTTGTTTTGTTTTTTAATCCTCACCTGAGGATATTTTTCCATTGATTTTTAGAGAGAGTGGAAGTGAGAGGGAAAGACAGAGAGAAATATCAATCTGAGAGAAACACATCCATTGGTTGCCTCCTGTATGTGCCCCAACCAGGGCCCAGGTCAGGGAGGAACCTGCAACCAAGGCACATGCCCTCGACCAGAATTGAAGCCAGGACCCTTCAGTACGCATGTCAGATGCTCTAACCACTGAGCAAAAAGGCTAGGGGGAGATATGCTGTTTGTATGATTCTTTTTAAAAAATATATATTTTTATTGATTTCAGAGAGGAAGGGGTAGGGAGAGAGAGAAACATCAATGATGAGAGAGAATCATTGATTGGTGTGCCCCCCACTGGGGATCAAGCCCACAACCCGGGCATGTGCCCTTGACTGGAATCGAACCTGGGCCCCTTCAGTCCCCACGCCGACGCTCTATCCACTGAGCAAAACCAGCTAGGGCTGTTTGTATGATTCTTATGTTTTCCGTTTTATTATTCCTTGGTGTATGGTGAAGCTTCCTTTGAAATGCAGGCTGATTTATCTGAGCCAGGGGGCCCCGGGGTGGGGGGGGGGTTGATGTTTACAGATGGACATAACATAACAGAGAAAACAGTACCCCTCTTTTCCTGGGCATGTGTGGTAGAGGCTGTGGGAATCAGTGTAGGGGAGGCAGAGTCAGGACTGTAGCCCCCTCACACGAGGTTCCCTGGAGCTTTGGCTACTGTGTTCTTATTCCACATCCAAGGCCCAGGCCAGCCTGTGCCATACAGGGCTCCTGGTGACTCTCCTTGACTTGTGTGTGTTGTGACTTGTGAGCAGTTCAGCCTGGAGGAGGGGCTGGAGTTCTGAGTCCTATAGAACTTAGGGCAGGCAGGATGAAAGGAGCCCCCAGAACTGACTGCCTTCCTGAATCCCACATCATCCATCTGACCCTCCAACAAGCCTGTCAGCCCAGCATTATCCCTTTTTACAGATGAAGAAAGAGAAGCTCAGACAGGCTAAGGGCCTTGCATGTGATATTTACCATCATGATCAAGCATCAGTGAGTCCCTGCTTAGATCATAGCAATTCTTTGTTCAAACCTGCTAATGACTATGATACTCAGAGTAAAACCTGGTCTTCACAATGACCTCCAAAGTTCTGCTCACTGCCTTTCCCCCCTGACCACTCCCGTCCTGCTCACTAGCTCCCCCCACACTGGTCTCTTTGCTATTTACTCCAGAACACGGCAGGCACATTCCCATGTTCCCACCTTAGGGCCTTCCCTGTAGCTGTTTCTTTTGCCCAGAACACTCTGTTGTCCTCACCTCCAAGTTTGTGCCTAGATGTCAGCTTCTCAATGAGGCTTACTTAGACAACATTTTAAATTCTGCAAACTGCCACGCACCCCCTTTTTGTAGCACTTATTTTTCAACATACTATACGATTTATTTATTTATTTATTTATTTATTTATTTATTTATTTATTTATTATACTTGTTTGACTGTCTTCCCTTCACAAGAATAAAATAAAGATGTAAAAGTCAAAGTGAAATGTTTAATTGTCAAAGAAGACTGAATAACAGGCAAAACTCTACAGAGGCAAAAAGATCAGTATCTTGTCCTCCGATGTATCTCCAGCCCTTTGAACAGTCCTGGCATTTAGCAGGTTCTCGAAAAATGTGTCCAGTGGAGGAATGAATGAACATTTAGATCTAAGGATTGCAGACTGGAAGCCTCTGAACTGGTGGAGGCTTCTCCTGGTTACTGGAGAGTAGGAGAGCGATTGCAGGAATGGCCGCAGGGGACTCCCGCGCCTCCCAGGCTCTCGCTCTCGAGGAACTACGTATCCCATGAAGCTCTGGGCGCAGAGGGGCCACGAGGGTGCTGCCGGGAAAGGCATACGTGGGCGAAGTCAGGTCCGGTGCTGCCAGGATGGCCTCTCAGCGAGGTGGGTTTTGCGCCGGGGTGCAGGAGAGCGAGGGTGTGCATCGCATCCTGAGGACCCTTCCAGACTTGATATGGCAGGTCGAACCCATCCTCGGGACTTTGCGGAAAGACGGATGGGCGTCAGGCAGGGGAGGGATACCTGTGATGGGGGATTGAGTCGTTACTGCAGTCCTAGAGGAAGGTCTTTAGGGAAGAGGACGCACGAGGGTCGCTTTGAGACAGCGTGCATTGGAAAAGGTTTCTTCCTCTCCCTCCCCGTCATCTCGGTGCAACCATCTGCTCCACATCTGCAGAAGATCCTCTTGCCCGTTTTATAGATAGGAACATTGGGGCCTGCGGAGAAGGGTCTCAGCTAACAACCTACAAACCCCTTATGTGACTTTGTCCCTCAGACAAAACCCTCAGCTCGTGTCAAGTTTCCCCGGGACAATAGAGTCAGGCCACACGGGTGGAGTGGAGCTGACTCTCTGTCTGTGCCCCCAGTATTCCCACTTTCCTGTGTGGTGCAGCAGTATGCCTGGGGGAAGATGGGTTCAAACAGTGAAGTGGCTCGACTACTGGCCAGCAGTGACCCACTGGCCCGGATCTCAGAGGACAAGCCATATGCAGAGGTGAGAGCCCGGCAGCCCACTTAGACTCCTCCACTTAAAAGGACCTGAGGCAAGGCACGTGGATCACCTGGGAAGGGGAAGCTGCAAAGAAAGAGGTCCTCTAGGCTCTTCAGATTAGTACAGGTTGATGAACCCAGATGGTGGCACCAAAAGAAGAAAGGTTTTCTCACAATAGGCTGGGGTTTTCAGTATGTCCTTCCTCAAAGAACTCTTATTCAGTCTTCTTTGACAATTAAAATTTTTACTTTGACTTTTACATTTTAATTTTATTAAAAATTATTTATTGCCTTGGCCAGTGTTTCTAAGTGGTTAGTGTCTTGGTCCCCCATCCCGCACTGAAGGGTCAAAAGGTCATGGGTTCTAGTCCCTGTCAAGGGCAGGTACCTGGGTTGCAGGTTCAATCCTCTGCGTGAAGGAGGCAACCAATCCATCTCTCTCACACTGTCTGTCTCCCTTTCTCCCTCTCTCCCTCCCACTCTCTCTTAAAAATGAATGGGGGAAAACATATCCTCCAGTGAAGATTAACCAAAAAACGTATTTATTGATTAGAGAGAGACATTGGTTTGTTCCACTTGTTTATGCATTAATTGGTTGCTTCTATTTTTTATTTATGTACTAGGGGTCCAGTGCACTAATTTGTGCACCTTGAAAGGAACTGTGGGCCGTGAGGCTGCAGTGGGCACAGGGGTGGGTCTCAGCCCATCCTCCATGCCCCCACCCGGCCCTGCTCACCGCAGCCCCTGGTCTCGTCTGACAGCAGTCTTGCTCCCACCACAGCTGCTCCCACACGCTGATGGAGCCACTCCCACTCACACCTGGTGGTGGTCTGGAGCAATTAGGGCCAGTGCTGGCAGCGGGTGTGAGTAGGGCTGGTGCCTGCAGCAGGTGTGAGTGGTGGCTGCTGCCCGGGTTGCCCCTGAGGAGAAGGGGGAGGTGGAGAAGCCCTCAGGGGCAATCAGGTCCTGCAGCTGCCGCTTGCACTAGCTGATGGCGCCAAGTGATTGGGACTGGCGCCGGGCACCAGCAGCGGGTGCGAGTGGTGGCTCCGGCGCCAGCTGCAGGTGCGAGCAGGGCTGGTGCTGGAAGTTGGTGTGAGCGGTGGCTCTGGCACCAGCAGCAGGTGTGAGCACCGGGCAGGACCACAGCGCACAGGAGCAAAGAATTTTCAGTAACCACCAGAGGCTTGCCCCAATGACAGTGACTGGTGCCCAGCTTTGGTCTGGCGCCCCTGCTCACCTTCTCCACCATCCCCACTGTGGCCAATGCTCGCCATGTTCCGCACACACTCCCTGGTGGTCAGCACACGTCATAGTGACCGGTTGTTCCACTGTTTGGTCTATTAGCCTTTTTTTAAAAAAAAAAATATATTTTTTTTATTGATTTTTTACAGAGAGGAAGGGAGAGGGATAGAGAGTTAGAGACATCGATGAGAGAGAAACATTGACTCAGCTGCCTCCTGCACACCCCCTACTGGGGATGTGCCCGCAACCAAGGTACATGCCCTTGACTGGAATTGAACCCGGGATCCTTGAGTCCGCAGGCTGGTGCTCTATCCACTGAGCCAATCTGGCTAGGGCTGGTCTATTAGCCTTTTATTATATAGGATTTTATTTTTATTTTTTTATTTCAGAGAGTAAAGGAGAGGGAGAGACAGAGATAGCAATGATGAGAATCGTTCATCAGTTGCCTACTGTATGCCCCATACTGGGGATTGAGCCCACATCCCAGGCATATGCCAACTGGGAATGGAACTGTGAACTCCTGGTTGATAGGTCAACGCTCAATCACTGAGCCATGCCGGCCAGGCATTAGTTACTTCTTGTATGTGCCTTGACTGGGGATCAAACCCACAAACCTTGGCGAATTGGGATGATGCTCTAACGAACTGAGCTACCGGCCAGGGCACTTTTTACTTTTTAAAAAAATATATATTTTATTGATTTTTTACAGAGAGGAAGGGAGAGGGATAGAGAGTTAGAAACATCAATCAGCTGCTTCCTGCACACTCCCTACTGGGTATGTGCCCACAACCAAGGTACATGCCCTTGACTGGAATCGAACCTGGGACCCTTGAGTCTGCAGGCTCTATCTACTGAGCCAAACCAGTCAGGGCCACTTTTTACATTTTTAAAGCTAAAATATTATATATTTCTCCTGCCCATTTAGTAGAGAAAAAGCCAAAGCATAGGGAGGCTTTAGCCTCTAAATCTGAGACTGGCATAAATGAATGCTAATACCTCTGAGCATCAGAGATTTCTAGTGACCTTGACAGTGCAGGTGTTATTCTCCTTGTTGGACAGATGAGGAAACTGAGACACAGAGACAGGAAATAACTAGTCTAAGCCTCCACAGCTGGTTAGAGGCAGAACCTGGACTAGAGCCTGGGTCTCCTGACTACTGGTATTCTGGGGTCTGCTGCCTCCCTTTAGGTCCATGATTGCATGAACATTTATACCTAGTGCTGGGAGGCCTGTCTTGGGATTCAGCTACCCTATGGGGAACACAGGGTAACTCTGGGATTGGGGCAGGCAAACTGGTGGTGTATGTTTTCCCCAAATTTCCTGTTCTTCCAGCTGTGGATGGGGACCCACCCTCGGGGAGATGCCAAGATTCTTGACAGTCGCATCTCTCAGAGGACCTTAGGCCAGTGGATTGCTGAGAACCAGGACTGCTTGGGCTCAAAGGTCAAGGACACCTTTAATGGCAAGCTGCCTTTCCTCTTCAAAGTGCTCTCGGTTGAAACAGCCCTCTCCATCCAGGCACACCCTAACAAGGTATAGGATCAGAATGGGGTACAATCAGAATAGAGAAAAGCTTACTTTTAAGGCCCTCTAATTAAAATATATATTGATTTCAGAGAAGGGAGAGGGAAATAAGAGATAGAAACATCAATGATGAAAGAGAATCATTGATCGGCTGCCTCCTGCACACCCCACACTGGGGATTGAGCCTGCAACCTAGGCATGTGCCCTGACCAGGAATGGGACCGTGACCTCCTGGTTCATATGTTGATGCTCAACCACTGAGCACGCCAGTCCGGCCCTTCTGACAACTTTTACTGCTGCTTTTACCCTACCTATGCTAGGCTTCAGCTCAAAGCTAAATCCAGGCCTGACAACTCGGCAAGGCCAGGTGATGGTGACACATGCTGGCAGCTAAGTCCAAGTGAACAGCTGACCAGCCTATGCCAGGGAAGTTTCTCTCACTTTACCCAGCCCAGGACTATTCATATCTGACATTTTCCTATTTGTTTCTTTTAGGGAATTCACCTTTTAGAGCAGGGCAGGTAACCTAGCTGTTGCCTTGGGTCCACCCCCAGGGAGTCTTTCTGTAACAAGCCCATGAGTAACATCATAAGCATTTGCCTATCCAAACTCCTCATTTCTAGATGATCAAAGTAAGACCCAGAGAAGTGAGTGATTTACCCAAAGTCACACAGCTTGTTAGTGTCAGAGTGTGGCTTGGTGTTTGGGTTTCCTGATTCACAGTCCAGGCCTCTTAAGACTGCCCCAGTTCTTCCCCAGATTTGGTCCATGTCTCTGCCCTTGGTTGGCTGAACCTGGAATTTCTGCATTATGCCTTGATTGGGGTTGTTGCTAGAAGTAGAAAGCTACTGCTGTCTGGGGCCTGGGAGGGTAGGGAGCAAGCCCTAGGTGGGACTGGTATCCTGCTAGATGATGGCTTGCACCTTGACCTTCCTCCTCTTCCCCTGGCCATCCCACAGGAATTGGCAGAGAAGCTGCACCTCCAGGCTCCACAGCACTACCCTGATGCCAACCATAAGCCAGAAATGGCCATTGCGCTCACCTCCTTTCAGGGCTTATGTGGCTTCCGGCCAGTTGAGGAAATTGTGACTTTTCTGACAAGTAAGGTTGAGCAAAATACTGACAGCATGCATATTGGGGCTAGAATACATGGGCAACCCAGGGCTGAGCTAGAACAGTGGCCAAGAACAGAGGTTGAATGTCACAGGAACTGAAAGGCTGGTTAGCTTCATGCATCCTTGAAGTCACTGTGATAATCCTGTGAGACCAGGCTTAGTGTGGTTGCTGAGGGTTGGTGAGCAGTCAGTTTTCACTGCAGTTTGCTTAGCACCGCCTGACTTCTTGGTTAGGGATGGGATGGATAGGCCTCCTGCAACTTCCCACTTCTCTGGGTTCCATCTTGCCATTCCTGATATGGGCCCTGCCCTGGCCTTCCTGCAGAAGTGCCTGAGTTCCAGTTCCTAGTTGGAGATAATGCAACAACCCAGCTAAAGCAGAGCCTAAGCCACGACTTCCAGGCCATGGCCTCTGCTCTGCAGAGCGGTTTCTCCCACCTGATGGAGAGCAAGAAGCAGCTGGTGGTGGAGCAGCTCAACCTGCTGGTGAAGCGGATCTCCCAGCAAGGTGGGTGTCACCATGGGCTGGGGCCAGCATCCTGTCCTAGGTCCCCAGCACAGATACTGGGCTGTGGGGACAGGGTTCTCAACTCCTTTGCTCAAGTGGAACACTAAAACAGGCCCGACTTAGGTGGCCTGTTGGTGACTTAGCATTTATTTTTTAACCTTTGTGGACGAGGGCCCTAACTGGCCATCTTCTCTAGATGGCTGGAGACAGATTGGCCTGGAAGACAATTAGGATGTTTTTCACCCAGGAATTCTGAGATTTCCCCAGTCATACAGCTGCCCCATATGGATGGATTTGCACTTTGTAGCTAGATAACATGAAGAAGGAAGGGGATTTTCTCTCTCCTCTATAGGCCTGATGCTCAGAGCTCTCAATTAATATATCTTAACTTAAATACCTGCCCTGTGCCCAACCTTGTGCTAATTAAGGAGAGTTCAGGAAATGACTGTGGTGGGTGTGGTCATCTTTTGGTTAGAGAATCAATAGTGATAAACAAAGCAGAATGGACTCTCACCTATGAGCTTATATGACACATATGATGAGGCCCCAGCTCCTTCTCCAGGTAACCCCAGAATTCTCCTGATTCTGTCTCTACACATTTCCCCTGCTACTTTTGAGCCACAAGTAACTGTTTTATCCAAGTCTACCAATTGTTTTTTTTTTTGGTGTTTTCTCTGCTTGCATGCCTGTCCCCTTAGGGATTCTTGGACTCACAGAAGTGATTCCTTCTACCTGGAAATCTCACAGCACCCTGTTCATATTTCAGGTATAGCCCTTGACACCTGTGAGTCTATATCATGTGCACATATAGGCCATAGACCTGTCTCCTTGACCTTTCTGTGTCCCAAGTGCTTAGCCCAAAGTAGGCATTCAGCTGTCTTATGAACTCAAAACCCTCCAATGTAGACCAGCTGGTTTCATGTGACACTGACACACTCTGCTTTTACTTACAAATACCCTCCCCTCCAATACATTTAAGACAACTCAGCTGCTACCCCCCACTCCCTGCCCATTTCTGAAAATCTTCCCTCACCACTCTAGCCCAAGCTGAACTCACATTTTGGCCCTTGGTGCATTCTGTCTCATGCTATCTGGGGTGACCAACCTGGGACTGAGTAACTTTCTGAGATGCAGTACTTTCAGTGCTAAAAAAGGGAAAGGCTGAATTCTTGTGTTATCTCTTAATTAGATTTTGAGCTCCTAGAACAGTGGTTCTCAACTAGGGGACATTAGCAATTATCTGGAGACATTTTTGGTTGTCAAAACCTGGGTTGAGCCCTAGTCAGTTTGGCTCAGGGGATAGAGCATCGGCCTGTGGACTGCAAGATTCCGGTCAAGGGCACATGCCCAGGTTGTGGGCTCGATCCCCAGTGGGGGGCGTGCAGGAGGCAACCGATCAATGATGCTTTCATCATTGATGTTTCTATCTCTATTAAAAAAAAACAACAAAAAACCTGGGTTGAGGTGCTAGTGGTATCTTGTGGGTAGAACTCAGGGATGCTGCTAAACATCCTACAATGCACAGGACAGCCTCCATAACAAAGAATCACCTGGCCCAAACTGTCAATAGTGCTGAGGGTGAGAAACAAACACTAGCTCTTTTTTTTTTTTTTTAATGTTTTTATTGACTTTTTAGAGAGGGAAGGAAGGAAACATGATGAGAAACATCCATCAGCTGCCTCCTGCAAGCCCCCTACTGGGGATCAAGCCCCCAACCTGTGCATGTGCCTTGACTGGGAATTGAACAGGCATGGGATGACGTTCAACCAATTGAGCCACATTGGCCAGGCCACACTCTATAGATCTTTTAATGCCTAGTATAGTGCTGAGCATACAGAAAGAATGGGATCTGTGCAAGCTGGAATATCAAGGAAGGCTGGTCTCCAAAAGGTTGAGCATGTGGCTGGTTTAGATTCTTGGGGGCAGGCACTTGACTTTCTAAGGTGGGGCTGTAAATACCACTGAGTGTACCTAAATGCTCTTGGGGTGCTCTGTGATTCTCAGTGGCTGCTGGAAACAATGTGGAAGACATCTGTGGGGAGCTCTTACTGCAGCTGCACCAGCAGTATCCAGGTGATATTGGATGCTTTGCCATCTACTTCCTGAACCTGCTTACCCTGAAGCCAGGGGAAGCCATGTTTCTTGAGGCCAATGTGCCCCATGCCTACCTGAAAGGAGGTGAGTCACATTTTAGCAGTGAGCCCCACTGCCATTTCCCTTGGGCCCTGTTTCCCCATCCAGACAAATGGTGGAGGGTGGTTGAGGAGACCTTTAAGGCCCTATCCAGTTCTGACTTCCCAGGGTTCCAGAGTTCTTGGAGTCAGCAGGGAAGAGGCCAGTAGGGATGATGAATACTAAGATGATGTCAGACAGTGCTTGAATCATCATACCAACTCCTTGAGGTCATGATACTCATGTTAAACCCTGTCAATGTGTGGGAACCACAATTTGAACCTAGGCAATATTGGATCAAGTCTGTTCTCTCCCCTACATCACACTTCATTTTTGTTCTATTAACCCAAGGATTTTACATTAAAATACATGTTGCCACAGAAGGGTGCTCCATTTTGATTGTTGGCCCTATATCCATTCTTGGACAGGAATTTCTGGGAGAATTAAGAATCTGAGGAGGGTTGTGGCTCCCCAAAGGTGAACCTGACTACCCCTAACATCAGGTGAACTGTCACCTGTTTTTGGTGTCTAGCATTTTAGCTTATTCTCTCAGAGAATGCATTTCACACATTTTTACCTAGCTGCTGTGGATTTGTAGTGCTCAAGTTTGAAGGACCAGCCTTGGAGAGCCAAACACCAAGGCATCCTTCATCAGCTTAGCATATGACAATTCTGTCCTCAGATTGTGTGGAGTGCATGGCATGTTCAGACAACACAGTACGTGCTGGCCTGACATCAAAGTTCATCGATGTGCCAACTCTGTGTGAAATGCTCAACTATAACCCTAGCCCCAGCAAGGACAGGCTCTTTCCTCCAAAATGGAGTCAGGAAGACCCCTACCTTTCTCTCTATGCACCCCCTGTACCAGACTTTGCTATTATGAAGATGGAGGTGAGTAAGGGGCCATGGTGGGTGTCCTTTGCTTTTTTTGTGGGGCATGATAAACCCTGGAAAGAGACACATTGTGGGCTATACTTGGGGCTGGGTTTTCTTTTCTTGTTAAGTTCATTTGGTGAGAGATAGCCCAGGGCCTGCCCACTCCTCTCTGTACCAGGGTCCAGATGTAGGCCTCCATGCTCACAAGAGCCTGAACAGTGGGAGAGAAGGCAGTCCTTGGGGTTGTCCTGTGCCTGTGAGCTGATGGAGCAGAGTCTGAGCTATATCATTCTTTTGTTTCTTCCCACCCAGGTCCCTGGTTCAGTCACTGAGTATAAAGTCTCAGCATTGGACTCCGCCAGCATCCTTTTAATGGTGCAGGGTACAGTGACAGCCAGCACTCCCACAGCCCAGGCAGTAATCCCCCTGCAGCGTGGTGGGGTGCTCTTCATTGGGGCCAATGAGAGTGTCTCACTGAAGCTCACTGTGCCTGAGGACCTGCTGATATTTCGCGCTTGCTGTCTGTTGTAGAGGCCATAGCTATCCTGGCTCTCCTGCCCAATCATCCTAAATCCTGGCCACTTTTAACTCCTCAGGCCCAGCCCAAACTCCTTCCCTGCTCTGGATTCTGAGTACTTCCTAGAAGAGCTGGTATAGAGCAGTGAACTCAAAAGGTAGCGACTCCTGAGCAAGCCTAGGCTGAATCATCTTCCTGGGAGCAGCTATTTTACTTACAGTATTAGACAAGTTGGTGAAATCTATGGTTAGCTCAACATCAGTTACAGCAAAAGGGTAGTAACTAATTTCTAAGAACAGGGTTCTGGCCTTGGGAGTGCCCATTTCTTCAGTGGCAGAGGAGTGAAAGATTAGGCCTGTGGACCAGTATTATTCCGCGTCACCCCCTTGCTTTGTCAAAGCAATTAAAAGATCACTTGTGTTGAGGCACTGAATCTTTGGTATTTCAGTCTCTGAAGTGGGTAGGCTGGGCTCTAGAGCACTTTTATAGGAAGGTGTGGCCAGCTTCAGCCTCAGATGCAGAGCTTACAGGCAGGCCTTGGGCCCTTCAGCCCTGCAGACAGAAGAAAGTGGGTATAAAAGAGCAAGATTCTTAAGGATTTGAGCTGGCCTCTGGGCTGAGATTAGCTTGCTAAAACCAGCAGGCTAGGTTTGGCCACACCTACTAATTTACATACCCCCTTGCCTGCTCTCAGGTTACAAAGTTGAGTAGATATGTCAAACTGTATAGCCTGCAAAGTACTGACTGGCCCTTCACAGAGTTTGTTAGCCACTTCTCTGGAGCACAGTCAGTCATTATAGATACAGGGACAAGATAATACAATTCGTTTTGTGAAGAGCAACCTAGGTACTTTTTCTACTGGCAGGAAGTACCTAGGAGGGCATATAACTTTCCCTGTGCCTACCATCTCAGGGGGACACACTTCTGGAGGAGGCTGCACAGCTGTGTTTTGCCACTGAAGATTCTGACCAACAGTCTTAGAGCTTATCACCCCAGACTAAGCAGAAACCCAGGCTATTGGTTCCTTCCTGTGGGATAAGGGTTTGGACTCTCACTAAAGGATCTTTCTGGGCTATTGGCCACACTAGACTCCCTGTTCAAGTGAATTCTAAGAAACTACTTTCAAAAAAAGTTTTGGTCAATCTGTTCTGGGTTTTCTTGGCCCCCAAATGTCCTTGGCTTAAAAAACAACAACAAAAAAACCCCACAAACAAACCTGGGAAGAAAAGGGTCTGTCAAAGGGAGCTCATTCTAAAGAGAAGTGATGTGCAAAGGCTGATTCCATCCATGGCCTCCAGTTAAGCAGGTCTGAAAATAAAGCCTACTGGGAAGAGCAGAGAGGAGCTCCTGGGAAGAATGGTCACAGTTGGGGCTATTAGGCTATTTATTTTCTTTTCTATATTTTTATTTATTTCAGAGAGGATGGGAGAGGGAGAGAAACATCAATGATGAGAGAATTATTTATCAGCTGCCTCCTGCATGCCCCACACTGGGGATGGAGCCTGCAACCCAGGCATGTGTCCTGACTGGGAATTGAACTGTGACCTCCTGGTTCATAGGTTGACACTCAACCACTGAGCAACACTGGCCAGGCTATTTGGATATTTCTTTATTTTAGAATTTAGAAGTGGCAATGACTGTGGCCTGGACCTTTCTTAAAAATCCTATTGCAACAGAGAGCTCAACTAGCATGACTGTATTTATTATAAATTTACAGAGCTGTGGAACCTTAGCCAGGATTTCTGTAGAGTACTCTGTAAACACCATAGAGCACCACTCCCATTAGTCAGGTAAAGCCTGAATACACCCCTGTCCCCAGGGCACTGTCACTTACAGAATACCCAGCACTCTCAATAAGGCTGTTTGGTACTGGGCTTCTTGGTGCCTTTTGGTGATACTTTAGCTTCTGACCCCAAACAACTAACCATACCTATCTTGCCTCACTACACACTGTCCCCTTTTTCAGGTTCCTGCAACTTTCCCCACAAAGATAATGTCTTCCACTCAGCATCAGCCAGCCCTGGAACATCCTCTTCAGGAACCACTGCAGCCAAATATGCTAAACAGCAACAATGGTCCTGAGGGCCTTGGTCTTGGGTTCCTGTTGCCACCTTCAGCATGCACCAGCCATTACCAAATGCTTAGGTTACTCTGTCCACTGTCCTAACCACCTCCCTCACAGAAAATTGTCCCACATTTGGCTGCCACAGCCACTTTCTGGCCCCCCACTGGGTTTCCTGTTACCACTGTCTTCCTTTACATTGTCCTACATCTGAGCCCTTTTGTGTACATTTTGCCACCTATGCAGAAGCCAGAAAGGCCTGGATAGATCTGTGGGTGGGCAAGGGGTTCAGAATGGAGATGTCCTCACTCCTTGCAAGCATTTTCAAAGTGCTCAGAAAGTGGACACCTATGTAGAGTTGCAGAGCCCCATTCCAGAATAGAATGACCATATGCCTCCCTTATCCCAGTAGTGCCTCTGGTCCGTCCCATCTCTCTCTTGCTGTGTGCACTGTGAGATTATAGAATAAGTTAGCCACAGCCCCCTAGATACTGAATTCCTCTCAGCTTTCTGAGATTTGAGAAAAGCACCAATATAGATGCCAATCAAGCTAATAGGATTACCCTCATGAGGCTAGTCCTCTGGCAAATATGGCCTTTTAATCTGACATTTTCAGTCTTTCAATCACCTCATGGAGGAGAGCAAAAAAGAGTCCGTGCCATCCCTCATATACCCCTAGTAGTGATAGAGCATCAAATAAGTCATGAGACCAGGCACTTTCCCATGTGGGACCCATAATCCAATCCTGACTATCATACCCCTTGGGCTAGGAAGCCTGCCCACTCCCATTCAGTTCTCACCACTGTTCCAGGTAAGGCAAAAAAACACAAAAATACTAAAACTAAATTCTAGGGAGACATGTGGTCTAGCAAGGTATGCTGTCTAGTAGGGTCATGGAGGGGATTATGTGTCTTTGCTGTGTTCACATTGGGGACTGAGAGGCTGTGTTGCACATGGAGGTTTACTGTAAAAAGCCCAATCCTGAGTATCCACTGTGAGGCCCATACTGTGGTCAGAGGAATCTGGACAGCTGGACACAACAGAATGGTCCACATTGGGTTGAAGGGAGGCCCTATGCAATGGCAGATTATTTCCTCAGGCAGAGGCCTTGGGAGCTGGCACAGGTCCCTACTCCCCATCCTGTTTGTGAGTCTCCATCGATGTCAGAGCCCACATACAGCTTAGCCAGTATACTTCTCACCCATTGCTACTTCTCAAGTTTTCAAGGCTATTAAATAGAAAGACACTTGAATGCTTCCTGCAGCTCCCTCTCCTGGTAACCAAAACCTGCAGGCTTCTGGGCCAACATTTAGCTCCAAAACTGGATGGAGAAACTAGCTAAGACCAAGGTGGAGAATGGCAACCAAGGAATGACAAATAAACCTACTCATTCAGTTGGACCATTTGGGGATGCTCTGGGTCCAGGGATTCTGGAACCTGCTGTGTCATCAAGCAAGCTGCTATCCTCCTTGCAACAGTTAGGCACAACCAGAAGAGGACCAAAGCTTTATGCTCTCTTGAAGGGCAAATCCATTTTGGAGCTAGGAAGGAGAGCTTAAGGAATTTCTTGAACTGGTCCCACATAAATTATTTTTCTAATATTCCCAGCTGCATGCCACAAATTTTTTGCCTCCACACAACACCAACACAATCTGGGCACAAAAGCTCTTTTCCATCCAAAGAGCATGACAACAAATACCAGTCAAGATGTCTTCAAGTGTTTTTCTTAGCCAGCATTGTCACTCACCCTAAGAATCAGAATTCCTCTATTCCTGCCCTTATTAAATGGTTTCACCAAACTCTGCTCCAACAGCAGAATCCCACATATTACCCTATTATCCAGATGGGGGCCTCCTGCCTGAGAAGCACCAGGTAAGGGGTACCTACAGATCACTGACTTCCCAGAAAGCCAGTACCTCAAGTGATTCTGGGAATGCAGTCTGTGACCTATGAAGAGCCAAAAGAGATCTGCAGGCATGGCAAGCAGGGCCTGTTTTAGGGACTTATGTCTACTGGAGGGTACAAGAGAAAGAGTCCCCAAGACAGCACCAGCAGCAGGAGCACGTTGAGGCCATAGGCTTGGGGGGAATGAGGTCCAAGTCCTCATCATCTGGAATCTCATCCAGGTGATACCCATCCTGGAGCAGCTGGCGGCTCACATCCTGGTTCACCTGCTAAGAGCAGGAGAGAGAACTATAAGTCAGCCTGCAAAGCTGAAATAACTGCTGCCCAAAATGCAGACTCACATTCCATTTAGAGCTTCCTGTACATTCTCCACCCTCAGGTCAACCCCATACATTCCTGGACTGCAGATAGAAATGCCAGCTTTTTCTACCTGTGCCTCAGCCAGCAGTGAGGGGCACCCAGGAGCCTGAGCCAGTACTGTCCAGACTGCACTGTCACAAACCCCCAGGGGAGCTACTCTCACTAAATATGGAGGAATCTGATGTAAACACCAGATTCTAGAATGTTTGAAAATCAATGCTCTGACCATTCCCACTGGGAACCCAAGACTGGTCGCTATGAAGGCTGAAAAATATGGGACAATAACACCAGAACGGTGGGATAGAATAGTAAAGGAACATAAGTTACAGTACAACAGGGGTGAGAGCTGCTTTGTCGGTACTATCATTAGACATATTGTCCTTTGATGCCTGCAGAGCTCATCTCCTGCAAAGTGGAACCTGTCAGTCTGGTTTTACCAGCTCCTCTAAACAGAAGGAAAGTCAGACTGGGAACAGTGTAGGACTTTTCTCTGGTTCTTGGCTAATTTTTCTTAGTTTTAACAATCTTAGGCACCCAGATATACAAGGAGGATGCAATTTAAAAACTGCCTCTATTTTCTTTGGCAGAAACTTGGGGTTTGTCAACCGTTTCCAGGAGTATAAGGAAGAAATACCTGTGGTATACAATCATGTCCCCAGCACTTCACTTCTGTCAAAAGCACATGCCAAAACTTTATATCCCTTGTTTCTGTCAGGGACAATCACTCTGGAAACACATCCAAAAGACCAGCCCAAGAGTATCTCAGTCTGAGTTCCCACAGATGAACAGAAGTTGTTTGGCCTGGAAGCAAGCAAGCTTGGTGGAGGATGGCCAGGGGAGGGACAGGAATGCTGATGTCAGATAAAAGACTATCAAAAAAAGGGAGACTAGAATGACTGTGTGACTCTGGAGGGCAGGCTTAGGACCACTGAGTCCAGGTGCAGGAGACATTTCAAATTAATAAGGAAGACTTAGCTCTAAGAGCTGCATGAAGAAGGAATTGTGTATATGTGCTGGAGGGAGGACGGGCAACAAGGTTTCTTGGAGGTAGTGAGTACCTGATTACAAGAAGCAACCAAGCAGAGGCTGGTAAACACTTGGCTGGGATTTATCTAGAGGATTCCTTTTCTTGGTGGTGGCCTGAACTACAAGATTTGTGAGGCCATTTCCAGCCCTAAGGGTCTATGGTCTCCTGAATTTTCAACAGCCCTCCTCAGACATCTATACCTCTGTTGTGGGAAGAGGACAGAGTAGATTGGAGAACCAACTGGAAGTCTGGCATAGTGCTGTGCATACAGCAGGCACTAGACAAGTACTTGGCAGTGGTGATAACACTGCCTGATGCCTGGCCCCACGCAAGAAGGCACTCTGCACTTGCCTCTGCAGAGGAATACCCGGAGGAGTATCTGGATTCCAGCTCCCCATCACTAGGAGAAGAGGAAGACAGTTAATTCAGGGGGATGCCTATGAAGCACCACTGCAAATGACAAGGTGAAGAGCATGCAAGAGGGTCTGCAGTACTTATGAAGTAAAGACCACACACCATAGGATTCAAGACCAGAATTTGCTTTGAGTGTACAAATGGTTCCTTCAATGAGTCCGGCAGGGACAAGGACACTGTCACTAACAGTGCAAGACCCAACAGGGAAAGATGGTTTCTCCAGACAAGGCTGGTGCTCCAAATCCAAGAGCAGCATGAATCCTCTGAGTCCTTTAAGCAAGCCATCTTGGGATGGAATAGTGCTCCAAAGAAGACAGCCCTGGAACATGCATGAAGGGTTTTGGAAGAGATAGGGGACTAGCAAAGGCACCAAGCGATATGCAGTTTTACTCAAGTCACTCCCCAAGGGGTATTTCCAAGGAGAGCACTCACCTGTCAGAGTTGAGGGACACCAGGTTTTCATCTGGACTCTGACTAAGAGCAGTATAGCCTTTGTTAAACTTCACTGACCTGAGGGAAGATGGGAGAAGAGATCAAGCACAGATGAAGCACCAGCATTTACAGGGAAAGCCAGAATCCTTTCCCTTATGGAAAAAGCACGGCTCTACTCCTGACTTGCGTTCTACCTGTCACACAGCCACCACCGCCAGCTACGCTATCCAGGCACTTCCCCACACCACTCCCCCTACTGCTACCCAGGAAAAGCCACACTTTCACCAATTAGGACAGCACTGGCTCCTCCCATACTGCTGTCCATCTTCACTCCTGGGCACCCAGCCATTATGCTCCTCCCTAACTTAAGACAGTGAATGATTCTATGCCCTGACAAAACTCGTATTCCACAGCCCTTGCCCTGACACCATCACATTCTTAAAGAAATAAAAAAGAAAAAGGTCGTTTTCCTTCCTATTTTAAAATAGTGAACCTGACAGGTTGGCGTCAGGGGAATCCCTAGCTGGGCCTTAAATGTGAGTCCAGTGTCTCCCAGCCTTCTCAGAAAACTGCTTGCACAGAGGAGGTGGCGCCTGCAGACACCTTTTCCCTGAAGAGTCGGGGCGGTTCGGCGAGGCCCCCAGCATGCCTTTTTTCCGCAGAGCGGCCTTGGCCAGGTCCCGGTGCTTCTCTGGAAGTCAAAGGGTCCAGGTTAGCGGGGTGTTCCCCACTCAGCAGTTTCTCCCATACGCCAGGAACCTGCTCTTGTCGAACAGATTAGCGGAGACGGGAGCGGGCTGCAGGTGCCTCTCGGGGGTCGCCCCAGCGGGGCTCCGGGGCCCGCCAGGGGGGACGCGGCAGACCGCCCAGGCAGACCCCATCGGGCCGCACTCACGCAGCTTGGCTTGAATGGAAGGCACGCGCACCATCATGTACGGCCCCCGCTTCTCCACAGCCGCCCCGGTCTGCTCCCCCATTCGGGGGACTCCGCAGCCACTTCGCCTGGCGGGCGGCTCCGCAGGCTGTGCCCCGCCGGGCCAGGTTCCTGGGGTAGAGGTTCGCGCCGCGTGCCCGCTGCGCTCCTCAGTCGCCATGGCCTCGCCAAGCCCCGCCTAATGGCTAACGAAGGAAGGAAGGTGCTCTCTTTGAACAAGATGGTGGCGAGCAGGCACGGTTTGTAGCCGCAGAGCTTTCGGCCCCGCCTACTGGGGGCGTGGCCCAGCCGTTCCGCTCTTCCGGGGCCGGGTAATTTCAGTCTCCTTTCCCACGCATTTCCGCACTTGTAGTATATCTGAATTTGGGATTGTCCTGGCTAGTTCTGTTTCTAATGAAAACCAAACGTTGATGTTTATGGAGCGTTGGGGGCGTCTTTAAGCCCCTGCGCGCACGTGGTCTCCCCATGTGTCACGGATCACATTGCCACAGCCAGAGAGAGCCCTCATGGACCAGCAGGGAGAGCCTGGGTTGAACCGAAAAGAACTGTATGAGAAAGAGGTATTGTTGTATTGTAAATCATCGAATGAGATACAAGATGCCTTAATGAGCCAATTAATTAGGAGTCGTTTATTGTGTGCAGTCCAGACGGAGGTGTCTCTTTCCAAATCTGAGCCCCAACATAGAGGAAGTCTCCCGTATTTATACTTTTCGAGCCTTTGTTTGCAGATAGTACAAAGGGCTCTGTGTGAGTTATTGTTACAGGCAGTTGTAACCTTGAATACATAATGAGTTTGTACTTGGCATAAGAATATGGGAATTATCTATTACATTGGATGGCTAGCTTGCAAGGTCAGACAGTTAAGTTTATCTTTTTCTATTATTTGAACTAAAAAAAAAGTTATTTTATAGAATAACAGACTGTCTTAAAGTGACAGAGTTTATAATGACAGTACAGGACTAGGAACTATCTAACAATAGCAGATAGTTTCAAACAGCAGTTTTTTATATAAGATGGAGGTCACAAGGGGAAACCAAGATGGTGGCATAGGTAAGCACCTAAACGGCTGCCTCACACAACAGTTTCAAAACTACAACTAAAAGACAGAACGGACACCATCCAGAACCACAGGAAAACTGGCTGAGTGGAAATTCTACAACTAGAAGGAAAGAGAAAAGCTCACAGAGAATTGGAGGAATGGCAAAAGATTGAGGTATGCCAAAGGGTCTTTGTGCACACAGAGAGGAAGGGCGGCTGAGAGCCTGGCTGACTTTCTCTGGCGGGAGGGGGAAGGAAGCCCCCAACTGCACTGAACCCCAGTTCCGACTGCACTGAACCCCAGTTCCAGGCGAAACCCCTTGGACCCAGGCTCATACAGGGAGAGTCTGGACTGTCAGATAGAGAGAAAGGCACTCGGAGACTCGGAGACGCGGGGGAGAGCCGGGGGAGCCCTGGCGGGCGGGGGTCTGGAAGTGCACGCCTGCGCGAGTGTGCACCAAGACTGCAGAGGTTGCCACAGGCTTTCCCTAGCAGAAGGGAGTTGGAAGCTCCTGACTGCACTGAACCCCAGTTCTGACTACACTGAACCCCAGTTCCAGGCAAGCCCCTGGGGACCCACGCTCTTGCGGTGGGGGGGGGGGGGAATCTGGACTCTCGGGCAGAGGCTCAAGAGCCAGGGAAGGCAGAGGTCTGGAAGCGTGCGCGTGCAAGGGCAGGGCTGACGGGAAGCCAAGACTGTCTGCTCTGCCCTGAGACTCCACCACATCCAAGCTGAACACAGAGGCTTTTGCAATTTGGCAAGTCTAATCCTATAAGGCTGTCTCCAGCACTGAACTTCTCCCAGCGTAGACACAGCTGATCCTCACAGCCAACTGGCCTGGAGGTCAATTCCTCCCAGTGATACCAACAAAAATCAAGACTTAACTACAACAAGGCTGTACACACAGTCCACAAAGGGGTGCACCAAGAGTGTCCACCTCAGGTAACTGGGGAGGCCGACCCACAGGCCATATAGGAAACCTAGCACACAAAGCTACCCTACCAACTCAGGGAAGCAGTGAAAATGAGGCGACAAAGAAACAGATCACAAACGAAAGAAATGGAGGAAAACAAACAACTGGATATAGAATTCAAAACCACGGTTATAAGGCTTTTCAAGAATATCCTAGAAAAGGCTGATAAATATAATGAGACCCTCGAAGATATGAAAAAGGACCAACTAGAAATTAAACATACACTGACTGAAATAAAAAATATTATACAGAGCCCCAACAACAGACTAGAAGAACACAAGAATCAAATCAAAGAATTGAAATACAAAGAAGCAAAAAACACTCAACCAGAAAAGCAAAAAGAAAAAAGAATACAAAAAGTTGAAGATAGTGTAAGAAGCCTCTGGGACAACTTCAAGCGTACCAACATCCGAATTATGGTGGTGCCAGAAGAAGAGAGAGAGCAAGATACTGAAAACCTATTTGAAGAAATAAAGACAGAAAACTTCCCCCACCTGGTGAGAGAAATAGACTTACAAGTCCAGGAAGCGCACAGAACCCCAAACAAAAGGAATCCAAAGAGAACCACACCAAGACACATCATCATTAAAATGCCAAGAGCAAAAGACAAAGAGAGAATCTTAAAAGCAGCAAGAGAAAAACAGTTAGTTACCTACAAAGGAGCACCCATATGATTGTCAGCCGATTTCTCAACAGAAACGATGCAGGCCAGATGGGAGTGGCAAGAAATATTCAAAGTGATGAATAGCAAGAACCTACAACCAAGATTACTCTACCCAGCAAAGCTATCATCCAGAATTGAAGCACAGATAAAGAGCTTCACAGATAAGAAAAAGCTAAAGGAGTTCATCACCATCAAACCAGTATTATATGAAATGCTGAAAGGTATTCTTTAAGAAGAGGAAGAAGAAAAAAAGTAAAGATAAAAATTATGAACAACAAATACATATCTATCAACAAGTGAACCTAAAAATCAAGCGAATAAAAAAATGTGATGAACAGAATTAACTGGTGAATATAATAGAATCAGGGGCATAGAAAGGGAGTGGACTGATAATTCTCAGGGCGAAAGGGGTATGGGGGGTTGCAGGAAGAGACTGGACAAAAATCATACACCTATGGATGAGGACACTGCGGGGCGGGGGGAGGTAAGGACAGAGAGTGAGGTGGGAACCGGGTGGAGGGGAGCTATGGGGGGGGGGAAAGGAGAAACAATTGTAATAATCTGAATAAAGATTTATTAAAAAAATTAAATTAAATTAAAAAAAAAAAGATGGAGGTTACTATGCTTAGTATTAGTGCTTTTCTCCATAAAAGGAAACAGTTCAGAGAGAGATTCAAGGACCTTGCGGAGGTCATAACTAGAGGCAGTGCCTGGGCTGATTTAATGCCAAAATCACGTTACTTCTAACACCAGGGGTTGTCTGAGACCTTGGACAAGGCCAGACCCTCTTTAGGCCTCAGTTTCTACATTTGAAAATGGAACCAACCTCACTAACCCTACAGCGGCGACAAACAAGGGTAAAATAGGCTGTAGATAGAAGGGTGAAAGTGTGCACTGACGCTGTGTGTGGTAGGTAGGGTATGGAACTGCCATGGTGTTAAGGATCAGCCCTCTGAGTGGGAGGGAGAGGGCTACCCCTTTTTGGGCTGTAAGCAAGATTTCCAAGGAGTGACAGACCTCAGTGTTGAAGCAAAGCAAGTGAATTTATTAAGGAAGCAAGGCAAGCAACTCTATTAAAGATTAGAGACCTGCTGCACGAAATTTGTGCACAGGTAGGGTCCCTAGACCTGGCCAGTGATCACGGCCAGTGATGGGAGCCTTCCTGCCCTGGCTGCTGCCTGGGGCCTTCCTTCATCCCTGGTGGTTAGTGCACATCATAGTGAGTGGTCGAACTCTGGGTCCGTTGAACTCCCGAGGGGACAATTTGCATATTAGCCTTTTATTATATAGGATAAATTTGGCATATAGCTCAAGCAATCACTCAGCTAAACTGAGCACACTGCCCCATGGGGTTCAAGCGGTTTTTACCCTTTTATAGGTTCCTGCCTGGATATTTTGGGCAACAGACTAAATTTTAAGGTCCCCCTTTTACTTTGTTGTGGCTTTTCCCAGAATTTATGAGAACATCTGGTGATTTTATCTTGGCAAGTCCCAAGACTGCTGACTTCTTTGTTCAGTGGGTGAGATAACCCTTCCCCCCTTTCCTGTATTCTTTGGTTTGGGAGGAGAGGCATTAATCATTTGCTCTCAAGTGTCGTTAGGGAAGGGAAGGTCTTGCTACAAGCTGCACAAACTTGTTCAGCCTTGTTTAATTTTCTCAGTGTCCCTTTCTACTTGCCCAGAAATTTTCCTAGCTTCTTACTATTGTGCCACAATGGCTCTTGACTTCTCTGGCCCCCAAGGGATGTGCTTGTAGCTAGTTGGAAAGAAGTCCCAGGTCCTTGTAGGAACTAATGAGTCTGCTGAGGCTGTTCAGAGTCAAATGCAAATTCTGAGTCCTAAGGTTGATAGAAACAGTTGAGCTAGACTATACCTTAGGCAGAAAAGAATTTAGAGCTGGAGTTTTTAAAAATTAGAGGCACAAAGGAATGCTAACTATTTTGTTAGATTCCACCTCTGTTTTGAGTTCCAGAAACAGCAATTTCATATCGTTTAACTTAATTTTTAAAAATATTTTTATTGATTTCAGAGGAAGGGAGAGGGAGAGAGAAACACACCCCCTACTAGAGATTGAGCCTGCAACCCGAGCATATGCTCTGACCAGGAATTGACCTGTGATCTCCTGGTTCATAGGTCACAGGCTGGGCAACTTAATATTTAATTTTTCTGATCTCCCAATGAAGCTGGTTGTTACTCCTGTTATGCAATAAAGCTTAGATTTGGTCAATTTCACTAGTTAAGTGGTAAACTTGGAATTTGAATCCAGCTTCCTAAGACTCCAAAGAAGTGGCTTTTCTCATGGCTATGCTGCCTGTTAAACTGATGGTGACTTCACCAAAAGCCAAAGAAAATGTGATCAAAACCTATTTGATGCTAGAAAATCTTCAAGAACTTGTAGCAAAAAAGAGTCTGAGTGCCTTCATTCATGCCCCTCCTGAATCTCCCATTGTTAGTGCTCAGTTCATTGCTATGTGACTGAACATGTACCCTGACTCCAGATTATTTGTTCTATCACTTATTATCAAGTTATTTAACCTCCTTACGTCTCGTCTCGTTCCTTTAGCTGAGAAATGGGGATGATTATATACCTATCTAATGTACTAGTATTATGAAGTTAAATTGTCAAGTGCTTGGACTGGTACCAAGAAATTTAACCTTACACAGCTTACATGGTATTCTAAGTACTTTGTGTTTATTCTCTCACTTAGCTGGACAGCTCTCTTTTCTGTTTAAGACATGATGTTCACTAGGAATCGGAGAAAAAATAAATTACTCCCAACGCCCCAAAACAAACAACAAATAATAAAGCCTACGCTCAAGAGGATGAGTCTTCAGGACAAGAACTGCCACCGTACATGGCACAAAGCCTCTCTTCCTCACTCATCTACTCAGACCCTTACCCAGAACAACTGTGCTGGCACCCCTGCTGGATTGGAGAGCCTTAGCTCCTCCATTCAGCAAAGCTTTATTCATCGAAGGTGGGGCAAGTGCTATGTGAGACCCTACAGATCTAATGATGAACAGGACAGAGAAGGCGCCTGCTACTTTTTGATTCCCAGTCTTCTTTTATTCTTTGTTGTTGGAGGTAGGGTAGGATGAAGTGGAGGGAAATTCCCACCCTGGCTTCCAGGCCTTCCTGTTCCGATTGGGCAGTCACATCCTTTACCTTTGGCTTCAGATCATGGGCATCCTACCCATTCCCTAACCTTTCTCTAGTCCTGGGATAGATGAATCTTCATTATTAGCTGAGAATTCTTGGTCTGCTGTCCACTGGTAAGTACCTGTGATTAAGCATAGGAAATGATGGGGAAGAGTGATGAAATATTTTTTATTGAGGTGCTAGAGGTTCACAGGATTCATGCACTGGTGGGGGGGGGGGCGTGGCCTGGGGGAATGGCCTGCTATGGGAGCGCTGCTCCTCCCGTTCAGCTGAGTGGCTGTGGACCCGCCCTCTGAGAGGCTGCTCCTGCTGTGGGAGCAGCTGCACATCCTGGGCAGCTGAGTGGCGCTCCCACTGTGGGAGCACACTAACACCAGGGGGCAGCATCTGTGTTAAGGGTCTGCCCCCTGGTGGTCAGTGCGCATCATAGCGGCTGGTTGACTGGTTTTTCTGGTTGTTCCACCATTCGGTTGTTGGGCTTTTATTATATAGGATAGCATAATTGACACATAACATTATATTAGTTTCAGATATACAACAGAATGACTCAGTATTTGTATATATTGCAAAATGATCACCATAGTAAGTCTAATTAACATCCATAATCATACATAGTTACAAAATTATTTTTCTTTTTTTTTCTTGTGATAAGGACTTTTAAGATCTACTCTCTTAGTAACTTTCAAATATGAAGTATAGTATTATTAACTACAGTCATTATGTTGTACATTTACATCCCATGGTATTTATTTTATAGCTGAAATTTTATATCTTTTGCCTGGCTGGTATGGCTCAGTGGTTGAGCATCCACCTATGAACTATCAGGGTTCAATTTCTGAGCAGGGCACATGCCCAGGTTGCAGGCTTGATCCCCAGTGGGTGATGTGCAGGGATGATTGTCTCTCATTATTCATGTTTCTCTCTCTCCCTCTCCTTTTCTCTCTGAAATCAATAAAAATATATTTAAAAAGTTTTTGTATCTTTTGATTCCCTTCATCCATTCCTCCTTCCCGCAACCACAAATCTGTTCTTTGCATCTATGGATTTGTTTTGTGTTTTACGTTACACATATAAGTGAGATCATATATTTGTCTTTCTCTATATGACTTATTTCACTTTGTATAATGCCTCAGGTTTCATCCATGTTGTTACAGATTAGAAAATTTAATTATTTTTCATGGCTAAATAAGAATAATTCATGTCATTTTATTGACTGAGTTGTATAATATATATAGAAATTTCCCCCCATTTATCCATAAATCAATACTTAGGTTGTTTCTATATTGTAAACAATGCTGCAGTAAACACAGCGGTGGATATATCTTTTTGAGTCAATATTTCCTTATCTTCGGATAAATACCCAGAAGTGGAATTGCTGGGTTATACAGTAGTTCTGTACTGTTTTCTATAGTGGCTGCACCAAAGTACATTCCCACCAATAGTGCATGAAAGTTCCCCTTTCTTCATATCCTTGCCAACACATATTTCTTGTATTTTTCAAAATTATTTTTATTAATTTCACAGAGGAAGGGAGAAGAAGAGAGTGAAACATCAATGATGAGAGAGAATCATTGATTGGCTGCCTCCTGCAGGTCCCCTATTGGGGATTGAGACTGAAACCCCAGCAAGTGCTCTGACCAGGAATCAAATTGTGACCTCCTGGTTCATAGGTCAATGCTCAACCACTGAGCCACACTGGCTGGGCTAATTCTTATCTTTTTAATTTTTAAAAATCTTTATTGTTGACATTATTACAAATGTCCCCTTCCACCTGGTTCCCGCCCCACCCCAGGTCTTCGCCACCTAACTTTCTGTGTCCATAGGTAAGATATTTGGTTAATCTCTTCCCACCCCTTCTCCCCACTTCTCTCTAAGATTTGTCAGTCTGCTCCATGCTTCCATGCCTCTGGTTCTATTTTATTCATCATTTTATTTTGTTCATTAGATTTCTTGTTAATTTATTTTGATCTTTAGATTCAATTATTGATAGATATGTATTTGTTGCCATAACTCTATTTTTTTTGTCTCTTATTCTTCTTCCTCTTCTTAAAGAATACCCTTCAACATTTCATATAATACTGGTTTGGTGGTGATAAAATCCTTTAGCTTTTTATTGTTTGTGAAATTCTTTAGCTGACCCTCAATTCTAAATGATAGCTTTGCTGGATAGAGTAATCTTGGTTGTAGGTCTTTGCTATTCATCATGTGGAATATTTCTTGCCACTCCCTTCTGGCCTGCAAAATTTCTGTTGAGAAATCAGCTGACAGTTGTATGGGTGCTCCCTTGTAGGTATAACTGCTTTTCTCTTGCTGCTTTTTAGATTGCTCTCTTTGTCTTTAACCCTTGGCACATTAATTATGTGTCTTGGTGTGGGCCTTTTGGGTTCCTCTTGTTTGGGACTGTTTTAATTGCAAGTCTATTTCTTTTAACAGATAGGGGAAGTTTTCTGTCATTATTTCTTCAAATAGGTTTTCAATATCTTGCTATCACTCTTCTCCTTCTGGCAGCCTCAAATGGGAATGCTGGTATACTTGAAGTTGCCCCAAGGCTCCTTACACTATCTTCATATTTTTGGATTCTTTTTTTCCTTTTGCTCTTCTGATTGGGTGTTTTTTGCTTCCTTATATTCCAAATCATTCATTTGATTCTTGGAATCCTCTACTGTACTGTTGAACCCCTGTAAATTATTCTTTATTTCAGTTAGTGTATGCTTAATTTCTTTCTTTTTAAAAAATTATATTTTTACTGATTTCAGAGAGAGGAAATGAGAGGGAGAGAGATAGAAACATCAATGATGATAGAGAATAATTGATTGGCTGCCTTCTGCATGCCCCACACTAGAGATTGAGCCCACATCCCAGGCATGTGATCTGGGTTGATCTCCTGGTTCATAGGTCAATGTTCAACCACTGAGTCCTGCCAGCTGGGCTGTGTATGCTTAATTTCTTTATTTTTTAAATTACTTATTTTGGGGAGGAGAAACAAATATGGTGGCATAAGTAAGCACCTAAACTGCCTTGCACAACAATTTCAAAACTACAACTAAAAGACAGAACAGACATCATCCAGAACCACAGGAAGGCTGGCTGAGTGGAAATTCTACAACTAGAAAGAAAGAGAAAAGCTCATGGAGAATCAGAGGAGCAGCAAAGGGCTGAAGTACAGAGATGTGCGCAGAGAGGAAGGGCAGCTGAGTACCTGGCTGATTTTCTCTGACGGGAGGAGGAAGGAAACCCCCGACTGCACTGAACCCCAGTTCCAATGCACTGAACCCCAGTTCCAGGTGAGCCCCTGAGGACCCACGCTCTTATGGGGGGAATCTGGACTGTCAGGCAGAAACTCAGTGGAGCCGCAGAAGGCAGAGGTCTGGAGGCGCGCACGCAAGGGCAGGGCTGACGGGAAGCCAAGACTGTTCCACCCTGAGACTCCATCCCATCCAAGCTGAGCACAGAGGTTTTTGCAATTTTGCAAGTCTGATCCTATAAGGCTGTCTCCAGCACCGAACTTCTCCCAGTGTAGACACAGCTGATCCTCACAGCCAACTGGCCTGGAAGTCAATTCCTCCCAGTGATACCAACAACAATCAAGACTTAACTACAACAAGGCTGTACACACAGTCCACAAAGGGGTGCACCAAGAGTGTCCACCTCAGGTTAACTGGGGAGGCCAACCCACTGGGCCATATAGGAAACCTAGCACACAAAGCTACCCTACCAACTCAAGGAAGTAGCGAAAATGTGGAGACAAAGAAACAGATCACAAACGAAAGAAATGGAGGAAAACAAACGACTGGATATAGAATTCAAAACCACGGTTATAAGGCTTTTCAAGAATATCCTAGAAAAGGCCGATAAATTTAGCGAGACCCTCGAAGATATTAAAAAAGGACCAACTAGAACTTAAACATACACTGACTGAAATAAAAAATATACAGAGACTCAACAGCAGGCGAGAGGAACGCAAGAATCAAGTCAAAGATTTGAAATACAAAGAAGCAAAAAACACTCAACCAGAAAAGCAAAAAGAAAAAAGAATACAAAAAGTTGAAGATAGTGTAAGTGGCCTCTGGGACAACTTCAAGCGTACCAACATCAGAATTATGGTGGTGCCAGAAGAAGAGAGAGAGCAAGATACTGAAAACCTATTTGAAGAAATAATGACAGAAAACTTCCCCCACCTGGTGAAAGAAATAGACTTACAAGTCCAGGAAGCACACAGAACTCCAAACAAAAGGAATCCAAAGAGGACCACACCAAGACACATCATCATTAAAATGCCAAGAGCAAAAGACAAAGAGAGAATATTAAAAGCAGCAAGAAATCAGCTGATTTCTCAACAGAAACTATGCAGGCCAGACGGCAGTGGCAAGAAATATTCAAAGTGATGAATAGCAAGAACCTACAACCAAGATTACTCTACCCAGCAAAGTTATCATTCAGAATGGAAGGTCATGTAAAGAGCTTCACTGATAAGAAAAAGCTAAAGGAGTTCATCACCACCAAACCAGTATTATATGAAATGCTGAAATGTATTCTTTAAGAAGAGGAAGAAGAAAAAAGTAAAGATAAAAATTATGAACAACAAATACATATCTATCAACAAGTGAACCTAAAAATCAAGTGAATTAAAAATCTGAGGAACAGAATAAACTGGTGAATATAATGGAATCAGGGGCATAGAGAATGGACTGATAATTCTCAGGGGGAAAGGGTATGAGGGGGGGCAGGAAGAGACTGGACAAAAATCGTACACCTATGGATGAGGACAGTGGAGGGGAGGTAAGGACAGAGAGTGGGGTGGGAACCGGGTGGAGGGGAGCTATGGGGGGTGGGGGGAAAGGAGGAACAATTGTCATAATCTGAACAATAAAGATTTATTAAATAAAAATAAATAAAGTATTTATTTTATTTTTTATTATTATTTTGTTGTTAATCCTCACCTGAGGATTTTTTTCCATTGATATTTATGGAGAGTAGAAGAGAGAGGGAAAGACAGAGAAATATCAATGTGAGAGAAACACATAGATTGGTTGCCTCCTGCACATGCCCTGACCAGGGAGGAGCCTGCAACTGAGGTACATGCCCTTGACCAGAATTGAACCTGGGACCTTTCAGTCTCCAGGCTGATGCTCCATCCACTGAGCAAAACTGGTTAGTGCTGTGTATGCTTAATTTCTGACTGGTCCTTTTTCATGTCTTTGAAATTGTCACTAAGATCCTTGAAAGTCTCATGAAGATCCTTGAGTAATCTTTAACCATGGTTTTGAACTCTGTATTCAGTAGTTTGCTTACTTCTATTTCTTTAATTTATAACATATTTCTTTATATCGACATTTTGGCTGCTTCCCCGTGTTTGTTTCTATGTATTAGGTAGAGCTGGTATATCTCCTGGAATTGGTAGAGTGGCTTTGTGTAGTAGGTGTCCTGTAGGGACCAGTGGCTCAGCCTTCCCATTCACTGAGCTGAGCACTCTAGGTCCCTGTGTGGCTGTGTGCACAGTTTTTTAGGTGAGTCTTGATTGCTGTTGGCATCACTAGGAGGAATTGACCTCCATACCAATTGGCTCTGAGGACCAGTTGAGGCTACAGTGGGAGAGCTATGCATGAAACACCTCTATGGAGCAGGACTTGCTTCAGTGGAGCTTTGGTGTTCACTGAGTCTTCTCCTTGAGTGTGTCACTTGTGCATGTGTAGAGTTGTAATCTGCTATGGCCTGAAGCTGTCCACTGGCTGTACTGGCTCTAGGGCCTCCCAGGAGGTGCAGGAGCTACAGAGGAATCTGCAGACAGCTGCTATTTGCTGTTTATATTGGGCTTGGAGGTGCTCATTCAAGACCCAGTTGTGAAGCAAGGTAGCCTGGTGTTAGTGCCAGCTCTTGGGCCTTTTATTGATAGGTTTGGGGCATACTGCCACCAGCTGCTGCTTGTTTGAGAGATTTTAGCAAAGTCTGAGGCCTGAGCTGGGACAGGCCATTCATATGAAAAAGCTGCTACAAACAGCTTGGGTGGGGCTGCAAATTGGATGGGGTGGAGTCTCAGGGAATCACCAGAGTGGAGCAAACAGTGTGCTCCAGGCTGATGAAGACTAAGATATGGCTGCCAGTCAGCCCTGCAGCAGAGGAGGTCCCAGCACAGGAACAATGACTCCTGCAAGCTCCCCTGTCAGGAAGAAAGCTTCCCATAAGTTTCTTCCCTGAAGCAACATAGTGATAGTCCAGTTCCTACCCATATGTGTCTGCCCCACCCCCTGCCCTGCCCGGAGCTCAGAAGAAATGAGACCATGTAAGTTTGTGTGCAGGCCCTTTAAGAAGGACACCTGGATCTTCAGCAGCCTCCTTGTTGCTCAGCCATAATCCCTGCTGGTCTTTACAGCCTGTGGTTGTGGGGACTTCTCTTTCTACCTCTGGGACCTTGGGTTTAGTGGTTGGTGTGGGGCTGGGACCCCTTGCTTCCAATAGGAGGCCTCCACAGAGATGATCTCCATCCTGATTTAAAAAATGGCACATGTAGGCATTGGACCAGCCTGTTCCATGCCTCCACCCCTCCAACCAGTCTCAATGTGCTTTCTTCTTTACTTCTCTAATTGTATGACTTCCAGGCAGTTCTGAATGATGATTGTTCTGTATTTTAGTTGTAATTTTGATGTGGTTGTGGGAGGTGGCGAGTATAGGCATTTACCTATGCCACCATCTTGGTTCTCTTTCTTGTCTTTTTTTAAAAAAATGTATTTTTATTGATTTCAGAGAGGAAGAGAAAGGGTGGGGGGAGAGAATCATGGATCGGCTGCCTCCTGCACGCCCCATACTGGGGTTGAGCCTGCAACCTAGACATGTGCCCTGACCAGGAATCAAAATGAGACCTCCTGATTCATAGGTCAATGCTCAAACCCTAAGCCATGCTGGCCAGGCTTTCTTGTTTGTTTGTTTGTTTGTTTTTAAATATATTTTATTGATTTTTTTACAGAGAGGAAGGGAGAGGGATAGAGATTTAGAAACATTGATGAGAGAGAAACATCGATCAGCCACCTCCTGCACACCCCCACTGAGGATGTGCCTGCAACCAAGGTACATGCCCTTGACTGGAATCGAACCTGGGACCCTTCAGTCTGCAGGCCAACGCTATATCCACTGAGCCAAACCGGTCAGGGACTTTCTTGTCTTTTTGATACTAGTATTCTAACAGATGGGAGGTGATATCTCATTGTGGTTTTGATTTGTATTTTGTCGATGGTTTGTGATATTGAGCATTTTTTCATGTGCCTGTCGGCCATCCATATGTCTTCTTTGGAAACATGTCTATTTGGATCTTTTGCCTATTTTTATCTATCTATCTATCTATCTATCTATCTATCTATCTATCTATCTATCTATCTATCATCTGTCTAATCTATCTATCTATATACTTATTTTTTATTCATCATCCAAAGATACGTTTTCATTTAATTTAGAGAAAGAGGAATGGGGGAGAGAGAGAAACATCAATTAGTTGCCCTGTCAGGGGGTCAAACCTGCAACCCAGATATGTGCCCAGAACCAGCAACCTTTTGGTGCCTGGGACAACACTCCAACCAACCAAGCCATCTGCCCAGGAACTTCTGCCCATTATTAATTAGAAATTTTTGTTCTTTATTATTGAGTTGTGAGTTCGTTATGTGTTTTGGATATTAACCCCTTACCAGATATATTATTTGCAAAGATACTCTCCCATTCATTTAGATGCCTTTTCATTTTGTTGGTGGTTTCCTTTGCTGTGCGGAAGCTTTTTAGTTTGGTGTAGTCCCACTTACTTATTTTAGCTTTTGTTGCCTTTACTTTTGCAGTCATATCCAAAAATTATTGCTAGGACCAATGTGAAGCTTACTGCCCAAGTTTTATTCTATGAGTTTTATGGTCTTAGGTCTTCCATTAAAATCTTTAATCTATTTTGAGTTAATTTTTGTGTATGGTGTAAAATAGTAGTCTAATTTCATTCTTTTGGTGTGACTGTCCTGTTTTCCCAACACCATTTATTAAAGACACTGTTTCTTTGTTATAAATGATTTGAACATATATGCATGGGTTTATTTCTGGGTTTTCTATTCTGTTCCCTCTATCTATGTATCTGTTTTTGTGCCAATACCATACTGTTTTGAATACTATAATTTATAATACAGTTTGAAATCAGAGAGGATAATGCTTCCAACTTTATTCTTTCTCAAAATTGCTTTGGCTACTTGAGGTCTTTTGTGATTCTATACAAATTTTGGGATTGTTCTATTTCTGTGAAAAATAACATTAGAATTTTGATAGAGATGCATCAAATTTGTAGATTGCTTTGAGTAATAGGGACATTTCAACAATATTAATTCTTTCTATCTATGAGCATAGAGTATCTTTTCATTTATTAGTATATTTAATTTTTAAAAATTTTTATTGTTTGAAGCATTACAAATAGTAGTACATATGTCTCCTTTTTTTCTCCCCCATTGACCTCCCCCCGGCCTCCCCTATCCCCTAGTACATGCCTTCACTGCCCCCCCCCCCCAGTATATTTAATTTTTTCATCAGTCTTTGGTTAAATTTATTCCTAGGTTTTTTATTCTTTTTTCCTCACTCAGAATATTTTTTTAAAAATATATTTTTATTGATTTCAGAGAGGACAGGAGACTGAAAGAGAGAGAGAAACATCGATGAGAGAGAATCATTGAATGGCTGCCTCCTACACAACCCCCACTGGGGATTGAGCCCACAACCCAGGCATGTGCCCTTGACCAGAATCGAACCCAGGACCCTTCAGTCTGCAGGCCGACACCCTATCCACTGAGCCAAACCCGCTAGGGCTCACTCAGAACATTTTTAATAATGCACACTAAAAATAAGTATTCTTACAAATTGTTCTGCAATATTAATATACAATAGCTTGGAAAACAATATTTAAAAAACAAAAGCCAATTCAACAATAAACAATTAAAACAAAAACAAAAAACAAAATGCCGCCAGCCAGTGTCACTCAGTGGTTGAGCTTCAAAGATGAACCAGGAGGTCACAATTGTGGGTTCCATCCCCAGAAGGGGGTATGCATGAGGCAGCCAATCAATGATTCTCATCATTGATGTTTCTATCTCTCTCCCCGCCTTCCTCTCTGAAATCCATTAAAAATATTAAAAAAACAACCAACCAACAAACAAAAACCAATATAAAAAGACAGATTAAAACAACTAGAACAGAGGTTACAAATGGTGGCAGAGTAGGTGGATGCTGTACAAACATGCTCCCAGGAACAAGCTGGAATTACAACTGAAATATGGAAAGGCTTTCTGAATAATCAATGGAAACCTCACAGGAGAGTACCCTGATACAGAAGGACTGAAGATAGAGACCACATAGAGACTTGTAGGAGGAGCAGAGGAGTGAAAGCGTTGTCTGGACACCCACAGACAGCAACTGAAGTCCCAGAGAGATAGCTCAGCTGTTGGGAGCAGTGTGTGTGTGTGTGTGTGTGTGTGTGGTGGGGACGGGGGGAGGTTGCCACTGAGAACTCGGATCTAATCCCCAAACTGGGCTCCCCAGCAGAGAGTACCAAATCTGAGGAGGGTATCACATAACATATAGCTGTGAGAAACAGTGGGGTGCTGTCTTCCAGGGAGTAGCAGCTGAAAGTTTGGGCACCCCCTTGAAGGGCCAACACACAAAAATTCCCTGTGGAGCCACCCACCTTGTGCTCTGGGAGAAGGAGGATGAAGCAGACTGGAGCTGTGAGAGCAGAACTCAGGACTGGGGACTCGGGGGATAGAGCTCAGAAGGCTGAGTCATCCCCTTACACAGCAGAGGACTTCTTTCACACCTAGACATTTGCCTAGGCTGGGGGAAGACAATCAACACACTCTATTGGAAATCATGTTGCCTTGAGGCCACTTAAGAGATTAAAAGTAACAATTAGCCTCCAGGCAGAAGCAACTGCCCCACCCTATTTTAAAAAACCTCTAATGCTGAAACCGGTTTGGCTCAGTGGATAGAGTGTCAGCCTGTGGACTGAAAGGTTCTAGGTTCGATTCTGGTCAAGGGCATGTACCTGGGTTGTGGGCACATCCCCAGTAGGAGATGTGCAGAAGGCAGCTGATTGATGTTTCTCTCTCATCAGTGTTTCTAACTCTAATCTCTCTCCCTTCCTCTCTGTAAAAAAAATCAATAAAATATATTAAAACAAAACAAACAAACAAACAAAAAACCCCTCTCACTACACCTGAGGATGATTGCCTGGGGGCAATTCAAGTCAGAATCCTATTAGTCTGTAGATAGGTGGTGTCTGTAGGCTTTGAGTCTTTGCCTGATCCAATTAGTCAGAAATAGCCTTTAACACTGTGCTGCACTAGAGATTGAGAGGTGTAGAGGATCTACTTAAAACATAGTCACAAACCCAGACAACTAAAATACAAAGACAAAGAAACAACCCCAAAATGAAAGAACTAGAGAATTATCCAGAAGAAGAGATAAATTAAGCAGAGACAATAAATTTATCTGAAACAGAGTTCAGAATAATGATGGTAAAAATGCTCAACAATACAAAAAAAGATATAGTAACTATAAAAAAAGAACAGTCTGAGATAAAGAATGACATCATAAAGAACACATTGGGAGGAATACACAGCAGATTAGGGGAAGCTGAGGATCAAATCAGTGAATTAGAAGACAGAGTTGAAAATATATCACTCAATCAGAGAATCAAAAAGAAAAAACAATTAAAAGACAGGAGAACAGCTTAAGGGAGCTGTGAGATAATGTGAAATGTAACAATATTAGAATAGAAGGTATGCCAGAAGAGGCAGAATGCGAGAAAGGAATAGAAAAGGTATTTGAAGAAATAATGGCAGAAAACTTCCCTAACCTGGTAAATGAAAAAGTCGCACAAGTTCAGGAGGCACAGAGAATCCCAGACAAGAAGAACCCAAACAGAACCACTCCCAGACACATCATAATTAAGATGCCAAAAATTAAAGACAAAGAGAGAAATTTAAAGGCAGCAAGAGAAAAGAAAACTGTCACCTACAAAGGAGTTCCCATAAGGCAGAAACCTGATTTCTCATTAGAAACTCTACAGACCAGAAGGGAATGCCATAAAGTACTCAAGGTAATGGAAAGCAAGGAGCTGAGACCAAGGCTACTATATCCAGTAAGGCTATCATTCAAAATAGACGATCACATAAAGAGCTTCCCAGACCAAAAAAATCTAAAGGAGTTTATCACCACCAAGCCAGCATTACAAGAAATGCTAAAGGGATTGCTGTAAGGGATTGCTGAGAAGAAGAAACACAGAGAGAAATCTAGCCATACAGAATTAAAATGGCAATAAATAAGTACCTATCAATAATAAACCTAAATGTAAATGTATTAAATGCTCCAATGAAAAGGTGTAGGGTAGCTGAATGGATACAAAAACATGACCCAACTATATGGTGTCTACAAGAGACCCACCTCAGAACAAAAGACACACAGGATGAAAGTGAAGGGATGGAAAAAAATTTTCCATGCAACTGAAAAAGAAAAAAAGCTGGAATAGCAATACTAATGTCTGACAAAATAGACTTTAAAATGAAAGTCATCATAAGAGACAACAAAGGGCACTACATGATACTAAAGGAATCAATCCAACAAGAGCATATAACCCTGGCAAACATATATGTACCCAATATAGGAGCACCTAATATATAAAAAAAGTTTTAGAGGACTTTAAGGGAGAGATTGACATTACAGTCATAGTAGGGGACTTTAACATCACTCTGACTTCACTGGATAGATTTTCCAGACAAAAACTTATCAAGGAAACAGAAACTCTAAAGGACACACTGGATCAGATGGATTTAATAGACATTTATAGAACGTTTCATCCCAATGCAGCAAAATATACATTCTTCTCAAGTGCACATGGATCATTCACAAAGAGAAACCACATGTTAGGACACAAAACAAGTCTTTACAAGTTCAAGAAAATTGAAATCATATCAAGCATCTTCTCAGATCATAGTGGGATGAAATTAGAAATCAACGACAGAAAAACACCCCAAAACATTCAAACACATAAAGACTAAATAGCATATTATTAAACAACTAGAGGCCCAGTGCATGACATTGTGCATTGAAGAGGGGGGTCCTTCTGTCCAGCCTATGCCCTCTCACAGTCTGGGATGCCTTGGGGGATGTCCACCTGCCAGCTTAGGCCCACTCCTGGCAGTCGGACACCCTCCAAGGGGTCCTTAGCACTGCTGTGGAGGTTGCAGGAGAGTCTCTCGCCACTGCCACTGCGCTTGCCAACCATGAGCCCAGCTTCTGCCTGAGTGGTGCTCCCCCTGTGGGAGCACACTGATCACCAGGGGACAGCATCCTGCATTGAGCGTCTGCCCCCTGGTGGTCAGTGCACATCATAGCAACTAGTCATTCCACTGTTCAGTTGATTTGCATATTAGCCTTTTATTATATAGGATAGGATGAATGGGTTACCAACGAGATCAAGAAAGAAATAAAAAACTTCCTGAAAACAAATGAAAAGGAACACACAACATCCCAAAATCTCTGGGATACAGCAAAAGCAGCCCTGAGAGGGAAATTCATAGCACTGCAAGCATACCTCAAAACCAGAAAAATCAGCAATAAACTATTTAACTCTACAACTTTAAGAACTAGAAAGAGAACAACAAGAAAAGCCCAGAGTAAGTAGTAGGAAGGCTATAATAAAGAGTAGAGCAGAAATAAATAGCATAGAGACTATATATATATATATATATATATATATATATATATATATATATATTCAATGAAACCAAGAGCTGATTCTTTGAAAGGATAAATAAAATTGATAAACCATTAGCCAGACTCATCAAGAAACAAAGAGAGAGGACCCAAATAAGTAAAATTGGAAACAAAAGTGGAAAAGTAACCACGGATACCACAGAAATACAAATGATTGTAAGACAATACTGTGAACAACTATATGCTAACAAGCTGAACAATGTGGATAAAATAGACAAATTTCTAGAAAAATATAATCTCCAAAAAATGAATCAGAAAACCTGAATAGGCCAATAACAACAGATGAAATAGAAGCAGTAATCAAAACAGAAGCCCAGATCTAGATGGATTCACAAGGAGTTTTACCAAACATTCAAAAAGAACTAACACTATATTCATCAAACTATTTCAGAAAAGTCAAGAGGAAGGAACACTTCCAAACTCTTTATGAGGCCAGTATTATCCTAATTCCAAAATCAGATAAAGACACTACAAAGAAAGAGAATTACAGGCCAATATCCTCGATGAACATAGATGCTAAAATCCTCAACAAAATATTAGCAAATTGCACCCAGCAATATATTAAAACTAGAGGCCCAGTGCATGAATTCGTGCATGAGAGAGGTCCCTCACTGTGGCCTGTGGGGATTAGGCCAAAAACTGGCAGTTCAATGCCACCTGCCACTCCTGCCTGCTGCTCCCAGCTCCACTGTACTTGCCGTGGGCTCGTGCCCGGTCAGTCCTGATCAGGAGAGGCTCTTACCACCACAGCGTTGGTCACCAACCATGAGCCTTGCATCTGGTGCCCATCCTGAGGGGAGTGGGGGAGGCTGGGCTGCAATCAGCCTTCTGGTTGGGCGGAGGGATGCCCTTGCTGGACTGGGATCTGGATCCATCTACTGACATTCACACTGGTTGTTGGGAGACACCTGGTGGCTGCCTTTATATCATTTCTTCCGTGTGGAGAATCTAGGGAGGGGAAGAGGCTGTGGTGCCTGAGGCAGACTTCCAGGAGGCTGGTGGCACTGTCAGGATCTTGCTGGTGGCACCAGTCTGTCGGTGCCTGGTCCATTCTACAGAGATTGGTCTTGCAGGACTACTGAGGGAATGAGTGGTTGCCCCTGGGCTGGTGGGCTGCCGGGACCACTCGGTCAGCTCAGCAGCACTCCCGCTGTGGGAGCACACTGACCACCAGGGGGCAGCTCCTGCATTGAGCATCTGCCCCCTGGTGGTCAGTGTGCATCATAGCTACCAGTTGACCCATTGTTCGGTTGTTCAGTTGTTTAGGCTTTTATAAATATAGAAGATCATACACCATGATCAAGTGGGATTTATTCCAGAGATGCAAGGCTGGTACAATATTTGCAAATCAATAAACATGATACATCACATACACAATTTGAAATACAATAATCACATGATCATATCTGTAGGCGCAGAAAAAGCATTCTATAAAAATCTAATACCCATTTTTGATAAAAACTTTCAGCAAAGTTGGAATAGAGGGAGCATATCTCAACATAATAAAGGCCATATATGACAGACCTACAGCCAGCATCATACTCAATAGGCAAAAACTAAAACCATTTCCCCTGAGAACAGGAACAAGGCAGGATTCCCACTTTCACCACTCCTGTTTGACATAGTACTGGAAGTACTAGCCATAGCAATTAGACAAGAAGAAGAAGTAAAAGGCATCCAAATTGGAAAAGAAGTAAAACTCATTATTCGCAGATGACATGATATTTTACATAGAAAACCCCAAAGACTTCATCAAAAAACTACTAGACTTAATAAATGAATTCAGCAATGTAGCAGGATACAAAATTAACACCCAGAAATCTATGGCTTTTTATACACCAATAATGAACTCACAGAAAGAGAAGCTAAAAACACAATCTCATTTACCATTGCAACAAAAAAAATGAAGATACCTAGGAATAAACTTAACTAAGGAAGTAAAAGACCTATACTTGGAAAATTACAGGATGTTGAAAAAAGAGATATAGGAAGACAAACAATTGGAAGGATATACCGTGTTCATAGATTGGTAGAATCAGCATCATTAAAATGTCCATATTACCCAAAGCAATCTATAGGTTCAGTGCAATCCCCATCAAAATACCAACGGAATATTTCACAGACCTAGAACAAACTCTCCAAAAATTCATCTGGAATAAGAAAAAACCCCGAATAGCCACAGCAATCCTGAGAAAGAAGAACAAAATGGGAGGGATCACAATACCAGATATCAAGCTATACTACCAAGTCTCTATTCTCAAAACTGCCTGTTATTGGCACAAGAAGAGACATATAGACCAATGGAACCAAATAGAGAACCCAGAAATCAACCCAAGCCATTATGTTCAATTAATGTTTGACAAAGGAGCCTACAATGGGAGTCAAGACAGTCTCTTCAATAAATGGTGTTGGGAAAATTGGACAGACATATGGGGGAAAAAAGAAATTTGATCACCAACTTACACCATACACAAAAATAAACTCAAAATGGATAAAGGATTTAAACATAAGAAGGGAAACCAGAATCAAGGCATAAGTATAACAAGACTGTGCACACAGCCCACAAAGGGGTGCACCAAGAGTGTCCACCTCAGGTAACTGGGGAATCTGAGTCACTGGGCCCTATGGAACACCTAGCACACAAAGCCACTCTATCAACTCAGGGAAGCAGCAAAAATGCAGAGACAAAGAAACCGATCACAAATGAAAGAAATGGAGGAAAGCAAATGACTGGATATAGAGTTCAAAACCATGGTTATAAGGTTTTTCAATAATTTTCTAGAACAGGCCAATAAATTTAGCAAGACCTTCTAGGATATGAAAAAGGACCAACTAGAAATTAAGCATACACTGACTGAAATAAAAAATATTATACAGAGATCTAACAGCAGACTAGAGGACCCCAAGAATCAAGTCAAAGATTTGAAATACAAAGAAGCAAAAAACACTCAACTAGAAAGGCAAAAAGAAAAAAGAATCCAAAAATATGAAGTTAGTGTAAGGAGCCTCTGGGACAACTTCAAGCGTACCAACATCCGAATTATGGGGGTGCCAGAAGAAGAGAGAGAGCAAGATACCGAAAACCTATTTGAAGAAATAATGACAGAAACCTTCCCCCACCTGGTGAAAGAAATAGACTTACAAGTCCAGGAAGCGCACAGAACCCCAAACAAAAGGAAGCACACAGAACCCCACACCAAGACACATCATCATTAAAATGCCAAGAGCAAAAGACAAAGAGAGAATCTTAAAAGCAGCAAGAGAAAAACAGTTAGTTACCTACAAGGGAGTACCCATACAACTGTCAGCTGATTTCTCAACAGAAACTATGCAGGCCAGACGGGAGTGGCAAGAAATCTACAAAGTGATGAATAGCAAGAACCTACAACCAAGATCACTCTACCCAGCAAAGCTGTTATTCAGAATTGAAGGGCAGATAAAGAGCTTCACAGATAAGAAAAAGCTAAAGGAGTTCATCACCACCAAACCAGTATTATATGAAATACTGAAAGGTATTCTTTAAGAAGAGGAGGAAGAAGAAAAAGGTAAAGATGAAAATTATGAACAACAAATGCATATCTATCAACAAGTGAACCTAAAAATCAAGTGAATTAAAAATCTGAGGAACAGAATAAACTGGTGAATATAATAGAATCAGGAGCATAGAACGGGAGTGGACTGACAATTCTCAGGGGGAAAAGGGGTGTGGGGGGTGTGGGAAAAGACTGGACAAAAATCGTACACCTTTGGATGAGGACAGTGGGGGGGGGGGGTAAGGGCAGAGGGTGGGGTGGGAACCGGGTGGAGGGGAGCTATGGGGGAAAAAAGAGGAACAATTGTAATAATCTGAACAATAAAGATTTATTTGAAATAAAAAATAAAATTACAGGAAAAAAAATAGAATAAGTGGTTTGCATTTCTCCTCCCAAAACAGAGGGTAAATAGCTTAATTTACCCTAGTCAGGGAGATAAATAGCAGAAAAATAAAAATAAAAAGAAGGGAAACCATAAAAAATCTTAGAAGAATACATAGGCAGCAAAATAGCTGACATATGTCATAGCAATATCTTTACTGATACAGCTCCTAGGGCAATGGAAACTAAAGAGAAAATAAACAAATGGGAGTACATCAAAATAAAAAGTTTTTCACAGCAAAAGAAACCATCAACAAAACAACAAGAAAGCCCACTGCATGGGAGAACATATTTGCCAATGTTAATCTTCAGTGTTTATAGGGAACTCCTACAACTTAACAAAAGGAAGACAAACAAATATAAAAAATGGGCAAAGGACCTAAGTAGACACTTTTCGAAAGAGGACATAAAGAGGGCCAAGAGATATATGAAAACATGCTCCAAATCACTAATTATCCGAGAGATGCAAATTAAAACGACAATGAGGTACCATCTCACACCTGTCAGAATGGCTATTATCAACAAATCAGCAAACAAGTGCTGGCGAGGATGTGAACAAATAGGAACCCTGGCTCCATTGCTCTGGATTTAAGGAAATGCCTTTTCTTCATGGTTTCATTCACCTTCTACTAGTAGATCCACCCAATATTTTCCAATATAAATTAAGACTTTTTTCTTTAAAGTCCTGAATGCTGATGTACCTCATTTTCCCAACCTGAAACATGGTATAATTTCTGCTGCTTTTTTGTTTAAAAGATGATAGGACTCTTGAAGTCTCACCAGTCTTTTGCTTCTTTACAGGTTTTTCTGAAGTAACTTGCTTTTTCTTCTATAACTTCCTGTCACCTTCACTGTCAGAATCACTGCCAGAAGAACATGAAGAAACAAATTCCTTTCCTGGCTGGTTTGGTTCAGTGGATAGCAAGTCAGCCCGCGGATTGAAGGGTCCCAGGTTCGATTCCAGGCCAAGGGCACATACCTTGGTTGCAGGCTCAATCCCCGGGCCCAGGTCAGAGTGCCACCAATCGATGTTCACATTGATGTTTCTCTCTTTCAGTCTCTCCCCCTCCCTTCCACTCTCTCTAAAAATCAATGGAAAAATATCCTTGAGTGAGGATTAAAAAAGAAAAAAATTCCTTTGATTTAGGCATTGCTCTGCTCCTGCTACCCATATTTTATTCTTTTTGATGCAACTGTATATGGGATTGTTATCTTAATTTCTCTTTCTGAAACAGTCAAACCTCAGTTCTTGATCAGCAAGCATCTCTCTCTTTAAAAAAATTTTTTAAATTGATTTCAGAGAGGAAGGGAGAAGGAGAGAAAGATGGAAACATCGATGATGAGAATAATTGATCGGCTGCCTCTTGCATGCCCCCTACTGGGGATCTAGCCCGCAACCTGGGCATGTGTCCTTGACTGGAATCAAACAGTGGGCCCTTCAGTCTGCAGGCCAACGCTCTCTCCATTGAGCCAAACCAGCTAGGGCTGAACATCACCCATTTCGAACAATTCAGTTCTTGACCAAGTTGTTAATAGAAAAAATGTCTTGCTTGTCCAACAAAAAACTGGCTCTTGACCCAACAACACTTTCACGCTGTCACCTGTATGATCAGTCATATGTATCTCAGGTGACAAACACAGGAGAAAATGTGCAAGTATGAGTCAATTTACCACTAAACGTCACATTGTTAACATTTCAGGAAATTGTGCTGTGAATATTTTTGTGTTTTGTGTGTGTTTTTTTTCTGTTGTTGCTGCTTATTATTATTAAATACATATACAGTAACTCACCATAGGTCCTAAGAAGTTTATTTTAAAAAATATATTTTCATTGATTTCAGAGAGGAAGGGAGAGGGAGAGAGATAGAAACATCAATGATGAGAGAGAATCATTGATCGGCTGCCTCCTGCATGCCCCCCACTGGGGATTCAGACCGCAACCCAGGCATGTGCCCTTGGTCAGAATCGATCCTGGGATCCTTCAGTCGACAGGCCGACACTCTATCCACTGAGTCAAACCAGGTAGGGCAATAAGAAGTTTATTGATAGCTGTGAGGTGAAAGGGAAAGTTGCAAGAACAATGATAGAACTTAAAAAGAAATAATTGGGGCTGTAGGCATCCATTGTATACAGAAAACCCTAAAGACGTCTCCCCAAAACTACTAGATTTAAAAAATGAATTTGGCAATGTAGAAGAATACAAAATTAACACCCAGAAATTAATGGCATTTTGATACATCAATAATGATCTCCCTGAAAGAGAAAATATTTAGAAGATTCCATTTAAACGATACAGAGGAGATTAGCATGGCCCTTGAGCAACAATGACATGCAAATTCGTGAAGAATTCCATATATTTTTAAAAATATACCATTTACCATTGCAACAAAAAAATTAAGATACTTAGGGATAAACTTAACCAAGGAGGTAAAAGGCCTGTACTCAGAAAACTACAGGATGTTGAAAAAAGAGATAGAAGATATAAACAAGTGGAAGAATATACTGTGTTCATGGATTGGTAGAATTAACATCATTAAAATGGCTATACTACCCAAAGCAATCTATAGATTCAATGCACTCCCTATTAAAATACCAATGGCATATTTCACAGACCTAGAACAAATACTCCAAAACGTCATATGGGACCAAAAGGGACCCTGAATAGCTACAGCAATCTTGAGAAAACAGAACAAAGTTGGAGGGATCATAAGACCTGATATTAAGTTATACTACAATGCCATTATAATCACAACAGCCTGGTACTGGCACAAGAACAGGTATACAGATCAATGAATTAGAACAGAGTACCCAGAAATTGACCCAAGCCATTATACTACATTAATATTTGACAATGGGTGCAAGAGCATACAATGAAGTAAAGACAGTCTCTTCAATAAATGGTGTTGGAAAAGTTTGACAGGTACATGCAAAAAACTGAGACTAGACCACTAACTTACACCATAGACAAGAATAAACTCAAAATGGATAAAAGACTTACATGTAAGTCATGAAACCATAAAAACCCTAGAAGAAAACAGGTAGCAAAATATCAGACATCTCATGTAGCAGAATTTTCACAGATACATCACCTAGAGCAAGAAAAACAAAGGGGAAAAAATAAATGGGACTACATCAAACTAAGAAGCTTCTGCAGAGCAAAAGAATCCAGCATTAGTCTGACCGGGTGGCTCAGTGGTCAAGCATTGACTCATGAACCAAGAGGTTGCTGATTTGATTCCCAGTTGGGGCACATGCCTGGGTTGTAGGCTTAATCCCCAGTAGGGGATGTGCAGGAGGCAGCTGACTGTGATATTTCTCTCTCACTGATATTTCTATCTCTTTATCTCTGTGCCTTCCTCTCTCTCAAAAAAAAAAATCAATAAAAACATAATAAAAGAAAGAAAGAAACCAGCATTAAATTGAAAAGAAAAAAAAGAAAAAGAAAATATTGGAAAGGGAACCACCACATGGGAGAAGGTATTTGTCAATGATACATCTGATAAGGGGTTAATTTCTAAAATATATAAAGCACTCATACAACTCAACAAAGGGAAGACAAACAACCTAATTAAAATATGGATAAAGGACCTAAATGGACACTTCTACAAAGAGGTCATTCAAATGGCCAAGAGAAATATGAAAAAATGCTCAAAGTCACTGATCATAAGAGATGCAAATTAAAATGACAATGAGGTATCACCTCACACCTGTCAGAGTGGCTACCATCAATAAATCAACAAACACAAGTGCTGGCAAGGATGTGGAGAAAAAGGAACCCTAGTATACTGCTGGTGGGAATGCAAACTGGTACAACTACTAATGGAAAACAGTATGGAGTTTCCCCAAAAAATAAAAAATGGAACTGGGATTTGACCCAGTGATCCCACTTCTAGGAATACTAGAGGCCCGGTGCATGAAAATTCATGCACTGGAGGGGGGTCCCTCAGCCCAACCTGCCCCCTCTCACAGTCCGGGAGCCCTCAGGGGCAGGAGGTGACCCCATGATCAGGGGAAGGCGATGCCCCATCACACCTCTGCTGCTGCCACTGCCGGCAGCATAAGCCTCAGCTGGCCCTGATTACCTGAGCCTCGGGCAGCCCTGGGTGGCTGTGCAGCCACCATTTGAGGCTTGCCTGTGTCTTGGGCCAGCCCTGGGTGGCTGGGGGGCTGACGGGACTGGGAGACTCCAGAGGCAGGTGTGTGGAGCTGCCCCAGCGGGGCTGAGGGGACTGGGCGCTGCCATCTTGGAAGGCGTGATAGTCAATTAGCATTTTCTCTCCTTATTGGCTGTGGGTGCTGCCATCTTTGAGGGCTGGGCAGTCAATTAGCATAATCCCTCCTATTGGCTGTGGGCATGGCCATCTTTGTGATCGCATGAGAGTCAATTAGCATATTCCCTGTTTATTAGATAGGATATTCTCTGATATCCCAAAACAGCATTCAGAAAGGACATATGCACCCCTATGTTTATAACAGCATTATTTACAATAGCTAAGTGCCCATCAGTAGATAAATGGAATAAAAAACTGTGGTACATTTACACAATGGAATACTGTGCAGCTGTAAAAAAGAAGGGTCTCTTACCATTTAAGCCAGCATGGAGGGACCTGGAGAGTTTTATGCTAAGCAAAATAAGCCAATCAGAGAAAGACAAGTATCACATGATCTTACTTATATGTGGAATCTAATGAACAAAATAAATTGATGAACTAAAGAGATCCAGAGACATTGAACCATGCAACAGAGTGACATATTTCAGAGGGACAGAGGTAGGGGGTGGGAAGAGATAAACCAAAGAACTTATAGGCATATATGCATAGTCCATGGACAAAATAAAATGTGGGGAAAGCCTGGGAAGGGGGTAGGGGAGGGCTGGAGGAGGATCCACAGGGGGGAAAAAGGAACATCTGTAATACTTACTACAATAAAAATTATTTTAAAAGGCAGCTATCTGCAAGACAGGCAGACCAAACGCATCAGAAACCAATTATGCTGGTGCCTTGATCTTAGACTTTCAGCCTCTAGAACTGTGAGAAAATAAATTTCTGTTCTATAAGCCACCTAGTCTGTGATATTCTGTTATGGCAGCCCTAGCACTCTAATACAAAAAATATCCTCCAAAATTTCAGAGAGAAATGCACAGAATATACTTCTAGAGCATAACATTTGCTCTAAGAAAACACTTTTTGAATTAAAATGTCTACAGTAGTGGAGACTCAAGCCTGGCACAGATCATATCACTTCCCCAGTGTAAGGAAAATGATGCAAAACTGGACAAAATGAAAAATGCCATTGCAAAATATGAAAATGGACTCCATGTGCTGCTAAGGATAAGCTCTATGGCATCTAGTTAAACAATGAGGAAAAATTGTGGTGGCAGCTAACAATGTTGGTTATGAATTGCTAGACTTATACCATTTCCCAAGCACCACAATTATAAAAATGATTACAATAATTACAATCTAATCTTATTATATTTCATTCTCATTACAACCTGCAAGGTAGCTCCATTTTCAGATAATACAACCAACGCACAGGAAGGATAGGTAATTTAACCATACTTATGTGGGTTGTAGATTGGGATTTGAACACAGGTCTGAATTTAAACCCCATTTCCCCACCTTATTGCTACATTATGTTGCTTTCCATAAACTGATAGGTAGATGTAATAAAAAGATGCTAGGGTCCAACCGGTTTGGCTCAGTGGATAGAGCGTTGGCCTGCGGACTCAAGGGTCCCAGGTTCGATTCCGGTCAAGGGCATGTACCTTGGTTGCGGGCACATCCCCAGTAGGGGGTGTGCAGGAGGCAGCTGATCGATATTTCTCTCTCATCGATGTTTCTAACTCTCTCTCCTTCTCCCTTCCTCTCTGTAAAAAATCAATAAAATATATTAAAAAAAAAGATGCTAGGGCATACTGACATCTTGAGGGGATATAATTGGAATTTTAAATCTATGTAATATACTTGCCAAAAATGTTTAACTGGATTTTAATCATGATAAAATTATCAGGCAGAAGAGATTGTAGGGCATGTTACACCACCATTGGCTTGGACTCTTCAGAAAAATAAAAGGGGATAAATAGATGGCAGCATAGGTAAATGCTTGTACACACTGCCTCCCACAATCATATCAAAATTATAAGTAAAATTCAGAACAACCATCATTAAGAACCACTTGAAATCTGGCTGAACGGCAGTCCTACAATTAGAGAAGGAAAGAAGAAAACACATTGAGACAGGTAGGAGGGGCGGAGGCATGGAACAGGTTGGTTTGACACACACATGTGGGATTTTTATTCAGGAAGGATATCGCCAAGGCCTCCCTTGAGAAACAGGGGGTAGCACCCACACCCAGACTCCCACCCCAGGGTTCCAGAGCTGGGAAGAGAAGTCCCCATAAATTTGGGCTGTAAAAACCAGTGGGTATTGTGGCTGAGTGACATGGAAGCTGTTGGAGTCCAATCTGTTCCTCTTAAAGGGTCGGGCACAAACGTACACTGTCTTGCTTCCTCTCAGCTCCAATGCCAGGTGGCATCTTTGGGGGAATCCAGAGACATACAGGAAGGAACTGGACTGTCTGACATCAGGGCAGGACCTCAGAGGTGGCTTTCTCCCAAACAGGGTGTTTGCAGGGGTCATTGTTCCTGTGCTGGGATCTCCCCTGTTGCAAGGCTGATTGGAAGCCATATCTGAGTTTCCATCAGCATGCCCCAAATCTAGCAGTAAAATGCCCAAGATCTGGCACTAGCAGCAGCCTGCCTTGCCTCACAGCTGGGCTTCACCTGGTCACTTCCTATTCCAATATAAGTAGCAGCCATCTGCAGCTCATTCTGTCGCTCCTACCATGTGGCCCCAAGCAGTGACTGACTTTGCATCTCCCTGGAGGCCCCAGGGCCGGTACACCCGGTGGACAGCTTCAGATTATAGCAGATTACAATTCTCCACCATCCACAAGCAACACACTCAAAGGGCAAACTCAGTGAGCACCAAAGTCCCCTTGAAGCAAGTCCTACTTCATAGGGGTTTCTCCTGCTCAGCAGATCTTCCATTGCAGGCACAGCTGGTCCTCACAGCCAAATGGCCTGCAGGACAATTCCTCCCAAGTGACACCAATAGCAATCAAAACTTAGCTACAATAAGACTGTGTATACAGCCCACAAAGGGGCACACCTAGAGTACTCAGGTCAGGTGACTGGGGAGGCTGAGCCACTGGGCCCTACAGGACACCTACTACACAAGGCCACTCTACCAATACTAGGAGACATAACAGCCCTACCCAATACATAGAAACTAATGCAGGGAAGCAGCCAAAATGTGGAGACAAAGAAACATGTCACAAATGAAAGAAATGGAAGCAATCAAACTACTGGATACAGAGTTCAAAACAACAGTTATAAGGTTATTCAAGGACCTTAATGAGAGTTTCAAGGAACTTAATGAAAGCTTCAAGGGAATTAATGAGAGTGTCAAGGGACTTAGAGAGACTTTCAAGGATCTTAGTGAGAACATCAAAGACATGAAAAAGGTCAAGTCAGAAGTTAAGCATACACTAACTGAAACAGAGAATAATTTACTGGGATTCAACAGTAGACTAGAGGATTTTGAAAATCAAATCAATGATTTGAAATATGAGAAGAAAAATATACCCAATCAGAAGAGTAAAAAGAAACAAGAATTTTAAAAAATGAAGATAATGTAAGGAGCTACTTGGGCAACCTCAAATGTACCAACATTTGAAGGAGAAGAGAGAGAAGATATTGAAAATCAATTTGAAGAAATAATGACAGAAAACTTCCCTTACCTGGTGAAAGAAATAGACTTACAAGTCCAGGAAGCACAGATAGTCCCAAACAAGAAGAACCCAAAGAGGTCCACACCAAGAGATATCATAATTAAAATGCCAAGGGTCAAAGACAAAGAGAGGATCTTTTTTTTTTTTTTGAAGTTTTTATGTTATTATTATTATTATTTTTAATAAATCTTTATTCAGATTATTACAATTGTTTCTCCTCTCCCCCCCCCCCATAGCTTCTCTCCACCCGGTTCGCACCCACCTTCTGCCCTTACCTCCCCTGCCTCCACTGTACTCATCCATAGGTGTACTATTTTTGTCCAGTCTCTTCCTGCACTTCCCCATACCCGTTTCCCCCTGAGAATTATCAGTCCACTTCCTTTCTATGCCCCTGATTCTATTATATTCACCAGATTATTCTGTTCCTCAGGTTTTTAATTCACTTGATTTTTAGGTTCACTTGCTGATAGATATGTATTTTTTGTTCATAATTTTTATCTTTACTTTTTCTTCTTCTTCCTCTTCTTAAAGAATACCTTTCAGCATTTCATATAATACTGGTTTAGTGGTGATGAACTCCTTTAGCTTTTTCTTATCTGTGAAGCTCTTTGTCTGCCCTTCAATTCTGAATGATAGCTTTGCTGGGTAGAGTAATCTTGGTTGTAGGTTCTTGCTATTCATCACTTTGAATATTTCTTGCCACTCCTGTCTGGCCTGCATAGTTTCTGTTGAGAAATCAGCTGACAATCGTATGGGTGCTCCCTTGTTTTTCTCTTGCTGCTTTTAAGATTCTCTCTTTGTCTTTTGCTCTTGGCATTTTAATGATGATGTGTCTTGGTGTGGTCCTCTTTGGATTCCTTTTGTTTGGGGTTCTGTGCGCTTCCTGGACTTGTAAGTCTATTTCTTTCACCAGGTGGGGGGAGTTTTCAGTCATTATTTCTTCAAATAGGTTTTCAGTATCTTGCTCTCTCTCTTCTTCTGGCACCCCCATAATTCGGATGTTGGTACGCTTGAAATTGTCCCAGAGGCTTCTTACACTATCTTCAACTTTTTGGATTTTTTTTCCTTTTTGCATTTTCAGTTGAGTGTTTTTTTGCTTCTTCGTATTTCAATTCTTTGACTTGATTCCTGCATTCCTCTAGTCTGCTGTTGGGTCTTTGCATAATATTTTTTATTTCAGTCAGTGTATGTTTAATTTCTAGTTGGTCCTTTTTCGTATCTTCGAGGGTCTAGTTATATTTATCGCCTTTTCTAGGATATTCTTGAAAAGCCGTATAACCGTGGTTTTGAATTGTATATCCAGTTGTTTGTTTTCCTCCATTTCTTTCGTTTGTGATCTGTTTCTTTGTCGCCACATTTTCACTAGCTATGTCTATGCTGGGAGAAGTTCGGTGCTGGAGACAGCCTTATAGGATTAGACTTGCCAAATTGCAAAAGCCTCTGTGCTCAGCTTGGGTGGGGTGGAGTCTCAGGGCGGAGCAGACAGTCTTGGCTTCCCGTCAGCCCTGCCCTTGTGTGTGTGCGCGCACCTCCAGACCTCTGGCTTCCCCGGCTCCCGAGCCTCCGCCCTAGAGTCCAAATTCCCCCCACAAGAGTGTGGGTCCCCAGGGGCTTGCCTGGAACTGCGGTTCAGTGCAGTCAGAACTGGGGTTCAGTGCAGTCAGGAGCTTCCGACTCCCTTCCCCTAGGGAAAGCCTGTGGCAACCTCAGTAGTCTTTGTGCACACTGGCACGCATGCATGCCTCCAGACCCCTGCCTGCTGGGACTCCCCCGGCTCTCCGAGTCTCCGAGTGCCTTTCTCTCTACCTGACAGTCCAGACTCCCCCTGTATGAGCCTGGGTCCAAGGGGTTTCGCCCGGAACTGGGGTTCAGTGCAGTCGAAACTGGGGTTCAGTGCAGTCGGGGGCTTCCTTCCCCCTCCTGCCAGAGAAAGTCAGCCAGGTTCTCAGCCGCCCTTCCTCTCTGCGCACACAAAGACCCTTTGCCGTACCTCAACCCTTTGCCATTCCTCCAATTCTCCATGAGCTTTTCTCTTTCCTTCTAGTTGTAGAATTTCCACTCAGCCAGCTTTCCTATGGTTCTGGATGGTGTCCATTCTGTCTTTTAGTTGTAGTTTTGAAATTGTTGTGCTAGGCAGCAGTTTAGGTGCTTACCTATGCTGCCATCTTGGTTTCTCCCCAAAGAGAGAATCTTAAAAACAACAAGAGAAAAGCAGTTAGTTACCTGCAAGGGAGCACCCATACGACTATCAGCTGATTTCTCAACAGAAATTTTGCAGGCCAGATGGGAGTGGCAAGAAATATTCTAAGTGATGAATAGCAAGGACCTGCAACCAAGATTACTCTACCAAGCAAAGTTCTCATTAGAATTGACAGTCAGATAAAGAGCTTCACAGACAAGAAAATCTAAGGAGTTCATCATCACCAAACCAGTATTACGTGAAATGTCAAAGAGTATTCTTTAAGAAGAGGAAGAAGAAGAAGAAAAAAGACCAGAAAAGAAAAAAAGACAAGTATGAACAATAAAATGAAAATAAACACATATCTATCAACAATTGAATCTAAAAATAAAAAAAAGAGAACAAGAAATCTAATGCACAAAATAAACTGATGAATAAAATAGAATCAGAGACATGGAAACAGACTGATGAATCTCAGAGGAATGGGGGTGGGGAGTGAGAAGAGATTAACCAAAGATCTTATATGCATACTAGAGGCCTAGTGCACGAAATTCTTGCACTGGTAGGGTCTCTAGTGGCTGCTGCCTGCCACCGCCAAGGCCTCCCTCCCTGTCCCCACCCCCTGGTTGAACTCCCAGATAAATTCCAGGTTAAGAGGACAATTTGCATAGTATGCTTTTATTACATAGGATATGCACTACCTATGGACACAGACTATAGGGTAGTGAAGGCCTGGGATGAGGCAGGAACCAAGTGGAGAGGGGCAAAGGGGCAAATAAAGGGGGATATCTGTAATACTCTCAACAATAAAGATTTTTTAAAATGTGAATAAGACAAAATAAAATAATAAAATGTATACATTTTATGCCAAACTTCTTGAAGCATATTAACAGTATTGTGGTTATACAGGAAGAAAAAGTTCTTATTTTTAGATGTCTACTTAAGTATTTAGGGATAATGTGTCATGTCTGCAACTTACTTTCAAATAGCTGAGGGAAAAAAGTGTGTATATATACTAGGTATAAAACAAATGTATCAAAACATTAATTGGTCTGAAAATTTTTCAAAATAAAGAATAGGGAAAGAAAAAGCTAGAGACCCCATTCTGTTAGGTGAGAAGCATTATCAATCTGTGAAAGGATCCTTTTAAAATTGCAAACAATATTTACTATCTACTTATTTTAGGTAGAGCTAGAATCCATCAAGCAAAAAGATATACCTATTTTCTCCAGCACAGCAAAGGAGTCAATCCAACCTGATTTAATGGCAGGGATAGGGGATGAGGTGGGGTGATGGAGAATGTATAGGCATTTGATGGGAGTAAGAAATTTATCAGTAGATTTATTTAGTCATCTTTGCCTTTTAGTAATAGACTTGTGGTTTAGATGTTTGCTTGCTCTGAAAATGATTTCTGTTATTTAAGATTAGAGGTTGGGAAACTTATATACATGGCTAGGTTAAAAATATTTTTGACTTTGTGGACCATGCAGTTTCTATTCCACCTACTCAACTCTGCCATTATAGTGCAAAAGCAGCCATAGATATTGCACAACAATGTGAACGTACTTAATGCCACTGAATTGTACACTTAAAATTTAAGATAGTAAATTTTATGTGTACTTTACAATTTTTAAAAAGCAGCCATAGAGAATCGAAGGTGGCAGCATAGGTAAACACCTGAACTTGCTGCCTCGCACAACCACATAAAAACTACAACTAAAAGACAAAATGGATATCATCCAGAACCATGGGAGGGCTGGCTGAGTGGGAGTTATACAACTAGAAGGAAAGAGAAAAGCGCACTGAGACTGGGAGGAGGTGCAGAAGTGTGGAGGTACGGAGGTGCATGCAGAAATGGGCTGGCAACTGGGTACGCTGTTGTCTTTTTCAATCGGGAGGGAGATACAAGCTCCCGACTGCTCTGAACTCCAGTTCCAGGTGAGACTCTGGGGATCCAGACTCATATGGGAAGAAACTGGACTGTCTGGCATCGGGCCGGAACACAAAGGAGGCTTACGCTCAGAGGTGCTTGCAACGATCATTGTTCCTGCATGGTGCCGCGAGACACAGAGACCCAGGGAGCTCTTAGGGGCAGGGCTGATAGGCAGCCATTGTTGTTTGCTCCACCCTGGTGATTCCCTGAGACCCTGCCCCACCCAATCTACAACCCCTCCCAATCTGTGTGCAGAGGCTTTTGCATACGAATGGCCTGGCCTTTTGCAATCTAAAACCTAACATACTGCAGCTGGGTCAGAGAGCCCCAGAGCCTCCAAAAGAAGGCCCAAGGCCCCACAGCAGCTTGCATTGCTTCACAGCTGGGCCTCATCTGGGCACCCCCAAACCCTAAACAAAGAGGAGGAATCTGCAAATCTCTCTGTAGCTCCTGGTGGGTGGCCTCAGGCAGTGGCTGACTTTGCACCTCCTTGGAGATCCAAGAGCCAGTGTACTCAGCGGTCAGAGTGAGACCATCCAGATTACAACTCTTCACATCCATAGGAGACACACTCGGGGCAGACTCAGTGAGCGCCAAAGCCCCACTGAAGCAAGCCCTGCCCTATAAGGGTGTCTCCAGCACAGAAGTTCTCCCATTGTAGACACAACTGGTTCTCACAGCCAATTGGCCTGGAGGTCAATTCCTTCCAGTGATACCAACAACAATCAAGGCTTAACTACAATAAGACTGTGCACACAGCCCACAAAGGGGTGCACCAAGAGTGTCAACCTCAGGTATCTGGGGAGGCTGAGCCACTGGGCCCTATAGGACACCTAGCACACAAAGCCATTCAATCAACACAGGGAAGCAGCCAAAATGAGGAGACAAAGAAACAGGTCACAAATGAAAGAAATGGAGGAAAACAAATGACTCGACATAGAGTTCAAAACCATGATTATAAGGTTACTCAAGAATCTTATAATTTAGTGAGAAATTTAGTGAGACCCTCAAGGATATAGAAAAGGACCAATTAGAAATTAAGTATACACTGACTGAAATAAAAAATAATATACAGAGATCCAACAGCAGACTAGAGGACCCCAAGAATCAAGTCAAAGATTTGAAATAAGAAGAAACAAAAAACCCAACCGGAAAAGCAAAAAGAAAAAAGAATCCAAAAATATGAAGATAGTGTAAGGAGCCTCTGGGACAACTTCAAGCGTACCAACATCTGAATTATGGGGGTGGCAGAAAAAGAGAGACAGCGAACAAGCTATCGAAAACCTATTTGAAGAAATAATGACAGAAACCTTCCCCCACCTGGTGAAAGAAATAGACTTACAAGTCCAGGAAGCGCACAGAACCCCAAACAAAAGGAATCCAAAGAGGACCACACCAAGACACATCATCATTAAAATGCCAAAAGCAAAAGACAAAGAGAGAGTATTAAAAGCAGCAAGAGAAAAAACAGTTACCTACAAGGTAGTACCCATACGATTGTCAGCTGCTTTCTCAACAGAAATTTTGCAGGCCAGAATGTAGTGGCAAGAAATATTCAAAGTGATGAATAGCAAGAACCTACAACCAAGATTACTCTAACCAGCAAAGCTATCATTCAGAATTGAAGGTCAGATAAAGAGCTTCACAGATAAGAAAAAGCTAAAGGAGTTCATCACCACTAAACCAGTATTATATGAAATGCTGAAGGGTATTCTTTAAGAAGAGGAGGAAGAAGAAAAAGGTAAAGATAAAAATTATGAACAACAAAGTGACAACAAATACATATCTATCAACAAGTGAATCCAAAAATCAATTGAATAAAAAATCTGATGAACAGAATAAACTGGTGAATATAATAGAATCAGGGGCATAGTAAGGGAGTGGACTAACAGTTCTTGTGAGGAAGAGGGTGTGTGGGGGGGGTGCGGGAAGAGACTGGACAAAAATCGTATACCTATGGACGAGGATAATGGGGGTGGGTAAGGGCATGGGGTGGGGTGGGAACCTGGTGGAGGGAAGATATGGGGGAAAAAAAGAGGAACAAGTGTAATAACCTGAACAATAAAGATTTATTAAAAAGTAAAGAAATAAATAAAAAGCAGCCATAGATAATATGCAAATTAATGTGTAGCTGGTGTTCCAATAAAACTTTATTTATGGGCAATAAATTCTGAATTTCATATGGTTATCCCATATCATGAAATATTGTTTATTGGTTTTAAAAATATAAATTAAAATATATAAAAACAATTCTTAGCTTGCCAGCTGTACAAAAACAGGTGGTGAGCTAGATTTGGCCCAGGGGTCATAGTTTGCAACCCTTATCTTAGACATATAGGAGATATATCATGTGATTTAAAAGGCAGCACTTATTTCTGCAGTCTAAGGTGTTGCTGTAACAAACTAATGAGTTTAAAGGTTAGCATTTACAAAAAACTAATTATAATACCCATCTGTTTCTAAAAGCACAAATGACTTAGGTAAAAACTAAATTTAGAAATCTCAACAGAACTTAAGATGCAAAGGAAACAGTAACATTTTCCAGCTATCAGTTCTATCTAGTTACGTAGTAAAAATCTCCAGCATGTAAAAGAAATGCCAGATCTCATTCAACCCTCACCATCTTTCCCATCACTCCCTTGGGACTTAATTGTTCTTCAGGAGCCCTCCTCCCTCATTGCCTAAGATAATTTCTCCACCTCCTATAATTTGGTCTTGCACTCCCTCAATTCATGGCAGAAAAACTAACATTTGTTGAACATTGCTGTATGCTGACAACTTCACTTAATTTTATTTAATCTTCACACACACACACACACACACACACACACACACACACGGCTTTTAAAAGTCCTCCATTCACAATTCCATAGATTACAAATGTAAGAATTCAAGCTGTGCACTTAAGTTTTGCACATTTGAATCCATGGAAATTATACCTTACTAAACAAATCATTACAAAAGCCATCACCCAAACTGAAATATGCACATCATGGAATACTATGCCCCATTAAAGAGCAGGAGACTTACATTTATTAACATAGAAAATAATAGCTTTGCCCTAGCTGGTCTGGCTCAGTGGATAGAGCATTGGTCTGTGGACTGAAGTGTCCCAGGTTCGATTCCGGTCAAGGGCATGTACCTTGGTTGCAGTCACATCCCCAGTAGGGGGTGTGCAGGAGGCAGCTGATCGATGTTTCTCTCTCGTCGATATTTCTAACTCTCTACCGCTCTCCCTTCCTCTCTGTAAAAAATCAATAAAATATTTTTTTAAAAAAGAAAAATAATAGCCTTGACCAAGCAGAGGGAAGAAAAACAGGTTTGTAAAACAACATGCAAAAGTACTTAAATGTGCACAACAAAGAAACATTTAGAAATATGGTCACCAAAACAATAGTCTTGATTATAACTGGGTGGTGAAATTTCAGGTGTTTATTCTTGTACTTTCTTTTATTATTTCACTAGGAGCCCAGTGCACGAAATTCATGCACCTTGGAAAGAACTGTGGGTCGTGGGCTGAGGTGGACACAGGGGCTGGTTTCAGCCCATCCTCCATGCCCCCACCCGGCCCCTCCCACCATGGCCCCCGGTCTCCTGTCTGCCTGCAGCCCCACTCTTGCCATTGCTGGGAGCCAGCAGCAGGTGCAAGTGGGGCTGGGGCTGGGGCCGGTGCTGACAGCAGGTGTGAGCACCCAGTAGGACCGCAGCATGTGAGAGCAAAAAATTTTCAGTAACGGCCAGAGGCCCGCCCCGATGACAGTGACCAGCACCCCACCTTGGTCAGGCACCCCGCTCACCTGCTCCACCATCCCAACATAGCCAACGCCCTCCATGTTCGGTGCTCTGCCACCTGCTGTTGACACTTGCCACATATCACGTGCTCCCCCGGGTGGTCAGTGCACGTCATAGTGACCGGTTGTTCAGTTGTTCTGCCATGCATATGCATTTGCATATTAGGCTTTTATTATATAGGATGAGCATATATTCTTTATAATGGCAAAGAAACTGGTAAAGATATTTAATACCAGGGTGATATCCAGCATCTAGAAGGGTTCAGGAATCTGAGAATGGCTGCATGTAAATTAATAAAGAGACTATAAATATAATATAAATTTGTAATCAAAGGGGGACCCAGAGAAGGGCTTAGCTTCAGTAACCAAGTTCTATCTCCGGACCCAGGGTTCTTTTTATTCCCACATTTTGCCCTATAGCAAAGTACATATACATATCAAAGGTAAGTTTGGTATACAGTAGGCATTGTCAGGTTGGAGGAAATGCCTTTAGCTGTTCAGCTGTTTGGCCAGCAAGAGGCAATAACACTTAGATTAAAATGCCCTCAGCTGTCTGGCAGCAAGCAAACATTTATGCATCTTTTTCAGGTTTGGGGAAATGCTTTTGGCCATTCCAGCAGGCAATAATATGTATCTTCAGCCCTTGCTGAAGGCTCAAGGTCCACCAACCTTTTGATGAACTTCTTGCATTTATGACCTGCTGTAATTAGCCTCCAGCAGATATTTTTATTTGAAGGAAAAAAGACCAGAACCAAAACTTCCTTTAAAAAAAGTTTAGCCATGCTCAGGTGGTTCAATTGGTTGGAGCTTTGTCCCTGCACCAAATGATTATGGACTAGATTCCCGGTCAAGGCACATACCAAGATTGCAGTTTTCATCCCTGGTTGGGGTGCATGTGGGAGGCAGCCAATTGATGTATCTATCATCTATCTATCTATCTATCTATCTATCTATCTATCTATCTATCTATCTATCTATCTATCATCTATCTATCATCATCTATCTATCATCTCCCTCCCTTCCTCTCTTTAAACATATCCTCAGGTGAGGATTCTTTTTTAAAGTTTAAGTCTTTATTATGGTTGTGTGTGTGTGTGTGTGTGTGTGTGTGTGTGTGTGTGTGTGTGTGTGTGTTTGAGACATTCCAATATATTTATTTACAGATGAAATGACATGATGCCTGAGATTTGATTCAAAATATTTGGAGTTGGGGTTACTGAGGATACAGATGAAGAGTGGAGTGTTGAGTTTATGAGAATTTATAATACTGCTCTACTTTTATAAATGTTTTAAATTTTCTGTAATAAAAAGTTAACTCTCTTATTTCCCTCTAAATGTCCCTGCTCCTACAACTTTAGCCATTAATAGACTTCACATCTGTCTTCAAATGGCCCTCCTTCATAATCCCTCTAGTCTATGCCTTTTTTCAGCTTTCTAGGCCTACTCTGCCTACTAATACTTGAGATCTAATAGGATCAGGATCAAATGCAGTACCTTCTCCACCATGTACCAAGCTCCTCTTCTTGCTGACTCCTGTTTTCCTATGAATGGCACCATCACTCATATCTGTAAAAGGGGCCTTCCAAGAGTTCCCATTCCCCCTCACCAAATTAGATAACTATACCTCAAGGATGTAACTCTCAAAATTAATCTCTTTCCATTTCTACTGCTGTTACCCTAGTTCAAAATCCTCATTAAGTGATAACTCTACTGCTATACAGTATAGTTGTATTGTGTCCCTACCTCCAGTTTCTCTGGGCTCCAATTCTGTCTCTTCTGTTCTAACTTCAGAACCTGACACAATGCTTAGTACCTGTTCAGTAAATGCTTGTGGCATGAAGGCCATCACAGCACTTATTTCACCTTTGTAGATAGTTGTGAACCACTATGTTTCCTCCTCAGGCTCCTCCTGTGACCTTAAGAGCAGAAACCATTGTAACATTTGGCCTTTCTCCTATATGTTAAGAGCCCATGATTATTGACATGGTCCTTTTTCAGCTAGTTATAGTAATTCCTTTAGGTTTTGGTAATTAAAGAAGGATATTTAAATGTGATTATGTATCCACGTATGAGAACATTAAAAAAAATCCCTCCTCCCATTCCAGTGGTGTAAAAACCAAACGTGTGATACAGTAATTAAAATTACCTTTTAGCCCGGCCGGTGTGGCTCAGTGGTTGAGCATTGACCTATGAACCAGGAGGTCATGGTTCGATTCCCGGTCAGGGCACATGCCTAGATTATGGGCTCTATCCCCAGTAGGCAGCGTGCAGGAGGCAGCCTATCAATGATTCTCTCTCATCATTGATGTTTCTATCTCTCTTTCCTACTTCCTTCCTCTCTGAAATCAATAAAAATATATATTAAACATTTTTTAAAAATTACCTTTTAGCTTTGGCTGGTGTGGTTTGTTGGTTGAGCATCATACTATGCACGCACCAAGAGGTCACTGGTTCAATTCTCAGTCAGGGCACAGGCCTGGATTATGGGCTTGATCCCCAGTAGGGGGTGTGTAGGAGGCAGCCAATCATTTCTCTCTCATCTACGTTTCTCTCTCTTCATCTCCCTTCCTCTATCTGAAAATTAGTAAAAAGAAATGTAAAAAATACAGTTACCTTTTAATGGACCTGAAGAGCATTATGCTAAGTGAAATAAGCCAGCCAGAAAAAGACAAGTATCATATGACTAGAGGCCCAGTGCATGGAATTCATGCACAGCCGGGTGTGTGTGTGTGTGTGTGTGTGTGTGTGTGTGTGTGTGTGTGGTAGTGTCCCTCAGCCCAGCCTGCACCCTCTCCAATCTGGGACCCCTGTCGGACATCCCTCTCACAATCCAGGATGTTGGCTCCCAACTGAACCTCCCCTGCAGGCCTGGGTCCCCCCCAACTGTCCTCTACTGCAGGCCTGGTCCCCCCCCAACTGCCCTTCCCAGCAGTCCTGGTTCCCCCCAACTGCCTTCCCCTGCAGGCCTGGTTCCCCCCAACTGCCCTCCTCTGCTGGCCTGGTACCCCTAACTTCCCACAACTGTCCTCCCCTGCTGGCCATCTTGTGGTGGCCATCTTGTGGCAGCCATCTTGTGTCCACATGGGGGTGGCCATCTTGTGTCTTGGTGTGATGGTCAATTTGCATATTACTCTTTTATTAGATAGGATTTCACTTATATGTGGAACCTAATGAATGCAGTGAACTAACAAGCAAAATAGAAACAGTCTCATAGAGAGCAGGTTGACAGCTCTCAGGTGTGGGGTGGTGGGGTAGGGGGTAAGTAGAGGGATAGAACAAAAAAGAAACAAAAAGAAACAAATCAATGGACACAGACAACAGTGTGGTGATTGTGGGGATGGGGAGGATAGGTGAGGGAAGGTGGAGGAAGGTACAGAGGACATAAATGGTGATGGACGAAGACTTGGGGTGGTGAACACACAATATAGTGTACAGATGATGTATTATAGAATTGTGCACTTGAAACCTGTATAATAATGTCACCCCAATAAATTTAATAGAAAAATAAAATAAAATTACTTTTTAGAGGCAGCCCCTGTGGCCACTGTCAGGGAAGCACTAAGGTGGCAGTGTTGGCAGCATGACCCAAACCACCAGCATCTGTTCAAGGGGGTGGGGAGGAGACTGTGCAGTTTTTAAGCTCAAAGTCTGGCTGTGGCTATGGGAAATATGGTAGTGGAGCCTGCCCCCTGAGGCCAACTGCTGAGCCCACTCCTGACCCACAAGGGAATAATGGGGGGTCCTTGCTAAGCATCATCATGGAGAGGGGCAGAGACCTATTGTAATTGAACCTGAAGTGGCCAAAAGGCCTGCCGGGAGGTGCTGGAGAAGGTCAAGCTTTTTGCATGAAGCTTGCCTCTCTAGCAGAGGCATCCCACTGGAGTTGTTTAATGCAGATGGTGTGCACAGTGAGATCTGCTGCCTGGATGATATATCCGACCAGATAAGAGAGGAGGAAGAGAGATGGGGGCCATTGTGGCCTCCAACAAAGCCAAAAGAGCAAGAAAGCAGCAGCAAAACAACATCTTGGCTGCTGAGACTGAGTCAAAACTCTGACATGTCCATGGCCGTTTTATAGCTGTATAACTCCAAGGAACCTAGACTATAAGCCTACATAAACAACTGCTTTCACAATTAGAGTATAGACTTTTTTTTCCCCCAATTACAGTTTACTTTCACTATTTTGTATTGGTTCCTGGTGCACAGAACAGTGGTTAGACAATCATATACTTTACAAAGTGCTTCTCCCCCGATATTTCAATTACAATGTTATTGAAATAACAACACTTTTCACAATATTGACTATACTAGAGGCCTGATGCACAAATTTGTGCACAGGTGGGGTCCCTTGGCCTGGCTGGAGATTGGGGCCATCTTGCCCAGTCCTGGGGGAGGGACCACAGGAGGTTGGCCAGCTGGCCCTGATTGGGGCCAGTCAGGGCCAGCCAGCTGGGGGGAGGGACTGCGGGAGGTTGGCTGACTGCAGGAGGTTGGCTGTGGGAGTGCACTGACCAGCAGGGGGCAGCTCCTGTATTGAGCACCTGCCCCCTGGTGGTCAGTACGCATCATAGTGACCGGTCATAACAGTTGCTTAGGCTTTTATATATATAGATTCCCCATGCTATACTTTATATCCCTATGACTATTTTGCAACTATCAATTTGTACCTCTTAATCCCTTCACCTCTTTCACCTAGGTCCCCAATTCCTCTCCCCTCTGGCAACCGCTAGTCCACTTCCTGTGCTATGAGTGTTTCAATTTTATTTTGTCCACATATAAGTGAAATCACATGGTACTTGTGTTTTTCTGACTTATTTCTCTTAGCATAACACTTTCTAGGTTGACCTATGCTGTCACAAATGGTAAGATTTCATTCTTTTTTATGGCCAAGTAATATTCCATTGCATATACACTGAGTGGCCAGATTATTATGATCTTTGAACACATAATAATCTGGCCACTCAGTGTATATCCTATATAATAAAAGGCTAATATACAAATTGTCCCCTCAACCAGAAGTTCGACCAGCTGGCAAGCTGGCCAACTGCCCATGTCCCCTCCCCCTAGCCAGGCTGGGTGAAACCCACCCATGCATGAACTCATGCACCGGGCCTCTATTTTATATATATAATGCCTATCTAATAAAAGAGTAATATGCAAATTGACCATCACTCCAACACACAAGATGGCTGCCCCCATGTAATCAAAGATGGCTGCCTCCATGTGGACACAAGATGGCCACCACAAGATGGCCAGCAGGGGAGGGCAGTTGGGAGGAACCAGGCCTGCAAGGGAGGGCAGTTGTGGGTGATCAGGCCAGCAGGGGAGGGCAGTTGGGAGGGACCAGGCCTGCAAGGGAGGGCAGTTGGGGGTGATCAAGCCTGCAGGGGAGGGCAGTTGGGAGGGACCAGGCTGGCAGAGGAGGAAAGTTGGGGGTGACCAGGCCTGCAGGGAAGGGCAGTTGGGGGGGGGGGGCCCAGGCCTGCAGGGGAGAGCAGTTGGGAGGGGGGACCAGGCCTGCAGGGGAGGGCAGTTAGAGATGACTGGGCCTGCAGGGGAGGGCAGTTAGGGGCAAACAGGCTGGCAGTGGAGCAGTTAGGCATCAACCAGGCTGGCAGGGGAGTGGTTAGGGGCAATCAGGAAGGCAGGCAGGCAAGCAGTTGGGAGCCAGCAGTCCTGGATTGTGAGAGGGATATCTGACTGCCCGTTTAAACAGGCAGTCAGACATCCCTTGAGGGGTTCCAGATTGGAGAGGGTGCAGGCTGGGCTGAGGGACACCCCCACTCCCGTGCATGAATTTCGTGCACCAAGGGCCTCTGATACACACACACACGCCAGATTATTATGCGTTCAGAGATCATAATAATCTGGCCACTCAGTGTATGTACTACCTGTTCTATAGTCACTCGTCTATTGATGGGCCATTGGTCTATTGATGGACACTTGGGATGCTTCCATATCTTGGCTGTCCTATATAATAAAACCCTAATATGCAAATTGACCGAACGGCCGAATGACCTGCAGAACCGGTCACTATGACATGCTCTGACCACCAGGGGGCAGACACAACGCAGGAACTGCCCCAGGTTGGGGGCAGCTTCTGCATTGTGTCTGCCCCCACCCCAAGAGGGAGGGGGCAGACACAATGGAGGCGACTGGCAGAGGTGATTGGGGGGTGGGGCCGGCCAGTGGGTGGCGCCAGGTCGGCAGCCAAGACAGGTGCCAGCGGGTGAGGGGGCCCCCCCAGATCATCCTGTCCGCTGGTCACCCCAGATGGCCATGATTGCCAGCCACGCTTAGGGACTCTACCCTATATATTGGGAACAGTCTTTTAGATTTAAAAATTAAAACCTGACAAGGCTACTCTAACACTGAAAAAACAGGATGATGCAGCAATGACATGCATGGTCTCTGGCTTGCACATTTTGTGGTCAGCCCTGATTCTGACACTTAAAACTGTATGACAAAGCCAATTACTTAACTTCTCTCTGATTCAGTTTTTCCACCCACTAGACAGAAATGGTATTACTGCCTCAGAAGGATCAGGTTATATACTACTTTTTAGAATCAGGGCAAAAAAAATGTAGATGCCCATACAACAGCAAGATGCCTTTCACCTGTATGAAACGTATGGTCAATGGTGCACGCAGCGTCCTCGATTGCGAGAGGGATGTCTGACTGCTGATTTAGGCCTGACATCCCCTGAGGGGTCCCGGATTGCAAGAGGATGCAGTCTGGGCTGAGGGACATCCCTCCCCTGTCCCGGTGCATGAATTTCATGCACCGGGCCTCTAGTTGTAAACAGTGCTACAATGAACATAGGGATGCATATACTCTTTTTAAAAAATTCATGTTTTGGGTTTCTTCAGATATATACCCACAAATGGAATCACTGGGTCATAAGGCAGTTCCATTTTTAATTTTTTTGTCTAAAGAGGCTGCACCAATCTGCATTCCCACAAACAGTAAACAAGGGTTCCCTTTTCTCTACATCCTCAACAACACTTGCCCATTGTGGATTTATTGATGGTAGCCATTCTGACAGGTGTGAAGTGATATCTCATTGTGGTTTTAATTTGCATTGCTCTGATGATGAGTGATGTTGAAGGGACATGGACTTCCATTTGCCCCAGTTGCTTAACATGTACATCCACATGGATGATGCCATCAAGCCCTACAAAGTCTAGTCCACTGTTGCTGTTAGAGTATTAACATTTCCCTCCAGTGTGCCCTATTGCTTGGGGCCTACTCTTCAGATATGCACATTTTCCACTCAACAACACTCCTGTGGGACCAAGCTATGGGAGCTAATCTCAGACGAGCTGAAGCCAGCTGACTGAAAGAGGGAGCTGCCTTCCTTGAGTCCAGTCCCTGACATAGGCAGGGCTGTCTCCCTCTAAAAGAGCTCACCAGTGTCTTAAGTCAGATGCCACCACCAGCATAAGTCTCAGCAGCAATCTGAAATGAATGCCAGCAAACCCAAAGTGGAGAATAAGGATGAGCCTTTCAGACTGACTCCTGATTGAGAATTCATCAAATTCCTGATGGCAATCGCCACCCCTAACCCACCCCTTCCTCCAAAGAGCAGAAAACACAGTGGCTGATCTCAGAGCTCTCCCTGCTCAACTGTAAGCTTCCTGAGTCTCGCTGCCCATTACCAGCTTTGGCCACCACATGGTCCATATCCTGTCCTCAATTCCAAGGACAAGACTCCCTACCTGAACTATGTGGAAGTCCTTGAATGCAAAAACTTCAACACCACCAATGTCCCCACCAATTCCTGAGAACTGAATCCGGAACACACAGTCTGCAGAAAACCTGCCCAAATTCGGTATCTCCCATGAGCAGGAGACAGGCAGTTTCAACACTGTTCCCCACTATGACAAGAATGATGAGGTCTGCTCTAACCGGTTGCTCAGTGGTTAGAGTGCTGGCCCTCAGACAGAAGGGTCAAGGGTTTGATTCCAGTTAAGGGCACATACCTGGGTTGCAGGCTCAATCTCCGACAGGGGCACGTGGAGGAGGCAACCAATCAATAACTCTCCCAATCAATCTCTCTCTTTCACATTGATGTTTCCATCTCTCCCCCTCCCTTCCACTCTCTCTAAATATCAATGGGGGAAATATATCCTCAGGTGAGATTAACAAAACAAAAAAAGAATGATGAGCCCCGGCAGTGTGTGTGGCTTGGTGGTTGAGTGTGTGTAGACCTATGAACCAGGAGGTCATGGTTAGATTCCCGGTCAGGGCACATGCCCAAGTTTTGGGCTTGATTCTCAGTAGGAGGTGTGCAGGAGGCAGCTGATCAGATTTTCATCATTGATGTCTCTGTCTCTCTCTCCCTTCCTCTCTGAAATCAATAAAAATATATTTTAAAAAAGAAAAATAATAATGAGGCCTGGTTAGTGGACAACATAAGGGAGCTGTAGGTGGAGCTCCCAGAATGCACACCAACAGCTGAGACAGTATATTTTCTGTGTACAATATCACCATCCAATAGAGCAAGGAGCCTGTGTTCATTGCAGCAGGGTACATATGACAGTGCCTTTCAGAGGAGCTGGCTGACACCCCCCCGCCTTCAAATGAGACCCATAAAACCCTTCTACATGTGGACGAAAGGGGCCACATGTTAACCTGACAGGCTCAGGGAAGGCATGACAGTCTTGCAGACTCAGAGACCTAAAGTAACCACAAAGGATGGTTTGAAATTAAACTTTAACTAAAAGCAGTTATGGTGGGCAGTTATGTCCTAGGCCGGTTATCTTCAATGACAAGGTCAGCCTTTCCCTTAACTGAGCCTATCTGTCTTTTTGCATCTATGATAACATACCCTTGAAATGTCTGGGTAACTTGTTACTTCCCTTTTTCTGGAGCCCCTGGGGCACAATCTAATGTGCCTGGGCGCCAAGACAGATCCCACAAATTCCTTCATTATCATGTTAATTGTTCCTGCACCCACCTAACTATGTGTCCATCATTTTACTTTTTATCCAATCCTAGGGGTTTCCCACCTCCTTAATCTATCACCAATGAATTTCATGTAACCCACCAATGTCCCTCCTTTGATTGCAATGTATAAATACAAATGTAACCCGCCATTCTCCGGAGCATTATCTCAATTCGTTGAGGTTCTGCTTTCCAGCATATGTCGACAGTTTGGCTCAAATAAACTCACAAAAATTCTTTACAGGTTTCAATGGTTTTTTAAAAAATTAACATACAGTTGCTCTCATAGCGCCCTGGCAGGAAAAAGTGAGGTTATCAGAGAGGGCTTCCACTATGGCCATCTCCCTAACTGGGAGTTCTATCAGTCACTGTCAAGTGTGGGAGATGATCTGTTGACCTTCCAGCTGTTGAAGCAACTGCAGTCCATTTGGGAACAGGGGCAAGTGCCCCTATGGATCAAGCCATACAAGATTCTATGATTTCAGTGGACAGTAGCATGATTGCACCAGTGGTCAACACTGCTCATCAACCAGGGAAAGAAAAGACAGCCCTCCTTGCCAGATTTATTCCTGCAGGAGCATGGCAGTTACACCACTGAGGCATTCCTTAGTGCCCAGCACAATTTCATGCAAAGTTGAGCTGAATACCTGCTGCAAGTCAGAGACACAATGGGAACATCCTTTTGGATGCAGAAGGCCCCATCATTCACATCAACTTTGGCTTCATCCTGTCCAGCACTCTCTGAAACCTGAATTTGTGATGTCAGCCTTTAAGCTTACCACAGTTTATAGACACAGGCAGCCTGAATGGTGACATATTCAACTACTACAAGATGTGGATGCTGCAGGGGCTGATTGCTGCTTGGAAACACAAGGACAAAGTGGTACAAATAATGGAGATCATGCAGCAAAGTTCTCAGCTTCCTTGCTTCCAGGGCTCCAGCACCATCCATAACCTCAGAGAGATTCCACATGAGCTTGAAAGGAGCAGCTCCAGCTACTGGTACAGAGTAGCTTGCAGTCTATCAGCACCAAACAGGTGACACTGTCCTTTCTCAGGCCCGCCCCGTATTGACAGGCATTCAGGGGACCCTCCTGGAGGGCCCTTATTAAAGAAACCTAATCTACCCACCCATCCACCCAAGGGAAATGGAAGGCAAGAAATACAAAGGATCACAGTTGAGTGTAGACTTTGCCAGGGGATGGGAGAGTCAGCCTTAGGGTCCAGACTTGCTGGGGTTTCCCTGCCTCCATTGGTGCCAGTACCACCACCTGAGAGACTCCAGGATTTAGTGCCCTCCTGAGAACAGAGGTGATAAATGTGAGGACATTGGGCCTTTCTTCTCACCAGGATCTGAGAGGTTCTCTCCACAGGCCATCTCTTTTGTTATTGTTAATCTTCCCCGAGGATATTTTTTCCATTGATTTTTAGAGAGTGGGAGGAAGGGGGTTGGGGGGGGGGGAGAGAGAGAGAGAGAGAGACATGGATTGGTCATCTCCCACACATGCCTCAACCAGGTCCAGAGATTGAACCTGCAACAGAGATGCATGCCCTTAACCAGAAAGTGAACCCATGACCCTTTGGTCCCTGGGATGACACTAACCACTGAGAAAACCGGCCAGAGCTCCAAAGGTCATCTTCTTAATCTGTTCTGGGTCCCAGGAAGGGAGAAAGAGTGGGTTCCTAGTACTTAGGATTTGATCCTGTGGTTTGCCTTTGGCCATGCTGTTGCCTGTCTTTTTCCAAGTACTGACTCCTAGCTGGAGTTCCCCTTGGTAGGTGGGATATGGCATAGGGTCCTGCACTTGCTGAGATTCTCAATCACAGGGACCAGAAAGAGAGTTACACAATCCCTCCAGTACGTGAGGGTATTGGCCTAGCCATGAGAAATTCCTTGCCCTAATCCCTTCCCCACACCCAGGGAAACAGCTCTCAATTTTTTGTTTGAAATAAAAGTCTTTCGTATAATCAAATGAAATTACCTTTTAGCTAAAGCCCTATATAAACACTCTCAATCCTTTAGGCTTCAACTTAAATATCATTCCCTTTCTCACAGTACCCATATGTATATTCACAGGACTTTTAAAATCTACCATGACATTTTTATATCTGTGATTAATCTGTTTAATACCTCCCATACCTCCCAGTCTCTAGGATTTATGAGGTCAGGACTATGTTGATATTCATCACTGGAGGAATTTGGAGGAAAAAGAGCAGGAGCGCCTGGGACATTATACTATGAGAAGAAAACCTAACTATGGCTTACTAACTACACATTAAATAATTGCATGATGCTGTTTTACTTTATTTCACTTTTACACTTATTAAAATAGGGGAAACTTTTTGGTAGAGTCAGCCTTTTATAAAAGGTTATTTGTTAAAATCTTACCCAAACATTTACTAACATTCTCTTATAATGGTTTTAGGAGAAAAGACATCAAAATTTCAACTGTTAGAAAACTATGTACACCTACACAATGGAATACTATGCTGCTGTAAAAAAAAGGAGGAACTGGAGAGTATTATGCTAAGCAAAATAAGCCAATCAGAGAAAGATAAATATCACTCATTTGTGGAATATAATGAACAACATAAACTGATGAACAAAAACAGAACCAGAGTCAAAGATGCATCGAACAGATTGTCCAACCTATGAGGGAAGGTCGGGGGTGAGAGGGTAAGAGATCAACCAAAGGACTGGTATGTATGTATATGAGCATAACCAATGGACACAGATGGGGGGGGGGGAGCGGGAGGGAAGGGGTGAGGGCATGTGCTGGGGGTTGTCGGGGAGAGGTCAATGGGGGGACAAAGGAGACTAATGCAATACTTTAAAGAATTTAAATGAAAGAAAAAAAAAAGAAATGGAAAAAAAATTAACATTTACGTGACTATGGGTTTTCTCCCCATTTTTATACTTTCCACACTGTGTATCAGCATATTCTGTGATAAGGAGATTGGGGCATGAACTTGAACATGCTGAAAGAAAAATCTTATTTTCACTTTTCCAGATTAAAAGAAACTATATAGCGAAATAAAAGTGTAAAGACACAAATGATAAAAAAAAAAAAATTTCACCTGAACATTAACCCTATTCCCTGGACGCTGCAGTCTGAACTGGCTGTAGAAGTCACTCAGGCTCAGAACCTCTTTATCCAGCAGCTGATATCCAGTTATTATGGGGCTTCTAAAGACAGGATTTGTTTATTTTATTAATTCTCTCAAGAAGTAAACCCATGTACTGTTCTTTAAGGAAAAAGCCTCCAAATCTACAATAGCAAATTCTTTGATGTCTAAAGTTAATACCGCACTGTCAGGGAACACCAGGCAGGGAAGGAAAGGGGCACTAAGAGAGGGCTGGTAATCCTACAGCATATCCTCAAGACTATCTCAATGACCACTTTTAAACTTTATTTCACCGGTTTTGGGAAGGTACACAATTTGATCTATCCCCAGACAACCAATTCCCTAAGCCCAGGGTTTGCTGGCCCTATCAACAAGGAAAGTCTATAAAAAAGACGTTTAGCCTTTAGCTATTTTACCAGTGTACCCAAATATGTTTACATAGTGATGACTTCCAGAAAATTAAAGTTCTGTCAGCACATAAGGGGACAACAAAACTGTGACACAATGGACCTATAATAAATAGTTCATTTTCTGCTCTTCAATGCAAACACATGGAACAATTCCTAATTTCAGTTCAAACTCATTTCCTTTTTATTAAAATTCAAGTTATCATTACATGGTTTGGTACTCAATAAAGGAAAACTTGTTCAAATAAGGTAATATGTTATCATCAGTATTTCCAGGTGATTGTTTACACTCAAGTAGTATTATCAGTAAATCCTTGGGAAGCCTATCTGTAAGAGAAAACACAAAGAATTAGCCAGGAAATAAAGAAAAGGTAGAAATCTTTAAAGAAACATGTTACTGAAGCAAGAATACATCCTATATAACAAAGATCTTCTGGATTCATTGCAATAATCTATCTATCTATCTATCTATCTATCTATCTATCTATCTATCTATCTATCTATCATCTATCTGCCTAAGCGACCATCTGACCATTCAACTGGTAGCTGTGACGTGCACTGACCACCAGGAGGCAGACGCTTAATGCACAGGCATGGAAACATGGAGCAGACTGATGAATCTCACAGGGAAGCGGGGAAGAGGGGAGGGCAGGAAGAAATTAACCAAAGATCTTATATGCATACTAGAGGCCCAGTGCATGGATTCCTGCACCAGTTGGGCCCCTCGGACTGCCTATGGGGATCAGGCTGAAACCCGGCAGTCCGACATTCGCCAAGGGGTCCCGAATTGTGAGAGGACACAGGCCAGGGGAGGGACCCCACTGGTGCACAGAGTGCACTGGGCCTCTAGTATTTGATAAAATAAAAATTAAGCCCAAGTGTTTAGACAACCTTTTTAGAGTCCATTATGAAATATGAACCACAGATAAGAGCTTTGAAAATCTAACTAGGGCTCTAGCTGGTTTTGTTCAGTGGTTAGAGCTTTGGCCCAAGGATTTTACGTACCTCGGTTGCAGGCTCCATCCCCAGCCCCAGTTGGGTCTGTGCGGTAGGCAACCAATCAATGTATCTCTCTCACATCAATTTTTTCTCTGTCTCTACCCCTCCCTTCCATTCACTAAAAATCAATGGAAAAAAAATCCCTTAAAAAAAAAGGATAAAATATATACATACATATACATGTATACACAGACATACATATATACATAGACATAGATATATATATATATATATATATATATATATATATGACTACGAAATCCTCTATTCTGAATACCTAATTTTCTCTAAGTACTCACAGAAATTTTTAATACCATACAAAAAACTTTCCATATATTATAAAGATGAGCTACCTGAATTCAGGGAGGTGGTGGTTGTGGACAAAAATAAAAATTAAGACATGCTCCAAAAAACAAGCTCCAAAGTGGATTACATTTTCTGCTTAGTCTGTTAGTAGGATATTTAATAGTTCCTAAAATAATTTTAGGTCCACTTTTATTTAAGTCTCATTTTTTACTGAGAAATAAGAGTATGGCTTTAGCAAATACCTATACGGAACATGTGGCATAGTGGGTGCAATGAACTCTGAAACCAGTCTGCCTGGGTTTAAATGTAGACTTTGGACAAGGTGCCTCAGTTTGCTCATCAATAAATAATAGGAATAATTATAATAATAGTAACCACCTCACAGGATTGTTTATGAGGATTAAATGAGCTACTATTTATACAGCACTTAAAACTATGCCTGAGCCCAGCAGGTGTGACTCAGTGGTTGAGCATCGACCTCTGAACCAGGAGGTCACGGTTCAATTCCTGGTCAGGACACATGCCTGGAGTTGCGGGCTCAATCCCCAGTAGGGGGCAGGCAGGAGATGGCTGATCAATGATTCTCACCCATTATTGATGTTTCTACCTCTCTCCCCCTTCCTCTCTGAAAGCAATTATATATACTCTGCCTGACACACATCAAGAATTATATACTTCTCTGGCCAGTGTGCTCAGTAGTTAGTGTCAGCCCGCACACCAAAGGGTCTTGGGTTCCATTCCTCATCAAAGGCACCTACCTGGGTTGCAGTTCAATCCATGGATTTGGGGCACCTGCGGGAGGCAACCAGTAGATGTGTCTCCCTCTGCCACCCCCCTTCCTTCCATTCTCTTTAAAAGTCAATGGAAAAAAATATCCTCGGGTGAGGATTAGCAAAAATAATGATATACACTATACGTGTTTGTTAAATAAAATTAAAATATGAATTACTGCTTATATATTTTCTGTTTTACAAAGGATTTTCTGAACACTGCTCATTACCTAGACAACCTTGTGGCTGGATTTATTACCTAATCTGTCTTTCCATAGAGAATAAGTTTTTATTATTATTTTTAAATATATATATTTTATTGATTTCTTACAGAGAGGAAGGGAGAGGTATGGAGAGTTAGAAACATCGATGAGAGAGAAACATCGATCAGCCGCCTCCTGCACAACCCCTACTGGGGATGTGCACGCAACCAAGGTACATGCCCTTGACCGGAATCGAACCCGGGACCCTTCAGTCCGCAGGCCGACGCTCTATCCACTGAGCCAAACCAGTTAGGGCAAGTTTTTATTATTGATGAAAATTTACTTGACTATTAAATTCTAACCTGGGCACACAAAAATAGCATCAAATTAATAAAACCCTACTGTTAAAAAACAACAACAAAAAACAACACACGTTGCCCAGCCTGTGTGGCTCAGGTGTTGAGCGTCAACCTATGAACCAGGAGGTCACAGTTCAATTCTTGGTCAGGGCACATGCCCAAGTTTTGGGCTTGGTCCCCAATAGGGGATGTGTAGGAGGCAGCTGATCAATGATTCTCTCATCATTGATACTTCTATCTCTCCCTCTCCCTTCCTCTCTGAAATCAATAAAAATATAAAAACAACAACAACAAAACATATGTTTAAAAGCATACATGATAAACATCTTGAATGCAGTGAACTTTCTTTAGTTTTTTTGAGGTTAATGGGCTAGAAATGAGGGAAGGGTACCCAGAGGGCTTGAACTCTAGGTGAAACCAATAATTTCTTGGTGGGATAGAGGGGAGCTAAGGCAAATATGGCAAAATAATATCTGAAAATCTGGGTGTGATTACATTTATTCTCTATGCTATTTATGCTTAAAATACTTTATATAGATTTTTTATAAAGGAGGTCTTTACACCAGTAAGAGAACAATTATAACAACTAAAAATAACAATCCTAGCTCCTTTAAGTTATCATTGTTACTCTAAATCTCTATGCTTACAGCCTCTAACAAGACATTTCTGAGAACACTGAAATGCAATTCACATCTCCCTGGATTCTTTACTGCTTTATTCAGTAGTATGTTGCTTACCGATAGGGTTTATACTTTGTCAAGGCCCAGTTCCTCTGGAGTGGAGATTCCCAGTTCATTTAAAGTTGGTCTAAGTTCCTGGATGACATAAGGGTAGATTTCCTTATGCGGTCCTGCTTTGTCCTGATGGCCAAAAAAAAAAAAAAGTTCACATTTAGCTCTCTGAGAAGCCTTATCAATTTACAAAATGAACTTGAAAATGCTTTTAATCACATATGCAGAGGCTACTTTTAAGTTAGCATATTTGTTCAATAAAGAGAGCAACTTTGTGGGCACTAGTCAAGGTAGGTTTTTAAAGACACTTTGAAAATAATTAAAACAATTAGACTAAATCCAGAAATACCTTTTTTCAAAGCCTGAGTTACTAGAAAACAAGGTGGTGCTGACAGAATTTTGTGAAGGTAATTAAACATGCCCAGCAGGCAATAGGAATAATTAAGTTAACAGAGGAAAAGTTTTTACATTTGCTTCTAATTTGAGACCCTAACTGAATTAACTACTGGTGCTGAATGAATTGACAACCTACAGAACCCTAAATTATCTTATCCATTGTAGATAAAGTAATCTCACATTTTCTTTTTTATAGACCTTGAATTTCTTTCTTATATTCCATATTCGTTCATGGAGAGCTACACTTAGAAAATACTTATTTTCAGGGTAAGAAAGTTTTCATGAATACTCACCATAACATATATTAATACCTATATGTTGTCACAAAGTTCTCCAGGGACAAATATTAAAAAGTCAAATGGACTAAGACACTGACAAACTGCTATTCTTCTGCCTTTAACAAATTCTAAGTTTCCTTAGTTATATTTTTTAAATTATAAAGTTCTTCATTTTCTTCAGTTAATATGCAAAAAATATGTTTAATATGCAATAAATATGTTTAATATAAATATGTTTAATGTTAAACACATTTGTGTAATAACCACTTCTGGAAAGTCCCATCTTAAGAAACTACTAACAACATTTAATTTCCTATCACAAATAGCACAAAGATAAATTATAGTTAAACCTTTGTACATACTTAAGGTAAATTCTTAAATGGAAGTGCTGAACAAAAGAGCATCAAGCACAATTTTTCAGGCCTGGTATAAGTTCTGTCAAACTTTATTCTAGAAAAATTATTAACTTCACTGTACATTCCCTCTAGCTATATAAAAACTAATTTTAGGTTATCTTAAAAAATTAAAAAATAAAGAATATACTGATACCTAGTCAATAGACCATATCCTTCCAGAACAAGTTTAATACTATTTCACTGACCTTAACAACCTCTAGGATGCGAACAGCACTAGCAAAATCATTTAACCGTCTGCATGCCCGCAAAGCAGCATCAATGATTTTGGGTTCTGGAACCAGATCATAGCCAACAAGCGTGTTCATCCCTGTCAAATTAAAAAGAGGGGCCATATCAACTTGAAATATTCTCACTTAAACTATAATTTAGTTATCTATATTTTTTGAAACACAGACATATGATCATGTGATTCATAATAAATATATATTTGGTCTGCTTCTGACACAGAACCACCAACCCTCCTTGGAATTTTCTAAGTGATGGTGATGGAAGCACAGTGGTGCCTCTTGTTATATTAAGGAGGTAACTTTTGGACTCCCAAGAGTGGGTGTTGGACCAATGCTGTGGACAGAAGATTGAAATTTTCAGTCCCATTCCCTGATTTGCAGGGAGGAGAGAGGGGCTTAAGGTCAAATTAATTGCCAATGGCCAAAGACTTAATCAATCATGACTAAGTATGAAGCCTCCATAAAAACCATACGACAGCCAAGGCCTTGGTCCTTTTTTAGAGAGCTTCCCACATTGGGGTACTAGAATGCTTCCATGAGCCACTGTGCCGGGCCCCAAGCTCCATGAGGATAGAAGCTCCTTCATTTGGGACCTTGCCATATGTATCTCTTCATCAGGCTTTTGATTTGTATCCTTTAATAATCTTTGTAATAACTTGTTAATCTAGTGAGTAAACAGGTTTCCTTGAGTTTTCTGAGTCATTGGAACCCGAGGAGGGGGTTGTGGGAACTTCTCATTTGAAGCCAGTAGGTCAGAAGCACAGATCAACAACCTAGCTTGTAACCAGCCTCTAAAGTTAAGGTTAGTCTTGTGAGACTGAGCCCTTTACCTGTGGAATCTGATTCTACTTCTAGGTAGGGTAGATAATGCCACCCTGAACTGAATTCTTGGACAGCCTGCTGGCGTCCAGACTTGTTTGTAGATGTAGGGAAGTCTACCCATACACATTGGAATTGGTCCTGGAACCTACCAGGCCTCTATTCTTTTATTTATAAAATGAGAGAATCTACTTTTAACAGATGGTAAGATCATAAAGACTCTTCCACAATAAATTAGTGGAAAGAACTATGCAGTATCCTGCAGATTAAAGGAAAACAATAACAACAAAAAACAATAAAAAAGACCCCAAAAAACAAACCGAAGAATTCCTTAAATGCAAACACTATTTTCATAATAATTTGCTGGTTTCATTTCAATTAAGAGGGTCATTTTAAACTCTTATCTTTAACTCTTAGTACAATGTATGTACATTGGTTGCTTTAAAATAGATTTGATGGGAAAATAAAAACCACCAAAGAAATGAGAAAGGAGAGTTAATGAAGCCCAAATGAAGACATTAAAGAGATATAGAGTCTGGCAGACGTGGCTCAGTGGCTGAGTGTCAAACTATAAACTAGGAGGTCACAGTTTGATTCCCAGACAGGGCACATGCCCAGGTTGTGGGCTCCATCCCCAGTAGAGGGCATGTGGGAAAGAGCCGATCAATGATTCTCTCTCATCTTTGATGTTTCTATCTCTTTCTCCCTCTCCCTTCCTCTCTGAAATCAATAAACATGTATTTTAAAAAATAGAGAGATAAAGAAATAGAGAAACATTAGTGCACAGACTCAAACATTCAACCAGAAAATAATCGGGCATGATTACTTTCAGCTTTGCACAAAATAACACAATATTTAAACAAAGGACACCAGTGACTATAATGCTAGAATATAGTCCCAGAGGCTGAACTCTTGGTCTGAGATAAATTGCCTATACCTAAAGCTATTTACGACTAACTATTAAGACTAGTTATTACCCGGCTGGTATGCCTCAGTGGTTGAACAATGACCTATAAACCAGAAGGTTGTGAATCGATTCCTGGTCAGGGCACATGTCTGGGTTGCTGATCAATGATCCTCTCTTATCACTGATGTTTTTCCCCCCCATCTCTCTCCCTCTCTGAAATCAATAAAAATATATTTAAAAAAAGAAAAAGAAAGACTAGTTATCATTAATGCTACTTACTCATGTCAAATGCACATCTGAAAATTTAGGAAAAATAAGTTCTAGCTTATTTAGACTGGACACTTATTCAGGGCAAGACAAATCATAACGGAGAATGAAAATAACAAAAAACCCAAACTATAACTAATAAGGGAGAAGAACCAAATAACTACTTGTATAAATTATCTAAAAGATACAAAATTTAACTCTTGCTCACCTTGACATTATAGCAGTGGTTTTAATCAAGAGGTTGTTTTGTCCTCCAGGAAACATATTTGGTTGTCATAACTGGGGGTGGGAGGGGATGAAGGGCATGGGGGTGGATGGCACCTAGTGGGTAGAAGCCAAGGATGCTGCTAAACATGTTACAATGCAAAGGACAGCCCTTGCAACAAAGAATTATTTGGCCCTAAATACCACTGTGTCTGCTTTAAAACTTTGCTTTACAGGATACACTACTAGGGAAGCTATAGTATTTTCTTTTTTAAAATATATGTTTATTGCTTTCAGAAAGGGAGAGGGAGAGAGAAACATCAGTGATGAAGTAGAATCATTGATCAGCTGCCTCCTGTATACCCCCTAACTGGAGATCAAGCCTGCAACCTGGGCATATGCCCTTGACTGGAATCAAACCAGGGATCCTTCAGTTCACAGGCCCATACTCTATCCACTGAGCCAAACCAGCTAGGACTATAATATTTTCTAATTGCAAGTTGCATGAGAGTATTCAGTTAACATGATGCATGTTTTGCTTTTAACAAAGTAGTAGAAGACTACAAAGCAGTTCATCATTCTATATCGAAATAGACAAAATAGACTGTTTAGCAGTCTATATTACAATTACCTTTACGCAATTCCCAGGCATCAATATCTGGCTTGTTGAAGTATGTCACCCAGCGAGCATCAAATTCCTCATCTGTCTCATGTGACCCATGGGAGTAGCAGCGAACTGACTGGATACCTTCAATGGAGAAATAATAACTTCAATGTACAGAAGAAGTACTTGATATATCCTGTTAATACAATTAAGGTATTTTTTTGTTTGCATTTCCCATTAAAACACATCCTATATAATCCTATATAATAAAAGGCTAATATGCAAATTGTCACTACGTGGGAGTTTGACTCACTGGGAGTTACACATGCGATGACCACCAGGGGGCGGTGCGAAACATGGCAGGCATTGGCAATGTAGCGCTGGCAGCGGGCGGCAGTGGAGGCACTGCCAGCCCCGATGGGCCCCAAAGAGAGTGGGACCAAGGCGGGATGGTGGAGCAGGTGAGCGGGCAGCACCAGGCCAAGGCAGGTGCAAAGGGAGGCCCCAGTTGGCAGCCGCTAGGGACCCTCCCCATGCATGAATTTCGTGCACTGGGCCTCTAGTATAACATAAAATCTACCATCATAACTATTTTTAAGTGTACAGTTCAGTAGCATTTATATACACTCAATGCATTAAGTTTTGAATCAACTGTATGTCACAGTAGGAAATTACTCAGCAGGTCAAATGACACAAATTTTATGTATTGATATAAAAAAAATCTTAAAAAAAATTAAACAAAGAAAAGCAGAACCAAAAGTATTATAGGTGTATGTTTATGCTCCCCTCCTCTCCCAATGTGTAATGCTAGCTTGAAATTGTTAACATTGGTTATCTTTGGAAGGAAAAACTTTTCTTTATACACTTCCAAAATGTCTGAATTTTTACAATAAGCAGAGTATTAATTCTTTTTTTAAAAATATATTTTAAAAAATCAATACATTTATTGATTTTTTACAGAGAGGAAGAGAGAGATAGAGTCAGAAACATCGATGAGAGAGAAACATCGATCAGCTACCTCCTGCACGCCCCCCACTGGGGATGTGCCCGCAACCCAGGTACATGCCCTTGACCGGAATCGAACCTGGGACCCTTCAGTCTGCAGGCCGACGCTCTATCCACTGAGCCAAACCGGTTTTGGCAAGAGAGTATTAATTCTAAATTCAAAATAATGTTCATTCTAGTTTGTTTTTTAATATTTTAAAAAATTTATTGATTTTAGGGAAAGAGAAAGAGGAAAGGAGAGATGGGGGAGAGAAACATTGATTTGTTCTAATCATTTGTTGATTCTTGTATGTACCCTCACTGGGGATTGAACTTGCAACCTTGGTATTTGATCTAACCAGCTGAGCTACCCGGCCAGAGCTTCATTCTAGTTCTTTATAAGATATATTTTTCATAAATTTAAAAAAATCTTATGCTTTCTATCCTATATAATAAAAGCCTAATATGCTAAGTGTCCGACCATTCGTTTGACCAGTCACTATGATGTGCACTGACTACCAGGGGGCAGACCCTCTGACTGGTAGGTTAGCTTGCTGCTGGGGGTCTGGCCGATCGGGACTGGGCAAGATGGGCTGGACATGCCCTGAAGTCAACCTTTTGGGGTCCCTCCCCGGCCTCTAAAATATTTCTTCTAATTAATTTCCTTTCAAACATTAATTCATGCACTGGCCTCTAGTTAAATTATACTCCAAAATAAATTATACATCCTGACAAAGCAATAGTAATTCATAAAAGAACACTTTATAGAATTTCTAAGTGAGATATTAAAATATATTAAGTGTCAAGAAAATAAGACTTACTTAGCATTCTGCTCCCAATTATTATACTCTTTGTAGTACATATGAAAAGCCTTTCTATTTTAGTTACTGCCTTTCAAATGGACACTGAATTATGAGTTAGGAAATGTGGAATCTTTCTAAACAGCTTCTGTATGGTAGGGGATGGATGAGAAGGAAATTTTACCTTTGGGTTTTAGGAAGCAGCAAGTTTTATTTTCCGTATTTGTAAAATGCAGACAGCATTACCTTATCAGATTATGATGATTAAAAATGAAAGCCAGCCCAGCCGGTGTGGCTCAGAGGTTGAGCATTGACCTATGAACCAGGTCACGGTTCAATTACTAGTCTGAGCACATGCCCCGGGATGCAGGTTTGATCCCCAGTAGGGGACATGCAGGAGGCAACCCACCTATGATTCTCTCTCATCATTGATGTTTCTATCTCCCTCCCTTCTCCTTCTTTCTGAAATCAATAAAAACATATTAAAAAAATAAAAATAAAAATGAAAGCCAGGTAACACTGTCTAGGACTTGGTACTTTGTAGAAGGCAGTCAATAAATAACAACTATAAATTGATCCTTGTCTAAAAATGTCTTAAATGACCTTCTAGTAATGGATATCATAATTTATAGAAATAAAATATTCTTCAAATTGTATTTTCTATTAGACGAATTAGACAAGCTTGATATAGTGTCTAGTTATTTTTAAAGGCTTATCAAACAACCCCTCCCCCCCATACAGGCATGCGTGTGCCCAGGCCAGGTAGGATAGTTGGTTGGAGTGTCATCCTGCTATGTCAAGGGTGTGGGTTTGATCCCCAGTCAGGGTACACACAAGAATCAACCAATCTACACTAATAAAAGAGAAATATGCAAATTGACAGTACCTTTGTGATGCCCACCAGCCAATCAGGAGTGAGTATGCAAATTAATCCAACAAAGATGGTGGGTTAATTTGCATATGCAGCGTGGCGAGGGGTGTGTGTGGGACGCTTGCATCATCACCATGACGATGACGCAGGCGCCATCCCAGCTGCTCAGGGCCTCTGGCGAGCGTGGGAAGGTGGGGCCTGAATGGTAAGAGGTGGCTCTGGGGCCAGAGCAGAAAGGCGGGTACCAGCAGCCAGGGAAAGAAAGGCCCATTCCTGCATGAATCTTTGTGCATCGGGCTTCTAGTCCTATATGATAAAAGGCTAATATGCAAATAGACCAAATGGTGGACGACCAGTCGCTATGATGCACACTGAACACCAGGGTGCAGATGCTCAACGTAGGAGCTGCCCCTGGTGGTCAATGTGCTCCCACAGGGGGAGTGTCACTCAGCCAGAAGCTGAGCTTATGGCTGGCGAGCAAAGCAGCAATGGATGGAGCCTCTCTTGCCTCTGCGGCAGTGCTAAGGAGCAGCAAGCCAAGCGGTAAGGAGCAACCAGCAGGTGGGCGGTAAGGAGCAAGGGGGTCCTGGACTATGAGAGGACACACGAGTGCATGAATTTCGTGCACTGGGCCTCTAGTGAATGCATAAATAAGTGGAACAACAAATCAATGCTTCTTTCTCTCAAAAGATTAAAAAAGAACAATTGCCCTAGTCAGGTTGGCACAGTGGGTAGCATCAGCTCTTGGACTGAAAGGTCCAGAGTTCAATTCCAGTCAAGGGCATATACCTCAGTTGCAGGCTCAATCCTGGCCCTGGTTGGGACATGTGTGGGAGGCAACCAATTGATGTGGCTCTTTCACATTGATGTTTCTCTCTCTATCTCCCTCCATTCCACTCTAAAATAAATGGGAAAATATCCTTGGGTGAGGATTAAAAAAAAAAAAAAATTTTGAAAACAGAAAAAAAGAAGGGGGAACTGATGGACATAGACAACACCACGGTGATTGCGGGGGCTGGGGGTGGAGGTGGAAGAGGGCATAGAGGGGATAAAGGGTGATGGAAAAAAAAAATATAAAAACTACGCAGAAACCTTGGGGCTCTACATATACTCTGAAATTTAAATGTCAGATATATCCTATATACCTTTACTGCTGTAACTGGCAAGAGAAAGTGCAAAAAATATAAAGAAAAAAGAAACCAGAAAAAGGTGAAAAGATGGAATACTTGCCAGTTCTGCAGATGAATTGTCACTACTAGATCATGCAAAAGGATTCTCACTTAAATCATTATTTGAGCCCTAGCTGGTTTGGCTCAGTGGACAGAGCATCAGCCTGTGGACTGAAGGGTTCCGAGTTCGATTCCAGTCAAGGGCACATGCCTGGGTTGCGGGCTTGATCCCCATGGGGGGCGTGCAGGAGGCAGCCTATCAATGATTCTCTCTCATCATTGATGTTTCTTTCTCTCCTTTCCTCTCTGAAGTCAATAAAAATATGTTTTTTGGGTTTTTTTTAAATCACCATTTGAGCCTATTGCAAAATTGTCATTAGTCACAGAGGACCCCAGCAGAAGTCCCAATTTTACGAGAGACCTAAATTCCCATCACAATCTGAGCCCAGAATGAAGTGGGACATGTATATAAATGGGCTGGAATTGGGATACTCTTTAATTTCTATGACAAGAAAAAAGAATGAATCTATAGACCTAAAAGTATTTGGCAAGTACAAACATTTAGTCAAAACTACACAGGACTAATATTCACATTTAATATATCAGAAAGCATAGATCACAATGCTTCTACCTGCTATTACCCAAAATTTACAAGCTACCTTTTTCAAAAACTAGTTATCCTTACTAAATACTTAAAGCACAAGTGTAAAATAGTACAACCACTTTGGAAGACTGTTTAGCAGTTTCTTATCAAGTTAAACACACACCTACCATATAACCCAGTAATTACACTTCTAAATATTTACCCAAGAAAAATGAAATATATGTATCCCCTCCCCAGAGGTAATTATTAATTAAGTGTATCTTTCTTACCACAAAGTGTTTCATGATAACCAATTCTTTTCCTCACTGCCTGGGCATGGATTTCATCAGATGACTGGTAGCTTTGTATTATTTTCTAACTGTGAAAAGATGACCAGCAGCTGCAAATCCCAGTCAAGGAGATCAATGGATCACCTTTAATATTTGTTTACCTTCCTTCTGGGGAGTCCCAAATTACAAACTAGTTATACAGTGAAACTTAATTTGCTTCAGAAGGCTGTTCGAGAAGTGATTTGTTGGAAAACCGAATCTTCCTTCTCCTATCCCATTAGAAATAATGTAAATTGAATTAATTCGTTCCAGACCTCCAAATGATTCTGTTTTAACCTTTTCTTATATATAGTACATGTTTAATATATTGTTTAATCTATAAACAAACATTTATTTTCTTAAACTTATTGAACAACCCCCTTCTAGCCTTAAACTAATCACTTTCACTACTTGTTCCAGGGGTTTCTTTCAGGAAGTCAGTATGCAGCAGCTTTACTTTTTCATGTATCACGGTTTCCAAAATGCTGTCTTGGGCTAACTGCTTTCATTTATACAAATCAACAACAGTTTTTCTACCTTTTCAATTGCCTGTGATCATTGTTTCTTACACATCCTTAGCAACGTTAGCATTAAAAATATATGTACATACCATTTCTTAACATTAAAAGAAGTTTAAAATATGTTTTTATTGATTTCAGAGAGGAAGGGAGAGGGAGAGAGAGAGATGGAAACATCAATGATGAGAGAGAATCACTGATCAGCAGCCTCCTGCATGCCCCCCACTAGGGATCGAGCACACAACCCTGGCATATGCCCTGACCATTGGGAATTAAACCTTGACCTTCTGGTCCATAGGTCAATGTTCAACCACTGAGCCACACCCCATTGGGCAATGAATGTTAGCATTCTTGATGGCCTCTTTATGTTTTAAAATTGTGCTAATTGTCCATTTCACCAGCAACAAAAACACAAAAATATTCACATTACAGTTTCCTGATATGTTAACAAAGAGGTTCAGCGGTAAATTGAGTCTCATTCTCTACTTTGTGTGTTGCCTACTAGGCGCTTTTTATCATCTTCAAGAAGCTTTTTGTCATCTTGCAGAACCGAAGTTTTGTTCCACAATGGAGACATTTTCCCTTTTAACTTAGTCGAGCACCAAATTGGGAGAGAAGGCCGGGCTGGTGTGGCCCTTTGGTTGAGTGTTGACCTATGAACCAGGAGGTCATGATTCCAGTCCTGGTCAGAGCACATGCCTAGGTTGCAGCTCGATCCCCAGTGGGATCCGGGGGGGGGGGGGGGGGGGGGCGGGGCAAGGGTGCAGGAGGCAGCTGATCAGAGATTCTCATCATTGATGTTTCTATTTCTTTCCCCCTCTCCCTTCCTCTCTGAAATCAATATTTATTTTTTTTTAAAGGTACCTCTTAAATTCAACCCTGCACCAAGAAAGGGAAAAAAGAAAACTCCTCCTACCCTTCCCAAATTATCAAGTTAAGGATATAGGAACCAGGATTGTTTAAGTTTTAAGGGTTGACTAGAGAATCTAGTAGTTTAAAATATTTTAATGACCTAAGTCAGCAGTTCCTGGAAAACAACTGTTTCAAGTTGGAGACTTCTTCATGGACAAATATGGTATTTGGGCTGCTACTTAACTGGAGCAAATTTGAGGCCCCTCAGGTTAACCTTTTCAGAACTCCTTCAAGTATACTCTCATTTGGCCTTGGAGCACCTCATCCAAGAACCGTAATTTTTTTTTTTTTAATTTCAGAGAAGAAGGGAGAGGGCTACATAGAAACATCAATGATGAGAGAGAATCATTGATTGGTTGCCTCCTGCACGATCCCCAGTCCCCTGGGCATGTGCCATTGACCAGAATCAAATCCAGGACCCTTCAGTCCGCAGACTGACTCTCTATCCACTGAGCCAAACTGGTAGGGCCAAGAACCTTAATTTTTTCTAACTTTCAATAGCATAAAAACCTCTTCAGTCTCATACTGATAAACCCCAACCTATAATATGCAAAAATGAAATGTAGTATAATAAAGCAAATATATATTAAACGTTAGTGCCAGACAAGGTGCTAAGAGTTACTTTATCTCACTTAAAACATCACAACCAAATATCCTGATTTTAGTGAAGAAGCAACTGAGTCTTAAGGTTAAACTTATGTGTCCAAGGTCACACAGATTGAAAGCAGCTGACACAACTGTAAACAATACTGACCCCTTGTGGCAAATATTTAGGTCTAAGGGACAAATATCTAAAATACAACTTTTTGTTTATGAATTAAACTCTGAGTGGGAATAGAACACTTAGGAGATAAACCACTATGTCCAAAGGTAATAAGAAAAAAAGAATCCCCTTAATTTACAGTTTGCCAAAAACCTATGGCCTTTTCCTTTACCTGCCACAAAGTGAAGTAATTATTTTGAAAGTCATAAAAACCTCCCCAAATGTGTCTATATGAAAAAGTTATAGTATTTACTACTTTCACATTTAGATAAGGAAAGAATAAAGAACTATAAAACCGGACAAATATCAGGATGGGCCAAAAATAACGGAGGCTAAAAATCAGAAAATTGTTCTACCACTAGTTAAGGAGTCAGTTTCCCAAGATTGGTTTTGGTTTTCTCTTCTATACAATAAGATGGTCTCCAGGATCTCTAATGTGCATGCCAGCCTTACCATCGTATGATAAATGAGAGATGAAATCTTAAATTGAATGAAGGGAAACATATTCCTTAGGTGTGTGTCTACTTAAAACACTCAAAATCGCCAAGGAAACCTTATTAGTTTTGAGTTTGTGAGTTCATATGTTAAAATATGTATGGTTAGGGGCTAAATGATGTAGCATATACATCCATCATGGACTCAGATCAAACTGTGGTTATAATAATTAAAATTATAGTGCTGGGCAGCCACTGGGAACACATATATTAGGAGAAGGAAAAATAAGAGACAGGAATCAGCAAAGCATTTCATACTCCAACCAACAGGCTTTAACTTGAAGCAAACAATAAAGCCTCCCCACATCTGTAGATCCCAGTATTCCTGGTCTGTGGTACCCCATTTTCGAAACAGTAATGGCCTATTCCACCCTCTTTCAGACTTCAGGAAATAACCACACACGTGGAAGAATTAGATCGTGGCAGAGCAGTCTCTAAAAATTAACAGAACGGTCTGTGAAGGTAACCCACAAAACGCCAACTGAGAAAATGCCTGACTAAAAAAAAGTATAGTGTCCCACCAAGGAAGCATATTGTGTTCTCTTAATACTCTGGGGCGGCGGTGCCCGGGTACACTAAGGGACCTCCCCTGCCCCTATATTGAGAGGCGCGTCTGGCGGCTCAATGTCACCTTCGCCAAAGCGCTGATGGCGGCGGGCTCTCCCAATGAGGTGGCCCCAAGGGTCAGCGCCCGGGTATTACAGTCACGACCCGGGGACCGAAGGGGTCGGGTTGACGCGGGAAATGCACTGGGACCCTTCTTTGGCGCCCACGGCAGGTCCACACCTGACCCGTCCGTGGTGGCCGCACAAAAAGTCGCCGAGGTAGGCCCCGGGGACGCGTCCTCGAGTCCTCCACGCCGGAAGGCGGCGAGTGGCCACTAGGTTCATCCGCCCGCCAGCAGGGCAGCCTAGGCCGCGGGGCGAGCCTGTTCTTGCGTGGCGGCGGGGACCCAGGTCACCGCAAGGACACACAGGCGCAGGAGCGGACCTTACCCGCGGCAGGGCCGGGGACCGGTGCGGGGTGCAGGAGGCCTCGAGAGCTGGCTCGGGAGGCTGCGGCCGCTGCTACAGCGCAGCGGCGGAAAGCGGTACCCAGCATAACGGCGATGGCGGCGCGCACAGGTCGAAGCTGAAGGGAAGCCGGCTGTGAGTTCACCGGCCGTTCCGGAGCTCCCGGGGCCGGACTCACGCACTGACGCACAGTGGGCGGAGCATGAGAACTCCACCCACTGTAGCGCTGCACCTCCGCCGGAGGGAGCCGCACGCAGCGGGGACGGGCGGGCTACGGGGGCGGGTTGTGGACAAACTTTGGAAGCTGGGTCCCACTGCCGCCGCTATCATGAAGTGAAGATGGAGGGAAGAGGAGGGAGTGGTGGATGGTGTAGTGGTTCAAGTCCTGCTTGGGGCTACTCCATCACCTCGAAATGGTAATAACAATACCAACAAGGAAAAATTATAATAAAAATACCTTTGCTTCCTCCTATCCCGGGTTTGAGCCTAAAATAAGAGAACGAATGGGGGGGAAAAAGCAACTGCTTATATATAAGGAACCTTATTAGCAACTATTCTTTTTCACAAATCCGCAAGCATTAAAAAATGAGTTCACACACGCCGGCATGGCTAAGTGGTTGAGTGTCGACCTATGAATCAGGAGGTCATGGTTTGATTCCTGTAAGGGCACATGCCCTGGTTACAGGCTGGATCTCCAGTGTAGGGCATGCAAGAGGCAGCCGATCAATGATTCTCTTTCATCATTAATGTTTCTATCTCTCTCTCTCTCATTCTCCCTTCCTCTCTGAAATAAATTTTTTTTTTAAATGAGTTCAGCCCTGTTTACTGTTGCTCAGTGCACCAAGAGGTTGCTTAGTTTAATTCCTCAGGGCACAGGCCCAAGTTGCAGTTCTGTCCCTGGTGGGGGGCCAGCAGAAGGCAGCTAATGGATGTTTCTCTCTCATCCATGTTTCTCTCTCTTGTGGAAGCAAAGGGGCCACATGCTAACCTGACTGGCTCAGGGAAGACCTGTGTGGTAACCTTGCAAACTCAGGGACATAAAGTAACCACAAAGGATGGTCTGAAATTAAAACTTTTTAAACTAAAAAACAGTTTATAGTAGGTAGTGTTGTCCTAGACTGTTATCTTCCCTGACAAAGGTCAATCTTTACCTTAACTGAGCCTATCTATTGCATCTACGATAACATATCTTTGGAATGTCAAAGTAATTTTCCTTTTCTTTTGGACCCCTCAAAGCACAGGTACCTCTCTTCAAAGACCACAAATCCCCTCATTGTTATTGAGTTAACTGTTGACTGTTAACTACCCTGCACCCACTTAAGTAAAAGGAGTATGTATCTATTATTTTATTTTTTATCCAATCCCAGAGGTCCCTCCTCGCCCCCTTTGCTTTCTTCCACTGTTAGGTCTGATCAAATAATTGAATCAACACCTCCCTCCCCTGTCAACTGACCTTTAGACCACTTCACAACTGACCTTCCCTTTTGCTTAGACCACATTCCATTTGCTAAGACCGGACCTTTTCACCTTGAGGCTTCTGATACGTCCTTCCCTGACCCCTCAGGTCCCTCAGACCCTTCCAATTACTCAATTCTCCATTACCCTCTCGGTCTCCTCAAACACAACTCCTTAAGTTTCTCCTCTGACTGCCCCCCTGTCTTCAGTATCCACCTCTTTGTCCACCCCCTCAACTCCTTACCAAACCCCCCCTCTTCCTTGCTCCTGGACAGCCCAGCCTCCAGCCCCTGTCCTTCCCCTCTGAGAGGTGGACAGGGTGAAGGTATTGTCTGGGTATACATCCTATTTTCTATGTCCAACCTCACACTGATGGAGAGGCGTCTTGGGGCTTCTTCCACAGACCTGACCACCTTTACTAAGAAATTTGAGTACCTGACCCAGTTCTATGATCTGACCTGGCACAACATCTATGTTATCCTGTCCTCCTCTCTCACCCCAGAGGAGAAGGAGCGCATCTGGCTAGCAACTCAGGACCACGCCCCATGCCCTCCATAGACAGGATGCAGCAGCCAACCAGGTTGACTCTGATGCAGTTCCCCCAAACTGACCCTGGAAGATACTATCAGGTCAGTTCTCCAGGGTGCCAGCTCTGTAGCCATATGATCATCTGTCTCATTGTCAGACTCAAAAAGACTGTCCATAAGGCAGTCAACTATGACAAACTTAATGAAATCAGTCAGGGCCCTGATGAAAACCTAGCTCTCTTCCTCTTCTGCCTCGCAAAGGTTTTACAGAAATTTACCACCTTAGACCCCACCAGCCCAGAGGGCACTGTTCTTCTGAACATCCATTTTATATCCCAATCAGCCACCGACATACACCATAAACTTCAAAAAATAGACACAGGTCCACAAATCCTTCAAAAAGACTCATTAACCTGGCCTTTAAGGTCTTTAATAATAGAGATGAGGAGAACCAAATCCAAAAACAAAGGCCCAAAAGGAGGCCTTTCAGCTCTAGTCACCACTCTCATGAACCCAAACAACGTGCCAGTCCTCCAGCCAAGGGTAAGTCAGGGGCTAAGCCTCCTCCAGGCTCATGCTTCAAATGCAACAAAGAAAGATACTGGGCCAAGTCCTGGCCAAATCTGAGACCCCTGCCTGGGCTCTGCCCAAGGTACGGAAGGGAAGGCCACTGGAAATCAGACTACAGTCTGGCCCCTCCAGGGCAGACCTTAGCCAGTCCAGCAAGGCTGCCTTCTGGATCTGGTTTGCAGCTCCCAGACCTCCTGGGACTGGCTACCAAAGACTGAAGCTACTCAGGCCCTGACAGGGCCCCACAGACTTACATCACCAAGACAGAGCCTCGGGTAATGATTGTGGTGGCAGATAAACCGGTCTCCTTTTTTTTTTTTTTTTTAATAAATATTTATTGTTGAAAGTATTACATATGTCTCCCTTTTTCCCCCCCATTGATCCCCTCCAGCCCGCCCCCGCCCCTCACTCCAGGTCTTCAGCACTCTATTGTCTGTGTCCATGGGGTTATGCATATATGCATAGAAGGTTTTTGGTTGGTTACCTCCCACCCACTCACCCTCCCCTGCCTTCCCTTTGAAATTCTGCACTCTGTTCCATGCTTTCATGTCTCTGGATCCACTCCATTCATCAGTTTATTTTGGTACTTAGATTCCACATATGAGTGAGCTCATGTGATACTTATCATTTTCTGACTGACTTATTTCACTTAGCATGATACTTTCCAGGTCTCTCCATGCTGTCTCAAAGGGTAAGATATTCTTCCTTTTTACTGCTGCATAATATTCCATGGTATAAATGTACCACAGCTTTTTATCCACTCATCTGCTGTTGAGCACTTGGGCTGTTTCCAGATCTTAGCTATTGTAAATTTTGCTGCTATGAAGATAGGGGTGCATACATTCTTTCTGATTGTGGTTTCGGGATTCTTGGAATATATTCCTAGAAGTGGGATTGCTGGGTCAAATAGAATTTCCATATTTAATTTTTTGAGGAAACTCCATATTGTTTTCCATAATGGTTGCACCAGTCTGCATTCCCACCAGCAGTGTAGTAGGGTTCCCTTTTCTCCACATCCTCTCCAACACTTGTCATTTGTTGATTTGTTGATGGTAGCCATTCTGACAGATGTGAGGTGATACCTCATTGTTTTAATTTGAATCTCTCTGATGATCAGTGATTTTGAGCATTTTTTCATATGTCTCTTGGCTATCTGAATATCTTCTTTGGAGAAGTGTCTAGTTAGTTCCTTTGCTAATTTTATAATTGGATTGTTGGCCTTCCTTTTGTTGGGTTGTATGACTTCCTTATATATTTTGGATATTAATCCCTTATCAGATATATCCTTGCCAAATATGTTCTCCAATACAGTGGGCTCCCTTTTCACTTTGTTGCTGGTTTCTTTTGCTGTGCAGAAGCTTTTTATTTATTTATTTAAAATATATTTTATTTATTTTTTTACAGAGAGGAAGGGGGAGGGATAGAGAGTTAGAAACATCGATGAGAAAGAAACATCAATCAGCTGCCTCCTGCACACTTTCTACTGGGGATGTGCCCGCAACCAAGGTACATGCCCTTGACCGGAATCGAACTTGGGACCCTTGAGTCCGCAGGCTGACACTCTGTCCACTGAGCCAAACCAGTTAGGACCAGAAGCTTTTTATTTTGAGGTAGTCCCTGTTAGGGTCACTGAAGGAGGAATGCACAAAGCCAAAAGGGGTAAAGAATTATGAATTTATTAGGTCATCTGGATACCAGATGGTCTGAGCCCCATAATGGTGCCAGCCCCAAAAGATGGGGAGTCAGAGTTTTTTAAAGGACTCTAGATGGGCTTTTTCTGGGCAGAGAATTCTCTGTGCAGGTCCAGATTCTGGGAAACTCCAGAGGGGAGAGATAATGGTCTTAGCAAGTGGAATGTCCATTGTGAAGTGGCCTAAAGGTCCATTCCCAGAGGAGAGGGTATTGATTAAATTATTTGATCAGACCTAACATTTCAGCCTTTTTGTTTTATGGAATCGGGACGAAGTCATATCTTCTTTTTTTTTTTTTAATATATTTTATTGATTTTTACAGAGAGGAAGGGAGAGGGATAGAGAGTTAGAAACATCGATGAGAGAGAAACATCGATCAGCTGCCTCCTGCATACCCTGTGACCGCAACCAAGGTATATGCCCCTGACCGTCATCAAACCTGAGACCCTTCAGTCCACAGGCGGACCCTCTATCCACTGAGCCAAACCAGTCAGGGACGAAGTCATATCTTCTGTAGTTACTTCCCGCAGAGAGGAGATGTCGAGATCACAAAGGGATCGACTTTGATAGTAGTTGGCTGGACCAGGGTCGCGGCAGCATCATTTTCCCGAGAGACTGGTTGGTGAAGGCTCGAAAATGGTCCTGTTGAGTGACTTGGGAGGTAAATGCTGGTCCTGAGGCTACCACAGTGTCACTTGTCTGGTTTTGCTGCTTTTCTGGGCCTGGAGCTGAAACACAACTGAGACCTAGATGTTATCTTTAGGGAGGAAAAGATTAGGGGTCTAAACTGCCGGAGGAGTTATATGCTAGGGCAGGGTAGGTTACCCTGGGGGCAAGTTTCTTATTTTCACAGTTTTGCCACTTGCTAGGCATGTGGAGCTTTCTGTCCTTGTAAATTTCTGTACTTGGCCCATCATTCTTGCTCTGGGGTCAGAAGGACAATAAGGCCTGGGCACAAAAGGAGGTTGTAATGGTGTCTAGAGGTGGTATTTTCTGAGTACAAGTAGGGCTTGTAACCTGGTGGAGGCAAACTGTTTTATAAATTTTAGTATTACAGGGGCAAAAGCTAAAACAATGACAAATGGTCTGGTAGAAGGGGAGAGACATTAGTTTGAAGGGTTGTAGTCTAATATATAAAAAGAAAGGTTTATTCTCAAATCATTTACTCTTATTGGTAAGTACCCTTGGTTTAGGGAAGATACGAGTTTCTAGATGGCTGAAAACTGCTGTTTGTCTTAGTATCCTTATTCTGCTTATCCTGGCTTACTGCCTGTGTATTTATATAACTTCCTTTTAACACTTCTCTCTATAAACCTTCAATAACTTTACGAGCTGTCTTACAACTTTCACAAACATTCTTATAATATTAACTTTCTTTTTCCTCCAAAATGCATGTCTATGCCTCATGCCTTCTGTTACCCAAACCATACAATTTCTTTCCAGTTTAATTCTATTCCTAACTCTTAGAAAGCTTAATTTTCCAATGATAACCAAAAAGTAAACAGCCAGCATTTCTTAGATTGACATTTATGAACATTCTCACTTTCAAGAAATGTACTTTTAACAAAGCTCAAGACATTACATTAACAGTTCCAAATCTACTTTAGAGATTTTCTGTAATAAAAGCTAAAATCAGGTGAACTTAAAACTTATTGAAATATTTAGACGTTTATCATTTGAACCAGCAATGCTCCAAAGCCTTTAAGCTACCAAAGACTTTGGAAAATTATGTATAGGCATATGAGGCTGCAGAAAAGGCCGGGGGAGGAAGGAGCAGGTCCAGTCACCTGTTCCTAGGCCTCTAGCCACTTGGATTTAAAACTGCCAAATTTTTCCTTAGAGATAACATGCTAAGGTTTGGGTGATAATGAGTTCAGCTTCTGATGGTAGCCAAACTGTTAAGTAAGCATTTGCAGTTTTGCAGTAAAGAAAGTTGTTTTTTGGGAAAAGGGGCAGGGGGGAGTTGTGAGAAGGCACTGAGGTGAGAGCAGTTTTCAGAGCATTAAAGGGGTGGTGGCCTTGGGATCTAAAGGCTCAAGGAGGGGATCTCTTCACCATGTCATGTCATAGAGGAGCTTTGTGAGAAGATTGAAGTTGGGAACTCAGAGGTGAGAGTACCCAGCAAGCCTGAAAAAGGAGAGTATTTCTTGTTTAGAGGAGGGGACAGTCATGGAGGAGATAAGGTGTTTACAGTCTAAGGAATGGTGCAGCTTTGTGGGGTGAGAGTGAAACTAAAGGAGGTGAATATTGTTTGGGACAGCTGGGCTTTATGAGGAGATGCATGGTAGCCCTGGCTGGGCATCAAGGTGGAATGAAAAAAGAGTGAATGGGGCAATTTAGTAAGATGCAGTGTAGAGGTGCCGTGACTAATGGCTGTGAGACTAATCTATCAACCCCCATAATAGAGACTGAGGAGGGGACAAGGGTCCCAGAGAATTCAGAGAGGGCAGAATAAGTGTCCCCAGTGTTAATTAAAAATGAGATCAACTTACCTGCCACCACAATCGTTACCCCGTTACCCAAGGCTCTGTCCTGTGATGTCTGTGGGGCCCTGGCAGGGCCTGGGCAGTTTCAGTCTTTGGTGGCCAGTCCCAGGAGGTCTGGGAGCTGCAAACTGGATCCAGAGGGCAGCCGTGTTGGACTGGCTGAGGTCTGACCTGCAGGGGCCAGACAGTAGTCTGATTTCCAGTGGCCTTCCCTTCTGCACCTTAGGCAGGGCCCAGGCGGGGTCACAGGTTTGAGCAGCACTTGGCCCAGTGGCCTTCCTTGTTGCACTTGAAGCATGGGCCAGGATGATGCTTAGCCCCTGACTTACCCTTGGTTGGAGGACTGGCACTTTGGGGTTTGTGAGAGTGGTGGCTAAGAGCTGGAAGTTGGCCTTCTGGCCTCAGCCTTGACCTGATCTCACCTTTGTTTTTAGATTTGGTTCTCCTTGTGTCTATTATTAAAGGCCAGGTTAAGGAGTCTTTTTGAGGGGTTTGTGGACCTGTGTCTATTTTTTGAAGTTTATGGTGTATGTCAATGGCTGATTGGGATATAAAATGGATGTTCAGAAGAACAGTTCCCTCTAGGGAGGTGGGGTCTAAGGTAGTAAATTTCTGTAAGGCCTCTGTGAGGTGGGAGAGGAGGAGAGCTGGGTTTTCATCAGGGCCCTGAATGACTTCATTAAGTTTGTCTTAGTTGACTACCTTATGGGCAGCCATTCTGAGTCCGGCAATGAGAAAGGTATTTATATGGTTACAGAGCCGGCTCCCTGGAGAACTAACCTGATAGTCTCATCTCAGGTTAGTTCTGGGGACTGCATCAGTGCCAACAGGGGTTGCCGCTGCGTCCTGTCTATGGAGGCATGGGCGTGGTCCTGAGCTGCTAGCTAGATGCGCTCCTTCTTCTCTGGGGTGAGAGAGGAGGACAGGAGTACATAGATGTTGTGCCAGGTCAGGTCATAGAACTGGGTCAGGCACTCAAATTCCTTAGTAAATGTTGTCGGATTGGTGGAAAAAAACCTGAGATGCCTCAGTCTGTACAAGGTCAGACATGGAAAATGGTATGTGTACCCAGATAATACCCTCAGTTCCTGCTACCTCCATAAGGGGTAGAATGGGTGCAGGAATAGAAGAGGCTGTTGAGGAGGGTGGTCTTTCGGTGGCCTGATAGCAATTGTTAGGTGGAACTCTCGGGATTTTGGCACCAAGTGTTAGGGTCGCCAAAGGAGGAACACATGAAGCAAAAGGGGGTAAAGAATTATGAATTTGGTCTTACATTCCAGGCCCGAGCCCATGAGGACGGGCTCCGCCCCCGTCTAGAGTCTCTCCCGGCCTGTCCCGGCCTAGCCCGGCCCGCACCCTCTATGGAGGCCCTCGTCTGGCTGTAGGCCCCTCGCCTCATGGGGACCCATCCATTTCTATGGTCCATTTTGGCCTGCAGTGGTCTGCATCTGTAATTGCTGGACATCATGTATGGGGTCAGCCAGGCTATGGGGGCCTGTGTCTATAGGGGACTCCCACAGTCCCTAGGGGTCGGCCCTGTCCGTAGCAACCCCATTTACAGGGCCTATCATGGGTTTATAGGGTCCACCTTTCGACTCCCAGAGCCCATCAACAGAGGCAGGGCCTTCCTGGTCTACCAGGCCATGTCCCGTCCATAGAGGTCGCATTTTCAAGGCCTTGCATCGGTGGAGGGTCCGTGCCATCTGTAAGGGTCAGTGCTGGAGGTGGCGATGGTCCTGGGCTGGGCTCTGGTCGCTGTGCTGGCTCTGTGTTTGGCCATGCTGGGGCCAATGTCCCCTGGGGCCTGGGCGGGGCGGGGGGGCGGGGACTTCGTGACAGATGGTGCAGGCAACTACAGCATAAATGGCAATTGTGAGTGGCTCATTGAGGCACCAAATCCCCAGCACCGGATCCTGCTGGACTTCCTTTTCCTTGAAACGGAGTGCACATATGATTATCTGTTCGTCTATGATGGTGAATCCCCCCGAGGGCCCCTGCTTGCCAGTCTGAGTGGGAGCACCTTACCCCCACCCATCGAGGCTTCCTCTGGCAAGATGCTGCTGCACCTCTTTAGCGATGCCATCTACAACCACCTCCTTCCCCTTCTCCCTTTGCCCTGGGGACTGCCACAACCATGGACAGTGCCAGGCCCCGGTGGGTGGGGGCATGCCTGCGAACCAGGTTGCGGGGGCCCTGACTGTGGCCTGTAGGAGTATTCAGCCTACTGTGGCAGCCATGGCACCTATGCCTCGCCCCTGGGACCGTGCCGCCGTGAGCCTGGCTTCCTGGGATGTGCCTGTAACCTGCACCTATGGGAGAACCAGGGGGCTGGCTGGTGGCACAATGTGAGTGCCGGGGACCCTGCCTTCCCTGCCCATGTTGGGGCAGCTGGTGCCTTCCTGTCCCCACCAGGGCTGTTGGCCATTTTTGGAGGCCAGGGTGACCTCAACAACGCCCTGGGTGACCTCGTGCTGTATAACTTCTCTGCCAACACCTGGGAGCGCTGGGACCTGAGTCCTGCCCTGGCTGTGGCCTGGGCCGGCTCCCTGGTGTTGATGAGCAGTGATATGGCTGATGGCTCCCTCACTAGCGACATGTGGGCCTTTAGCCCACTGGGCAGGGGCCACTGGGAGCAACTGGCACCACCTGCTTCTAGTTCCTCGGGGCCGCCGGGCCTGGCAGGTCATGCAGCTGCCTTAGTGGACAATATCTGGCTCTATGTGTCTGGTGGCCGCACCCGGCATGACCTGTTCTCCAGCCTCTTCCATTTCTGCCTTGACAGCAACAGTGGGGGCTACTGGGAGCAGGTGATTCCAGCAGGTGGGCAACCCCCTGCCACCACCGGCCACTCCATGGTGTTTCACGCCCCATCTCGAGCCCTGCTGGTTCATGGTGGACACCGGCCCGCCACTGCCCAGTTCTCTGTGCAGGTGAATGCCACTGAGCTCTTCCATGTGGATCAGTGTGTGTGGACAATCCTGAAGGGCCGGGATGGACTGCAGGGCCCACAGGAGCGAGCCTTCCACATGGCCAGTGTCCTGGGCAACTACATGGTGGTCTATGGAGGCAATGTGCACACCCATTACCAGGAGGAAAAGTGCTATGAAGATGGCATCTTCTTCTACCACCTGGGCTGCCATCAGTGGGTGTCTGGGGCTGAGCTTGCCCCACCAGGAACGCCTGAGGGCCAAGCAGCGCCTCCCAGTGATTGGTATTCACATGTGGCAGCTGTGCTTGGTGGCAGTGTAATGTTGGTGGCTGGTGGGTTCAGTGGCCGGCCCCGTGGGGATTTGATGGCTTACAAGGTGCCCCCCTTTGTGTTCCAGGCGCCTGCCCCAGACTACCATTTGGATTATTGTTCCATGCACACGGACCACAGTGTCTGCTCTCGAGACCCCGAATGCAGTTGGGTCAGGGGTCTTGCCAAGCTGCACTGCCTGCTGGGACTCCCTCAGGGGCTTGTCTGGTGGCCAGCTGCCTGGGCCTGGAGAGCCTCCTGGGTGACTGCCAGGCCTGCCTGGCCTTCAGCAGCCCTGCAGCTCCTCCCTGGGGACCTGGTGCCCTGGGGTGGTGCGTGCACAATGAGAGCTGCCTCCCTCGGCCTGAGCAGGCCCATTGCTGAGGGGAGCAGATCTCAGGCACTGTGGGCTGGTGGGGGCCTGCACCTGTCTCTGTCACATCCCTGGAGGCCTGCATCACCCAGAGCTTCCTGCCTGGCCTGCACCTCCTCACCTTCCAACAGCCACCCAACGCCTCCCAACCTGACAAGGTCTTGATTGTCCGCAGCACAACCATCACCCTGACACCCAGCCCAGAGACCGACGTATCACTAGTCTATCGTGGCTTCATCCAACCACTGCTTCCGGGAGGGCCCAGTGGGCCAGGGGCTGAGGACATGGTTATGTGGGACAGGGCCCAGCGCCTACACATCCTGGCCCAGATGGCCCATGTCCCTGACCCAGAAGTGGGGCGCTGGGTGGCTCAGCAGGAGAAAGAGACGAGGCGGCTACAGCGCCCAGGATCTGCTCGTCTCTTCCCACTGCCTGACAGGGGCCACAAGTATGCGGTGGAAATCCGCGGTTAGCTCAATGGCTCGGCGGGCCCTGGGCACAGCGAGCTCACCCTGCTGTGGGACTAGATTGGTGTGCCAGGTGGCATTGAGATCTCCTTCTTCTTCCTGGAACCCTACCATTCCACGGCCTGTGCCTCCTACTCCTCCTGCCTGGGCTACCTGGCAGACCAGGCCTGCGGCTGGTGCCTGGCCAGTTCCACCTGCCACCTGCGCCAGAGTGGGGCTCGCTGCATGGACAGTGGGGCCCGTGGGTCCTTGCTGGTGCTGGTGCCTGCCCTCTGCCCGCTCTGTGAGGAGCATCGTGACTGCCACGCCTGCACTCGGGACCCCTTCTGTGAGTGGCATCAGAGCACCAACCGCAAAGGGGATGCAGCATGCAGCCGGTGAGGCCGGGATCAGGGTGCCCTGAAGAGCCCAGAGGAGTGTCCCCCGCTCTGCAGCCAGCGCCTGACCTGTGACGACTACCTGGACAATGCAAGCCAGGTACCTGGTGCCAGTCCACCCACACCTGTTTTCTGTTTGCTGCTTACTTGGCCTGGTACCCATATGGGGGCTGCTGAGGCTGGGATGACAGCTAGCACTCAGAGCCCCAGTGCCGGAGCTGTGACCGCTTCCAGACCTGCCACGAGTGTCTGCAGAGCCATAAGTGTGGCTGGTGCAGCAATGAGGACAACCCCACACTGGAGTGGTGCCTCCAGGGGGAGTTCTCAGAGCCCCTTGGTGGGGGTAACTGCTCCCTGTGGGTCGGGGAGGGCCTGGGGCTGTCCGTGGCTCTCCCTGCCCGCTGGGCGTATGTCCACTGTCCTGATGTGGATGAATGTCGCCTGGGCCTGGCACAGTGCCACCTGCGGGCGACCTGCCTGAACACGGCCCTCAGCTACGAGTGTCACTGCCAGCGAGGTTACCAGGGTGATGGCATCACATACTGCAATCGCACATGCCTGGAGGACTGCAGCCATGGTGTGTGCAGTGGCCACCCTGACTTCACCTGCATGTGTTACCTGGGCTGGACATCTGATCTGCCTCCGCCCACACCTGCCCTGGGACCCCCCGGCCCCCGCTGCTCCAGAGACTGTGGCTACAACTTTCACATCCATTGCCGAGAGCGGGGGCCTGGCTTCTGTGATGAGTGCCAGGACTGGACCTGGGGGGAGCACTGCGAATGGTGCCGGTCCGGCAGCTTTGACAACGCCACGGGTTCAGGCGGCTGCTGGCCCTACCAGTGCAGTGGGCATGGGGACCCACGCCGTGGCCACTGCGACAACCTCAGCGGGCTCTGCTTCTGCCAGGACCACACCGAAGGTGCTCACTGCCAGCTCTGCATCCCCGGCTACCTAGGGGACCCCCGGGCCAGTGGCTCCTGCTTCTGGGAGTGTGGGGGCTGTGCCCTCCTCACCAACGTGTCCTCAGTGGCACTGGGCTCACGCCGGGTTGGGGGGCTGCTGCCTCCAGGTGATGAGGCAGTGAGAGCCAGGCCAGGCTTTTCATATTGTGTGTGGATTGTCTCAGCCACTGAGGTGCTACAGCCCTATGCTCCTGGGACCCTCTGTCCCCCACTCACCCTCACCTTCTCCCCTGACAGCAGCACCCGCTGCACGCTGAGCTACATGCTGGCCTTTGATGGCTTCCCATGCTTCCTGGAGACTGGTGTTGTGCAGTCGGACCGTGGCCTCATTGCTGCCTTCTGCGGCCAGTGGCGGGACAGGCCCCTCACTGTACAGGCCCTATCTGGACTGTTCGTGTTGCACTGGGAGGCCAATGGCTCCTCGTCCTGGGGCTTCAACGCTTCAGTGGGCTCTGCCCGCTGTGGGTCAGGGGGCCCTGGGAGCTGCTCTATTCCCCAGGAGTGTGTGCTCCAGGATGGGACCACAGGTGCTGGCCTCTGCTGCTGTCCCCAGGGCTGGGCTGGCCCACACTGTCGCATGGCTCTGTGCCCTGAAAACTGCAATGTCCACAGCAGGGCAGGGACCTGTAACCAGAGTCTGGGCATGTGCATCTGTGCTGAGGGCTTCGGGGGCCCCGACTGTGCCATGAAGCTGGACGGTGGACAGCTGGTTTGGGAGACCCTCATGGACAGCTGACGCTACTAGTCATTTCCTGCAGCGCCTGGGGCACACCATGGTGGAGGAGGGACCTGATGCCACCTTGTGGATGTTTGGGGGCCTGGGCCTCCCCCAGGGGCTGCTGGGAAACCTGTGTAGGTACTCAGTGAGTGAGTGGAGGTGGACACAGATGCTGGCAGGAGCTGAGGACGGGGGTCCAGGCCCCTCACCCTGTTCCTTCCATGCAGCTGCCTATGTGCCCGCTGGCCGTAGTGCCATGTACCTGATGGGGGGGTGCTCATGGCTGGGGGCATCTCCCAAGACTTCTGGGTCCTCAACCTCACCACCCACCCTAAGATTGTGGAACTTCCAGCTGTCACTGGTCACACCCTCACTGCGCGTAGAGGCCTGTCTCTGTTCCTGGTGGGCGGTTACTCTCCTGAAAATGGCTTCAACCAGCAGCTGCTGGAGTACCAGCTGGCGACTGGCACCTGGGTATCTGGAGCTCAGAGTGGGACACCCCCCCACAGGTCTCTATGGTCATTCTGCTGTGTGCCACCAGACCACCGATTCTCTCTACGTGTTTGGGGGTTTCTGCCTCCATGTGGAGCTGGCAGCCCCATTCCCTGAGCTCTCTACTCCCTGCACTGTGCTGACCGAACCTGGAGCCTGCTGGCCCCTTCTCAGGGGGCAAAGCCCCGCCCCCGACTTTTCCACGCCTCAGCGCTGCTAGGGGACACCATGGTGGTCTTGGGGGGACGCTCGGACCCTGATGAGTTCAGCAGTGATGTGCTGCTCTACCAGGTCAACTGCAACTCTTGGCTGCTGCCTGACCTCACCCACCAGGCCTCTGTGGGGCCCCCGATGGAGGAGTCTGTGGCCCATACTGTAGCAGCAGTGGGGGGCTGCCTGTATATCTCAGGGAGCTTTGGGGGAGTGGCCCTGGGCCGCCTGCTGGCCTTGACCATGCCCCCTGACCCTGTTGCCTGCTGCCCTCACCTGAAGCTTGTAACCAGTCTGGGGCCTGCACCTGGTGCCATGGGGTCTGCTTGTCTGGGGACCAGGCCCACAGACTGGGTTGTGGGGCACCCGGTTGCTCCCCAATGCCTCATTCCCCTGAGGAATGCTGACGTCTCAGGACCTGCAGTGAGTGCCTTGCCCGCCATCCCCGGACCCTGCAGCCTGGAGATGGAGAGGCATCTGTCCCCCACTGTAAGTGGTGTACCAATTGTCCCGAGGGTTCCTGCATTGGGCGCAACGGGTCCTGCACCTCAGAGAATGACTGTTGGATCAATCAGCAAGAGGTCTTCTGGGCAGGGAACTGCTCGGAGGCTGCGTGTGGGGCTGCCGACTGCGAGCAGTGTACCGGGGAGGGCAAATGCATGTGGACACAGCAGTTCAAGAGGACAGGGGAGACCCGCCGCATCCTCTCCATGCAGCCCACCTATGACTGGACATGCTTCAGCCACTCTCTGCTGAACGTGTCCCCAATGCCAATGGAATCATCGCCCCCACTGCCCTGCCCCACTCTCTGTCACCTCCTGCCCAACTGTACCTCCTGTCTGGACTCCAAGGGTGCGGACGGGGGCTGGCAGCACTGTGTCTGGAGCAGCAGTCTCCAACAGTGTCTGAGCCCCTCATACCTGCCCCTGTGATGTATGGCCGGAGGCTGTGGGCGGCTGCTCCGAGGGACCCAAATATAAAGCGGGAGCAGGTATCTACATTAATATGTACCCATCTATGCTTACCAAATTCCGGTATGTGGGCGACATCTATTTGCCAAATTTGATTAGGTTTAAGACCCCTAGAATTTACCCCCAATGATTGTACAGGGCAATGAATTACACACTGAGAGCACTGCTTAACAATTTGACGAGCTTGCTCCCTAGAAATGTGGAATTGTTTGCATAAGGCAGCAGCATTTTGATGATGCAAAGCATGGGAGGACTGGGCAAGAGAAAATGGGGCAGCCTCTTGCATAACAGCAAGGAGGCAATCAATAACATCATTGCCTATAGCTAATGGACCAGGGAGACCTGAATGAGATCGGATATGACCAATAAACAGGGAAATTGTTGTTCTCTAATGACTTTTTGAAGGTTGAAAAATAAATGAAAGAGTTCCTCTGAATTAGTGTGCCCTATAGTAGCAGTTTCAATTAGTTTGGCCATACTTACCACATAGGCACTATCACTATATAGGTTAATGGGCTCCATAGAAAAACCTGTCAAGGCATAGATAAGAGCTTGTATTTCTAACCCTTGTGCTGAAATATAAGGGGTTTGAAGGGCCTTTGCACCTCTGCTGCAGTAGTATCCAGCTTTTCCAGAACTGGATCCATTTGTAAAAATGGTTAATACCTAAGGTATAGATTGTGACTTCACTATCTTTGGAAAGGTAAAGGTAGTAACTGAGATAAATTGTAAAACCTTATTTGCTGGATAATGGTTAGCAAACTGTCTGGAGATTTAGCAAGTGCAACTTGCCAATTTGTTGATCGTTGCCAGAGCCAGTCTTGCTGTATAGCTGTAAACAGCACTACAATAAGGTCAGGGTCTTGGACCACTAATTGGCCTGTTCATGGAAAGGAGTTAATACCTTAGTTGGAGAGTGAGCCAAATATAGCCATTCAACAACTCCAGGAGCTTGCCAAATGACCCCAGTGGGTGTGTATGTGTCGTAGGGAAAATTAAAACCTGTAAAGGAAGGGAGTAATCAATTCTAGTAAGTTGTGCTGAACTTAAGGCATCCTCAACTTTATGTAAGGCTGTCTTGGCTTCCTCTGTCAAGCAGCGTGGGGATGAAGGAGATGAATCTCCCCTTAGTATATGAAATAAAGGGCTTAAGTCATCAGTGGTTAATTTTAAAGCAGGTCGAACCCAGTTAATATCTCCTAATAATTTTTGGAAGTCATTTAATGTAAGTAAAGTGTCAGTCCAAATTTGAATTTTCTGAGGTTTTATTGTTTTTCCTTCAATGATGCTGCCAAGATAAGAAAAAGGAAATGTCCTTTGAACTGTTTCGGGTGCTATGCATAATCCAGCACAATGCAGGGAGTCCTGCAAATCTATATAGATATTATTTAGATGTGTTTCATTTTCATGAGCTAAGAGAATGTCATCCATACGTTGAATAATATAAGCCTCGGGATATTTTTTCCTTATAGGATGTATGGCTGCAGCCACAAAATCCTGACCTAAGGTAGGACTATTGGCCATGCCCTGAGGCAATACTTTAGCATATCTCCACCCCCATCATCCCAAACCCACCAGCGCTGTTCCCTTGCTTCCTCCAATCCTTGCTCAGATTTGGGAGGAAGCACATCCTCCGGAGGGCTCTCTCCCACAGGAGCTGTAGCCCCAGGGACTGGAGGAGGCGGTGGAGGCGCAGATGGTGAAGTCAGAAGCCTTTGGCAACCTTCCCCCATCTGTCTTGATTCCCCTGCCACATTCCTCCACTCCCCTTCTGGAGTGGGCTCTAGGCAGTCCCGAATCAGGGACCACGGACTGAAAGTAGAAGCAGGCATTTCCTCTGGACCTTCAGCTATATTAATGATCGTGAAGTTGTTTTCTTACCTACTCCCATGCCTCTATATTTACCTTTTCTTCCTCAGAAAACCATGGGCAGGTTTTACTCACAAAATCCAAAAAATTGAAAAGCTGTTCATACCTCACAGAACAGTCCCTTGCTTAGAGCATAGCCTTAAGCATGGATACACATACATTCTTTCCCTGCGATCCTGAATTTCCCATGTTTTACACCTTGCTAGTACTACACCCTGACCTTACTGCATGCACACGCCTTGGGCCCTCCTTTCACCTGACAATTGCGGTTCCCTCACACTCAGGTCCGCATTGAGTGCCACTTGGGCCAAACTCAGCCCCACATTGGGCACCACTTGTGCCGCACCAGCACAGCCAACGGTTCAGTGAGCCTGAGGGAGGGCAGGCGAAGGATGAAGAAAAAACAGACAAAGAGAATAAGCTGGGTCTAGGTGGATCTTCTGTGTGTGACTGAGACCACAGAACAGATCCAGATTGCAAGCTGATGCTTTATTTTATAGTCAGAGGTAAACAAGGTAATTTACAATGTTCTTGTAAGTTTCACTTGTTTTGGCAGCACTTGCTGCACCTCCCACAGCCCATTAGCTACCCAGGAAAGATCTAGGGAGCAGTCACAAGATCAAGCTTAATTATGCTAAGAGGGCTGTGCCCTCTAAGCTGGGACTTGTTTGCGGCTTTGCCAGCAGGTCAGTCCGAGGCTTAACCCTATAACCACTCCCTACAACAGGCTACCTCATGGACAATGTCTCGGGGCTGTGTGCCCAGGGCTGCATGAATGGCTCGTGCGTGGAGCTTGACCACTGCTGCTGCCACTTTGGCTTTGTCGGATGCAACTGCTCCACGGAATGTCGCTGCGACTGCCATAGTGAGTGTGCTGGCATGGGGGCCCGCGACTACTGCCTGCTCTGCGCAACCACACCAAGGGCAGCCACTGTGAGCAGTGCCTCCTGCTGTTCATGGGTTCTGCCATGGGGGGGCGGGCCCTGCTGGCCTTGCCATGCCTTCTGTCATGGCAACAGCCACATCTGTGTTTCCAGGAAGGAGCTTGAAATGGTTAGGAGGGAGCCAGAGAAATACTCCCTGGATCCAGAGGATATTGAAAATTGGGTGACAGAGGGTCCCAGTGAAGACGAGGCTGTGTGTGTAAACTGCCAGAATAACAGCTATGGGGACAAATGTGAGAGCTGCCTCCACGGCTACTTCCTCCTGGATGGGAAGTGCACCAAATGCCAGTGTAATGGCCATGCTGATACCTGTAACCAGCAGGATGGGAAAGGCTGCCCATGTCAGAACAACACAGAAACGGGCATCTGCCAGGGGAGCTCCCCCAGTGACTGCCGAGACTGCTACAAGTACCAGTGCGCCAAGTGCCGGGAGTCATTCCATGGAAGCCCGCTGGGTGGCCAGCAGTGCTACTGCCTCATCTCTATGGAACAGGAGTGCTGCCTGGACCCAACGTCCCAAACCCGTGGTCGGCAAACTGTGGCTCACGAGCCACATGTGGCTCTTCCACAAAATACCACGGCCTGGGTGAGTCTATTTTGAAGAAGTGGCGTTAGAAGCTTAAGTTTAAAAAACTTAGGGCTCAAAAGAAATTTCAATCATTGTACTGTTGATATTTGGCTCTGTTGACTAATGAGTTTGCAGACCACTGTCCCAGAGCAACTGCTTTCACGAGCCCAAGCGCCGGGCCCTGGGCCCTGGCCACATGGTCCTCTTTGGTGCGCAGCCCAAGTTCACCAATGTGGACATTCACCTGATGCTGGATGTGACCTTCGGTGTTGTGGACCTCTATGTCTCCACCTCTTATGACACCTTTGTGGTCTGCGTGGTCCTTAACATGGGTGTCCACACAGTGCATATCCAGCCACCCCCACTCCACCCCCACTGCCGCCCCCACCCTCTGCAGAAGGCGGGCCCCGTGAGGCTGGCGATCTGGGGGAACCAGGTGCCGGGAGTGGGTCGGGCACCCCAATGGAGCCATGGGTGTGGGAGGTATGGCCATGGGGCCTGATCACCTATATGACAGTGACTGAGCCGTCAGCAGTGCTGGTGGTTCATAGTATGCGGGACAGACTGGTCATCACCTACCCACACGAGCACCACTCCCTCAAGTCCAGCCACTTCTACCTGCTCCTGCTGGGTGTGGGAGACCCAAGTGCGTCTGGCGCCAACAGTTCGGCTGACTCACAGGGCCTGCTCTTTTTTTCCGGCAGGCCCAGGCCCACATTAACCTGTTTGTCTTCTTCTCTGTCTTCTTCTCCTGCTTTTTCCTCTTCCTCTCACTCTGTGTGCTCCTCTGAAAGGCCAAGCAGGCCCTGGACCAGCGGCAGGAGCAGCGCTGACACCTGTAAGAGATGTCCAAGATGTCCAAGATGGCCAGCCGCCCCTTTGCCAAGGTCACTGTCTGCTTCCTGCCCGACCCTGCTGCCCCAATTCCTGCCTGGAAACCGGCCGGACTCCCACCACCCACCTTCCGCCGCTCTGAGCCTTCCTTGGCACCCCTGCTGCTGACAGGGACTGGTGGGCCCTGGGGACCCGTGGGAGGGGGCTGCTGCCCACCAGCCATCCCCACCACCACTGCCAGCCTGCGAGCCAGGATTATCACCCTTGAGCCCATGGAAGATGGCATGGCAGGTGTTGGCCACACTGCTGCTCCAGCTGCCTGGCGGGCGCCCAACAGTGCCTGCCTGTGGCACAGGCTGCATGAATACTGTGGGGGCGGTGGGGGTTCTGGGGGCAGTGGCCACAGGGCTGGTGTAGGTCAGAAGGGACTGTTGAGCCAGGACAATCTCACCAGCATGTCCCTCTGACTGAGGCCAGGTCCCTCAGCTACAGCAGCCAAGTGCCCTAATGGGGCCCTGGGCTTGGGGCCCCTCTACATGGGGGCCCCTGGACACTGTCCTCAGAGGACTCTGGTTTCCTTCCTCTGGGGGTCCCCACACAAGGCCTCCTTTGTTGTGCATTCAACAATTATTTATTGAGTTCCTACTGTGTGCCAGGCATTGTTGAAGGCACTGGACCGGGCAAAGAGGAACCAAGATAGAGAAGTGTTCCTAGTCTCATGGGACTGATGTGGAAAGTCAACTGGGCATCCAAAGGCTGGGGGAAGTGTGCTCCAGGCAGAGGGAACAAGGTTCCTGATGTGCAAACCAGCTGTTTAATGGAAAGAGCATAAAGCTGGCCAGTGTGATCCCAACTGCATGTGAAAAGAAGATAGGGCTATGGTTAGGCCCCTGGGGCTGGATCACCTAGGGCCTGTGGGCCCCAGATAGGGTTTGGGGTTTTGTTCTCAGGGCAATCGGAAGCTGTTTGACAGTTTTATGAGGGGGATGACAGGATCCGATGTACCTATTTAAGAGGTTACTCATCTGTGGCAGGGAGAATGGATTGGAAGGGCTGAGAGAGACAGAGCAGGGGGACAAGAGAGGATGATGGGCCAAATTGGTGGTGGCCGTGGGAGGGGGAGTCAGGGACAGAGCAGGATGTGGGTAGAAGGGTGTATGGGTAGTGTGAGTGTCAGCGTGAGGGAGGGAGGAAGCCTGAAGGGCCCTAACTTTGTGGCCCATATATGATGGGGTCGTTTATTATTATTATTTTTGTTAATCCTCACTCGAGGATATTTTTTCCATTGCTTTTCAGAGAGAGTGGAAGAGAGGGGGAGAGAGAGAAACACATTGGTTGTCTCCTGCACCCCCCAACCAGGGGTGGGGAGGAAACCTGCAATCCAGGTACGTGCTCTTGACCAGGAATTGAACCCAAGACACTTTGGTGCACAGGCCAATGCTCTAACCACTGAGCAACACCAGGCAGGGCTGGGTTGTTTATTAACATGGACAGACGGGGCTTGTGGGGGCAGATCAGGAGCCTAGTTTTGGGCCTAAGATGCCCTTTAGACATCTCAAGTCAGGTCCAAACAGGGGAACAGAAGCCACTCAGTGTCTTAGCAGAAGGAATTGAATGCAGGGATGGCTGGGCTGGTGGAGGACAAGGCTGAAAAAAGTCAGAGGCGGGACAGTGAGGCAGCCCAGGGGCAGGAAGCTGCTGCTACCACCCTTTGGCTGGAGGGACAGAGCTCTGGCGGTGTTGCCTGACCCCAGGACTAGTGTCACAGTTTCAGAGGGAGTGCTATGAGACAAAGCCACTGCCTGAGATGCCCCAGGCATGGGGGTGAGGGGGTTGGGGTGGACACCAAGGTTGGAGGTAAGACTGTTGGAGACCTCAACATACCAGACAGTGCTGCCTTGAAGACTTTTGAGTTCTCCCAGGGGCTGTTCCCCACCTCAGCCATCACCTTGGATTTCTGAGCTCCTCTACCCCTTGAAGACACCCACCTCCAATCCTAGCCATCTTGAAGATGAGACTCTCCTTTCCCAAGACTTCATCTGTCAGCTGCTTTTTTGGACCTTGGAGAGCTGGGCCCTGCATCTTACCCTCTGCCAGGGGCCGGCTGAGAGAATGGGGAATGATCGGATCAACAAATAAAGAGTGTGGGAAGAAAAAAAAAAGAATTATGAATTTATTAGGTCATCTGGATACCAGATGGCCTGAGCCCCAAAATGGTGCCAGCCCCCAAAAACGGAGAGTCAGAGGTCTTTAAAGGACTCTAGGTGGGCTTTTTCTGGGCAGAGAATTCTCTGTGCAGGTCCAGATTCTGAGAAACTCTAGAGGGCAGAGATAATGATCTTAGCAAGTGGAATGTGGTCTAAGCAAGTGGAATGTCCATTGTGAAGTGGCCTAAAGGTCAGTTCCAAGGGGAGAGATATTAATTCAATTATTTGATCAAACCTAATGGCCCCATTTGCTTATTTTCTCCTTAGTTTCCTTTGCCCTAGAAGATATATCCATAAAGATATTGCTACAAGAGATGTCTGAGATCTTGCTGCCTATGGCTTTTTCTCGGATTTTTATGGTTTCACTACTTACATTTAAGTCTTTTATCCATTTTGAGTTTATTCTTGTGTATGCTGTAAGTTGGTGGTCTAGTTTCATTTTTTTGCATGTATCTGTCCAATTTTCCCAACATCATTTATTGATGAGACTGTCTTGACTACATTGTATGCTCTTGCCTCCTTTGTCAAATATTAATTGAGTGTAATGGCTTGGGTTGATTTCTGGGCTCTCTGTTCTGTTCCATTGATCTATATGCCTGTTCTTGTGCCAGTACCAGACTGTTTTGATTAGGTGGTTTTGTAGTATAGCTTGATATCTGGTATTGTGATTCCTCCAACTTTGTTCTTCTTTCTCAAGATTGCTGCAGCTATCTGGGTCTTTTTTATTCCATAATAATTTTTAGAGAATTTGTCTAGGGCTGTGAAGTATGCTGTTGGTATTTTAATAGGGATTACATTGAATCTGTAGATTGCCTTGGGTAGTATGGACATTTTAATAATGTTATTCTACAACTCATGAACATGGTATATTCTTCCACTTGTTTATATCCTCTTCTATCTCTATTTTCAATGTTCTGTAGTTTTCTGATAACAGGTCTTTGGTCTCCTTGGTTAAGTTTATTCCTAAGTATCTTCATTTTTGTTGCAATTGTAAATGGGATTGTTTAGTTTCTCTTTCTAAGAATTCATTATCCTATACTAGTATAATAAAAGGTTAACATACAAATCAACCAAACAGCGGAATGACTGGTCGCTGACTCACACTGACAACCAGGGAGCAGATGCTCAACACAGGATCTGCCCCCTTGGTGTTCAGTGCGCTCCCACAGAGGGAGTGCTGCTCAGTCAGAAGCCCTGAGTCAGGCTCATGGCTGGTGAGTGCAGTGGCAGTGGTGGGAGACTCTCCCGCCTCTGCTGCAGTGCTAAGGATGTCTAACTGACGGCTTAGCCCCCCTCCCCTTGGGGAGCAGGCTTAAGCCATCAGTTCAACATCCCCTGAGGGCTCCCAGACTGCGAGAGGGCAAAGGCCGGGCTGATGGACCCTGCTGAGTGTACGAATTTCATGCACTGGGCCTCTAGTTGGTGTATAAAAAAGCCATCGAATATTGGGTGTTGATTTTGTATCCTGCTACATTGCCAAATGCATTTATTAAATCTAGTAGTTTTTTTGGTGGTTTCTAGGGTTTTGTTTGTACAATATCATGTCATCTGCGAATAATGAGAGTTTTACTTCTTTCTTTCCAATTTGGATGCCTTTTATGTCTTTTTCCTGTCCGCTGTGGCTAGGGCATCTAGTACTATCCTATATAATAAAGAGTTAATATGCAAATTGACCATCACTCCAACACAAAAGATGGCCGCCCCCATGTGGTCAAAGATGGCCGCCCCCATGTGGACACAAGATGGCCACCACAAGATGGCCAGCAGGGGAGGGAAGTTGGGAGGGACCAGGCCTGCAGGGGAAGACAGTTCGGGGGGATCCAGGCCTGCAGGGGAGGGCAGTTGGGGGGGACCAGGCCTGCAGGGGAGGGCAGTTAGGGGTGACTGGGCCAGCAGAGGAGGGCAGTTGGGGGCAACCAGGCCTGCAAGGGAGGGCAGGTGGGGGCAACCAGGCTGGCAGGGGTGGGCAGTTTGGGGGGGACCCAGGCCTGCAAGGGAAGGCATTTGGGGGGACCAGCCCTCCAGGGGAGGGTAATTGGGGTGGACCAGCCCTGCAAAGAAGGGTAGTTAGGGGGGGACCAGGCCTGCAGGGAGGGCAGTTGGGGGCAACCAGGCCTGTAAGGGAGAGCAGTTGGGGGCGACTAGGCTGGCAGGGAGGGCAGTTAGGGATGACTAGGTCTGCAGGGGAGAGCAGTTAAGGGTGACCAGGCTGGCAGGGGAGGGCAGTTGGGGGTGACCAGGCCAGCAGGGGAGGGCAGTTGGCGGGGACCTGGCTGGCAGGGGAGGGCAGTTAGGGGTGACCTGGCTGGCAGGGGAGGGCAGTTAGGGGCAACCAGGCTGGCAAGGGAGGGTAGTTAGGAGTGATTGGGCCGACAGGGGATGGCGGTTAGGGGCAATTGGGTCAGCAATGGAGCAGTTAGGCATCAATCAGGCTGACAGGGGAGTGGTTAGGGGGTGATCAGGCTGGCAGGCAGAAGTGGTTAGGGGCAATCTGGCAGGCAGGCAGGTGAGCAGTTGGGAGCCAGCAGTCCTGGATTGTGAGAGGGATGTCCCAGATTGGAGAAGGTGCAGGCTGGGCTGAGAGTCACACACACACACATCCCATGCACGAATTTCATGCACTAGGCCTCTAGTGTTGAATAAGAGTGGTGAAAGCGGACATCCCTGTCTTGTTCCTGTTCTTAGGGGAAATGGTTTTAGTTTTTGGCCATCAAGTATGATGTTCCCTGTAGGTTTGTCATCTATGGCCTTTATTATGTTGAGATATGCTCCCTCTATTCCCACTTTGCTGAGAGTTTTTATCAAAAATGGATGGTGGATTTTGTCAAATGCTTTCTCTGCATCCGTTGATATGATCATGTGATTTTTGTTTTTCAATTTGTTTATGTGATGTATCATGTTTATTGATTTGCAAATATTGTACCAGCTTTGCATCCCTGGAATAAATCCCACTTGGTCATTGTGTATGATCTTTTTAATATATTGCTGGATGCAATTTGCTTATATTTTGTTGAGGATTTTAGCATCTATGTTCATCAGGGATATTAGCCTGTAATTCTCTTTCTTTGTAGTGTCTTTATCTGGTTTTGGAATTAGGATAAAGCTGGACACATAAAAAGAGCTTGGAAGTGTTCCTTCCTCTTGAATTTTTTGGAAAAGTTTCAGGAGTATAGGTGTTCTTCTTTGGCTGTTTGGTAAAACTCCCATGAGAAGCCATCTGGAAAAGGGCTTTGGTTTGCTGGGAATTTTTTGATTACTGATTCTATTTCATCAGCTGTTATTAGTCTATTCAGGTTTTCTGATTCTTTCTGATTCAGTTTTGGGAGATTGTATTTTTCTAGGAATTTGTCTATTTCATCCACATTGTCCAGCATGTTGGCATATAGTTGTTCATAGTATTTCCTTACAATCCTTTGTATTTCTGTGGTGTCAGTGGTTATTTCTCCAATTTAATTTCTGATTTTATTTATTTGGATCCAGTCTCTTTGTTTCTTGATGAGTCTGGCTAACAGTTCATCAATTTTGTTTATCTTTCAAAGAACCAGCTCTTGGTTATATTGATTTTTTGTTTTTTTGTTGTGTGTTTTTTTTTTTTTTTAGTCTCTGTGTCATTTATTTCTGCTCTAATCTTTTTTTTTAATGCTTTAAAAATATATATTTTATTTATTTCAGAGAGGAAGGGAGAGGGAGAGAGAGAAAGAAACATCAATGATGAGAATCATTAATTGACTGCCTCCTGCACGCTCCACCACTGAGATGGAGTCCACAATCCAGGCATGTGCACTTGACAAGAATTGAACCCGAGACTCTTCATTCAGCAGGCCATTGCTCTCTCTACTGAGCTAAGCTGGCTAGGACTTGATTTCTTTCGTGATCTCCTTGGTAACCCATTCATTGTTTAATAACATGCTATTTAGTCTCCCTGTGTTTGAATGATTTGGGGTGTTTTTACTATAGTTGATTTCTAATTTCATTCCTCTGTGATCTGAGAAGATGCTTGATATGATTTCAATCTTCTTGACCATTTAGAGACTTGGTTTGTGTCCTAACATGTGGTCTCTCTGAGGATGACCCATGTGCACTTGAGAAGAATGTGTATATGAAGCTTCGGGGTGAAATGTTCTATAAATGTCAATTAATTCCATTTGATACAGTGTGTCCTAGTTTAGAGTCACTGTTTCCTTGTTAAGTTTTTTTTTTCTTATAAATCTTTATTGTTCAGATTATTACAGGTGTTCCACTTTTTTTCCCCCCCATAGCTCCCCTCCACCTGATTCCCCACCCCACCCAATGCCCTTACCCCCGCCACTGTCTTCATCCATAGGAGTAAGATTTTTGTCCAATCTCTTCCCGCACCCCTCACACTTGCTTCCCCTGAGAATCATCAGTCCACTCCCTTTCTATGTCCCTGATTCTATTATATTCACCAGTCCATTCTGTTCTTCAGATTTTTTATTCACTTGATTTTTAGATTCACTTGTTGGTAGGTATGTATTTGATGTCATTTTGTTGTTCATAATTTTTATCTTTACTTTTTTTCTTCTTCCTCTTCTTAAAGAATACCCTTCAGCATTTCATGTAATCCTGGTTTGGTGGTGATGAACTCCTTTAGCTTTTTCTTGTCTGTGAAGCTCTTTATCTGACCTTCAACTCTGAATGATAGCTTTGCTGGGTAGAGTAATCTTGGTTGTAGGTTCTTGCTGTTCATCACTTTGAATATTTCTTGCCACTCCCTTCTGGCCTGCATAGTTTCTGTTGAGAAATCAGCTGACAGTCGTATGGGTACTCCCTTGTAGGTAATTAACTGTTTTTGTCTTGCTGCTTTTAATATTCTCTCTTTGTCTTTTGCCCTTGGCATTTTAATTATGATGTGTCTTGGTGTTCCTCTTGTATGGGGTTCTGTGTGCTTCCTGAACTTGTAAGTCTATTTCTTTCACCAGGTAGGGAAAGTTTTCTGTCATTATTTCTTCTAATAGGTTTTCAATATTTTGCTCTCTCCCTTCTTCTGTCACCCCAAAAATTCGGATGTTGGTTCGCTTGAAGTTGTCCCAGAGGCTCCTTACACTATCTTCATATTTTTGGATTCTTTTTTCTTTTTGCTTTTCTGGTTGGATGTTTTTTTGTTTCCACATATTTCAGATCTTTGGTTTGATTCTTGGGGTACGTTGATCTACAGTTGAGTTTCTGTATATTTTTTATTTCAGACAGTGTATGCTTCATTTCTGACTGATCCTTTTCCATTTTTTTGGCATTCTCATTAAGCTCCTTGAAGGTCTTACTAAGCTCCTCAGAAGTGTCATCAAGTTTCTCAGCGGTTTTTAAAAGATTCTTGAGTAACCTTATACATGTGGTTCTGAACTCTATGTCATCCAGTAGTTTGCTTTCCTCCGTTTCTTTCATTCGTGACATGTTTCTTTGTTTCTGCATTTTGGCTGTTTCCCTGTGTTGATGGAGTGGCTTTGTGTGGTAGGTGACCTATAGGGGGCAGTAGCTCAGCCTCCCCAATCACCTGATGTGGATGCTCTTGGTACACCCCTTTGTGGGCTGAGTGCAAAGTCTTGGTGTAGTTAAGCCTGAATTGCTGTTGGTACGCTGGGAGGAATTGACCTCCAGGCCAATTAGCTGTGAGCACTCCATGTGTCTATAATGGAAGAACTGCTGTGCTGAAGACACGCAGGACTTGTTTCAGTGGGGCTTCGGTGCTCACTGAGTTTGCCTCTTGAATGTGTCACTTATGGATGTGAGGAGTTGAAATCTGGTGTCTCACACTGACCACTAGGTACACTGGCTTCTGGATCTCCAATGGGGTCTGAGGCCACTCAGCAGGAGCTACAGTGAGAGCTGCAGTTTTCTCCTCTTTGCTTGGGGTTTGGAGGTTTTGGAACTGTCTGACCCGGGCTGCAAGTTTGCTAGGTTAAGCTGCGATAGGGCAGGCTTTTCTTATGCTAACTCGGTTGCTTGGAGCTTGGGTGGGTTTGTAGGTTGTGCAGGGCGGGGCCTCAGGGTGTCACTAGGTTAGGGCGTGGCAAACAGCAATGGCTGCTAGTTAGCCGGCTCTGTGTCCCCAAAGGCATCCGCGAGTCCCGTGCCCCAGTTCAGTAAACAATTATTCCTGCGCGCAGCTCTGCAAGCAAGCCACCCTCGCTGGCAGACAGTCCAGCTTCTCCCCGTAGGAGTTTGGGTCCTCCGCGTCTCCCCAGAGACTGGATTTCAGAGTAATCGGGGGTTTGTCTCCGTTCGGGTTGAAAAAAGCAACGCACCCAGTCGCCCGCAGCCAGCCCAGATCACGCGCCTCCGTACCTCAGCTTTTCAGCGCTGGTGCACGTCTCAAAGCTCTTTTTTCTTTCCTTCTAGTTGTAGAACTTCCACTCAGCCAGCTTTCCCGTGGTTCTGGGTGATAGACGTTTTGTCTTTTAGTTGCAGTTTAAATTGTTGTGGGAGGCAGCAGTTTAGGTGTTTACCTATGCCGCCATCTTGGATTCTCTCCCTTGTTAAGTTTTTGTCTGGAAGATCCATCCAGTGAAGTCAGGGGGGGTGTTAAAGTCCCCTACTATGACTGTATTGTTGTTGATCTCTCCATTAAAGTCCTCCAAACGTTTTTTTAAATTTTTTATTATTTTTTTAAAATATATTTTTTATTGATTTCAGAGAGGAAGGGAGAGGGAGAGAGAGATAGAAACATTAATGATAAGAGAGAATCATTGATTGGCTGCCTCTTGCATGCCCCCCACTGGGAATCGAGCCTGCAACCCAGGTATGTGCCCTGGCAGGAATGGAACCATGACCTCCTGGTTCATTGGTTGATGCTCAACCACTGAGCCACGCCAACTGGGCGAAGTTTTTTAAAATTTAGGTGTTTTTATATTGGAAGCATATATGTTTACCAGGATTATATCCTCTTGTTGGATTGATCCCTTCAGTATTATGTAATGACATTTGTTGTCTCTTGTGATGGCCTTCATTTTGAAGTCTATTTTGTCAGATATGAGTATTGCTACTCCAGCTTTTTTTCTCTTCGGTTTCCATTTGCATGGAAAAGATTTTTCCATCCCTTCACTCTCATCCTGTGTGAGTCTTTTGTTCTGAGGTGGGTTTCTTGTATACAGCATATAGTTGGGTCATGTTTTTGTATCCATTCAGCTACCTTATGCCTTTTGATTGGAACATTTAATCCATTTACATTTAGGGTTGTTATTGATAGGTACTTATTTATTGCCATTTTAATTCTGTATGCCTAGATCTATCTCTCTGTTTCTTCTCCTCATTACAGCAGTCCCTTTAGCATTTCTTGTAATGCTGGCTTGGTGGTGATGTGCTCCTTTAGCTTTTTTTTTTTTTCATATGGGAAGCTCTTAATTTCAACGACTATATTGAATGATAGCCTTGCTGGATATAATAAATTTGGTTTCTATTACTTTGAGTAGTTCATGCTATTCCCTTCTTGCCTGTAGGGTTTTTGGTGAGAAATCAGATGTCAGCCTTATTGGAGTTCCTTTGTAGGTAATAGCTTTCTTTTCTCTTGCTGCCTTTAAGATTCTCTCTTTGTCTTTAATTTTTGGCATTTTAATTATGATGTGTCTGTTTGAGTTCTTGTTTGGGGTTCTCTGTGCCTCCTGGACTTGTGTGACTTTTTCCTTTACCAGGTTAGGGAAGTTTTCTGCCATTATTTCTTTAGACATGTTCTCTATCCCTTCCTTCCTTTCTGCTTCTTCTTTCACACCTGTTTTTCGAATATTGTTTTGTTTCACATGTACCACAGCTCCCTTAAGCTGTCCTGTTTTTTCTTTTTGGTTTTGTGATTGATTTTTTCAACCCTGTCTTCTAATTCACTGAGTCTACCCTCAGCTTTCCCTAATCTGCTATGTATTCTTTCCAATGTGTTTTTTTATTTGTGCTATGCCATTCTTTATTTCTGTTTCCATAGTTACTTTAGCTCTTACCATGCCTTTGAGCATCTTCACCATCATTATTCTGAAGTCTGTTTCAGATAAATTTCTTATCTCCATTTCATTTGTTTCTTCTTCTGGAGAATTCTCTTGTTCTTTCATTTGTCTGTCTCCTTATTTTGGCTGTCTGTTTGGGTTTCTGACTATGTATTAGGTAGATTCTCTATGCCTCTCAATCTCTAGTGCAAGACAGTGTCAAATGCTGTTTATGACTAATTAGATCAGACCAAGATTCAAAACCTCCAGAAACTGCTTCTGTCTATATACTGATAGGATTTTGTCTTGAATTGCCCTCAGGCAATCATCCACAGGCTTGGCAAGTTTTTTGTGTTGTTTTTTTTTCCAACAGGGTGGGGCAATTACTTCTGCTTGGAGGCTAATTGTTATTCTCAGTCTCTTAAAATATATATATATATTTGATTTCAGAGAGGAAGGGAGATGGAGAGAGAGATGGAAATACAAATGATGAGAGAGAATCATTGATTGGCTACCTCCTGCAAGTCCCACTCTGGGAATTGAGCTTGCAACCTGGGCATGTGCCTTGACTGGGAATCAAACTGTGACCTCCTGGTTCATAAGTTGATGCTCAACCACTGGGCCACACCAGCTGGGCTATTCTCAATCTCTTAATGGGTCTAAGGAATTCCTCACCATGGGGCAAGGTATTTTCCAATAGGGTGGATCAACTGCCTTCCGCCCAGGTAAGGTCACCTGTATAGCAAATGTTTGCATGAGAAAGATGACCTGAGCATAGTGGGGAACGACTTATCATAGGAAACCAGGGTGTGTGCCTTCTGAGCTCTAACCCCAAAGCCCCTGATCCTGGCTTCTGCTCACACAGCTCAAATCCACTCTGCCCTCCCTCTGCTGGAGCACAAGGCAGGTGGATCCACAGGGGATTTTGTGTGTTGGCCCTTTAGGAGGGTGCCTGGATTTCCAGCCATCTCTCCCTGGCAGACAGCAACCCTGCTGCTTTTCACAGCCAGAAGTGGGTACCCTTCTCAGTTTTGGTATTCTCTGCTGGAGGGGCCTGCTTGGGGATTAGATTTCAGAGTTCTCAGTGGCAACCCCCCACAGGTGAGCTATCTCTCCAGATTTCAGTTGCTGTCTGTTGGAACCCACCAGCCCTTTATTGCCTTTGCCCATCCTACCAGTTTCTATGAAATATCCACTTTTGGTCCTTGGTTATCAGGGTTCTCTCCAGCGAGTCTTCTGTTGATTATTCAGGAGGTTTTTCTGTATTTTCATTGTAATTCCAGTTTGGTCATGGGATCATGTCTGTGCAGCATTCACTTACTCCACCACCATTTTTTCTTGCAAGTTCCCCATTTTATAAATGAGTAAACTAAGTATGGTTAGAACATTTTCTTTTTTTTAATAAATCTTTATTCAGGTTATTACAATTGTTTCTCCTTTTTCCCCCCATAGCTCCCCTCCAACCAGTTCCCACCCCCTCTTCTGCCCTTACCCCCCCACTGTCCTCATCCATAGGTGTACGATTTTTGTCCAGTCTCTTCTTGCACCCCCCCATACCCCAAGAATTATCAGTCCACTCCCTTTCTATGCCCCTGATTCTATTATATTCACGAGATTATTCTGTTCCTCAGGTTTTCCATTCACTTGACTTTTAGGTTCACTTGTAAAGAAACATTCAAATAGATGTGTATTTGTTGTTCATAATTTTTATCTTTCCCTTTTTCTTCTTCCTCTTCTTAAAGAATACCTTTCAGTATTTCATATAATACTGGTTTGGTGGTGATGAACTCCTTTAGTTTTTTCTTACCTGTGAAGCTCTTTATCTGCCTTTCAATTCTGAATGATAGCTTTGCTGGGTAGAGTAATCTTGGTTGTAGGTTCTTGCTATTCATTACATTGAAAATTTCTTGCCATTCCTGTCTGGCCTGCATAGTTTCTATTGAGAAATCAGCTGACAGTCATATGGGTGCTCCCTTGTAGGTAACTAACTGTTTTTCTCTTGCTGCTTTTAATATTCTCTCTTTGTCTTTTGCTCTTGGCATTTTAATTATGATGTGTCTTAGTGTGGTCCTCTTTGGATTCCTTTTGTTTGGGGTTCTGTGCACTTCCTGGACTTGTAGTTTCTTTCACCAGGTGGGGGAAGTTTTCAGTCATTATTTCTTCAAATAGGTTTTCAGTATCTTGCTCTCTCTCTTCTTCTGGCACCCCAATAATTCTGATGTTGGTACACTTGAAGTTGTCCCTGAGGCTTCTTACACTATCTTCAACTTTTTGGATTTTTTTTGCTTTTTGCTTTTTCGGTTGAGTGTTTTTTGCTTCTTTGTATTTCAATTCTTTGACTTGATTCTTGTGTTCCTTTAGTCTGTTGTTGGGTCTCTGTATAATATTTTTTATTTCAGTCAGTGTATGTTTAATTTCTAGTTGGTCCTTTTTCATATCCTTGAAGGTCTTGCTAAATTTATTGGCCTTTTCTAGGATATTCTTGAAAAGCCTTATAACCGTGGTTTTGAATTCTATATCCAGTCGTTTATTTTCCTCCATTTCTTTCATTTGTGATCTGTTTCTTTGTCTCCGCATTTTCGCTACTTCCTTGAGTTAGTAGGGTAGCTTTGTGTGATAGGTTTCCTATATGGCCCAGTGGGTCGGCCTCCCCAGTTAACCTGAGGTGGACACTCTTGGTGCACCCCTTTGTGGACTGTGTGTACAGCCTTGTTGTAGTTAAGTCTTGATTGTTGTTGGTATCACTGGGAGGAATTGACCTCCAGGCCAGTTGGCTGTGAAGATCAGCTGTGTCTACGCTGGGAGAAGTTTGGTGCTGGAGACAGCCTTATAGGATTAGACTTGCCAAATTGCAAAAGCCTCTGTGCTCAGCTTGGATGGGGTGGAGTCTCAGGGCGGAGCAGACAGTCTTGGCTTCCCGTCAGCCCTGCCCTTGTGTGCGCACGCCTCCAGACCTCTGGCTTCCCCGGCTCCCGAGCCTCTGCCTGAGAGTCCAGATTCCCCTAGTAAGAGCGTGGGTCCCCAGGGGCTCTCCTGGAACTGGGGTTCAGTGCAGTCAGAACTGGGGTTCAGTGCAGTCAGGAGCTTCCGACTCCCTTCCCCTAGGGAAAGCCGGTGGCAACGTCTACAGTCTTTGTGCACACTCGCACTCGTGCCTCCAGAACCCTGCCCACCGGGGCTCCGCCAGGACTCCCCCGGGTCTCCGAGTCTCCGAGTGCCTTTCTCTCTACCTGACAGTCCAGACTGCCCCTGTATGAGCCTGGGTCCACAGGGTTTCACCCGGAACTGGGGTTCAGTTTAGTCGGGGGCTTCCTTCCACATCCCGCCAGAGAAAGTCAGCCAGGCTCTCAGCTGCCCTTCCTCTCTGTGTGCACAAAGACCCTTTGCCGTACCTCAACCCTTTGCTGTTCCTCCAATGCTCTGTGAGCTTTTCTCTTTCCTTCTAGTTGTAGAATTTCCACTCAGCCAGCTTTCTTGTGGTTCTGGATGGTGTCCGTTCTGTCTTTTAGTTATAGTTTTGAAATTGTTGTGTGAGGCAGCAGTTTAGGTGTTTACCTATGCCGCCATCTTGGTTTCTCTAGAACATTTTCTTAAGCTTTTATAGCAAATTAGAGTGGAAGCCTGGATATCAGTGTTCGTGATCTTCACCACAATACCTCTCCACAAAGATTCTTACTCACCTAAGAATACCCAAGATCCAGCTGGAGGAAGTACCTCTTATCTTTGGAACTGAAGGATTTCAGGCTCTCATTTCAGCAAGAGGTTTTGTTCAGACTCACAGTTAAGTATTTCAATTGAGAAGCCAAAATTAAAATCAGCTGGCTGTCTCAACTTCTGTCCTTTAGTTCCACCTCATTGATTTTCTAAGAACAGTTTAAATAAAGTCAGACCCTCTACCACAAGCAAGGGAAGGTCCTAGATCCCAAGAGACAACTCACCCAAGTTCACCCAATGTGGAGGGAAGATGGCAGGGCTCACTAGGTTCCTACTGAATCCTATCTCTCAGTCCAGGTATGTGAGGTGGTCCTGGGAGAGCTTCTTCAATGTAAAGAAACATTCAAACCTGTTGAGAATTTTTGTAAGTTTATTTGAGCCAAACTGACAACAATTGTGGGGAAGCAAACACTTCAATGGATTAAGAAAATCCTTCAGAAAATGGCAGTTTTGCACCTTATTTTATACTTTATAATCAAAAGAGAAAAAATAAGTGGGTTACATGAAGTCCTTTGGTGATGGATTAGGGAGGTGGGAGAAAGCAAAGCTGGGTGTAGGGAACCCCTGGGACTGGGGAAAAAAGTAAAATGATAGACACGTATTTCTTTTTTAACAATTAAGATGATATAGATTTCTTTTTTAAATCCTTACCTGAGGATATGTTTATTTTTTTGTTAATCCTCACCCAAGGATATTTTCCCATTGATTTTTAGATAGTGTTGAAGATAGAGAGAAAGAGAGAAATATCGATGTGAGAGGAACACATCGACTGGTTGCCTCCTTCACACACCCCCAACCAGGGATCTGGCTGGGGAGAAGCCTGCAACCGAGGTATGTGCCCTTGACTGGAATTGAGTCTGGGATCCTTTGGTCTATAGGCTGATGCTCTATCCATTGAGCCAAATCAGCTAGGGCTGTTTATTGATGAGAGAGAGAGAGAGAGAGAGAGAGAGAGAGAGAGAGAGAGAGAGAGAGAGAGAGAGAGAGAGAGAGAGAGAGAGAGAGAGAGAGAGAGAGAGAGCAATTAGTTGCCTCTCGTATGTGCCCCCAACCATACATGCCCCAACCAGGGACTGAACCTGCAACCTAGGCATGTACCCTAACCAGGAATTGAACCTACAACCTTTTGGTGTATGGGACAACACTCTAACCACTGAGCTACACTAGCCAGTGTGACACATACTTCTTTTACATAGCTGGGTACAGAAGAGTTAACTGTCAAAAATTAACATGATAGCAACAATGAGGGGAATTGTGGTCCACTCTGGTGTTGTGCCTGTGCTTTGAGGGCTCTAGAAAAAGGGCAATTTGTTATTGCAAAGGCATGTTTATCATGTATGTTATACTAGGTGCAAAGAGACAGCAGATAGGCTCAGTTAAGACAAGGATTGACCTTTGTTAGGGAAAAATACTACCTTAGGACATGACTACCCCTCATGTATTGATTTTAGTTAAAAAGTTTTCATTTCAGACCATACTAGGTGATTACTTTAGGTCTCTGAGGTTTTTTTAAAAATATTTTTTTATTGATTTCAGAGAGGTAGGGAGAGGGAGAGAGAGATAGAAATATCAATGATGAGAGGGGATCATGGGTCGGCTGCCTCCTGCCTGCCCCATACTGGACATCAAGCCTGAAACTTAGGCATGTGCCCTGATGGGGAATTGAACCTTGATCTCCTGGTTCATAGGTCAATTCTCAACTACTGAGCCATGATGGCTGGGCAGGTGTCCGAGTTTTTAAGGCCACCACGCAAGCCTCTCCTAAGTGTGTCAGATTTAGTATGTGACCCATTTTCACCCAAAGACCATTCTCAGATTCTAGAGGCTATTCTTAAGGATTTACCACATGACTCCCCTCTCTAGGGCTTCTCACAATACCACAGCTTATTTCTTTAAGCCAGCAGGAGACCCTTCACTTTCTTTTGAAGACCTCATTTGATTAGATCAGGCATCCTGGGTAACCTCCCTTTTGATTACTTAAAGTAAAGGGATTAGCAGCCTAATCTTGGTAATGATATCCCAGCTAATTCCCAGATTCTGCCTCAATTATACAAGCCGTGTACACCATGTGGGCATGAATCTTGGGAGCTATCTTTTTTTATTTTTTGAATTTTTATAAGTGTTTATTTGAGCCAAACTGAGGACAATGTTGGGAAGCAAGATCTCAAATGCTCCCAGGAGCCATCTTTAATTCAGCCTACCACATCACTGGGCAAAGGTGAGAGATGGGGGAGAGTGGGTCAGCTTGTTCCCAAATTGCTTCCAGTTGGCACCCAGGCCCCTGTCCATTCTGCTGCTCCTGGTGGGTGCTCCTTCCTGGATGGGTTTAGACCAGGTATCCTAGCTCTTGCCCAAGGCCATTGGGTCCTTTATCTCTTCTTACCACCTCTGTCCCTCTGGGGAAGTAGCAGCTGGACTTTGAAAGCCTCAAGTATGACATCATCATCAGTTGATCAGCTATCAGCTTCCTGCTGCAACCAGAGCTTTCATTCTGGAAGAGTTGTGATAAGGCATTTCCTGTGGTGTGTGCACAGGGAAGAGATCATGTTATTAAGCAGCTTGTGAGGACAAAGATACTGTTCCACCATTTCAATGTCTACTAAAGGGAAGTGTACATTCAAGAAAAGCTCTATTTTCTATGGTAGTAATGAAGCATGCATTGGGGGAAAAAATGAATCCTGCCATTTTAAAGATGGAAGGGTCCTTGAGGCTGTTAGCCTGACTGATCTTACATTGCTTTCATTTCCTCAGGTCCCTATTTGAGCACCTCCAATGATGGGGATCACACTACTGTACTAGACAACTTTGAAAAGGGGATTAACAAAAGGAGGCAGACTCTGATGCTGCACCTCCAGGGATCCAAGAAGAAGCTGAAGAAGAGGAATCAGATCAACCTAGAAAAAAAGGGAAAAGTGGACTTAAGATTAAAAATGGTGGCAGACTAAGTGGATGCTGCATGGACATGTTCCCAGGAACAAACTGGAATTACAACTAAAATACAGAAAAACTTCCTGAATAATGAAGGGAAAATTTGCACGAGAGAACCCTGATACCCGAGGACTGAAAGTGGAGATGGCATAGAGACTGGTAGGAGGGGCAGAGGTGCGAAAGGGCTGACTGGTCACCCACAGACAACAACTGAAGTCCCAGGAGATATATCCCAGCTGTGGGGGGTTGCCACTGAGAACTCTGGGATCTAATCCCCAAGATGTGCTCCCCATCAGAGAGCACTAAAACTGAGAAGGGTACCCACATAACATCTAGCTGTGAAAAGCAGTGGGGTCCTGTCTGCTAGTGAGTGACAGCTGAAAATTCAAGCACCTTCTTAAAGGACCAACACACAAAAGGAATACAGAGCAGATTAGAGGAAGCTGAGAATAGAATTTGTGAATTAGAAGACAGAGTTGAAAATATCACTCAATCAGAGAACCAAAAAGAAAAAAACAATGAAAAAACAGGAGGACAGCTTAAGAGAGCTGTGGGACAGCATGAAACAAAACAATATTCAAATAAGAGGTGTGCCAGAAGAGGCAGAAAGAGAGAAAGGAATAAAGAAATGTGTTTGAAGAAATAATGGCAGAAAAATTTCCCTAAACTGGTAAATGAAAAAGTCACATAAGGTTAGAAGGCACAGAGAACCCCAAACAAGAAGAACCAAAACAGGCCCACACCCAGACACATCATAATTAAAATGTCAAAAATTAAAGACAAAGAGAGAATCTTAAAGCAGCAAGAGAAAAGAAACTGGTAGCCTACAAAGGAGTTCCCATAAGGCTGTAGGCTGATTTCTCATCAGAAAGTCTACAGTCCAGAAGGGAATGGCATGAAGTACTCAAGGTAATGGAAAGCAAGGATCTGAGACCAAGATTATTATACCCAGCAAGGCCATCATTCAAAATAGAAGGTCAAATAAAGAGCTTCCCCGTCAAAAAAAGGCTAAAGGATTGCATCATCACTAAGTCAGCATTATAAGAAATGCTAAAGAGACTGCTGTAATGAGAAGAAGAAACAGAGTAACCTAGCTATATGGAATTAAAATGGCAATAAATAAGTACATGTCAATAATAACCTTAAATGTAAATGGATTAAATGCTCCAATCAAAAGGCTTAGGGCAGATGAATAGACACAAAAACATGACCCAACTATATGCTGTCTACAAGAGACCATGCTCAAAAAAAAAAAGACAGAGGATGAGAGTGAAGGGATGGGAAAATTTTTCCATGCAAATGGAAAAGAAAAAAAGATGGAGTAGCAATACTCATATTCAACAAAATAGAATTTAAAATGAAGGCCATCACAAGAGACAACAAAAGTCACTATATAATACTAAAGGGATCAATCTAACAAGAGGATATAATCCTGGTAAACATATATTCTCCCAATATAGGAGCACCTAATATATAAAAATCTTCTAGAGGACTTTAATGGAGAGATTGACAACAATACAGTCATAGTAGGGGGCTTTAACACCCCTCTGACTTCACTGGATAAATCTTACAGACAAAAACTTAACAAGGAAACAGAAACTCTAAAAGACACACTGGATCAGATGGATTTAATTGACATTTATAGAACATTTCACTCCAACGCAGCAGAATATACATTATTCTCAAGTGCACATATATCATTCACAAATATAGATCACATGTTAGGACACAAACCAAGTTTCTACAAGTTCAAGAAGATTGAAATCATATCAAGCATCTTCTCAGATCACAGTGGAATGAAATTAGAAATCAACTATAGAAAAACACCCCAAAACATTCAAACACATGAAGGCTAAATAGTATATTATTAAACAATAAATGAGTTACCAACAAGATCAAGAAAGAAATAAAACACTTCCTGGAAACAAATGTAAATGAACACACAACAACCGCAAATCTCTGGGACACAGCAAAAGCAGTCCTGAGAGGGAAATTCATAGCACTACAGGCATACCTCAAAAACAAGAAATCATCAGCAGTAAACTATTTAGCCCTAACACTTAAAGGACTAGAAGGAGAACAATAAGAAAAGCCCAGAGTAAGTAGAAGGAAGGAGACAATAAAGATTAGAGCAGAAATAAACAACATAGAGACTAAAAAAGAAGTACAAAAAAATCAATGAAACCAAGAACTGGTTCTTTTAAAGGATAAACAAAATTCATAAACCATTAGCCAGACTCATCAAGAAACAAAGAGAGAGGACACAAATAAATAAAGTCAGAAATGAAAGCAGAGAAATAACCACTGGCACCACAGAAATACAAAGGATTGTAAGACAATGCTATGAACAACTATATTGCAACAAGCTAGACAATGTGGCTGAAATAGACAAATTCCTAGAAAAATATAATCTCTAAGAACTGAATCAGGATGAGTCAGAAAACCTGAATAGACCAATAACAACTGATGAAATAAAAATAGTAATAAAAAAATTCCCACCAAACAAAAGCCCAGGTCTGGATGGATTCACAGGGGAGTTTACCAAACATTCAGAGAACTAACACTATATTCCTCAAACTATTTCAGAATATTGAAGAGGAAGGAACATTTCTAAACTCTTTTTATGAGGCCAGTATTATCCTAATTCCAAAAATCAGATAAAGACTACAAAGAAAGAGAATTACAGGCCAATATCCCTGATGAACATAGATGCTAAAATCCTCAACAAAATATTAGCCAATCACATCCAGCAATATATTAAAAACTTCATACACCATGATCAAGTGGGATTTATTCCAGGGAGGCAAAGCTGGTACATTATTCACAAATCAATAAATGTAATACATCACATAAACAAATTAAAAGACAATCACATGATAATATCAATAGACACAGAGAAAGAATTCAACAAAATCCAAAATCCATTTTTGATTAAAAAAAAAAAACTATTGGCAAACTGGGAATAGAGGGAGCATATCTCAACATGATAAAGGCCTTACTATGACAGACCTCAGTGAACATCATACTCAATTGGCAAGAACTAAAACCATTTCCCCTAAGAACAGGAACAAGACAGGGATGTCCACTTTTACCACTCCTGTTGGACATAGTACTGGAAGTACTAGCCATAGCGATCAGACAAGAAGAAGTAAAATGCATCCAAATTGAAAAAGAAGAAGTAAAACTGTCATTATTCACAGATGACATGATATTGTACTTGGAAAACCCTAAAGACTCCATCAAAAACTACTAGATTTAATAAATGAATTTGGCAATGTAGTAGAATACAAAATTAACACCCAGAAATCTATGGCTTTTTACACAACAATAATGAACTCACAGAAAGAGAAACTAAAAAAAAATTCCATTTACCATTGCAACAACAACAACAAAAAAATGAAGATACCTAGGAATAAACTTAACTAAGGAAGTAAAAGTCCTGTACTCGGAAATCTACAGGACATTGAAAAAAGAGCTAGAGGAAGACAAACAAATGAAAGAATATACCATATTTATGGATTGGTAGAATCAACATCATTAAAATGTCCATACTATCCAAAGCAATCTATAGGTTCAATGGAATCCCCATTAAGATACCAACAGAATATTTCACAGACCTAGAACAAACTCTCCAAAAATTCATATGGAATAAAAAAAAGACCCCGAATAGCCACAGCAATCCTGAGAAAGAAGAACAAAGTTGGAGGAATCACAATACCAGATCTAAAGCTATATTACAAAACCACTGTTCTCAAAACTGCCTGGTACTGGCAAAAGAATGGATTTATAGACCAATGGAACTGAACAGAGAACCCACAAATCGACCCAAGCCATTATTCTCAATTATATTTGACAAAGGAGGCAAGAGCATACAATGTAGTCAAGACAGTCCCTTCAATAAATGGTGTTGGGAAAAGTGGACAGATACATGCAAAAAAATGAAACTAGATCACCAACTTACACCATAAACAAAAATAAACTCAAAATGGTAAAGGACTTAATCGTAAGATGGGAAACCATAAAAATCTAAGAAGAATCCATAAGCAGCAAAATAGCAGACATATGTCATAGTAATATCTTTACCAATATTTTTACTGAAGACAATGGAAACAAAGGAGAAAATAAATAAATAGGACTACATCAAAATAAAAAGCTTCTGCACAGCAAAAGAAACCATCAACAAAACAAGAAAGCCCGCTGCATGGGAGAACATAGTTGCCAATGTTACCTCCAATAAGGGTTTAATCTCCAACATTTACAGGGAACTCATACAACTTAACAAAAGGAAGATAAACAATCCAATAAAAAAATGGGCAAAGGACCTAAATAGACAGTTTTCAAAACAGGACATACAGAAGGCCAACAGACATATAAAAATATGCTCAGTCACTAATCATCAAGAGATGCAAATAAAATGACAATGAGGTACTATCTCACGGCTGTCAGAATGGCTATCATTAACAAATCAACAAATGACAAGTGCTGGTGAGGATGCAGAGAAAAAGGAACCCTCATGCACTGCTGGTGGGAATGCATACTGGTGCAGTCACTGTGGAAAACAGTATGGTGTTTCCTCAAAAAATTAAAAATGGAACGCCCATTTGACTCAGTAATCCCACTTGTAGGAATATATCCCAAGAAATCAGAAATACCCATCAGAAAGGACATATGCACCCCTATGTTCATAGCAGCACTACTTTCAATAGCTAAGATTTGGAAACAGCCTAAGTGCCCATCAGCAGGTGAGTGGATTAAAGATCTGTGGTACATCTACACAATGGAATACTACACTACTGTAAAAAAGAAGGAACTCTTACCATTTCCAACAGCATGGATGGACCTGGAGAGCATTGTGATAAGTGAAATATACCAGTTGGAGAAAGATAAATATCACTCATTTGTGGACTATAATGAACAACATAAACTGATGAACCAAAATAGAGCCATAGGAAAATAATATTTTAGAATATAATAGAAGTAATCCTGTCATTTGCAGATTTTTAATAGTTTCTACAACTTTTGTGATATTATACTATGTTAGTACACTTTTGATAATGTTACTATATTAAAATATTTTTTCTTGAAATATTAATGTTTATTGCATGTAATATTATTATATTTAAAATAGTTTTTGTGAAAATATTAATGATTATTATATGTAAATGGCTAATTATTTTGTATCTACAATCTGGTAAAAGGTTTATTTTGTATATTAGAGGCCCGGTGCATGAAATTCGTGCACATGGCGGGGGGTCTCTCAGCCTGGCCTGTGCCCTTTCGCAGTCCAGGAGCCCTGGGGGGATGGCCAACTGATGACTTAACAAAAGGAAGATACATCCGTCAGTCGGACATCCTTAGCATTGCCACCGAGGTGGGAGAGGCTTTTACCACTGCCGCTGGGCTTGCCAGCCATGAGCCCAGCTTCTGACTGATCGGCGCTTACCCTGTGGGAGTGCACTGATCACCAAGGGGCAGCTTCTGCATTGAGTGTCTGCTTCCTGGTGGTCAGTGCGCATCATAGTGACTGCTCATTCCACCAATTGGTTATTTGCATATTAGCCTTTTATTATGTAGGATTGTAAAAAACAATAGCAACAACAACAACAATAACAGCAAAACAAGAGAAGGCACTTGAGAGAATTGCATTCTTGCTGCTATTGAATTATATAAAAGTTTTTTTTTCCAGAGAAAGGCAGGTTGTGACATGGAGGACAAGGCATGGAGGTTGGTTGGAAAAACATACTACATGGGTCACCTAAGAATCAGGGAGAAAGGGTAGCAGAAGGAAGCAACCTTCAAAGGTGATCATGTGAGCCCTGACCGGTTTGGCTCAGTGGATAGAGCATTGGCCTGTGGACTGAAGGGTCCTGGGTTCGATTCCAGTTAAGGGCATGTACCTTGGTTGTGGGTACATCCCCAGTAGGGGGTTTGCAGGAGGCAGCTGATCGATGTTTCTCTCTCATCAATGTTTCTAACTCTTATCCCTATCCCATCCTTTCTATAAAAAAATCAATAAAAAATATTTAAAAAAACAAAGGTGATCATGTGGGGCTGCCATCCAATAGGGGTAGGAGGGCTGTAATGGTTCTTTCCTTCTTTTTACCTTATATTATGTAATTTCCTAAATTATTACTTTAATAAAAATCCTCAACCAAGAATATGTTGTGTTTTTTGAAAATTCATTTTAGAAAGAGACAAAGGGAGAGAGAGAGAGAGAGAGAGACATTGAGCAGTTGCCTCTCATATGCACCCTGACTGGGGATTGATCCCCATCTTAGGAATGTGCCCTGACTAGAAATTGAACCCACAATGTTTTTGGTGTACTGGACAATGGGACAATGCTCCAACCAACTGAGCAACACCAGCCAGGGCCTAAATTAATACTATTATGATCAGAAAATTATTAAAGGGTATAATTTTCCCGTATTTTTATTGATTTCAGAGAGAAAAGGGGAGGGAGGGAGAGATAGAAACATCAATGATGAGAGAGACTCAATGATTGGCTGCCTCCTGCCCATCACACTCTGGGGATTGAGCTTGCATCCCGGGCATGTGCCCTGAGCAGGAATGGAACCATGACACTCAACCACTGAGCCATGCTGGCTGGGTGAGTATAATTTTTATTGAGATATAGCTCACCATAAAATTTACCCTTTGAGGTGTACAATTCAATGGTGTCTAGTATATTAACTATGTTGTATAACCATTATCACTAATTCTAGAACATTTTCATCACCCCCAAAAAAACCCTCATAGTCAATGGAATGTACCAACCCCACCAGCCCTATGTAATTACTAATCTACTTTTTGTTTCTATGGATTTGATTATTCTGGACATTTCATATAAATAGAATCATATTATATCTTCTCTGTGTCTGGTATCTTTCACTTAGCATAATGTTTTCAAGGTTCATCCATGTTGTAACAAGAATCAGTACATCATCTTTTTTATGGCAGAATTATACTCCATTATATGAATACTAGAGGCCCGGTGCACAAAATTTCATGCAACAGGGAGGGGGGGTGCGAGGGGGTGTCCCTCAGCCTGGCCTGCGCCCTCTCTCAGTCTGGGACCCTCACTCCTTACCACTTGCCTGCAGTGGAGGCGGGAGAGGCTCCCAACACAGCCTCTGTGCTCTCCAGCCCTGAGCCCAGCTTCTGGCTGAGTGGTGCTCCCCCTGTGGGAGTTCACTGACTACCAGGGGGCACCTCCTACATTGAGCATCTTCTCCCTGGTGGTCAGTGTACATCATAGCGACTGGTCTTTCTGCCATTCAGTCTATTTGCATATTTGGGTTTTATTATATAGGAAACCACATTTTGTTTACCCATTCATCAGTTTATGGATATTTGGGTTGTTTCCACTGTTTGGCTATTATGAATAACTAGAGGCTTGGTGCATGAAATTCATGCACTGAGGGGTGGTCCCCACAGCCCAGCCTGCACCCTCTCCAATCCAGGACCCCTTGAAGAATGTCGACTGCTGGCAGTTGGACATCCCTCTCACAATCCTAGACCACTGGCTCCTAATCACTCACCTGCCTGCCTGCCTGGTCACCCCTTACTGCCCTCCCTGCCAGCCTAATCACCCCCAACTGCCCCCCTCTGGCCTCGTCGCCCCCAACTGCACTGCCCCCCGCCAGCCTGGTCACCTCTTACTGCCCCCCTGCTGGTCTGGTCGCCCCCAACTCCCCCCCCCCCCTGCTGCTCTGGTTGCTCACAACTGCCCCCCCTGCTGACCTGGTTGTCCCCAACTGCCCCCCCCCGTTGGCCTGGCCACCCCTAACTGTCCCCCCCCTGCTGGTCTGGTTGCCCACAACTGCCCCCCCTGCTGGCCTGGTCATCCCCAACTGCCCCCCCACCCCCGTCGGCCTGGTTGCCCCTCACAGACCCCCGCCAGCCTGGTCGCCCCATGCAGCCTGCTGTTCAGTCATTTGGTCATCCCTCCCTAACCCCCTGCCAGCCTGGTCATAGGCAGCCATCTTGTGAGGGTGTGAGGGTCAATTTGCATATTACCTCTTTATTATATAAGATGTTGCTTTGGACATTCATGTATATATTTTTGTGTGGACATGTTTTAAATTCTTTAGAGTATTTATCTAGGAGTATTATATAGGTCAAATGGTAACTCTATGTTTAACTTTTTAGGAACTGCCTAACTGTTCTAAAAAAAGCCTGCACCATTTTGTATTCCCACCATCAATGTATGCAGATTCCAATTTTTCCACATCCTATAATTTAAAAAATATATTGATTTCAGAGAGGAAGAAAGTGAGAGAGATAGAAACATCAATGATGAGAGAGAATCACTGATCAGCTGCCTCCTGCATTGCCCCTACTGGGAATTGAGCCTGCAATCCAGGCATGTGCCCTGACCTGGAATTGAACCGTGACCTCCTGGTTCATAGGTTGACGCTCTTCCACTGAGCCATACCGGTTGAGCCCTATAGTTTTTAAAATTGATCCTCACCTAAGGATATTTTTTCCATTGATTTTTAGAGAGTGGAAGGGAGAGAAAGAGAGAAACATTGATGTGAGAGAGACACATTGATTGGTTGCTTCCCTCACATATCCTGACCTGGGCTGGGGATCAAACCTGCAACACTGGTATGTGCCCTTGACTAGGAATCAAACCCTTGACCCTTTGATGTGCCACTGACACTCTAACCACTGAGATACACTGGCCTGCATATATGTGAACAATAAGATGTCAACAAATACATATCTATCAACAATTGAATCTAAAAATCTAAATAAACAAATAAGAAATTTAATAAACAAAATAAACCGGTGAATAAAATAGAATTAGAGGCATGGAAACATGGAACAAACTGACAAATCCCAGAGGGAAGGGGCGGCAGGTAGAGATTGGCCAAAGATCTTACCTATGGACACAGACAGTAGGGGTGTGAAGGCCTGGGGTGGGTTGGGAACCTGGTGGAGGAGCCAGTATATCTAAATGGTTGGGGGCATACATATATATGAAAGCTGAGTCTTTGTAGTTGAGCTGAGTCCTCACCCTCAGTTTCCTTTCAAGGAACAGATCAGAGGAGCTTTGTGCTAGTGCAGGATCTTGGGCCTTTTATTGATATGTTTGGGGCATGCTGAGCCAGCTGCAACTTGTTTGACAGATTTTAGCAAAGTCTGAAGCCTGAGCAAGGACAGGCCATTCATATGCAAACAGGTTGTGTGGGGCTGCAAATTGGATGGGGTGGGGTCTCAGGGAATCACCCAGGTGGAGCAAACAGATATGGCTTCCAATCAGCCCTGCAACAGGGGAGGTCCCAGCACAGGAACAATGACCCCTGTGAGTACACTTGTCTGGGATAAAGCCACCCCTGAGTTCCTGCCCCGATGCCAGATAATCCAGTTCCTCCTCATATGAGTTTGGGTCTCCCAGTGCCTTGCCCTGGTGCTGGAGCTTAGAGGAAGCGGGATCTTGTCAGTTCAGTTTGTGCATGGGCCCTTTAAGACGATATCCCTCCCGATTAAAAAAGCAGCCTAAGTGGGTGCCAGACAGCCTGTTCCATGCCTCCACCCCTCCTACCAGTCTCAATGTGCTTTCTTCTTTACTTTTCTAGTTGTAGGACTTCCATTCAGTCAGTTTTCAGGCAGTTCTGAATGATGGTTGTTCTGTATTTTAGTTGTAATTTTGATGTGGGAGGCAGTGAATACAGGGGTTTACCTACACTGCCATCTTGGTTCTCTCTCTCTCTCTCTCTCTCTCTCTCTCTCTCTCTCTCTCTCTCTCTCTCTCTCTCTCTCTCATAATAGAGAAAGAGAATGGGAGAGAGAGATAGAAACATCAACAATGAGAGAGTATCACCATTTAGCTGCCTCCTGCATGGCCCCTATCGGGGATTGAGCCTGTAACCTGGGCATGTGCCCTGACCCAGAATCAACTGTGACCTCCTGGTTCATAGGTTGATGCTCAAGCACTGAGCCATCTGCCTGGCTCTCAACAGTTCTCTAATAGTTGAGTTTCTCTTCAGAATAATGTTTAAACTGTGACTGAATGTGAAGGAAAAGAGAGGGGGATTTAATTTTGTGTCTCTCTTACCAGTACATCACTATATATATAACCTTAGAGAATAGTCAGTTTGGGTTAATTATCAAATTACATGAGGATCTTATTAAAGTGCTAATTTCCAGGTATGTCTTGGGGAATTCTGATCCGGTTGGTTTGGAATTCAGTCCAGGCAATCTGTATTTTTATTGTTTAAATATGTTTTTATTGATTTTAGAGAGAGTAAGAGAGACAGAGAAGGAGAGAGAGATAGAAACATTGATGAGAAAGAAACATCAATTGGCTGCCTCCCATATGCAGCTGGATGGGGATTGGAGGCCGAAACCCGGGCATGTGCCCTCACCCAGAATTGAACCAGCAACCTCCGGGTGCATGGGATGATGCTCAACCAACTAAGCTACATCAGCCTGGCCAATCTGTTTTTTTATTTTTTTACTTTATTTTTTGATTTTGTTCATCTTTACCTGAGGATATTTTTCCATTGATCGTTAGAGAGAGTGGAAGAGAGGGGGAGAGACACAGAGAGAGAAACATGGATGTGAGAGACACATGGATTGGTTGCCCTGACCAGGGATCGAGTCTGCAACTGAGGTACGTGCCCTTGACTGGAATCGAACCCAGGATCCTTCAGTCCATGGGCCAACACTCTATCCACTAAGCCAAAAGGCTATGGCAAATCTGTATACTATCTAATAAAAGAGTAATATGCAGATTGACCATCACTCCAACACACAAGATGGCTGCGCCCATATGGTCAAAGATGGCTGCCCCCATGTGGACACAAGATGGCCACCACAAGATGGCCTGCAGGGGAGGGCAGTTGGGAGGGACCAGGTCTGCAAGGGAGGGCTGTTGGGGGTGATCAAGCCTGCAGGGGAGAGCAGTTGGGGGGGACCAGGCCTGCAGGGGAGGGCAGTTAGGGGTGACCAGGCCTTCAGGGGAGGGCAGTTAGGGGTGACCAGGCCTGCAGGGGAGGGCAGTTAGGGGCAAACAGGCTGCCAGGGGAGCAGTTAGGCATCAATCAGTCTGTCAGGGGAGTGGTTAGGGGATGATCAGGCTGGCAGGCAGAAGTGGTTAGGGGCAATCAGGAAGGCAGGCAAGTGAGCAGTTGGGAGCCAGCAGTCCTGGATTGTGAGAGGAATGTCCGACTGCCCGTTTAGGCCCGATCCCTCGAGGGGTCCCAGATTGGAGAGGGTGCAGGCTGGGCTGAGGGACACCCCCCCACACCATGCACAAATTTCATGCACCAGGCCTCTAGTTTTTAATAAGTGTCCTAGGGACACTCTCCCTCCTGAGAGCACCCCTGAGCCTTTTCCTTCTCCCACAGGCACCCATCTCTTAAACTCTAAAGGTCCCTAGGAGACTTGGGCAGGGGAGTGATTGGCAGCAGCAGTTCATCCTGGGCTAACCCCCTGAACCTGTCTCCAAGGTCCCCTTTTCTCTGACTTTTCAGAGAGCCAAAGCAGCCAGCCTAAGCTCTCTCCTGTTGCTTCTTCTATCCTAACGCCCTTCCTTATTTCACTGTCCCCAGCTTTAATAAATGTGCTTTCAAAGTTAAAAAATATGTGTCCTGCCCTAGCCAGTTTGGCTCAGTGGGTAGAGCATCAGTCTGCGGATTGAAAGGTCCAATTCTGGTCAAGGGCATGTACCTTGGTTTCGGGCACATCCCCAGTAGGAGGTGTGCAAGAGGCAGCTGATCGATGTTTCACTCATTGATATTTCTAACTCTCTTTCCCTCTCCCTTCCTTTCTGTAAAAAATCAATAAATTATATTTTATTTTATTTATTTTTTTATTAGAGAAAACACAACATTTTATTTTCTCAAAAATAAATTCTTATACTTTAGACATTTAATTACCACAACTATATAATTTCTCCCAATTTAATTTGCACTTTGAACTTTCAAAGCTGGCAAGTCAAATATATTTAGCATTTCCTAGATTAATAACACTTTACATTTTTTAAAATTTCTTTATTAAGGTATTACATATGTGTCCTTATTCCCCCATTACCCCCTACCTCTCATTCATGCCCCACCCCCCTGTTGTCTGTGTCCATTGATTAGGGTTACATGTATGCATACAAGTCCTTTGGTTGATCTCTCCCCCTTACTCCCACCCTCCCCTACCTTCCCTGAGGTGTGACATTTTGATTGATGTTTCTCTGTCTCTGGATCTATTTTTGTTCATCAGTTTATGTTGTTCATTATATTCCACAAATGAGTGAGATCATGTGATATTTATCTTTCTCTGCCTGGCTTATTTCACTTAGCATAATGCTCTCCATCTCCATCCATGTTGTTGCAAATGGTAAGAACTCCTTCTTTTTTACCACAGCGTGGTATTCCATTGTGTAGATGTACCACAGTTTTTTAATCCACTCATCTACTGATGGGCACTTAGGCTGTTTCCAAATCTTAGCTATGGTGAATTGTGCTGCTATGAACATATCCTTTCTGATTCGTGTTTCTAGTTTCTTGGGATATATTCCTAGAAGTGGGATCACTGGCTCAAATGGGAGTTCCATTTTTAGTTTTTTGAGGAAACTCCATACTGTTCTCCACAGTGGCCGCACCAGTCTGCAATCCTACCAGCAGTGCATGAGGGTTCCTTTTTCTCTGCATCCTTGCCAGCAAATGTCATTTGTTGATTTGTTGATGATTGTCATTCTGACAAGTGTGAGATGGTACCGCATTGTTTTGATTTGCATCTCTCTGATGATTAGGGACTTTGAGCAGGTTTTCTCTGTCTCTTGGCCTTCCTTCTGTCTTCTTTCATAAAGTGTCTATTAAGATCAGTTGCCCATTTTTTGATTGGGTTGTTTATCTTCTTTTTGTTAAGCTGCATGAGTTCCCTGTAAATGTTGGAGATTAAACCCTTATCTTTGATATAATTGGCAAATATGTTCTCCCATGCAGTGGGCTTTCTTGTTGTTTTATTGATGGTCTCCTTTGCTGTGCAAAAGCTTTTTATTTTGATGTAGTTCCATTTGTTTATTTTCTCTTTAGTTTCCATTGCCCTAGGAGCAGTATCAGTGAAGAAATTGCTTTGGCATATGTCAGAGATTTTTCTGCCTGTGGATTCCTCTAGCATTTTTATGGTTTCTTGTCATATGTTTAAGTCCTTGATCCATTTTGAGTTTATTTTTGTGTATGGTGTAAGTAGGTGGTCTAGAGTCATTTTTTTGCATGTATCTGTCCAATTTTCCCAACACCATTTATTGAAGAGACTGTCTTGACTCCATTGTATGTTCATGCCTTCTTTGTCAAATATTAATAGTGATTAATATAATATTAATAGTGAACGTAGTGATTTGGGTCAATTTCTGGGTTCTCTATTCTATTCCATTGATATATATGTCTGTTTTGTGCCAGTACAGGGCAGTTTTGAGAACAGTGGCTTTGTAATACAGCTTGAAATCTGGTATTGAGATCCCTCCTACTTTGTTCTTCTTTCTCAGGATTGCTGTGGCTATTCGGGTTCTTTTTTTTATTCCAGATTGATTTTTGGAGAGTTCTTTCTAGATCTGTGAAATATGCCGTTGGTATTTTAATGGGGAGTGCATTGAATCTATAGATTTCTTTGGGTAGTATGGGCATTTTAATGATGTTGATTCTACCAATCCATGAACATGGTATGTTCTTCCATATGTTTACATCTTCCTCTATCTCTTTTTTCAGTGTCCTGTAGTTTTCTGTGTATAGGTCTTTTACCTTCTTAGTTTAGTTTATTCCTAGGTATCTTAATTTTTTTGGTGCTATGATAGATGGGATTGCTTTTTTAGTCTCTCTTTCTGTAAGTTCACTATTGGTGTATAGAAATGCCATAGATTTCTTGGCATTAATTTTGTATCCTGCTACATTGCCAAATTCATTTATTAAGTCTATTAGTTTTTTGATGGAGTCTTTAGGGTTTTCTATGTACAGTATAATGTCATCTGCAAATAAAGACAGCTTTACTTCTTCTTTTCCAATTTGGATGCCTTTTGTTTCTTCTTCTTGTCTAATTGCAATGGCTAATACTTCCAGTACTATGTCAAACAGCAGTGGTGAGAGTGGGCATCCCTGTCTTGTTCCTGTTCTTAGGGGAAATGGTTTTAGTTTTTGCCCATTGAGTATGATGTTAGCTGTGGGTTTATCATATATAGTTTTTATTATGTTGAGGTATGATCCTTCTATTCCCACCTTGTTGAGAGTTTTTATCAAGAAAGGGTATTGGATTTTGTCAAATTCTTTTTCTGCATCAATTGATATGATTATGTGATTTTTATCTCTCAATTTGTTTATGTGATATATCATGTTGATTGATTTGCGGATATTGTACCATCCTTGCATTCCTGGGATAAATCCTACTTGGTCATGGTGTATGATCTTTTTGATGTACTGCTGGATCCGATTTGCTAGAATTTTGTTGAGGATTTTGGCATCTACATTCATGAAGGATATTGGCCTGTAATTCTCTTTCATTGTGTTGTCTTTATCTGGTTTTGTTATTAGGGTGATTTTGGCTTCGTAGAAGGAGCTTGGAAGTGTTCCTTCCTCTTGAATTTTTTAGAATAGTCTGAGGAGGATAGATTTTAGTTCTTTCTTGAATGTTTGGTAAAACTCCCCTGGGAAGCCATCTGGCATGGGCTTTTGTTTGCTGGAAGCTATTTAATGACTGCTTCAATTTCTTCCATAGTTATTGGCCTATTGAGATGTTTAGATTCTTCCTGATTGAGTTTTGGAAGGTCGTATTTTTCTAGGAATATGTTCATTTCCTCCAGGTTGTCCAGTTTGTTGGAATAGAGTTGTTCATAGTATTTTTTAACAATCCTTTGTATTTCTGTGGGGTCTGTTGTTATTTCACCTCTTTCATTTATGATTTTGTTTATTTGGGTCCTCTCTCTTTGCTTCTTGGTGAACCTGGCTAGAGGTTCATCTATCTTGTTTATCCTTTCAAAGAACCAGCTCTTGGTTTTGTTGATCTTTTATACTGTTGTTTTTTGTTTGTCTCAATGTCGTTTATCTCCACTCTGATCTTTATTATTTCCTTCCTTCTGCTTACACTGGGTTTTTCTTGTTGCTCTCTTTCTAACTCTTTGAGTTGTAGGGTTAGGTAATTTATTACCATTGTTTCTTGTTTTTTTTTTTTTTTTTTTTTTTGCAGTAGGCTTGTAGAGCTATGAACTTCCCTCTCAAGACTGATTTCACTGTGTCCCATAGATTTTGGATTGTTGTGTTGTCATTTGTTGCCATGATGTTTTTTATTTCTTCCTTGATCTCTCTGGTAATCCAATCATTGTTTAATAGCATGCTGTTTAGTCTCCATGTGTTTGATTTTTTTGGATTGTTTTTATTGTAGTTGATTTCCGGTTTTATGCCACTGTGATCTGAGAAGATGCTTGATATGATTTCTATCTTCTTGAATTTGAAGAGACTTTGCCTATAACCCAACATATGGTCTATCTTTGAAAATAACCCATGTGCACTTGAGAAGAATGTATATTCTGTGGCTTTGGAGTGAAATGTTCTGAAGATGTCAATTAATTCCATCTGATCTAGTGAGTCATTTAGAATTGATGTTTCTTTGCTGATTTTTTGTTTAGAGGATTTGTCCGATGGTGATAGTGGGGTATTAAAGTATCCTACTATGATTGTATTGCTGTCAATTTCTCCTTTGATATGCTCCAGGAGTTTTTTTATGTATTTGGGTGCTCCTGTATTGGGTGCATATATGTTTACCAGATTTACTTCTTCTTGTTGGATTGCTCCCTTAAGTATTATGAAGTGGCCTTCCTTATCTCTTGTTGTGTCCTTCACTTTGAGATCTAATTTGTCAGATATAAGTATTGCTACCCCAGCTTTTTTTTTCATTTCCATTCTCCTGAAAAACCTTTTTCCATCCCTTCACCCTCAGTCTGTGTGTTTCTTTTTTTCTGAGGTGGGTTTCTTGTAGACAGCAGATATATGGGTCATGTTTTCTTATCCAATCCATTACCCTATGTCTTTTGATTGGGGCACTTAATCCATTTACATTTAAAGTTATTATTGATAGGTACTTATTTGTCACCATTTTTATTCTTTACCCCTGTGTTCCTTCTTCACTTCCTATTTCTTTTTTTACAGCAGACCTTTTAGCATTTCTTGCATTGCTGATTCGGTGGCAATAAATTCCCTTAGTCCTTTTTTGTCTGAGAAGCTCCTGATTTCACCTTCAATTTTGATTGATAGCCTTGCTGGGTGCAGTATTCTTGGGTTCAGACCCTTTCTTTGCATTACTTTGTATATTTCATTCCAATCCCTTCTGGCCTGATGAGTTTCTGTTGAGAAATCAATTGCTAGTCTGATGGGGGTTCCTTTGTATGTAACTTTCTGTCTCTCTCTGGCTGCTTTTAAGATTCTTACTTTGTCATTGGTGTTTGCCAATTTAATTATAATGTGCCTTGGCGTCGGTCTTTTGAGGTTCATTTTGCTTGGGATTCTGTGAGTTTGTTGGATTTGTGTGGGTTTTTTCTTCCCTATATCAGGGAAGTTTTCTGTCATTATTTCTTCAAACAAGTTTTCTATTCCTTGCTCAGTTTCCTCTCCTTCTGGAACCCCTATTATGCAGATGTTGTTTTGTTTCATGTTGTCCCAAAATTCCCTTAGGCTCTCCTCCTACTTTTTAATTTTTTTTCTAGAAGCTGCTCTACTTGGGTATTTTTTCCCACCTTGTCTTATAATTCACTGATGTGATCCTCTGCTTCTTCTAGTCTACTCTTGATGCTTTTTATTGAGTTCTTTACAGCAGCGATGCCATTTTTCATTTCTTCTTGGTTCTTCTTCATTTCCTCTTGTTTCTTACTCATAATGTTGAATTTGTCTTCCATTCTTTTCAGCCACCTTATGACCATTTCTCTGAATTCTTTCTCTGGCAGGTTGCTTGCCTCCATTTCGTTTACTTCCTTTTCTGGTGATGACTGCTTTTCTTTCATATGCGGACTGTTTCTTGGTCTCCCTATGGTCTCTCTTCTCTGGGTATCTGGTTATGTAGTTCTCTCTCACCTGCGTTGATTTAAAGGCACAAAATACAACACAACCAGGTACCACACACAAGGCACTGAACAGAAATGTAGTCATGATATTAATAACCCCAAATAAAGGTGACCACCAGAGAAAGTCAAATTAGGGGATAGGAGAGAAAGAAGAAGAGAAAAAAAAGAAAGGAGTACCAAAATGAAATTGAGAAAAGGAAAAAAAAAAGTAAGAGAGAAAATAAAGAGAATAAGAAATAAAAGGGGGACAAACTGTATATATGGGGGGAAAATGCCAATAGAACAGCCACTAATGCCAGCAAATGCCAGCAAGAAGTACCTGGAGATGAATACAAACTACAAGCAACAATTAATATCAAGCGAGGTGAGGAAAAACAGATGCAAAAAACAAACAAAAACAAAGCAAACAAAAAAACAAAACAAAACAAAAACGAATAAGCAAAACAATCTCACAAATAAGCATAAAATATCGATATAATCAACATTCAAGCAAACAACAACAAAAGGACAGAGAGAAAAACAATTTTTTGGATAGTGAAGACAGAGAAGAGAGGGGTGTGTATGAACTCGGAGCAGGGGATTGGAAATTAGATATATAAGTAGGGTGAAATTTTAACAGGGGGTAAAAAGAAAGAATAGGGAAAATCTAAAGCATGAAAAGGGTAAGAGAAACAGGACAACAAAAGGGGAAAAGTTAGGGAGAGAGTGATGGCAAAAGGTAGAGTTGAGAAAGAGTAGAATGATGCTAAAGGAAAGATGAAAATAGAATGTAGAACACTAATTTCAAAGTCAAATAAAGAGAAAATAAAATGACACTTTAAAAAAAAGGTAAAGTAGTAGTAGTAATAATACTGATTGAAAATAAAAATGTAATAATTAAAAAGGTAAAATCAAGTGAGGAAAAAAGAAAAAAAATAGTTTCTTAAATAAAAGATGAAAAAGAAAAAAATAATATAAAAATTTAAAAATAAAATGTGCAGTGGTGAAGGTTATTCACTTCCTCTATTGTTCTGTTTGGCACACCTGTTTCCCAGTCAGGACAGTATTGCAGTTCCCTGCATCCCACTGCTCCTCAGTGTTGTAAGCCAGTCCTGATTTTTAAGCAGGTGGTGTATCTTACTTTCTTGTATTCCTTAATCTGTGATTACACAAGAGTCAATTTATGATTCAGCCCCTGGATGGCAGTGTTTCTTGGTTGACTTCCAGGTCTATAGGACCTCTCTAGCCTGTGCTCAGATCCTTCTTTCCCTTTGGCATTGAGATACCAGTTTGTGGGAGTGGGCTGCCCCAGAGCTGGTTCTCTGATGGTCACTCTCCGCTCTGATTCCCAGGTTCCAGAAAAACAACTTTCCCTTGCAGTCTCCTAGGGTGTCCCCAGATGGGTGATCCTATGTATTGGGCTCAGTAATCCAAAGCAAGGATTCAAACAGGAGAAAGCGTGAGTATGTGAATTCTCGGTCTGCGCGTAAGCCTGTGCAACCCTTTCCCCCACCCCCCCCCCTTGTGTCCAAGCAGCCGGCACACTCCCAAAATGTTTAGGCTGTCCTTCTGCGTCAGATCAAAATGGGTTGCTTTTTAGAGATCCCCTCTGTGAGCAGCTCTGAGGACCCCCTTCCACATTCACGGATCACGCCAGCCCCAACAGCCATGGATTTTTAAAAATATATATATTTTATTGATTTTTTACAGAGAGAAGGGAGAGAGATAGTTAGAAACATCGATGAGAGAGAAACATTGATCAGCTGCCTCCTGCACGCCCCCTACTGGGGATGTTCCCACAACCCAGGTACATGCCTTTGACCGGAATTGAACCCGAGACCTTTCAGTCCGTAGGCTGACGCTCTATCCACTGAGCCAAACTGGTTTCAGCCAGCCACAGATTTTTCTAGGTGCAGACTTGCCCCAGTCCTCCAACTCCCGCAGTGCCCGCGTTTCTCTGTCCTGCTGGGACCAGGGACCTCACCTTATCCCAGGCAAAATCTGACCTTTCCATGGTGGAGTGTAGAGCTCCTCTGAATCCACGTGTTTGTGCCAATTGGAGACTGGTGCTCTGGGGTTCGCAGCTGTTTGGTGGGTGCCGCAGTTGTAGATTTTCAGGTTTCAGATAACATCCACTTTTCCCTTCAAAATGGCGTGGTCTCCATGTCCAAGCCGGTGGCTCCAGGAGAACAAGATCCGGTTTCTGTAGCTGGCAGTGGGTTTGCGTGCAGTGAATTTCCCTCACCTTTTTTCGGTGAATTTTCCACAACTTTCTCGCTGTATTTTTTCCCTCCTTCACTCTAGGCGAAAAATATCATCTCCTCCAGACGCCCCACATTCAGGCACCAGATGTGGGAACCCCTTTCACGTCCCTCGTGGTTCAGGGTTCAGGTTCAGGGTTCAGGTTCTGGAGAAGGCCACACACAAATGAAAGAGACTAGAAAAATATTAATTTGGGAAATGGGGCCAGGCGGAAGCCCAACTCTAGTGGGAGGACTACCAATAAAATATATTTTTTAAAAATATGTGTCCTAAGTAATTCTGCACATGAACCAAGGTTGGTAAGTCTAGTATTATTATATCCCTTATCCCAGAGCAATCTAGCACACTTTGCAGATAAGAAAGCTAAGGCTCAAAGAATTAATTTGACCCAAATCACCATCAGTCTTTCTTCCTCCAATGCCTATGATATGTTCAATATGATACCAGGTATTACATTTGCTTGCAGAGTAGAGTCTCCCTCCAATCAGGAGTAAAAACTCTGATAAGAATGACTTTGGCAAACACCCCACATTCCTTTTCCCAGTTTCCACTGAAGATGGTGAGAATACCTGTTGTATTTGTTTTTTTAAGGCCGCTGTAACAAAGTGACTTAAAACAACAGAAATTTTCTCTCCCATAGTTCTGGAAGCTAGAAGTCCAAGATCAAGATGTCAGGAATACCATACTCTCTCTGAATGCTGTAGGGAAGACTCTGTTCCATGTCTTTTCCTGTTGTTTCCTGGCAACCTTTGGCATTCCTTGGCTTGCAGCTGCACAATTTCAATCTCTGCCTCCATCTTCACATGTTGTTTTTCCCTCTGTCTTTTCTCCTCTTCTTATAAGGACACTAGTTATATTGGATTAAAGAACAATCCTACTTCAGTATGACCTCATGTGACATATGAATTACATATGTAAAGACTCTATTTCCAAATAAGGTAGCATTCAAAGATTAGGGCTTTGACATATCTTTTGGGGAACACAATTCAATCCATAATATCTATGATAATTAGGAGATATCAGAAATCCCACTAGAATACTCAAGTTGTGTATACTACCCAATCACCAAAGATCAGAGAGGACCCAAGGGTCCAGATGGGAAAAGAATGGTGAGGATAGGAAAGCTTTGGCCACCGTTCATGGGACTGGACATTAAGGACTTGGATATGGCATCAGAATAGTTTATAAATATGGCTTAGCCAGTTTATTCATTCAGTCACCAGCTCTCGGTGGGCTTCCTATGTGCCAGGAGCTGGGTAGGGAGTAAAGCAGGCAGAATTTATTCAATCATAGGCTTCTGGTTCAGTGGGGTGACTGACAACCAGAGGATCACACTAATGAGGGAATAATTACAAACTAAGATCTGTGCTCTGAGAAGAAACCTGTTGTCACCAAGAAGACCCTCCTGTAGCCTTCCTTCCTTCCTTCCTTTCTTCCTTCCTTCCTTCCTTCCTTCCTTCCTTCCTTCCTTCCTTCCTTCCTTCCTTCCTTCCTTCCTTCTTTCCTTCCTTCCATTTACCCCTGTTTCTGGAAGACCTGGAGGTGATTCAACATCTCAGTGATATTGAGAGGACTATAACATCCGAGTGGCCAATGTGGACATAGCAATAACCCCAAACTGCCCAACTAATGGGGTTGGGGCTGGGAGATGGAGGGAAGGGGTGGAGTAGGTGTGGGGAGTGTGTCTGACTCAGGACTTCTCCCTACTGTAATGGACGATAGCTCCTAAAACTTTTAGCAAATGTGAAACCCCTCACTTCCCACGAAATCCCTGTTGTTTAGCCTTTACATAGCTTGTCTCCTACTATGCCAGGAAGGCATGCCAAGTCCTGACCAGACTAGGGTTAATGCCACAAGAAGCCCTCCTTTGTCCTGGCTGTAATGGCAGTGAAATACTACCAAATCTGTCCCCATCTCTGTTCCTGCTACCACTATCCCATCTCTTACCTCCCTGTAGCCTCTGGGATCCAGGCAGGACCCTTCCAATCCACCTCCCACCTACACAGGAGTTGAATGGATCCTTCTCAAACACCAAACAAATAAGGGCACTCCCTGGCTTCTCTTGGCTCCCCACTACCTTGCGGCTTCTCTGTGGCTTGGCTCCTACCTGGTATTCCAGTCCCATCTGCCTCTTAATATGTATCCTTTAGATGCTTATATCCTTCAGAGACTTGAGGCTGCCTCAATACCAGACACAGCATCACCTCTCTGTGCTCTGCCTGGAATTCCCTGCCCAGACCTTCTGGTCCTTGGGGAACCAGCTCCATCAGCACCTATGTGTGAGTTAAGTGTTCCTTCTCAGAGCTCCTGCCTTCTCCCACTACCATGGCACTGTGCTAACTTTCTTTTCTTTCTCTGCACTAGGTTGGGACTTCCTTGAAGCAGAAACAGTGTCTGATTACTCTGTGATTCTTTCCCCCACTCCCACCCCATGCCTAGATTGAGACCTGGCACAACAATGAAGTCTCTCAAGGCCTAGCCTTAGATTACATACATTTATGTTCAGAAATGGATTCTGATTGTATGACCTGAGTTTTGTGGGTGTGAGCCTTCACTGTCACTCCTAGCCTACAGGTGCCTCGAGGCAGGGGCCAGGACGCTCCTTGTTAGAGGCCTCTATTGGAAAGATGGGGTCACAAAGGGGCTTCCCACTCCCTTGCATTCTGCTACTAGTTGGCTCCCAAATTGGGCCATCTCTGAGGTGCTCCCCTAGCAGCTTCCCCCCTTTATTCCTGCACTGCTCAGAGTCCCACCTCAGTCTTGGGGGAGGTGTACCTGGATATCTGCCATCGTCCTTTGGAGCCTGCTCCTGGTTCAGTGAGGCCAGAGGATCAGTAAGGCAAGAATGGGGTGCTCATCAGTGCTAGGTTCCACTGGCACCCATAAGCACCTATCAAAAGCCCAAGAACCAAACCTTCTGGGGGTGAAGAAGAAAAAGCCAGTTTCATAACATGCTTTCCGGCATGGGAACAAGTTAACACTCTGAACGTGGAACAACAACATGCCCCTCTCCTCTGCACACCCCAAGAGGAATTTCCAAGCTGGAAGGGGACTTACCTGACCTAACATCAAAAGAGAACACCTCTGCAGCACTTCCCCCAAGCTTCTGCTTGATGAGTCCTTGGGACTGGCAATCAGGACTTAAGACACTAGTGGTCTTGGACAGTTAGCCCTTTTTCAGAACCAAGACCAGTCTCCCTTAAGCTTCTACTTCTCCCAAGTTTAATCTTTTATTTTAGATGAAGGATCCTTGGTTGTTAGGATAATTTACATTCTTTTTTTAAAAAAATTTTATTGCTTTTTTACAGAGATGAAGGGAGATAGTTAGAAACATCGATGAGAGAGAAACATCAATCAGCTGCCTCCTGCACATCCCCTACAGGTTTCTTCTCAGATTACAGATCTTAGTTTGTAATTATTCCCTCAGTAGTGTGATACTCTGGTTGTCAGTCACCCGCAACCAAGGTACAAGCCCTTGACAGGAATCAAACCTGGGACCTTTCAGTCTATAGGCCGATGCTCTATCCACTGAGCCAAACCTGTCAGGGCTAATTTGCATTCTTTCCACCCTTTTTTGGGCCACCCCTAAGAGAGTCAACAATCATACCAAAGGCCCTTGGCCCTCTGCAGGGACTCAATAAGAATACAATGGGGAAGGCAAGCAGTGATAGTGGGAGGGAACGACTCCATTCAGCTGCAGAAACCTAACTCTTGTCACCAGCAGAAGGATTTATTTCAGGGTCCTGCCACAAAAGTGACTTACATTCCTCCCTACCTCCTCTTTTCCAGGGTGCTAGGGAGTTGCATGGGGTAAAGTGTGCTTCTGAGATCTTGGGCTATATGCCCCCACCCCCATTTGCTAGAGTTCTTCCAGCACCCAGCACCCCCCCTTCCCCTAGAGGACTTAGAGTTGGGCAGAGAGGCTATGACGCTGTTATCTCTCAGCAGACAGTTGTGCAGGGCTGGAGGCAGCAGCTTATCAGGGAGCTTGCAGTGATTCACAGCCAAAGTCCTAGCTTCTCTGCTGAATAGTAATTTCCAGCAGTGGATTTGTGCTCAGCCTCTCTCCTTCCCTCTCTCAAGGATGTGCTGTCCTTTCTCAGAGAGAGAGAGCAGTGAAAAGAGCTTTGTGCCAGCCTTCTGGATAAAGCTGTCTATTGGCAGGAGGCTGCAGGTTTAGGAATCCCAAGCAAGATCTGCTACTCTTGGCAGTGACCCCCTCAGGGAAGTTCATGGATTCTTTCCTTCCCCTCCCAGAAAAGCAATGTGCTGCTCCCTTTTATTTAATAGTTATGAACAGGGGGAGACAGGCCTCCTTCTAGCCACAAGCCCCAGAGGCCAGAGGCAGACAGGGAGGTCTGGAGAGATGGGGAAGCTAGGGACTGGGCAATGTGCCTCTTGCACCATTTTGAAGCTTTCCAGTCTCTGTGCCTGACCCTGAAGACTACAGAGATTAAGGATCCCAGGCTGGAGGAGACTGAAACACAGGAGGGCAGGTGAGAGCTGTCTTTTGCACAGGCAAGTAGGGGAAAATATGGGACAGAGCCATATTTATATTTGTTTTATTGAAAGCAGCACTCCAGCTGCGGGGCTCAAGGGAGGAGGCATAGAGAATTTTGTTCTAGTTCTCACCTCTGATCCAGCTTAGGGCAGGGAGAATGTTAAAAGAGCTAGAGCTTGTCGCCACGCCCTTGCCACCAGGATCTCAAGATGCTCCTTAACAACAGGGGAAGAAAAACTAGAAAGGTAAACTGTCCTGGGGTGAGGAGGAGAACGGAGGCTCCCCTGTCCCCAAGCAGTCTGTTTCTCACTCCTCGCCCTCTGCTGCCAATGGATGAGGGTGATTCCAAGAGCTCTCCTTGGCTTCCACACTTCGCATCCCGCCCCCCCCCCCCCCCCCCCCGCCCAAGAATGCTGGATGTCTTTAACACTTGTGGGTCTCGAGCAAGGCTCAAGAGTCTCTGCCCACTATTCCCTCCCTGAAGGTCTCAGTATGGCTCAGCAAAGCTGAAGGTGGAATTCTGCATCTTCAGGCAACGTAAGTGAAGGAGAACTGTCCCACGAAGCTGCCCTAGGGTCCTTTTCTTGTGGCCATGGAGTTCATATGGCAGTCTGAGGAGCTGAGACCAGGCTGTGAGCTCCAGAAGACCGAAGCGTGAACGGCTGAAGGTGCACTTCAAGGTTGAGGCGCTGGGTGTAAAATCCAGTTCGTCTAGGTGGCCCAGAACCCGGAGTTCTCAGGCCGTCCATTCCTCTGCCGCAGCACCTGGCTCAGGTTGTGACCGCTTCGCGGAGCCTTCTCCAGCAGCGAGTTCCCCTGGCTCCTCTTGAAAGTCGCCCGGGTTGGCTGGGACAAGGGGCCAGAATGGGGTCTCGGGAGGTTGGTAGCCGGGTTGGCGCGGATCCAGTGCATCCTTGGAAAGTAGGATGGCGAGGCTGGGCATGTTCTTAAGTACACTGAGACAGGTGCCCGGCTCGCTATGCCCAGGCGTGGGTCCTGGCAGGAGGCTCTGCCACACCTCGCGCACGCTCCGTAGCGCAGCCGCGTGACCTGGTGCAGGCCAGCCAGGCAGCGCTTGAGGATCTCGGCACACGTGACGGTCTTGGTGGTGGCCCTACCGCAGCCGCTGAAGACGATGGCCCGCGTGGCTGGCTGCGCCATGCTGGAGATGGCGAAGGCTAGTAGATTCCGCATCTTGTTGCCCTCCTTGACCCGGATGTGCACGGCGCCCGGCGCCAGGTCGGCGAAGGGGCCAGGGCCCAGGCCGCCCCCTTCAGTCCCGACTCCTCCCGGCGTCTCTTCGGAGCGCACCTTACGGTAGTTCTCTATGAGTGGTAGTTGCCCGGACCGCAGGGACGTGGGCTTTGCCATGGGGCCACTTCAGCCCCCGGGCTGCATGGCTGCCGATCGCGCCCTGCAAAGATCTGCAGGGGTAACCGTGAGGGAACAGCGCGGAAGCTGGTGGGCGGGTAGGGACCGCAAGATCGTCGTTTCCCACTTCTCCCAGAGGTTACTATTCTACTCCGACCTCTGGGCGCCCCGCGCTCCACGCCTTCGGACGAGGCCCCGCCCCTACCACCAGGTCCCACCCCTAACTCGGCCCGTCTGCCCTGCCCCAGCCTCACCCACTTCTCAGATCCAATCCGCGGGATCCTCGGCTGTTGGAGGGGGGACGGCGCGCCTTGTGGCGCATAATGGCAGCGCCACGGTATAACTTGGTAGGCGAAGTTCCCCTATAATCGCTATCAGACCTTCCCGAGCCAATCCTTATAAAGGGGTAAACTAAATAAAAACTGCGTTTGCTTCTCATGGAAGCCTTCCCTTTCTTCCCTTCCTAGGAGAGATTTACAGACCCTCCCTGAATCCCCCCAGCTTCGTCCTTTCAGCTCCCGAGCCAGTATGCTCGCCTCAAGGACGTCCCGTGCACAGTCAGCAAGTGCGGGAGGCGCTGGCTTCGGCCCCACTCCGCGCCTGCCCTCCTTTGACTACATGGCGTCGTGGTCCTCGCAGGACAGCCGGAAACTGGGGTCTTAGCCTCGCCGCGTCTGACCGGGCTGGAGGGCATTGGACTCTCGGACATCCCTGAGGAGTGGGGAGGGAGACTGTGGGCCAGGCTGCACCCTGATATGAATGGGAAGAGAACCAGGAGATCCCTTCTCAGGCTCCCTCCACCCTTGCCTAAAAGTCCATTATTAGAGCTGCACGCTTTAAGGTAAGCCAGGCATGCTTCCCTGATAACGTGGACCCCCCTTTTTTCCAAGTCGAATTAGTTGTCCGTCAGTCTTGGCATCTTGAGACCTCTGGGGTCCTTTTTCAAAAAAAAGAGACTGGGCGAAGGCAGGTTTTAAGAGAGAAAAGGGTGGAAGGTGGGAAGTTGAAGCTTTGGTGGCGTTATGAGCCCGCTTGTGACTTTGGGTGCCCCTCTACGGGAACTGCGTGGGACCGAGAGAGTGGCCAGAAGAAATGACCAGCGAAGACAGAGGAGAGGTTAGGGTTGAAGGACAGATGAAGGGAGGGAGAAGGCTGGTGAAGGAGCGGGACTCTCCCTAGAGCTGCCCCAGCGCCTCACCCTTCATCTTTCCAACCTTCTACACGAACTGCACAATCAGAACTAAGAGAGTGGGGCAAACCAGATCCAGGTAGAGGTGACTACGATGGGGCGTGGCGGGGTGAGGGCGGACACACGGAGAGCTAGGGAGGGAGGACAACCCTGAGAGTGCTGGGGACGTGACAGTGGCTGGGGGAACTGGACCCCAGTCTTGAGAGGGTCTGCTGGAGTCCTCTATCTCCTGACCACTGCTCTCGCTCCTTGGCACCCTGTAACTCCTAGCTCTTGGCCTCTGTTGTTCAGAACGCGGGGCGGACCCCATTACCGTCCCTTGGGAGTGGCTGGAGCAGGTGGACCTTTGCGCCCCAACGTATGAGTTACCGACCTCCCATCTCCTGTTTGTCCTCCAGGATCAGGGACCCTCCGGTCGCGTTCCGCTGGGAACTTGTACTGTGGGCCCGTGCCAGTTCTCGTGGGCCCCGCGAGGACAGTTATAGGTGCCAGGGGCACAGGAGCCTCAAGAAGACACAAAGCCTGGCACAAGACCAGGCTCTGCAGGGTCGGGCGAGTTGTGGGACTTAAAGGGCTGCAGTTTCGGCTAGGCCGGAAAAAAAACCACAAGCCCTTTAGGTAAGGAAGCTACGTGTAACAAGCTGGTTAGGGAAGAACAGAGCTTGCGGCCCACCGGCCGCGACTTTGACATGCTTGGGGTATGCAAACTTAGGCTGACCGTCCCATTGGGGTTGGGGAGGGGCAGGGAAGGGAGGCAGAGGTCTGCAGTTTGAAGAAGAGGCCTGGATGAGAGGTACGGTTTTGCAGAAAATCAGTATGGGGCGTCCTCCGGTGCTGGCCCTCTAGGCGGCGCCCCTCCTTTCCCCGCCCCTGTAGCAGTTGTAGAGTTCAATTCACTTCTCTCGGGAGTCCAAGCCTGGAGAGCGCCGAAAGAGCACCCTCTTCTCTCCCCTCCCCGCCCCCAAATTCGTCCCCTACGCTACCCGACTAGCTTAGCAGCACTTAAAATGTAAATGTACAGGGTGATTAGCCGCCAGGCTCCTAATTACCACTGAAGTCATTCATTATCCTGCCAGCGCGCATCATAGCCCGCGGCTGTGCGCTTCTGCTGGGCCGGAGTCTAGGCTGGGCACTGGGGGCTGGAGGGGCGGGAAGAGGGCGCTGAAGGATCGATCCGAGGAGGGGGGGAACTGTGGCTAAGTGTAAAGATGTGGGCTGGGAGGTAGCGGGGCGGCGGGGGGCGGTAGTGGTGGGTGGTGAAGTAGGAGGGGGCGGCTAGGAGAGGCGCAATTCTTAGGCTGCGCGGAATGGGTGTGATGCAAAGGTAGCGAAGATGCGGGCCAGAAGGGGGTTGGTGTGAATGAGGAACCCGGGATGAGGAGCAAGCGAAGGGAGAATACTTGGGGAGGAACCCCTGGGAAGGGAAAGTCGAGCTTCAGAGAGAAGTGGAGGGCTCAACTCTGGAAAGGTGGGTCAATAAATGTGAGCATCTATGGCGCATATCCCGCGACGGTTAGAAACGTGGAAAGACAGTCAAGCCTTTCTGCTAAAAGAGTGGCATGCCAGCTATACACACGGTGGGACTACAAGGATTTTAAAAGGAGGATTTCTTTTCATTTATAGATGTAAGCTTATTTTTTAAATATCTGCAAGAAAACAGCACACTACATGTTACATCAGAGGCTGCATTCTGTTTTTGTGGGCCTATGTAAGAAAAAAAACTACTAAATATGAATACAAAATTCAGCACAGCATACCAAATCATCTAATATTCTTTCATTTAAACCATTATTTCAAAGTAATTTGGTACTCCCCACCTCCCCCCACCCCCAAAAAAGAAATTAGCTGTAAAATGGTGCTAGCCTAGGAACCTGCCTCCTAAAGTGGTTGTGAGACCCATAACAGTATTAGAACCGTGGCTGGTTCTCAGGAAATGTTGGCTAATATTTTTCACATATTATTTGTGATTAAGTTAAATTTTTAAAAGGGAGATGAAGAGGAAAGAAAGCTGGTGAAAAGAAAGGAAATGGGCAAAGCCTTGGAAATGGCAGTTTCCCTAAAATGTTAGGAACTAATGAGTGGCAAATAAGACTTCTTTAAATCTAAGGGGACGTGACAGGGTAGCTAGGCTGGTGCACAAGCCTGGCTAATACGGCACCAGCTCCTGCTCTGCACTGGCCAGGCTTGTGCACCTTTCTAGAGAGTACATTCTGCCTCTCATGGACAAATCTCCTCTCACCTCAAGACTGGGAGAAAATCCCTGGCACAGGGCAGATCTCCTCCTCCATCTCTGATAGGGGGAATATGATGTAATAAGAATAGAGCCATAGGTATTTAATAATTATTCACCTTACTAACTATAGATAAGAGCCTTTCTTACAGACCCTGGGAAACTGAAGGATGAAACAAGGCTGTAAAAAGATAAGATACCTTGATGGGTCCATTACTCAGAAAAGAAATACATTTTGAGAAAAGACCATTTGGTTGCTGTGCCCAGATCCTCACCCCCTCTGAGAGTTTTTCTCAGGAAAGCTGACCATTCTCAGGTTTCAGGAACTGGCTAAGCTGTTTATAATATCATAGAAGATTAGACACCTTGTCATCAGACTTTGAGCTCCTGAAGGCCAGAATACAGACCCTCCCCCTCCCCTTTCCCCGTTACACTTGCAGTTTGTAGCTGCACACAGTTATCTTTTCCTTTATCCCTAGATAATCAGCAAGCTGACAGAAAAAGAGGAAGAGCAGAATTTCCAGGTGACTGATTGCTCTCCCCATTATGCCGGCAGTATTGAAATAAACATTCATACATGATTCAACTCTGTCTCTGCTTAATTTGGCTCAAGTAGTGACAGGCGGCCTTGGACCTGCTGTGTCCGGCATCATCTCCAATGGTGGGAAGAAGATTTTATTTTTATTTTTTTAAATAAATATTTATTGTTCAGATTATTACAATTGTTCCTCTCTCCGCCCCCCCCCCCCCCGCCCCACCATAGCTCTCCTCCACCCGGTTCCTACCCCACCCTCTGCCCTTACCCCGCCCCCTACTGTCCTCATCCGTAGATGTACGATTTTTGTCCAGTCTCTTCCCACACCCCCACACCCCTTTCCACCTGAGAATTGTCAGTCCATTCCCTTTCTATGCCCCTGATTCTATTATATTCACCAGTTTATTCTGTTCCTCAGATTTTTAATTCACTTGATTTTTAGGTTCACTTGTTGATAGATATATATTTGTTGTTCATAATTTTTATCTTTACCTTTTTCTTCTTCTTCCTCTTCTTAAAGAATACCTTTCAGTATTTCATATAATACCGGTTTGGTGGTGATGAACTCCTTTAGCTTTTTCTTATCTGTGAAGCTCTTTATCTGTGCTTCAATTCTGAATGATAGCTTTGCTGGGTAGAGTAATCTTGGTTGTAGGTTCTTGCTATTCATCACTTTGAATATTTCTTGCCACTCCTTTCTGGCCTGCATAGTTTCTGTTGAGAAATCAGCTGACAGTCGTATGGGTGCTCCCTTGTAGGTAATTAACTGTTTTTCTCTTGCTTCTTTTAATATTCTCTCTGTCTTTTGCTCTTGGCATTTTAATTATGATGTGTCTTGGTGTGGGGTTCTGTGTGCTTCCTTTTGTTTGGGGTTCTGTGCACTTCCTGGACTTGTAAGTCTATTTCTTTCACTAGGTGGGGGAAGTTTTCAGTCATTATTTCTTCAAATAGGTTTTCAGTATCTTGTTCTCTCTCTTCTTCTGGCACCCCCATAATTTGGATGTTGGTACACTTGAAGTTGTCCCAGAGGCTCCTTACACTGTCTTCATATTTTTGGATTCCTTTTTCTTTTTGCTTTTCCGGTTGGGTGTTTTTTGCTTCTTTGTATTTCAAATCTTTGACTTGATTCTTGTGTTCCTCTAGTCTGCTGTTGGATCTCTGTATATTATTTTTTATTTCATTCAGTGTATGCTTAATTTCTAGTTGGTCCTTTTTCATATCCTTGAGGGTCTTGCTAAATGTATCAGCCTTTTCCAGAAAATTCTTGAAAAACCTTATAACTGTAGTTTTGAACTCTATATCCAGTCATTTGCTTTCCTCCATTTCTTTCATTTGTGGCCTGTTTCTTTGTCTCTGCATTTTGGCTGCTTCCCTAGCACACCTAGCTTTGTGTGCTAAGTGTCCTATAGGGCCCAGTGACTTAGCCTCCCCAGTTACCTGAGGTGGACACTCTTGGTGCACCCCTTTGTGGGCTGTGTGCACAGTCTTGTTGTAGTTAAGCCTTGATTGTTGTTGGTATCACTGGCAGGAATTGACCTCCAGGCCATTTGGCTGTGAGGATCAGTTGTGTCTACGCTGGGAGAACTTCTGTGCTGGAGACACCCTTATGAGACAAGACTTGCAAAAGCCTCTGTGCTCAGCTTGGATGGGGTGGAGTCTCAGGGCGGAGCAGACAGCAATGGCTTCCTCTCAGCCCTGTCCTAAGAGGCCCCTGTGTCTCAGTGGCCCTCAGTAATCACTGCAAGCACCTGTGAGAGAAAGCCGCCCTCGAGTTTCACCCGCTACCAGACAGTCCAGTTTCTCCCCGAATGAATCTGGGTCCCCAGAATCTCACCCAGAACTAGAGTTTAGAGCCGTTGGGAGCTTTTGTCTCCTTTCCGATTGAGAAAGCCAGCCGAGTACTCAGTTGCCAGCCCTCTCCATGCACGCCTCTGTACCTCTGCCTTCCGCAGCTCCTATGAGTCTCAGTGTGCTTTTCTTTCCTTCTAGTTGTAGAAGTTCCACTCAGCCAGCCTTCCTGTGGTTCTTGATAGTGTCTGTTTTGTCTTTTAGTTGTAGTTTTGAAATTGTTGTGCGAGGCAGTAGTTTAGGTGTTTACCTATGCTGCCATCTTGGTTTCTCCTCGGTGGGAAGAAGATTGTTCCTACACACAGACCCAGGGAAAAAACCCCAAGACTGAAAATCTATCTCCCTAAATGGAGTGCAGGGAAAAGGCCAAAGAAAAAAATCTTGCCACTCCTTAGTAAGGGAAGCTTACAAATAAGTCATGTTTTGGGCAGCTGCAAGAGAAATGAATCTCCAAGCATCTTGGCAGGCTCCAAATAATTATATAGGGTAAAGGGGAGGAGGAGGGATAGTCACAGGTACTACTATGTGAATGCTACTAGGTACACAAATTACATGCTTGACTAGGTCAGGACAGCAACCTGTCTCAGGAAGCAACAAGTAGCAGGAGACAGGGAGAGGTGCTAATTTATGTCAAAGCAAACATCAATTACCATCAGACAGTCTCTGAGGGACTTTGCAGAAAGCAACCTCCATTCTGGCTCTGGTACAGCTTGTAGGACAGAAAGCAGTTGCATCATGGAACAGTCTCTTCTCTATAAGGATGAGGAGCTCCCAGCTTTTCCCAGCAGAGGCTTGGGAGCATGCAGAGGAGTCAGGAACTGTAAAGTTGGAGAGGGCTAGAGGTTGCTCAGATTGCAGCCACTAAGAGCCCTGAATTTGGCCAGGTACTCTCACAGATCTATTGATTTATCTCCACAATCTCCCTTTCCATCATTGTTTAATATGGAAACCGAGGCACAGAGAGGTTAAGTAACTTGCCCAATATACCACAGCTAGAAAGCAGCAACCACAGATATTTGAAGGCAGGTGCTCTGACTCATTTTATTACCTAATTTTAGCTGCTCAGTAAAGGGGAGAGATGGGGGTTCCTAACTTGGGGAAGGAATATTGGTTATTCACTGCTGCATAAAAATCACCCCAAAACTTAGTAGTTCATATAAAAAACATTCATGATCTTAGTTTCTGGGGGCTAGGAATCCAAGAGCAACTGATGGAGGTAGTTCTAGGTCAAGGCCTTTCATGAGGTTGCTGTAAAGGTGCTGGGATCCACTGGGAGATCCACTCCCAAGCTACTCACATGTTGACCACATGGATCTCTCCATAGACCTGCTCCTGACACAACACCTGGCTTCCCCCAGAGCAAGTTGTGGGAAAGCCAGATGTTATGTCAGTTAGTCCCAGGCTGGAGGTGGGGAGAAAAGCAGGAATACGAACAAGCAGGAAGCCACAGTGCCTATGATGCTATTACGGCCCAGCCTTCTCTGAAGGGGGATTTGGTTCCACTTCTTGAAGTATCATCGGATTTGCAGACATTCTAAAACCACAATAGTTTGGGAGGCAGATTTCAAAGGAGAGAGAATCAGGAATCAACATATTGAAGCAAGTATGTAGTTGTAGAAGGACCTTGAATCAGGAGAGTTAAATTATTTCCTGGAATAAAGAAAGCACTTAATAAATTTGTTAAATGGATGCATGAGTGGCAAACTTTTCTAAGATTGTTTTCAAGTCTTTGGTCATGGGCATAAGAGAAGTCCTTATAAGGCTCTCCTGAAGACTGAGTGGGATTATGGCTAACGGAGTGCTTTGTAAATTTAACATTGCTAGGCATGATACCTGGAGGTACACATGGCCTGGGAGAGAGAGATCCTCCATTTAGGAGTCCTGCTTAGACCAGGTACCTCTTTTCTTACAGCGAGTCCCAGGCCCTGGGGCTGTGCTCTGATTCCAGCTGCCCATTTCTCTCTCCACCTCAGTCCAGCCTCCTCACCATGTCTCACCCAGTTTTTACTTTTCCAGTCAGGACAGGACCTAGGAGTCCCAACACCAGCCAAGTCTCTGCTTTCAGGTTTCACCTCCTATGCTGACTCTGGCCCCACAGGTGGGGAATAAAGAGTTTGCATCGCAGATCCAGTGAGTGGTGTCATTTGGTGACGAGAGCCAATAACCTTGCATGAAATTCAATTGCTTTCCTAGCAGACAGGCCAAGTCACCTGAGTCCTGGGAGAGAGAGGAGGACAGAGTGAGGAAAGGGGCCTGTAGGAGGGGAAGGATCTGTAAAAGAAGCCATTGGCACTCCTCCACCTCTCCAAGAGTTGGGTGTTGTCATTAGTTCCCCATCTTCCTTCCAGACCCCAGAGGCCAGTGTAACTAAAGGCACTCACCTGGGAAAAGTTAGTTCCCAAGAGAGTGCTTGTCCCCAAAAGACTTCCCAAGAGCCTGCTGTAATGCTTAAAAATATTTAAATTGATTTCAAAGAGAAAGGGAGAGGGAGAGAGATAGAAACATCAAGGATGAGAGAGAATCATTGATCGGCTGCCTCCTGCATGCACCTTACTGGGGGTTGAACCTGCTACCCTGGCATGTACCCTAACCAGAAATCAAACCATCATGACCTCCTGGTTCATAGGATGACACTCAAGCATTGAGCCACACCAGAAAGGCAAATAAGATGATATTTCTAATTTCAAGGTGAGAATTGATCAAAAACAAATGAATCAGGATGTTTGAGAATCTTGGGATAAGAGTGAGGCAGGAAAGCTAGAACAGAGAACAAATGCCTCAAGCTCTACTCCTCCCTTTTCCATCTTGGCTGGAACATTGCAGAGGAGACCTTCACTGACCCCCCTGCTCTCCCACATCCCTCACCGCACCCCTAAAAATATCCTCTATTTGGAGAGGAGGGACTAAGACAAGCTGGGTCCATGGTCACCGCATCAGCATCAGAAGCCAAGGACCCCGCACTTCCCTTGTCTTGCCCATCTATACTAACAATAGGGTAATATACAAATTGGTTGGGATGCTGTCACAGTAACAACCAATCAGCAGGCTGTGTGTGGGTGGGTGGGGGCAGCTTTGGGGATGGGGCAGGGCTGCATCAGAGAAGCCTCTCTGCTGAGGGCCTGGCTGGGGGTCCACAGGTACATGGAGGTCTGCAGGCCTCCGCCATGGCCTGGCCCCAGGGGTGGGGCCGTGGCGGGGGGCCTCCATGCGCCGGCACCAGGGTCCACAGGCCTTCACCATGTCCCAGCCCGGGGGTCTGCAGGCCTCCCCCAGCTCTGGCCTACCTCTTTGGGGCAATCCATCAAGGAGCCCTGGATGGGTGCACAGGGCCTACCTCTTTGGGGCGATGGATCACAGGACTCCCACACTGTGACAGGGCACAGGCTAGGCTGGGGGACTCCCCCCCCCCCTGCAGTGCACTAATTTCGTGCGCCAGGCCACTAGTCCTATATAATAAAAGGGTAATATGCAAGTTGGCCCTAACGGCAGAACAACCAGGAATGACTGGGTGCTATGATGCGCAGTGATCACCAGGGGGCAGATGCTCAACGCAGGAGCTTCCCCCTGGGGGTCAGTGCACTTCCACAGGGGGAGCTCCCCTCAGCCACAAGCCGGGCTGATGGTTGTAAGCACAGTAGTGGTGGAGGGAGCTGTCTTTTAGACATCCCCCGAGGGCTCCTGGGCTGCCAGAGGGATGTCTGACTGCCAGCTTAGGCCCAATCCCCCAGGGAGCGGGCCTAAGCTAGCAGGTGAATATCCTCCGAGGGGTCCCGGACTGCAAGAGTGCACAGGCCAGGCTGAGGGACTCCCCCATTCCAGTGCACAAACTTTCATGCACTAGGCCTCTAGTCTATATAATAAAAGCCTATGAGACCATTATGGTGGAATGACTATGATGCACACTGACCACCAGAGGGCAGACGCTAATGCAGGAACTGCCCCTTGGTGGGCAGTGTCCTCCCACAGGGGGAGTGCCGCTCAGCCAGAAGCTGGGTTCACAGGTGGCAAGTGCCGCAGCAGCAGCAGGAGCCTCTCCCGCTTCTGTGGCAGCACTAGGAGCAGCGAGCTGAGTGTTAAGGAGCAGCGAGCAGTCAGGCAGTAAGGAGTAAGGGGTCTTGGACTGCAAGAGGGTGTAGGCCAGGCTGAGGGCCCCTGCCTCCCCCAGTGCACGAATTTCGTGCACCAGGCCTCTAGTGTTTAATAAAAACCTTCCACCCAGCCCCATCAGTATGTCTCCTCCTGAGTGTGTACTATTGCTTTAATAAATTTACTGTGCTTTGCGAAATCTTTCTGTCATGCTCTCAAATTCCTTTTTGGGCCATGACAAGAACCTGGATCAGATTGAGGCCTCCCATAGCTTCCTGGGGTGCTGCCCGGCATCAAGAAGGTTTAAAAAATATTATTTATTTGTTTGTTTGTTTGTTTATTGGTTAATCTTCACTGAGTATATCTTCCCATTGATTTGTTTTCATTTTTAAAATATGTTTTTTAAAAAATTGATTTTAGAGAGAGAGGAAGGAAGGAAGGATAGAGAGATAGAAACATCAATGAGAGAATCATTGATTGGCTGCTTCCTGCACACCCCCTACTAGGGAGTGAGCTCACAACTGAGGCATGTGTCCTGACCAGGAATCAACCAGCCAGGGCAAGAGGAAGGTTTTGAGTTGATAAAATGAGGGAATGGTTACCAATTATAGCTGACATTTACTTAGCACTTACTTTGTGCCAGACAGTGTACCATGTACTTACTTGTACTAACTCATTTAATACAACAAACAGTATGAGGTAGAGCCAGATCCAAAGTCAGACAGTCTGACTCCAGAGCCTGTTCTTTTTCTTTTTTGTATTGATTTCAGAGAGGAAGGGAGAGAGAGAGATAGAAACATCATTAATGAGAGAGAATCACTGATTGGCTGCCTCCTGCATACCCCCTAGGTTGAAGGGTTTGAGCCTTCAACCTAGGCATGTGCCCTGACCAGGAATCGAACCGTGACTTCCTGGTTCATAGGTTGACACTCAACCACTGAGCCATGTCAGCCAGGCCAGAGTCTATTCTTAATCATGGCACTAGATCTCATGCAGGAGGAAAGGAAAGCAGGGAGGAAAGCCATCAGCTACAGACCGCCCCAGCTACCCACAATAAAGGTTCTGGTACTCTAGGGTTCTGCTCTGCCAGGTGCTTGCTTAGGGTGAGGGCACCAGGGCTGCTCTTCCTCTTCTAGCTCCGACCTGAGGCAGAACTAGGGTGCTTAGTTTATGCCTTTCCAGTATTATAATTATTCTTTAGGGGTGCATGGAGTTTTCCTACAACTTACAAAATGCTTGCTCATTTAACACCCAGAAGCAACTAGTGGGTGGTTGAGTATGGACTCTGGAACCCAACTACTTAGTTTTGAATCCCAGCTCTCCCACTTGCTAACTGTGCCTTTAGTCAAGCTATGGAACCTCTCTGTGCTTCAGTTACCTCGCCTGTAAAATGGAAATGATGATAATGACGATAATGACAGTAGTACCTCCCTCTTGGAATTGTCTCAGGTTATCCCCCAGTACCTCCACTTTTCAAAGATAGGTTAACTCCCTTGCCCCAAGACTCAGCTACTGAGCAGTAAAGCTTATAGGCAAACCAGAGGTGAGGTACAAAAAACAGAGAGGCAGAGCAGGGTATCAGCCTCCAGGGGACAGCCAGAGCTGCTGGGCTCCAGCTGTTTGTTGACAGGCAGGAATGCAGACCAAGTGGTTTTATTTTGCTTGTGTGTGATTTAGCATTTTCTGCTTCATTTCAATGTATCAGCTTTTCTGAACATTGCACATATAGAGCCCTTCTCCCATCACTTTCTGTCAGCGGCACCTTTATGATAAATGATGTAATCTTGTTGTTGTAGATGCCCCTACAGTCTGGAGCACTGGGAAGAGGTCAGGAAAAGGTTCCCTCTTCCGTGGGTCACCAGGATATTGAGAGTGGAAAACAGCTCTTATCACATAATATTCCTGTCACTCCCATCCCCTCAGCCTACCAGTTCAGAACAGAGTCCCCAAATGAAACTGGGTGAATTGGGGTTCCTCCAAGTTCTGGGAGCTATGTGGTCAAATCCCCTTTATGTCCATGAGGGTTCCCTGTCACCACCAGGTAATTAATTATTATGTCTTCCCTTCTCTTGAGCAAAAGATGAAGTTAACCAAGTGTGCCTGCCATCTATTGTTCCGAAGTAAGTCATAAGGCATCCTGTTTGTACTATCCCAGAAGATAAATTTGATATATATCAACAAGGAATAAGAACATACTTTGTTTTCAAAGTTCCTGGGAAAACTCTCTCTCTGCCCAGAAATTATGCATACCTGCTTATTAATGCCCTGCCCAGTGAATCTGCCTTGGGAAAGATAATAGAGTTATGATTGGTTGTCACTAGTTCCCATCATTTCTGCCCCCTCCCTGGGAAAAAATCATGTGAAAAGGCAGAACTCTTCCTGTTTCTGAAGCAGTCATCTTGTTGTACCCATACAACTTCACTGTAGGTTGGAGGCAGACCTCTCATATTCTGTTCTGAAGTCCAAGTGTTTTCAAGAAAAAGAAGCCCCAGATTTCATGGTTTTGTGTGACAATTTTATGTTTTTAAATATTGTCAATTGTTTCAGCTGCCTATTTCTGGGTAACAAGTCACCTTAACACTTTTAATGGCTTGCCCAGCTGGCTTGGCTCAGTAGTGGTTAAGCTTCAGCCTATGAAACAGGAGGTGACAGATCGATTCTCAGTCAGGGCACATGCCTGGGTTGCGGGCTTGATCCCCAGGGTGGAGCGTGCAGGAGGCAGCCAATCAATGATTCTCTTGCATCATTGATGCTTCTATCTCTCTCCTTTCCTTTACTCTCTGAAATCAATAAAAATATATTAAGACAACAACAATAAACTTTTAGTGGCTAAAAATAATAGGATTTTGTATTTCTAAGGTCTCTGTAGTTTGGCTGGACTCTGCTGGACAGTTCTGCTGCACATGGTATCTGCTGGGTTCACTTATGTATCTGCATTCAGCTGAGAGTTTGACTAGGGCTGAAACATTCAAGATGGCTTCACTCTCATGTCTGGTGCTTCCGCTGGGCTGGTTGGAATGGCTAGGGTACTCTCCCTGTGGTCCTTCTCCATTTGGTCTCTAGCCCAAACTTATTTCTTGAGTAGCTTGATCCCAAAAAGATGAAAACAGGGGCTGGAAGGCCTCATAAGGTCTAGGCCTGGAATTCACACATTACTTCTTCTGCATTCTGTTGGTCAAACCAAGAAACATGTCCAGCCCAGATTCAAGGTGTAGGGAAATAAACTCCACCGCTTAGAGGAAGGCCTGACCACATATACAGGCATGGGAGCCTGGATAGAGATGGCACCCAGCTCTATGTACAGGATACCACATCACCTAACTCATGCTTTAAAACACACATAGCTTCAGGTTGGTGTGGCCATGCTTACAACTTCTACTTGAAACTTTTAAGGAATTCACCTGGAAATCCTTCATAACTAGGCATTGCCCATGCCTATTATTATTATTAATAAATCTTTATTGTTCAGATTATTACATATGTTCCTCTTTCCCCCCCCCATAGCTCCCCTCACCTGATTCCCCACCCCACCCCATGCCTTTACCCCCCGCCACTGTCTTCATCCACAGGTGTAAGATTTTTGTCCAATTTCTTCCTTCACCCCTCACACCCCCTTCTCCCCCGAGAATTGTCAGTCCACTCCCTTTCTATGCCCCTGATTCTATTATATTCATCAGTTTATTCTGTTCATCAGATTTTTTGTTCACTTGATTTTTAGATTCACTTGTTGATATGTATTTGATGTCATTTTGTTGTTCAAAATTTTTATCTTTACCTTTTTCTTCTTCTTCCGCTTCTTAAAGAATACCCTTCAGCATTTCATATAATCCTGGTTTGGTGGTGCTGAACTCCTTTAGCTTTTTCTTGTCTGTGAAGCTCTTTATCTGACCTTCAATTCTAAATGATAGCTTTGCTGGGTAGAGTAATCTTGGTTGTAGGTTCTTGCTGTTCATCACTTTGAATATTTCTTGCCACTCCCTTCTGGCCTGCATAGTTTCTGTTGAGAAATCAGCTGACAGTCGTATGGGTACTACCTTGTAGATAACTGTTTTTCTCTTGCTGCTTTCAATATTTTCTTCTTATTAAACTACTTTGGGATTGCTTCTTTCCATTAGCCTGAATCCCCAAGCTGCCCAGTCATAAACTGCAGGGAAGAAGGCCAAGTGATTGCTGAAATCCTTTTTAATACACTAGCTCACCAGTTTTGATTTTAGCCTAAGAAAGCATTGCAGGGTTTTAATCAGGCCTAACTTAATTAGATTGGATAGCTCACATAGGGTGCTACGAGGCCTCTGTTTCAGTTATCAACTGATGCATTGCAAATTATCCAAAATTTACTTAATGCAAAGCAATAATTCCTGCCTAAATTCTTGTGGGTCAGGAATTTAGGCAGGGTACAGTGAGGATTGCTTCTCTCTTCTCTGCAATGTCTGAGGTTTCTCTGGAAGACTCAAAGACTGGAGGCTGGAGGAATCTGAAAGTTTGTTCACTTGCATGTCTTGTTGGTTCTTGCTGGCTATCAGCTGAAAGCCTCAGGTCTCCACATGGGCCTCTCTCCCTGTGGTCTTCCTGCTTGGATTATTTTGTGCTTTCTCACAGCATGGTGGCTAGATTCCAGGATGACCATCCAATGACAGAGAGAGAGCCAGGCGTAAACTATATTGTATTTTATGACCTAACCTTGGGTGTCACACAGTGTCATTTCTGCCACATTCTGTTTATTAAAGAAATCATTAAGCCCTGCCCAGGTTTAAGGGGAAAGGGAAGTAGACTCCATTTCTTGATGGGGGATGGCAAGGTGCTGAGAGGATGTGAGGGACTAGACATACTGCTGTGACTATTTTTGGAGAATATGATCTGCAGCCTCAAAGAGGAACATGAGTTCAGTGAAACCATCATTATCCTTCAAAGTGCACCCAGCATCCAAGCATGCCCCCTCCTCTGACCTCATCTCCCATCTCCCCCAACTCATCCATTCAGGCCTCACCAGCCTCCTTGCTTTTCCTCAAACACAATGAACACACTTCTGTCTCAGGGCTGTTTCGCTTGCTGCTCCTGCTGCCTGGAATGTGTGTCCCTCTGATATTCCTCTGTCTCTCTGCCTCATATCCTTTAGGCTCTGCTCAGTCTTACCTTCTCCAAGAGGCCTCCCTGACCACCCTAAAATAACAGTCCCCCTCCTTCAATCCCTGTTGTCTTCTCTGGCTTTCTTTCTTTTTTTCCATGGCAATTGTTATCACTTGGCAAAACTCTAAGTCTCTCCATATGTCTATCTCTATATCTCTATCTCTATCTCTATGTTTATATCTATATCACCCATTTATCATCTATATCTATATTATATCTATACTAGTGGCCCTGCACATGAATCTGTGCACTAGTAGCTCGCTGCCACTTGCCTCAGCTGGCCTCCCTGCCCACAGCCTCTGTAGCTCTCTACTGCACTGTAGCTCACTGCCCCGCCCTCCTGTAGCTCTCCTCCCCCCACCCTCCACCCGCCACCCTGCTTGTAACTCGCTGACCCTCCCTCCTGGTGATCAGTAGTTATGCGTCATGGCATAATGACCATTTGCATATTACCTCTTTATTATATAGGATTAGAGAGGGAGGGAGAGGGAGAGAGAGAAGCATCAATGAGAGAAAGAGAGAGAGAGAGAGAGAATATCATCCATCTGCTACCTTCTACATGCCCCCTACTGGGATCTAACCTGCATCCTGGGCATGTGCCCTGATGGAGAATGGAACTGGTAACCTTGCCATGCATGGAGGGACACTCACCAACTGAGCCACACAGGTCAGGGAAAAATTATATATATTTTAAAATTGTTTAGTACCTGTCTTCTCCTACTAGGATGAAGGCTCCATGAGGACAATGACTTTGTTTTGTTCCCGGCTGCACCTCCACCGTGAAGAATAGCGTCAGATACTCAGTAGGTCACAGTATTTGTTGAGTAAATGAATGACAGGATTCTTTAGGTGTGAAAAGTCAGCAACCCACCCACAGGACATGGTCTAGAAGAGTGGTTCTTAAAGTGTGATCTAGGATCTTTGGCGGTCTGTAAGACCCTTTCTTGGGGAGGGGGTGTTTGCAAGGTCAAAACTATTTTATCAGCAATACTAAGACATTATTTGCCATTTTCATTATTTGTCATCAACAGTGGAATTTTCCAAAGGTTTTATGACATATAATATTGTAACAGATTAAATGCAGAAGCAGATATGGGACTCCAGCTGTCTTATATTAAGCCTGACATGATAATAAGATTCTTAATATTGTGAAACAATGCCATGCTTCTCACTACTTTTTGTTTTCCTCATACTACTGATTATAACCTAAAATTAATTTTTTTTTTTTTTTTTTTTTTTTTTTACTTTTGGGAGTCATTTGAGTGTCTATTATTGTTACAACTTTTTGCCAGAATTTTTTATTGCGAAAGTTTATATTAGGATGGAAAGCAAGGTGTGTTTTTTTAATTTACAAATAAACTTATACAATATACATATGAATACACAGACATAGCATATTTCTTCAACTTGTTTTGCTTTCAACAGGGGAGGTAGGGAACTGTGATTTGGTTTCTCTGATGACTCATTTTCCTTTTCTTCCAATACAAAAACAAATGATGCTAAGCTCTTTACCAGAAAATTGGGTGGCCCTGAAAAGAACCTCAGACTGCTAAACACGTTTAATCCTGAGGCATTTAACCCTGAAAGCCTGCTGTGCTGATGGCCTTAATTGATACAAAGCATCTGGGTTCCTCTTTAGGCTGCTGATGGTAACATTTTAACTTTCAAATGTATGGTTAGTGCCTCATTTCTGGAGTAATTATGTACTGCCATCTACTGTGAACTACAGTAAAGGTTTTCAAGTAGCTGCTACAATATGAAAAATGCAAGCTCTTTTAGTGAAAACGTGGTGGCTCTAAAAAGAACCTTTGTCTGAGGTGGAGGAAGATTCTAATATTCCAGTTTACTTTGCCCTTGACCTTGTGGTGGCTCTCCATCTTCTTGGGGAGCAGCACTGCCTGGATGTTGGACAGGATGTAGCCCTGAGCAACGTGACTTTGCCCAGCAGCTTGTTGAGCATGGCCAGTTGCAGGTGGTGCGGGATGATGCGTGTCTTCTTGTTGTGGCCTGCTGCATTGTCCCCCAGCTCCAGGATCTCCGCGGTCAGATACTCCTGTGAGCACCGCTGCCAGGTACATGGGCCCAAGGGCCCATCGCTCTGACCCGGGGTTGCTCTAGCAGAGCAGGCGGTGCTCACGCCCCTGCCCCTGCCCCCCGCGCTCCCCGCTACCCCCGCAAAGGGCGGGGCCTTGGCGCAGGCCTTGCTTCCTTGCTTTCCACGTGGGGACATGATGGACAGAAAACCTCTGCTCTGAGTTGGGTCTCTCACTATTTTGTGTGTGTGTTTTGGAAAATATCATTATTTTAAATAAAAAAAAATATTTTTGTGTTAACATTGTTAATATTGTAAGGAGTTTATTGCTATTTTATTTAATATTTTTTTCTTTTAAAATATATTTTTATTTGATTTCAGAGAGGAAAGCAGAAGGAGAAATAGAAACAACAATGATGAGAGAGAATCACCCATCAGCTGCCTCCTGTATGCCCCCTACTGGGGATCCGAGCCCACAACTTGGGTATGTGCCCTTGACGGGAATCGAACCCAGGACCCTTCAGTACAAAGGTTGACGCTCTATCCACTGAGCCAAACCAGCCAGGGCTATTGCTATTTTAAATAAATAAATAGATTTGGGTGGTGGGCACACAGTGCAATATACAGATCTAGTATCATAGAATGTACATTGGAAGCCTATATGCTCCTATTAACCAATGTCACCCCAATAAATTTAGTAAAAAAAATTTTAAAAATGAAACTTTAAAAAATGTTTCCAGTTTCAATTTATAATAAATACTAGTGGCCCACGGCAGGGGTCGAGGGGTGTCCCTCAGCCCTGCCTGCACCCTCTCCAATCTGGGACCCCATGGGGCATGTCCAACTGCCAGTTTAGGCCTGATACCATTAGGCCTAAAGAGTCAGTCAGACATCCCTCTTGCAATCCGGGACTGCTGGCTCCTAACTGCTCACCTACCTGCCTGCCTGATCACCCCTAACCACTCTGCCTGCTGGCCTGCTTGCCCTCAACTGTCCTCCCCTCTTGGCCTAATCACCCCTAACTGCCTCTGCCTTGGCCCCATCCCAATGGCTTTGTCTGGAAGGTCTCCCAGTCTAATTAACATATTACCCTTTTATTAGTATAGATTATTAGCATAGATAGAGGCCTGGTGCACATATTCTCTGGTGAGGATTAACAACAACAACAAATTGAAAAGCATAACACTGGTACAAGTTAGCTTCAGTTTCTAAAATTAGAAGTCAAGTAGGGAAAATATTTTTTTTCTAATTAAATAATGAGTAGTCACAAAATTGTCAATTCATGAAAACAAGGCTGATTTACAGCAAACTAGCTCATAAAAGACTGATAAACCATATACAAACTGTTAAAGGGCCTGGCAGTCATATCTGAGTAATCACACCTCTAGAACAGGTCCTTGGGAGGCCAGGTATTGACCAGAGTTATGACTTATGGGTTTTGAGTTGGTAAGGAAGTTATAGGACCTAACTGATACCCTTCCAGGAAATACCTTTTCTGCTAACTATAGCCAGAGTTGGCTTCTTCATGCTTACACCAAGAACCTTGGCTGATCAAGGAATCTCCAGTACACAGGAGATGCTTACTGCCTTGGGAGCCGCTGAGAGCATCCAGGGATAGCAGTTAAAACAATAGCTTTGAGAGAATTAGCTTGATGCACAAGCACACAGGCAGGGGTCCAGTGGGACACCAAGGCAGGTGGAACATAAGCAGGGCCAGAAAGGCAGTTTGAGCAGCCTAATCATGGGAACCAACCAAGCAGGAATAACAAAATGTTTTTGGACTCAAAGCGGGAGGCATGGAGAACAAGGGAGGTTCCTGCAACAATAAGGGAAAGTTCAGGTCCGTTGCTGGGTGAGAACAATTGAGGGAATCAATCGGGATAGACATAGAGCAGGTTTGTAGGAAATATATATCCCTAGACTACACAGCTTTACCGGAAGCCCATTATTGGCCCCCCTCCCCATGCGGGGAGTCTGTATCTGCTTGTAATAAGTTTTCCATACTTTTGCTTAAATCTTCTAGTCCAAACGACCATGAGAAAAACCTCGGCTCACCGTTCCAGTTAACAGCTTGACTATGGGCAGAGGGATAACAATTTTGCTTTTCCTTTGGGAAATGTTTGAAGGATGAATAGAAAAAAAGGAGACTTTAAAGGCACTGAGGAAAGAGGACAATTGAAAGGTCAAAATCCTTAAGGAGGTTAGAAGGGGTGGAAATCAGAGCACAGTTGGGGACTGGCTGCAGACTGGAAGGGGGTGAGGAGATAATATATTTAGTGCATTCAGGCTGTTAAAAAAATACCAGAACATCTCACTGGGATTTTTGCTAGGCTCTGAAGCTTACAGTGTAGGGCTGTGCATCTCAGTGAATCTAGAGTGTAGACAGCCAAGAAAGATGTTGGCTTCTCTTAAGTAAACCTTATCTGCTGGACCCTTCAAATGGTGACTGTGGCAGGGAGGGACTGGCAGGCAGTGGAGAGGCCTGTCTCAGCCCTCATACTTGATCCGAGATCAAAATGCCAACATGGTGGATGAGGGCCCTCTTCCACGTTGCAGATCATTTTTTAAAAATCTTTTATTTTTTTAAATATATTTTTATTGATTTCAGAGAGGAAGGGAATGAGAAACATCAATAATGAAAGAGAATCATCGATCAGCTGCCTCCTGCATGCCCCACAATGGGGATCGAGTCCCCAACCTGGGCATGTGCCCCAACCAGGAATCGAACCTCCTGATTCATAGGTCGACACTCAATCACTGAGACATGCCGACCAGGCAAGATGGTCTTTTAAGGGTTCATGTAAAAGTTCTCTGGAGATATAAAGTAGCTTAAAAAAATTCATTCAATTACTACAAATTTTGCTTAAATAAGTATGAAGAACTGAAATCCACATAAAACTGACAAGTATGAGGGCTGGGACAGATCTCTCCACTGCCCACCAGTCCCTTCCTGCCAGAGTCACCATTTGAAGGGTCCAGCAGATAAGGTTTACTTAAGAGAAGCCAACAGCTTTCTTGACTGTCTATCACTGAGATGCACAGCCCTACACTGTAAGCTTCAGAGCCTAGCAAAAATCCCAGTGAGATGGTGTGAGCGCAGTTCATTCATAGATATGGTCTTTATGATTGCAAACCGAGCACTTGTTCCCTAGGTCAGTTGTTCTTCCACTTCCAAAGGTGAAGAATATGGTTATAAAAGGAACAAGTGGCTAGGAGGTTGATGCCAAAGCCTACTATTTCCATGTCCAAGTCACAGGCACAGATCATGTCCTCTGTGCACAGCTGGAGAGAAGTCCTTTTCTTACTTCTACTTCTGTTGTCTGTTAAACAACCAACTCGCCTACAACCTCATCTTCTGTTCTGGCTCCTTGGTCACTGCAGGAAAAGGACCCTAAGTGGAATGACTGCTGGGTCTGTGGCAGATGGCAGAGGTGAGCCAGGACCGGTCAGATCCGTACACCAGTGAGCTGGGCAGCGTGTGGGACACAGAGCCTGGACGTGTCCTGCTCCCCCTCCACTGCCTGCTTGCAGTCGATGATCCTGAAGCCGTGCATGCAGGTCGTCAGAAGCAGGTAGCCATGCAGAGAGTGCTACCTGAGCCTCCACACCCTGCCATGGTGGGGGTTACTCTGGATGCTGCATACACCCATGCAGTGTTTCTTGCTGGTGAACACAAATGTGTCAGGTACCCTATGTCCTAGCCTTTCAAAAGGCCATCGTCCCCACCTGAATACACCAATTCCATCTGCCAGTAATTGAAAGCAGCAATTCAGGCCTCGAAATAGTGGGTCTGCCACGTGGCCACACTCTGCAGCCTGGACCCGCCTGGTCCAGCTTCAGGAGGTGCAGTTGCCCTTGGAGTCACTGCTGCTAAATTTTTTTCTTTTTCTTATTTATTTATTTAATAAATCTTTATTGTTCAGATTATTACAGGTGTTCCTCTTTTTTCCCCCCATAGCTCCCCTCCACCCAGTTCCCACCCCACTCTCTGCCCTTACCTCCCCCGCACTGTCCTCATCCATAGGTGTACGATTTTTGTCCAGTCTCTTCCCGCATGCCCACACCCCTTTCCCCCTGAGAATTATCAGTCCACTCCCTTTCTATGCCCCTGATTCTATTATATTCACCAGATTATTCTGTTCCTCAGATTTTTAATTCACTTGATTTTTAGGTTCACTTGTTGATAGATATGTATTTGTTGTTCATAATTTTTATCTTTACTTTTTTCTTCTTCTTCCTCCTCTTAAAGAATACCTTTCAGCATTTCATATAATACTGGTTTGGTGGTGATGAACTCCTTTAGCTTTTTCTTATCTGTGAAGCTCTTTATCTAACCTTCAATTCTCAATGATAGCTTTGCTGGGTAGAGTAATCTTGATTGTAGGTTCTTGCTATTCATCACTTTGAATATTTCTTGCCACTCCCTTCTGGCCTGCATAGTTTCTGTTGAGAAATCAGCTGACATTCGTATGGGTACTCCCTTGTAGGTAATTAACTGTTTTTCTCTTGCTTCTTTTAATATTCTCTCTGTCTTTTGCTCTTGGCATTTTAATTATGATGTGTCTTGGTGTGGGGTTCTGTGTGCTTCCTTTTGTTTGGGGTTCTGCGCGCTTCCTGGACTTGTAAGTTTATTTCTTTCACTAGGTGGGGGAAGTTTTCAGTCATTATTTCTTCAAATAGGTTTTCAGTATCTTGCTCTCTCTCTTCTTCTGGCACCCCCATAATTTGGATGTTGGTACGCTTGAAGTTGTCCCAGAGGCTCCTTACACTATCTTCATATTTTTGGATTCCTTTTTCTTTTGGCTTTTCCGGTTGGGTGTTTTTTTGCTTCTTTGTATTTCAAATATTTGACTTGATTCTTGGGATCCTCTAGTCTGCTGTTAGATCTCTGTATAATATTTTTTATTTCAGTCAGTGTATGCTTAATTTCTAGTTGGTCCTTTTTCATATCCTCAAGGGTCTCACTAAATTTATCGGCTTTTTCTAGAAAATTATTGAGTAACCTTATAACCATAGTTTTGAACTCTATATCCAGTCATTTGCTTTCCTCCATTTCTTTCATTTGTGACATGTTTCTTTGTCTCCGCATTTTGGTTGCTTCCCTAGCACACCTAGCTTTGTGTGCTAGATGTCCTATAGGGCCCAGTGACTCAGCCTCCCCAGTTACCTGAGGTAGACACCCTTTGTGGGCTGTGTGCATTGTCTTGTTGTAGTTAAGCCTTGATTGTTGTTGGTATCACTGGGAGGAATTGACCACCAGGCCAATTGGCTGTGAGGATCAGTTGTGTCTACAGCTGGGAGAACTTTTGTGCTGGAGACACCCTTATGGGAGAAGATTTGCAAAAGCCTCTGTGCTCAGCTTGAATGGGGCAGAGTCTCAGGGCGGAGCAGACAGCATTGGTTTCCTGTCAGCCCTGCCCTAATAAGCCCCTGTGTCTCAGTGTCCCATGGTAATCGCTGCAAGCACCTCTGAGAAAAAGCCGCCCTCGAGTTCTGCCCACTGCCAGACAGTCCAGTTTCTCCCCACATGAGTCTGGGTCCCCAGAGTCTCGCCTGGAACTGGAGTTCAGTGCAATCGGGAGCTTTTGTCTCCCTCCCGCTTGAGAAAGCCAGCCACGCACTCTGCTGCTAATTTTAAAATATATATATTTTATTGATTTTAGAGAGGAAGGGAGAGGGAGATATAGAAACATCAATGATGAGAGAGAATCATTGAATGGCTCCCTCCTGCATGCCCCCTACTGGGGACCAAGCCCACAACACAGGCATGTGTCCTTGGCTGGAATGGAACCTGGGACCCTTCAGTCCGCAGGCTGACGCTCTATCCATTGAGCCAAACCAGCTAGGGCACTGCTGCTGATTTTCTCTCTTTCTCTCTCTCTCTCTTTTTTTATTGTTTGAAGTATTACAAATAGTAGTACATATGTCTCCTTTTTTTTCCCCCATTGACCTCCCCCTGGCTTCCCCTACCCCCCAGTACATGCCTTCACCTGTCCCCCCTCCCCTGCCCCAGTGTCTTGTATCCATTGGTTATGCTTATATGCATGCGTACAAGTCCTTCGGTTGATCTCTTACAACCCGCCCCCCAACCTCCCCTGCCTTCCCACTGTAGTTTGACAGTCTGTTCAATGCTTCTTTGCCTCTGTATCTATTTTTCCCCCATTTCTTTCCTTTATAAAATCTTGCCTCTGCAGACTAGAAATAAACATATAATAACAAAAAATGTTTGAGTCCCAATTTCAATGTCCAACAGTTCTGAGTCCCCATTTCAATGTCCAACATTTCCTTATGTGTACATGTCAGCAATGATATCTGGATCGTGGGCACATGGTGGCAATGCAGGTCTGACCCTCTCTGGTTTGGTCCTAGGCAACCTGCAGTGACGCACAGCTGCTGACTGCTCGCATGGCAAGGCGTCAGCATATTCCATCTCTAGACTGTTTCTCCTCTTGTCTTCGTGGTTGGAGAAGACTGTCAATTCCTCTCTGTTGCAGGAATCCACATGGTCTTGGAGTTGTTTTCTGAAAATATGCAAACATATTCTCAAACAAAAGTTAATAAAGGAATCTTTTCTATATAATTGATTTGGGATCCTTTTTATTTTTGCCCAAATGATTTTGCTTTGTCTTATTTTTAGATACCATGTGTGTTTTTCATGGGTGTCTTGCTGTTAGCATTACAAATGAAAATTAATTTTGTAAAGAGTTTTCTAGATGTAATTTACTTATAGGATATTTTTCCTTACATGATATTACTCTACTATCCCCTCCCCCTTTTTTGATTAATGGAGCTTTTGTAAATTTTATAATGCAGTCTTGATAACTTTAAATTTTAATTTTTTTGCCCAAAAATATGACTGCTTTAGGTTCATTGCATGTTCAGGAATTTTACCATGCTTTTTGTCCAGTACAATTAAATTTTCTTGAATATTCACTTATTTCAATTAGCCTATTTAAATTAATCTGAAAACTTGATTACTATTTTACTGTCAAATTTAATACTCTACCAACAATCTTAGTTTACCCTGTAAATATTAGTGGGAAGGATTATTTGCATTCTTGAGTAGGCCCTGAGCGTTCCTGGTGCTAGGCTGGATTTAGATATAGGGCAGCTGCTGTCGGCCAAGTCTCTGTCTGTCACCTGTGTCCCAATCTGAGCTGGGCATGGGAAGCAAAGCAGCCATGGGGGCAGGAGACCTCCCTCAGAAGGGATGAGGGTTCAGGCCCCTTCAGGGTAGTGGGGGAGAGGGTCTGTGCCCCACCTCTGTTGACCTCCAAGTTCTCTCCTGATGGCCCCTCTGCGACTGTGCCTGTCTTAGGTTGTTCCTTCCCTGAGGAATCTTACCCATCTCTGGCTAACCAGTCATCCTCCGGGGCCAAGCAGGTTCAGTTCTGTCTCCTTGGTAGCCTATGCCCCTGTGGCCTCTACGCCCAGCACCTGCCTTGGGATCCCCTGGCCTGCTGGCGGGATCCCAGCACTGATCACATATCTTGGGGAACTCAGGTTTCCTCTCCAGTGAGGGCCCAGCTCACACAATTAGGCGAGAGGCAGATCTATGGTACCAGCCATCACGAGGCGTCAAGCTCAGCATGAACAGAAAGCTCAGGCAACAGCTGAGGTCAATTGGCTTGTGAGAAGAGGGTCCCTCTTGGCGCAAAAGGCAAGAGGGGCCAATATAGGATGCTCAAGTGCCTTCCCAGTGCCTTAATTCCTTCTGAAAGGGATTAAGTCCTTTCATGTCCTTTTTTTAAAAATTGCTGCCAAACATTCAAAGAATTAGTTTGTAAGTTTGTTTGGGATAATTGTACAATATGCTGTTGTAAAACATATAAAATTATAATGACACTGTAGAATAATATCTGCTGCTGATTTTTAAGGGCTGGTCACTGGCCCTTCCTGCTTTCCCAGTGGACCAGTCCAGGGACAAGGCCAGACACTGCTTGTCCAGGGCAAACGGCTGCAGGGTGTAGGTGGTGTTCTTGGATCCCACCACCTGGAACAGCCCTATGAAACCATCAGCATCTGCCACACCCAAGAGGGCATGGCCGGCCACTGGGATGTGGCACCATTTCATGTCCAGGATGGCAGAAGTGTCTCTTCTTTGAATCTCGGCCAGGGAGCAAGCAGAGAGGTCATTGCAGGTGCACAGGTAGAGACAACCTAACCGGGCCTGAGGCTCAGCAATGTCCTGTTCGCTCTCGTTCCCAGGCTCCCACAGCTGGTGCCTGCAGCCTTCCAGAGGGCACCATTCCACTGAGTCCACTCTGTACTCTGTGTCTACCACCTGCATCAGCTGCACGCAACTGCCCGTCTCCCAGCCATCAGAGGATGCTTTGGGGATCAAGTGGGATGGTGGGATGGCGAGACCAGTTTGCCAGCTGGGGTCGAGGGCCAAGGCCAGTGAGAGCAGGGTCTGGGTTGGCCAAGGCTGGGGTGAGAGCCGGGTGGGGTCAGGAGCCCCTGTGAGGGGGGAACCCACAGCCCCGGTAGGTGCTTTCCCCCTTCCAGGTGGCAGACTTTTCATACCCTCCCATGGTAGAAGGGCCTAGGGAGCTCTGTGAGGTCTCAGCATGATGGCTGCAGGTGAAAAACCATTTCAAAAGTCTGCAAGAAAGGCCAAGGGAATTGCAGAGAACTCTGCCCTGAATCTTAAAGTCATAGAGACAACTCACTTACTCCTGGACTTCTCATTATGTGAAAAAAGGACCTATTTTGTTTAAGCTATTGTTATTTGAGTTTTCTGTTACATGTAGCCAAGCTAAATTCATACCTGCTACACCAAGAACTTGCTGTGTTGTTGCCTGTGATGGCTGTGAGAAAGGCTTCTCACAGCTTTGATTACAAGGAGTATAACTGATCAAGGGACCCAGCTCTTACCTTCTGAAATCTAGCACTGTATTTGCACTAAGGTCAAATGTCCTCCCATGGCTACTTCTGGATGATGAGCTGGTACAGATGGGATATTAAAGCTGGCCCATCCCTGGGAGATGGATAGAGATGGGTAGCTTTGGTGAGGGGACTGCTGGTGGTCTTGCCACTCTTTCCAGAACTGCACAACAATCTAAGATGTTTCCACTCACACTTTTCCTTCTCTCCCTCCCTCCTTCACTGGTAGGTACCATAGACTGATGGCTCTCCTCGTTCCCTCCTCATTTTCTTCTTCTTTTTTTAATCCTCATCCAAAGATATATTTTCCATTGATTTTTTTTTTTCTAGAGAGAGTGGAGGGGAGGGCAGAGGAGGGATAGATAGAGAGAAACATTGATGTGAGAGACACACATTGATTGGTTGCCTCCTGCATGCACCCCAACAGGGCTGGGGATCAAGCCTGCCACTGAGGTACGTGCCCACTGGGAATCCAACATGAGAATCTTTGGTCCTTGGGCTCATGCTCTAAGCATTGAGCTAAACCAGCCAGGTCTCCCTCCTCATTTTCTTTAACAGGTCTTTCCCGAATAAATGTCTTATATATTTAATCCCATCTGGTGTCAGCTTCTTGGAGGACTTGGGCTAACAAGTTCTCAAACCTGTTAATGCCTTTTGTATATATTTGTTATATTATACCTAATTTAATAAAGTATAACTAAACCACAGAAATATGAATGTAAAAGTGAAGTGAGTTGTTATTTCTATGAAAACCAACTTTACTGCTTTGGGACATTTTGACAAAGAAATGGGAAGTTGTTGTTTAATAGTGTTACATCATTTCCCAGGACTGAGAGGCCAGAGAAAAAGGCTGACAACTCCAGCACTACATTATGAGAATATTAAGGGAATTTACAAGTGAGGCTCCTCTTGGGTGGCAGCAACTCCACATGGATATCCTCTGCACCAAGGGGCAGGCACTAAGGGGTTATACAGGACAGGACAGGACGGGTAGGGGTACTGGAATGTGACTTGCTCCAGAGAAGGGGGAAATGCCTTACATGCTTGCGTGGGGGGATAGCAATGGCCTGTTCTAAGAACCAACACTTTAAAAAAATATATATTTTATTGATTTTTTTTTTACAGAGAGGAAGGGAGAGGGATAGAGAGCTAGAAACATCCATCAGCTGCCTCCTGCACACCCCTTACTGAAGCATCCATCTTACCTAATAAAAGAGAAACATGCAAATTAACCATCACTCTGCTACATCCACAGCCAATCAGAGTGAATATTCAAATTAACCCAACAAAGATGGAGGTTAATTTGCATATGCAGGTGCAGAGCGGTGTGAAGCCTGCTATGAGGGGAAGGGGGGCGGCAGAGGGAGCTACTGGAGTGGTGCTCCAAACAGAAGCGAGGACATGCCGGCTCCAGGCAGCCTGGGAGCGGGGACGTGCCAGCTCCTGGGTGGCTGGGAGTGAAGCCAGGGGCCTATTCTTGCATGATATCGTGCAATGGGCCTCTAGTCTGATAATAAAAACTGCTGTTTGAAATTTTAACCCTGCTATTTTGGCTTCTGTAAATGCTTGATTGCTTCAATAATAAGGAAAATAAGACTACCCCCATTCCAGAGAAGCCATAAACTATGCCCCAGACAGAGTTGTCAGTGCTGGCACCAGGCAGGCCTTGAGATATGGTCTCATGGCCCCTTCCCAGAACACAGGCCTTCTTTCTCAGAAGGCCCAGAAGTCTCATTCCAAATTTGGGAGACAAAGAGCTAGAAAAGATATAAATAGAAAAAGTTTCCTCCATATTGGGGGTCCCAGAATTTGAAAGACATTTTTCTCTGGGCCTGCACATAATAAAATGTAACTCCCTTTTTCTAAGCGTGGCTTGGTTTTTCTCTGGTCTTCTGTAACACTACTGGGGATGTGCCCGCAAGCAAGGCACATGCCCTTGACTGGAATCGAACCCGGGATCCTTCAGTCTGCAGGCCAACACTCTATCCACTAAGCCAAACCAGTCAGGGCAAGAACCAACACTTTTAGGACATAGAGGAGGTTTTGGATAGTCTCTGAGGGGATTTACAGACACAATCTCTGTTCTGCCTGGGATCTAATTGGATTAGCACAGTGGTCCAGCAATGGTCATGTCATGCAACAGTTTCTTCTCCACAAATGGGTATAGAGTTTCATTTTTCCAAGATGAAAAAGCTCTGGAGATCTCTTGCAAATGTGAATATACTTAACACTAACAAACTGTACACTTAAAATTATTAAATGGTAAATTTTATGTTATGTGTTTTTAACCACAATTAAAAATATGATTTAAAAAGCTGTTGAGTTTGGCCTGGGGAGACCACTGCACAAGATTTGGGAAACTATGTATAGAAACTCAAGAGTCTACAATCAGATTGCTTTGCAAGTGTCCTTAAGCTCTTATCCACTTTATAGAACCTGGACAACTTGTTATGGGTACTGTTATACAAGAAATGAAATTTGAAATGCCAATCAACAGACCCAAAGTAAAAGCCTTGGCATTACATTAAAAAAAATTGTCAAGTTAATACATGTTTTAAGAAACTATCCAAATACATATTATTTTATTTAAAAATTTAAAAATATTTTAGGAAGCCAAAGAAAAAATAAACAAATGGGACTACATCAAAATAAAAAGAAACCATCAACAAAACAACAAGAAACTCCACTGAATGGGAGAACATATTTGCAAATGTTTTCACTGATAAAGATTTAATCTCCAACACCTATAGGCAGCTTATACAACTTAATAAAAGGAAGATAAATGATCCAATAAAAAATGGGCAATGGACCTAAATAGAAACTTTTCAAAAGAAGACAGAAGGAAGGCCAAGAGACACATGAAAACATGCTCAAAGTCACTAATTATCCAAGAGATACAAATCAAAACGACAATGCAGTACTATCTCACACCTTTCAGAATGGCTATCATCAACAAATCAACAAACAACAAGTGTTGGAGAGAAAAAAGAACCCTCGTGTACTGCTGGTGGGAATGCAGACTGGTGCAGCCACTGTGGAGAACAGCATGGAGTCTCCTCAAAAAACTAAAAATAGAACTGCCATTTGACCCAGTAACCCCACTCCTAGGAATATATCCCAAGAAACTAGAAACACCAATCAGAAAGGATATATGCACCCCTATCGAGCCCACAACCTGGGTATATCCCTGATCGGGAATCAAACCAGTGACCTCTTGGTTCCTGGGTTGATCCTCAACCACTGAGCCACACCAGCTGGGTGGAAATACTGTTTAATGGTGTGCTGTGCTGCATCTTTGCCCAACTCGGCATTAAGTAACATCATGTTGGTAGCTTGAAATCAGCTATGGTAGAAGTACTCACATCACATAAATCCACAAATACTGCAAATACAGAGCTTGATTTATTGTTTTATTATCTGCATTCATTTATCAATTGCAACTGTAGGCTGGGGAAAACAAATGAAAATCTTCTGTGAGAATCAATTGCTATATGGAATATACAATAAAGAGTACTATATATTTTATTATGTGTAAGTTGTGTTAACTTCCTTTATAACAGGAAAACTTGTAATAAATATGTGTGCACATTTATGTATACTTATTCCCCTACAGAGGTGGTTGTTAAACATTTATCAACCATACCAATCAACTAAGTTCTCTTTTCCCTGAGACTGGCAGGGGATGATAGTGTACCTGCTCACTTACCCCTGCCCCCAAACTCAGTCTTACAGAGGACTCAGGCACTTAGGTAACAAATAGCACGGGGTGGGGGAGGGGAGGGGGAGGCGCGGGCAGGGCAGGAAGGCACTGAGCACCAAGCCTGGGCAACTAGTCTAGGGAGGTGTCCAGAGGATGTGGGATGCATTTGGGCACTTAGAGGATGAGCAGGAATCAGCCAGTCAGAGGAACAACATGAGCAAAGCTCAGCTGTGGACAGAAATAACAGGGACAGAGGGTGGGAAGTTGAGGGACAGAGGCCTTGGTATGCCTGCAGGCAGGAGAGAAACCAGCAGGACATGGGGTGCTTCTCCTGGCCCTGTGGTACCTGGAGAGTGAGGAAAGAGTAGCTTTTACTTAAGAGGGTCTTATTTATTTGAGAGAAAGACTTCTTTACTTGAGAGTAAGACTTTCTGGGCAAAGAAACAGGGACAGGGGTCAGGGAAGGTAAAGAGAGGATAGAACAGGGAGGAACCAAGATGGTGGCATAGGTACACACTTGTACTTGCTGCCTCACACAACCACATCAAAACTTCAACTAAAAGACAAAATGGATATCATCCAGAACCATGGGAAGGCTGGCTGAGTGGAAATTCTACAACTAGAAGGAAAGAGAAAAATGCATTGAAACTAGTAGGAGGTGCGGAGGTACTGAAGTGGGCAAGGAAATGGTCTGGCAACTGGGTACGCTGTTGTCTTTTTCAATCTGGAGGTTCATACAAGCTCCTCATTGCCCTAAACTCCAGTTCTGGGCAAGACTCTGGGGACCCAGACTCATACGTGGAGAAGCTGTACTGTCCCATCAGGACAGGAACGCAATGGCGGTTTTCTCACAGAGGTGCTTCCAGCAATCATTGCTTGCGGGACACAGAGACCTCGGACCTCTCCGAGGCAGAGCAGGCTGGAAGCCATTGTGGTTTGCTCCACAATGATGATTCCCTGAGACCCCGCCCCACCCAATTTACAACCCCACCCAAGCTGTGAGCGGAGGCATTTGCATACGAATGGCCTGTTTTTTTGCAATCTAAAACCTAACAAACTGCTGCTGGGTCAAAGAGCACTAAAGCTTCCAAAAGAAGGCCTAAGGCTCCTCAGCAGCCTGCATTGCTTCACAGTTGCCCCTCATCTGGGCACCTCCAAATCCCAAACAAAGAGGAGGAATCTGCAGATCTCTCTGTAGCTCCTGCTGGGTGGCCTCAGGCAGTGGCTGACTTTGCACCTCCTTGGAGATCCAAGAGCCAGTGTACTCAGTGGTCAGAGTGAGACCATACCAGAGTAAAACTCTTCACATCCATAATCGACACACGCAAGGGGCAGACTCAGTGAGCACCAAAGCCCCACTGAAGCAAGTCCTGCTCCATAAGGATGACTCCAGCACAGCAGTTTTCTCATTGTAGACACAGCTGGTCCTCACAGCCAATTAGCCTGGTGGTCAATTCCTCCCAGTGATACCAATAGCAATCAAGGCTTAACTACAACAAGACTGTGCACACAGCCCACAAAGGCATGCACCAAGAGTGTCAACCTCAGGTAATTAGGGAGGCTGAGGCACTGAGCCCTACAGGACACCTAGTACACAAAGCCACTCTATCAACACAAGGAAGCAGCCAAAATGAGGAGACAAAGAAACATGTCACAAACGAAAGAAATGGAGGAAAGCAAACTACTGTATATAGAGTTCAAAACTACGGTTATAAGGTTACTCAAGAATCTTCTAGAAACCTCAGAGAAATTTAGTGAGACCCTCAAGGATATGAAAAAAGACCAGTTAGAAATTAAGCATACACTGACTGAAATAAAGAATAATATACAGAGATCCAACAACAGACTAGAGGACCCCAAGAATCAAGTCAAAGCTTTGCAATATGAAGAAGCAAAAAACACCCAACCAGAAAAGCAAAAAGAAAAATATGAAGACAGTGTAAGTGTTCTGGCATAAGTGACCCCAAGTCAGGACAGAGACCCCAACTGTATATTAAGGTTTGGCAGGTGACCCACGCTCAGAAACATGTGGTTCGTCATGCTCCAGCCAGGCATGACTCCTGCCCTTTGTTTTAAAGTAAATCCATCCCACATCACAAAGGTAATTTTTCTGTGCCTGTGGACCAGAACTACAGGAGATCAATTCCCACTGACTCAGTAGCTCCAGGAGTAGAAACTGTAAATAACTTTTGGAGATTATTAACTTTGCTCAATTCTGCTTCTGTACAATCTGCTTTCGTAAGATAGATCTATATTCCAATCCTATGTCCAGCAGGATGTGGCTGGGAGCGACCCTGTGGGCTGCGCCCAGCCTTTGTAATTTAGAATTTAGAATAAAGGAAATCGCAAGGCTGATCAAACAGGCAACTTACGCTGTAACTACATTCTCCCATGCTTTGTAACTTTTGTAATTGCTTGTTCAACTGAAAATCTTCCATTATTGTGAGTAATGTAACTGACTTTTTGACCCAAGTTTAACCAATCAGGTTCTGCCAAATGCCCCTGCGTGGGGGATAAAAACTTGCTTGCTCCGAGTGTTCGGGGCTCGCGCTGCTCCCTGCTGTGTCAGTGGAGACACAGGCCCGGGCTCGAGTTCGTAATAAAGGCTTCCTAAATTTCAATTTGGCTGCCTGGTGGTCTTCATTCGGGGGGCCGCCCCACAACATTTGGGGCCCCGGCGAGGTACCCAAGAGGGAGGAGAGAGGGACCCCCCAGAAGGGGCTGGAGGCTCTCCCTTCCGAGGGAGAGAGAGGGACCCCTCAGAAGGGGCTGGAGGCTCTCCCTCCTGCAGGAGGAGAGAGGGACCCCCCAGAAGGGGCTGGAGGCTCTCCCTCCTGCAGGAGGAGAGAGGGACCCCCCCAGAAGGGGCTGGAGGCTCTCCCTCCTTTCGGGGACCTTAGCCGGAGCATCAGCCTCTGGTGGTCTTATTCTGACTTCAGGGTTAGACCCTACAACATAAGTAGCCTCTGGGAAAACTTCAAGTGTACCAACATCCAAATTATGGGGGTGCCAGAAGAAGAGAGAGAGCAAAATATTGAAAACCTATTAGAAGAAAAAATGACAGAAAACTTCCCTTACCTGGTGAAAGAAATAGACTTACAAGTCCAGGAAGCACAGAGAACCCCAAACAAAAGGAATCCAAAGAGGACCACACCAAGACACATCATAATTAAAATGCCAAGGGCAAAAGACAAAGAGAGAATATTAAAAGCAGCAAGACAAAAACAGTTAATTACCTATAAGGGAGTACCCATACGACTGTCAGCTGATTTCTCAACAGAAACTATGCAGGCCAGACAGGAGTGGCAAGAAATATTCAAAGTGATGAACAGCAAGAACCTACAACCAAGATTACTCTACCCAGCAAAGCTATCATTCAGAGTTGAAGGTCAGATAAAGAGCTTCACAGATAAGAAATAGCTAAAGGAGTTCATCGCCACCAAACCAGGATTACACGAAATGCTGAAGGGTATTCTGTAAGAAGAGGAAGAAGAAGAAAAAGGTAAAGATAAAATTTATGAACAACAAAATGACAACAAATACATACCTCCCAACAAGTGAATCTAAAAAATCAAGTGAATAAAAAATCTGAAGAACAGAATGGACTGAGGAATATAATAGAATCAGGGACATAGATAGGGAGTAGGCTGACAATTCTCAGGGAGAAGGGGTGTGAGGGGTGCGGGAAGAGATTGGACAAAAATCTTACACCTGTGGATGAAGACAGTGGCGGGGGGTAAGGGCATGGGGTGGGGTGGGAACCAGGTGGAGAGGAGTTATGGGGTGGAAAAGAGGAACAAATGTAATAATCTGAACAATAAAGATTTATTAATTTTAAAAAAAAAGAGCGGATGGAACAGCACGAGCAAACACAAGGTGAAAGAGAATCTGATTCTTAGATGTACAAGCAGTTCTGGGTGGCTGAAGTGCCCATAGGGGAGGTTTGCAAAAGATGAGGCTTAAGAAGTGGCTAGGGGTGGGGTCAGGAGGACTGTAAGCCAATCAAGGGAGAGGTATATAGCCACGGGAGCAGTGGGGAACCTCAAGATGGTCCTAAAATAGAAGAGTGGCATGATTATGATCCCTGTGGCTGCTTGGAGGAGAATGGCTTGTGATGGTGGGGAAAGACTGGAGAATGTGATACTTTGGGATGACTATTGCAGAGATGATGGAATAGGGTACGAGTGTGAGGATACAAAAACAAGAATTGATTCTAAAGATATGGGGAAGCACAACTGATAAGACTTAATTTTTAGGGTTCTGGCTTGGATGACTAAGGGTGGGGAAAATAATTTTTGAAGAGTGCTTGTCAGTTATTTTTAAAATTTATTTTGTTGATTTCAGAGAGGAAGGGAGAGGGAGAAAGAGACAGAAACATCAATGATGAGAGAGAATCACTGATTGGCTGCCTCCTGCATGTCCCCTGCTGGGGATCGAGCCCAAACCCGGGCATGTACCCTTGACCAGAATCGAAACCTTCAGTCCACAGTCCGATGCTCTATCCTCTGAGCCAAACCAGCTGGGGCATGGTCTGTTATTTTGTAGAATGTTTCTCTGGATCATTTTATAGATACACATAATAGATAGCTTCCTTCCTGTGAAACAAAAACCTTGAGACCTAACTTTTGTAAATATACTCTTAGTTTTCATTTAAAATCTTTTGTCACCCTGGCTGGATAGCTCATTTGGTTACAGTGACACCCTGATACATCAAGGTTTTGGGTTCAATCCCCAGTCAGGGCACATACAACAAATTGATGTTTCTCTCTTGCACATTCTCTCTCTCCCTTTCTTTCACTCTCTAAAATCAATCAATCAATAAATTTAAAAAAGAAAATCTTTTTGTCACTTTTAGCTATAATCAGAGTCAAATTAGTTATGTTTTGGTAGCACATTTTACAAGAAAGTAGACTTATAATAATTATAAGACATTCCTAGAGATAACATGAAGAAAATAATGTTTAAGTTTAAAATAGCCTGTATGTGGCTCCTCCCTGGGCCAGACCCTGGTCAGGGCTCGTGCAGGAGTCAACCAATCTATGTGTTTCTCTTACATCGATGTTTCTCTCTGTCTCTCCCTCTCTCTCAATAAACAAACAAACAAATATATAAAATAAAAAAGGAAAACAGCTCGGCTGCAATGGCTCAATGGTTGAGTGTTGACCTCTGAACCAGGAGATCACGGCTTGATTCCCAGTCAGGGCACTTACCCAGGTTGTGGGCTCGATTCCCAGTGTGGGGCATGCAGGAGGCAGCCTATTCATGATTCTCCCTTATCATTAATGTTTCTATCTCTCTCTCCCTCTCCCTTCCTCTCTGAAATCAATAAAAATATAAAAATATAAAAAATAAAAATAAAATAGCCTGTGTGTTAGATAATTATGTAAAAATGAATAAGAGATTTTAAGTCAATCAGATTATTGTTTCTACTTTGGAAAATTTTTTCCCCATTTTGACTTTAATGTAATCAGTTTTACATTCATTTTTATTTCTAAAGAATGAACAGAAAGCACAAAGGTGTTTTTTTTCTTTTTTAATGGCCTACTAGAAATGAGCAACACTACAAGAATCTATCTATAGTACTTTAATACATTAAGGTATTGAACACAAGATAGAGGTAACTTTTTGAAGTGAATTGGCTTATAGGTAGAAATGTACACTAATGGATGTAACCCAATAGAAGGGATTTAGGACACATGAATCTTATTTCAAATAAATCTGAGTCTGTTTTTAAATGAAAGACTCAATCATATTTGCCTTTATTTCCTACCATATAAAATATAGATGTAAATACTTGTCACTTGACTTCTGAAGGATAATTCTTCAATTAAGAGGTGACCTTTGGAGTACATTCTAATATATAAAAAGCCATGGGCCGTCACAACCAAAACAATCTGATGGACAACCAAACAGCAGGTTGCGTGGGGCAACCAGGCCAGAGGGGGTTAGTGAGGGGTGACCAAACGACTGAACAGCAGGCTGCGTGGGCTGACCAGGCTGGCAGGGGGAGGCAGTTGGGGGCAACCAGGCTGGCAGAGGGGGGCAGTTGGGGGCATCCAGGCCGACAGTGGGGGCAGTAAGGGGCGACCAGGCCAGTGTGGGGGGGGCAGTTAGGGGCTATTAGGTTGGCAGGCAGAGGTGGTTAGGGGTGACCAGGCAGGCAAGCAGGTGAGCAGTGGGGAGCCAGAGGTCCCAGATTGTGAGAGGGATGTCCGACTGGCAATTTATGCCTGATCCCTGGGATCAGACATCTCCCGAAGGGTCCCAGATTGGAGAGGGTGCAGGCTGAGCTGAAGGCCCCCCCCCCCCCCGTATGAATTTTGTGCACCAGGCCTCTAGTTTGAAAACAATTTCTGTACAGATATTAAGTACAAATGTGTTGAATGTGCAGGTTCACATTAATTTATTTTTAGCGTGTCATAGGCTTTCTGGGCTTCATATGACAATAGAAATAACTATAATTTGAATTTATGGTTCAGACTCCACAATTAGATGAAGAGTTACAAGTTCCTCTACTCTTAAAAAGGTTTATGTAAAATTGATGTTTGCCTAAGTTATTTTAAAAGTTGATTACATTTTCAGGAAGTAAAGATATAGGTATACCTAGTTTTATTGTGCTTCACTTTATTGTGCTTCACTTTGCAGATATTGAGTGTTTAAGAAATTGAAGGTTTGTGGTAACCCTCTGTTGAGCAAGTCTGTTGGCACTTTTCTTCCAATAACATTTGCTCACTTTGTGTCTCTGTGTCACATCATGGTAATTCTCACAATATTTCAAATTTTTCATTATTATTATTGTATTTATTATGGTGATCTGTGATCAGCGATGACCTTTGTTAAGGTTCAGATAATGGTTAGCATTTTTTAACAATAAAACATTTTAAAATTAAAGAATATACTTTTAAAAGATATAATGCACACTTAATAGGCCAGAGCAAACATGTCAAACTCAAAGGCTAAAATGGGCCAAATAAATAAAGTTTAAGTTTATGTGGGCTGCAAAAAATCAAAAGCTTCAATTTTCATGGAAACATAGGTTTATTTCAATAGAGACATGCTGAATACAAAGGGTTGAAATAAATTAGTAATCATTAACATAAAATAATAGAACATTTTAATAAAAATGAATGTTTTTTCTTGAACATTAACTTACCAGACATTGAATAACTGCACAAATTAATAAACATAATGCAAATAAATCTATTTTTCTTGTTCTCTGAAAGCGAAATATTTCCTGTTGAACACACCAAACAAATCAGTACAAGACTAATGATCTGGCAATTGGCTGCTAAAATCTATAATAATAAAAGAGTAATATGCTAATTAGACCAGATGTCCTTCCAGACGTCCTTCTGGACAACCTTTCAGATGACCTTCCGGACTAAGCCATGGCAGCAGGTGGGGGCTGAGGCAGAGGCAGCCACCACAGTGGTGGAGGTCAAGTCCCTTGCACGAATTTTGTGCATCAGGCCACTAGTCCTACATAATAAAAGGCTAATATGCAAATTGACCAAGTGGCAGAATGACCACCAGGGGGCAGATGCTCAACACAGGAGCTGCCTCCTGGTGGTCAGTGCGCTCCCACAGGGGGAGTGCCACTCAGCCAGAAGCCAGGCTCATGGCTGGGAGCACAGCAGCAGTGGCGGGAGCCTCTCCTGCTTCCACAGCAGCTCTAAGGATGTCTAACTGATGGCTTAGGCCCGTTCCCTGGGGTAGCAGGGCTAAGCAATCAGTCAGACATCCCCCGAGGGCTCCCAGACTGCAAGAGGGTGCAGGCTGAGCTGAGGGATCCCCCCAAGTGCACAAATTTCATGCAATGGGCCTCTAGTATTCAATATTTGCTGCTAGTATTAGTGGAGAGAAATGGTGTGCTTGCATGTAAAGTGAGTAAGGGAAATGAAGGCAACACGATTATAGTATTCAGTCATTAGCAAACATTGTAGTTCGTTATTAATAATTATGTATAATAGGATATTGTAAAAATTAAGTTACAAAATTTTATTAAAACATTTCTTACATACTGTTATATTGGCTGGGCCACAAAAATATTTAGATGAAGAGTTACAATTGCACATCAATTGATTCCTGCATGCACCCTGACCAGGGCTGGGGAACCTGCAACCAAGGTACATGTCCCCAGAGCTTGGAACACAGTAAGAACTAGTACTTTAAAAAAAAACACCAAAAACTAGAGGCCTGGTGCATGAAATTCATGCATAGGAATGGCGGGGTCCCTCAGCCCGGCCTGCACCCTCTCGCAATCCTGGACCCCTCGGAGGATGTCCGACTGCTGGTTTAGACCCAATCCTGCTTGACCACCCGTAACCACTTGCCTGCCTGCCTCATCACCCCTAACCACTCATCTGCCTCCCTGATTGCCCCTAACCACTCTGCCTGCCTAATTGCCCCTAACTGCCTCTGCCTGCCTGCCTGATTGCCCCTAACTGCCTCTGCCTCAGCCTTGCTGCCATGGCTTCGTCAGAAAGGATGTCCAGATGGTCATTTGGCTGTCCAATCTAATTAGCACATTACGCTTTTATTATTATAGATTATCTTTATTGTTCAAAGTATTACATATGTCCCCTTTTTTCCCCACTTCAATCTCTGTCACCTCACACCTGCAACCCCCAGGCCTGCAGCACTATTGTCTGTGTCCATGGGTTATACATACATGCATGTAAGTTCTTTGGTTAATCTCTTCCTGTTACCACCCCCCTCTTCTTTCTGAGATTTGTCAGTCTGTTGCATGCTTCCATGTCTCTGGATCTATTTTGTTCGTCAGTTTATTTTGTTCATTATATTCCACATATAAGTGAGATCATGTGATACTTGTGTGTTTTTTACTGGCTTATTTAGCTTAGCATAATACCCTGCAGGTTCCTCCATGCTGTCTCAAAGGATAAGAGATCCTTTTTTATAGGTGCATAATATTCAGTCATGCAAATGACCACAGTTTTGTTTATTTTTACTTTAAAAAATATTTTTAAAAATTGATTTCAGTCTCCATAAAAAAATCTACCAGACTTAATAAATGAATTCAGCAATGTAGCAGGACACAAAATTAACACCCAGAAATCTATGGCTTTTTTATACACCAGTAACGAACTCAGAAAGAGAAACTAAAAAAACAATCCCATTTATCATTACAACAACAAAAAATTGAAGATACCTAGGAATAAACTTAACTAAGGAAGCAAAAGTCCTATATTCAGAAAACTACAGGCCATTAAAAAAAGAGATAGAGGAAGACAAACAAATAGAAGAATATACCAGGTTCACAGACTGACAGAATCAACATCATTAACATGTCCATATTACCCAAAGCAATCTATAGATTCAATGCAATCCCCATTAAGATACCAATGGAATATTTCACAGACCTAGAACAAACTCTCCAAAACTTAATATGTAATTTTAAAAAAAGACCCGAATAGCTGCAGCAATCCTGAGAAAGAAGAACAAAGTTGGAGGGATCACAATACCAGATATCAAGCTATATAACAAAGCCACTATTCCCAAACTGCCTGGTACTGGCACAAGAACAGACATATAGACCAATGGAACAGAATAGAGGACCCAGAAATCAACCGAAGCCATAATGTTCAGTTAATATTTGACAAAGGAGGCAAGAGCATACAATGGAGTCAAGACAGTCTCATCAATAAATGGTGTTGGGAAAATTGGACAGGTAATGCCAAAAAAAAAAAAAAGAAGAAGAAAAGAAGAAGAAGAAGAAGAAGAAACTAGACCACCAACTTACACCAGGCACAATAATAAACTCAAAGTGGATAAAGGACTTAAACATAAGATAGGAAACCATAAAAATATTAGAAGAATCCATAGGCAGCAAAATATCAGATATTTGTCATAGCAATATCTTGACTGATACAGCTCCTAAGGCAATAGAAACTAAGGAGAAAATAAAGGGGACCACATCAATATAAAAAGCTTTTGCACAGCAAAAGAAACCATCAACAACAAAAAAAGAAAGCCCACTACATGGGAGAACATATTTGCCAATGTTATCTCTGATAAGGGTTTAATCTCCAACATTTACAGGGAACTCATACAATTTAACAAAAGGAAGATAAGCAATCCAATCAAAAAATGAGCAAAGGACCTAAATAGACACTTTTTGAAAAAGGACATACAGAAGGCCAAGAGACTTAAGAAAACATGCTCAAAGTCACTAATCATCCAAGAGATGGAAATCAAAATGACAATGAGGTACTATCTCACACCTGTCAGAATAGTTGTCATCAACAAATCAACAAATGACAAGTGCTGGTGAGGATGCGGAGAAAAAGGAACACTCTTACACTGCTGGAGGGAATGCAACCACTGTGGAAAACAGTATAGAGTTTCCTCAAAAAATTAAAAATGGACCTCCCATATGACCCAGTAATCCCACTTCTAGGAATATATCCCAAGAACCCAGAAATACCAATCAGAAAGGATATATGCACCCCTATGTTCATAGCAGCACAATTTACCATAGCTAAGATTTGGAAACAGCCTAAGTGCCCATCAGCAGATGAGTGTATTAAAAAACTGTGGTAGATCTATACAATGAAATACTACGCTGCTGGTAAAAAGAAGGAACTCTTACCATTTGCAACAGCATGGATGGACCCGGAGAGCATTATGCTAAGCGAAATAAGCCAGTTGGAGAAAGATAAATATCACATGATCTCACTCATTTATGGAATATAATAAGCAACATAAACTGATGAACCAAAATAGAGCCAGAAGGAAAAAATATTTTAGAATATAATAGAAGTAATCCTGTTATTTGCAGATTTTTAATATTTCCTACAACTTTTGTGATATTATAGTATGTTAGTACAGTTTTGGTAACATTATTATATTTATTTATTTTTAAAAATATATATATTTTATTGATTTTTTACAGAGAGGAGGGGAGAGGGATAGAGAGTTAGAAACATCGACGAGAGAGAAACATTGATCAGCTGCCTCCTGCACACTCCCTACTGGGGATGTGCCTGCAACCAAGGTACATGCCCTTGACCTGAATCGAACCTGGGACCCTTCAGTCCACAGGCCAACACTCTATCCACTGAGCCAAACCGGCTAGGGCATATTATTATATTTAAAATCTTTTTTTTCTTGAAATGTTAATGTTTATTGCATGTAACATTATTATACTTAAAATCATTTTTCTTGAAAAAAAATCAACATATATAATATTTTTAACAATAAAAGATTTTAAAAATATAATAAATAAGTAAATAAATAAAAAATATTGATTTCAGAGGGGAGGGGAGAGGGAGATAGAGAAAGAAACATCAATAAGAGAGAATCATTGATTGGCTGCTACTGGGGATTGAGCCCACAACCCAGACATGTGCCCTGTCTTGGAATCAAACTGTGACCTCCTGGTTCATAGGTTGACGCTCAATCACTGAGCCACACTGGCTGGGATACCATTGTTTTTTATTATCCATTATCTACTGATGGGTACTTTGGCTGTTTCCAGATCTTAGCTATCCTATATAATAAAGAAGTAATATGCAAACTGACCCTCAGGCCCTCACATCACAAGATGGCCGCCCCCACATTGTCACATGATGGCCTGCAGGGGAGGGCAGTTGGGGGCGATCGGGCCAGTAGGGGAGCAGTTATGTGTCAATCATGCCGGCAGGAGAGCGGGTAAGGGGTGGCAGGCAGAAGCGGTAAAGGGCAGTCAGGCAGGCAGGCAGGCTAGTGGTTAGGAGCCAGCAGTCCTGGATTGTGAGATGGCCACAGGGATAGGGCCTAAACCAGCAGTCGGATATCCCCCGAGGGGTCCCAAATTGGAGATGGTGCTGGGTTGAGGGACAACCCCCCGCCACCCAGTGCACTGGGCCTCTAGTTATAAATAATGCTGCTATGAACAAAAGGGTGCATATATTCTTTCTGATTGGTGTATCTGGATTTTTAGGATATATTCCTAAAAGTGGACCACTGAGTCAAATGGCAGTTTCATTTTAATTTTTGGAGGAAACTCCATAGTGATTTCCATAGTGGCTGCATGAGTCTCCATTCCCACCAGCAGTGTACTAGGGTTCCTTTTTCTCCACATCCTCCCCTGGACTTGCTGTTTGTTGATTTATTTTCTCCACATTCTCCCCTGCATTCTGGTAGATGTAAAGTGGTAGGTACCTCATTGTCATTTTAACTTGCATCTCTCTGATGATTAGAGACAATGAGCATTTTTTTCATATGCCCCTTGGCCATCTGTATGTCCTCTTTGGAGAAGTGTCTATTTAGGTCCTCTGCCCATTTTTTAATTGGATTGCTTGTTCCTAGTTGAGTTGTATGAGTACTTCATATATTTTGGAAATTAACCCCTGATCAGGTCATTGGAAAATATGTTCTCCCATATAGTGGGTTCCCTTTTCATTTTGATGGTGGTTGCTTTTGCTTTGCAGATGCTTTTTATTTTGATGTAGTTCCATTTGTTTATTTTTTCCTTTGTTTCTCTTGCCCTATGTGATGTGCTGTTGAAAATTCTGCTACTTGAGATGTCTGATATTTTGTTACCTATGTTTTCTTCTAGGATTTTTATGGTTTCATGACTTACATTTAAGTCTTTTATCCATTTTGAGTGTGTTCTTATGTATGGTGTAAGTTGGTAGTCTAGTTTCTTTTTTGTTTGCATGAACCTGTCCAATTTTCCCAACACCATTTACTCCATTGTATGCTCTTGCATCCTTTGTAAAATATAATTGAGCATAATGGCTTGAGTTAGTTTCTGGGTTCTCTGTTCTGTTCCATTGATCTGTATACCTGTTCTTGTGCCAGTAGCAGGCTATTTTGTTTACAGTGCCATTGTGGCATAACTTGATGTCATGAATTGTGATCCCTCCAACTTTGTTCTTCTTTCTCAAAAGTGCTGTAGCTATTTGGGGTCTTTATTGGTTCCTTATAAATTTTTGGAGTATTTGTTCTAGATCTGTAAAATATGCTGTTGGTATTTTGATAGGGATTGCATTGAATCTGTAGATTGCTTTGGGTAGTATGAACATTTTAATAATGTAAATTCATGAACACGGTATCTTTTTCTACTAGTTTATATCTTCCTATCTCTCATTTTTCCCCAATGTCCTGTGTTTTTCCAGTACAGGTCTTTTACCTCCTTGGTTAAATTTATCCCTAAGTATCTTATTGTTTTGTTGTTGTTGCAATGATAAATGGAATTATCTGTTTAGTTTTTCTTTTTGAGAGTTCATTACTGGTGTATAAAAATACCATCAATTTCTGGGTGTTGATTTTGTATACTGCTACATTGCTGAATTCATTTATTAAGTCTAACAGTTTTTTGGTGGAGTCTTTAGGGTTTTCCATGTACAATATCATGTCATCTGCAAATAATGAGAGTTTTACTTCCTCCTTTCCTATTTGGATGCCTTTTATTTTTTTCTTCTTGTCTGATCATTGTGGCTAGGACTTCTAGTACTATGTTGAATAAGAGTGGTGAAAGCTGACATCCTTGTCTTGTTCCTATTCTTAGAGGAAATGCTTTTAGTTTTTGTTCATTGAGTATGATATTGGCTGTAAGTTTGTCATATATGGCCTTTATTATGTTGAGATATGCTCCTTCTATTCCTACTTTGCTGAGAGTTTTAACAAAAAATGGGTGTTGGATTTTGTCAAATGCTTTTTCTGGGTCTATTGATATGATCATGTGATTTTTGTCTCTCAATTTGTTTATGTGATGTATCACATTTATTGATTTGTGAATATTGTACCAGCCCACATCCCTGGAATAAATCCCACTTGGTCATGGTGTATCATCTTTTTAATATATTGCTTGATCCAATTTGCTAATATTTTTTGAGGATTTTAGCGCCTATGTTGATTAGCAATATTGGCCTGTAATTCTCTTTCTTTGTAGTGTCTTGATCTGATTTTGGAATTAGAATAATGTTAGTGTCATAAAAAGAGCTTGGAAGTGTTCCTTCTTCTTGGATGTTTTAGAATAGTTTGAGGAATGTCGGTTTTTGTTGTTCTTTGAAGGTTTGGTACAACTCCCTGTGAAGCCAACCTGAACAGGGCTTTTGTTCGATGGGAGATTTTTATTTTATTTTATTTTATTTTTTCCCTTCTGTTTCAATTTTACCAGTCGCTATGAGCCTATTGAGGTTTTCAGCTTCTTCATGATTCAGTTTTTGAAGATTCTATTTTTCTAGGAATTTGTCCATGTCGTCCAGGTTGTCCAGCTTGTTGTAATATAGTTGTTCATAGTATTTTCTTACAATGTGTTGTCAGTTGTTAATTTACCTCTTTCATTTCTGATTTTGTGTATTTGGTCCTCTCACTTTGTTTTTTTATAAGTCTGTCTAAAGGTTCATCAATCTTCTTTATCTTTTTAAAGAAATAGCTCTTGGCTCATTGTTCTTTTGTATTTTTTTTTGTCTCTATGTCATTTATTTCTGCTCTGACCTTTATTATTTCCTTCCTTCTAACTTGCTCTGGGCTTTTCTTGTTATTCTCTTTCTAATTCTTTAAGTTGTAGGCTTAGATAGGGTATCAGAAAATGTTCTTGTTTTCTGAGGTAAGTCTGTAGTACTCTGAACTTACCTCTCAGGACTTCTTTGCTGTGTCCCATAGATTTTGGGTAGTTGTGTGTTCATTTTCATTTGTTCCCAGAAATTTTTTTATTTCTTCCTTGATCCCTTTGGTAATCTATTTATTGTTTAATAACATGCTATTTAGCCTCCATATGTTTGAATGTTTTTGAGTGTTTTTATTGTAGTTGATATCTAGTTTCATACCATTGTGATCTGACAAGATGCCTGATATGATTTCAATCTTCTTGAACTTGTAAAGACTTAGTTTGTGTCCTGACATGTGATCTATCTTGAGAATGAACTGTGTGCCCTTGAGAAGAATATGTTCTATAGCTTTGAGGCAAAATGTTCTGCAAATGTCAATTAATTCCATCTGACCTAGTGTGTCATTTAGGATTGCTATTTCCTGTTGATTTTTTCTTTTGTCTTGAAGATCTATCCAGTGATGTCAGTAGGATGTTAAGTCCCCTATTATGACTGTATTACTGTCAATCTCTTCCTTAAAGTCCTTCAGAAGTTTTGTTTATATATTTGGGTACTCCTATATTAGGTGAATATATGTTCTCCAGGGTTATATCCTCTTGTTGTTTCGATCTCTTTAGTATTATGTAGTGACCTCCATTATCTCTTGTATGGCTTTCATTTTGAGATATATTTTTTCAGATATGAGTATTGATACCCCAGCTTTGTTTTTTCATTTCAATTTGCATAGAAGAATATTTCCATCCCTTCACTTTCATCCTGTGTGAGTCTTTTGTTCTGAGGTGGATCTCTTGTAGACAACATATTTATGGGTCATCTTTTCTTATCCATTCAGCTCCCCTATGTCTTTTTTGAAAATCCTTATTGTTGAAAGTATTATATATGTCTGCCTTCCCCCCCATTGACCAATTCCAGCCCATCTCCACCCCCCAACTCAGGCCTTCAACACCCTATTGTCTGTGTCCATAGATTATGCATATATGTATACAAGTTTTTTGGTTGATTCCCCTCCCCCCCCCACCTTCCCTCTGAGATTTGACAGTCTATTCCATGCTTATATGTGTCTGGATCTATTTTTTTCCTCAGTTTATATTGTTCATTAGACTCCACATATGAGTGAGATCATGTACCCTATGTCTTTTGATTGGAGAATTTTAATCCATTTACATTTAAGGATATTATTGATAGGTTTTTATTTATTGGTATTTTTATTCTTTATGCCTATATATGTTCTCTCTCTCCTCCTCCTCCTCCTCCTCCTCCTCCTCCTCCTCCTCCTCCTCCTCCTCCTCCTCCTTCTCCTCCTTTTCTTCCTTCTTTTTCTCATTATCGCAGTGCCTTTAGCATTCCTTTTGGTGGTGATCAACTCCTTGAGCCTTTTATTTTGTCTGGCAAAGTCTTTATTTCACCATCTGTTTGAAATGATAGCCTTGCTGGATATAGTAATCTTGGTTTTAGATCCTTGCCTTTCATTATCTTGAGTACTTCATGCCATTTCTTTCTGGCCTATAGAGTTTCTGATGAGAAATCAGCTGACAGCCTTGTGGAAGCTTCTTTGTTGGTAACAAATTGCTTTTCTCTTGCTGCCTTTAAGATTCTCTCTTTGTCTTTAATTTTTGGCATTTTAATTAAAATGTGTCTGGGTGTAGACCTATTTGGGCTCTTCTTGCTGGGGACTCATGTCTGCCTGCAGGCTGATTGTTATTTTCAGTCACTCAATGAGCCTCAGGCTGTAGACCACAGCAAGGTATAAACTCCACTGGATGGGGCCAGAGGTTTACCAGTGGGTAGGGCAATTGTTTCCCCTACTGCCAGGCAAAGCTGCCTAGATGGTAAAGATCTGCCTGAGAAAGATGTCCTCTGCAGTATGGGGGAATGATTCAGCACAGGGATCCAGGCAGCTGCCCTCTGAACTCTATTCCTAGAGCCACTAACCCCAGATTCTCCTCATACAGCTCTAGTCCACTCTGCCCTCCCTCTGTTGGAGCCAAGTTGAGTGGCTGCACATGAGATTTTGTGCATTGGTCCTTTAAGAGGATGCCTGCATTTCCAGCTGTCTCTCCCTGGCAGACAGCAACTCTGCTGCTTTTCACAGCCAGATGTTATGTGGGCACCTTCTCAGTTCTGGTGCTCTAGGCTGGGGAATACAGCTTGGGGTTTAGACCAGGGTGGACCCCTCCCCCCACAGCTGAGATATCCCTCCGGGATTTCTGCTGCTGCCTATGGGAGCCCAGCCAGCCTTCTCATGCCTCTGCACTTCCAATCAGTCTCTAAAAAGTCTCCACTTTATGTCTTTGGTTATAAGTGTTCTCTCCAGCTAGTCTTCAGTTGGTTATTCAGGATTTTTCCCCCCTATATTTTAGTTGTAATTCCAGTTTGGTCCTAGGAGAAAGTTAATGTAGCTTTCACTTAATCTGCTGCCATCTTGGAATCTCTGAACTAGTACTTACTGTGGCCCAGGCATTGTCCTATGGGTTGCACATCTCTACACGTGTTAATTCATTTCATCCTCACAGGATCTCTAAGACAGAGGTACTACTATCATCATCCTTATTTTACATATGTGGAACATCTAAGATTCAATAAAGATGAGTACTTCACATAGCTGGGAAGGGTCAGGCAGTCTGCCTTCTAGGTCTATGTTCTTAACAACTGCACTATGTTGTTTCTCATAGTAGGTGATCAGAAAATGCCTGTTGAATAAAAGTTTGTTTAAATAATTGTCATTATTAAATTATTGTTCCCTTCCATTTACCCAAATTCTGAACGTGTAATACCCTGGGGCAAAGATGGACATCTGACTTTAGACTTGGGCGCTTTTCCTGCCTCCGTTGTTAACCAAGTAGGTGTCCCTTCTGATTCTCCTGATTGAAGAAAAGTCATCTGTGGTCATCAGATGGGAACACAAACATTTACTGTAGAACCTGCATGAGCCACAAGATATGTCCTGTAAATTCTATGTGGATCCCAGACATTTTTATTCATTAGAAGACATGCTTTGGTGGATGGCATGTGAGCCTGTGTGACACCACAGTTGAGAAGGCTTCACTATAGTCCTCAGGCTCCTCTTCTGAAGGCTCATGTGAACTTTTTTTTCTTGAGGCCCACTTGGACTCCAAACATCTCTCCTGTAAAAACCATGCTTGATAACCTCTTCAGGTTCCCAATCATAATTTCATTGGGTCCTCCCTATAGCTCTGTAAACAGGCTAAAGCTTGTATTACAACAAGGATAGAGAGCAGTGACCATGCAGGTGAACCAGGGACAGGATCAATAGCAGAACCCCATTGTCCTGCCCATAGCCCGTGACTGTTCCCTCATGATTGGCTTGGTGGCTAGATTATACTTGCCTCTCAACCTTCTACAACCCCTGAGGGAGCTCCCTCCCTTCTCTTCCATTTCCCTCTCTAGTTCTTGTCTGTTTATTTATTTATTTATTTATTTATTTATTTTACTCCTGCCCCCTTTCTACCCCAGCTGTGTGAGTGAGGTCCCGCCCCACTCCCAACAGACTGGAGCCAGACAATGGACTCTTATTCTGGGCAAAGAAACCCTGCAGTGTCTCCCACCCACTGAGGCTCCCTTCCAGGCCTGAGGGTGGTATGGGCAGATGACATTGTGGAGGGCAGAAGCCATTGGCTGGCAGGACAGAGGATGGCCCTGACTGAAGAAATCCCACAGGAGGTTTACATTGTAAGCACCACTCACAATAAAAGCCTGTCTTTTACTCCCAGTTCCATTGCTCCAAGTGGGTAACTCTTAACCATCATTAGTTCTGGGTTTTTATTTTTCTTTAATTATCTTTTAAAAATATGTTTTTATTAATTTTTAGAGAGAGAGAGAGAGGGAAAGAGAGAAAGATCAATGAAGAGAAAGAATTATCAATTGGCTGCCTCCTGCACACCCCCTATTGGGGATGGTGCCTGCAACTCAGGCATGTGCCCTGATTGGGAATCAAATCGGTGACTTCTTGGTTCCTGGGTTGATGCTCAACCACTGAACCACACTGGCAAGGTAAGTTCTGGGTTTTTAAAGATTTACCCTCCTGGTCTTTATTCTTTTTTAAAAAATTATTTTAGAGAGGTGGGGGGAGGAAGGGAAAGAGAGAAACATCAGTCAGTTGCCTCTTGCACATGCCCTAACCAGGTATTGAACCCACAACCTGGGTATGTGCCCACCCAGACTGGGAATCAAACCCATGACCTTCTGGTGCACTGGCCATACTCCCAAGGCTGGTCTTTATTCTTTTTAGGTGTTCATCTTTGCATATCACAGTCTCTTTCAATCTTTTTTCTTTCTCTTTCTAAGCTTCTCTCTTTCTATTCCTTTGTGTAGCTTTGCCTGTCCCTATTTCTTAAAAAAATATATTTTTGGTTAATTTAATCTTCACCTGAGGATATTTTTTTCCATTGCCTTTCAGAGAGAGTGGAAGAGAGGAAAGGAGGAGGATAGGGAGGGAGGGAGAGAGGAAGAGAAGGAGAGAAACATCGATGTGAGAGAAACACATCCACTGGTTGCCTCTATCAGGAATCGAACCTACGACCCTTTGGTGAGCGGTCCGACAGTCTAACCACTGAGCGACACAGGCCAGCTCTGTTTCTGTTATCTTTTTCTCATTTCATCATGTTCTCTTCCCTTTCTTTCTTTCCATGTCTTTTTTCTCTCCAAGTTTCTGCATCTCTATCTTCACGGCTCTCCTCTCTTGCCTTTCTGTGTCTCGAGTGCTTATGTCTCTCTTCATGTCTCATCTCTGATCTTCTGTCCTCCATCCCCTTGCTGTCACTCTGGGATGTGGATCTGAAGGACCTTCATCAGTCACCATGTTCTCCTGTTCACAAAACTTTCTCACTCCTCCTTTCTGGTAAATCCCAGAGGCCTCTGGGACCGGCTTGGGGGTTATTTCCCAGTTTACAGACTTAGAAGTTGAAGCTCTGGCTGTTGGTACCAGGCTCCCATCCCTGGGTTTCTTCCTCCACGTAGGACCTCGGATAGCTCCGGGAAAGTGCGGAGGCGTCCTGGACTTCTTTCTCGCGAGAGCAGGGAGCAGGCCTTAGAAATAGAGGAGAGTCTCGCGAGAGTTGCTGCGGTCAGGGGCGGTGCGCGCTCCCGGCTCCCAGACCCCGAGCGCCTTGAGGCGGGCTTGGCGTCGCATCGCCGGGTGCAGCGAAAGCTCTGGGCAGCGCCGCGGCCTTTCGGCCTCCGAGCGACAGCAGCAGGTGAGTCCGGGCCTGAAGGCTCGGAGAAGGGCTTTGCAGGGAAGCTGGGCGCAGGACGAGGGGGGGGGGGTCACCCCTTCTCCACTTTGTACCCACTACGCTTCACCTTTGGATGCAGGAGGCTGGCGGAGATGCTGGAGAGGTGGATAGTCGAGGTCACCTTTCCTGTTTGGAGCCCCGGATTCTCCCAGGCCTTCCAGCTCCCACAATCCCTATCCCTAGCTCCCTTAGACTCTAGGCTTAGAGGAAACCCGCATTCTTGGGTGACGTCAGACCTCTGGATTCTGGAGCCTGACTGGGCCTTGGGCCCTCCATTCTCCCCCTCGGACCCCCTCAGTTTTCTGGAAACCGGTGTCCTCTTTCCTGGGGATGGTGCACGCCATAGGGGATGGGGGCGACTGGAGGCGGGGTAACTGTGGCATCCTTTGCGTCCTTCCTCACTAGAGGCGCGCCTGCTGGTGGATCCAGGTTGCTACTCCCCCACCTCCACCCCACCCCCGCCTCCCAGGGCCACCGACCTTTGGACTGCTGGTCTCAGCCGCCTCAGGGTTTTGCGGGGGGCGGGGGAGATGCAGTGGCTTGAGCCTGGGGTCCCCCAGAGCTGAGGTGGTGTGTTGGGTGTGTCGCATGTAGCTAATTCCAACGCTGGCTGGAGTCGGTCACGAGGATAAGGGTGAGGTATTTGGGAACCCGTCCCTTCCCCTGCCTTCGGGAGCTCTTGGTCTGGGAGTTAGAGGAACCAAGTAGAGACTGAGAATTGCCCCAGCTCCCAGATGGGGAGTTTAGGGAGGGCCAGACAGACCTTACGGTGGACACAAGGAGAAAGGGAAGCAAGAGCCAGCAAATAAGAGACTTCCTGGAGGAGGTGAAATTTGGATGGGAAGAGAAGGCATTCCTGGGGAATGGTATGGGCAAAGGCATAGAGATGGGAATTAAGCACAGCTGTTGGGGAGCCTACCTGTGAGCCCTTGGGGTGAGGGAGTCTAAAGAATTTTGCAGCTACTGGTTCTACCTCTGAGGGTCAGGGCTTTGAAAGAGGGAGATGGTTCTTTCAGGGGCTTTACTGGTAGAAATGATTTTCTGGGGGCTATACAAGTCTTGCTAGTTGAAATTTGATCTGGGTTTGGTGAACCTGAAGTCAAAGTCTTCAAAGCTGAGAGAGAAGTCTCTCTGGTGAATGGGCCACAGAAAGAGGGTCTTCTTAGGTCTACAAGCCTATGGAGACCCTGGCTGGCTAGCCATGTCTGAACAAGTTCATTCCTCTCTCTGGGCATCTTTTTGCCAGCACCTTTCTTTAGGGATGAAATAATAGGATTAAGTACTGCTTGCTCTAATTTTAGAGCCTCCTTCCCAGTTCTTCTCCCTTTCCTTTTTCTCCTCTCTCTACCTCCCTCTTCCTGCTCCTCCTCACAACATTTCATTTAGGGGCTGAACTTTCTTCCCTGCTGATAGCCTGGAGTCTCTGAAGGTTTCCTGGAGGTGTGGGACAGCAGGGTTGACAGAAGCTGTGGGCTTAGCATGGTTGGGGCAGGGCATCAGTTGCTCCTCTCCCACCCTTTGGAAGGGTATCTAAGTCTTAAGCAGGAACACAGATTGACCCTAAAGAGACCTCTCATTCTCTGATACCTCCATTTATTCTAATATGATGAGCATCACACCTTCTGTGTCTTATCTGGATTCCAGAATCCAGAATTTTAACCATTCTCTGGCCCATGCCCTCAACTAACCTGCCACTTTGCCTGCGTGTCCCAACCCAGGAGCAGAAGTTCCAATTCACATACCAGAGCAGTTTGGTTCCACTTCCATGGAGGACGTCCAGCCTCAGCTGTCCCTCCACCATTTTTTAGAAATCCTTTCCCTCATCACTGGAGACTCTTGAGAGAAAGGAGAAAGGTAGAGAGAAGACTACTAGATGAAAGATAAAGATATTTCTTTACTGATGTAACTAGGGGTCGGGAGACAAGATGGAGAACACTCACTTACCGAGTGTCAGGGGCCTGAACTTTAAGCCCAAATGTTGACCAATGGTATGGCCAAACATTAACAAATTAAATAGCTACATATACCTTAGTCATAGCATAGAGAAACTTTGCCAAATACACAGGGTTTCCATGTTATTTAAATTTAGATAGTACTTCACTTTAGTTCAAATTATTTGTCAATTAGTTAACTCATGATTTGTCAAATTTTGAAGGAAGATCTGATTTCCAGACATTCTCAAAGATCATGCGCCCTAACAATAGTGAACAGTTATTCTATTCTTACCACACGCATTACACATACTGTTTGGCCTATGAAACTATATCATATTAACTAAATGAAAGACATAGCACCTTTGGCTGAGGAGGACATAGTGGAGCTAATTAATAATAAATGAACATCAAAATGTAACAGATAAATAAGAATACATCAGATGAGAAATAATAAATGATGACATGTTAGGTCAGCATGATTTTATGATTATTGCAAAAGAGTAAATAAAAATTTAGTGATCATTAAAAAAAAAAAGAAAAGAAATCCTTTCCCTTTTCCCAACAACTCCTAGTTCCATTTCATGGGAGAAGTATTCCAAACTGGGCTACTCTCCCCAAACCCTTTATTTATGGAAAGGCTGATTGGGGGTTTGTGGGAGAAGTGGAACCATACCCATGTTTCTCCACTTCTTGAATCTCAGCAGAAGGAAGGATCCTAGTCTAATATGCCTATTCTGTGCTATGGAAGCTGGCCCTCTGTCTCCTGAGAAACTAATGTTCATCAGCTATTTTCCCTTCTAACTGTACCAGCTTATAAATAAGCTCATCTCCTATCTGGAAAAACCTTTCTAACCCTATGTTCTCCACTAGTTGCTGCTGTTTTAAACCAGTGGCTTTGTCTTATTACAAAAATGATAAATGACCATTGTAAAAATATTAGAAAAGGAAGATAAAAAGTGAAGAAAACAAATAACTTATAATCTTTTTAAAAATATACTTTAAGTGATTTCAGAGAGGAAGGGAGAGGAAGAGAGATAGAAACATCAATTATCAGAGAGAATCATCAGTTGGCTGCCTCCTGTATGCCCCCTATTGGAGCTCAAGCCTGCGGTGTGTGCCTTGACCCGGAATCAAACCAGCGACCTCTTGGTGCATGAGTCAGTGCTCAACCACTGAGCAACACAGGCCGGGCTAAGGCTATATTTTTTAAAAGAATAGAATTCTTCAGTGGCTGACAGGACTCTGAGAATAAAGCTCAAATCCTGCCCATGGCTTTCAAGGCCTTGATGACCCCTGCCCCTCCCACTTATCAACCCTATTTTTGCCTTTCTGTCCCTCCCACTTCTTGGCTCTACTTCTTTCTGTTCCTTGAATATACCAGACTGTTGGTCTCCTTATCTTCACACCTGTTTTCCTGATTCTCCTTTTCCCTAGCCATTTCTTACTCATCCTTCAGGATTCACCTGTATGAAGCCTTCCCTGGTTCCTCTAGGATAAATCAGGGAGGTGCTCTGCTGTGTTCCTACAGCTTTTTGTACTTGCTCTCCCAGAGCACTTCTCAGGCTGTGTTGTAATTGCTCATGAACTTAGCTGGATTCTCTACTCTGACTTCCTCCTCTCAACTCCAGTATGTCTCCAATATTACAGAAAAAATTGAAGCAGATACATGGGACTCTCACTCTCCTTTCCAAGGCCTTAAGCCTGCCTGCATCTGCTTGCATCATGCTCTCCTTCCTACCTTTTAGGATTGAGGCTTGTCTTACCTCCTTGCACTGGGTCCCATGCTTCTCCTCTTTAAAGGGTTAACTTCTGTCTATTGTAATTGCAACTTTTTCCCTGGATCCTTCACATCTCTAGCTTATTTATTTCCATCTTAAACAACCATCAGCCATATCTCTTCCTGGACCCTATATCCCACCTAACTAGTGCCTTATCTCTCTCTATTCTCTTCCTAGGCATAGGCAGCGTTTTTCAAAGAGCTGTCTACACCTGCTTACCTGTTCGACTGTAGATCTAATTTGGCTGCTACTCCCATTCCCATCCTTCCAAAACAATTCTTTCTGGGATCACAGATGATTTGATGTTACTGAGTATAATGAACATTTTCAGCCCAGCCCTTTTCCTACTGTCGTATTTGTTCACTGTCTACTGACTTTGGAGACTCCACTCTCTTCTGCCTCATCAGTTACTTCCTCTCATTCTTTGCCAGGTCATCCTCTTTTGTCTGACTTTTTTTCCATTTATTTTTTTCAAACAGGTAATAAATACATTCACATGATTCATAATTTGAAAAGATGTCCCAAATTTCATCAGTACTAAAATGAACATTTTGATATTTCAGAAAATATTTTAATGTCTGTGTCTTAAAAATCTTGGCATTTTAAAATTATAATTTGGCAGTATTTCTTTTTGTGTGTGTAAATAAAATTAACACTCTCTCTTAAAATCCATGGTGTCTTGGGGTAGATAGTCTAAAGATACATAGTAACAATTCTTTTTCCCCACTTGCTCCACATCTATTCAGTTTCTCTGTCCCCCAGGGAGCCACATTTCCCCCCGCTTGATATCCTACTAGAGATTCTTTGGGTATATATTACCAAATACATACATGGTGGGGCAAAAGTAGGTTTACAGTTATTCATATGGAAAATAATACAATGATCTTAATATATAAAGAGGTAATATGCAAATTAGGTCGGGACGCCATAATGGGATGACTGGACAGGTGCGAACCCAGAATCAAACCTAGGACCCTTTGGTCCGCAGGCCGATGCTCTATCCACTGAACCAAACCAACTAGGGCCAAATACATATTTTAAATGAGACTTCTGACTTTTTGTTTAATTGACCAACTTTTGGTCTCAATTACATTAGATAAAAGAGGACTCCTACTGAAATAATAATATTAAATGTGAGTTGCTTTATTGTGCAGTTACCGTATACCCAGGTGAAAGGCCACAGAAGGGGCACTTTTTACTGTATATAGTTTCACCCAGATTCACCAGTTGTGAACATGTGCTACATTTGCTTTGATTCTGTCATATCTATCTCTTTATCATTTCTTCTTTTATGAACTATTTGAAGTAACATCATGATACTTTCCCCCTAAACACTTGAGCACATCTTTCCTAAGAACAGGGCATGTCCTACAACCTTGATACTATTATCCACCCTAAAAATGTAACATAGGCACAATATTATCTAGTTTAGAGTCTATATTCAAGTTTCCTTTGTTACTCCACTGATTTTTTCCCCCCTCAGTGATGTTCTTTATAGTATTTCCCTTAATCAAGGTTTACACATTGGTTTCCATTGCCATGTATTTTAGTCTCCATTAGTTTAGACAATCCCTTACCTCTTAAAAATTATTTTTTTCTTTTCAGATGTTGGCATTTTTTTTAATAGTCCGGGTCAGTGTAGTTTTTAGAATGCTTCACAACTTGGGTTTGTCAGATTGTTCCTCATGATTAGATTCAGGTTAAACATTTTGGGGCCTGAATACTACACAGGTGATGCTGTGCAGTCTCCCTGCATCACATTGGGAGGCCATAGTGTCCATTTGTCTCATTATTGGTGAGGTTCAGTTTGATCATCTGGTTAAGGTGGCTTCTCTAGCTTTCTTCACAGGATAAGTGTCTGTTTCCTTTTGTAATTCAGTCATCTCTGGCCTAGTACTTTGAGACTCTGTGACTTTCTTTCTGCGAACAATCTTTCACCCAGTGAAAGGTTTAGCATCTATTGATGATCCTTGCCTGATCAGCTATTTCCTTAGTGATTGCAAAATTGGGAGAGTCTTTTAATTCTTTTACATTCATAGCTAGCATTCTTCTGCAAAGAAGAGCTTTCTTTTTTTCCTTTTCCCCTCTCTTTTAAAAATAAGAGTGTCACTTTGGACTCATAAATTATTTTTTTAAATTCAGTATGTTATATTATTGTTATTATTACTTTTGATACTCTTAATGGTCCCAAATTTAGCTGGTGGTAGCCTCTTCAGACTGGTGTCCTTTTTACATGCCTCCATTCGTTGAATGACTCATTTCTAGTTTTTTAAAAATATATTTTATTGATTTTTTACAGAGAGGAAGGGAGAGGAAAGAGAGTTAGAAACATCGATGAGAGAGAAACATCGATCAGCTGCCTCCTGCACACCCCTACTGGGGATGTGCCCGCAACCAAGGTACATGCCCTTGACCGAAATCGAACCTGGGACCCTTCAGTCCGCAGGCCGACGCTCTATCCACTGAGCCAAACCTCTTAGAGCTGAATGACTCATTTCTGGCACTACAAGATGTTTTAGGCCCATAGTCGGCAAACTGTGGCTCGCGAGCCACATGTGGCTCTTTGGCCCCTTGAGTGTGGCTCTTCCACAAAATACCACGGCCTGGGCGAGTCTATTTTGAAGAAGTGGTGTTAGAAGAAGTTTAAGTTTAAAAAATTTGGCTCTCAAAAGAAATTTCAATCATTGTACTGTTGATATTTGGCTCTGTTGACTAATGAGTTTGCCGACCACTGTTCCAGGCTAACCTTGTATTTGTCTTGGTTTGGGACCAGCCATAGATATTTTTTAAGTCATACTGATACTTCCAATTCAAATCCAATATCACAGGGATCTTTTTTACCTTCCCACATTCTATATTCTGTCTTCATACTCTTAACAGTGAAACCCCAGGTTCCCATTAACACACACTTACTCATAGCTTTCTCCTATAGTATGACAAAGTTTCAGAATCACCACATCAGTACCAACAGTAACAGAAAACCTGTTAATATATAAGATATTTTTTCAGTGATTTTTGCCCTTAAGATATATCTCTCTGAGAGAACACAGAGTACTGTGACAAGTTACTTGGCTAATTCTTTTTTCCATGGTTATGTCAACTTCATTTCTTTTTGTTCATTTCAACTTTAGGGTTTATTTCTGGTGTAAGTTTTTGAATATGTAAGATATTATATGTACAAAAGTATGTAAAAATCTTTACCTAGAGAAGTTTCATGACTCCTCCCAGCCCTTCCATCGTGTAGGTTACCATATCATTTGTTTCTGGTTTATTCTTCCCATGTTTCTTTTGCAAAAATAAGCTAATTAATATGCATTTTCTTCTTTCTCTTTATTTCTTACATAAAGATGGCATACTATTTATACTTGTCTGTATTTTTTTTTTCTTTCTTAAAAAATTATTTACCCTCCCACGAGGACATGTTTATTGATTAGAGAGAGAGAGAGAGAAACATTGATGTGAGAGCGAAACATTGATTGATTGTCTCCTATACGTTTTCCAGGGGTCGAACTCACAATCTAGGTATGTGCCATGACTGGGAATTGAACCCTCATCCTTTTGATGTACAGGATGACACTCTAACCAACTGAGCCACCTGACCAAGCCCTGCCCCTCCCCCCTGCCTTTATTTAATGTGCATGGTAGCATATTATATAGACTGTTCAACATCTCACATTTTTTAAATGACTAGTAATTGTGGAGATCTTTCCATATCAGTATTTTTTAAATAATTTTTTAAAAATATATTTTTATCGATTTCAGAGAGGAAGGGAGAGGGAGAGAGATATAGAAACATCAATGATGAGAGGGAATCATTGATTGGCTGCCTCCTGCACTCTCCTTACTGGGAATCGAGCCCATAACCCGGGCATATGCCCTTGACCAGAATCGATCCTGGGATCCTTCAGTCCGCAGGCTGTTGCTTTATCTACTGAGCCAAACTGGCTAGGGCCATATCAGTATTTAAAAAAAAAAAATAGCTGCAGAGCAGTCTATTGTATGACTGTACCATTTATTTAACCAGTCCCCTTTAATAATGTAGATTGTTTCTAATCTTTTGGTTTTACAAACAATGCTACAATTAATGCAGCTGTGTAAGGGTATCATTTCATGTGGGTCCCTATCATGCTTGTCTTTTTTTTTCCTTTTGTGGTAGATGTTTTGGGTTTTTATATCTGTACTAGAGGCCCAGTGCACAAAATTTGTGCACTTGGGTGTCCTCAGCCCGGCCTGCAACCTCTTGTGGTCCAGGAGCCATCAGTTGGACATCCTTAGTGCTGTTGTGGGGGCAGGAGAGGCTCCCACCACTGCCACTGTGCTTGCCAGCCTTCTGGCTAAGTGGAGCTCCCCCTGTGGGAGCACACTGATCACCAGGGGGCAGCTCCTGTGTTGAGTGTCTGCCCCCTGATGGTCAGTGCATGTCATAGTGCCCAGTCATTCCACCATCGGGCTGAAACCAGCTCTCCGACATCCCACGAGGGGTCCCAGATTGCGAGAGGGCGCAGGCCAGGCTGAGGGACCCCACCGGTTCACAATCAGGGCTGGGGAGGGACGTGGGAGGTTGGTCAGCTGGGAGGGACCGCGTGAGGGCCCCAGGGCATGTCCGGCCCATCTCTCTCAGTCTCAATTGGCTAGACCCCAGCAGCAAGCTAACCTATGGGTCGGAGCGTCTGCCCCCTGGTGCAGGTCATAGCGACTGGTCAACCTGTCGACTGCCCCCCTGGTGGTCAGTGCATGTCATAGCGAGCAGCTGAGCCGCCTTAGCATATCATTAAACATATTAACGCTTTGATTGGTTGAACAGCCAATGGGTGACCAGACACTTAGCATATTAGGCTTTTATTTTATTTTATTTTTATTTATTGTCTAAAGTTTTACATATGTCTCCTTTTCCCCCAATTGACCCCCGGTCTCCCCCTCCCCACCAGCCATTCCCATCCCCGGCAAGCCCCCACCTTAGACTTTTATTTTTTATTTTTTAAAAATATATTTCTTTATTGATTTCAGAGAGGAAAGGAGTAAAGAGAGAGAAACATCAATGATGAGAGAGAATCATTGACGAGAGAGAATCATTGGGCGGCTGCCTCCTGCACACTCCCTACTGGGAATCGAGTCCGCAACCCAGGCATGTGCCCTTGGCCAGAATTGAAACTGGGACCCTTCAGTCCATAGGCTGACATATTATCCACTGAGCCAAGCCGGCTAGGGCAGGCTTTTATTATATAGGATTTGATTTCATCACAAAGGGCCCACAAAAGATTATAATTGCCCAAACTTTTCATTGGATCCAGAGAAATATGACTGGAGCTCTAGGAGGGTTTTTCTTTTTTAAAAACAAACTTTTAGCCCTAGCTGGTTTGGCTCAGTGGATAGAGCGTCAGCCTGTGGACCAAAAAGTCCCAGGTTTGATTCTGGTCAAGGGCACGTACCTTGGTTTCAGGCTTCTCCCAGCCTAGGCCCTGGTCAGGGTTCGGGCTCCTGCAGGAGGCAACCAATCGATGTGCTTCTTTCACATCAGTGTTTCTCTGTCTTTCCCTCTCCTTCCACTCTTCCTAAAAATCAATGGAAAAATATCCTCTGGTAAGGATTAACAAACACACACACACACACACACAAATAAAAGCAAACTTTTAATTGAAATATAACAAATAGGAAAGTACACAAATCATAATTGTATGCTTGATGAATTTTCACAAAACCAACACCTCTTTGTAACCAGCACTAACACCATAGATTTGTTTTGTCTGTTTTTAAACTTTATAGAAATCTCTATCCAACTTTAAAAAGATATATATTTTTATTGATTTCAGAGAGGGAGGGAGAGGAAGAGACAGAGAAACATCAGTGATGAGAGAGAATCACTGATAGACTGCCTTCAGCATGCCCCACACCAGGGATCGAGCTTGCAACTTGGGCATGTGCCCTGACTGGGAATTGAACCGTGACCTCCTGGTTCATAGGTCGATGCTCAACCACTGAACCACACTGGTCAGGTTCTATCCAACTTTTAAATGTTGCATTGCCTTAGCACTTGGTCATAGACCATTTTCTGATTTTGACTGTGCATGTAGCTCCACCAATTACTGTTTTAGCGAGTTGATTGTTCATTCACTTCCTTAGCCTTAACTCACTTAATGTATGTCTCAGTACAGGCCCCCCTGCTGAAACTTCCAACTGGAATATCCCCATTGCCTACAAAGCAGCCTGTCTGGGGGTCTCACAACACCTTGGATTTGGCAAGTCAGTGGCAGCTATTTGTCTTCCCCAGGATCCTGCATCTTTTTTCATGGATTGCCTCCTATGATGGGGCTCTCTGTTAACAGGCCCCCTTCCCTCAGTGTTGAAGCTGGCAGAAAATCTTCTTTTTGTTTTTTGTTAATCCTCACTCGAGGATATTTTCCCATTGGTATTTAGAGAGAGTGGAAGGAAGGGGGAGAGACAGAGAGAAACATCGATGTGAGAGAGACACATCGATTGGTTGCCTCCCACACACACCCAGATCAGGGCCAGGGTTCGAGCCTGCAACCAAGGTATGTATCCTTGACCAAAATCAGACCCAGGACCCTTTAGTCCTCAGGCCAACACTCTATCCACTGAGCCTTACTGGCTAGGACTGGCAGGAAATCTTCTTGATGGTTCTCTCCCCCCATTTCCCAAATTCATCTCAGGGCCCCTTCATACTTGCTCCTAAGGGCCTCAAGTATCACTCCCTGCCCACCTCATCTCTCCAGCCTCACACTCCTGCTGTTTCCTCATTTGCACTCTATCTTGGCCACAGTGGCCTTCTTTCCCTTTTTTAAAACCGAGAGATCCTGCATCAGGATCTCTGTGAGCTTTCCTCTCTGCCCAGAAGGCTGCCCTGCCCTGAGCAACTCCTCTGTGGTCTTCAGGTCACCTCTTACTGATTATATTTAATTTCTGACTCTCCAGACCAGGTTAGATCACCTTGATATATGCTGTGTATGTTTTCATAGCAGCCATCCTTCCCTTTTATATTATTTACTGCAGAGGTTATTGACTGTTTCATTCAAGGGCAGGGACTACATCTTTCTTATTCATGCTTTTTCCCCAGTGCCTGGCAGATTATAAATCCCCAATAAGTGAACAAATGAGCAAAGGCAAAGGCAGGAGGAAGAGCTCAGCCTATGACTGAGGCCAGGGCTCTGCTGTGTTCAGCGTCAAGGAATAGAATTTCCTCTTTCAGAAGTCTCTAGTACCCTCAGGCCCTTTCTGTCACTTGCCTTTCCCTGCATGGTTCCGTTCTAGGTTTCTTTCCTACCCTTGGATGGGGTTTTCTGTGGTTAGACTTTGTGCCATGTGGCAAAGGGCAGGAATGCCTGGAAGGAGGTAGCTGGTGGAATGATTGCTCTGTGAGGTGGGAGATGCCTCCATTGGGTTCATCCCACTGTGAGAGTGGGAACAGGGCCCTGTCCCAGGGAGCATCCAGCCTGGCTGGGGCTGAGAGAAGGACCTCATTAGGATGGGCCATGATCCTCATCCTTCTCTGGCTTTTCTTTCCTTCTAGTTCAGAACAAAGAGGCTGGGCCAGCTGGTGCCATCATGGCAGGTAAGGAGAGGGCAGGCCATGTGGGTAAGACATTCAAGTAAGCATAGGGTGGTTGGACCTCTTCCTAGTCCCCTTATCTGCCCTAGTATTTGGAGGTCAGGTTCTCTCTGTCCTTTTGTCCACCGGTTTCCCCTGGTTCCCCACTTGGGCCTGTCTATCGGTGACCCTGAACATGACACTGTCTAGCCCTCTATCAGATCTCTGACCCTGGGGAACAGGGATCAAGCATCCTGATGCCCTGGTCCTGTCCCCTCTGTCACCATTGCTCTCTATTACTCTGAGACCTTGTCCTTCTGGTTTCTGAGTTGTCTGGTTTCCCAAGATTCAGGTACAGAATGTGAGAGCTGCAGGGAATTTTAGGGACTATTTAGCTCAACCCTTACTCATCCCACTGGATAAACTGAGATCTGGAGAGGGGTGGTGACTGGTTTGAGAGCAGAATATTGGAGTTGAGGCTAGAACCCCCATTTCCAGACTAACCCTTCCTACTTCTGCCTGAAACTGGCTCCCAGCTGAGGAGAATGCTGAACCCCTGATGGACAGCATTTACTGTTTTTCTTCTGAGAGGCAGTGATACTACATTGAGGCCTTTGGTTACTTGGTGAACCTCACACATCCTGGAGGAAGCATGGATTGTTGGGTAAGGATAGCAAAGTGGCCTGTGGTCACAGAGGCCTTTGGGGCAGCCTAGGCCAGGGAAAACATGATGATATTGGATTGTCGGGGAGGAGAACATTCAAGGTGATGTCATGTGATGTGCTTTACCCACAGAAAGAGTGAACAACTTCCCACCACTGCCCAAATTCATTCCACTGAAGCCATGTTTCTACCAAGACTTTGAGGCAGACATCCCTCCCCAGCACCTCAGCATGACCAAGCGCCTCTACTACCTCTGGATGTGTGAGTGCTATGGATGGGGGATCCAGGTGGGGCACTAGGGTGGTGGGGTACCCACAGGCTGGCTGTCTTTTTAGCTCCACTTGCAGCATCTGCATGGGCCAATAATTCTCCATCCCCGCCCTCCCCTCACTCCCAAAAGGCTCCTTTTCATGGGCCCTCTCCCCCGTTGGGCCTCAGTTTTCCTCAACCCCAGGATCTAGGCCTCTCCTCCCACCAACCCCATCTCCCATTCACAGACCATTTGGATAAGGGTCTTTGTCTCTTGCTCTCCCTTTCCTTTCCCACTGGAGTAGTTTTCTAGGGAACCTCAGGATTCTGGATTGGAGAAGATTCTTCCCTTAAGCCTCATTTTTTTTGCTTCCTTGGAGATCAAGCTGGGTTGGTTGCTCCACTTTTCAAGCAACAGGTTTCTCATTTGTAGATGAGGGTGTTGTCTCAGTGATTGCTATGGTTCCACATAGATAGAGCTCTGTATGGACTCTTAGAACTTGTAATGTTCAAAGATTTTGAGGTCAACTATTTAAAGGCCCTAGTTTCTGATGATCTATGGCAGGTTGGTGGGAAAGGTATCATCTTAGGGAGATGAGACTTGGATGTGTCCAGGCTGGGTCACAGGTACCTTTTCGGCATGTGCAAGGAGAGGAATCTGCATAATGCTGGGTACCAGTCCCAGGGAATGCCACACATCACAGAGTGACCTTAACCAGGGTCTGCCGCAAGTGATGTTGCCCTGAGTCAGGCCTGCACTTAGCTACTTACCTGTGGGGAGATGATTAATTGTGCCAGGAAGATGAGAAAGAATATTGTCTTTGCAACAGGTCCTTCATGGAATGGTAGAAAGAATATGGGGACAGACAAACTCAGTTTCAAGTCCTGGCTTGGCCTTTGGGTGGCCATGTGGTCATTTCCCCCCATGGAACATGAGAGAAAGAAGGGATGGGGCAGGTGTGGGTAGGTCTGTAGATGTTTTGAAGAGAATTTGTCCATTAAAATAGGATGTGGAAGTGGGGTTAGGAGATTTGAGGAGACTGGGATTAGAATGACAGCATGTTTGTGGACACAAGGTAGGGACACTATTCAAAATTTATCGACCATGCATGGGTCCGTTTGATATTGACTGCCATGAATTTATAGTCCTATCAGGCCTTTGGGGTGGGGTCTCCTTTTTTCCCTAGTAACAGTCAGTTCAGGTCCAGATGGGAGTTGTGTTCATCTAGGGTGAGTGTGATCAGATGACAGGGCAGGGAAGGGAATAAGAAAATGAGAAGTATGGCATCTAAGCCAGATAAAGAGAGGAGTGGAGATAGAAAAAAGTTGATGGCTAGCGAGAAAGTAGCCAAGTCAATGGATATGAATTCCGAAGAACTGGTAGAATAATTGTAGGAGAGGCAACTAGATCAACTGAGCTAGAGAGAGATGGAACTAGGAAGAGAGGTGTAAACCAATATTAAAACAGGTTAATGTCTAGGTTATGTAAAGAGCAAATAAAATCAGTAAGAACACCAAGGTTCCGGGAAATTTAGGGGCAGTAGACAGGAAAGGAGGAAATGCAGCTGAATGCATAGGAAGAAATGTTCATTCTTATGAGGGACCCGAGATGGGTATACCTGCAGAGTGTCGGTGTTGTCAGAGCAGACTTGGGGAGCATTTCAACCGACCCTGGCCTCTGAGAATTCTGTCCCTGAGAAGATCTCATTCAGGAGCTGGATTTAAGGGCTATAAATATCTTCCTAAGTCTCCTCTAGGTGTCTGCCAGATGCTTTGCTCCCAAAGAAATGTATATAACCCTTGAGATGCTTAAGGGCTCTGTTCAGAAGCCAGTAGGTAGATGTCTGGGTATTTGAAGCTCCATTTGAGCCCCTCTTCTGTTGTTTATTCAGCAGGTCTTTGTGGAGCCTTAAAGGGATCCAGCCTAATGTTCCAGGAAGGGATTACCTTGTGTCAGAAGACTTGGGTGTGTGTTAGTGCTAGCATCAGATGAGGAAGGAGTCTTTGAGGTCCTGACTGGCTGTGACTCATTGATACTATGATTCTGTGGTTCAGCTAAATTATGTGGGCACGGAGGAGGGGGAGCCTGGGTATTGCTCTTGGGGAGCTTCTAGTCTGGTTGATGGGCTGGGATTTGTACTTGAGGAACCATGAGAGCAACCCAGGTCTGTGAGAGATCAGAGGGATGGGAGATGAGAAAGGCTGCAGTAGTGAAGGAAGGCTTCTTTGAGTGGGTAGCATGATAGTTGTCTAAAAAATGGATTAAAGACAGATTCCAGCCATTATTGCCTGCCCCATTAAGTACAGGGCAGATTATGCAGTGGCTTGAATAGATGTTTCCACAAGGCGTTTTACTTTCCCCTTTTTGTGCCCCTACCTTGCAAGAGAAGATGTAAGGTGGATTTCCTGTGCCTTGGCCTTGGTGATTGCTGTGGATCTGGCAGGGTCAGGGGCTGAGGTCATTCGTAAAAGAAAAAGAGCATTTCGACTACCCTGAGGCTTTGGAGCCCTTCAATGGGGCTTGCTGGGCTGAAGCTGTGGATTCCTGCTCTGGAGACTATTTGTTCTCTGGGTTTCTCAGATTCCCTAGAAGTGGATATGGGGAGGGGTGGTCTGAGCTCCCAGACTTCTTTCTTACAGTCTGTACTCGTGTGTGTGTGTGTGTGTGTGTGTGTGTGTGTGTGTTCACTGATGTGGGTCATGAGTGTGAATATGTATAAATGTGGTATGCATGTGTAATTGTGTGTCTGTATCTCTCTGTTTGCATGGGTTTGATTGTTATATCTTGAGTTCTGGATGTGTGTATCTGTGTCTGGGTTCTCATGTATCTCTGAATGGGCCTGGTGTTTGTGTTCATGTCTGGTGTATGTCTCTGTGTGTGCATGTGCTCCTGGGTCTGCAGTGAACAGCGTCACGCTGGCGGTGAACCTGGTGGGCTGTCTCGCGTGGCTGATTGGAGGTGGGGGAGCCACCAACTTTGGCCTCGCCTTTCTCTGGCTCATCCTCTTCACACCCTGCTCCTACGTCTGCTGGTTTCGGCCCATTTACAAGGCCTTCAAGTAAGTGGTTGGTGCTGACCCCGGCTCCTAACCCTGCCTCTTTGCTTACCTTCCCCATCTCTTCTCTACATATTTTCTCACTGTTTTGTTTGTTTGTTTGTTTGTTTTGCCATCTCCCAAACTTACTTTCCCTGTTTACCCTCAGCTCAGACTGCCAGGTAAGATTTGGGCTTCCTGGGAGCTCTAGGCTGGGATGAGAGGGCTGGGAGTCAGAGCCTTCCTTTTAGTTCCTTTCTTCATCACTCTGCCCTTAGGTGTGGGCAACACAGAGTAGAGACCAGGCCTATTTTAGGTTTTCCTTCCCCAGGCAGCTGTATGTTAAATGTTGTCAATGGGGCCACCTGTCTTGGTGGAGATGCTCACCCTGTACCCATAGAGCTAGCTGATTTAGTGCCAAGTGAACCATCTATCCATGTACCAGTAGAACTAGCCATCCATATTCTAGTGATACTATTTATGTGCCCATCCATGTATCAGTTGGGCTAGCTGTCTTGGTGCCAATGGGTGTCTACTTTGTGTCAAATAAAATTTTCAATTTTCGTGCCAATTGGACTATTCATCCATGTACCAACAAGGCCATCTGTCTTGGTGCCATTGTAGTATCCCCGGTGCCTCAAATGTCTTTGCCAACCAGACTATCTAACTATGTGCCAATTAAATTACTGTCTTGGTGCCAATAGGGTGTCCATTTTAGTACCAGTGGGACTTTCTGTTTCTAAGCATATGGGATCATCCATCCATGTACCAGTGGAGCTAGCTGTATTGGTGCCAATGGAGTTGTCCATCCTCTTGACAATGGGTTATTTATTCTTGCCATAATGGGCCCATCTATTTTTGTGCCAGTTGGACCAAAACCCAATGTACCAATGGGTGGTCCATTCATGAAGAGATGTCTCCCTATGTAATGCTGCGCACACAGACCTAACATGGAATCCTGCAAAGATCCATAGTTAAACACTGTCCCATTTTGGCCTCTCATTTAAGGCTTTTGACTATCCTCTGTCCATTGTGTACTCACTTAAACTTGGAAGGGCTTGGGGACCTTAAAGGCAGGGAATCCTTGGCCCTCTGCCCAGCTGATGGGAACCATCTCCTTTGTTGCAGGACTGACAGTTCCTTTAGCTTCATGGCATTCTTCTTCACCTTCATGGCCCAGCTGGTCCTCAGCATCATCCAGGCTGTGGGCATCCCAGGCTGGGGCATCTGGTAAGAGACTGAGGTATCTGGGACTGACCCATGGCTAGCATAGGTAGCACCTTGTTATGTCTTTTGCTTACCTCCATATGCTAAGCTGCCTGGCCTGGGAGGACACTATGAATTATAGAAAGTATGACAGGATTCAAGCTAGTGGAGTAGACACAGCCATAGCATTTGAGGAGAAGAAGACCTTACAGTGGTTTCTGGGGGCTGAGGAGCATCTAAAATCATGGGAGAACCCAAGGAAAGGAAGCATTATGTCTGAGGAGTTCATCTCCTGAGCCATGGGAGGACTCTTTCTGAACCACTGACATAGGCCCTTTGGGTATAAATAAGATGGTTCCTTTGCACCCAATAGTATGGTCCCTCCATGTGACAATGAGACGGTCCCTTGCTCTAGTGTATAGTGGGGTGGCTCCTGGGTACCCCTCACCGTGCTGGGTAGCCTCACAGCTGGCCTCTTCCTACAGCGGCTGGATTGCCACCATCTCCTTCTTTGGAACAAATGTTGGCTCAGCAGTGGTGATGCTCATTCCCACCATCATGTTCACAGTTGTGGCTGTCTTTTCCTTCATTGCCCTCAGCATGGTACGTGGTTAACTCAAGGGTGAGAGGGGGTGGCTTTGGAAAGGGGCTATGACCCAGAAGTCTCCTCAGGGACTAACTGGAATGGCTTGGTGGACTTTGCTCCTGATGCACAGAGCACAGGTGGGAGGGGGGACTAGCTTTGATTAACTCTTCCTTGTGCTCCTCCTCCTCCAGGTTCATAAATTCTACCGGGGCAGTGGGGGAAGTTTCAGCAAAGCTCAGGAGGAGTGGACCACGGGGGCATGGAAGAACCCACACGTGCAGCAAGCAGCCCAGAATGCAGCCATGGGGGCGGCCCAGGGTGCCATGAATCAGCCACAGACTCAATATTCTGCCACCCCCAACTACACATACTCTAATGAGATGTGAGCCAGCCAAGCCTACTGGGAGGCAGGGCTGGGGGATGATGGGATGGGGCTCAAGTCACATAATCTGTTGTGGTGACCAAACAGGGTTCTCCATTTCCTTTTCTCCTCCCCCTTTTCTCCTTTCCTTTGTACAAAGAAAAAAAAAATTATATATACACACACATATATATCCCCTGCCCCTTTGGATTTTGCTTGAGCATTCTGAGAGCTATAAGCTGCACATGGAGCTGCCCATGTTGCGGTAGTAGTTGTGTCCATGTCCCATGTAAAGTAGTGTGCAGTGGAGGTTTCTGTTGTGGTAGATGTATGTTTAGAACTAAATCAGCCCCCCACCCTCCATCTGGCTACTCCCTCTGACCTTGGGCCAAGGACCCCTCATGGGACAGGAGGCATAGCAGCGAGAGCCCGCCCTCCACCCCACCCAGGGTTATGAGTTGAAACTGTTTCCACTTTTGGTCTTATTGGGAAGTGATACTATTTAGCATTCATGGTAGTGGTGGTAGTGGGTGGGAGGGTGGTACAGGCTGGGGATTTTTCCTTGCTCCTAATTTGAGTTCCCTTCCCCTCCTCTCTTTCTGCTATCACATTCCCTGTGGTCTATTCTCTTACCCAGGATTTTTCTCTTCTCCGTGTGGCTTTTCTTTGTTTTCCCCAATGCTGAATGTCGCAATAGTATCTGCTCCTGAGACTGAGTCCCTTCCCAGATTAAAGAAGCAGATAGGAATGCTGAGCCTTAGCCCTGATGTGGGAGGGCACATTGATGCAGAGCCCTTTGGACACCTGACTCCCAGGGAATGGCATTGCAGGGTCATCTCCCTGACTCTCAGAGCTAAGCATGTAGAGACAGGCTCCTCTTTTTCCTATCCTGCTTCCCCTGCTTCTCTTCTAAGAGACCCCTCAAGCCCCTCTGCCTAAGTCTCTCCCCAAACCCCAAGCTGCTGTGGCCTGATGCTGCCACCCTACCCTGCCTTCCCTGAAGAACTGGGTGGTGTCCACACAAAGGTACAGCTGAAGTAGAGGACATGTAAATAATTGTTTCCTGGGTGAGGTCTGGCTGATTCAAGCCTGCCGGGAGGTACTAAGTGTCTCTCAGTGACTAACCATTGGATTTCTGGCAGCAGTAGCTGTTCTGTGTGGTTCTGGTAGAAGGGATAGGCTAAGAGAGCTGGACCTGGAGGGAAAATCAGAGGAGAGGGCAGGCATGGCCCATTGAGAGGGCTGCATGACTCCCCCTTGCCAGCTTGCTCTTGGTCACGGCAGTTCTGGGCACTTGAACTTATGGCCCAGGAAGAAGCAAAGGGCCAATCTTTTCAGCAGGCTCAATGGCTGGATTGAGATTTCAGGTTAGTATTGGTGAGAAGGGAGCTTCTCTGGCTTTTGTTTGTTTTTTCACATCAAGATAACTTACTACCTTCTGCCTACTGGCCTTGGTTCTTGGCCCTTCCTCACCCTGCCAGACCCCTTTCTCCTCCAGGACAATGATTTCAGGGTTATAGGCCTATTCTACTCCAAGCATTGTGAGAATGTTGCTGGTAAAGACCCTAGCTCTCTGAGGCCTGGAGGTGAGTGGATTCTCACTCAAGGAGTAGCTGCTTATTTCCAACTCTCCCTTCTCCTACCTGGGTATTTGGCCTGATGAACCAAACCCTGCTTGGCCACTGTGGACTGGCTCCAGCTTGGAACCCAGCACCTGGGCTTCCAATTACGATCCTGAGCTTTGAGCTCCAGGTACTTCATTTTCCTATAACGGAGCCAGGGCTTCTGGGAAGTTCTCTTTCTCATGGTCCCTTAGGCTTGGGCCAGAGTGTGATTGGCTCTCTCCTCTACCACTTTCTCTCCAAAAAGCATTTGTTATAGCCCGTTGTACACTACGTCTAGGTTGATCCTTCCCTGTCTTCTCCCCAAGCCCAGACCTCTGGCTCCCTTTTTCTTAGTCTCTGTGGTAGCTCCAGAAGGCCTGTGGTCCAGCTGCAAGCCCAGGATCCAGGACCTGCTGTTTACCACCTCCAGTCAATGTCCTTCTCTTCCTGCCTTTCCTTTGTCCTGGCCCAAGACCTATGTTACCATGCCTGACTCTGCCCTTGGGAAGGCCTGCTACTTGTGTGTGGCTGAGCTTGACCAGACCCTCGGATACTGCATCTCCAGGCAGCTATGCACTTTTATGGTGAAGGATCTAGTATGAGAAGTGGGGGCTGGGCACAGATTCATCTCTGCAGGATGGTCTTGGGGGCTGGGCACAGATTCATCTCTGCAGGATGGTCTGTGGGGTGGGGTGGAGGAAAGCACAGGTGAGTTTTTTGAATCCTCAGGTTTGCAGCCAGTGACCTGTTTTTGTATTCTTATTTCTGGGAGACATAGACCGTTCTCTATCTGGCAGTTGACCTGCTTGAGCCAGTGTGTCTGTGGTAACTGAGTGAACCATAATAAATGGGAACATTTGGCCCTGTGTATCCTGCTGTGTCATGTGTCTTCATCTGGGCTTGTGTGGAGCCTCACCTGTGGGCTGTGGGGTGTGGAGGTAGGGTGGTCCACAGGAGGAAGTAGAAGGCTGGATTAGTGGAGGGGTAGTTTGGTCCAGATAGTCCCTGCAGGTAAGGGCAGGGGAAGAACACAGAGGGCCCCACTCAGCTCTCATAATGGAGACTGGCAGCTGACTGAGCAGTCTCCTGGGCAAAGTTGCCTTCACCTGTTTGCTCCAGATGCCTTCCTGTTGCCATGCCGTGCACATCACATGAACTGCTGTTTTAGCAGTCTATGCACCTGCTCATCCTTCAGGATTCACCCCGAGTGACTCCTCTGAGAGGGCTTACCTGCCTCTGTGTTTACGCCCCTCTGCTTCTTCATGGGGGACCTTATTCTGTAATTTCCTGTGTTCCTGCTTGTCTCAAGAACAGGGATGCGTCTGATTTATCTCTGTAACCCTTGCACTTAAAACAGAAGAGGCTCGCTAAGTATTCAGTATTAAATGCCCCACGATGAGCAGTGTCTATGTGTGGGATGGAGGTGTGGAGTGAGGAGGCCAGGCAATTGGATGAAACCTAGGTGAGAACACCAGAAAAATCAAGAACCGTGAGCCAGGGTTTGGCCGCTGCATTCCCTTGAGTGGACTACAACTACCACAAAGCAGAGAAATGGACTACAACTCCCAGAAGGCTGTGCGATCACGTAGTCTCCCAGATGCTTACGTGAGGTGTGCCAATTAGAATCAGCTGGAAACCTACAGAGAGTGCGATATTTGGGGTTTACCCGAGAAGCCCCTGGCGAGGGTGAGGAGTCAAAAGGAGCTGGGAAACGGGAGGAGGTAAGGGATCGGAGACTGGGTTTTCTAGCGGAGCAGGAGGGAGGTCAGGCCGGAAAAGATTCGCTTGCGACAGTGGTTCTGCGGCTCTGCCTATGTCCCGTGTGTGTGTGTGTGTGTGTGTGTGTGTGTGTGTGTGTGTTTTCCTATATGTGCTCGTGGGCTGGAGCATTAAGGACCTCTTTCTGGCTAGAGCCTGAAGTGGGGAATTTGTATCTTGCGTTCTCATCCCCTCGGCGCTGCTAGGTGGTAGTCTAGTGCTGTTTAATCTAGTTTAAATGGGGACCCTGTCAGTTCCCCACATTTACCATTTGCCTTAAAAAAAAAGAAAAAAAGGAATTTATGATCCTGCTTCCAAAAAGGAATAGGAACTGCCGAAAGGACACACTACTATCTTTTTTTAAAATATATTTTTTATTGATTTCAGAGGAAGGGAGAGGGAGAGATAGAGACATCAATAATGAAAGAAACTCATTGATCCGCTGCCTTCTGCAGGCCCCACACTGGGGAATTCAGACCCCAACCAGGGTATATGGCCTAATGGGGAATCCAACCATGATCTCTTGGTTCATAATCCATGCTCACCCACTGAACCACCAGGCCATCTTTTGGTGAAATAGAATAAGGAGAGAGCCCTAAGATATTTCAGTTATCCCATAGTTCCACCTAAAAGTACTGACAGGCATTTAAAAATTAGAGTGAGGCCAAATTTTGTCAGAGAAAAACTTCATGCTGTTTTTTGAAGTATTGGAGGCCCGTGCCAGATAATGGGCAGGAGAGATTCCCATGTTGAGAAAGTGGTGGTGTCTTGGAAACAAGGGTTTTCCACATTTCTCCTTGTGGCTGAGAGGTGGCAGTACTCAGTCTCTTGCTAGTAGCCTGTGCATATGAATATTATCTATCTCCTCAACATACAGTGTTGAGGAGCTTCTCCTAATGAGATTACAGGTGCAGCAAATTTAAGTATGCTGGCCTCTGGTTTGTAAGAATAGTCTTAGAATGCCAAGGTCTTGAGTGCTCCCTGAAGAGTTCCTTGCCTTTCCCTGGAGGAAGGGATTTAAAGTACCCCTGTGGCCATGAGATTCCTTTTTAAAAAATATTTTTTTATTAATTTCAGAGAGGAAGGGAAAGGGAGAGAGAGAGAAACATCAATGATAAAGAGAATCATTGATTGGCTGCCTCCTGTACACCCCACACTGGGGATCTAGCCCAAAACCCAGACCTATGCCCTGACTTGGAATTAAACTGGACCTCCTGGTTCATAGGTCAGTGCTTCACCACTGAGCCATGCCAACCAGGCCATGAGATTCCTTTTAATGACTTTGGGTTTGGGGACAAGGTGACACTTTAGGGAGCGACAAGTGGTTTGTTATTACTGAGGCAGAGTAAAGTATGTTGACTGATGGGAGATGGGGCTAGAGCAAAAACCTGGAGCCAATAGCACTTGAATCCTTTAGCCTTGGACATTAGGCTAAAGGATTCAAGTGCTTAATGTATGCTGGATCTCTGCCCATCCACCCCTGAGTTACATTTTGCTTTGGTCCTAGGCCCCAGCACCTCATCATTCCTATCTTGGGCTGGGCTCATACCCTGTCTGGCCCTTTCTTAGCCCTGGTTTTGCTCTGGCTCCACACCTGCCCTTATTGTGACTAGCAGCACCCTGAAACCTTTACTTAACTCTGCCATAATGAAACTCATCATAGGAGATTTATACACCATGACCCTGCAACAAACTGTGGCTCTTTACTTTAAAGGACAGAGGAGTTGCCATTTTTCTTTCTGTGGCTTACCTGCATGGCTTGTGCCCTGGGAGCTTGAGGTTCAGTAATCACAGCCTTCAGCCTTGTAACCTCTGCCTGCCAACTCTTTCTGATGCTCAAGAGTTCCTTATGAGTACTCAGAGCCCAGGGAAATGAGGTGCTGTCTACAGCTACCTTGGCTATGCAAATAGGTGGTTCTAACAGGAACTGGACAGAGAGTAATAGGCTTACTAGTTTGTGATTTGATCTTTTGTGAGTATAAACAAAAAACTCCTGCCAGTTGTCATCCTCCATGGGATTATCAGATTGAATTGATTTGACCTTGCTTTCAAATAAATGTTGGTTAAATTATCCACTTTCTATTCCTCAAATATAATTCTCCCTGACCCCCACCTTTTCTAGAAAGGTAGATAAGTTTGGGTCCTTAGCAAAGATTGCTCAGGAGGCCTAGTAGTAAATCTTGGGCTGTCCCACCTACTGCAGGGCATAGTAGAAATCACCAACATGGTGATTGCCCTAAGTTTCACTGATTGCTTTCAGTAACCTGTTCCTTAGGGATGATATCAACTTGATGTGGTAGAGGTTCAGGGGCTGCAGAGATAAAATTCACCTGGTTTTGCAGGAATCTTTCTGTCCTAGCACCAGTTGGCTAGAGTGGGACAGGGTCAAGATTTGAGATCTGGTAGGTAGGTTTCCTTGGAGAGTCAGACATGTGCTTCCATCACCTACTATGGGTGCTGATCAGCCTGTTGATTAGTTCTGGGAAAAAGCTGGATAGTAGGCCCTCTAGACCTTGCCAGTTGCTAACAGGGCTCTCCAGGCCCTGGAGTAGACTCAGTTTTGCTCTGAGCAAGAAGGGCTTTGACTGAGGTCCTGGTGTAGAGCAAAGATTGAGATCATTGGCAAATGGTACTTCAGGGGAGTCTTACTGAAGGGAACTGGCCTGTGTTTAACCCCTGCTGAGGAGAGTCTGGGCCGCTGGGAGATCCTTACAGGTAGGAGTGGGATAATGAACCTAAATGTGATCCTTAGCTCATGAGGCTATGTGCCAGACTCTTGAAAGCAAATACTGGGCAAGAGGCCCTAGTGAGCCAAGGGGCCTGTGGTGTGAAGAGGAGGCCACTATGGGTGCACAGTCACAGAGGTAGTCATTGGGCAACTTACAGGCACTTTCTCTTCAGAGTCTACTTTAGTATCTCTTCCCCTGCTGATTCTGCCCAATTTGAGGACCCTCTAGTACAGAGAGCCATTACCAGTGTCTTTCTTGCATTGACTCAAATGTTTCTGCTGGAAGAAGCTTCAAAGATCACCTGGTCCTATCTCTGCATCTTCAGATGAAGAGCAAGGTCCAAGGAGCGAAGTACCCTGGCCAAGATTACACACCAGGTCATGAGCATAATCATGGACAGGGCCCAGGGCTCCTGATTCACTGGCCAAGTTTCTGTTCTCTGCCTCACCCTATTTCAGAGGGTGCAGTTTATTATACGTTCAGCAGATGTTTAGGACCTACCAGAAGGCTGGTGGTTGGTGATTATACCTGGGCACACATTCAGGGGACTTGCTGGTGGCAGTGGTAGTGGTGGGGAAGTGGAGAGGGAGAGGCAAGGAAACTGATAAACAAATTGAATCAATGATTATCAAAAAAGTGCATCCCAGAGAAGGACCCATCTTAAATGATGTCAGATGTAATTCCTCCCTTCTAAACTCATCTACAGATTCCCTGAAGACAGCATCTGTCTTCCACAGTTCTTTTGCCCAGTGGTAGATATAATTGGTCCTTAGAGATTGTTGCTGATGGTATATGTCTTGCTGTCCCAGTCCTCAGAGTATAGGTTTTAGTATGTCCATGTTATCATGGTCATTCACGTCCAGCAACATCTGAGGGATAAGGAATAAACCAATCAGCTGGTCTCACAGGATGACCTACATCCCTTTATGCTTGTCTCTTCCTGGGCTTGGATTTGTAGAGTGGTGCCCAGTCTGATCTACAGGGACAGGGACAGAAGCAGATCTCTTAGCTCCCTGAAGCCCTCTAGCCCCCTTGTTGCTGAAGGTTCCACCTCACAGGCATTCTGCCACTCCCTTCAGTCAGTCAGCCTGGCCCACTACAGTAGCTCCTTACCCTGCCCCTCCAATCTCACCACCACCAGGACCCCCTTCACACAGTCACCAGCACCATCTTTCTAAAATGTAAACTCACCCTTGACCTCACCACCCTTGACACTGCCCTTGACCTGACTTTACAGCCTTACCTCCCCACACCCATTACACTTTAGCTTCACTACTAAGCTACTCCCTGTTCACCAGGGAGTTACTAAAGCCTGCCACCTTTCTTTAGACCTCTTCATCTTTGTAAGATTGCTACACTATCAATAACTTGCAAGGTTATTTCTTTCTCTCTCTGGAAAACTTACTTGTCTTTTAGGACTCAACTTGAATGTTAATTTTTCCTCAGACAGTTACTACTGGCAGCTATAGTTCCTGGTATCGACCTTCCTCACAGTGCTGGCCACATTACATTGTAATTGACCTATGTGTGATGAGGGTGTCTGGCCTTCTTATCAAACTTTGTGATTCCAGAAGCTGGGACTGTTGATCCCTCAAGAACCCCAGCAGCTCAGGGGTCTAACAGGGTGCTCAATACATTTTGGTTGAATGAATGAAGTGGGCACCCCTTGTTCTGCTTTTAGATCCCACATCCTGACAGCTTTATGGAGCCCAGTTCTGGCAGGCTCCCAGGACTCGAAGCCACCAGATCCCACATGGAACCAAGGGCCTCATGTCCAGCTGCTGCACCCTTGGTAGAGAGACAGTTCCATGTTCTTGTGGGTGTCACTGGGAGTGTTGCAGCCCTGAAGTTACCTCTTCTGGTGTCAAAGCTTTTGGACATTCCTGGCGTGAGTATCCTTACTAGACAAGCATGGTGACCTCTGACATCAGAGAATTGCTGGTCCTATGGCCAGCCCACTTTTGTGCAGTGCACAGGGTTTTCTTTTTCTTAATTATGGTGTTTGTGGCAGTCTGTGTACATTGGTGTGAGGGGAACGCAGGACACAGAGACCGAATTTGCCAGTATAACCAGGAGCTGGATTAGATAGTTTGGATAGAGCTTAAGGGGAGACTGGGAAAGGAACACTAATAAATGGAGGCACTGAGTTTCCATATGTTGACCCTGAGATTCCTGAAGGTCCTCGGTGGGAGGAGGGCTAGCTGGAGAAATGCAGCAAATTCTCTGTGTCCCCTTCTGCTTTGGGCTCCCTGCCCCTGCTTTCACTCTGTCTTGTACACTGTGGTTCTGTTCTCCCTCCTTAGACACCATGGCTGTCCTATCAGTCCAAGTGCATTGTTCACAGCTCTGGTTTAAATGTTGCTCCTTCAAGTGTTCAGCAATGCCCAGGGGCAACTGCATTGTGTTCAGTGTGAGGGGCTTAATCCCCAGCCATTGACTAGACCATCTCAACTTTAGTCAGTTTAATATATTGGGGTCCTGGGGTAGATTTTTCTGTGGGAAAAATTCTAGGCTTTAAACAGTGTGAAAGCCAGCAGGTAATAACCCATTTCCTCATCTGGTATCCAAGTGCCTTCATTGATCTCCCACTGCCCCACACTCCATTCTGAAGGCCTTTGCTTTGGCCATTCCCTGCCAGGCTGCACTGCCCTCTCTGTCTTCCCAAATTCTGCACAAAAAAATGCATGTAGAAACCTTCCTGGCCAGCCTCAACCCATGTGATTTTGCTCCCTTGTAAAATTCACTTAATGTATTAAAATGGTAAGAACATTTTATTCAGAAAAGTTATTGCAATAAGGGAAGAGAGGCCTCAGTATAGAACTGGGCTTAATTCTGAATACAACAAGGAAAAGTGGGGATTTATAGCCAAGTATCAGTGTGGGGGTCAGTGAGTGGAAAAATTGCTCAGAGGAAACATTCTGGCTAAACTGTCCCAACAGGATTCTTGCTGAAGGCAGGCAGGGTGAGCAGATATCATCTGGATGAGAAGCCTGATGAGATCTAGGATGGCCAAATATTGAGGGTGAGAGCTTCTAGAGAAACCTACTTATTAGCAGGATTGTTGCTCTTGAGGACAAGGCTCAAAGGCAGGCCAAGTCAAAAAAGTAGCTAACTATAGTTTGGTCAAGGAGAGAATCTTTTTTTTTTTTTTTAATTTATTGTTTAAGGTATTACAAATAAAGTAAAGGCAGTCTTCGGGTTATGTCGGACTTCGATGTATGTTATTTTATGGTTAGGTCGCCATCTCCCATTTATTTATTTTAAAAAAAGTTCCATCATTTTTTTTAAATAAATCTTTATTGTTCAGATTATTACAGGTGTTCCTCTATTTTTTCCCCCATAGCTCCCCTCCACCTGATTCCCCACCCCACCCCTTGCCCTTAGCCCCCGCCACTGTCTTCATCCATAGGTAAGATTTTTGTCCAGTCTCTTCCCGCACCCCTTACACCCCCTTTCCCCTGAGAATTGTCAGTCCACTCCCTTTTTATGTCCCTGATTCTATTATGTTCACCAGTCCATTCTGTTCTTCAGATTTTTTAAAAAATAAATCTTTATTGTTCAAATTATTACAGGTGTTCCTCTTTTTTTTCCCCCATAGCTCCCCTCCACCTGATTCCCCACCTCACCCCATGCCCTTACCCCCCACCACTGTCTTCATCCATAGGAGTAAGATTTTTGTCCAATCTCTTCCTGCACCCCTCACACCTGTTTCCTCTGAGAATCGTCAGTCCACTCCCTTTCTGTGTCCCTGATTCTATTATATTCACCAGTCCATTCTGTTCTTCAGATTTTTTATTCACTTGATTTTTAGATTCATTTGTTGGTAGGTAGGTATTTGATGTCATTTTGTTGTTCAAAATTTTTATCTTTACCTTTTTCTTCTTGTTCTTCCTCTTCTTAAAGAATACCCTTCAGCATTTTATGTAATCCTGGTTTGGTGGTGATGAACTCCTTTAGCTTTTTCTTGTCTGTGAAGCTCTTTATCTGACCTTCAACTCTGAATGATAGCTTTGCTGGGTAGAGTAATCTTGATTGTAGGTTCTTGCTGTTCATCACTTTGAATATTTCTTGTCACTCCCTTATGGCCTGCATAGTTTCTGCCGAGAAATCAAAGTTTTCTGTCATTATTTCTTCTAATAGGTTTTCAATATTTTGCTCTCTCTCTTCTTCTGGCACCCCAAAAATTCGGATGTTGGTACGCTTAAAGTTGTCGCAGAGGCTCCTTACACTATCTTAATATTTTTGGATTCTTTTTTCTTTTTGTTTTTCTGATTGGGTGTTTTTTGTTTCCTCATATTTCAAATCTTTGGTTTGGTTCTTGGGGTACCTTGATCTACAGTTGAGTTTCTGTATATTCTTTATTTTAGACAGTGTATGCTTCATTTCTGACTGGTCCTTTTCCATTTTTTTGACATTCTCATTAACATCCTTAAAGGTCTCACTAAGTTCCTCAGAGGTTTTTAGAAAATTCTTGAGTAACCTTATAAATGTGGTTCTGAACTCTATGACATCCAGTAGTTTGCTTTACTCCATTTCCTTCATTCGTGACATGTTTCTTTGTCTCCGCATTTTGGCTGCTTCCCTGTGTTGATGGAGTGGTTTTGTGTGGTAGGTGACCTATAGGGGGCAGTAGCTCAGCCTCCCCAATCACCTGAGGTGGACGCTCTTGGTACACCCCTTTGTGGGCTGAGTGCAAAGTCTTGGTGTAGTTAAGCCTTGATTGCTGTTGGTACAGTGGGAGGAATTGACCTCCAGGCCAATTGGCTGTGAGGACTCGCTGTGTCTATAATGGAAGAACTGCTGTGCTGGAGACACGCTTATGGGGCAGGACTTGTTTCAGTGGGGCTTTGGTGCTCACTGAGTCTGCCTCTTGAATGTGTCACTTATGGATGTGAGGAGTTGAAATCTGGTGTCTCACACTGACCACTAGGTACACTGGCTTCTGGATCTCCAAACGGGTGCAGGTCAGCTACTGTCTGAGGCCATCCAGCAGGAGCTAGAGTGAGAGCTACAGTTTTCTCCTCTTTGCTTGCCGTTTGGAGGTTTTGAAGCTGTCTGACCAGAGCTGCAAGTTTGCTAGGTTAAGCTGCGATAGGGCAGGCCATTTATATGCAAAAGCCGCTGCGTGGAGCTTGGGTGGGTTTGTAGGTTGTGTGGGGCGGGGTCTCAGGGAGTCACTAGGCTAGGGCGTGGCAAACTGATGGCTGCCAGTTAGCCGGCTCTGCATCTCCGACTGTGTCCCCGTGTCCCGCGCCCCAGCACAGTAAACAATTATTCCTGCACGCAGCTCTGCAAGCAAGCCACCCTCACTTCTGACCCAATGGCAGACAGTCCAGCTTCTCCCCGTAGGAGTTTGGGTCCCCCGCGTCTTCCCACAAACTGGATTTCAGAGTAATTGGGGGCTTGTCTCCCTTCGGGTTGAAAAAAGCAATGCCTGCCGCCAGCCTGGATCGCGCACCTCCGTACCTCAGCTTTTCAGCGCTTGTGCACGTCTCAGTGCTCTTTTCTCTTTCCTTCTAGTTGTAGAACTTCCACTCAGCCAGCTTTCCCATGGTTCTGGGTGATAGACGTTTTGTCTTTTCGTTGTAGTTTTGAAATTGTTGTGCGAGGCAGCAGTTTAGGTGTTTACCTAGGCTGCCATCTTGGATTCCAAAGTTCCGTCATTTCGATGTATGTACATATGTACTTTATGTTTTTTATTATTTATTTACCACAAGTAAAGGTCAGGAATTGTTATCTTTCTTTTTATTTTATTTTTTTTAAAAATTTTTATTAAGGTATTACATGTGTAGATATCTTCCTATTGCCCCCTCCCCCGCTCCCATACATGTCCTCAACCCCCAATGTCTTGCGTCCATTGGTTATGCTTATATGCATGCATACAAGTCCTTCGGTTGATCTCTTATCTCCCCCACCTCTCCCTAACCTTCCCGCTGTAATTTGACAGTCTGTTTGATGCTTTACTGCCTCTGTATCTATCTTTTTGTTCATCAGTTTATAATGTTCTTTATTATCCAAAAATGAGTGAGATCATGTGGTAGTTTTTTTTCATTGGCTGGCTTATTTCACTTAGCATAATGCTCTCCAGCTCCATCCAGGTTGCTGCAAATGGTAAGAATTCCTTCTTTTTTTATGGCAGCATAGTATTCCATTGTGTAGATGTACCATAGTACATCTGATCCAGTCATCTGCTGACAGGCACTTAGGCTGTTTCTAAATCTCAGCTATTGTAAATTGTGCTGCTATGAACATAGGGATGCACATATCCTTTCTGATTGGTGTTACTAGTTTCTTAGGATATATTCCTAGGAGTGGGATTACTGGGTCAAATGGGAGTTCTATTTTTAGTTTTTTGAGGAGACTCCATACTGTTCTCCACAGTGGCTACACCAGTCTGCATTCCCACCATCAGTGCATGGGGTTCCTTTTTCTCCACATCCTCTCCAGCACTTGTCGTTTGTTGATTTGTTGATGATAGCCATTCTGAAAGGTGTGAGATGGTACCACATTGTTGTTTAGATTTGCATCTCTCAGATAATTAGTGACTTTGAGCATGTTTTCATATGTCTCTTGGCCTTCCTTCTGTCTTCTTTTGAAAAGATTCTATTTAGGTCCGTTGCCCGTTTTTTATTGGATCATTTATTTTCCTTTTATTAAGTTGTATAAATTCCCTGTAGATGTTGGAGATTAAACTTCATCAGTGATAACATTTGCAAATATGCTCTCCCATACAGTGGGCTTTCTTGTTGTTTTGTTGATTGTCTCCTTTGCTGTGCAAAAGCTTCTTATTTTGATGTAGTCCCATTTGTTTATTTTCTCTTTAGTTTCCATTGCCCTAGGAGTGATATCAGTGAAGAAATTGCTTCGGCTTATGTCTGAGATTTCCCTGCCTGTGGATTCTTCTAGTATATTTATGGTTTCCCATCTTATGTTTAAGTCCTTTATCCATTTTGAGTTTATTTTTGTGTGTATGTATGGCATAAGTTGGTGGTCTAGTTTCATTTTTTTGCATGTATCTGTCCAATTTTCCCAACACCATTTATTGAAGAGACTGTCTTGACTCCATTGTATGTTCATGCCTCCTTTGTCAAATATTAATTGGGCATAGTGGTTTGGGTCGATATCTGGGTTTTCTATTCTATTCCATTAGTCTATATGCCTGTTCTTGTGCCAGTACCAGGCTGTTTTGAGAACAGTGGCTTTGTAATACAGCTTGAAATCTGGTATTGAGATCCCTCCTACTTTGTTCTTCTTTCTCAGGATTGCTGTGGCTATTCGGGTTCTTTTTTTATTCCAAATGAATTTTTGGAGAGTTCTTTCTAGATCTGTGAAATATGCCATTGGTATTTTAATGGGGAGTGCATTAAATCTATAGATTGATTTGGGTAGTATGGACATTTTAATGATGTTGATTCTACCAATCCATGAACACGGTATGCTCTTCCATCTATTTATGTCTTCCTCTATCTCTTTTTTCAGTGTCTTGTAATTTTCTGAGTAGAGGTCTTTTACCTCCTTAGTTAAATTTATTCCTAGGTATCTTGATTTTTTTGGTGCAATGGTAAATGGGATTGTTTTCTTAGTCTCTTTCTGTAAGTTCACTCTTGGTATATAGAAATGCCATAGATTTCTTGGCATTATTTTGTATCCTGCTACATTGCTGAATTTGTTTATTAAGTCTGTTAGTTTTTTGATGGAGTCTTTAGGGTTTTCTATGTATAGTATCATGTCATCTGCAAATAAGGACAGTTTTACTTCTTTTCCGATTTGGATGCCTTTTCTTTCTTCTTCTTTTCTAATCGCAATGGCTAGTTCTTCCAGTACTATGTTGAACAGGAGTGGTGAAAGCGGGCATCCCTGTCTTGCTCCTGTTCTTAGGGGAAATGGTTTTAGTTTTTGTCCAATGAGTATGGTGTTGGCTGTGGGTTTGTTATATATGGCTTTTATTATGTTGAGGTATGATCCTTCTATTCCCACCTTGCTGAGAGTTTTTATCAAAAATGGGTGTTGGATTTTGACATGCTTTTTTCTGCATCAACTGATATGACTATGTGGTTTTTATCTCTCAATTTGTTTATGTGATGTATCACGTTGATTAATTTGCAGATATTGTACCATCCTTTCATTCCTGGGATAAATCCTACTTGGTCATGGTGTATGATCTTTCTGATGTACTGCTGGATCCAATTTTCTAGAATTTTGTTGAGGGTTTTGGCATCTATGTTCGTGAGGGATATTGGCCTGTAATTCTCTTTCATTGTGTTGTCTTTATCTGGTTTTGTTATTAGGGTGATTCTGGCTACATAGAAGGAGCTTGGAAGTGTTCCTTCCTCTTGAATTTTTTGGAATAGTCTGAGGAGGATAGGTTTTAGTTCTTCCTTGAATGTTTGGTAAAACTCCCTATGTAGCCGTCTGGCCCCGGGCTTTTATTTGCTGGAAGCTTTTTAATGACTGCTTCAATTTCTTCCATAGTTATTGGCCTATTGAGATTTTTAGATTCTTCCTGATTGAGTTTTGGAAGGTTGTATTTTTCTAGGAATATATCCATTTCCTCCAGGTTGTCTAGTTTGTTAGAATAGAGTTGTTCATAATATTTTTTAACAATCCTTTGTATTTCTGTGGGGTCTGTTGTTATTTCTCCTCTTTCATTTCTGATTTTGTTTATTTGGGTCCTCTCTCTTTGATTCTTGGTGAGCCTGGCTAGAGGTTCATCAATCTTGTTTATCCTTTCAAAGAACCAGCTCTTGGTTTTGTTGATCTTTTGTATTGTTTCTTTGGTCTCTATGTCGTTTATCTCCTGGTCTTTATTATTTCCTTCCTTCTGCTTACACGGGGCTTTTCTTGTTGCTCTCATTCTAACTCTTTGAGTTGTAGGATTAGATAATTTATTACCATTGTTTCTTATTTTTTGCAGTAGGCTTGTAGAGCTATGAACTTCCCTCTCAAGACTGCTTTCGCTGTTTCCCAAAGATTTTGGATTGTTGTGTTTTCATTGTCATTTGTTGCCATGATGTTTTTTATTTCTTCTTTGATCTCTTTGGTAACCCAGTCATTGTTTAATAGCATGCTATTTAGTCTCCAAGTGTTTGATTTTTGGGGATTGTTTTTATTGTAATTGATTTCCAGTTTTATGCCATTGTGATCTGAGAAGATGCTTGATATGATTTCTGTCTTCTTATATTTGAAGAGATTTTGCCTGTGTCCTAATATGTTGTCTATCCTTGAAAATGTTCCATGTGCGCTGGAGAAGAATGTATATTCTGTATCTTTGGGGTGTAATGTTCTAAAGATGCCAATTAAGTCCATCTGATCTAGTGTGTCATTTAGGATTGCTGTTTCTTTGCTGATTTTTTGTTTGGTTGATTTATCCAGTGGTGTCAGTGGGGTATTAAAGTCCCCTACTATGATTGTATTGCTGTCAGTGTCTCCCTTGATATCTTCCAGAAGCTGTTTTATGTATTTGGGTGCTCCTGTATATGGGTGCATATATGTTTTCCAGAGTGATATCCTCTTGTTGAATTGCTCCCTTTAGTATTATGTAGTGGCCTTCCTTATCTCTTGTTATGGCCTTTACTTTGAGGTCTAGTTTATGAGATATAAGTATTGCAACCCCAGCTTTTTTTCTCATTTCCATTTGCCTGTAAAATATTTTTCCATCCGTTTACTCTCAGTCTGTGTGAATCCTTTGTTCTGAGGTGGGTCTCTTGCAGACAGCAAATATATGGGTCATGTTTTCTTATCCTTTCAGCTACCCTATGCCTTTTGATTGGTGCATTTAATCCATTTGTGTTTAATGTTATTATTGACAAGTACATGTTTGTTGTCATATTTTTCCTTAATGTTTGTGTTTCTTCTTGCTTTTCTCTTTCTTCTTTTTACAGCAGTCCCTTCCTCATTTCCTGCATTGCTGGTTTGGTAGTGATAAACTCTCTTAGTCCTTTTTTGTCTGTGAAGCTCCTGATTCCATCTTCAATTTTGAATGATAGCCTTGCTGGGTATAGTATTCTTGGGTTCAGTCCCTTGCTTTGCATCACTTTGTAAATTTCATTCCATTCCCTTCTGGCCTGGTGTGTTTCTGTTGAGAAATCCATTGATATTCTAATGGGAAATTCCTTGTAGGTAACTTTCTGTCTCTCTCTGGCAGCCTTTAAGATTCTTACTTTGTCATTGGTGTTTGCCAATTTAATTATGATGTGTCTTGGTGTCGGTCTTTTAGAGTTCATCTTGTTTGGGACTCTGTGTGCTTCTTGGACTTGCATGGTTTTTTCTTGCCAGTATCAGGGAAGTTTTCTGTTATTATTTCTTCAAACAGGTTTTCTATTCCTTGCTTCTCTTCCTCTCCTTCTGGTACCCCTATTATGCGAATATTGTTTCAGTTTGTGTTGTCCCAAAGCTCTCTTAGGCTCTCCTCTTGCTTTTTAAGTCTTTTTTTCCAGTTGCTGCTGTGTGTGTTTTTTCCTACCTTGTCTTCTAATTCGCTGATGCGGTCCTCAGCCTCTTCTAGTCTAATGTTTAAGCCTTCCATTGTGTTCTTTATTGCAGCTATGTTGTTCTTCATCTCCTCTTGGTTCTTTTTCATGTTCGCGACATTCTCATTCAGCTCCTTATAATTCTCATTGAGTTATGTGTATTTGTCATCCATCTGTTTAAACATCCTTATAACCATTACTCTGAATTCTTTCTCTGTTAAGCTGCTAGCCTCAATTTCATTTAACTTCTTTTCTGGTGATTCTTCTTTTTCTTTCCTCTGGGAGTTGCTTTTTTGTCTTCCTGTAATGTTTTAATTGTAGATCCAATTGCTTTGCTACCCAGGTTCTTTTGGGGATGGTGCTACTGGTTTAATCTCTCAGTTCTCCTGGGCTTGGTAATGTCGTGTAGCTCCCTACTTGAGCTATTTGGGTTCTCTTGATGTAGGCCTGCGAGCTTGAGAGGCACAACTGCAGTATCTAGAAGACAGCAGCTGTGGAGGGGAGTGTCCCAATTTTTGCTGTCTTGCACCCTTAGTTGAAATCATGCGTGCCCAGCAGGGACTTGCAGTGGCACCCAGGAACCGTCTGTTGGGGTGATGGGGTTCTGGAGGCCTGCACTCTGGAAAGGTGTGACTGTGGTGTCCAGACTTCTATAGTTGTGGGGCGGGCAGACTCAGCTTTTGCTACTGTACCTGTGGTGGATAGACGCTCACTCCCAGTGGTGGCTCACAGGGGCACCCACAGTACATTTTCCTGCAAGGCACACTGAAGCTCTCTGAAAGGCCCTGGCAGTGTAGCCACGTAATTGAGGCGTCTGTGGGTAGGTCTCTAGGATGAGTGAATTCAGAATTTCTACTGCGGGGGAGGGGGGGTGGTGTGCCCCTGTTTGTCCAAGATCACACTCAGGGAGAGATCACAGTGGCTCCCACTAGCGCCCTGTGGGTAGATGGGCTCAGGGTGCCTGCCTGTTGGAAATTCGCATCTGTGGAGGTGCATTTGCCGGTGCAGAGCTCTGACGCACTCTGAGGGGTCCTGGCACTGAGGTTGAGCAGCTGGGGTGAACATGGGCAGTTATTCAGGAAGAGGGAGTTCAGAATTTCTACTGCGGGGCAGCGAGTCTTTGTCTGTACAGAATCACACCCAGCAGGGGCTCAAAGCAGCTCCCCAGAGGACCCTGTGGATAGATGGGCTCAGGGTGCCTGCCCTTTGGAAATGTGTGCGCCTAAGGCGGTGAGTTTGCTGGCACAGAGCTCTGACGCACTTTGAGGGGCCCTGGCACTGAAGTTACCCTGCTGGGGTGTCTGTGCAGGTGTCCAGGATGAGTGAATTCAGAATTTCTACTGCCGGGGGGGATGGGGGGGGCAGCATGTCCCTGTTTGTCCAAGATCACACCCAGCCAGTACTCACAGCAGCTCCCACAAGCACCCTGTGGGTAGATGGGCTCAGGTTGCCTGCCCATTGAAACTGCGCACGAGGACTGGCGGTGCGTTTGCCTGTGCAGAGCTCTGACACACTTTGAGCAGTGGCCCTGGCACTGAAGTTAAACAGCTGGGATGTATGTGGGCAGTTATTCAGGAGGAAGGAGTTCAGAGTTTCTACTGCAGGGCAGCGTGTCCTTGTCTGTATAGAATCACACTCAGCAGGGGCTCAAAGCAGCTCCCCAGAGGACCCTGTGGGTATATGGGCTCAGGTTGCCTGCCCTTGTCTGTGGCAGTGAGTTTGCCTGTGCAGAGCTCTGACACACTCTGAGAGGCCCTGGCACTGAAGTTGCACCACTGGGGTGTCCGTGAGCAGTTATTCAGGAAGAGGGAGTTCAGAATTTCTACAGGGCCGCGTGGCCTTGACTGTACAAAATCACACCCGTGGGGGCTCCCAGTGGCTCCCAGGCGCTGCCTTTGGAGTGGATTGCCCTGGCTGCCTGTGAGCACTGGAAACACGTGAATGTGTTATCCGGAGTTCTGTCGCTGGGAAAGGGGAGGTTGCACTTACTGCTGTGGGAGTGTGCACCGTTGGAGGTGAAAGTCCCAGGGTGCGGGGGTCTGTGGGTGGGGCAGCAGGATTTTGGCTGGAGTGGCTGCTGGGTCGCGGGGCAGTTCCAAGGCCTGTCTGGTTGGTGGTGTTGATGAGTTCCTAAAAAAGGCCGTTCTCTCCTTCAAGATGGCGCGGGCTCCGTGCTGGAGTCCCGCAGTCTGGGGAGTGCCCACAGTGGTGGTAGTCTCTCCTTGTCCAAGAGAGCCTGTCTGCCAGCCCCTGCTGCTCCTGCGAGATTTAACTGTCCCTCACTCAATCACACACACCCCACGCACATCCATACACTCTCCTTTCATACCCTCACTCACTCACTTCCTCTCCCTCACCTCTGTCATGCCAGCCGCCATCTTTTTTCACTCTCATTCAGTGTCTTTTAATTTTTTTTTACTGTTTCACTTCATTACTGCTGTGTATGTGCTCCATGTGAGTGGTGTAGGTGCTTATATAGGTGGCTTCTGACTTACGGTGAAAATCGCGTTATGTCGCACCATAGGAACGGATCTCCCATGTAATCCAAGGACCTTCTATACATATGCCTCCTTTTTTTCCTCCCATGGACCTCCCCCGGCCTTCCCTACACCCTGGTACTTGCCCTCACACCCTGGCTCGCCCGCCCCCCCTCAGTGTTGGTTGTGCTTATATGCATGCATACAAGTCCTTCGGTTGATCTCTTACCCCCAAGCCTCCCCTACCTTCCCCCTGTAGTTTGATAGTCTGTTCAATGCTGCTTTGCCTCTATTTTTGTTCAACAGTTTATAATGTTCTTTATATTCCATAAATGAGTGAGATCATATGGTATTTGTCTTTCACTGCCTGGCTTATTTCATTTAGCATAATGCTCTCCAGTTCCATCCATGCTGTTGTTGCAAATGGTAAGAATTCCTTCTGTTTTTACAGCAGCGTAGTATTCCATTGTATAGATGTACCACAGTTTCCTAATCCATTCATCTGCTAATGGACATTTAGGTTGTTTCCAAATCTTAGCTATGGGGAATTGTGCTGCTATGAACATTGGGGTGCATATATTCTTTCTGATCAGTGGTTCTGTTTTCTTGGGATATATTCCTAGAAGTGGTATTACTTCAAATGGCAGTTCCATTTTTAATTTTTTGAGGAAACGCCATACTGTTTTCCATAGTGGCTGCACCAGTCTGCATTCCGACCAGCAGTGCATGAGGGTTCCTTTTTCTCCGCATTCTCGCCAGCACTTGTCGTTTGTTGATTCGTTGATGTTAGCCATTCTGACAGGTGTGAGATGGCACCTCATTGTTGTTTTGATTTGCATCTCTCAGATGATTAGTGACTTTGAGCATGTTTTCATATGTCTGTTGATTTTCTGAATGTCCTCTTTCGAAAAGTGTCTATTTAGATCCTTTGCCCATTTTTTGATTGGATTGTTTATCTTCCTTTGGTTAAGTTGTATGAGTTCCCTGTAAATGTTGGAGATTAAACCCTTATTGGATATAACATTGGCAAATATGTTTTCCCATACAGTGGGCTTTCTTGTTGTTTTTTTTTTGTTTGTTTGTTTGTTTGTTAATGCTTTCTTTTGCTGTGAAAAAACTTTTTATTTTGGTGTAGTCCCATTTGTTTATTTTCTCTCTACTTTCCATTGCCCTAGGAGCTGTATCGGTAAAGATACTGCTACAACAAATGTCTGCTATTTTGCTGCCTATGGCTTCTTCTAAGATTTTTATGGTTTCCCATCTTACATTTAAGTCATTTATCCATTTTGAGTTTATTTTTGTCTATGGTGTAAGTTGGTGGTCTAGTTTCATTTTTTTTTTCAAGTATCTGTCCAGTTTTCCCAACACCATTTATTGAAGAGACTGTCTTATCTCCATTGTATGTTCATGCCTCCTTTGTCAAATATTAATTGAGCATACTGGCTTGTGTCGATTTCTGGGTTCTTTGTTCTGTTTCACTGGTCTATATATCTGTTCTTATGCCAGTATCAGGCAGTTTTGAGAACAGTGGCTTTGTAGTATAGCTTGATATCTGATATTGTGATCCCTCCAACATTGTTCTTCTTTCTTAAGATTGCTGCAGCTAGCTATTCGAGGTCTTTTTTTTTTTTTTTTTCCAGATGAATTTTTGGAGAATTTGTTCTAAGTCTTTGAAGTATGCCATTGGTATTTTTATGGGGATTGCATTGAATTTATAGACTGCTTTGGGTATTATGGACATTTTAATGATGTTGATTCTACCAATCCATGAACATGGAATATTCTTCCATTTGTCCATGTCTTCCTCTATCTCTTTTTTTAGCGTCCTGAAATTTTCTGAGTACAGTTCCTTTGTCTCCTTGGTTAAGTTTATTCCTAGGTATCTTAATTTTTTTTTGTTGTAATGGTAAATGGGATTGCTTTTTAAATATACATATATATATTATTGATTTTTTTTACAGAGAGGAAGGGAGAAGGATAGAGAGCTAGAAACATAGATGAGAGAGAAACATCAATCAACTGCCTCCTGCACACACCTTACTGAGGATGTGCCTGCAACCAAGGTACATGCCCTTGACTGGAATCGAACCCGGGACACTTGAGTCTGCAGGCCGACACTCTATCCACTGAGCCAAACCGGTTAGGGCTGGGATTGCTTTTTAAATTTCTCTTTCTGTGAGTTCATTATTGGTGTTTAGAAAAGCCATACACTTCTGGATGTTAATTTTGTATCCTGCTACATTGCCGAATTCACTTATTAAGTCTAGTAGTTTTTTGATGGAGTCTTTGGGGTTTTCTATGTACAATATGATGCCATCTGCGAATAAGGACAGTTTTCCTTCTTCTTTTCCAATTTGGATGCCTTTTATTTCTTCTTCTTGTCTGATCACAATGGCTAGTACTTCCAGTACTATGTCGAGCAAGAGTGGTGAGAATGGGCATCCCTGTCTTGTTCCTGTTCTTAGGTGAAATGCTTTTAGTTTTTGCCCATTGAGTATGATGTTGGCTTTGGGTTTGTCATATATAGTTTTTATATGTTTAGGTATTATCCTTCTGTTCCTACCTTGCTGAGAGTTTTTGTCAAGAAAGGGTGTTGAATTTTGTCAAATGCTTTTTCTGCATCAATGGATATGATTATATGGTTTGTATCTCTAAGTTTGTTTATGTGGTGTATCATATTTATTGATTTGTGGATATTGTACCATCCTTGCATCTCCAGAATAAATCCCACTTGGTCATGGTTTATGACCTTTCTAATGTAATGCTGAATTCGATATGCTAGAATTTTGTTGAGGATTTTGGCATCTATGTTCATGAGGGATATTGGCATGTAATTCTCTTTTTTTGTATTATCTTTACCTGGTTTGGGATTAGGGTAATGCTGGCTTCGTAGAAAGAGCTTGGAAGTGCTCCTTCCTCTTGAATTTTTTGGAATAGTCTGAGGAAGGTAGGTTTTATTTTTTCTTTGAATGTTTGATAAAACTCCCCTGTGAAGCCATCTGGTCCAGGGCTTTTGTTTGTTGGAAGTTTTTTATGACTGCTTCAATTTCCTCCATAGTTATCGGCCTATTCAGATTTTTTTATTCCTCCTGGTTGAGTTTTGGAAGGTCGTATTTTTCTAGGAATATGTCCATTTCTTCTAGGTTGACGAGTTTGTTGGAGTAGAGTTGCTCATGGTCTTTTTTACAATTCTTTGTATATTTGTGGGGTCTGTTCTTATTTCATCTCTTTCGTTTCTGATTTTGTTTATTTGGGTCCTCTCTCTTTGCTTCTTGGTGAGCCTGGCTAGAGGTTTATCAATCTTGTTTATCCTTTCAAAGAACCAGCTCTTGGTTTCATTGATCTTTTGTATTGTTTTGTTTGTTTGTTTGTTTGTTTGTCTCTATGTCATTTATTTCTGCTCTGATCTTTATTATTTCCTCCCTTCTGCTCACACTGGGCTTTTCTTGTTGTTCTCTTTCTAATTCTTCAAGTTGCAGAGTTAGATGGTTTATTACCAGTTTTTGTTTTTTTGAGGTAGGCTTGTAATGCTATGAACTTCCTTCTCAGGATTATTTTCACTGTGTCCCAAAGATTTTGGATTATTGTGTTTTCATTGTCGTTTGTTTCTAGGATGTTTTTTTTTAATTTCTTCTTTGATCTCTTTGGTAACCTACTCATTGTTTAATTGTATGCTATTCAGCCTCTAAGTGTTTGAATTTTTATGATTGTTTTTACTGTAGTTGATTTCTAATTTTATGTCATTGTGATCTGAGAAGATGCTTAATATGATGTCAATCCTCTTGAATTTGGAGACTTTGCCTGTGTCCCAATATGTGGTCTATCTTTGAAAATGTCTCATGTGTGCTTGAGAAGAATATATATTCTGTAGTTTTGGGGTGGAATGTTCTAAAGATGTCAATTAAGTCCATCTGATCCAGTGAGTCGTTTAGGATTGATGTTTCTTTGCTAATTTTTTGTCTAGAGGATTTATCCAGTGATATTAATGGGGTATTAAAGTCTCCCACTATGATTGTGTTGCTGTCAATCTCTCCCCAGATATCTTCCAGAAGTTTTATGTATTTGGGTGCTCCTGCATTGGGTGCACATATTTTTACCAGAGTTGTATCCTCTTGTTGTATCGATCCCTTTAGAATTATGAGGTGGCCTTTCTTGTCTCTTGTTATGGTTTTCACTTTGAGGTCTATTTTGTCAGATATAAGTATTGCTACCCCAGCTTTTTTTCATTTCCATTTGCCTGATAGATATTTTTCCATCCCTTCACTTTCAGTCTGTGTGAGTCCCTTGTTCTGAGGTGGGTCTTCAAGGAGAGAATCTTGATTAAGATGTGGAATCATCAACTGCCTCTGACACTGCTTGTGTTGTTGGAGACTACTTTTGTGGAGTGGTGTTAAGCCTCTGGGGCTCAGGTAATGCTTTTCCTTGATAGTTATCTGCATAGCTCCTGACGCAGGATGGAACAGGTGGGTGTACCCGGTGTGTCCAGCAGGGAGCAGTGCTTATCAGCAGATGACCATGTTGAGATTCCAGTCAGGGGCTGGGAAATATTTCACTTCTTTAACTTTCCATGAACTTCTACACAGAAAACCAGCCCCTCACCTCACCCCTCCAGGCCAGGAGAAGCAGTAAAGCAGGCAGCCATGGATGCCAGCTAGGCCAGATGAGGAAAGAGAGGAGAGTCTCGGGGCTATTCTGAGACTGGGCCCTGGTACTGCTGGGGCAGGGCTACCTGGGGCCTGCCACCCTCATGTGCCCTAAACTGTTGGTAGAAGCTGGCCAGCAGAGCCCTAAGGTTGGGAGGCCTGGAAGGGGTTGCAGTAGCAGCAGCCTCTGCCACTGCCCACCTAGGTAGGAAGACACATGGTTCCCCTTTCCCATAGCCCCAGAGCAAGTACATTTCCAAACTAGCTGGTGGCAGGGCGTCCTATCCCAGGAAACAAATGGGCAGCTTCAGAGCTAAGGGAAATGGCAGCTCCACGCATCCTGCCATTCCATGCAGCCAGCATTTATAGGGGTATGAAGAAAGGGTTGCCTGGAGCAGGAAGGTTCTCCAGCCCACTCCAGGCTTTTTAGCCTAGTCTGCTGAGGGACAGGCTGTATCTGGAACAGGACTCAGTTTTCCCTCTCTGGCTGGAGTTGAAGCCAAAAGACAGGTAGCCAGAAAGGCATTGACCTGGGAAGAAGGATGACCTGGCTCAGCCTCTTGGAGCCTGCTTTTTTTGGTTTAAAATTAGGATGACTACTCTCACCCATCCCTTTGGGCTCTTGTCAAGGCTGAGAAAGGGGGACACAGATGAAACAGTTTGTCATCTGTGCCAAAAGCTAGGCACAGCTCCTGGCACATGAAAGCATTTAACAGTGTTTGTTTCCTGTCCTTCACTCTCTTTCCCCTTACTGTTGTGTCCTTTGGGCCAGCCATGTGGGAAGAGTCATGGGAGCCACAACCTATCTGTTTAAGTGGAGGGTCTACATTCATGTCACCTTTGGCTCTCTCATCCTGCAGGTAGACAGCTCCTCAAAGAGCCTGGGTTTGCTTGGTGGGGCCCTTGTGAGGTGTTGGTAACTAAGGGGGATCCCTGGCTTGCCTTGTGTTGGCCCTGAGGTAGCACTTCTCCACATTTTCTGATAGCACTGATCTCTCCATTTCTGCATCACCCCCCAGGAGCAATCTTTGTCCCTTGAAGCAGTCCTTCTCTGCTCTTTGTCTAAGTCATGGGTTCACCTGCCAAGATGCCGTTAGGTATACCTAGATTCTGACTAGCAAACAAGAAGCTGGGGTGTGGCTGCAGAGAGTTGAGTGATTACGCACATGTGGCTCATAACTACTCCTGATTCACCTGTGTCCAGTCATCCCAGCAGAGCCACTGACCTAGAGCCAGACAGGGAAATTGTGAGGGGATAAGAGAGAGGAGTGGATTTGGCCTCAAGACTCACATACCAACTATCAGGTAAGGGTGACCACCAACAAAGTAGCCTTGGAGTCTTTATGTGAGGTGGAGGGAGTTGGACAGCAGGGGCCAGCCTTACCTCAAGAGAGGTAGCTGAACCCGGCTGGTGTGGCTCAGTGGTTGAGTGTCAACCTATGAGTCAGAGGATCAGGGTTTGAGTCCTGGTCAGGGCACATTCCCAGGTTTCGGGTTCGATCCCCAGTGGCGGGTGTGCAGGAAGCAGCTGATCAATGATTCTCTCTCATCATTGATGTTTCTGTCTCTCTCTCCCTCTCCCTTCCTCTCTAAAATCAATAAAAATATATGTTAAAAAAAATAAAAAGAGAAGCAGCTGAGCGTAGAGGATTTCTCACTCTGGGACCATGGGCAAGTTAGTTCTTTGTTGCCTCAACTCACTCACTCACTTCCTTCCTTCCTTCCTTCCTTCCTTCCTTCCTTCCTTCCTTCCTTCCTTCCTTCCTTCCTTCCTTTTGTTTTGTTAATTCTCACCTGAGGATATTCTTTCCATGGCTTTTCAGAGAGAGAATGGAAGGGAGACAGGGAGGGAGGGGGAGAGAGAGAGGTGAGAGAGACACATTGATTGGTTACCTCCCTCATGCACCCCAGCTGGGTTGTGGAGTGAACCTGCAACCCAGATACAAGCCCTTGGCCAGGAATTGAACTCCCGACCTTTTGGTGTGCAGGCCAGTGCTTTAACCACTTAGCAACACTAGCCAGGGCTAGCCTCAGATTTCTTATTGGTACACTGAAGAGAAGCTACTCAAATGACCTATCTACAAGACCTCTTTGGCAATAATGATAGAAGATTCTAGATGTGAGAGCACAAAGGACTAGGCCCAAAGGCAGCTTGAGAGAAGGTCCTGGGGGGAAGGAGCTTCAGGATTTTTTGCAGTTCATAATTGTCATGTAATGGGGTGGCAGTTAGTGTGAGCTATCAGTCAGTTTCTGCCCTTTGGTTGGCATCTTTCTCACTTGGGAGGAGAAAACAGATACCTCTAGCTTTGCTAGGGCAGGCATCAGCAGGGTTGAGAGCCAGAAGGGGATTTCTTTTTTAAATTATTATTAAAATACATTTTTATTGATTTCAGAGAGGAAGGGAGAAGAAAAAGAGAGATAGAAATATCAGTGATGAGAGAGTTTATTGATCAGCTGCCTCTTGCATGCCCTCTACTAGGGATAGAGTCTGAAACCAGGGCATGTGACCTCCTGGTTCATAGGTCCACGCTCAACTACTGAGCCATGCCCGGCTAGGCTGGAAGGAGATTTCTAAAGGTAGAGAAAATCTCCCACCCAGGGAGCTGTCAGGCTTTGAGCTTAGAGAAGGATACATTTCTAGAATGCCCATCAGGACATTCAGTCATCAAGGGGGAGAGAAAGAGGGCTCTGCTCATATAGTATGAAATAAATTCTGCTTTTCTGGAGGACTATTTGGCAATATCTAGAGAAATCATAAATGTTGATAGCCCTTGATTCACCTATAGGACTGTACCCTGTGGGGTATATTTATAAACATCCATATATATAAGGAAATTGATTATAGTATTTTTTATAATTTCAAAACAACAATAAAACAGGAAACAAATTGTCCAACAATAGAGAGGTGTGGTGCAATTATGGTATAGCCTCTCAATGGACTCTGTGGTGATGGTTTAGAAGAATGAATGAATGGATCTCTGTGTGCTAATGTGGGACAATCCTTAAGATATACATGAATGAGCAAGGTACAGGATTTAGCAAACAATGGTCCCAAGACAAATTCGGTTTTGTGGCCTGTTTTTGTTTTTTTTTTCCCCTTTACATTTAAAAAAATTTTTTGATTTCAGAGAGGAAGGGAGAGGGAGAGACAGAAACATCAATGATGAGAAAAAATCATTGATCGCTGCCTCTTGTACGCCCCCTACTGGGGATTGAGCCTGCACCCCAGGCATGTGCCCTGACTGGGAATTGAACCGTGACCTCCTGGTTCATGGGTCATTTTTGTATGGCCTGTGAGCTAAGAATGGTTTTCACATATTTAAATGGTTAGGAAAATCAAAAGGAGACTATTTTGTGTCACACAAAAGTATAGGAAATTCCTATTTAAGGGTCCATAATGTTTTATTGAAACAGCCACATGTACTCATTTATGTTTTGCCAATGGCTGCAATCTTGCTGCTACAGAGCTGAGTAGTTGTGACAAAGTTTAAAGTAGTATCTGGCCCTGCCTGGCCACTGTTGCTCAGTGGTTGAGCATCTACCCTCTGTGTATATTTATTTTATTTTTAAAGTCAGTTGGGGATTTCAGTTTGGATATTATGGAACATTCTTTGTAACTTTATGCTTTTTTTTTTTTTTTTTTTTTAATGTTCCCAAGCAGGAGAAACAAGGCCTGCTTTGAGGTATATCTTTCCAGGCAGGGGTACCTGCCTGATCTGTGGTCCTGCTGTGGAAACTAGTCCCTTCATCTTTAGTGCTCCAAGTTATTTGGGCCTCTGCTGGCTTGGCTGGCCCCTTCCTTACTGGCCTGCTCCTCTAGGAAGTGAACTCTGCAGACTGCTGGTCAAAGGCAGTCAGTCAGCCCTGGCTGTGGGGTCCTGACCGCAGCGGCCTTCCTTGATACCCCAGAACAATATCCCCATGGAGAGCCTGTGCAGTCTGTCTCTCTGGTTTCATATTTGAGAGTTTTCTTGCTGGGGAAGGGCACAGAGGGATTGGCAGCCTGGTCCTGCTTGAGTGACTAAAAGGGCTGGTGCAACCAGAACACCAGCTCCCCCAGGAGGCTCCTTTGGAGGCAGAGCCTGGTGGGAAATGGCAAGGGTCACAAGGGGGCTGGGATGGCACAGTGGGCTGGATTGGCCACTGGAGGCCATGTGGTCCAAATGGCTCATGGCTCAGAAAGGAAAACTGGGTTTAGAGGAGAAGGGGGATTTGCTTGAGATCCTCCAGCTAGTAGGTTAGCAGAACTGGTGAGTGAACATGAGCAGCTCAGATCTGGAGCTGGGACATTCTTTGCTCAAGCTAACCACATTTATGAGGATGAGAATCTCCAGGAACTGTGGACTCTTGCCTGATCTGCCTTGCTTTATGTTCAGGGGTTATATATACCCATCTACCTGTTAAATCGAGCCCTTACTGAGGGCAGAGCTTGTGTCTTACTAGCTCTGGCCCCTGTGTACATAGTAGGCTTGGTAAATGTTTACCAGTTGAGACATAGAGTGATTGGAACACCCAATGAGTCAACCAGAAACCCTTTGGGGATTTGTTAACAATGCTACCTCCTCTACAGCTTCCCACACCATGTGTTGTCTATCCTGGACAACAGGACTCCTTTTTCCTGGAGTATACCTACCACCCCCATGCTTAGGTTTATGTCAGTTTCTTGGTTGGCCCCAAGGCCCTGGACACTGCCAGTGTCAACACTGGTCAGCCTTTGCTATGTGTGCCAACCCAGAGGTCTGATCCACCAAAGTTCAGGGCTCCTTGCCTTGTGGCAGGTTAAGCCATGGCTGGTGCTTCCTCTTCAGAATCCTCATCAGTCTGTGGAGCTATTATCACATACCATACAAGAAACACTTAGTCTTTTCCAGCCACTCAGCTGGGTGGCTTTTCTTTGCTTGTGTATACCAGAGCAGTGCTATCTAATATGGCAGCTACTGGCCATATTCAAGTTTAAATTAAAATTATTAAAATTAAATGAACCCCAAATTCAGTTCTGTAGTAACACCAGCCATACCTCAGGTGTTCAGTAGCCAAATGTGGCTGTGGCTGCCATACTGAGCAACACTGATGTGACACATTTCCATCACTGCCTAGAGTAGGTGATTTTGCCTTCCAGGGGACAGTGGACAATGTCTGGAGACATTTCTGGTTGTCATAACTTGGAGAGGGCATGCTACTAGCTCATGGTTATAGTGGGTAGAGGCCAGAGATAATACTGGAGGTAGAAATTCAAGCCATGGGGTTTGTCCCATCCTATGGCTTTGGAACTACTTCTCCACAGGTCTCTCAATCTGCTCCAGAAGTAATGTGGGCCAGACAATAGGCCTAAAGTAGAAAAGAAGGTATCACCCCAAATCTGTTTTCATTTCTCTTCTCTGACTCCAGGAACCCCAGATGGGATTGCTGATGTCTCTTCAGCAGAGAAAAGGAAACCAGACTTGCCAACTGGTTTCAGAAGGAAATCACTATGAATACTGGGCAAAATACAGACAGGAAGCTCATATAAGGGTGTGGCCAGGCATTGGTCACATCACACAAAGAAGTTCAGGTTAAAAACATTAAATATAAAAACTGTTCGCAGTGGTCTTGCCAGGAGACTGTGCACAGAATTGCCTTTCAGGAGCTCTGTAGTATGTGGGAGATTGTTTTAATGCCTAGCCCTGTTTCTATTAGGACCTAGGAGTGTGTAAGAGAAAGCCAAGGAGGGTTCCTGCCCTCAGGAGTTGTTTTTGCCCTGCCAGGACTCCTTCGCATTTGCTGGGAGAAAGGTCAGGTTGAATGAGTCAGTAGTCTGAATAATTTAATATCTACAAGGTAACACAACTTGCTTTTTATTTTCTTCAAATGTGTGCAAACTTGGGGCCCAGCCTTTGGCTCCCAGACCTTTTGACAGAGTGAATGAAAATGAAAGAACAAAGTTCATAGGGCTAGTGAATCAGATCAAGTAACATCTCTCTAAAACCAGAAAAACTGGCCTGGGCCTACTGGACAGCACTGGGGTCAGGGTCACTTCCCAGGAGAGGTGGCTACTTCAGTAGGGTCAGGGTAGGGGCACTGGGAAGGATGGACCCATCACATACTTTCCACATTACTCTTTAGGTAAAGACAGTGACCCCAGGAAACTCCCTAACAACTATGTGCCCTGGGAATGTAGCCAGAGAGGGATCAACTGAGAGACTGGGGGAGGAGCTTAGAGGGAAGATCTCAAGAAGGGGCTAATGCCTAGGGTGGGAGCCCTACCTGGATCCCTGGTTAGAACCCTCTAGGGGCCAAGGACAGGCTGAATGAAGGCCCTGAGGCCCTGAAGGTGATGTGGAAGGAAAGAAAGTGCAGAGCTGAGAGGAGGGAACCCCTAAACACAGCCATTACCAAACAGAATGCTTCTGAAGGCTGGGCCCAGGCACAGTCTTCACTTGAAGACCTGGCAAGGCAGTTTGGGAGTTGGGGAGAGTAGGGAAACTAGATGTTCAGGATGAAGCTTTCAAAATTTTAGGATAGAAGAGGATGAACTGGGACATTCTTTTTTTTTTTTAATTTAATAAATCTTTATTGTTCAGATTATTACAATTGTTTCACCTTTTTTCCCCCCACAGCTCCCTTCCACCTGATTCCCACCCAACCCTCTGCCCTTACCTCCCCCCCCTCCCCGTTGCTGTCCTCATCCATAGATGTACAATTTTTGTCCAGTCTCTTCCCGTATCCCCCACACTCCTTTCCCCCTGAGAATTATCAATCCACTCCCATTCTATGCCCCTGATTCTATTATATTCACCAGTTTATTCTGTTCCTCAGATTTTTAATTCACTTGATTTTTAGGTTCACTTGTTGATAGATATCTATTTGTTGTTCATAATTTTTATCCTTACTTTTTTCTTCTTCTTCCTCTTCTTAAAGAATACCTTTCAGCATTTCATATAATACTGGTTTGGTGGTGATGAACTTCTTTAGCTTTTTCTTATCTGTGAAGCTCTTTATCTGACCTTCAATTCTGAATGATAACTTTGCTGGGTAGAATAATCTTGGTTGTAGGTTCTTGCTGTTCATCACTTTGAATATTTCTTACCACTCCCATCTGGCCTGCATAGTTTCTGTTGAGAAATCAGCTGACAGTCGTATGGGTGCTCCCTTGTAGGTAATTAACTCTTTTTCTCTTGCTGCTTTTAACATTCTCTCTTTGTCTTTTGCCCTTGTCATTTTAATTATGATGTGTCTTGGTGTGGGGTTCTGTGTGCTTCCTTTTGTTTGGGGTTCTGTGCGCTTCCTGGACTTGTAAGTCTATTTCTTTCACCAGGTGGGAGAAGTTTTCAGTCATTATTTCTTCAAATAGGGTTTCAATATCCTCTCTCTCTTCTTCTGGCACCCCCATAATTCGGATGTTGGCACACTTGAAGTTGTCCCAGAGGCTTCTTACACTATCTTCATATTTTTGGATTCTTTTTGCTTTTTGCTTTTCCGGTTGAGTGTTTTTGCTTCTTTGTATTTCAAATCTTTGACTTGATTCTTGTGTTCCTCTAGTCTGCTGTTGGGTCTCTGTATAATATTTTTTATTTCAGTCAGTGTATGTTTAATTTCTAGTTGATCCTTTTTTATATCCTCAAGGGTCTCGTTAAATTTATCAGCCTTTTCTAGGATAACTTTGAAAAACCTTATAACCGTGGTTTTGAACTCTATATCCAGTCGTTTGTTTTCCTCCATTTCTTTTTTTGGGATCTGTTTCTTTGTCTGCATTTTTGCTGCTTCCCTAAGTTGGTAGGGTGGCTTTGTGTGCTATGTGTCCTATATGGTCCAGTGGGTCGGCCTCCCAGTTACCTGAGGTGGACACTCTTTGTGCACCCCTTTGTGGACTGTGTGTACAGCCTTATTGTAGTTAAGTCTTGATTGTTGTTGGTGTCACTAGGAGGAATTGACTTCCAGGTCAATTGGCTGTGAGGACCCGCTGTGTCTATAATGGAAGAACTGCTGTGCTGGAGACACGCTTATGGGGCAGGACTTGTTTCAGTGGGGCTTTGGTGCTCACTGAGTCTGCCTCTTGAATGTGTCACTTATGGATGTGAGTAGTTGAAATCTGGTGTCGTCTCACATTGACCACTAGATACACTAGCTTCTGGATCTCCAATGGGGTGCAGGTCAGCTACTGTCTGAGGCCACCCAGCAGGAGCTACAGCGAGAACTACAGTTTTCTCCTCTTTGCTTGGGGTTTGGAGGTTTTGGAGCTGTCTGACCAAAGCTGCAGTTTGTTAGGTTAAGCTGCGATAGGGCAGGCCATTTATATGCAAAAGCCGCTGCGTGGAGCTTGGGTGGGTTTGTAGGTTGTGTGGGGCGAGGTCTCAGGGAGTCACTAGGCTAGGGCGTGGCAAACAGTGATGGCTACCAGTCAGCCGTCTCTGCGTCTCCGCGTTTCCAAGTCCCTATGTCCCATGCCCCAGCACAGTAAACAATGATTGCCAGGCACACCTCTGCAAGAAAGTCACCCTCACTTTCTGACCCAATGGCGGACAGTCCATCTTCTCCCCATAGGAGTTTGGATCCCCAGCATCTCCCCAGAAACTGGAGTTCAGAGTAATCGGGAGCTTGTCTTCCTTCGGGATGAAAAAAGCAGTGCACCCAGTCACCCACCGCCAGTCCAGTTCGCACGCCTCCATACCTCAGCTTTTCTGCACTTGTGCACGTCTCAATGCTCTTTTCTCTTTCCTTCTAGTTGTAGAACTTCCACTCAGCCAGCTTTCCGGTGGTTCTGGGTGATAGACATTTGTATTTTAGTTGTAGTTTTGAAATTGTTGTGCGAGGCAGCAGGTTAGGTGTTTACCTATGCCGCCATCTTGGTTTCTCCGAGAGGAACATCATTTGAACTGGAACATTCTTAAGTGGCAAATTGTTCAAGATGGTTGGAAAGCTCTTAGAAATGAGAAAGTGGTACCCATGAGGAAAAGAAGGCAGTGACTAGAAACTGATATAAGTACCTGAAAAGCCCTCTATTGACAGAGATTGGAAAACAGATGGAGTGCTCACTTCAGAAGCACATACCATATTTTTCTGTGTATAAGATGCTACTTTTTTCTAAAGTCATTAGACTGAAAATTGAAGGGCATCTTATATATGGAAGTCAGCTGAGAAGGGAGCCACCGGGGTCCGTGGCTGCCCATACCTTGTCAAACAGGCTTCCTCCAATCATGATCCTTATTGTTACTGATATCAGCTGATGCCATAATTGGAGGTGGAGATGGAGTGTGCAGATGCAATGGGGACCTGAGCATTCTGAGCCCATAAAGATGTCAAAAAAATAAAAAGATAAATACTGGTAAGCGATTGTCTTACTCTGCAAAATTCAAACTGAATATAATCAACTATGCAAAAGAGCATGGAAATAGAGTTGCAGAGAAACAATTTGGACCTCCTTTCACTGAGTGTATGATCAGACAGTGGAGAAAACAGGAAGAACAATTCCTTAAGATGCCAAAAAAAAAAAAAAAGAAGAAGGCCTTAAGAGGAAAACCAGCAAAATGGGCAAACTTGGAGCAGAGGCTTAAGACTTGGATTATGGAGCAGCACCAGAGTGGCTTACTGAGTATATGTGTCAACCAGCTTATTCAATGTCAGGCAAGAGTGTTTGAAAGTGAAATGAACATTGTTGATTTTACAGGAAAGACAAAATGGTGCTTTAATTTCATGAGGAGAGAAGGGTTGGCCATGAGAACACAAACAAAGTTAGCTCAGAAAATGCCACCAGTTTATGAGTAGTAACTCAGAAGACAGCAGTGATACAATAGAAGTTGAAGAAATTGATATGTCTGGAACTAATAGTGAAGAAGAGAGCAGTGATGCAACAGAGGCTGAATAAAGTGATATGCTGCATAATATCATAGTACTGGTATGTAAACATTACCTGTGGTAATTACTAAATAAAAATGTGTTCTGTTTTATGTTTAAAATATTGACTTCTTAATTTTGGGTTGGAAAAACAGGGGGCATCTTATAGATGGCATCTTATACATGGAAAAATACGGTATACTAAAATTGGAACAATAGATTACCATGGCCTTTACGCAAGGATGACATGCAAATCCGTGAAACATTCCATATTTTTTATGTTCATAGCAGCATTATTTATAATAGCTAAGATCTGGAAATAGCCCAAGTACCTATCAGTAGATGAATGGATAAAAAACAACAACTGTGATTCATATACACATTAGAATACTATGCAGCTGTAAAAAAGAAGGATCTCTTACCTTTTGAGACAGCATGGAGGGACCAGGAGAGTATCATGCTAAGTGAAATAAACCAGACAGAGAAAGACAAGTATCACATGATCTCACTCATATGTGGAATCTAATGAACAAAATAAATTGACAAACAAAATAGAACCCGAGACAATGAAGCATGCAACAGACTGACATATTTTAGAGGGAAGTAGGGAGGGGAAGAGATTAACCAAAGAACTTTACATGCGTATATGCATAGCCCATAGACATAGGCAATAATGCAGTGAAGGCCTGGAGAAGGGGAGGAAGCGGGGTAGAGGGGGTCAATGGAGGGGAAAAAATGTGACATCTATAATGCTTTCAACAATAAATATTAAATAAATCAGTTGGGGTAGTGGGGGGAGAAAACAGATGGAAAGGAGGACATGTAAGTAAACATAAAGGTTGTATATGGTCCAGAGTGAGCTGAAGCTTGCAATGAAACTCAGGACAACCAAGAGGGCTGTTCCATATATTTGGAAAAAGAACAAAACAATGCCTGGTGCTGGAGGCCAATGGCATAACATTAGGATGGACAGAAAGAAATGGGAAAGACTTGAGTCCTGTTTTGTTTCCATTTTTTCTTTTGAACTTGAAAAAGTAGGACAGATGGTGATAGGAGGGACATGAACCCCAAGTTGGGTAATTCATCTTCTAACCTTGGCAAGTTCTCCTGAGGTTATAGTTGGTGACCTACAGGATGTGTTAGAGACAGCAGAGGGCCTGGGGCCTAGAGATGACTAATATCCATTTAGCAAAAAGACAAAGGAGGTAGGCTCCACAAATTACTATAGATAAGGCTTGTAAGCACTTAAAAAAGCACTTAGGAAATGGTTTGTCACTGGGCTTGATTGGGCTCACTGGGGATAAGGCATACCCATTTTAGTTTATTTTTTAAATATTAGACGAAGTATTTTTGGATTTTAGGTAAGGTTTTGATGTAATCTTAGGACATCCTCTGACCACCTGGTGATGTTAGCATGTTAATAACCACTTAAAGATTCTACTTGGGAAGGATTCTTCCCCACCCCCAACCCTAGACTTATGGAAGAGCTCTACTCTTGTCTTTGTTCTGTTCATGATTTGAATTCGTGTTGCAGGGCTCTGCTGATGGTGATGCTGTCTGAGAATAGGCCAAGAAGAATAGGCCAAGAGCTCCATAGACTAAAACAGGGAGCCAACTCTGAATAGGTGGATTTTACCAGGGAAAAGTGAGAAACTGCATTTGGGACTAGAAGAGTTAACTGCGCAGATGCAGTCTAGGGCTTGTGGCTCAGTAGCAACATGGGTGAGAACAACTCTTAATTTTTTTTTGCGGATTGCAAACTCTATATACATCAGCAGGAGGATGTAGCTTCCAGAAGAGTTAGTGTGGGTACAGGCATTGACAGACATTCAGTGGGTTCTAGGGATGTGATACTCCAGTTTCCCTCAGCCTAACACTGGGACACCTCAGACTCCTACTGGCAGAAGAGATGACTCCCACCTCTGAGTTCTTCAGTTCTGGAAAATTTCATTTCTTTTGTAATTTTCTCCCCTCTATTTTTCTGTTCTTTTGTTCTGGAGCTCATTATATGTCATATTTTGGAATTCTGGAGTTGATCTGATTTTTTCATCTTTTTCCCCCAGCTATTATCCATCTCTTTATCTTTCTATTTTCTGGGTTATTTCTTCTAAACTTAAATTGAGTTTTTAAATTTCATTAATTATAATTTTCATTTCCAAGAGTTCTCCCTCCCTCCCCCCGAATGTTCACTTAAAAAAATGGCATCTGATCTCGTCTAATCTGATCTGCTTTGAATCTGCTAATACCTCTTTCTAGTTCCATATTCCAAAAGTGTGTTTACATATATTAACTGCTTTTTGTTTTGTTTTTGTTTTTTGGGGTTTTTTTTGTCCTCTTTGTTCTTGGTGGTTCATACTATTTACAAAATCCCTTTACTCTTAATCCCATGGGCTTTGGGAGGAAGCAGAGTTTAATCCACCTTATTTAACTGAAAGTTTATTCTTTCATTTAACCTTTACGTATCCTTTTATTTGTTTGTTTTTTTAATCCTCACCCAGGTGTGAGGATATTTTTGCCACTTATTTTTTAAGAAAGAGTGAAGAGGGAGCAGGGGGAGAAACATCAATGTGTCACAGCAATTGGTTGCATCCTACATGCGCCCTGACAGAGAACAGGAATCAGACCTGCAACCCAGGTATGTACCCTTGACTGGAATCAAACTTGCAAACCTCTCATGCATAGGCCAACACTCTAACCGCTGAGCAATCAACCAGGGCTATCCTTTTGTTTTAAATATGTCATTTTAGGCACATTTTGATGTGATTGATGGATTTTAAAACATCTAATATGAGGGTCTGAATTTTGATCAGGGAATTTAACCCATTATATATTTACTACTAGAGTTCCGGTGCACAAAATTCGTGCATGGGGGGTGTCCCTCAGCCCAGCCTGCACCCTCTCCAATCTGGGACTCCTTGAGGGATGTCCGACCGCCCATTTAGGCCCAATCACAATCCAGGACTGCTGGCTCCCAACTGCCCTCCCCTGCAGGCCTGGTCCCTCCCAACTGTCCTCCACTGCAGGCCTGTCCCCCCCCCCCAACTGCCCTCCATTGCAGGCCTGGTTCCCCCCCCGCCAACTCCCCTCCTCTGCAGTCCTGGTTCCCCCCAACTGTTCTCCCCTGCTGACCTGGTCTCCCCCAACTGCCCTCCTCTGCTGGCCTGATCACCCACAGCTGCCCTCCCTTGCAGGCCTGGTCCCTCCCAACTGCCCTCCCCTGCAGGTCCCCCCCAACTGCCCTCTCCTACAGGCCTGGGTTCCCCCCCAACTGCCCTCCTCTGCTGGCCTGGTCACCCCTAACTTCCCACAACTGCCCTCCCCTGCTGGCCATCTTGTGGTGGCCATCTTATGTCCACATGGGGGCAGCCATCTTTGACCACATGGGGGCGGCCATCTTGTGTGTTGGTGTGATGGTCAATTTGCATAGTACTCTTTTATTAGATAGGATAATTACTATTATATTAGGACCTCTGCCATCTCATTTTATGCTTTATACTTTTCATGTTTTCTCTCTGATTCTTTTTTGCCTTCCCTATCCATTATTGTGTAGATTGAATTTTCTCTCTCATTTGAAAGTTATATGTTATTTTTTTCTTTGTGTACCCTAACTTACTATGCCCCATACATTCCCCCGTCACTGTCTGTGTTTTAAGAGTCTCAACACCATCCTATCTCCTCCTGCTCTTCCCACCTGTGCTGGTCCCTCAGCAACTCAGTGGAGGAATGGCAGCCCCATCCAATTGCCATTTTGTTCAGAACTGGACAAGGCTTGTTCAGGACTTTCCTAGAGGGGACTCCAGTGCTAAGTGGGGGTTTGATTTAAATGACTTTTTAAAAGGTCCCTGAGGTTTTGAGCAAGTTCTGAGTATGGTAGGTTCTTATAGTGGAGTGAGAAAGAATGGACAAGTCCAAGAGCTCTCCAGTAGAGCTGGGAACACCAGAGCTTCTAAAGTTCTGTTGTAGGCTGCTTCTCTGAGACTTCTGTTCTCTACTTTGCTCTTAAGTGCTGTGTAGAATACTGCCCCATGACAGGCAGGAAAGAAATGAGAGAGGGCCTTCGGGAGACGATAGGGAGGGCTGGGGTCTAGGTTGAATGAGCATAGGCACACCTCATCCAAAGAGGCAGCCATCACTCAATCCTACTAAGTCGTTATCAATAGGAATGTGGGTCCAGGATTGCCAGAGCTTCTGATTTTCAAGAGAAGCCAGGAAAACAAGTTTTCTATGTGAAATCTTTTGATTTGTATATACTGGCTCAAAAATGTTTATAACCCCATGCAGGCCAAACAACATGTCTGCAGACTGGATCTGGCCCAGACACTGCCACCCATGACCCCTCCTCTGATAAGTCAATGATTCTGTCCTTGTCACTCTTGACATTTCTCCCTTCTGGATAAATGTCCCCCAAAGGTGTGATTTCCTACATCCTTCTCTCAGCCACCTCTTCTGGGCCCCTTTACCTTGAGTGCCATTCACATTACCATGTGCTCTTTCTCAAGGCCATCATTCTGTTAAGCACCGTGACCATCCACCTTGTTTGCATTGTTAACTTATCTAGTAAATGAGTAGTATGAAGGTAAACTTTGTTCTTGCCCCGTGAGTGTAGGCACGTGACGTGGGTTTGGTTTTCTTGGAGCCTGTCTGCAGCCAGAGTCCATGAATCCTTGTTCTTAGAAGTACGAGAAGAGACTGCCTGCTCTCTCGCTGGGGCATGGACACAAACACCCTGTGCCGGGCCCCAGATCCCAGTGCCTTGGCCTGCAGAGGGCAGGGCTTCAATGTGGTCCAGAGCTCAGGACCTTTGAGCCTCCTTGGGATGGCCCCTCCTGATGGCCATCGCCTCTGGGGTGCTCTTTCCCTGAGTTTCTTCCCTGTCTGGCTCTGCCTCTTGCCTCATTCTGCCGGAGCAGTAGGAGCCTGTGGCAGCCTGCAGCTTTATATACATTGCACAGTTGATGACTGATTCCACAGTAGCTCCTTGATATGGAAGTGAAACAGCCACACCTGGTGGGGCCTAAACTTTTGGTGACAGTAGAAGTAGTTATGCAAACTGCCAAGGAGGGAGAAGTCCTCTCTATAGCCAGGCTATGAAGAAAGCTCTTATCTGGCCTGGTCCCATGCCTCCAGGAGTGGCTCTGATAACATTTCTCAACACCTCCACCCCCCAACCCCCGTTTTTTCTTGGTGACAGCTGGAAGTAGCAGTGGTCACAACTGAAAGAGCCAAACATTTCTACAGCCCCCAGGACATTCCTGTCACCCTCTACAGCGACGTGGATGAATGGGAGGTCAGTGCTGGAGGTCCCCAGGGCTGTGTTCCATCATGTATCTACCAACAGGACAGGACTGTACTCCTGCAGCCCATAGTCCTGGTGGCTGGAGCAGACAGACCAGGCTCAAGTCAGCAGGTAGGGCCCTCAAGGCAGAGTTGATGAAGAAAACAACTGTCTAGCTTCTGGCCTGTGGGAGGCCTGTAGTCTCCTCCCACCCCAGGCAGAACTCCGCTTTGGCCCTGAGTCTAAAGTTGATTGCCCTTGGGCTTATCTGGGCTGATACAACCCAGGGTGTTCCTCTCACCCTGTCTCCATGGCTCCCAACGTCAGGACTGTCCAGCGTGCCTCACTCCCACAGCCTGCATCTGCTCTCCCTCAGAAGGGTGGGTACCGGCTGATTCACCAGACATTGAGTATGGGCCTCACAGGGTTGCCCTGCAAGGCATTTTAAAATATTCTCAGCCTAGAACATTTCTAATTGGTCCATCTTCCCCAATTCTCCCCCTCCCCCATTTCTCACTGCCCCAGACATTTTTCACTGACCACTGGCTTAGACAACCCAAGCATCCGCCTCAAGCAGACAGGGCAGGAATTCCCTGCCAGATGTCAGTTCTCTTGAAAACCAAACCATAAAGTGAATAGCTTGAAAGACAAGAGGCGTTTGTTTTCTCAGGCCTGGTTTCTCTCAGGCTGTTGACTGCAGCCAATGCTCTCATCAGCTTAGCTGTGGAGGGGGTGGCAGTGGATTTGGGCAGGGTTGCTCATCAGGTGGTCTTCCTCCGGTTCCTGACTTAGTGTTCTTGGCCTCTGTTGCCCCCTCCCCGCCCTCCACACACACACACCTCCTTCTCTCCACCAACAGAGTGATCTGCCCAGTGACCCCATTTCTTTCTCTCTGCCAGATGTGGAAGTGTCGGTCCGACCCAGTTCTCCACATTGACCTTCGGAGGTGGGCAGACCTTATGCTGGTGGCTCCTCTTGATGCCAACACTCTGGGGAAGGTGGCCAGTGGCATCTGTGACAACTTGCTTGTGAGTGAATCCCTGTACCCTCCTCCCTCCTTGAACCTCCCTCCAAGTTTCCTGAGTTACAGACTACCTTTGTACAAGGTTCTAACCTTGGAATCCTTTTATCGTGGTCCAGTTTGCTCAGAATACTGTCCCTCTGCCCCCTACCCATCTCACCTATGCTCTGGCAAGTGGGCGGAAGGTGTGGTGGATGGATGGACTCAACTTTTGGGTGCTTTCTGAGGCTGTCCATTTCTCACCTGCCCTTTAACGTTCAGCTCTTCTCCCTTTGTCCTTCATTCATGGGCTGCCATTTTGTCAGTTTCCTGGCCTAGTCCCATTGCCTGCCCCCCATTGCCTGCCTTCTCACTGGGATCTGGATATCCACATGGGCAACTGATAAGAGTGTTTACTTCTTCATGGATGTTTCACATACATTTATCTCTTCTGTATTTTAGTCACAGGTGGAGGTGCAGTTTTCCTATGTATCATGGAAAGCTGAGAGAGGAAAATAGGAGAAAGACAGGGCAAGAGTATGAGGTTATGGATGATGGAGGAAAGGAGCACAAGTTAAGCTGTGCGAAGTGGGGATTGATAGACCTCCAGGGAGCTATTGTCCTTAAAGAACCTTTGTGTACTTGATCATCCTGGGAGGAGTTAGGCATGATCTCTCTCCTCTCTCTGCCTGTTACCCTCCCTTTACTCATTTATTGAGCTTTTACCTACCATGAGCTGGACCCATGCTGAGAAACACACAGAACACAGGGAACTCACAGTCTGGAAGGAGAGGGTTTTTGTTCACCCACGCAGGCGAAAAGGGAGCATGCTCTGGTTGTGTGGTCTAGTCTTAAATGTTCCCAGTCAGTCCTTTGACAATGGTCACCACCTTACATAGTGCTAGGGATATACTTACTATATGTATGAGATAATTAGTAATTTTATTGTGACCAATAGCCAGGAGTTTTTCAGAGTTTAATATGGTGAAGAAATGAATAACGAAGCTGGGTCAATATTTTTGGGGGTCAGATAGGTTCGTCTCCTCCTATGCTTGTTAATGGCACTTAAGGCACTTTTGGGAGAATCTACTAGTGATTTAAGCATCACTTGAATAAGAACACAAGGTGACCAAAAGAAGGGCAGCACAATCTGTGTGGCCAGGAGCAGGGTAAGGGAGCGCAGAAGGCTTCCCAGTGGGGCTGGTGCCAGGGCTGACAGGGCAGCTGGAGTCTGTGAGCCCCCTGCCACTTTCATTTAAGTGGGTCAGAGTTGTATGTGCCCAGCACTGTGTTACTAAACCTCCAGGCTTCCCACTGCTAGTCAGCAGCAAGCTGATGTGGCAAAGCACTCCAAGCTCTAGGAGTTAAGCCCCGGCCTAGGCTGCTCTCCGAGGGCTTCCTCCTTCCTCCTGAAAGTTCTGCTTTCCTTTTTTCCTTGAAGCTGCCACTGCTCCTTGAAATCTTTGGAGTTCCCTCCTCCTGAGTTGGCTTAGCAGTAGAAAAAGTTCCCAAGACCAGCCCCCAGATAATTTTCCTTAAAAGGTTTCACTTGAAGGCAAATTTTAAATATATATATATTTTTTTATTGATTTTAGAGAAGAAGAGAGAGAAACACCAATGAGAGAATCATCAATCGGCTGCCTCCTGCATGCCCCACACTGGGGATCGAGCCTGAAACCCGGGAATGTGTCCTGACTGGAATTGAACCTTGACTTCCTGGTTCATAGGTCAGTGCTCAACCACTGAGTCACACTGGCTGGGCGAAGGCAACTATTTTAAGAAATTGCAAATCTTACAATGTATAAACTGTCACCATCCTTGCTCTGTGGCTCTGTCCTCTCTCAAAAGATGTTTTAGCCTTATATCCTTTACCCTTTATCCTGGAAAAGAAGCTCACCCTGCTACTTCTCTTCTTCAGTTCTCCTTCCTTCCTTTTTAGTGCCCAGAACTTTTGGTGCTATTAGAGCAGTGTGCTGAGTGTGAATCTGTGTACTGGCCTCTGGGCCTTTTGTCATATGACCCGCCCTATGGCCTACTCACTTCTTGGCCCCTTCTTTGTGCTAAACAGCCAAGCAGATCCAGAAAGAGAAGGTGACTTCCTTGGGTCACCAGTCTAGCTGGGAGCTGGTCTTCTGATCAGGATCCAGGCCTTCTCTTTGCCCAAGCAGATTCCCAGGGGCAGAACCTGAGTTGCTGAATACAGTGTTGGCCAGACAGAAGTGATGATGGGAACTAATGCCTCTTGCTGCCAGAAGGTTTGGAGGAGCTCTGGTTTGTCCAGGAAACCCTGAGCTTAGAAATGAGGTGGGAAGAGCAAGAAAGTATGGGACATGGAAGGGTTCAGTTTCTGCTCTGGTCAGTGTGTTTTATTTTGAGGACACATAGAAACCCCAGCCCAGCTCCCATCCTACCCCACATGCAGTCAGGGGGCTCTTCTAGGTATACTCATGACTTCTGCAGAAGCAGCAGGTGTCATAGGGCCAAGAGGAAGTGCGACTAATACTGTTCACTCATAGCCCGGTTGCTGAACTCTGAAAGACATTGGTGGGTAACAAATGCTGGTGTCTGGGACGATGCAAACAACCAGATCTAGAGGCTGTATGTTGTCCTACTTCCTTCCTGTCCGTAGGAGAGGGCAGGGTCACTGAGAAGGGTGGCATTGGTCCTGGTCTCTTCATTTCATTGTTCTCTGGACTCCCCTCTTTTCCTAGAGAGACATGAGACAGCTCACTGCAGATAGCAGCCCTCAGTCATCCTAACCTCATGGCTGCTCGTGACCCAGAGGATGGTGTGTAGGATTTGGAAGGGTTGGGGAGGGATGGTAGGTGGAACATCATGCACCCCCTCCCCCACCCTTTTTCACAGACCTGTGTCATCCGGGCCTGGGACCACAGAAAGCCCCTGCTCTTCTGCCCAGCAATGAACACTGCCATGTGGGAGCATCCCCTTACCTCGCAGCAGGTGTGCCAGCTCCAGGCCTTTGGCTATATCGAGATCCCCTGTGTGAGCAAGAAACTGGTGTGTGGAGACCAAGGTGGGCATCTGGCCAGGTTTACAGCCTGTCCTCATGGCCCATGGTCAGATCTGGATTAAGATCCCAGCCTGTTGTGACCTCAGGCAAAACCATTCTCCTCCGAGCCCAGCTTTCTCATCTGGAAGATGGAAATCATAATTCCTTCCCCCTCAGCGTTGTTAGGATTAAATGTGATAGTTCATGTAAGGTGCCTGATATCCCTGGCATGCAGTCCATGCATAGTTCATGACAGCTACTGTAACTGTTTCCGGGTCCTGTCCTGATGGGTTTCAGAAGGATGTGATGGGTCTGGCTCTGAGAAGGTCCTGGCCTTCTCAGGCACTGGGGTCTGGGTGGAGCCCTCAGGGAAGTACAGGGTGGGATGGGAGTGGGGGGTGGATCCCTGCCTCAGTCTGCAGGGCCACAGCAGAACATTATTCCCTAGGTTTGGGGGCCATGGCTGAGGTGGACACCATTGTGGACAAAGTGAAGGAAGTTCTCTCCCAGCACTCTGGCTTTCAGCAGAGTTGAACCCAGGATCTCTCATGTTTGTCCTTCTGTACCCAGTGTGTTTTCAGGCCATGTCAGTGAAGGTGGACACTGGCAAAGTATGGTGAGAATTAACCTTTGTGGAGTAAGGGTCTAGCCTGGGCCTGCTCCACAGTCTCCAAGGGCCTGACCTGCCCCAAGGTAAATTGGACCAAAGGCCCAGGTCTCAACTGCTTTCAGCCAGGAGACCCCCTGCTATCTGGAGTTCCTCCCCTCCTTCTCCTGGGCTGGTTCCAGCAAGCCAGAGGGGCAAGCTGCTGTATTGTCCCTGTGCCTCTGGGAGGGGACTGAGGAGTGACTGGCCAACCTGATTCTACATTGTGCCCAGGAACCACTTTTAGAAATGGTCTCAGCTGGAAATTCCCAGTGTGGTGGGCCCCTGGCCAGGCCTTTGGAACGTCAGCTGCCCTGCAGAGTCAGGAAAGTCTATAAGTTGGAAAGACCCTGACCATGCTGTAAGATTGGGGGTACTGGGAAATAAAGTGACCTTTTGAGAGACTCTTTCCTTCTTTCACAGCCCATCTGTGGTCTCAGAAATCAGGGATGTTGCTAGGTGTGGGTGAGGAGGGATCTGGTGCTTGTTAGGCCCATGTCATACTGTGGTTAAGGCCAAAGGGCTCTGAAGCAAGACACCCTAGTTTAAATCCCAGTTCTACCACCTGCTAGTGGTGGGACCTTGGCTCAGGACTCAGCCTTTCTGACCCTCACTTTCCTCATCTGTATTACTCTACCCTCCCAGAGTTATTAAGAGAATCAAATGAGATAATTTGTGTAGAATAACTACCCCACTGAGTGCCTCCTATATAGTGTGTGTGTGTGTGTGTGTGTGTATATATATATATTTATATATATATATATCAGCGAATGTTCCTAACATTTACTGAAATAGACTGTCTCATTTTGGGAAAAATAAAATCCTGACCCTAAGCAGATGTAGCCCTTTATGCAAGTGACAGGCACATGCCAGCAGGGTTGGAGCCTGCCCTGGAACTCGGTTCCCTTGCTTCCTGGTGTCTTCAATTGTTCTTGTGTGTTTTTTTCCTTAATTCTCACTGAGGACATGTTTATTGATTTTAGAGAGAGGGAGGGAGAAAGAAGGGGGGGGGAGAGAGAGAGAGAGAGAAGCATCAATGTGAGAGAAACATCATTGGTTGCCTCTCGTACTCACCCCAACTGGGGACCAAACCCACAACCCAGGCATATGTCCTGACTGAGAATTGAACCTATGACCTTTTGATATATGGGATGACAATCCAACCAATTGAGCCACACCAGCCAAAGCCTCTGTCCTCAATTTTGCTGCACCTCAGATGGGGGCCTGAGTGTCTGTGCCCCACCCACCCGCTGCCCAACAACACACATGGATGAGGAAGCAGGCTCCAGACAGAGTGCTCAGCCCTAGAAACTCCTACCTTTGACCTAATTGCTGTTTGGTGGCTGCACTGGGGAGGTACTTGTTTTCCTATTTGGAGTTGAGATTAGGGCTGGCTTCCTGCTCTCTTGTCTTCCAGGCCAGGGGTGAATGGGACCCTATGCATGCCCTCAGACTATGCATGCCTTCAAGGGGCACCAGGAAGCCTGGCTGGAACCAAGGCCTCCTCAGGCCGTGTCCCCCACCTGGTGGGGCTTGACGGGGGACCTCAAGGCATGCCCCCTACCCCATCTAGGGGACCTCAGGTCACGCCCCCCCATCCTGGCACTGGGCCAGAGGACCTGAGGCTACGCCCCCTGCCTGGCGGGGCTTGACAAGGGTGGGACTGGCCGGGTCTGGATCTAGCCCAATGTGGGGGGGGGGGGGTCTGGGTCTCACACAATTTTGAGGCGCATATGGGTGAGCGGGCACTTGACTCTGGGTCCCACCCCTTTTAGTGTGCACGAATTTCGTGCACCGGGCCACTAGTTGAAAAATAAAGAAATGAGACATTGTTTGCCATTCAGCAAGGGAATTGGATGATTGAAAAACAAAGGTCAGAGGTTTCAAGTTTTGAGCCAGCTAAATAAATTATCTACTACAAAAGCAGTTATATACATGCGTTTAATAAAGTATCCCTGCCCATTTGGCTCAGTGGATAGAGCATCAGCCCACAGACTGAAGGGTCCTGGATTCAATTCCAGTCAAGAACTCCTCATACCTTGGATACAAGCTTGATCCCCAGCTGTGGGAGGCAACCAATCAATGTGTCTCTCTCACATCAATGTTTCTCTCTCTCTCTCTCTCTTTTCCCTTCTCCCTTCCACTCTCTCTGAAAAATCAATGGAAAAATATTCTTGGGTGAGGATTAACAACAAAAAAAAGTGTTCCTGCTCTGCTGGTGTGGCTCAGTGGTTGAGTGTCGACCTATGAACCAGGAGGTCATGGTTTGATTCCAGGACAGGACACATACCCGGGTTACAGGCTCGATCCCCAGTAGGGGGCATGCAGGAGGCAGCTGATCAATTATTCTCTCTTATCATTGATTGAATCTCTCTGCCTCTCCCTTCCTCTCTGAAGTCAATCTATATATATATATAAAACCCTAATATGCAAATAGACTGAATGGCAGAACAACCAAACAACCAGTCACTATGATGTGCACTGACCACCAGGGGGTGCACGCGGAACATGGCCAGCATCAGCAGCAGGTGGCAGAGCATGGAACATGGAGGGCATAGGCCATGGCAGGATGGTGCAGCAGGTGAGCAGGGGTCACTGTCATCGGGGCAGACCTCTGGCGGTTACTGAAAACTCTTTGCTCCTGTGCAAAGTTTTGCACCAACTGCCGGCGCCAGCCCTGCTCACACCCACTACCAGCGCCTGGCACCAGCCCCAATCGCTCAGCCCTGTCAGCGGGTGTGAGCGTCGGCTGCCAGACCAAATCACCCCTCAGGGTTTCTCCACCTCCCCCTGCTCCTGAGGGGTGATCAGGGTGGCTGCCCCTTCTCAGAACCACTGCTGACAACAGCCCTGCTTACACTCATTGCTGGCACCAGCCCTGCTCACACCCGCTGCTGGTGCCTGGTGCCGGTCCCGATCGCTCAGCCCTGTCAGCACATGTGAGCAGCGGCGGCTGGCCCTGATCATCCCTGAGGGCTTCTCCACCTCCCTCTGCTCCTGAGGGGTGATTGGGGCAGCAGCTGCCACACACCCGCTGATGGCACCAGCCCTGCTTGCTTGGGGTCAGTGCATGGGAGCAGCAGTGGTGGGAGCGGAGCTGCCGGCAGACAGGGGACTGGGGTTCACGGTGGGAGGGGCCAGGCGGGAGCATGGAGGATGGGCAGAGACCCACCCCCTGTTCCCACCGCAGCCTCGTGGCCCACAGTTCCTTTAAGGTGCACGAATTCATGCACTGGGCCCCAAATATATATACTAGGGGCCTGGTGCACAAATTCGTGCACTGGTGGGGTCCAGCCAGCCTGCCCCGATGGGGGCAATTGGGGGTGGGCTGGCTGGGGCGAGGGGCCATGGGTGGGGCCAGCTGGGGTGAGGGACAGAGGGTGGTTTGCCGGCTGGCCCTGCCCCGATTGGGGTGGGGGTGCCCGCTTGGGGGCGGAGCCAGCCAGGGTGAGGGGCTGCAGGCGTTCTGGCCATTCCACCGTTCGGTCAATTTGCATATTACCCTTTTATTATATAGGCTATCTATACTAATAAAAAGGTGATATGCTAATTAGACCGACGTCCATCCAGACAAAGCCATGGTGGCGGGGGCTGAGGCAGAGGCAGTTAGGGGTGATCAGGCAGGCAGGCAGAGCAGTTAGAGGCAATCAGGCAGGCAGGCAGAGGTGGTTAGGGGTGATCAGGAAGGCAGAGGCAGTTAGGGGCAGTCAGGCAGGCAGAGGGGTTAGGTTAGGGGTGATCAGGCAGGCAGAGTGGTTAGGGGTGATCAGGCAGGCAGAGTGGTTAGGGGCCATCAGGCAGGTGAGCGGTTAGGAGGCAGCGGTCCTGGATTGTGAGAGGGTTGTCTGACTGCTATTTAGGCCCAATCCCACACCAGCAGTCAGACATCCCCTGAGGGTTCCTGGATTGGAGAAGGTGCAGGCCAGGCTGACGGACCACCCCATGCATGAATTGTGTGCACCGGGCCTCTAGTCCTGTCTAATAAAAGAGCAATATGAAAATTGACCGTACCTCTGCTACACCCATAAACCACGCCCACCAACCAATCAGGAGCGAATATGCAAATAAACCCAACCAACATGGCTGCAGCCACAGAGAGAGCAGGAGGGAGGCTTGGGTTTCCCCAGCAATGGAGGAAGCCAAGCTTTCCGCCTGCCCTTGCTGCGCAGGCCTCCACTCAATGCTACAAAGTTTCAATGATAGAAGATAAATCCCAACAGAAATGGCTGCCGCCACAGAGCAAGCAAAAGGCTTGGCTCCGCTCCAGGCTACAAAGTTTCAATTGTAGAAGATAAATAAATCCCAGATCCCAGGGCCTCCGCTTGGGTCACCGGGGGGCGTGGCTGGCCTGCAAACCACACAGGCTCCTCGCCCAGGCCACCCCACGCCCCAAGGGAACTCCACCCTGATCTGGGACACCCTTCAGGTCAAACCAGCTGGCCCCCATCCATGCACCAGGCCTCTATCCTATCTAATCCTATCTAATAAAAGAATAATATGCAAATTGACCGTCACTCCAACACACAAGTGCCTTCCCCCATGTGGTCAAAGATGACTGCCCCCATGTGGACACAAGATGGCCACCACAAGATGGCCAGCAAGGGAGGGCATTTGGGAGGGACCAGGCCTGCAAGGGAGGGCAGTTGGGGCAATCAAGCCTGCAGAGGAGGGCAGTTAGGGGTGACCAGGCCAGCAGAGGAGGGAAGTTGGAGGCAACCAGGCCTGCAGGGAAGGGCAGTTGTGGGCGGCGGGGGGGGGGGGGGGACCCAGGCCTGCAGGGGAGAGCAGTTGGGGGGGACCAGGCCTGCAGGGGAGGGCAATTAGAGGCAAACAGGCTGGCAGGGGAGCAGTTAGGCATCAATCAGGCTGGCAGGGGAGTGGTTAGGGGGTGATCAGGCTGGCAGGCAGAAGCAGTTAGGGGCAATCAGGAAGGCAGGCAGGCAAGCAGTTGGGAGCCAGCAGTCCTAGATTGTGAGAGGGATCCCAGATTGGAGAGGGTGCAGGCTGGGCTGAGGGACACCTCCTGCCCCCCCATGCACGAATTTCATGTCCTGGGCCTCTAGTATATATATAAAAGTGTTCCTTTGGTCTTTATTCAGAAGTTCTTAAAAATGACTTAGCAGGGAATTAATGAAAAAGATTTGACAGGGATATCTGAAGATTTCCATCAAGGCCTTTGGAATATACATGAGTCTGTTTTCTTGTCATGAACTAATAGAGAAAGATGGCTTTTGAGGATCCCTGCATACTTCTTATAAAACCTTTGAGGTCCTAATCTCAAAGAGCTTATAGTCTTACTAGAGGCCTGGTGCATGAAATTCGTGCTCGGGGGGCGGGTGTCCCTTAGCCCAGCCTGTACCCTCTCCAATCTGGGACCCCTTGAGGGATGTCCAACCTCCCATTTAGGCCCGATCCCATCCCTCTCACAATCCAGGACTACTGGCTCCCAACTGCCCTCCCCTGCAGGCCTGGGCCGCCCGCCCAACTGTCCTCCACTGCAAACCTGGTCCCACCCCAACTGCCCTCCACTGCAGGCCTGATCCCCCCAACTGCCCTCCCCTGCAGGCCTGATCCCTCCAACTGCTCTCCCCTGCAGGCCTGCCCCCCCAACTGCCCTCCCCTGCATTCCTGGTCCCCCCCCCAACTGCCCTCTCCTGCTGGCCTGATCACCCACAACTGCCATCCCCTGCCAGCCATCTTGTGTTCACATGGGGGCAGCCATCTTTGACCACATGGGGCAGCCATCTTGTGTGTTGGTGTGATGATCAATTTGCATATTACTCTTTTATTAGCTAGGATTAGAGGCCCAGTTCATGAAATTCGTGCAATGGTAGGGTCCCTAGCAGCTGCTGGCTGCCGGCTGGGGCCTCCCTCCCTTCCCCCGGCCAGCCCTGCCACCTGGTCGAACTCCCAGATGACCTCCCAGTCAAGGGGACAATTTGCATACTACGCTTTTATTATATAGGATTAGGAAGAATACTCAAGGTTTTAAGATAATCAAATGACAGCCAAAATAAAAAATGAGGTTGTGTGGTACAAAATTTAAGTGTTGTGGTTCAGAATTGAGAAATAGCAGGGTGGCCTTTTGGAGGTGTCAGAACTCAAGGGTGCTTCCTGGAGGACCAGTGCAGCTAAGGCATATAGGAAGGGAGCATATGTGCTGCCACAATGTGGGTGTCCGAGTACAAAGTTGGCCTCCATGTGCTAGGGAAGCACAGTGCCTGCGGGTGTGGTAAAGATCAGTGGCGAGGTTTGTGGGACAGGTTGGAAAGGTGAGAAGCTGGAGTCAGCAAGGAAGCCAGGATGCAGGCTGTGCTGAAGCCTTGGGTCTGGAGAGGAGGGGGTGCAAAAGTGAATGACTATGTGAAGGAAAATCAGCATGATTAGAAAATGTAAAAACTAGTTCTTGTAGCTAGTGGAGGAGGGGGAACCTCATGACAATTGTGTGCCTGTTGGGCAAGATGATTAACAGTCCCCAGTGCCACCCACTGAAAGGAATTGGGCTTTGCTTACCAGTTTCTTTTTTCTCTCAGGATTGCTCAGTCTGCCCTCATGGTCCTGGGCATTTTGTAGTATAAAATTAGAAAAAGCCAATTAGGGTACAGAACTGAGAAGATGGGAAGAAGAAAGGAACCCTACTTTGGGGTTGGTCCTAGAGTCATCTTTGCTTGGCAGATTCAGGTCATGGGAAAAGGGGTAGGAAATTAAAGCAAGAAGAGACTTCATTAACTCAAAGTGCTGAGAGGGGCCTACATGCAGGGGTGGCAGCAGAGCCATGTAGGCAGCCAGGAGTGGGCCACAGTTGGGATGGGCTTGTAGAGTGTCAGCGCTGCTAGAGGGACAAGAAGATGGGTCTGGGGTATAAAGGGACATTTTGATGAATGTTGCTAAGGATTGTGAGTTGGACACACTTTGATGTTCTTCAAGAGACCAAGTAAAGATTGGGGTTCCTTTAGGTTCCTTTGCCAGTATGTGCTTCTTTGAGTGTGATCTGTGCAGTACTGAGCCACAGGGAGCCCCAGATTATATTGGGTTTTATATATAGGGTGTCCCAAAAAATGTATACACAAACTTTGAATAATTTTGGGAGTACACCCAGTATATGTTGTGTACTCCCTGTACAGCAAAAAGTTTCCTTGATTTTATTTCGCTTTCCTAACACAACAGGACCATGATAGACTTAACTAGGATATTTAATCCCATTTTATACATAGGAATGTCAGGGTTACTCTTTCTCTTTCTGCCCTACAGCTACCAAACAGGTGGCTGCTGCCTCAGAACCAAGCTCCCACCTCATTAGGATTTACCCCTTGGGATCTGTTGAAACACCCCTCCACCACACACCACTATTACACACACTACCACACACCACCACCATACACTACCACCACGTCCCATACACACCACCACCACATCCCATACATCACCACCTCCACACACATCCCACTACCATCACACACCACCACCCCCACACACATAGCGCACCACCACAAACACACACACACCACCACCCAGACACACCACACACAACCACACACACACACACCACCACCCAGACACACCACACACAACCACACACAACCACACACACACCACCACCCAGACACACCACACACAACCACACACACACCACCACCACCCAGACACACCACTATACACCACCACACACATACACACATACACACACACCACCACCACACATACACCACCACACATACACACCACCACCACAAACACACACACCACCACCACCACACACCACCACACACACACAAAACACACCACCACCACCATCCCCACACACATTACCACCACCACACACACCACCACAAACACACACACAACCACCACCACACACATATACCACCACACACACACATACACCACCACCACCACACACACACCACCACCACACACACCACCACAAACACACACACCACCACCACAAACACACACACACCACCACCACACATATACCACCACACACACATATACCACCACACACAGACCGCACACATCCACACACATACACCACCACCACACACACCACCACCATGAAACACACACACACCACCACCACACATACACCACCACATATACATATACCACCACACAGACCACACACATCCACACACGTACACCACCACCACAAACACACACACACCACCACCACACATACACCACCACACACATACACCACCACACACAGACCATACACACACCACCACCACAAACATATTCTACCACACACACACACACCACCAGCACACACATACACCACCACAAACACACACAATCACCACCATCCCCACACACATCACCACCACCACAAAACACACACACCACCACCACATAAACACACACACCACTAAACACTACCACCACACACAGACACACACCACCACACACATATACCACCACACACACATACACCACCACACACACACACACCACCACCACACACCACCACAAACACACAATCACCACCATCCCCACACACATCACCACCACCACAAAACAGACACACCATCACCACACACACACACTGCCACCATCACACACACACCACGACCACCACACACACACCACCATCACACAAATACACCACCATACACACACAGCACCACCACACACATCACATCACACACACACATACCACCACCATCATACACACACACCACACACACACACACACCACCACCACCACCACACATATACCACCACACACACACCACCATCACACAAATACACCACCACACACCACCATACCAGATACCTGGTTTTTTAGTCCCAATTTAGTAGCTTCATTACCTTTTTCTTCTCGTAGCTTCCTTCATACATATTTTCTAGGACAGCATGTAAATGTCACACAACTGCCTTTAAATAAAGAACCCTGGAGTCAGATCCTAGTGACTGACAGGCTGTTTACACTGAGACCTTCCTGGTGGAATCAAATATTCTACAATGTTCAAGGCAGTTTTGGTATCTCCTGTGGCAAGGCAATGGGCAGAATCTGGCCAGAACTGCCTGTTGTTGAATAGCAAAGGAATGCTGAGAGTAGGTAGGCAAGAGGCAGATGGGAGATTTGAGTTTCAGGGCCTTTGGAGGATGTGCTGATAATACAGGTGTAATCTGGGAGCATGTCATCCCCTTGCTGCAATGGCCTCGTCTGATGGTGGCTTTACATGCTGAGAGCATATGGTTACTCTTTGCCTGCTGACCCACATGTATGTGTGCTGGGGATTGGAGGCCCTGCAGACCCCCTTTCAGGCCTCTGGATTCCCATAAGAGTGGGGAGAGTCCAAAGGTACCTTTGTTTGCCTGGGAAAATATGTGAAGGCTGGAGGGTTCAGAGTAGAGAGATGGGTTTGGAAGCAGCCAGCATGATCAGAAACAAATGGATGCATGCAGGAAGGCAAAGCTAGGCCACCCCTCAGAGCCTGTAGTGGAATTTGGGGATGGGTGAAAATCATTACTTGTTCTTGGGAAAGATCATAGCTTAAGAGCTCATATGTCACCTGTAACTTCTAAAAATTGTACTCTTGGTAGGGTGGAAGTTGAGTACTGGAGCTCCACCCGTGGGGAGAAATTGGCATGATGGGAACCTGGGAGAGAAGGCCATATTAGGGAACTCGTTTTATCTGGCACCTGGCCTGTGCCAGATACGAGTTTTGTATACCTTATCTCATTTAATTATCCTAAAAATCCTCCAAGATAGGCATTGCTATCCCCATTAAAAAAATAAGAACCTGAAGCTCAGAGAGAATATAAAAATTCTCCTAACTATGAACCAAGACATAGCCTGTTATAGCGGAGAGTAGAAATGGGTGGTGCTGCTCACAGAGGCCAGACTTGAGTTGGAAATTAAAAGAAGGTATAAGTAGGCTGACCATATATTTTATTGTCCAAAGTGGACACTTCTGAGAGCAAAAAGGGACAATAAATGTGCCAGGATGATAGGCATCAACTGGGTCTGTCCTGGGTAAATCTGGATGTGTGGTCACCCTACATACAGAGCACCAGAGGGAAGTACAGTTCATCAACCATGCCCTATGAAGTAACAGCCATCTATATGAATAATAGACAAATGTGTAAGTTGACTGTACCTCTGCAATGCCCACAGTCAATCAGGAGTGAGTATGCAAATTAACCCAACAAAGATTGTGGGCAGCTTGCACACACACAGGTGCAGAGTCGGGGGGGGGGGGGTCGGGAGGGGCGGGATGGGACGCCCATCCTCCCTCCACATCGCTGGGACCCCGCCTGCTTTAAGCCTGTGGCCAGTGCACGCGTGCACCAGCGCCAAGTGGCCAGGGTCCTGGGGACACCACTGGAGTGTCCAGTCCTGTCAGGCCGGCCTGGGAGCAGCTAGAGTTCACAGTCCTCTTGGTTTGTGCAGCCCCTTGACCAAAAGCAGAAGCCCAGAGCGTGGGGAGCACCAGGAATGCTGGGAATCGTAGTTCTGGTGGCAGACACGTTGTGGGATCTCCTACCTAGACACTAGAGCAAAGTGAGCCTGGAGCAAGTTACTGTTGCAGGTGGGGGATGGAGGGAAAGCAAAGGTGAGAGACATAACTAAGTCACAGTGTCGAGGAAAAATTAAAGGGAAGATATCCTTCAACTTGTAGGAAATCTCCACCAATGGAGCAAAGAAAAAAAAAAAAAAAGACCTCTATTATTCTGTGAGCACCAAACCAAACTGGGTTGGGGTCTCAGACAATTCGCTCATATGATTGCAAAGATAGACAGAAACTCCCAGATTGGAGAGGGCTCCCCTGAGGACTCCCAGATTGGAGAGGGAACAGGTTGGGCTGAGGGACCCCCCCACCCCCATGCATGAATCTTCATGCACTGGGCCCCTAGTCATTTATAATGTAATCCTCATAGCAGTTTCTAAGGAGGACATTATTGTCCCCATTTGACAGATGAGAATACTGAGGCTCAAATGGGTTTCTTTTAATATATATACATACACACACACACACACACACACACACACACACACACACATACTAGAGGCCCAGTGCACAAAGTCATGCATGGGTGGGGTCCGGCCTGCCCACCCCAATTGGGCTGGGCCAGCCAGGGGGAGAGGACGTGGGAGGTTGGCTGACCGGCCCCACCCCCTGGTTGAACTCCCAGTTGGATTCCCAGTCCAAGGGACAATTTGCATATTAACCTTTTATTATATAGGATTTTTATTGATTTCAGAGAGGAAGGGGGGGAGAGAGAGATAGACACATTAATGATGAGAAAAAAATCATTGATCGGCTGCCTCCTGCATGCCTCCTACTGGGGATTGAGCCCGCAGCCAGGGAGGGCATGTGCCCTTGACCAGAATCGAACCTGGAATCCTTCAGTCCACAGGCTGAGGCTCTATCCAGTGAGCCAAACTGGCTTGGGCAAAAGGGTTTCTTAACTTCCTGGAGGTATCACAGCTTTTAAGTGAGGAAGCTCTGCTGTCTTCTTGTTCTTCCTGTGGGTCATACTGCCTCCCAGACTCAGGGCTTTGGAGGAAGATCAGAATAAGAGACCAAGTGGAGAAACAGAGATAGATGGCTTTGGTCTTGGAAGTGAGCAGTGGCTAGGGAAGGTGGGCAGCTGGGGCATGGTGGATGCCCCAAAGTCTTCTTTTTCAGTCTTCCCTGAACTTCCTGCACCTCCAGGGGAGCAGTGGCCAAAGCAGGGGATTTCTAGGAAAAACAGGTCACTCATTGAGTTGCCCCCTTTCTACGACTGATGAACAGGAAGACCAAGAAATTGAATGGCAGATATCCTGGAGCCAGGAGAGTCCCCGCTGGTCTACAGATTCTGCCATGACTCCAGCTCAGTCCCTGTGGAGCTTCTGGAGAGACTGTGGTGGTCTGGATGTTGGAATACTCTAGGTTAGGGGCAGACAGTCTGCAGGATCATATACGTATGGAGGGTGTGAGTCTTAGGCTAACCTGGAATCCAGGTGTGGGTCAACTGCCATTGAAGACAATGGAGGACCTGGTCCAAAGCTCAGATGGCCTTTGTAGGGCCCTTGACTTATTGCATCACAGGTGGATGAGCAGGGAATTGGCTGCTGGTTATGCAGCCAGGCAGACCACACCACCCGAGGCCTCTGCAAGCCCATGTTGCATCATCAAAGGCTGACTATGTTTCTTTATTCCTGGACCTCCATTCATTTTTTAAAAATTTAAAAATTAATAGACTTTAAAGACAGAGAAAGACAAATACCATATGATTTCACTTATATGTAGAATCTAAAGAGCAAAATAAATGAACAAAATAGAAACAGACTCATATATAGAGAACAGACTGATAGTAACTAGATGAGAGGGAGGCTTGGTGAAAAAGATGAAGGTATTTAGAAGTACAAATTGGTAGTTACAAAATAGTCATGAGGATGTAAAGTACAGCATGGGGCCCTAGCTGGTATCAGTGGATAGAGCATCAGCCTGCAGACTGAAGGGTCCCAGGTTCAATTCCAGCCAAGGGCACATGCCCGGGTTGCAGGCTCGATCCCCAGTGGGGGGCATGCAGGAGGCAGCCAATCAATGATTCCCTCTCATCATTGATGTTTCTATCTCTCTCTCGCTCTCCTTCTCTGAAATCAATAAAAGTATATTTAAAAAAAAACAACCAAGTACAGCATAGGGATATAGTCAGTAATATTGTTATTACTATGTATGGTGCCAAGTGGATACTTGAAATATCAGGAGAAACACTTTGTAAAGTACATGATTTTTTAACTACTATGCTGTACACCTGAAACTAATCTATATATATAAAAGGCTAAGTGTCCATCCATCAGACAGGTAGCTATGACATGCACTGACCACCAGGGGGCACACGCTCAATGCAGGAGCTGCCCCCTGGTGGTCAGTGCGTTCCCACGGGGGAGCACCGCTAAGCCGCTAAGCCAGAAGCGGGGCTCACAGCTGGTGAGCGCAGCAGCTGTGGCAAGAGCCTCTCCCACCTCTGCTGCAGGCAGGCGGTAAGGAGCAAGGGGTCCCAGACTGTGAGAGCCCTGGACTGCCAGAGGGCACAGGCGGGGCTGAGGGACCTCCCTCCACCCCCACAGTGCATGAATCTCGTGCACCGGGTCTCTAGTTTAAAAATAAACGCCACCACAGACCTGGTACCAACAAACCAACATTCGGTTTCCCCCAAGTGGGGCACAGGCCCTGCCACCACCCCAAGCGACACCCCACCAAGTTGCAGCCAATGCTGCCAAGACCCCATGGCGCAAAATGCAACCCACAGCCCAGCCCAGGCCGGAAACGGTCGCTGTGGGTGCCGGGTAATGACGTCAAGTAGCATCGCCCGGCTTCCTCTCCCTAGCAACTAGTCTCTTTGGAGTTTCTTCAGCCCAGGAACCCGACTTGCTTTATAGGTGCAAACATTTCACACTTTAACCAGATGTCTGTGAAGTGTTTTCCTGTACCTCATCTCATTTGATCCTCACAGAAGTCCTGGAGTAGGTAGATAGAAGACTTGGTAGAATCCTATTTTCATTAGCAAGATGCGAATAGCAATATTAAAATACCTCTTCTAATTAATTTCCTTTCAATGTGTATGAATCTGTGCACCAGGACACTAGTATAAAATAATATTAAATGTAAACTTTAATTGAAAAAGTATTTATTAAATTATTTATTAAAAAATAAATAAGCTTTATTTTTTAGAGCAGTTTTAGGTTCACAGCAAAATTGAGCAGAAAGTAAAAACAGTTCCCATGTATTCCCATGGCCATATATGCTTAACCTTCCTGTACTCATTCACTTTTCTAACTTTGTGTTCCAGGCACTGCCCTGTCCTCAGGGCACTTCTAGTTCAGTGAAGGAGACAGAAGAGCAGATAGACCAACCTAGGGGGGGCTAAGTAGCTGAAAGTGCCAAGAGAGCCCTGCAGGACAACCCACCAGCCTGCAGAGGAGGTCAGAGGAATGAGAAAGGGTTACTGGGGAGGTTCTACCTGGGCTCAATTCTAAAGGGGTTGTGAGTGTTAGTAAAGAGGGCAGGGAGGGCAAAAGGGGGTGCATTGCCAGAAGACAGCACTTCTGGCCCAGGTTCTGGGTCTGGCTTTGAATTTGGACATACTAGATGGAGGCAGGAGGACCTCTATCCTGCAGAACCCAAAGCTAATGTGTTTAGTTTGAGTGTTCAGGTGATCCAGAACAGGAAGGAGGGGCTTACAGAGTGGGCAGGGTCAACAACAGACTATTATGAAATAGTCTGGGAAAGTTCAGGTACTGGATTGTGCATTTTGTAGCTTTAAACAAATCCTGAAGGTATTCCAGGGTTGAGTCACTGATGACTCAAGTGCCACCCCCTTGAGGACAGAGTCACTTTTTTGATGGCCCAGGGGCTGGCACCCCCATTCCTTCTGCTCAGATACTATTTCCTAGACCAACAGTCTCACATCTCACAATGAAACAGATAAGGCTTACCTGGCACAAGCCTGTGCCCGGAAGGGCTCTTCAATCATGTCAGGTTTTCTCTATTTATTTATCCCTATTGGTAGTTCCAGGAGAGAGGGGCATGAGAAAAAGTTACCCCCTTTTTAAATGAGCAAGCTGACAAAGGCACAGGAATGGCAAAGACTTAGACCCCTCTCTCCAACAAGCCTGAGGCAGAGCTAGAGTCACCTGGCACTCTGAGCACCTGTGAGGGTAGCAGGCAGGCTTGGAGCAGATGAGGGTGCCCCATGCAGCTGGGGCTCAAAGCCTTTGCTTGCTCAGTCAAAAATGGGGATAGTAAAATGTGCCCTGTGCCTGTGACTCTGAGACCATTGAGAGCAAAGATGGTCCGGCACTAGATTTGAGAATTCCAGAGCAATCCTACCAGAACAATCTCCACCATTGCTCTGGGGCTGCAGCAGAGGACCCCTGCCCAGGTGATGAGAGGCCCTGGGATGTGAACACGCCCCGCTCATGAGCGTCCTAGAAAGAAGACTGAGCATTGTGTGCCAGCCCTTTGCATATAATACTGTAATTCACCTGTCATCCTGTGAGGTGGGTACTGTTCCCATTTTACTACTGTGTAAACTGAGGCTCAGAGTAGTGAAGTTACTCATAGAGACCCAAGCTGGTAAACAGCAGTGCTGGAGGGCAGGCCCTGGTTTGCCCATCTCTACAGCCCACTCTCTGCACAGCATCCTCTTGCTCCATCTGAATAGGACAGAGTGTGTGGCAACTTAAGGACTTTGCCTAATCAAGTAAAATGTGATGCTTTGTTTATTTATTCATCCACTCGATCCATCTTTACTGTACATATATACCTGTGCCAGGCACTGTGCTCAGTGTTGGGGATACAGTGGGGAACAGAAGATGTACTCCCTGCCCTCAGGGGCCCACCATATAGTGGGAAAGACAGGCTCTTATCAGATAAGGAAGAAGACACAGATAAGTGCCATGAAGAAGTATCAGGTACTCTGAGAGGAGTAAACATGGGGCCTAATTTAGTGATGGGAAAAGGGACTATTAGGAAGTGAGTATAAGGAAGATGAATGACCAGGAGGCCAGGGGAAGATGAGCCAGAACATTCCAGGCCAAGGCTACTAATAACATATATAATTCTATTTTTTTAATTAAAATTTTTGAAATGTAACATATGCGTATATTAAAGTATACATATGTTAAGTGGACAGCTTGATGACTTTGCATGTGCATGTTCACACCTGTGTGATCACCACCCAGATCAAGCTAAAAGACATTTCCAGGTCCATCCTCTAGGCTCTCACAGCTTCATTACTGGACCCTTGGCCGGTGTTTTTCATTCCAACTAGCTGGAGGACAGGGACACAGCCTTTTTGCTGTTTTTTGCCTCGTTCCACCTGACCTAAGACAGTGCAATGCCCACAGGAGGCCCCTTGAAGCCCATTAGGGATGTAGAGATTGCTAAGGGGGGTCTTAGATTATGTGCCCAATGCCCCCTCAGAAATGCGGGAGGTGACAGATGGGGCTTGGGTGCACACATTCTCAGCAGAGGGCTCAGGTGTGTGGAATTCCTTGTATTGAATAACCTGCCCAGAAGGCACTGGCTGCAGCATGGCATTGGCCAAGTTACCATGGTGGGCCTGAGACCCCTGGGTTGAGCACCCATCGTGACAGGTTAAGAGAGCTGAAGGAACAGGGCCAGGCCCAACTCAGGGGAGCCTTCGAAGTCAGATGCCAGGTGCAGAATGCTCTGAAGGAGGCTAGAATGCAGATTCTCATTGAAGGCCAAGACACCCCCACTGGCTGCTCCTGCCTGGGAGAGCCTGTCCCTTCCCTCCCCATGGTTCATGGCCCTTTCTGGGAGATAGTACTCTTAAAGGAACAGAGCCTTGGCTTGGGCTTGAGCAGCAAGATGGGGGTAGCAGTAAGGAATTGGAGGGGAGGCAGGGCAGCATGAATGTGGTATACAAAGTCCAGCAGCTGTCCTGGAGAACTGTGTCTTCAGAATGTTGGAAGACTTGAAGAAGTGTTTTTTGCTCTAAGACACAACCCTCCAGTTCTTTAAGAAGCAGACAGGGCCCAGTCAGCATGGCTCAGTGGTTGAGCGTCGATCTATGAACCAGGATGTCACGGTTTGATTCCCCGTCAGGGCACATGCTCTGGTTTCAGACTCGATCCCTAGTAGGGGGCATGCAGGAGGCAGTGGATAAATTATTCTCTATCATCATTGATGTTTCTATCTCTCTTTCCTTCTCCTTTCCTCTCTGAAATCAATAAAAATATATTTAAAAAAAAAGAACCAGACAGACCTTTTTTAGGGTTCCAGATGCTAGGTGTCACTGAAGGTCATTATGTTGGATGGACTCTGAGTCTCTCAAACCATATTGTTCCTGAATCCTCTCATTCTTTTTTTAAAATACATTTTTATTGATTTTAGAGAGAGAAAAGAAGGGAGAGTGAGAAATATCAGTGAGAGAGAAACATTGATTGGGGATTGAGCCTGCAACCTTGGTATGTGGCCTAACCAGGAATTGAACCAGTGACTTCTTGGTACACCAGATGGTGCTAAACCAACTGGACCACACTGGCCAGGGCTCTTCTCGTTTCTTTGACCATAGTAAGACTTGGGATCACTGTCTTTGCTTTTACATTATATTGTTATATCAAGGCTCAGATCCCAAGTTCACTTGACACCAAAATATATCTTTTTAATTATTCTGCTTAAGGTAGCATGGCAGCAAAGTCTTATTGTTAGGATGGCCTTCCCTCCACAATTGGTAAAGGTGTAACCATGAGCACATGGGGTCAAATAGGAAAGGAAAGAGGAGGAGGAGGAGTATGCATCAGTGGTCGGTGCAGGTAATAAGGACTGACTACCTTAGATCAACTTCTGCTTGAGGAAGACTGGGATATCACATTTTCCGAGTGTCTGTTCTGTGCCAAGCACTTTCCTATGGCTGTTCTGCAAGGGTATATTGTTATCCTTATTTCACTAAGAGAAAAACTGATGCTCAGGGGACTCACTCTATTATAGTCTAAAGCAGGAAGGTATGGAGCTGGGTTTTGAGCCAGGTGTGCCCAACTCCAAAGCTCACATTTTCCTCCATGGAAAGTGCTCTCCAGGTACCATGAGAATGCCTACATGAAGGGATTTCCAGTCCCAAAACAAAGAGCCAATCCCTAGACATTTGAGGGAAGCCTCCAACATGTAAGGGAGGTCAAAACAACAGAAAAAAAGGAACTCAGAAACAAAGACCTCAGAAACAAAGATGCTGCAAAGAGCAGAAGAAACTTCAAAGAAACTATCATTGATAATCTCAGAGAGGATGGAAGAGATATGCCATCCTGAAACATGAACAAGATGCTACAAAAAGGGGAACAATCAAAGAATAAGAAATTTGAAATGTGATAACAAAGTGATAGATAAAGTCAAGGAAGCCTTTCAGAAGGTTAAACAGAAAGATACAAAGATGGATTATAGGATAAAAGAGAAAAAATTTAATCAATCTGAGATTCAACATCTAACTGATTCAATTTCCTGAAAGAGAGGATAGAGGCATCAGTGGGGAAAGATAGAAATGTAAAAAGAGATACATAAATGGAGCCACTTTAAAATGGAGTCAGAGCTGCTATCTCAGAGGAACTGCCTTGCACGTCTTATGTCTCAAACCTTTGGAATGTAAAAACAGGGCAAAATAACCGTTGGACTAGGTCTAGGATGACATTGTGTTCCAAAGAACTGTTTGTAAGAATAACAAGAAAGCAGTTATGATTACTTAACTAATGACTCCTGGATTGAAAATTTAAAGCATTCTTTAAAATTAGTGTTACTATGTTAGCTTATCTGCACCTATAGAAATTCCTTCTTCCTATTGATATAATTGTTCCCTTTCCCTTTCTCATAAATACTCTTTGCCTTTTCCTCCTTATCAGAACATTATTTGGGTTTCTGCCTGAATTAGTGCTTCCAGAATAGCTATTCTTTTTCATCTCAAATAAATGCTTGTTGCTTCTCACTTGGGCCTTTTATTTTTAGGTGAACATAGATAACCCACAATAAACATTTTTAGGTAAGACAAAAATGTCTAATTAAGATTCCATGGAGTACCCAGCACAGTGAATGGATACAAAACAAACCAAACCTCACACCAAGAGTCATCATTGTGAAATCTTAGAACATCAGGAGTAAAGCGAAGATCTAAGGGAGATGGTTATGGGATGGTGACATGAGAAGCTCTACAGATCTTCTCCCCAGTAAAACAACCATAACTAATAAAATTTAATTTGAAAAACCTTTTAAATTATCTGAAATATTTTCTAAGGGCACATAGAAAATAAAGAAATATTTATTGCCCTCACCGGTTTGGCTCAGTGGCCTGCGGACTCAAGGGTCCCAGGTTCGATTCCTGTCAGGGGCATATACCTTGGTTGCAGGGACATCCCCAGTAGGGGGTGTGCAGGAGGCAACTGATCGATGTTTCTTTCTCATTGATGTTTCTAACTCTATATCCCTCTCCCTTCCTTTCTGTAAAAAATCAAAATATAAAAAATAAAAAAAACATTTATTCAGGAAAAACTACTAAATCTTCGTAAAAAAAACACACAACAATATTGAGAGACTGTGGCTTTTGAGCTATAACCTGTTTCTTCCCATCTCCTTCCCATTGCATTGTGACAGAGGCTCCTCTCCAGGTAGGTACATCCAAGAACACAGGGCTCTCTCTACCCCTAGTTCCAGTTGAAGGCTACTGTGTCTCCCTGGAAATGGCAGACCTCCAGCATTTCTTATCTCCCTCAGTTCCCTGTTACATAAATTCTTTTTGATGTTTTTGTAATTCTATTTTTTTAAATTAAAAAATAGAAATTCTATTCCAGGTAAGAGTGAGTGAGAGGCTGGAGGCCTTCTCCCTCAATCCATTACCAACCTATAGGGTGTAACCCCCACTTCAAGCATGACAGGCTGAAAATACTGGGGCCCTGATCACCCTTACCCTGGTTTGCTTATAGAATGGAGGTGCCATTCTGGGAGAGGCAAGTTTAGAAGACCAGAGGCTATGGCCCTCACTTGCATTCTTGTAATGAGAAGGCTAACCCCTATTTTGTAAAGCTACTGTTTGGAATTCTCTGCTGTTTTTTTAGACGGACTCTTATTCTAAAAAAAATAACTTTGCTTTCTAGCCTGCTTGAATAATGAGGAAGATAAACTTAGCTGTCTGACCTTGTAGGCCAGAGACTAGATATGCCCATAATTTCAATGCCATGCCAGGTGCATTTTTTAATTGGATAGAACTGTGTTGTTTTCAAGGCCAGCAGTGAGATAACCACTAAGTGCACATAGGGCTGGCTCTTTAATAAAAAGGGAAGTTCTGCTTGTAGCCTTGCTTAGAATTTGAACTCATCTTCTCTGAGCCCACTGGTGAATAAAGTGTGACTCCAAACTCTCCGGCATTGTTTGATTATTCTGGTTCTCTGTAACAGTAAAACATGGCTGTCACTCTAAGACACCAACTTCAGAGCAGTGGCACAGAGGTTTTGTACAGGGAGAGAGGAAGGCCATAAGAACAGAGCTCTGATGCTCTCTCCAAAGGAACTGACTTTATTTGGAACAGAGACTATTGGGAAAATCCAAGCCTATGGGTGCTCTGAAAATTAATGGAGATAATGGTGGTAAGCAATTAAGAGAAGGGTAGTAGCTCCATGAGAAAAACAAGCTAAACTTTAGACCAGCTAGAAGTTTCCCAGAGAGAAGCAGAGGAAGAAAGAGCAGAAAAGAACCCTCCTCAATCAGAACAAACCTCAAAAGACTGGCCTCAAAGACTATCTCTACAAAAGGGTTTAAATTTGATAGTATCAGATTGTGAAACAATTTATGCCCAGGGCATTGTTGAAAACAGTAGGGCAATCAGTCAGCAATTAGTGGAGGCTACCAGTTGGGTGTGATACCATTAGAGAAAGACAAGGTAACAGAAAGAGACAAAGAGAGCCCTGTTAAAAACACTGTTATCCCAGAGTGACAGTGCACATGCTCAAGGATGTCCCTTCCTAAGAATGACAGCAAAGACTGCAAACTGCAGGAGAAATAAACTTCACTAAAAAAAGTCTAGTCAGGTCACAAAAAGTGCACCAACATATGCAAAACAGGAGTAAAAGAAAAAAGAGAATGGTGGGGAAACATTAAAATATATGAAAAAATTGTGGCTGAAAATATTGCAAATTTGATGACAAACATTAATTTACACATCTAAAAAGCTTAAGGCACTCCAAGTAAGATAAATATGAAGACATTCATGCCCAGAAACATTGTAGTAAACTATTTAAAATCAAAGAGAAAAATCTTGAAAACAGCACAAGCCCTAACCGGTTTGGCTCAGTGGATAGAGCGTCAGCCTGTGGACTGAGGAGTCCCAGGTTCGATTCCGGTCAGGGGCATGTACCTTGGTTGTGGGCATATCCCCAGTAGGAAGTGTGCAGGAGGCAGCTGATGGATGATTCTCTCTCACTGATGTTTCTAACTCTCTATCCCTCTTCCTTCATCTCTGTAAAAAAAAATCAATAAAATATATTTTAAAAGTTTATTTTAAAAAAACAGCACAAGAAAAATTATTTGTTTTGTCCAAGAAAATCCTAATAAAAATAACAACTGCCTTCTCATCAGAAACAATGGAGGCCACAAGTCAGAGGAGTGACATTCAAAATGCTGGAAGAAAAAACTGTCAACCAAGAATGTTATGTTCAGCAAAAATAGCTTTCAAAAGAAAGGGAAATACATTTCTAAATTTAAAAAAATCAAGAATTTATTGCTAGCATACCTACTTTACAAAGTATACTAAATGACCTCAGACAGTAGTTCAAAATCATATAAAAAAACAGAGTGCTGGTAAAGGTAATTATGTAATTATAAAGACAATGTAAATTATATTTCTTTCTTTTCTTCACTGATTTATATTTTATTAATTAATATTAGAGAAAAAGAGTGAGAGAGAAATAGTGATTTGTTGTTCCACTTATTTATGCACTCATTGGTTGATTCTTGTATGTGCCTTGACTGTGAATCAAACCCACAACCTTGGCATATCAGGTTGTCCTGGGTTGAGCATTCCCCTTCAAACTTCATTGGCCCAAAGGACTGTACAAGCCCTACCCTCCTGGTCTCCTGCCACCCAATCTGCCTAGCTCACAGCCTGTGGAGGAGTCTGCTGCCTGAGCCTATGGTATAGACTTTCTAGAAAGGATCTTGAGGGTGAACTTAGGGAGAATCAGAGACAGTTGTGTGGCACGGGGGTGGTGGCCATTTCCCCTCCTGCCCACAGCATGCTAGAGCAGCAGTGCCATTTGAGACTACCCTCCCCCCATCCTAACCCCTGACCACGCCCACCCCACCCCGAACCAGAGTAGCGGTACTACATGCCCAAAATGCCAGAGAAGCTGGGCCCTGTTCCCCATAGGCCAGAGCAGCTGTGAGCATGCACATGCCTGGAGTACCAGAGAAGCTGCACTTCTTTCCATGTGGGCCAGAGAAGCCATGCCCTGCTCACTCCCATGGGAAATCTACTAACCCATAATAAACCAATTTAATTTCCTTCCAAGCCAATTAAGCCCCACCAGGGAAGAACCAATAGCTCCACCTTACCAACTCACGGTGGCCCTGCCTTGCTGAACATGTTTGGCAATATTGTTAGTGGACTGTGCCCAGCGTGGTCCCCCAGAGCTGAAGCCTCTCTAGAAGGTCTGAGAAGACTGTGGGAAAAATTGAGTTGTGCAGCTCTTGGGTGAGCCATTTTTCCCTCACACACTAGACTGGCACAACTGTTCCTGTGCAGAGCCCTTCCTTCATACAACCAAATCTTGGTCTGTTTGGGCCTGATGAGCACTTCTGGTGTCCCCCTGATGAATCCCTGAGAACCTGCCCTATAAAAAAGGTCTGTGGGCACCAGCAGTGGCAGCTGATCTTGGTGTACCCTGAGACTATTGCTAAGTGGCCTCAAACCCAGCACTGGTGCTTTATTTGAATCTGTATAAATCTGGTAAACATCACTCACCCCTACCTGGTGATTCACTGAAAGCCTACCTCAACACAACTTGTTATACTGCCAGAGGCTCTTTCAGTGACTGAACCTAACAGGCTGCTAACAAATGAAGGTGGAACTTGGGAAGATTTGGGCCTTTTGCTGACCTGTCCCTGGCCTTGGTGCTTGTGGAAATGAGCCTTGGTGCACAGCTAGGGCCCTCCCATGTACTATACACATATGTTGATATATATGCGATTTGATATGTATGCTATTTTATTTGTATTGACAGCAAGCTTCAAAACTTCATATGTCAAATTTGCTAAAGGTGTTAACATCATAGATATTTTTACACTTAAAAATGTCAAATTTCATGCTAAAAACATTTGTGGGAAGTTGTAATTCATTACTTTATTTTGAAGAAAAGTGCTGCAGAATACTTCAGGAAGCTTATGGTGAACATACTCCATCTCAAGAGACCTGTGAATGCTGGTTTAAACACTTTAAAAGTGATGATTTTGATGTGAAAGACAAAGAATGTCCACATCAATGGAAAATGTTTGAAGACCAACAATTACAAGCATTATTGGATGAAGATGGGTGTCAAACTGAAAAACAACTTGCAGAAAGATTAAATGTTGCTCAGCAAACAATTTCCAATCATTTACAAGCAATGGGAAACATTTTAAAGGAAGGAAAATGGGTGCCACAACAACTGAACGAAAGACAAATGGAAAACCGAAAAGTCATCATTAAAATGTTGCTTCAATGACATGAAAAAAAGGCTTTTTTGCATCAAATTGTGACTGGTGATGAAAAGTGGATTTATTTTGAGAATCCCAAATGCACAAAATCATGAGTTGATCCAGGTCAACCATTAACATCAACTGCAAGGCCAAATCACTTTGGAAAGAAGACAATGCTCTGCATTTGGTGGGATCAGGAAGGTGTGGTGTATTATGAGCTTCTAAAACCAGGTGAAACAGTTAATACTGATCGCTACTGACAACAAATAATCAATTTGAACCACACTTTGATTGTGAAAGGACCAGAATGTGCCAGAAGACATGGCAAAGTAATTTTGCTTCATGATGATGCACCATCACACACTTCAAAACCAGTTAAAGACACGTTAAAAGATCTTGCCTGGGAAGTATTAACCCACCCACTGTATTTACCAGACCTTGCTCCTTCAGATTACCATTTGTTCCAATCGAGGGCACACACACTTTCTGAGCAACACTCAAAACATACAAAGAAATGGAAAATTTGGTCTCTGAATGGTTTGCCTCAAAACAAGAAAAGTTCTATTGGGACGGTATCCAACAAATTACCTGAAAGATGGGGGGAATGTGTAGCTAGCTATGGACATTACTTTGAATAAAGCACTTGTGATTTTTCTCTTGAAATAATCGTGTTTTCTTTGATTACAAAATCTGCCATTATTAACCAGTACACCTGGTACACACTGTGGATCACTTTGTATCTCCAAACAGGTGGCTCAGAGCTTGTCACAGGCAACTTCTGACATCAACTGGGACTGGATTTCCTCCCAAGTGGTCCCAGAACCAACATACCCAGTGGTTTAGACAAATCAGAGCATAAGCCAATTAATTCTACAAGTAGTGTACACAAAGGAAATGTATGAGCAGCTCAGGCTTTACATGGAATCAATCCTCATAGCCAGTGGAGGGTCAACCCCTCTTATTGATGGTACACCAGCTATCAAGAATCAACTACATGCCCTAGCCAGTTTGGCTCAGTGTATAGAGCATTGGCCTGTGAACTGAAAGGTCCCAGGTTCGATTCTAGTCAAGGCACATGCCCGGGTTGTGAGCTCAATCCCCAGTGGGGGACTTGCAGGAGGCAACCGACCCATGATTCTCTCTCATCATGGATATTTCTATCTCTCCCTTTCTTCCTCTCTGAAATTAATAAAAAATATATATATAAAAGAATCAACTACAATAGGAAAGTGTAACCAACAGAAGGGACATTCCTGGAGCACATACCTCAGATGTTCGGGGAGACTGTGCCATTGAGTTCCATAAGACACCTTCTATATATGTACTACTATACCAAGGCATATCAGACCTACCTAATACACAGAAACAAATACAGAAAGGCAGCCTAAATAGGGAGGCAAAGAAGCATGAAGGACCAAGAGAAATCCCCAGGAAAAGAACTAAATGAAATTGAGGCAAGCAACCTACCAGATATAAAGTTCAAAACAATGGTTATAAGGATGATAAAGTAACTTATTGAAAACGTCAACAAAATATAGCAAAGATAAAATAGGACATAGAAACCATAAAAAGAACCAGTAATAAATGAAGAAAACAATATCAGAAATGAAGACTACACTAGAAGGAATCAATAGCAGGCTAGATGAAGCAGAGGATCAAATCAGCTATTTGGAAGACTAAGTAGAACAAACACCCAATCAGCAGAAAAAAAAATTTTTTTAATGCGTATAGTCTAAGGGACCTCTGTGACAACATAAAGTGTAACAACATTTGCATGATGGGGGTGCAAGACAGAGATAGCAAGGAATTGAAAAACAATTTGAAGAAATAATAGCAGAAAACTTTACTAACCTGGCAAAAGAAAAAGACACAGGTCCAAGAAACAAAGAGTCCCAAAAAAAGATGAACCCAAAGAGGACCAAACAAAGACACATCATAATTAAAATGCCAAAGGTTAAACAAAATAAACTGATGAACAAAATAGATCCAGAGACATATAAGTATGGAACATACTGTCAAATCTCAGAGGGTAGGGGTAGGTGGGGGCCTGGGAAGAGATCAACCAAAGAACTTACATGCATATATGCATAACCGATGAACACAGACAATAGTGTGGTGAAGGCCTGAGCCAGGGGGCAGGGGTGGGCTAGAAGGAGTCAATGGGTGTAAAAAGGGGATATATGTAATACTTTCAACAATAAAGATTTTTTTAAATAAATAATAAAAAAATGCCAAAGGTTAAAGACACAGAATCTTAAAAGCAGCAAGAAAAAGGCAGTTACTTACCTGCAAGGGAGCTTACATAAGACTATTAGCTGTTTCTTAACAGAAAGTTTGTAGGCCAACAAAATATAGCAAAGATAAAATAGGCAACTTCTTATCTTTCTGGGATTGGCATTGTTAGAGTGGGAATTTTTTAGCACTACTCAGGCCGTGGACTATGCTCCAGATAGAGTCGTCAGTGCTGACACCAGGCCAGGCCTTGAGATATGGTCTCATGGCCCCTCCCCAGCACGTAGGCCTTCTTTCATAGAACACTGTCAGCTTTCTGAAGAACAGGATGACCCTGGGAATAACATGGTTGTCAATGGCATGATCCTGATGTTGCTTAGGAAAAACTGTTTTGTCTTGGGTTGCCTGCTCTGCAAAAACAGGATGTGGTTAATGTGCTTAAAAGTGGTCCTGTACAAAGGGTTGGGGATGCTGCTCTATGGACTCCCTGCATGGAGAATGGCAGAGCAGTTGCCCGGCTGGCCAGCCCACTGGCCAGCCGGCCAATAAAGGCTCCCTAAATTTTAATTTAGTTTGGACTCCAGTGGTCATTCACTCGTGCTCGCTCCACAACAGGCATGACATATTTAAAGTGATGAAAGTAAGAGCCAGTTGTTACCAGACAGAGGCTGGCTATGAGCAGGTTTGCTTCAGGCCAGCCTGTAGTGTATGAGTTTGGGTAGGAAAGATTTCACAATATGAGTCAAGGTGATTTTGAAAGTATGTTTATTAAAGTTGGGGACAGTGAAACAAGGAAGGACTTAGGGTAAAAGAAACAACAGGAGACAGCCTAGGTGATGTTCTGCTTTGACTCCCTAGAAACATTATAGGAAATAAGTGAGCCAAGGTAGGCTGTTTTTAGCTCACTGTGAAGTCAGAGAAAAAACAGGGCCTTGGAGATAGGATCAAGGGGTAAGCTAGGGACAAGCTGCTGTTGCCCAATGCCCGCCCTGGTTACAAGTCTTGTGGGGACCCTTAGAGCTTAGGAGGAAGTAAAAAGTTCATGCCTGAGAAGGAACATGAACATACTCTAAGGTGATCCTGAAGTATAATAATCCCTCCTTTGGAAAAACTGCTGTTTGAAACTGCTATTTGAAATTCTCTGTAATTTTTAGATAGTCCCTTGCTCTGTAAGTCAACTATGTTATTTTTAGACAGCCTCTTATTCTGTAAAATATAACTTTGTTTTTTTAGCTTGAGTAATATTAAAGATAAACTTAACTGTCTGACCTTGCAAGCTAGCCATATAACATAAGGAGCTGATACTCTTATACTAATGCCAGGTGTCTGTATAGATAGGTACTCAAGGTTACAAGTGTCTGTATAGATATGACAGGTGTTTGTTAGATATGATATGTACTCAAGGTTACAAATTGTCTGTAAAAATAACTTATACAAGGACCTGAAAAGATAGAAAAAGAGAATGCTTTCTCCTTTGGGTGTTCAGAATTTGACAGAGATATTCTGCTCTGAACCTGAGTGCAATAAATGACTCCTAATTAATTGGCTTGTTAAGGTGTCTTGTATCTAGCTCACTGATTGACAATACAACAATCCCACCCTGAGTCTTTGACTTGAGAGCTTTTTATTTATTCATTTTTCTGCAGCTGAGAATCTTAGGGGAGGGTTTCAGCAGAATATTTGTCAGCTTTCCAGGTGTATTGTTAATATGTTGATGTATCAAAATGAGCATATAGGAGAGTTTGGGATTATTATTTGGTCTGATGTACTGTTTTACTTTTACTTGGGTTTGTCTGGCTTTAATAGGGTTTTTTAAAAATACATTTTATTGATTTTTTACAGAGAGGAAGGAAGAGGGATAGAGAGCTAGAAACATCGATGAGAGAGAAACATCGATCAGCTGCCTCCTGCACACCCCCCACCGGGGATGTGCCCGCAACCAAGGTACATGCCCTTGACCAGAATCAAACCCGGGACCCTTCGGTCCGCAGACTGACACTCTATCCACTGAGCCAAACCGGTTTCAGCTGGCTTTAATAGGGTTTTTGTTGTTTGTTTCCCTGACTTCATCTGTTCTTGGTTTTAGCTGGTAAAAATGGCATTAATTTGGTCTCTGTTCTTTATTTTCCCAGGCTTGGGTGATTTAAGCTATGCATTGTCTGGTTAAGGAGGAGAGATATAAACCATTTTCTCTCAAGGGCCCTTGGTCTTGCAATTCACTAGCTGCCTATAACTTAATCAAATTGTTTGGCCTTGTTTAAATTTCTTATCTCAGTTTCCCCATTACACTTGCCCAGGAATTTTCCTAGCTTCTATTGCCACACTATAATCAAGACTACTCTACCAGCAAGGCTATCATTTAAAATTGAAGGAGAAATATAGAGCTTCACAGACAAGAAAAGGCTGAAGGAGTTCATTACCACCAAACCAGTATGTTAAAGGGCTTTCTCTAAGAAGAAGAAAGGAAAAACAAAAGAGAAGAACATAATTATAAAAGATAAAGTGGCAATGCATACATACTTATCAATAATCAATTTAGCCTGGCTGGTGTGGCTCAGTGTTTGAGTGTTGAACCATGAACTAGGAAGTTACAGTTCAGTTCCTGGTCAGGGCACATGCCTGTATTGCAGGCTTGATCTCCAGTAGGGGGTGTACAGAAGGCAGCCAATCGATGATTCTCTCTCATCATTGATGTTTCTATCTCTCCCTCTCCCTGAAAATCAGTAAAAACATATTTTTTAAAAATAATAAATAAAATAATCAATTTAAATGTTAATGGATTAAATGCTCCAATCAAAAGACATAGGATAGTTGAATGGATAAGAAAATAAGACCTATATATATGCTGTCTACCAGATACCCACCTCAGAATGAAACATACACACAAACTGAAAAGAAAGGGATGGAAAAAAGATATTTCATTAAAATAAAAATTATTTTAAAAGCTGGAGTAATAATATTTATATCAGAAAAAATGGACTTTAAAATAAAGTCTATAATCAGAGACAAAGAAAGACATTACATAATGATAAAAAGATCGACCCAACAAGAAAATATAACACTTGTAAACATTTGTAACACCTAACATAGGAGCACCTAAATATATAAAGCAAATTTTGATATACGTAAAGGGAGAGATTGATGGTAATGCAGTCATAGTAGGGGATTTTAATACCCCATTGACGTCAATGGAGAGAGATCTTCCAGACAAAACACACACACACACACTAAAACAGCAGCCTTAAGTGACACACTAGACAAGAGAGGTTTAATTACTATTTTCAGAGCATTTCATCCCAAACAGCATGATATACATTTTTTCAAGTGCATATGAAACATTTTCTAGGATAGACTACATGTTAGGACACAAAACAAGTCTCACTAAATTTAAGAGAAATTATATCAACTTTCTTCTCCAACCACAATGATACGAAACTAGGAATCAATTACAAGAAAAAAACCTCATATGTAATACTTTCAACAATAAAGATTTTTTTTAAAAAGAAAGAAAAAACCTGAAGCGTTTTGTGTGCACACGCGCGCACACACACGGAGGCTAAATAACATATTTGTAAACAATGAATGGATTAAAATGAGATCAAGGAAGAAGTCACAAGTTACCTTGAGACAAGTGAAAATGAACACTCAAGAAGCTAAAATCTGTAAGACACAGCAAAAGCAGTCCTAAGAGGGAAATTCATAGCAATACAGGCCTACCTCAAAAAGCAAGAAAAATCTTAAATTAACAATTAACCTAACACCTAAAGGAACCAGAAAAAGAACAAACAAAGCACAAACTAAATAGAAGGAAGGAAAAATAAAGATTAGAATGGAAATAAATGACATAGAAACTAAAAAATCCTATATAATAAAAGCCTAATATGCTAAGTGTCCGGTCGGCCATTCAACCAATCAAAGTGTAATATGCTAATGATATGCTAAGGCCACTCAACTGCTCACTATGACATGCACTGACCACTAGGGGGAAGACGCTCTGACCAGTAGGTTAGCTTGCTGCTGGGGTCCGGCCGATTGGGACTGAGTGAGACAGGCCAAACACACCCTGGAGCCCTCCCACAGTCCCGCCCCAGCTGGCCAACCTCCTGCATCCCTCCCTGGCTCCAGTTGTGCAGCAGTGGGGTCCCTCAGCCTGGCCTGTGCCCTCCGGCAATCCAGGACCCCTAGGAGAGCCAGTTTCTGCCCGACAATGAAATGATCAGTTGCTATGACATGCACTGACCACCTGGGGGCAGATGGTCAATGCAGGAGCTGCCCCCTGGTGGTCAGTTCGCTCCCACAGGGGGAGCACTGCTCAGCCAGAAGCGGGGCTCACAGCAGGTGAGTGCAGTGGCAGCAGTGGGAGCCTCTCCCACCTCTGCGGCAGCACTAAGGATGTCTGACTTTCAGCTTAGGCCCGCTCCCTGCAGGGAGTAGGTCTGTCTGAGCAGTCAGTCAGACATCCCCCGAGGGCTTCTGGACTGTGAGAGGGCACAGGCCAGGCTGAGGAACCCCCTTGAGTGCATGAATTTTGTGCACCAGGCCTCTAGTATATATATAACAGATCAATGAGATCAAAAGCTGGTTCATTGAAAAGATAAACAAGACTGACATTTTCACCAGACTCATCAAGAAAAAAAGAGAGAGGACCAAAATGAATAAAATTAGAAATGAAAGAGTAGTAACAACACTAGAGAAATATAAAGGATTGTAAGAAAATATTACTAACAACTATATGCGAATGACTTGCACAATCTGTGAAAAAATTAATAAATTCCTAGAAACATACAATCTTCCAAAACTGAATCAAGAAGAAGCAGAAAATCTGAACTGTCTAATTACAACTAATGAAATCTAAGCAGTAATAAAAAAAACTCCCAACAAATAAAAGTCAAGGACTGGATGGCTTTACAGGTAAATTTTACCAAACACTCAAAAAAAAACTAACACCTATCCTTCTCAAACTATTCAAAAAAATTCAAGAGCAGTGAAGACTCTTGAGCTTATTTTATGAGGCCAGCATTATCATAATTTTAAACAAGATAAAGACACACTACAAAGAAAGAAAACTATAGGTCAATATCACTGATGAAATCCTCAACAAAATATTAACAAACCAAATCCAGCAATACATTAAAACGGTCATACACCATGACAAGTGGGATTTGTTCCTGGGGTGCAAGATAGCTACAATATCTCAAATCAATTAATGTGATATACCACATAAATAAAATGAAGTATAAAAACCACATGATCATATCAATAGATGCAGAGAAAACATTTCACAAAATATAGCACCAATTTATGATTAAAATTCTCAGCAAAGTGGGAGTAGAGGGAACATACCTCAACATAATAAAGGCCTTATAAAATAAACCCACAGCTAACATTCTATTCAATGGGGAAAAACTAAAAGAGTTTCCCTTAAGATCAGGAACAAGATAAGGATGTCCACTTTTACCATTTTTATTCAATACTAGAGGTCCAGTGCATGAATTCATGTACAGGTGGGGTCCGGCCAGCCCAACCCCAATTGGGGCAGATCAGGGCTGGGCCTGTCAAGAGGAGATGGCCGGCCCACCCCGATCAGGGCCTGATCAGGGCTGGGCCGGGCTGGCTGAGGGAAGGGGCTGCAGGGTGATTGGCTGGCAGGCCCCACCCCCGATTGGGGTTGAGGGGCCTATTGGGGGTGGGGCTGGCCATGGGGAGGGGCTGTGGGCAGTGGGCTGGCCAGCCCCATCCCCAAATAGGGTGCTGACCAGGGACCAGTGGCCTGTGGGAGGGGCCATGGGTGGTTGCCTGGCCAGCCCTGCCCCTGATGGGGTGGTGGGGGCCCATCAGGGGCATGGACAGCCAGGGGAGGGGCTACAGGAGGTTTGTTGGCCAGCCCCACCCCCTATTGGGGTAGAGGTTTCAATCAGGGTTGGGGCAGCCAGGGGGAGGGGCTGCAGGAGGCTGGCTGCCCAGCCCCACTCCCTATTGGAGTGGGGGGGTTTGATCAGGGGTGGACTGGCCGGGGGGAGGGGCTATGGGCCTATCATGATGGGGCAGGCTGATTGGGGTGGGGCTGGCCAGGGGGAAGTGAGGGGACATTTGGCCAGTGGCCTGCCCTTGATCAGGGTGGGAGAGTCTGATCAGGGTCAGGCTAGCAGGGGAAAGGGGCCATGAGGTTGGCCAGCCAGCCCCACCCCTGATCAGGCCGGTTTGCTGGCTACAGTGGGCATCATAATGACCAGTTGTTAAGGTTGTGATGGCCATTATGATTGCTGGCTTTTTATATACAGAGATAGTACTGGAAGTCGTAGTCACAGCAACCAGACAAGAAGAAATAAAAGGCATCCAAATAGGAAAGGAAAAACTAAAACTGTCATTATTTGTAGACTAAGGGCCCAGTATACAAATTCATGCACCTTAAAAGGAACTGTGGGCCGAAAGCTGCAGTACGCACAGGCCCATCCTCTGTGCCCCCACCTGGCCCCTCCCGCCATGGCCCCGGTCCCCTGTTTGCTAGCAGCCCTGCTCCCACTGCTGCCGCTCCCACGTACTGACGGAGCTGACCCCGCTCGCACCCACTGATGGTACAGAGCAATTGGGGCCGGTGCCAGCAGTGGGTATGAGCAGCAGCTGCTGCCCCAATCACCTCTCAGGAGCAGGGGGAGGTGGAGAAGCCCTCAGGGTTGATCAGGGCCAGCAGCTGCCACTTGCAACTGCTGATGATGCCGAGTGATCGGGACCGCCACCAGGCACTGGCAGTGGGTGTGTGCGGTGGCTCCAGAATTGGCTGTAGGTGTGAGTGGGGCCAATGCTGGCAACAGGTGTGAGCGCCAGGCAGGACTACAGTGCATAGGAGCAAAGAATTTTTAGTAACCACCAGAGGCTCACCCCGATGACAGCAACTGGCACTCCGCCTTGGTCTGGCGCCGCATCCCTGCTCACCTGCTCCACCATCCCGCCACAGCCAATGCCCACCATGTTCTGCGCATGCCCTCCTGGTGATCAGCACATGTCATAGCGACTGGTTGTTCAGTTGTTTGGTTGTTCCAGTTGTTCTGCCATTCGGTCTATTTCCATATTAGCCTTTTATTATATAGGATGATATGATACTGTATATAGAGAACCCCAAAGACTCTACCAGAAAACTTTTAGACTGATAAAGAAATTCAATAAAGTAGCAGAATACAAAATTAATATTCAGAAACTAGTTGCATTTTTATAGACTAATCAAAACTATCAGAAAAGGAAACTAAAAACAATTCCATTTAAAGTTGCATAAAAATATCTGGAAATAAATTTAATCAAGGAAGTAAAAGATCTGTACTTAGTAAACTATAAGGTACTGAAAAAAGAAAAGAATATACAAATAAGTGGAAAAAAATACCGTGTTCCTGGAAAGGAATAATGAACACCATTAAAATGTTCATACTACCTGCCCTGACTGGTGTGGCTCAGTGGACAGAGTGTCAGCCTGTGGAATGAAGGGTCCCAGGTTCGATTCCAGTCAAGGGCATGTACCTCAGTTGCGGGCATATCCCCAGTGTGGGGTGTGCAGGAGGCAGCTGATCAATGTTTCTCTCTCATTGATGTTTCTAACTCTCTATCCCTCTCCCTTCCTCTCTGTAAAAAAATCAATAAAATATATATTTTTTTTTCTTAATTAAATCTTTATTGTTCAGATTATTACAGGTGTTCCACTTTTTTTCCCCCCATAGCTCCCCTCCACCTGATTCCCCACCCCACCCCATGCCCTTACCCCCGGCCACTGCTTTCATCCATAGGAGTAAGATTTTTGTCCAATCTCTTCCCGCACCCCTCACACTTGCTTCCCCTGAGAATCATCAGTCCACTCCCTTTCTGTGTCCCTGATTCTATTATATTCACCAGTCCATTCTGTTCTTCAGATTTTTTATTCACTTGATTTTTAGATTCACTTGTTGGTAGGTATGTATTTGATGTCATTTTGTTGTTCATAATTTTTATCTTTACCTTTTTCTTCTTCTTCTTCTTCTTAAAGAGTACCCTTCAGCATTTCATGTAATCCTGGTTTGGTGGCGATGAACTCCTTTAGCTTTTTCTTGTCTGTGAAGCTCTTTATCTGACCTTCAACTCTGAATGATAGCTTTGCTGGGTAGAGTAATCTTGGTTGTAGGTTCTTGCTGTTCATCACTTTGAATATTTCTTGCCACTCCCTTCTGGCCTGCATAGTTTCTGCCGAGAAAACAGCTGACAGTCGTATGGGTACTCCCTTGTAGGTAATTAACTGTTTTTCTCTTGCTGCTTTTAATATTCTCTCTTTGTCTTTTGCCCTTGGCATTTTAATTATGATGTGTCTTGGTGTGGTCCTCTTTGGGTTCCTCTTGTATGGGGTTCTGTGCGCTTCCTGAACTTGTAAGTCTATTTCTTTCACCAGGTAGGGAAAGTTTTCTGTCATTATTTCTTCTAATAGGTTTTCAATATTTTGCTCTCTCCCTTCTTCTGGCACCCCAAAAATTCGGATGTTGTTTCGCTTAAAGTTGTCCCAGAGGCTCCTTACATTATCTTCATATTTTTGGATTCTTTTTGCTTTTTGTTTTTCTGGTTGGATGTTTTTTGTTTCCACATATTTCAGATCTTTGGTTTGATTCTTGGGGTATGTTGATCTACAGTTGAGTTTCTGTATATTCTTTATTTCAGACAGTGTATGCTTCATTTCTGACTGATCCTTTTCCATTTTTTTGGCATTCTCATTAAGGTCCTTGAAGGTCTCACTAAGCTCCTCAGAAGTGTCATCAAGTTTCTCGGCAGTTTTTAGAAGATTCTTGAGTAACCTTATAAATGTGATTCTGAACTCTATGTCATCCAGTAGTTTGCTTTCCTCCATTTCTTTCATTCGTGACATGTTTCTTTGTTTCTGCATTTTGGCTGCTTCCCTGTGTTGATGGAGTGGCTTTGTGTGGTAGGTGACCTATAGGGGGCAGTAGCTCAGCCTCCCCAATCACCTGATGTGGATGCTCTTGGTACACCCCTTTGTGGGCTGAGTGCAAAGTCTTGGTGTAGTTAAGCCTGAATTGCTGTTGGTACGCTGGGGGGAATTGACCTCCAGGCCAATTAGCTGTGAGCACTCCCTGTGTCTATAATGGAAGAAGTGCTGTGCTGAAGACACGCTTATGGGGCAGACCTTGTTTCAGTGGGGCTTTGGTGCTCACTGAGTCTGCCTCTTGAATGTGTCACTTATGGATGTGAGGAGTTGAAATCTGGTGTCTCACACTGACCACTAGGTACACTGGCTTCTGGATCTCCAATGGGGTGCAGGTCAGCTACTGTCTGAGGCCACTCAGCAGGAGCTACAGTGAGAGCTGCAGTTTTCTCCTCTTTGCTTGGGGTTTGGAGGTTTTGGAGCTGTCTGACCCGGGCTGCAAGTTTTCTAGGTTAAGCTGCGATAGGGCAGGCTTTCTTATGCTAATTGAGCTGCTTGGAGCTTGGGTGGGTTTGTAGGTTGTGTGGGGTGGGGTCTCAGGGCGTCACTAGGTTAGGGCGTGGCAAACAGCAATGGCTGCTAGTAAGCCGGCTCTGTGTCCCCGACCGCGTCCTGGAGTCCTGTGCCCCAGTGCCGTAAACAATTATTCCTGCGCGCAGCTCTGCAAGCAAGCCACTCTCACTGGCAGACAGTCCAGCTTCTCCCCGTAGGAGTTTGGGTCCCCCGTGTCTCCCCAGAGACTGGATTTCAGAGTAATCGGGGGCTTGTCTCCCTTCAGGTTGAAAAAAGCAACGCACCCAGTCGCCCGCCGCCAGCCCGGATCACGCGCCTCCGTACCTCAGCTTTTCAGCGCTCGTGCACGTCTCAAAGCTCTTTTCTCTTTCCTTCTAGTTGTAGAACTTCCACTCAGCCAGCTTTCCCGTGGTTCTGGGTGATAGACGTTTTGTCTTTTAGTTGCAGTTTAAATTGTTGTGGGAGGCAGCAGTTTAGGTGTTTACCTACGCCGCCATCTTGGATTCCTCTCAATAAAATATATTTTTAAGGAAGGAAAAAATAAATAAAATGTTCATACTACCCAAAGCAACCTATAAATTAAATCCAATCCCTGTCAAAATGCCAATGGCATATTTTGCAGAACTAGAAAAAATAATACAAAAATTTATATGGAACCACAGAAACCACTAATAGCCTCAGCAATATTGAGAAAGAAGAACAAAGTTGGAGGAATCATGCTACCTGTTATCAAACTATACTACAAAACAGCATGCTACTAGAATAAAAACTGATATGTAGATCAATGGAACAGAATAAAGAGCCCAGAAATAAACTCATGTCTATATGGTCAATTAATATTTGACAACACAGGCAGGAACATACAATGGGTAAAGACAGTTTATTTAATAAATGGTGGCAGGAAAACTGGACAGATACTTGCAAAAAGAATGAAACTAGACCACCTTTTTACACTATATATAAGAATAAATATAAAATGGATTAAAGACTTAAGTGTTATACTCCAAACCATAAAGATCCTAGAAGAAAACAGATGCAATAAAATCTTTGACATTTCTCTTAACAGTATTTTATCTGCTATATCTCCTTAGGCAAGAGGAACAAAAGAACAAATAAACAAATGGGGCTACAAACTAAAACATTTTTGCACAGCAAAGGAAACTATCAACAAAATGAAAATACAACATACTAAATGGGAGATCATATTCACCCAATAATATATCTGATAAGGGCTTAATATCCAAAATTTATAAATGAGTCATATTAGTCAACACCCAAAAAGGCAAACAATTCAATTAAAATATGGATAGATGTCCTGAATACACATTTCCCCAAAGAGGACATACAGATTGTCAATATATATGAAAAGAAGCTCAATGTCACTAATTTTCAGAGAAATGCAAATGAAACCCACAATGAGTATCACCTTACACCTGTCTGAATGGTTATCCTATCTAATAAAGAGGGAATATGCAAATTGACCGTCGCTCCGCCCAAATATGGTGGTGCCCATAGCCACAAGATGGCGGCGCCCAGTCCTCTCAGCCCCACCAGAGTCCCCAGTCCTGGGGGTGGGGGGACGCTGCTGAGAGCAGGCAGTGTGAGCAGCCTGGAGGAATGCTTGCTTTGTCACCCTGGCAACAAGACAAGTGTCCTGTCCTGGCCACGGTGCAGCCAGGGTGGGATGCTTGCTTTGTTGCCGTGGCAACGAGGCAAGCATCCTGCTCCAGCTGCAGAGAGCCTCTGGGCTATGGAGAGCCTCTGGGTAGTTGGTGCAGAGCAGCCAGGCCCCGCAGAGAGCAGAGAACCACAGAGAGTGGGCCTAAGCCATCAGGGCTCCCGGATTGGAGATGGTGCATGTCAGGCTGAAAGACCCACCCCCCAGTGCACGAATTTTGTGCACTGGGCCTCTAGTTATCAATAAAGCCACAAATGACAAAGTGTTGGCCAGGATGTGGAGAAAAGGGAATCGTCATGCACTGTCAATGGGAATGCAGATTGGTGCAGCCACAGTGGAAAATAGTATGGAGGTTTCTCAAAAAATTAAAAATACAACTGTTTATGACTCAGGGATTTCACTTCTGAGGATTTATTAGAAAAAACCCAAAACACTAATTCAAAAGAATATGTGCACACCTATGTTCATTGCAACATTATTTACAATATCCAAGATATGGAAGCAACCCAGGAACCCATCAATAGATGACTGCATTAAAAAAATGGTGGTATAGATATACAATAGAATATTACCAGCAACTAAAAGAAGGAAATTTTACCATTTGTGACTGCATGGTTGGACCTAGATGAAATCAGGCAGAGAAAAACAAATATCATATGATTTCATTTATATGTGTAATCTAAAGAACAAAACAAACAAACAAACAAACAAAACTGAAGCAGACTCATAACATAGAACAGACTAGTCGTTGCCAGAGGGGAGGGCTGTTGGACTGGATGAAAGAGGTGAAGGAATTAAGAAATACAAATTGACAATGAAGAAATACAAAAATACTCAATAATATTGTGATAGTTATGTGTGGTGCTAGTTTGGTACTGAAAATATCTAGGGGAGCACTAGGTAAAGTAGCGATTGTCTAACCACTAAGTTGTTTACCTAAAACCAATACAAAATAAAACTGAAAGGAAAAAAGCAATTTATAGCCCTAGCCAGTTTGGCTCAGTGAATAGCCTGAGGACTGAAGGGTCCCAGGTTTGATTCCAGTCAAGGGCACATGTCCGGGTTGCAGGCTCAGTCCCTAGTGGGGGGCATGAAGGAGGCAGCTGATCAATGATTCTCTCTCATCATTGATGTTTCTATCTCTCTCTACCTCAACCCTTCTCTCTGAAATCAATAAAAAATATTTTTAAAAAGCAATATGTCACTAATTGTATTGTTGGGTCTATAACATATAGTAATGTAATATATTCAAAATAATAGCACAAAGCAGGTGGATAGGAACATAGTTGTATTGGAATAAAGGTGGTACCTTAAATCCAAATAAAAAATGAGCAGAGAAACAAATGAAAAGAGCCAGAATCTATTCTAATATTTAAAAACCCTGGGTCCTTCACATCCACAATGACCGGAGGCTCAACCAACCAGAAGTCAGTGTGTATATATATATATATGTATATATATATATATATATATATATATATATATATATATATATATATATAACCCTAACATGCAAATAGACCAAACAGTGGAACAACTGAACAACTGGTTGCTATGATGTGCACTGACCGCCAGGGGACATGCATGGAACATGGCAGGCATTGGCAGCAGGCAGCAGAGCACAGAACATAAGAGGCAATGGCCATGGTGGGATGGTGGAGCAGGTAAGCAGGGGCAGCAGACCAAGGTGGGGTGCTGGTTGCTGTCATCGGGGCGAGCCTCTGGTGGTTACTGAAAATTCTTTGCTCCTGCGCACCATGGTCCCACCCAGCAGCCACACCTGCTGCCGGTGCTGGCCCTGCTCGCACCTGCTGCCAGCGCCAGAGCTGCCACTCGCACCAGCTGCTGGTGCCCGGCACCAGCCCTGATCACTCAGCACCATCAGTGGGTGTGAGTGGTGGCTGCTGGCCCTGATCACCCCTGAGGGCTTCTCCACCTCCCCCTGCTCCTGAGGAACAATTGGGGCAGCAGCCGCCACTCGCACCCACTGACAATGCTGGCCCCACTCACACTGCTGATGGTGCCATCCTCAGTCGCTCCACACGGTCAGCAGGTGTGAGCGGGGCTGGTGCCATCAGTGCATGGGAGCAGCGGTGGCAGGAGAGGGCCTACTGGCAGACAGGGGACCAGGGGCCACAGCAGGAGGGGCATAGAGGATGGGCTGAGACCTGCCCCTGTGCCCACCGCAACCTCGTGGCCCACAGTTCAAGGTGCACGAATTTGTGCACTGGGCCCTAGTTGGTAAATAACAAACTCTGTAAATATATACTTGCTATTTTTCTTCTCTTTGCTTCTTAAAAAAAATACAAATATATGAATAATAATTATAACAATGTATTATTGGATTTGTGACTTATATAGACATATATAAACATTATATATAATATATAAACATATGACTATATAAATAAACATCAATATATATAAAAGGGTAAGCAACTGTCTGACCAGCCAGTAGGTAAGATGAGCACTGACCACCAGGGGGCAGATGCTCAATGCAGGAGCTGCCGAGCTGTGGTGACATGGCAGTAGCACTTCTTGGGTGACCACCCTGGAAAAAAAGAAGAGGGAGCCTGATTCTGGAGTGCATCACCCGAGAACCACCCTCTGGCAATCCAGGACCCCTCGGGGGATGTCTGAGAGCCAGTTTCGGCCCAATACCCGCAGGCCAGGCCAAGGGACCCCACCTGCTGGAGGAACCCTGCTCACTCCACAGATGCCCTTTGAGCCATGGCACCACCCCAGGTGCAGCTGGCCAGGGAGGGACCATGAGAGGTTGGCTCCAGGGAGTGTCCAGCCCATCTTGCCCAGTCCTGCCCCACCAGCCACTTTCTAATTAATTTCCTTTCAATGTGCATGAATCTGTGCACCAGGGCACTAGAATATGATAATACTAGAAGCCCGATGCACAAAGATTTGTGCCAGAATGGGCCTTTCTTTCCCTGGCTGCAGGCACCACCTTTGCTCTGGCCTGGAGCTGCCTTTCCGCTCTGGCCCAAAGCTGCCTTTCCACCTTCCAATGCTGCTCAGAGACCCAGAGCTGCCAGGGATGGTGCGGAACACCTGCGTCATCGCATGGTGACAACACAAGCATCCCGCCCTGCCCCCAGCCGCTCGGTGCCCACTTATGCAAATTAACCCGCCATATTTGTTGGGTTAATTTGCATACTCACTCCGGATTGGCTGGTGAGCGTCGCGAAGGTACAGTCAACAAGCATGTTACTCTTTTATTAGGTAGATATATAACATACTAGAGGCCCAGTGCATGAAAATTCATGCACTGGAGGGGGGTCCCTCAGCCTGGCCTGCCCACTGTCACAGTCCAGAAGCCCTCAGGGGCAGGAGGCAACCTGGTGATCAGGGGAAGACGATTATGCTTCCAGCATCACACTTCTGCTGCTGCCACTGCCAGCAGTGCAAGCCTCAGCTGGCCCTGGTTACTTGAGCCTCAGGTAGCCCTGGGTGGCTGGGCAGCCAACACCCAAGGCTTGCCTGCATCTCAGGCTGGCCCTGGGTGGCTGGGGGACTCAGCTGCATGCACCTGCCGCCCCAGTGGGGCTGAGGATACTGGATGCCGCCATCCTGTGGCTGTGGGTGCCGCCACCTTTGAGGGTGTGACAGTCAGTTAACATGTTCCCTCCTTATTGGCTGTGGGTGCCGCCATATTTGAGGGCGGGGCAGTCAATTAGCATATTCCCTCCTTATTGGCTGTGGGCAACACCATCCTTGAGGGCGGGACAGCCAATTAGCATATTATCTCCCTATTGGCTGTGGATGCCGCCATCTTTGCTATGGCATGAGGGTCAATTAGCATATTCCCTCTTTATTAGATAGGATAACAATAATAGCACAATAGAGAGTGAATAAAACTGTATAGGAGTAACTTTTATATTGGGAATTAGGATAGAATAAATCTGACTATATTATGATATCTTTAGATGCATATGGTACATCCTAGAGCAACCCCTAAAAAAGTAACTCAAAAAATAGTGAAAAATTATTAAAGAAATTAAAATGTTATACTAGAAAGTATTCACTCAGTGCAAAATAAAGCAGTAAAAGAGGAAGAGGGGAAAGAAGATACAAAACATAGAAAAAAGAGAAAATAGGCATGAATACAACTATATCAATATTACTAAAGCAAGTGGATTACACAATCTGATCAAAAGACAGAGATGGCCATACCAGATGGAAAAACCAAGATCCAACTCTGCTGACTACCAGAGATACTTCGTATTCAAAGATACTAAAAGATGGCCCTTGCTGGTGTGGCTCAGTGGTTGGACTGATGTCCTGTACACCACAAGGTGGGGCTTCAATTCACAGTCAGTGCATTTTCATAGGGTACAAGTTCAATACCTGATTGGGGAGCATGTAGAAGGCAGCTGATCGATATTTCTCTCTCATATCGATGTTTCTCTCTCCTCTCTCTCTTCTTCTTTCTAGAATCAATTAAAGGAAAGAAAAAAGATACTAGTAGACTCAAAATAAAGGTATGAATGAAGATCTTTTATGTAAAAGAAAAACAAAAGAAAGCTCAGTGGCTATACTAATATCAGACAAACTAGAATTTTTAAAAAAACATGTAACTAGAGAAAAAGAAGGCCATTCTATACTGATAAAAGGTCCAATTCATCAGGAATATTTAACAATTATAAACATACTAGAAACCTGATGCACGAAGATTTGTGCTAGAATGGGCTTTCCTTTCCCTGGCTGCCGGCACTGCCTTTACACTTTGGCCCAGCCCCTTTCCGCTCAGGCCCCGGAGCCACCTCTTTTCGCTCCGGGAGCCACCTCTTTCCACTCCAGGAGCCACCTCTTTCCACTCCAGGAGCCGCCTCTTTCCACTCTGGGAACTGCCTCTTTCTGCTCCAGGAACCACCTCTTTCTGCTCCAGCCCTGCCTTTCCACACTGCCCAGAGGTCCTGAGAGACCAGGGGTGGGGCAGAATGCCTGCATCATCGCCATGACAACGATGCAAGCATCCTGCCTGCCCCATCTTTGTTGGGTTAATTTGCATATCACTCCTGATTGGCTAGTGGCATAGAGGAGGTACAGTCAATTTACATGTTTGTCTATTATTAGGTAAGATATATGCCTAAAAACAGAGCACCAGCATACATTAAGCCAAAATTTAACAGAATTGAAGGGATTGTTGCAGAAGACCAAAGAAAACCAAGCAATGCTTTAAAGAAAAGGAGGGACACAGCTTAATACGCCAGCAGGCTCAGAGAATAACTTTCCAAATCTGAGTGAAGAAACATGCAGGGGGCTTCTCTTTATATCTTCCTGTGGTCTTTGTCCCACAAACATGGATTATGCTTCCAGTTCTTTTCATGGGCCTTACAAGAAGGCCCCCAGGTGTTGAGGGTCTCCAGGCCATATCTGATGGTCTGGCCTGGCGCCAGCGTTAATAACCCTCCCTCTGGGGCAGTGCACTGTTCACAGTAACAGGTTTTGCAAGACCAGTACATGGGAAGGAGTTAGTGACTTAAGTATAGGTTATCAAGAATGTACACTGAGCTTCATGGCATGAATTCAGATCACTAGCCCCCAAATATCAGGGTTACATTGGAATTAGCCCTTTTTAGCCTTCTCAGGATAAGTAGGCAATTAATAGTCAGGAACTTTAACATCCCACTTTAGATAATGGATAGAACATACATTTAAGAAACTCCTCACCCAGGAATTCCAAAATGGCAGTGGTGTAAGTGGAAGCTACACTCCTCCCAGGACCAAACTGGAATTACAACTAAAATACCAAAAAAAAAAAAATCCTGAATAATCAATTGAAGATTAGCTATAGAGAACCCTGATAACCAAGGATATAAAGTGGAGATGGCCTAGAGACTGGTAGGAAGTGCAGAGGCACAAGAGGGCTGGCCAGGCTCCCATAGACAGCAGCTGAAGTACTGTAGAGATATCTCAGCTGTGGGGGGTTGCCAAGGAGAACTCTGGGGTCTAAACTCCAAGCTGGGCTCCCTAGCCAAGAACCAGAACTGAGAAAGGTGCCCACATAACATGTGGCTGTGAAAAGCAACAGGGTTACTGTCTGCCAGGGAGAGATGGCTGGAAATGCAGGCACGCTCTTAAAGGGCCAACACACAAAATTTTGTATGCAGCTACTCACCTTGGGCTCCAGCAGAGGGAAGAGATAGTGGACTAGAGCAGTCTAAGAAGAGTCCAGGATTGGGAGCTCTATGGTTGGAGCCTGAAGAGCAGCCACTCCAGTCTCCAGTGCTGAGTCATTCCCTCATACTGCAGAGGACTTCTCTCTCCAGCAGACCTTTACCATCCAGGCAGCTTTTGTCTTGTTTGCCTGGTTTGCCTTGGGGGATGTAGGGGGAGGAATTGCCTCACCCAGTTGGAAAACCTCTAACCCCACCCTATGGAGTCTATGCCTAGCTGTGGTAGATAACCTAAGACTAATCAAAACTGAATAAATATCAGACTGCAGGCAGAGGCAAAATGGAATAGGTACTAAATAAAGAGCTTCCCAGATGAAAAAAAAAAAAGGCTAATGGAGCTTATCACCACCAAACCAGCACTGCAAGAAGGTCTTTGCCTGATCTCCTTCTGGGCCCTGTGCTAGGAAAAGCAGGTCTTGGTGCACATCTATGTCATTTCCAAAAACACCCAGAGCCAGCAGAGGGAGCCACAGCTGTGGATTGCTGATAGCACCAAAAGGGTATTCGGGGCTAGTTAGAAACAGCATCTGACTTTGTCCTGTACTAGAGACTGGGAGTCATAGCATATCTACCTAATACACAGACACAAACCCAAACAGGCAGCTGAAATGGGGAGACGAAAACTCAAGCCAGAAATGAACAAGAGAATTCTCCAGAAGAAGACTTAGTAAGTAGAGATAAGAACATTTCCAAATATAGAGTTCAGAATAATGATTAAAAGGATGCTCAACAGAATCAGAAAAAATAAAAGAAACTGTGAAAAAAAGACCAGTCAGAAATTAAAAATGACATAACACTAATAAAGAAAATGGAAGGAATACATAGCAGATTAGGGGAAGCCAAGGATCATATCAGTGAATTAGAAGACAGGGTAGAAAAATAACTTAATCTGAGAACCAAAAAGAAAAAAAAACCAGGAGGACAAGCTTAAGGGAGCTGTGGGACAACATGAAACATAACAATATTCACATAATAGGTGTGCCAGAAGTAGAAGAAAGTGTGAACAAGGTATAGAGAACCTGTTTAAAGAAATAATGGCAGAAAACATCCTTAACCTGAAGAGATTGAGAGCAATATAATCATAGTAGGGGACTTTAACAACCCACTGACTTCACTGGATAGATATTCCACACAAAAAATTAACAAGGAAATAGAGACTCTAAATGACACACTGAATCCAATGAATTTAATTTACATTTATAGGACATTTCACCTCAAGGCTGCAGAATATACATTCTCCTCAGTTACACTTGGGTCATTCTCAGACAGGCCACATGTTAGGACACAAAACAAGTCTCTACAAGTTCAAGAAAATTGAAATCATATCGAGCATCTTCTCAGATCACAATGGAATGAAATTGGAAATCAACTACAGTAAAAACACTCAAAAACATTCAAACACATGGAGGCTAAATAGCATGTAATTTAACAATGAATGGATTATCAATGAGGTCAAAAAAGAAATAAAAAATTTCGTGGAAACAAATGAAAATGAACACAAAACTATCCCAAATCTATGGGACATACAAAAGCAGTCCTAAGAGGGAAGTTCATAACACTAGAGGCCTACCTAAAAACAAACAAACAAAAAAACAAGAAAAATCAATAATAAACTATTTAACCCTCCAACTTAAGGAACTTGAAAGGAAAAGCCCAGAGTAAGCAGAAGGAAGGAAATAATGAAAATTAGAGCAGAAATAAATGACATAGAGACTAAAAGATCAATAAAATAAAAATAATCAATGAAAACAAGAGCTGGTTCTTTAAAAAGATAAACAAGATTGATGAACTGTTAGTCAGACTCATCAAGAAACAAAGAGAGAGGCCCTAACCGGTTTGGCTCAGTGGATAGAGCGTCGGCCTGTGGACTCAAGGGTCCTGGGTTCAATTTTGGTCAAGGGCATGTACCTTGGCTGCAGGCACATACCCAGTGGGGAGTGTGCAGGAGGCAGCTGATCGATGTTTCTCTCTCATCGATGTTTCTAACTGTCTATCCCTCTCCCTTCCTCTCTGTAAAAAAAATCAATAAAATATATTTTTAAAAAAAAAGAAACAAAGAGAGAGGACCTAAATAAACAAAATCAGAAACAAACGCAGAGAAATAATCACTGACACCACAGAAATACAAAGGATTATAAGAAAATATTATGATATTTATGAATATAATATTATGAATATTATGAATATTATGAATATTATATGCCAACAAGTTGGACAATGTGGAGGAAATGGACATATTACAACAAAAATACAATCTCCCAAAACTGAATCAGGAAGAAGCAGAAAACCGGAATAGGCCAATAACAACTGATGAAATAGAAGCAGTAATCAAAAAACTCCCAGCAAACAAAAGCCCGGGTCCGGACAGCTTCACAGGAAGTTTTACCAAACATTCAAAAAAGAACTAACACCTATACTCCTCAAACTATTCCAAAAAATCCAAGAGGAAGGAACCCTTCCAAGCTCTTCTTATGAGGCCAGCATTATGCTAATTCCAACACCAGAAAAAGACACTATCAAGAAAGAGAATTACAGGCCAATATCCCTGATGAACATAGATGCTAAAATCATCAACAAAATATTAGCAAATAAGATCCAGCAATATATTAAAAAGATCATCCACCATGACCAAGTGGGATTTATTCCAAGAATGCAGGGCTGGTACAATATTGGCAAATCAATAAAAATGATACATCACATAAAATAAATTGAAAGACAAAAAGCACATGATCATATCAATTGATGCAGAAAAAGCATTAAACAAAATCCAACACCCATTTTTTATAAAAACTCTCAGCAAAGTGGGAATAGACGTGACATATCTCAAAATGATAAAGGCCATATATGACAAACCTACAGCCAGCATCACACTCAATGGGCAAAACTAAAACAATTTCCCTTAAGAACAGAAACAAGACAAGGATGTCCACTTTCACCACTTTTATTCAACATAGTACTGGAAGTCATAGCTACAGTGATCAGGTAAGAAGAACAATAAAAGGCACCCAAATTGGAAAGGAGAAAGTAAAACTCTTATTATTCACAGGTGACATGATATTGTACATAGAAAACCCCAAAATTTCCACTAAAAAACTACTAGATTTAATAAATGAATTTGGCAATGTAGCAGGATACAAAATCAACACCCAAAAGTCGATGGCTTTTTTATACACCAATAATGAATTCTCAGAAAGAGAAACTAAACAAGTAATTCATTTACAATTGCAATAAAAAAACTTTAAATACTTAGGAATAAACTTAACTAAGGAGGTAAAAGACCTATATTCGGAAAACTGTAGGATGTATATCTACACAATGATATATCTACTATGCTGCAGTAAAAAAGAAAGAATTCTTACCATTTGCAACAGCATGGATGGAATTGGAGAGTATTATGCTAAGCAAAATAAGCCAGTCAGATAAAGATAAATATCACATGATACCACTCATTTGTGGAATATAATGAACAACATAAACTGATGAACAAAAACAGATCCAGAGACAGAGAAGCATTGATCAAATAATCAAACCTCAGAGGGAAGATAAGGGAGGGTGAGAGCAACCAAAGGACTTATATGCATGCATATAAGCCTAACCAATGGACACAGACACCAGGGGGGTGAGGGCATGAGTAGGGTGTGTGTGGGGGGGGGGGGGGAGGAGGATGGGCGGATAAGGACACATATGTTATCCCTTAATCAATAAAGAAAAAAAAAACTGCAGGATGTTGAAAAAAGAGGTAGAGGAAGATATAAACAAAGTAGAAGAATATACCATGTTCATGGATTGGTAGAATCAACGTCATTAAAATGTCCATACTACCCAAGGCAATCTACAGATTCAATGCAATCCCTATTAAAATACCAACAGCATATTTCACAGATCTAGAACAAATACTCCAAAAATAGAGCCTGAATCGCTGCAGCAATCTTGAGAAAGAAGAACAAAGTTAGAGGAATCATAATACCAGATTTCAAGTTATACTACAAAGCCACCCTAATCACAACAGCCTGGTACTGACACAAGAACAGCCATATAGATCAATGGAACAGAACAGAGAACCCAGAAATCAACCCAAGCCATTATGCTCAATTAATATTTGACAAAAGAGGCAAGAGCATACAATGGAGTCAAGAGAGTCTCTTCAATAAATGGTGCTGGGAAAATTGGACAGATACATGCAAAATAATGAAACTAGACCATGAACTTACATCATACATGAGAATAAACTAAAAATGGATAAAAGACTTAAATGTAAGCCAGGAAACCATAAAAATCCTAGAAGAAACCATAGGCAGCAAAATCTCTCATTAGCAATATGTTTACAGATACATCTCCTAGGGCACAGAAAACTAAGGAGAAAATAAACAAATGGGACTACATCAAAATAAAAAGCTTCTGCACAGCAAAAGGAACCAGCAACAAAACAAAAAGGAAGCCCACTGTGTGGGAGAACATATTTGGCAATGATACATCTAATAAAGGGTTAATATCCAAAACGTATAAGGAACTCAGACAACTTAACAAAAGGAAGACAATCCAATTTAAAAAATGGGCAAAGGACCTAAATAGACACTTCTCCAAAGAGGACATACAGATGGGCAAGAGACATATGAAAAAATCCTCAAAGTCACTGATCATCAGAGATGCAAATTAAAATGACAATGAGGTATCACCTCACACCTGTCAGAATGGCTAACCATCAACAAATCCACAAATTACAAGTGCTGATGAGGAAGTAGAGAAAAGGGAACCCTAGTACACTGCTGGTGGGAATGCAGACTGGTGCAACTGTAACGGAAAACAGTATGGAGTTTCCTCCGAAAATTAAATAGGGAACTGCCATTTGACCCAGTGTTCACACTTCTAGGAACATCTCCTATGAAACTTGAAACACAAATCAGAAAGAATGTATGCACCCCTATGCTCATAGCATCACAATTTACAATAGCTAAGATCTGAAAAAACCCAAGTGTCCATCAGTAGATGAGTGGATAATGAAAGCTGTGGTACATTTATACCATGGAATACTATGCAGCAGTTAAAAGGAAGGATCTCTTACCCTTTGAGACAGCATGAAGGGACCTGGAGAGTGTCATGCTAAGTGAAATAAGTCAGACAGAGAAAGGCAAGTATCACATGATCTCTCTCATATGTGGAATCTAAGTAACAAAATAAACTGATGAATGGAGTTGACCCAGAGACGTGGAAGCATGGAACAGAGTGCAGAATCTTGTAGGGAAGGCGGCGGAGGGTAGGTGGGTGTGAGGTAATTAACCAAGGACCTTGTATGCATATATGCATGGCCCATGGACACAGACAATGGAGCGGTGAGGGTCTGAGGTGGGGAGGGAGCGGGGGGGCTAGAGGAGGTTAATGGGGGAACAAGGGGGACATATGTAATACTTTCAACAATAATTATTTAAAATTGAATAAAATAAAGTAAAATAGAAGCAGGAAAAGCTGACACAAAATTGTAAGATAAAAAAGGTAATAGAAAAAGGAGATCTAGATATTGGGTTTATAACACAGGGACTTTAAAATAAGTAAGATTATTTTTTTGCACATATCTGTCCAATTTTTACAACACCACTTATTGAACAGACTATTTTTAGCCTGTTGTATGGTTTTGCCTCCTTCCTCTATAAAGCTATGGGTTTATTTCAAAACTCTCTATTTTGTTCCATTGATTTATATGTCTGTTTTTATGCCAGTACCATGCTGTTTTGATTACTATGGCCTTATAATATAGTTTGATATCAAGTAGCATTATTCCTCCAACATCATTCTTCTGTCTCAAGATTGCTGTTGCTATTCAGGGTATTTTGTGGTTCCATATAAATTTTTGGAATATTGTCCTAGTGAAGCATCCATCTTATATAAAAACTGCTGTTTGAAATTTTAACCCTGCTATTTGGCTTCTGTAAATGCTTGCTTGCTTGCTTGCTTGCTTAAATAATAAGAAAATAAGACTACTCCCACTTCAGAGAGGCCATTAAACCTTCCCCAGATGAAATTATCAGTGCTGGCACCAGGCCAAGCCTTTGGTTGAGGTCTCAAGGCCCCAGCACATAGGGGCTCTTTAAGAACTTGCAAAAGGGGCCAGAAACACCCCATATTTGGGAGACAAAGAAGGTAAAAACATATAAATAGGGAAAATTCCTCCATGTTGGGGCCCAGAATTTGAGACATTTTCCTCTGGACCCGCACATAATAAAGTGTGACTCCAAACTCTCCGGCATTGTTTGATTATTCCAGTTCTCTGTAACACTAGTTCTGTGAAATATGCTGTTGGTATCTTGATAGGAATTGTGTTGAACTTATAGATTGCTTGGGTAGTATGGACATTTCTACCTTCTTACACTGCACACAAAAATAAACTCAAAATGGATTAGACTTAAATGTTTGACAGTAAAATCTCAAAAATTTCTCATAGCAATGTTCTTTCTGATATATCTCCTTGGGCAAGGGAAACAAAAGAAAAAATAAACACATGGGAGTACATCAAACTAAAAAGTTTTTGCCCAGCAATAATGGAAACCATCAACAAAATGAAAATACAGTCCATTGAATGGGAGAACATGCTTGCCAATGATATATCTGATAAGGGGTTAATATCCAAAATTGATAAAGAACTTATAAAACCCAACACCACAAAAATAAACAATCCAATTAAAAAATGGGCAAAGGACCTGAGTAGACACTTCTCCAGAGAGGACATACAGATGCCCAAGAGACATATGAAAAGATGTTCAACATCACTAATCATTGGAGAAATGCAAATTAGACCACAATGAGAAATCACACCTGTCAGAATGGTTATCATAAATAAATCAACAAGCAAGTATTTGGGGGAAGTGGAGAAAAGGGAATTGGGGAAGTGGAGAAAAGGGAACCGTCGTACACTGCTGGTGGTGTATCGCAAATCAGTGAGCTAGACAAGACATCTTAATCAGCCAATTAGTTACGAGTCATCTTTATTGCATGCAGGTTCAGAGCAGATTACCTCTGTCAAATTCTGAACACCCAAAGGAGGAAGCATTCTCTTTTTATATCCTTCTAGTTCTTTGTGTAAGACAGCTTGTAACCTTGAGTATATATCATATCTAACAAACACCTGTCATATCTGTACAACTTGTAACTTTGAGTACATATCATATCTATATAGACACCTGTAACCTTGGATGAACAAACACTTGGCAGAATATGGGAATTATTATCAGTATCAGTGTATCAGCCCCTTTAGATGGCTAGCTTGCAAGGTCAGACAGTTTAGTTTATCTTTTCTATTATTCAAGCTAAAAACAAAGTTATTTTATAGTCTAAAAATAACAGAATTGACCTACAGAATAAGAGACTAAGAATAGCAGAGTAGTTCAAACAGCAGTTTTTCCAAAGGAGGGATTACTATGCTTCAGTGGGAATGCAAATTGGTGCAGCCACTGTGGAAAGCAGTATGAAGTTACCTCAAAAAACAAAAATGGAACTGTCTTATAACCCAGCAAGTCCACTTCTGGGAATTTATCTGAAGAAACTTGAAACTCTAATCAGAAAGAATAGATACACCCCTATTGAAACAGGACAACAAATGGGTCCAGGCTGCCTATCAGTACTTGAGCCAATTAAGCAGAAATAGGATTGAATCATGTATGAGCGTTTATTCCAATAATGCTGGTAGTATGAGAAAACAGCAGGTTATCCAAGAAACTCTGCTCTGACCCTCCTCCCCCATAATCCAGCTGTTTACATGGGGAAGTAGGCAAAAGGAATAAGAATTGGTAAAATGGCTATAGATTATAGGCAATGTGGGCTGGGGGAGAGTAGGGGTTGCAAAGGGTGAGTCCCTTCAGGACTCCATTGTTTCAGCAACAAAGTTGTTAATCTTTCCACGATGATAGGCAGTTCTCACCTAAAGTGAATGGACGGCATTCGGCATTCGGAGATAAACTCCCAGGTCCCAGGGCTTACAACTCCCAGCCAGGTCAGAATGTGCTTTCTCTAATCAGAACAAATCACGATTAACAGAGCTTGGTTAATATTTCTTATAACTATAGCTAATACCCACTATTCTATTTCTGCCTCTAATATTCCCCACTGCTATTTCTATCATCTCATATCTATGAGATTAGTTTTAGGTGAAAAATTTCATCCTGCTGGATTGCATTTACTTCTGCCTTGAAAGCAGTTTGAAGAAGGAATACAGCAAATCAAAAAAGAGGAATACATTGAATATAGCATGTGAGAAATGCTCACCTGTCCGAATTCAAAAGTATGGTGAAAACAAGACTTTTAATATGTTTTCAAGAGCAGGTGTCTGTCCAGTTGTACCGGCCCACCTGAAGTACCGAGCACAGCCTATTTATCCAGTCCCTCCTCAGGTTCCTCATTGGTTGGGTACTATGGGGTCATCTGTTTCCTCACACGTCACCTAGGTCTTATTGTCTCCCATTGGGCCATTTTAAAAAATTGGGCTGAGGCCTTTTCTAGTTGTCTCCACCTCCCCCTGTCTAGTTGAGGCAGGCACCTTGGGGATTTCCACCATGATGCTGGCCCATGTACACAGTTCTTTGTTCTTATATCCTCTTCCCTCCTCCCTACATTCTGTTTGCCCTGGGAAAATTCAGTGACCATTTTCATTAAAAGTTGACTATGCTGGAGATGGATCACAGAGTCCTGTTTCCTACACAACAGCAAGCAATCAGACTACAAAAATAAACATGAGAAAAATTAAAATGAATTCCTACAAGAAGAATTCTAACTTCCTGGGTAGCTGGGAGGTTAACTTGGATAAGTCAAATCCAAAAAATCCTTCTCATTATTTTACCTGGGAGATAGTTTCCCTAATTTGTTGAATGTTGTTTTTTATCCATTGAACTGCCTCCCTATCCTGGCTCAGCTCTTGATGTATTCCCTGTGTAGCCCTGGAAGTGGCAGTCGGGGCTATTCCTATGCTACAAGCCAGCAAGGTCACTTCTGCATTAATGGAGCCTACCATTACTGGCATAACAAAGATGGTTAAGGCAACATACTCAGCAGTGCTCCACAGGTGGGATCATTGTTGCAGTCTGGTGCCATGATAAGGGCTCTTTTGGTACAGACCCTGTGATGTTTCTGGGGCATAAAGATAGTCATTCGTCCTAAGGAACAGGGCCCCGGTGCTATTGGCAGGAATCTATGAAGAAACAATTATGTAAGACTAGAAGCCCGGTGCATGAAATTTGTGGGGGGGAGGGGGGGTGGGGAGTGGTGTCCCTCAGTCTGGCCTGCACCCTCTCCAATCCGGGACCCCTCGAAGGATGTCCTACTGCCAGTTTACAGGGATCGGATCTAAACCAGCAGTCAGACATCCTTCTTGCAATCCGGGACTGCTGGCTCCTAACCGCTCACCTGCCTGCCTGCCTGCCTGATTGCCCCTAACCACTCTGCCTGCCAGCCTGCTCACCCCCAACTGCCCCCCCTGCTGGCCTGCTCACTCCTACCTTCCCTCCCCACTGGTCTGCTTGCCCCCAACTGCCCCCCTCCTGACCTGCTCACTCCAAACTGCTCCCCATCCACCGCTGTCCTGATCACCTCCAACTGACCCCCACTTACGGCCTGCTCGCCCACAACTGGCCCCCCTGCTGCTCTGCTTACCCCCAACAGCTCCGCCCCCCACCAGCCTGATCACCCACAACTGCCCTCCCCTCTTGGCCTCTAACCGCCTCTAACCACCTCTACCTCGGCCCCACCACCATTGCTTTGTCCAGAAGAACATCCAGAAGGTCTCCCAGTCTAATTAGCATATTACCCTTTTATTAGTATAGATTGGAGTCACTCAAGGAATTAGGCAGCGAACAAGCAGGAGGAAAGTTTATTAGAGGGAATGGGGGATGGAGCCAACTGAGGAAGGTTAGGACTCAGTCCACTGACCTTGGGGTTGAATTTTATGTGCAAAAACCGCAAAGGGCGGAGGCTGAGGGATGTAGGTGTTCTAGTCTGATTAGATGGAGTTCATTGTCCTTCAGACCGATTAGTGCTGGCCATTGAGGCTGTGGGCTGTAAGCAGTTGTTATCGTTGGCCTGCTGTCTCCCCCTGGGAGCGGCTGCCTCCTGCTGTGCTGGATAGAGTGACTGCTGGCTGTTCCACGAAATGAGGCTGGGGCCACTTTCTCATTTGGGACTTTCTAGTCCACCTGAGCCAAATGTCCTCTGCTAGCCTGTCAAGTTACCCCACATATCAGAAACCAACAGCCTGCAGCTTAGTATGTCCATTACTATAAAGGAGGGTGAAATTATCAGAACATTTCATATTGTAGTTATTAGATACTGAAAGACAATAACTAGAACACCCGGTAAAAACCAGATATTCACCATAGGAAGCTACTACAGTAAGCTTTAGAGAAAACATTCCCGCATCCTTTTTCCAGACAGTGGGTCCTAACTCATAAAGGTCCCCATATGTGACTTTCTTCCCAAAATGAATAGAATGAGTATAATTCTATATATTAGCAATAGGTGTCCCAACTCCTACTAGGCAAGATATAAAGGTCTATTCTACATAGGTTCCTCCTGAAAGGCAAAAGTCAAAGATATTAAGAACATTTTTTGCTAAATATACCCAAATATTTTCATCTCTTATGAAGGAAATTAGTTCTCCTTTAGCCACACCAACAATTGTCAAGAGCGAGATGATAACAAATGCTGCCTTCGAAAGATGACCTTGAGCCCTAGCCCAATGGTCGGCAAACTGTGGCTCGCGAGCCACATGCGGCTCTCTGGCCCCTTGAGTGTGGCTCTTCCACAAAATACCATGGCCTAGGTGAGTCTATTTGGAAGAAGTGGTGTTACAAGAAGTTTAAGTTTAAAAAATTTGGCTCTCAAAAGAAATTTCAATTGTTGTACTGTTGATATTTGACTCTGTTGACTAATGAGTTTGCTGACCACTGCCCTAGCCGGTTTAACTCAGTGGATAGAGCATCGGCTTGTGGACCAAAGGGTCCCAGGTTTGGTTCCAGTCAAGGGCACATACCTTGGTTGCAAGGTCCTCCTCAGCCTGAGCCCTAATCAGGGCTCATATAGGAGGCAACCAACCCGTGTGTTTCTCTCACTTCAATGTTTCTCTCTGTCTTTCCCTCTCTCTTAACCTCTCCCTAAGAATCATTGGAAAAATATCCTCGGGTGAGGATTATCAAAATAATAATAATAATAAAATTAAAAAATAAAAATAAAGAAAGATGACGTTGAGGTGTTCCTTAGGTTCTGGTGGCCTCTTCACTCTGGTGTGATGGATCCAAGACTTTCCTGCTGCCAGCTTTAGAGCAGTTGGAGTGGTGAGGAGCATGTCCCAGGGTCATGTCTGATTATTCCTCTAGTTGATCATAAGGCGATCTGGTCTGTCTCTTGATTCAAAGGGATGCAGCAGACCTCTGACAGAAAAATCCCTGGCACATGCCAAATCATTCATTCCAGTCAGTGTTTGATTAAAATGCTGCATATAATTCTTAATTTTAACATCATGGTCTACATATATATTGTTGTGGGGTCGAACCCTGGAGTCAGAATAAGACCACCGGAGGCTGATGCTCCGGCTAAGGTCCCCCAAAAGGAGGGAGAGCCTCCAGCCCCTTCTGGGGGGTCCCTCTCTCCTCCCTCTCGGGTATCTCGCCAGGGCATCCAAATGTTGTGGTGCGACCCGCGAATGAAGACCACCAGGCAGCCAAATTGAAATTTAGGAAACCTTTATTATGAACTCGAGCCGGGGCCCGCATCTCCACTGACACAGCAGGGAGCAGCGCGAGCGCCGAACACTCGGAGCAAGCAAGTTTTATCCCCAAAGCAGGGGGAGTTGACAGAACTTGATTGGTTAAACTTGGGTCAGAAGTCAGTTACATTACTCAAAATTTTCAGTTGAACAAGCAATTACAAAGGTTACAAAGCATGGGAGAATGTAGTTACAGAGCAAAGTTAATAATCTCTAAAAGTCATCTACAGTTTCTACTCCTAGAGCTACTGAGTCAGTGGGAATCACTCTCCTGCAGTTCTGGTCCACAGGCACAGAAAAATTACCTTTGTGATGTGGGATGGATTTACTTTAAAACAAAGGGCAGGAGTCATGCCTGGCTGGAGCATGATGAACCACATGCTTCTGAGCGTGGGTCACCTGCCAAACCTTAATATACAGTTGGGGTCTCGGTCCTGACTTGGGGTCACTTACGCCAGAACATTCCCCACTGGTCTTACCGGGGAATCAAATCGTTGATTCCTGAGAATTCAAGATGGCGGCGTAGGTAAACACCTAAACTGCTGCCTCGCTCAACAATTTCAAAAATTCAACTAAAAGACAAAACGTCTATCACCCAGAACCACGGGAAAGCTGGCTGAGTGGAAGTTCTACAACTAGAAGGAAAGAGAAAGGAGCATCGAGACGTGCACGAGCGCTGAAAAGCTGAGGTACGGAGGCGCGTGATCCGGGCTGGCTGCGGGCGTTGCTTTTTTCAACCCAAAGGGAGACAAGCCGCCGATTACTCTGAAATCCAGTTTCTGGGGAGACGCGGGGGACCCAAACTCCTACAGGGAGAAGCTGGACTGTCTGCCAGTGAAGGGGGCTTACTTGCAGAGCTGCGCGCAGGAATAATTGTTTACGGCACTGGGGCACGGGACTCCGGGACGCCCTTGGGGACACAGAGCCGGCTAACTAGCAGCCATTGCTGTTTGCCACGCCCTAGCCTAGTGACACCCTGAGACCCTGCCCTGAACAACCTACAAACCCACCCAAGCTCCAAGCAGCAGCGTTAGCAGAAGAAAGCCCCGCCCTATCGCAGCTTAACCTAGCAAACTTGCAGCCTGGGTCAGACAGCTCCAAAACCTCCAAACCCCAAGCAAAGAGGAGAAAACTGTAGCTCTCACTGTAGCTCCTGCTGGATGGCCTCAGACAGTAGCTGACCTGCACCCCATTGGAGATCCAGAAGCCAGTGTACCTAGTGGTCAGAGTGAGACACCAGATTTCAACTCCTCACATCCATAAGTGACACATTCAAAGGCAGACTCAGTGAGCACCAAAGCCCCACTGAAACAAGTCCTGCCCCTAAGTGTGTCTTCAGCGCAGCAGTTCTTCCATTATAGACACAGTGAGTGCTCACAGCTAATTGGCCTGGAGGTCAATTCCCCCCAGCGTACCAACAGCAATTAAGGCTTTAACTGCACCAAGTCTTTGCACTCAGCCCACAAAGGGGTGTACCAAGAGTGTCCACATCAGGTGATTGGGGAGGCTGAGCTACTGCCCCCTATAGGTCACCTACCACACAAAGCTATTCCATCAACACAGGGAAGCAGCCAAAATGAGGAGACAAAGAAACATGTCACGAATGAAAGAAACGGAGGAAAGCAAACTACTGGATGACATAGAGTTCAGAACCACATTTATAAGGTTACTCAAGAATCTTCTTAAAACCGCTGAGAAACTTGATGAGACCTTCAAGGAGCTTAATGAGAATGCCAAAAAAATGGAAAAGGATCAGTCAGAAATGAAGCATACACTGTCTGAAATAAAGAATATACAGAAACTCAACTGTAGATCAACGTACCCCAAGAATCAAACCAAAGATCTGAAATATGTGGAAACAAAAAACATCCAACCAGAAAAACAAAAAGAAAAAAGAATCCAAAAATATGAAGATAGTGTAAGGAGCCTCTGGGACAACTTTAAGCGAACCAACATCCGAATTTTTGGAGTGCCAGAAGAAGGGAGAGAGCAAAATATTGAAAACCTATTAGAAGAAATAATGACAGAAAACTTTCCCTGCCTGGTGAAAGAAATAGATGTACAAGTCCAGGAAGCGCACAGAACCCCATACAAGAGGAATCCAAAGAGGACCACACCAAGACACATCATAATTAAAATGCCAAGGGCAAAAGACAAAGAGAGAATATTAAAAGCAGCAAGAGAAAAACAGTTAATTACCTACAAGGGAGTACCCATACAACTGTCAGCTGATTTCTCAACAGAAACTATGCAGGCCAGAAGGGAGTGGCAAGAAATATTCAAAGTGATGAACAGCAAGAACCTACAACCAAGATTACTCTACCCAGCAAAGCTATCATTCAGAGTTGAAGGTCAGATAAAGAGCTTCACAGACAAGAAAAAGCTAAAGGAGTTCATCACCACCAAACCAGGATTACATGAAATGCTGAAGGGTATTCTTTACGGAGAGGAAGAAGAAGAAAAAGGTAAAGATAAAAATTATGAACAACAAAATGACATCAAATACATACCTACCAACAAGTGAATCTAAAAATCAAGTGAATAAAAAATCTGAAGAACAGAATGGACTGGTGAATATAATAGAATCAGGGACATAGAAAGGGAGTGAACTGACGATTCTCAGGGGAAGCAGGTGTGAGGGGTGCGGGAAGAGCTTGGACAAAAATCTTACTCCTATGGATGAAGACAGTGGCGGGGGTAAGGGCATGGGGTGGGGTGGGGAATCAGGTGGAGGGGAGCTATGGGGGAAAAAATAGAGGAACACCTGTAATAATCTGAACAATAAAGATTTATTAAAAAAACAAAAAAAAAAAAACAAAAACAAAAAAAACAAATCGTTGATTCCTGCTGTTCCCATTCCTCCTCTCGGATGGGTTGGTAGTAAGTGTGTAAGACCATGAGTTTCCAGGTCTCAGTCTGGAAGCTGAGGTAACTACCCTATTGTTTAAGCAAGTAAGTGCGTGCAGAAGTCAGAATAGCAGGGTTAAAATTCAAACAGCAGTTTTTACCCAAGTATGGTTGCTACCATACTTCAATATCTCCTGTTCCTATAGCCATCTGAAAGGTGGTCCATACATTATTTTATAGAGACTCAAACCAGTCCTGCTTCAGGGAGCTACTTGAATCCTGAGCAACTGGGGATCCCAATGCAGATGAGTCTCCTGACAAAGTTTGGTTTTACTAGTATTCTTCTTTAGGGTGTGGTTCATTTTCTTAACCATTCCTGAGGCCTAGATGTTATCTCTAGGGAAGAAAGGTCAGGGAATCCAAACCACTATTATGCTAGGGGAGGAAAGGCCACCCTGGGGGCAAGGTCTCCCCCCTCCCGCTACCTTACAATTGTCCCTTACTAGGCTCCTGGGGCTTTCCAACCTGGTGACCTTCTATACCTGGCTCATTGTCCTCGCTCTGCTCATGTCTGTCTAACTGCCTACCGCATCCCTCCATCAAAGATCTTAGCCTTAATTCTCTCAGAGAAAGAGGTGCAGGGTCTTTTTTGTAGCTGCTTCCTACTGATGAGGGACAAAGTTTTTCTTCAGAGCCAAGAAATCCTTGCTCACTGTCAGAGGGATGATGAGGCCTGGACACAGGAGCAGGTGGTGATGGTATCTAGAGGTGGTATTCCAAGTACAGTAGGGCTTTTAATCTGGTAGAGACAAACTGTGCTATAAAATTTAGTCTTATTGGGGCAAAAGCAAGAAAAACAAGAATTTTCAAAGTAAAGAAATGGGAGGAAAAATGAAACATTAGTTTGGAGGGTGGTAGCCAAATATTTAAGAAAACTAGATGAATTCAGGATCTAGTTCAATTCATACGTGAAAAATAAAGCTATGAGTCATCTTATTTTTTAAAAAATATATATTTTATTGATTTTTTACAGAGAGGGATAGAGAGTTAGAAACATTGATCAGCTACCTCCTGCACATCCTCTACTGGGGATGTGCCTGCAACCAAGGTACATGCCCTTGACCAGAATCAAACTGGAACCCTTCAGTCTGCAGACTGACACTCTATCCACTGAGCCAAACAGGTTAGGGCACTCTCATTTTTTTTTTTTTAAGAGGAGGGAGGAGGGGGAAGGAAGAGTGAAGACATAATAATTCCACTGTTTTTCTTTTTAATATATTTTTATTGATTTCAGAGAAAAAGGGAGAGGGAGAGAGATAAAAACATCAATGATGAAGGAGAATCATTGATCGGCTGCCTCCTGCACACCCCTACTGGGGATCGAACCTATAACCCAGGCATGTGTCCTTGACCAGAATTGAACCTGGGACCCTTCAGTCCCCAGACCAAGCCTCTATCCACTAAGCAAAATCAGCCAGGGCACCCTCATTTTTATTAAAGAGACAAATTAAGACCAGCCTGGCTGGCATAGCTCAGTATTTGATCATTGACCTATGAACCTGGAGGTCAAGGTTCAGTTCCCAGTTAGGGTATATGACCAGGTTGTGGACTTGATACCCAGTGTGGGGCATGCAGGAGGCAGCCAATCGATGATTCTCTCTCATCATTAATGTTTCTATCTCTTTCTCCCGCACCCTTCCTCTCTGAAATCAATAAAAATATACATTTTTAAAAAGACCAATTGTTTTTTTACTGTATTAAATCTAGTTTCAATTTGGCCTGATTGTTTGCATGAACACAGTAAGAATAACAATTGCTCATATAGGCTTAAAAAATATATAAAGGCCTACGTGACTGACCCACTGAATGACCGAAGAACCTGTTACTATGATGCACACTGACCACCAGGGGGCAGACACTCAATGCAGGCGCTGCCCCCTATTGGTTAGTGTGCTCCCACAGCCAACCTCCCATGACCCCTCTCCCCAGCTGGCTTACCTCCTGCGGCCTCCGGCCCAATTGAGGGACTCCACCCATGCACCAATTCATGCACCAGGCTTCTAGTGTGTGTGTGTGTGTGTGTGTGTGTGTGTGTGTGTGTGTGTGAGAGAGAGAGAGAGTGTGTGTGTGTGTATAGATAGATAGATAGATAGATAGATAGATAGATAGATAGATAGATAGATGCACACTTTGCTGGAATCTCATGATTGAGCTTTAATTAGCCCCACAGGAAAAAGAAACTGAGCCACCTAGCTGCTATCAGGTTTGCCTGCAATACCTGTAGACTTGGGTGAATTCCTCAAGTTGAGTTCCTCAGTGATGTCTTAAATTGACATGTCTCAGGAAAGCAACCTTCATTCCTTATCTGGAAAGGCTGTCATGAGCCATGTGATCAAACAAGGTACCAGGCTTTCTCCAAGGTGCTTTTATTGGCTTCTTAAGGCTTTCTGGTGACATTTAGAGCCAGGCATGTCTCTCTTAGACATGACATTTCAGCCAAAGTCTTGGTTAATAAAACCACAACTGGAAACTGGTCTTATTGATTTCATGCAAAGAAACATATTTCCATGACTCACTCATTAAGAATTGCCAAGTTCTGGAGGGATAAGTGAGGGAGAAAAATAGAAATGCCTCGATATTGCTTATGAAAGTATAATTTACCAAATTGCTTTAAGAAAATAAACAAGTTTCCTTATGTCTGAAAAAAAATAAGCAATACTTTTAACAACAACAACAAAAAGTATAAAAACTATAATTATTTTCAGTTCAATCAGTCCCATAATCAATTTTTGTTTCTCCTGATTCTTCTTGATAGTACTTCTATAAATCCAGATTCTCCATTGAGTTCTAATGCTTTTCATATAGTCCAAAGAGGATGATCTGAACATTTATTCTCATTGATAAGTAATTTAATATAAGTCAAAGTCCTTTCCATGGATCTCTCAGAAGATGTAAAATTTTTGCAAATTCATTATAACAAAAGAAGAAGATATTTAAATGACAATAGGAAATTTAAAATGACATGGTTATGGATAGAAACCAAGTGGTGGCATAGGTAAACACCTAAACTGCTGCCTCACACAACAATTTCAAAACTACAACTAAAAGACAAAATGGATATCATCCAGAACCACAGGAAGGCTGGCTGAGTGGAAATTCTACAACTAGAAGGAAAGAGAAAAGCACACTGAGACTCACAGGAGCTGCGGAAGGCAGAGGTACGGAGGCGTGTACGCCGAGAGGACTGGCAACTGAGGACGCAGTGGGCTTTTTCAAGCCAGAGGGAGACACAAGCTCCCGACTGCTCTGAACTCCAGTTCCAGGTGAGACTCTGGGGATCCAGACTCATACGAGGAGAAACTGGACTGTCTGGCAGTGGGCAAAATTTGAGGGCGGCTTTCTCTCAGAGGTTCTGGCCACGATTACCCCAGGACACTGAGACCCAGGGGCCTCTTAGGGCAGGGCTGACAGGAAGCCATTGCTGTTTGCTCCACCCTGAGATCCCACCGCATGAAGCCATTGCTGTTTGCTCCGCCTGGAGACTCTGCCCCATCCAAGCTGAGTGCAAAGGCTTTTGTATATGAATGGCCTGGTCCTTTGAATTCTAAACTTACCTAACAAACTGCAACTGAGTCAGTGAGACTCAGAACATCCAAAAGAAGGCCCAAGGTCCCGTAGCAGCTTGCATTGCTTCACAGCTGGGCCTCATCTGAGCACCTCCAAAATCCAAACAAAGAAGAGAAATCTGCAGATCTCTCCATAGCTCCTGCTGGGTGGCCTCAGGCAGAGGCTAAATTAGCACCTCCTTGGAGATCCAGGAGCCAGTGTACCCAGGGTTCATAGTGGGACCATCCAGATTACAACTCCTCAGATTCATAAGGAGCACGCTCAGGGGGCAGACTCAGTGAGCACCAAAGCCCCGCTGAAGCAAGCTTTGTCTCATAAGGGTGTCTCCAGCACAGAAGTTCTTCCATCATACACACAGCTGATCCTCACAGCCAATTAGCCTGGAGGCCAATTTCTCCCAGTGATACCAACAACAATCAAGGCTGAGGTACAACAAGATTGTGCACACAGCCCACAAAGGGGTGCACCAAGAGTGTCCACCTCAGGTAACTGGGGAGGCTGAGCCACTGGGCCCTATAGGACACCTAGCACACAAAGCCACTCTATCAACTCAGGGAAGCAGCCAAAATGCAGAGACAAAAAAACAGGTCACAAATGAAAGAAATGGAGGAAAGCAAATGACTGGATATAGAGTTCAAAACCACGGTTATAAGGTTTTTCAAGGATTTTCTAGAAACCACTGATAAATTTAGTGAGACCCTCGAGGGTATGAAAAAGGACGAACTAGAAATTAAGCATACACTGAATGAAATAAAAAATAATGTACAGAGATACAACAGCAGACTAGAGGATCACAAGAATCAAGTCAAAGATTAGAAATACAAAGAAGCAAAAAACACCCAACCGGAAAAGCAAAAAGAATCCAAAAATATGAAGATAGTGTAAGGAGCCTCTGGGACAACTTCAAGCATACCAACATCCAAATTATGGTGGTGCCAGAAGAAAAGAGAGAGCAAGATACAGAAAACCTATTTGAAGAAATAATGACCGAAAACTTCCCACACCTGGTGAAAGAAATAGACTTACAAGTCCAGGAAGCACAGAGAACCCCAAACAAAAGGAATCTAAAGAGGACCACACCAAGACACATCATAATTAAAATGCCAAGAGCAAAAGACAAAGAGAGAATATTAAAAGCAGCAAGAGAAAAACAGTTAGTTACCTACAAGGAAGCACCCATATGACTGTCAGCTGATTTCTCAACAGAAGCTATGCAGGCCACAAGGGAGTGGCAAGAAATATTCAAAGTGATGAATAGCAAGAACCTACAACCAAGATTACTCTACCCAGCAAAGCTATCATTCAAAATTGAAGGGCAGATAAAGAGCTTCACAGATAAGAAAAAGCTAAAGGAGTTCATCACCGCCAAACCAGTTTATATGAAATGCTGAAATGCATTCTTTAAGAAGAGGAAGAAGAAGAAAAAGGTAAAGATAAAAATTATGAACAACAAATACATATCTATCAACAAGTGAATCTAAAAATCAAGTGAATTAAAAACCTGAGGAACAGAATAAACTGGTGAATATAATAGAATCAGGGGCATCGAAAGGGAGTGGACTGACAATTCTCGGGGGGAAAGGAATGTGGGGGGTGGGGGAAGAGACTGGACAAAAATCATACACCTATAGATGAGGACAGTGGTGGGTGGGTAAGGCAGAGGGTGGAGTGGGAACCAGGTGGATGGGAGCTATGCGGGGGAAAAGGAGGAACGATTGTAATAATCTGAACAATAAAGATTTATTTTAAAAAACTAAAAATAAAATAAAATGACATGGTTATGGATTTCATTATAATTTAACTGACATACAACCCTGTCCTTTCTGCAAAACACAATATTCTAGAATAATAATCAGAGTTATAAATTGTTAACATAAGAACATTCAAACCTGTGAAGAAGTTTTGTGAATTTATTTGAGCCAAACTATCAACAAATGTGTTTTTAAGTAATTAAGTACTGATCAACATTACACAATTGTTAGATCCCCCAGAGCAAGGACCATGGGCCAGGTACAGAAACTCATCAGGGCATAAAGCTCTGGATGCCTAGCAAGGGACAAAACTGCGAAAACAAGAACCTCACCCCCAGGGTAACCTATCTTCCCCTAACAAATCACTAGTCATGTGGTTTGTACCCGGATCTTTCATATCGCTGGTCATGTGGTTTAGAACCCCTGACCTTTTCCTCCCTAAAGATAACATCTAGGCCTCAGCTGTGTTTCAGCTCCAGGCCCAGAAAAAGAGCAAAACCAGACAAGTGACACTGTGGCTGCCTCAGGACCAGCTACATTGACTAATGACCCCCCTGCCCTGGCACTGACTAATCAGTGGAGACCATGGCCTTGAAAGAGCACACCTGGAAAGCTGATGAATGTTCTATTGAGACCTTCCCTTAGAACTCTCCTAAGATTTATAGGAACTTTGAGAGCTAAATATGCTTAGGACAAAGGACCCAGTGGGAGCTGTCCCTCCAAGGAGCACACCCAGGCCATTTCCCCACAGGCACATATCCCCCAACCTCTAAGGGACCCCATGAGACTTGCAACCAAGGGAGCAAGGGGCAGTGGCAGCTCGTCCTGGGCTAATCCACCCCCCCCCCCCCGCCAACCTGTCTCTAAGGTCCCCTTTTTTCTGTGTAGCCCTTCCCTTTAGATATCCCCATCTCCCATCCCCTTTTCCTTAAATAAACTCAGTTTTCTTTAATCACAATCTGAGATGGCTATTTAGCCTGCCCATGCACCACCGATGTTAACCTTTCAACTTCCACTACTGAGGATAAAGTACAGGGAGGGGCAAAAGTAGGTTTAAGTTGTGAATACACGAAACATAGAGTTTATCCATGTATTACCATTTATTAATTATTGTATTTTTTTCCATATGAACAACTGTAAACCTACTTTGCCCCACTGTATAAATGCTTTGGCATAAAATTCAAAGCCCCATATTACTGGCCTCTGTCTCCCAGACTCCTGTAGATCCCTACCCATATCAGAACACCAGTCATGGGAATTTCTTGGAATTCCCAGAATGTATTGGCATGTGTTGTTTTCCTCCTGTCCATCTCCATTTTCTCCTAAGCATTCTTTTAAGCCATAGCCCCAAAATCATCTCCCCTGACTCCCCCAAGACAAGGCTGGTGCCACAGTGTTCAGTGAATATCTGTGGATGCCCAAGTGGGATAGGATGGAATGCCATCAGTCAAGCAACTCTCTGGGCCTTGTCAGCCATAGGACCTCTGGTATCAGTGTTGAAAACCTGAGCATAGCAATAGGGCAGGGTCTGGGGAGAGGGGAATTCTATAAGAAACTCTGGAGTGGGGTGGAGAAAGGCCACTTCTTTCTGTTACCAAGGTCCTGGCTCTCTCTGTGCTTTAGGGAGTGGGTGTTGGGAGATAGGATTGTGAGTGGTCACAGGGGACCCTAGTGGGACAGGCCTAGGGCAGCCAGATAAAATTTAGAATGCTCAATTAAAATTGAATTTGGGGTAAACAATAAATTTTTTATAAGGATATCCCAAATATTGCATAGGACATACTTAAGCTAAAAAATTTATTAAGTGTTTACCTGAAATTCAAAATTAACTGGGAGTCTGTATTTTTTAAAATATATTTTTATTGATTTCAGAGAGGAAGGGAGAGGAAGCTAGAGATAGAAACATCAATGATGAGAGAGAATCATTGATCGGCTGTCTCCTGCACGCCCCACTCTAGGGACTGAGCCCGCAACCCGGGCCTGTGCCCTGACTGGGAAAAGAACCATGACCTCCTGGTTCATAGGTCAACGCTCAACCACTGAGCCACACGGACTGGCTGGGAATCTGTATTTTTATTTGCTAAATCTGGCAACTCCAGGACAGCCATTACTATTTAGTGCCCCAAGCAAAGTAGGCCCTTTCAAATTTTATTTTAAATCCTCACCTGAGGATATCTTTTTATTGATTTTAGAGGGAGAGGAAGTGGGGGGGGGGAGAGAGAGAGAGAGAGAGAGAGAGAGAGAGAGAGAGAGAGAGAGAGAGAGAGAGAGAGAGAAACATCAATGGGAGAGAGAAACATCTATGGGTTGCCTCCGTAAGTACCCGGACCAGGGATCGAACCAGCAACCTAGGTATGTGCCCTGACCAGGAATAGAATCTGTGACCTTTCCATGTACAGGACAATCCTCCAACCAACTGAGCCACACTAGCCAGGGTAAAGCCCCTTTTTATACACTGTGTCACCTCTATCTTTCCTGGACCCAGTCCTTGCTACCTCTATGAAAGTTTAAACAGCTTACTGAAATGAATCCTTTCATCCCCCAAACTGCCCAGAACCAGGGGACCAAGGCAAACTGTGGGTTGGAATGGATACTAGAGGTAAGGCTATGCCTTTGGATAACTCTTCCTGCTGAAGGGGGTTCTCCCTTACAGCTTGGGCCTTCTTGGAGTACCTATGGGGACACAACTTCCTTCCTTAACCCATATCTTCTCTCCACCTTCCACCCCCAGTCCTCTCTCTAACCTTCCAGGGCTGGTGTGTCTGCAAATTCTTACCCCCCCCACCCCCACCCCACAGGACTGGCCACCACTCCCCACAGAGCACTGAAACCTGGCACTAGCTTCCTGGAGGCCCCCTGGGTGTCTGGCATCCCCTGGTACAGTGGGCTCTTATCTGAGGTTGGGAGGTAATGAGGCCTTCTTCCCCAGTCAGTTGGTTGCTCTCCACCTGAGGATATCTTTTTATTGATTTTAGAGGGAGAGGAAGGGAAGAGAGAGAGAGAGAGAGAGAGAACTTGAGGACGGAGACTTCCCTCCAACTGGTCTCCTGATCCCAGATTCCAAATTCCTGGAACTGCCTATCCCTCGCCCACCAGCCTGGGCTCTCAATACGGCTGGCTGGGTGTCACCTGTAGCTCCAGAGGCAGACATGTGGATATCAAGAAGGAAGGTCCCATGGAGCCTGCCTAGATTTGGGGAGTTCACAGAGTAGCTTATTATTATTATTATTATTATTATTACAGAAATCAACATAGGCTTCTCACTTCACTTTTGTATGTTTATTTATTTGTTAAACACATTACAAAAACCAACTTCTTTTATTTCAAAAGGAAGGAAGGGAGGAAGAAAGGAAGGAAGGAAGGAAGGAAGGAAGGAAGGAAGGAAGGAAGGAAGGAAGGAAGGAAGAAGAAAGAAAGAAAGAAAGAAAGAAAGAAAGAAAGAAAGAAAGAAAGAAAGAAAGAAAGAAAGAAAGAAAAAGTTTTATTTCCCAATGAATAGGAAAGCTATAACATCAGATTGAAATGATGTGCCCCACTCCTAGCCCCACCTCCTGCCAGAAAGCGCAGCCAGCAGCCTGTTGTGATCCCTGGGGTCTGGGAAAACTTTGTCTAGGCTGCATCAACCCCTGGACAGGTATTGTTATATTGTAAATCAGCAAGCTGGACAAGACGCCTTAATGAGCCAATTAGTTAGGAGTCATCTTTATTGCATGCAGGTTCAGAGCAGATTACTCCTGTCAAATTCTGAACACCCAAAGGAGGAAGCATTCTCTTTTTATATTTTTTAGGTCCTTGTGTAAGTTATTTTTACAGACAATTTATAACCTTGAGTACATATCGTATCTAACAAACACCTGTCATATCTATACAGACAACTTGTAGCCTTGAGTACATATCATATCTATACAGACACCTGTAACCTTGGATATATAATGAATAAACACTTGGCATGAGAATATGGAAATTATTATCAGTATTAGCATATCAGCCCCTTTAGATGGCTAGCTTGCAAGGTCAGACAGTTAAGTTTATCTTTTCTATTATTCAAGCTAAAAAACAAAGTTATATTTTACAGAATAAGAGACTATCTAAAAATAAGAGTAGTTCAAAGAGCAGTTTTAAGCAGCCGTTTACCAAAGGAAGGATTACTATGCTTCAGTATTAGAATCCAAATCTGAGGAAATAAGGCTCTGAAAATTCCATAGTGTTGCCAGGCCCTAGCACACATTGGGCTGTGTCACAGCCATCACCATCATTCACACCCATCGTCCAGACTCAGGTGTCCCCTCCTGTAAGCTGCACAGTCAGCTTACAGGGTATTCAATCTGCACAGTCACATGGGGCCCCCAGCATGAAGGGCCTCGTGCTTGTTTTAATACTCTACTACTGCCATCTTGAGATCTGAACAAGGGGACCTGCATTTCCATTTTGCACTGGGCCATACAAATTATGTAGCCAATCCTGTCTCCATGACATCTTTCTGCTGTCACCCCTCACCCTAAGCTGAGTCTGGTGCCTCCCCCGGGCTTACATAGCCCCTATGCTCACTCCCCTCCCATCACTCTACACTGAAGGCCCTTCCTCATTTATCTGTCTACCTGCTAGACCCTGAACCCCTGAAGTCTGGGTCAGAATATGCATGTGCCCTGGCCCATACTTAGTGCATAGCAAGAGCTCAGGAATGTGTGTTTGACACTGGACACAATGGGTCCGGGCTGCCTGTCACTACTTGAGCCAATTAAGCAGAGACAGGGCTAAATAATTTATGAGTGTTTATTCCAATACTGCCGGCAATAGGGGAGAGCAGTCGGTCACCCTGGAAATTCTGCTCTGATCCCTCTTGCCAGCTGGCTGGTTACATACACCTGAGGGAGAAGATAACTACATGCAGCTTCAAGCTACAGTGTAACATGGAAAGAGGAGGGGAGGGTCTACAGTCTGGCCTTCAGGAGCTCAAAGTCTGATAAGAAGGTGATATATAGATATATATAGATATATATAATATGCAAATTAGCCAGGATGCCATAACGGTCACGACCGGTTCAGGAGGAGGTTGTGTGTGCAGATGGGCAGGAGGGGACTGCTTGTGCTGTGAGGCAAGCCACAGATGGTGCAGCCCCAGAGAGGAGGCAGGAGGGTGTGCCCAAGCCGCCGCCACCGCCCAGCCCCAGCAGGCCCGCCTCTGTGCGTGAGCTGCAGAGGAAACACCTTTTCTGACCGCTCATTGGCTAAGCTCCCGGTATGCCACTGGCAGCATTCTTGATAATTTGGATAATAAGAATCCAAGAAGGTGATCTAGGGTTTTTCCACCTCACTCCTAGAGGAAAAATGAAGGACCACTGCTGGAGGGGCTAAGAAATGTCCTATTCTGCCCTAGCCAGTTTGGCTCAGTGGATAGAGCCTCGGCCTGCCGACTGCAGGGTCTAGGTTCAATTCTGATCAAGGGCATGTCTAGGTTGCCGGCTCCTCTGTGGCTGGGGCCCAGGTTAGGGCTCATGCAGGAGGCAACCCATCAAAGTGTCCCTCCCACATTGATGTTTCTCTCTGTCTTTCCTTCTCTTTTCCACTCTCTAAAAAAATCAATGAAAAAATATCCTCATGTGAGGAGAAAGAGAGAGAGAGAGAGAGAGAGAGAGAGAGAGAGAGAGAGAGAGAAAGGTAGGTTATAACCTATGAAAGACACATCTTAAAAGTGTCATTTTTTCGTGGTGAAGGGACTGGAGTCCATGTTGATGAAAACACCTTGGCGGCTGGTAGTGGCAGCAGCAGCGGGGTGATGGGGGTGGCACCTTCCCCTGATCAGCCTGCAGAGGGAGGCCAGACTCTCCATGGGGAGTGGGCCTAAGCTGTCAGTAGGACATCCCCTGAGGGCTCCTGGACTGTGAGAGGGGGTAGGCTCCACAGTCCAGTTCCCCTGAGCCAGCAGGGAACTCCTGGGTCTGGCTCCAAGAAGTTCTACTTTCCCCACCCGCATGCTCAAGGATTAGGTTGATCAATACTTCTCCATGGAGTTCAGGCTGGGACCAGCAAGTTGCCTACAGAAAAAAACCACACAACAATTTAAGGAGGTGCTCACTCTTAGGTGCCAACTGTGCACTTGCAAGACCATCTGGGGTGAGTACCTCCTTAAATTTTGCACCCTAGGTGCCTCACTTGCCTTACGCAAGCCCCTGTTGAGAGTGTTCTGGCCTCTGGGATCTGAAATCAAATCTCATCTAATATGCCTTCAAAGCTATGAGCCCTGAGCCTTACTCTGAGCTGACCTAAACCACCCCTTCTCTGGAGCCCAACTCTCCTGGAGGGGAAACTAGAAGAGTAAGAAGGTCTGAGGTGGGTAGGACTATAAAATCAATATAGAGGATCAAGAATCAGAGGGGAAACTTCAAGAATTGAAAACCATGCTGAAAGAACCTCATAGTGACCCGCTGCAGAGGGAACCCAGAGGGCCAGGCTGTGGTCACAAATGCTGATGTGAAATCCAGAGCCCTGAACTGGACTTGACCCTACCACAGCCTATCCTACAGATTACCTGGCCCTTTCCAGAGTGGTCTGAAGGGCTCTGGGAAAGGCCAGGCTGAAGCAGGGCATTTAAACTCCAGGCCTTTGATAGGAGTTAGCTGTGAAAGGGCACTATTGTGAGACCAGGATTGAAAAGGTAGTAAAGGGTTTACCTGTATGTGTGTGGGTGTGGTGGAGTTCAGTGGACATGTATCCCCATCTCCATGCCTAGGCCTCAGTACCTGCTGGGGCACTGGGGCAACCATCCCCCTTTCAGCCTTGCCCATTCTTCACTTTGCAGATAGCTTTATAGTGCTCGACCCCTGTGGTATTAGTCCTATTTCCAAAGTTCGTCCCAAGCTAGGAACACCCCTCAGTGCCTGAGTCTCCATTTGTGGCCTCAGGAGGGGTTTCCTTGAGTCCAGCTGAAGGAGTGTGAGCCCCTGCTCACTGGTCTTTTCTAGCGGTTGGGTGGTGGTTGTCTATAGGCCCATGTGGACTGGACAGGGGTAACCCAAGGCAGACTGAGTCTTCTCCTGTGTCTGGGGAGGTGCTGAGCCAGAGCTGGGGTATGTACATGTGAGAGGGGGAGGGGAAGTCCCGTATTATTCAAGCCTGGGCCTTCTGCATTCCCTGTATGTCTGGGAGGCCTGAACTCACTGGCCAAACACCACCCCAGCAGCTGGTAGACAGGGCATTGTTTTTAGGAGGTGTTTTCTCAATTCTATTAGGGAAAGGTGAAAACAACAACCACTTAGTTGGCTGGTGGTTATGAGCCTCACCTCCCAGAATGTGATCCCAAACTACATGCCTCTCCTATTTCTCTTCCCAGCTCCCCCAGGGCTCAGGAACTCCCAGGAGGATCTAGACCCCAGTTAACACCTGACACTTAGATTTCTGTTAGGCAGGCTTCTAGCCTTGGCTTGCATCCCTCCAGTGACAGGGAGTTCATTTGCCTCCAAAGAATATGAGGTGATAATAAAACAGTACTGACTTTGGAGACTGGGGAGGCTGGTGGACCTGACCATAAATCAGAACTGGTAGGGCAGACCCCACACCATTGGCCCCATTGATTTGACACGAAGGGGGAGCAGAATCTACCATCCCAGAATGTACCACTTTGGTATGCGGATTATTTTGAGTTAAAGACAGTTGGGGCCCAGCAGACTCAAGAAGAGCTTTTCACTCTCCTTAACTGCCTAAAAGTATTTAGTTAGAAGTCAGTACCAGAAAGAGAGCTATTAGCAGAGATAATGTCTTATATCAGAAAGACTTATATTTATGGCAGGGATAACATTTATTTACCAAACATCTGCTCTTCTCATCTTCCTGTGAATTTCTTTATCTACTTTGAAGCTCCAGACCTCTACCCCCTTCTGCTTAGTTTAAAATGGTATATAAATGGTTAGGGTTGCTGAAGGAGGATCATGGGAGGCCAAAAGGGATAAAGAATTATGAATTTATTAAATCATCCGGAAATCCAGATAGGCTGAGCCCCAAAATGGCACCAGCACCCAAAGATGGGGAGTCAGAGGTTTTTAAAGGACTGTAGGTTGGCTTTTTCTGGATGGAGAATCCTCTGTGCAGGTTCAGATTCTGGGAAACTCTGGAGGGAAGAGATAATGGTCTTAGCAAGTGGAATGTCCATTGTGAAGTGGCCTAAAGGTTCGTTTCCAAGTGAGGGGGTATTGATTAAATTACTTGATTAGATTTAACATTCAGCCTTTTTGTTTTATGGAATAGGGACGAAGGTTATATCTTCCGTAGTTACTTCCTCCTAAGGGGGGGGGGGGGGACGTCAAGATCACAGGGGAATGGACTTTGATAGTAGTGGGTTAGACTAGGGGTCACAGCAGCATGATTTCCCCAGGAGACTGGTTGGTAAAGGCTCAAAAATGGTCCTGTTGAGTGACCTGGGAGGTAAAAGCTGGTCCTGAGACTGTCACAGTCACTTGTCTAGTTTTGCTGCTTTTCTGAGCCTGGAGCTTAAATACAACTGAGGCCTATATGCTATCTTTAGGGAGGAAAAGATCAGGGGTTTTAGTTGCCTGACTAGTTATTTCCTGGGGGAGGATAGGTTACCCTGAGGGCAAGGTTCTTTTTTTCCCAGTTTTGCCCCTTGCTAGTATCTAGAGCTCTCTGGCCCAGTGAGTTTCTATATCTATACCTGGCCCATCACCCTTGCTTTGGGGGTCAAAGGGACGATGAGGCAAAGGGACGATGAGACAAAAGGAGATTTTGATAGTGTCTTGAGGTGACATTTTCTGAGTACAAGAGGTTTTATAACCTGGTGGAGGCGAACTGTTTTATAAATTTTAGTATATTGAGGCAAAAGCTAGAAGAACAAGAATTATGACAAGGTTGTAGTCTAATATACCAAAATGAGGTTTATTCTCAAACCATTTACTCTTAAGTGTCCTTGGTTTAGGGAAGATAAGATTTTCTAGATGGCTGCAAAGTGCTGTTTTATTATCTCAGTTTCCCTATTCTGCTTGTACTGGCTTACTGACCTGAGTCATTTATATAACTTCCTTTTAACATTTCTCCCTGCAAACCTATAACTTTCACAAACCTTCTTACAATCTTCAAAAAGATTCTTACAACTTTCAAGAAATGTACCTTTGAGCGAGTTACCGAGCGAGCGGTGCGGGGCGCTAGGTGAGGCTGAGCCACAGCGACATGGGGGACCAGGAGCAGCTGCTGCAGCCGCGCAACTGGCCGAGCAGGCGGAGCGCTACAACGACATGGCCTCTGCCATGAAGGCGGTGACAGAGCTCAAAGAACCTCTCTCCAATGAAGATTGAAACCTCCTCTCTGTGGTCTACAAGAATGTGGTTGGTGCCAGGCGATCTTCCTGGAGGGTCACAGCAGCATCGAGCAGAAGACCATGGCTGACGGGAACGAGAAGAAGCTGGAGAAGTTAAAGTTTACCGGGAGAAGATCGAGAAGGAGCTGGAGAACATGTGCAACGATGTCCTGGCCCTGCTGGACAAGTTCCTCATCAAGAACTGCAATGATTTCCAGTATGAAAGCAAGGTGTTCTACCTGAAAATGAAAGGCTACTACTACCGCTACCTGGCAGAGGTGGCTTCCAGGGAGAAGAAGAACAGTGTAGTCAAAGCTTCTGAGGTGGCCTGCAAGGAAGCCTTTGAAATCAGAAAAGAGCACATGCAGCCGACGCACCCCATCCGTCTGGGCCTCGCCCTCAACTTCCCCGTGTTCTACTATGAGATCCAGAATGTGCCCAAGCAGGCCTGCCTCTTAGCCAAACAAGCCTTCGATGACGCCATCGCTGAGCTGGACACACTAAATGAGGATTCCTATATCATGCACCTGCTGCGAGACAACCTCACCCTCTGGACCAGCGACCAGCAGGATGAAGACGCAGGAGAAGGCAACTGAAGAGCCTTCAGGTTCCGGCCCTTCCTCCACCCACCACCCCCACCATCACTGATTCTTCCTGGCCACAATCACTAAGTATCTAGTGCTAAACCTATCTGTATTGGCAGCACCACTACTCAGATCTGCTCTCCCACCCCCCGGGAAGCAGTTTCAGATCAATCATGGGCATTGTTGGATTGATGGTTGCTTGGAGCCCACAGGATCTTTCTTTTGAATTGTGTAGACAAGTGCGTTCTGAATGAGGCATTTTACAATGCTTGTTGGTAGTTGTGAAAGCAATGGGGAAGTTTAGAAAGGAGAATTAGAATTAGCCAAAACAGGCTACAATGGTATTTAAATAACCCATTTAAAATGAGCTGATAGTGTTTTGTTAATAAGCAGTACATCTTGTGCATGCAAAAAAGAATTCATCCCTCCCACCTCTTCTTCCTTCAACTAATGGAAAACTGTTAAGGGAAGCTGATACAAAGAGAACACTTGCTTCTTTCCATCAGCTTTCTAGAAACTGTTAACATGAGGTTTCAGTAGCGCCTTGTTTTGCCTCTTTAAATTATGATGTGCACAAACCTTTTAAATGCATTGCATCTAAAGTTTTGATACCTGTAACTTTTTTTTTTGGTTGCCATTGTTTAAGAATCATGGATTTATTTTTTGTAACCCTTTGACTATTGTCCTTGTGTATCCTGACAGCACCATGTGTGTCAGCCCATGTCAATCAAGATGGGTAATTATTGAAATGCCAGGCTTCTAAATTAAATGTTTTGGAATTCAGTGGGTAAATAAATGCTGCTTTGGGGATATCTCAAAAAAAAATGTACCTTTAACAAAGCATAAGACATTACATTAACAGTTCCAAATCTACTTTAGAGATTTTCCATAACAAAAGCTAAAATCAGGTGAACTTAAAACTTATTGAAATATTTAGATGTTTATAATTTAACTCAGCAATGCTTTAAAGCTTTTAAGTTGCCAAAGACTTTGGAAAATTATGTATAGGCATATGAGGCTGGAGGAAAGGCAGGGGGGTGGGGTGGTGGAAGAGAGAGCAAGCCCTACAGCCTGTTCTAGGGCTGCAATATCCAGGCCTCCAGCCACTTGGATTTAAAACTGCCACATTTTTCCTTAGAGATAACATGTTAAGGTTTGAGTGATAATGAGTTCAGCTTCTGATAGTAGCAGGACTGTTAATTAAGGGGGGTGAGGGGTGAGAGGATGCTGAGGTGAGAGCAGTTTTTAGAGCTTATTTCACTTAGCATGATACTCTCCAGGTCCCTTCATGCTATCTCAAAGGGTAAGAGATCCTCTTTTTTACTGCTGCATAGTATTCCATGGTATAAATGTACCACAGCTTTTTTATCCACTCATCTATTGATGAGCACCTGGGCTGTTTCCAGATATTAGCTATTGTAAATTGTGCTGATATAAATATAGGGGTGCATACATTCTTTCTGATTGGTGTTTCAGGTTTCTTAGGAAGATATTCCTAGAAGTGGGAAAACAGGGTCAAATGGCAGTTCCCTATTTAACTCTTTAAGGAAACTCCATAATGGCTACACCAGTCTGCATTCCCACTAGCAGTGTACTAGGGTTCCCTTTTCTCCACTTCCTCACCAGCACTTGTAGTTTCTGGATTTGTTGATGGTAGCCATTCCGACAGTTGTGAGATGACACCTCATTGTCATTTTAATTTGCATCTCTGATGATCAGTGACTTTGAGGATTTTTTCATATGTCTCTTGGCCATCTGTATGTTCTCTCTGGAGAAGTATCTATTTATGTCCTTTGCCTGTTTTTTAATTGGATTATTTGTCTTTCTTTTTGTTAAGTTGTATGAGTTCCTTGTATGTTTTGGATATTAACCCTTTATTAGATGTATCATTGCCAAATATGTTCTCCCATACAGTGGACTCCCTTTTTATTTTGTTGCTGGTTTCTTTTGCTGTGCAGAAGCCTTTTATTTTGATGTAGTCCCATTTGTTTATTTTCTCTTTAGTTTCCTTTGCCATGGGAGATGTTTATGTAAACATATTGCTTCGAGAGATGTCTGAGATTTTGCTGCCTATGGTTTCTATTAGGATTTTTATGGCGTCCTGGCTTACACTTAAGTCTTTTATCCATTTTTAGTTTATATGTTTACCAGGGTTATATCCTCTTGTTGGATAAATCCCTTTAGTATTATGTAGTGACCTTTGTTGTCTCTTGTGATGGCCTTCATTTGGAAGTCTATTTTGTGGGATATGAGTATTGCTATGCCAACTTCCCTCCCCCTCCCCCCATTTGAAAGGAAAATTTGTTTCTAGCCCTTCACTTTCAACTTGTGTGTGTCTTTTGTTCTGAGGTGGGTCTCTTATAGACAGCATATAGTTGGATCATGTTTTTGTATCCATTTAGCTACCTTATGCCATTTGATTGGAGCATTTAATCCATTTACACTTAGGGTTATTATTGATAGGTACTTATTTATTGCCATTTTAATTCTGTATGCCTAGGTTTCTCTCTATTTCTTCTTCACATTACAGCAGTCCCTTTAGCATTTCTTATAATGCTGGCTTGGTGGTAATGTACTCCTTTATCCTTTTTTTTTGTATGGGAAGCTCTTTATTTGACCGTCTATTCTGGATGATAGCTTTGCTGGATATAGTAATCTTGGTTTCAGATCCTTGCTTTCCAATACCTTGAGTACTTCATGCCATTCCATCCTGAGTTTCAGATGAGAAATCAGGTGTCAGCCTTATGGGAGCTCCTTTGTAGGTAAGTTTGCTTTTCTCTTGCTGCCTTTAAGATTCTCTCTTTGTCTTTAATTTTTGGAGTTTTAATTATGATGTGTCTAGGTGTAGGCCTGTGTAGGTTCTTCTTCCTTGGGGTTCTCTGTGCCTCCTGAACTTGTGTGACTTTTTCCTTTACCTGGTTAGGAAAGTTTTCTGCCATTATTTCTTTGAACACATTCTCTATCCTTTTCTCCCTTTCTGTCTCTCTCGCTCACCTACTATTCAAATAGTATTACATTTCACATCGTACCACAGTTCCCTTAAGCTGTCCTCCTGTTTTTAATTTTTTTTTCCTTTTTAGTTCTCCGATTGGGTGATTCTTTCAACCCTGTCTTCTACTTTCTGATTCGATCCTCAGCTTCCCCTAATCTGCTGTGTATTCCTCCCAATGTGTTCTTTATTTGTGCTGTGTCATATTTTATTTCTATTTTCAAAGTTACTATATCTTCTTATGCTGTTGAGCATCCTTACCATCATTATTCTGAACTCTGTATCAGATAAATTTCTTATCTCCATTTCATTTATCTCTTCTTCTGGAGAATTCTCTTATTCTTTCATTTTGGTGTTGTTTCTTTGTCTCCTCTTATTCTTTCATTTCTTGTTCTTTCATTTGGGGGTTGTTTCTTTGTCTCCTCATTTTGGCTGCCTGTTTGGGTTTGTGACTATGCATTAAGTAGATCTGCTATGGCTCTCAATCTCTGGTGCCAGACAGTGTCAGATGCTGTTTCTAACTAATTAGATCAGGCACAGGCTCAAAGCCTCCAGAGACCACCTCTGTCTACAGACTTATAGGATTGTGTCTTGAATTGCCCTCAGGCAACTGTCCTCAGGTGTGGCAAGAGTTTTTTCAACAAAGTGAGACCATTTCTTCTGCCTGGAGGCTAGTTATTATTCTCAATTTTATAATGGGTCTCAGTAATTCCACAACTTGGGGCTAGGTGTTTTCCAACAAGGTGGGTCATCTTCCCTCAAAGAAAGGTGGCCTGTATAACAAATGTCTGCATGACAAAGATGACCCCTGCAGCTTGAGGGAATGACTCAGCACAGGAAACCAGGGTCTGCCTTCTGAACGCTTATCTCCAGAGACCCCGATCCTGGCTTCTGCTAACATAGCTCCAGTCTGCTCTGCCCTCCCTCTGCTGGAGCACAAGGTGGGTGGCCCACAGGGAATTTTGTGTGTTGGCCCTTTAGGAGGTGCCTGGATTTTCAACCATCTCTCCCTGGCAGACACAAACCCTGCTGCTTTTCCCAGCCAGATGTTATGTGGGTACCCTTCTCATTTCTAGTGCTCTCTTTTGGGGGGCCCAGCTTAGGGATTAGACCCCAGAGTTCTCAGTGGCAAACCCCCAAAACTGAGATATCTCTTTGGAACTTCAGTTGCTGTCTGTGGGATCCTGACCAGCTCTTTGGTGCTTTCTGCCCTTCCTACCAGTCTCTATTTGATCTCTGATTTTGGTCTTCAGTTATCATGGTTCTCTCCAGGGGGTCTTCCATTGATTATTCTGGAAGTTTTTCTGTATTTTAGTTGTAATTCCTGTTCATCCTGGGAGCATGTCCATGCAGCATCCACTTACTCATCGCCATTTTTAATCTCTCCCACTGCAGCGACTTTTAGAGGAAACATCCCTGCTTCCTTTTCACAGACAGTTGGTCCCATTGCATAAAAGTCCTCATATGGGACTTTCTTCCCCAAATGAATAGAATGAATATAATTCTGTATACTAATTATAGGTGTCCTACCTCCTACTAAGCAAAATGTAAAGGTCCATCCTACATAGGTTCCTCCATTGCCAGCTTCAGAGTAGTTGTAGTGGTGAGAAGCATGTCTCAGTGTCCTGTCTATTTCTCCTCCAGTTGGCCGATCATGCTTTCTCTGCTTATATCTGTCTAACCGCCTACCACATCCCCTCAAGGATCTTGGGTCTGAATTCTTTTATGGAAAAGGGGTGTAGTAGAGAAAACACACACACACATACACACACACGAAAAAGAAAAAGAAAAGAAAAGGGTTGTAGTGTTACTTCTGAAACTACTTCATGCTGAGGAGGGACCAAGGTTTCTCTCAGAGCCAAGAGATCCTTGCTCTCTGTCAGAAGGACAATAAGGCTGGGACACAGAAGGTGGCAATGGTGTCTAGAGGTGGTATTCCCCGAGTGTGAGTAGAGCTTATAATCCAGTGGAGACAACTGTGTTATAAAATTTAGTATTATTGGGGAAATTTCAGAACAGCAAGAATTACAACAATGGTCTAGTGCAGTGGTCGGCGAACTCATTGGTCAACAAAGCCAAATATCAACAGTACTACGATTGAAATTTCTTTTGAGAGCCGAAAACCAACTTTTGCGCATGGGCCACAAAGTATCAATCACATTGTACGTGCGTGCCCGCACGTGGTATTTTGTGGAAGAGCTACATTCAAGGGGCCAAAGAGCCGCATGTGGCTTACAAGCCACAGTTTGCCAACCACTGTTCTAGTGGAAAGAAAAAAATTTTCAGTTCTAATAATTCCCTATTGAAACACAATTTTACCCCTAAAATCACCCTCATTTTTATTAAAGAGACAAATTAAGATTATTTATTGTATTAAGACAAGTTGCAATTTGGCCTGATTGTTTGCATGAACACTATAAGAATAATAGTTGGTCATATATATTTTATATATATGCTTTGCTGGAATCTCAGGATCAAGCTTTAATTAACCTGCAGGGCAAAAAAGCTGAGCCACCTAGCTGCCATCAGGTTTGCCTGCAATACTTGTAGATTTGGGTGAATTCCTCAAGTTGAGGTACCCGGTAATGTCTTTTCTTTTTTTTTAAACCAATAACAGTTGTTTATTATCAAGTATTATATACCGTACAAGTTGTATATGCTATACTTTTATATGACTGGGAGCAAAGTAGGTTTGTTTACACCAGTATCACCACAAACACATAAGCAATGCATTGAACTACAACATTACAACACCTACAACCCATGTCACTAGGTGATAGGAATTTTTCAGCTCCATTATAATCTTACTAGAAGCCCAATGCACAAAATTTGTGCAAGAGGCTCAGCCCTCGCAGCCACAGTGGCTTGCCTCAGACCTTGCAGCCTCGGCTTCATCCAGAAGGTTGTCTGGAAGGATGTTCAGTCTAATTAGCATATTATGCTTTTATTATTATACCTAGGAGCATTGTGGTGTATATGGTTCTTCATTGACCAAAATATTGTTATGCTGCAACTGACTGTACTTGAGTGTCTACCATGCTGTGTTTTTCTTTTTTTTTTTCTTTTTTTATTGTTTGAAGTATTACAGTTAGTAGTCCATATGCTCGATGATGTCTTGAGGTTCCTTCCTTGCCAATGTCTCTGTAAAGCCTGTAAGAACTTGAGTAAAGATTGGTTATGGATTTCAGCTTTTCTAGATTGGGTTTCTATATAAGCTGGTGAGGTGGGTAGGTCAGGGTTTGGAACAGTCAGTAGAATCTGTAGAGGCCCCACTGGTTTTAGGGCAGCCTTCCGGGCTGCTTCATCTGCAGCCTCATTCCCTCTTGCTTCTGGGGAGTCCCCTTGTCTCACATAGGTAGAGATGGAAAGAATTAATTACATCTGGTAGTGCTAGTTGGCCCATCGTTCTTGCTCTGCTCATATCTGTCTAACTACCTAATGTATTACCTCAAGAATCTGAATTCTTTTAGGGAAAATGGATGTTGGTAGGCTCTTCTAGCTACTTTCTGCTGAGGCAAGTCAGAGGTTTCTCTCAGAGCCAAGAGATAGTTGCTGTCTATCAGAGGGACAGTGAGGCCTGAGCACAGAAGGAGGTGGGCTTGTGACCTGGCGGAGACAAACTGTAACAGATGGTCTGGTGGAAGGGAAAGAAAACCTTTCAGTTTTAATAACTTCTATTGAAATAGAATTTTTCTCCTCAAAATTACCGCCATGTTTATCAAAAGAGCCAAATCAAGACTAATTTATCTATTGTATTTAATTTGGCCTGGTTGTTTGCATAAACATAACAAGAATGGTAACTGACTACCTTTGCCGGAATTTTATGATTGAATCTTAATGTGCCCCGTAGGGCCAGGAATCCAAGCCATCCAGCTGCCATCAGGCCTACCTAAAGTATCTGCTGAGTTAGGTGAAGTCCTCACCTGTAGTGGCTCTACCTGGGCTCATGCCCTACGCTTCAAGGCCCATCTCAGCCCTCCTACTCATCACAGCTCAGAATGTGTGGGGGTCCCATAGGGACGGAGAGGTGCCCTTATTGCTCCCCTTGTACTCTGACCAACCACCAGTGATGGTAGGGTATGGGCCTGATGCTCCAGCACCAGCAATTTTCAGGGCTCCCAAGCAGGATACCAGACTTTCTCCTTGGCACTCTTATTGGCTTCAAGTCTTCAGAGTTCAGTCAGGGCTCTTTAAAACATGATACTCCAGTCAAAGTTTCTGGTTAATAGAACCACTATTGGAAACCGGTCTTATTGAATTTATGCAAAGAAATGTATTGCAATGATTTATTTATTAAGTATTGCCAAATTTTGGAGGAATTATATAAGGAGAAAAATATACTGACCTGCTTTAAGGTAGAATTTTCCTTGCCAATCCTTTTTATTTCTAAAGTAATATTTTCTGAATGTCTTACAACAAACAGTAACTGTTAGATTTCTTTTATCAGTCCCTCCCTAAGCACTTTGGCATAACTATTTACCCTCTGTTTAGGGAGGGAGAATGTAAATTATTTATTCTTCCTGGCTTACTGGCCTGTATTATTTTATTTCCTTTCAACATTTCTCTTCTCCTTATTACATACACAACTTTTATAAATTTTACACTTCCAAATTAGCCTTCAAACCTTCTTTCTATGTCCTTTAAAAATGCATAACCATGCCTCAGACCTTCTACTCAGTATTCCTTATTCTTTGAAACCTCAATCCTTTAATGAATCCTAAAAAGTAAACAGACAGAATTTCTTAGATTAATAGTTATGACTTAGACCTTCTGTGATAAAACTAAGAGTAGGTAAAAATATTTCTTTTTGAGAGACAGATTTTTAAAACTTAAACTAGTTGTAACATTAAAGATATTATATCTTAATGTTCCTTTGCTGAATATTCCACCACCACCCAAGAAGTACCCAGTAACCCCGCCCCGCCAGGCTCAGACAATGAGATTTTCTTTATGTGTATTGGAAGGGTTAAAAAGAAGAAAATGGGGCAGAGGAAGATCCACTGTGTTTTGCAGAAAGCCTTGAGTCTAGCATAGTTAAGATAAGCAAGAAACCAAAGACGCCAGCAGAGCGGGTTGTAGCCAGCAAAATCAACAAAAACCTATCTCTCCCTGCTCTCCCTGCCGATGCCCCCCGCCCCCCCCCCCATCCCCTTTTCTGCATTAACCATTTACTCTGTCCTTAGCAGGGGAAATAAGGCAAGCAGTCTGAGATCCTGTATAACTAGGCTTTTTACATTTAAGCAACAGCTGCTCTCCCTCCCAGATTTTCCTTCTTTATTCCAAGGCCCTAGAAGATCTCAATCTTCACCACTTCTGATATCGCCAACCATCCCCTGTCCCCCAGCCTAGGCCTTCTCTATCTCAGCAGGCTAAGAGTGAATTCCACCACCTCTACCCTTTCTCACACCTTTTCTGGAGCAGTTTTTGGCTCTCTTCCTCCCTCAGAGACTCACTGTAAATCTATCAGGAAGGGTAGGCAGGTCACAGTTCTCGGGACCACATGATTCTCTGTTTGCAGGGCTGAAAAAGGCAGCCTACAAAGCAGTTAATTATGACTAATCTTAACCCAGCAAGCCTTAGTTTAAACTTCTCTGGATTGGCAACCTTTAAATTAACCCTAGAATTCCAAAATTTTAAACTAACACAGCAAAGTTATAAATCAAGGAAAAGCAATTAAAAGTTCTCTACTGTCTTCCCTCTAAAGCAGGGTTTGCACTGTCTTTCACACAGACTCTCACACTTACATTTATACACCAGACAGTCTGAGTTTTTTACTTCTACCACATATTTACTCAGAGTTTAAACAGTCCACCTAATTCCTGATTAATTGCCTGAGGAAGTCCTTGACTTGCAGGGAGGTGATCAAGCTCCCCCTTCCACTCACTCGGAATGGGCCTGACTGATAGGGCCCCTACCTTACCAATTCTGTCAGCAGGTCCAGAAGTGTCCATCCACTCTCTCCAGATGCCGGCTGGGTCCTAGGCTGAGGTCTGGGAGCGCCCAGAGTCCCCCGGTTCAATTCTGCTAAATCAGCAGAGTGGTGCCTCCCAGAGGCCTGTCCAGCTCCCCTGGGCCCCAAACCTGATCCATTCACCAGAGGCCAAAAGGCCAGCATGTTTGGCCTTCTTCACGGTCAGGGGACCATTATGTTACAGAAGACCAAAAAAAATAAGCCACACTTAGAGAAAGGGAGTCACATTTTATGAAGCACGGGCCCAGAGAAAAATGTGCCTTTCAAATTCTGGGCCTCCCCACATGGAGGAAACCTTTTCTCTTTATACCTTTCCTAGCTCTTTTGTCTCCCAAATTTGGAATGAGACTTCCGGACCTTCTGGGAAAGAAGGCCTACATGCTGGGAAGGGGCCATGAGACCATATCTCAAGGCCTGGCTTGGTGTCAGCACTGACAACTCTGTCTGGGGCATAGTCTACGGCCTCTCTGGAATGGGAGTGGTCTTATTTTCCTTATTATTTAAGCAAGCAAGTGTTTACAGAAGCCAAAATAGCAGGGTTAAAATTTCAAACAGCAGTTTTTATATAAGATGGATGCTTCAACAATTCTTGGGGGGAAAGGAGTGTGGGGGGGGGTGGGAAGAGACTGGACAAAAATTGTACATCTATGGATGAGGACAGTGGTGGAGGGTAAGGGCAGAGGGTGCGGTGGGAACCAGGTGGACAGGAGCTATGAGGGGGAAAAAGAGAAAAATTGTAATAATCTGAACAATAAAGATTTATTTTAAAACTAATAATAATAAAATAATATATTATATAATTATTTCAATAATTTATAGAACTTTTGCTTCCTAAGCAAATACAGGAAAGACTTTTTCCCTTGTAACAGACTAGAAAAGGACTAAACAAGTTCTGTGTTAGCTTACTTTAGATTCACTTATCTAATTAAATTATTCAGATTAGCTATAATTTTCTTTTAACATTTCTCTTCAAAATTCTCTATTACCAAAACCATACAATTTCCTTCCAATTAGTTAGAATTTTTGACTCTTAGAAACCTTAAATTTTAGGTGACAAGTACTTAACATTTCTCAGATTAGCAATACATTCACATTTTTAAGTGATATTGCTCAAATAAAATATAAGACATATTCATTAATAGATTTAAATCTATCTTCTAGATTCTCTAATAAATATCCAAAAGTAGGCAAACTCAGATTAATTAATATTTCAGTATCTTGTTACTTCAAAATACCTAGATATTCAATAATTTTTATTACTTAACCCAGCAAACTCCAAAATTTTAAGTTACCAAAGACTTTGGAAATTATGTTTAGGCTTATAATTTTACTGAAAAGCTTTACCAAAAACCCTTCATTTTAGTTGTATCTATTTATTATGTCTTAACAACTTTGAGATTTTAAAGGCAATTATTATTACCCAAGGCATTTTCTTGACAAATTTTATAACAGGACTATCTCACTGGCTTTCAGTGGCTTTAATGTGAAAATACTATTTTATTTTATTTTTCCTTACAAAAATGGGAAGTGGTACCACTGCTATTTCTACAGCCTGCTGGAGGGCACTTCTGCATCTCTGATCCTTCTAGGAAAAGGACTTGGGGGTTTTAGAATATTTATTTCTCATATTTTTATTTCTGAGTAGACTGTAACAACATGAAATCTTGCATAAGAAAAGATCTTAAAAACAGAACCAACCAACCAAAGTACTCATTTACTTTCCCTATAGTAAGTAAATGAGTACTCTAAAAAAAAAAGGATAGACTGGGACATTAGCCTTAGAATCTTATCTCACACTAACCCTGCATAGCAAAATGACCTTTGATTCCAAGTGACACAAAGCCCACACAGCAGAGACAGAGGATTCCTTATGTTCATAAAATAATGAAGAGCATACTAAGTCCCCAAAAGATAAAAAGCAAGCAAAGAACATCAGTAATCAAGGTTACATTACAGACACACAAGAACTTTCACTAGCTAAGAGTTTCTAACTGCTGATGCCTTGAGAGGGAGAGCAGGAAGGGTCCCCAAGTTTAAGAATTCTCAGCAACTGCTGGGAAGTTCCTGCAATCCCTGCTACAGGTTCAGCCTGCCACAAGCAGGTGGGCGCCCCCTCAGCAAAGTGGGATGTGCCCATCCTTAAACAAATTAAACCAAACAACAAAGCAACAATCAACAAAGACACTCTTATATACAATATATTTACAGGCACACACAGCCTACAGACAAGAGCTTCACACCATGCTCCTTGTCTGTCCAACCGTAGATACTTCAGAATGCCCTGCATAAAAACAAACAAACAACACCAAAGCAGAGCAATGTCTCTTGTTCCAGAGCAGTTTAGACTAAGAGCTCAGAGACTAAGGGCACTGGAGGTCTCTTGCCATCCAGAGCTAATCAGGCTCACCCAGATGAGAGGCAGTAAAATGTCCTCCCTCCCCACCCCCGTGCCATAAACAGTACATGCTTCCTTACACCGAAGCCCAGATGAGAACACTTGATTCAACTTAGGTCTTAAGTGAGAACTTAGGTTTTAGGTGAGACAATGGGGATTAGTGAGACTGCAGCTGTGACTCAAAACAGGAAAATTCCTGGCAGCGTTGCAAATAAGAGTCCAGGCCTCACCCCAGGAACCCCCAGTCCAGATAGCAAGTGGAATCCCCAGTACTCACCCCAGAGGAGTCCCTCGCTTACATCCCTTTGTGGTTGCTGGACTGTGTAACCAGACAATCAATGTGTCCGTGCTCCCTGCCACTACTTGAGCCAATTAAGGAGAGATAGAGTTGAATCATATATGAACGTTTATTCCAATACTGCTGGCAATATGAGAGAGCAGCAGGTCATCCCCAAAAATCTGCTCTGCCTGCCTCCCCCCTATCCCCCACCATAAACCAGCTGCTTATATTGGATAGAAGGACAAAGATTACATGGGGAAGTAGGCAAAAGGGGCAAATGGGCAGTTTACAGGTATGCAAAGAGCTGGGGATCCTCAAAGGACTTAGTAATATGCAAGGGCTGGGGGCCTTCAAAGGGCTGGCAATTCTGGTTTCTGCAGCAAGGTTATTAATCTTTCCTTGATAATAGGCAGCTCCAAGTGGGGAGGATAGGCTGCATTTCCAAGTGAGCTCCCAGGTCCCTTGTGCTTTCTTTAATCAGAACAAAACAATCACGGTTAACGGAGCATAATTAATATTTCTTACAATTATAGCTGGTTCCCAATATTTTATTTCTGCCCCATCACAAGGACAAAGATTACATGAGGAAGTGGGCAAAAGGAATAAGAATGGGTATAATGGTTACAGATTACAGGCACTGTGGGCTGTGGGTTTGCAAAGGGCAGGAGGTATACAGGACTCCATTGTTTTCTTTCCTCAACAAGGTTGTTAATCTTTCCAGGATAATAGGCAACTCCCAGATGGCGAGGAAGGGCAGCATTTCCAGGTGGCCTTCCAAGTTCTGTGTACAACTCCCAGCCAGGTTAGAATGTGCTTTCTTTAATCAGAACAAAACAATCATGCTTAACAGAGCATGATTAATCTTTCTTATAATTATTTCTTATAACTAATAGTCCCCAATATTCAATTTCTGCCCCTAACGTAGTGATTATAAAGACAAACTGAACTTGCATGCCTTCAATTCTACCAATCTGTGTGACAGCTTGGAGGTTTTATTTGTGTTTAAAACTAGTTCAAAATAGGAGGTATAATATTTTTGTTTGATAAATGAAAACTTTACTTCATTACAAAACATTTTCATTTCATTTCACAATCTCTACAGTGCAGTCATGTAAAGTAGGGAAGCTTCCCAGACCAGCAGTAGCTTTGGCTCCCCTCAACCCCACCCCATCCCAGCTTCATTCACCTGTGCTGGAGGCTCCCTAGTGTAGCCTGCAGCCACCTATATGGGAGGGGTGGGGTAGGGGAATGGTGAAATGGTTCCAGCTTGGTTCTGAGTAAGCCTGATAAGGAGCAGAGGCCCCAAGCCCCAACCTCAGCCAGGGAGGGCAACCTGGAAGGTAGAAAAGCGACAGGTGCCCTCCAGCCTGTGCCAGCATTTCCCACACTAACCCACGCTCTCCCTTGTAAAGATTGGAGAGGTACAAAATATACCACTGTGTCACAAGAATTAATTTGAACTAAATATATTTGAGAATCAACAGATGCAGGAAAAGGCTTTTTTTGGAACTTCCAGTTATCTGCCTAAAAACAGAGCCTCCTAATGAATTAAAATGCTACAAATCCCTTCCCTGTGAGTTTCACAAACAGAAAAGTTTGACTGACTCCCTTCACCTGAGACCAGGATAAGAAATCACCTAAGCCAGTGGTCAGCAAACTCATTAGTCAACAGAGCCAAATATCAACAGAAGAACGATTGAAATTTCTTTTGAGAACCGAAAACTGACTTCTGCGCATGGGCCACAAAGTTTCAATCGCACTGTACGTACACGCCCGCACGTGATATTTTGTGGAAGAGCCACACTCAAGGGGCCAAAGAGCCTCATGTGCTTAGGCCAACCACTGACCTAAGCAGACACTGTCACAAGCTAATACATCTCCCATCTATTCTCTGTTAGGGTTGCCAAAGGAGGAATGCATGAGGCCAAAGTGGTAAGAGATTATAAATTTATTAAGTCAGCTGGAGATGAGGTGGGCTGAGCCCTAAAATGGCTCCAGCACCCAGGGATAGGGAGTCAGAGGTTTTAAAGGACTCTAGACAGGCTTTTTCGGCAAGAAACTCTCTGGGTGGGCACAGAGAAGAAAGATAAGATAATGGCCTTAGCAAGTGGAATGTGGTCTAAGCAAAAAAGGAATGTCAGTTTTGAAGTGGCCTAAAGGTCAGTTCCCAGGGGAGGGGGCATTGATTTAATTATTTGATCAGACCTAACATTCCAGCCTTTTTGTTTCCTGGAATAGGGACGAAGGTAATATCTTCTGTAGTTACTTCTTGTTGAGGGGGGACATCAAGATCATAAGGGGATGGACTTGGATTATAGCCAGCTGGAACACTGTATAGATTCCTCATGGTTGGAGTGTGGTATTGCAGCAGCATGACTTTCCCAAGAGCCTGGTTGGTGAAGGCTCTAAAGCAGTTCTGAAGGAAAGATGAAAAATTATGCAGAACACATGGGCCAAAATCAAGGATGAGGAATAGGAATGCTAATGGTCCTATGAAGAGAAGTATCCAGGTATACCAATTTATATTCCTGAGTCAGTAGTCTCATAGATTTGATTGATGTTCTCTAACCTTTGCAGCCCTATCTATTAATTTTTCAGCAGCATCCCTGACTAGGTCAAACTGATTGACATAAAAACAACATTCTTTTTCAAGAAAGAGACACAGTCCCCTTTCTCCACCATTACAAGGCCTAGTCCTCTCCAATTTTGGAGGGTGACAGCAGCTAATGAAGCTATCTAATCCTGAATTTGAACTAAACTTTTGTCAATGTCATCTAGGCTTTCTTTTTATATATATACTAGAGGCCCAGTGCACAAAATTCATGCACTCGGGGTGGGGGGAGGTCCCTCAGCTTGGACTGTGTCCTCTTGCAGATCGGGAGCCCTCAGAGGATGTCCAACTGATGGCTTAGGCCTGCTGGCAGTTGGACATCCTTAGCACTGCCACGGAGGCAGGAGAGGCCGAACCTGAGACCCTTCAGTCCGCAGACTGATGCTCTATTCATTGAGCCAAACCAGCTAGGGCAATCTAGGCTTTCTTGTAGACCCCAAGACAGAATTTCAAAATATGACAGAGCAGTGAGTGGTTAAGCTCCCTATGCCAGTCTCAACACCTGCTGAGTTGCTGAGGGTTTTGAGGAGAGGAATTATTTGGACTGCCCTTTTGTGTCAGAGAAGAAGGGTTATGGGGACAGATAAAGACTGATTATTGGGGGCTACATCTACATTGGGTGAGAGATAGACAAGAGTACAGGTTCTGTCCAGTTCGTCAGAGGCAGATGTATGTGTTTTCCCCACAGGGGAAGAAAAAAAAACCCTAATCACAGAGGCAAGCTGAAAAGTATAGGGAGAAGAGATGGACTAAAGGATATGAGGTGCAGGGGAGGGAATTTGGGGGGAACCAGGCCGGCAGCGGAGGGCAATTAGGGGTGACTGGACCTGCAGGGGAGGGCAGTTTGGGGCAATTGGGCCAACAGGGGAGCAGTTAGGCATCGATCAGGCTGGCAGGGGCCAGTAGCTAGGGTTGGTAGAGTCAGTACACAGTGGGCACATGCAGGGGTGCTCACTCATTTCTCCTCTTCTTCTGGGATGTGGGTTAGGTGGAGTCTGGTGGGCCCAATCTGGTGGCTGTGATACTTAGAGGACTCCAGATTAGAGGATGCAATGATGGTGTTCTGAGAATGACTTTTAATCTGGAAAGGTGGAATCGTGATATACTAGTATGCCCTGATAGTTTAGCTACAGTTGGGATAGTTAGGAGTACCTGACAAGGGCCTTGCCATTGGGGCTGTAAATTATTTGATGGATGGATTTCCTTTAGGAGGATCCAGTCCCCTGGCTATAGAGAAGTAGGGGGATGTCGCCTGTAAAAGGTGGAGGGAGGACCTGATCAGCATGTTCTCCCAGTAACTGTTGTACAAGATTTAAAATAGGGACATGGTCTCCTAGAAGGGTCTCTGTGAAAGGGAAGTTTCCTTATAAGAAGGGTCTTCCTGGTCACCCCCAACTGACCTCCCCTGCCAGCCTGGTTGCCCCTAACTATGCTCCCCTTACAGCCTGGTTGCCCCCAACTGCCCTCCCCTGCAGGCCCGGTCACCTCTAACTGCTCTCCCCTTCTGACCTGGTCACCCCTAACTGCCCTCTCTTACAGGCCTGGTCACCCCTAACTGCCCTTCCTTGCTGCCTGGTCACCCCCAACTGCCCTCCCGTAGGCCTGGTCCCCACCAACTCCCCTCTTCTGCAGGCCTGGTTGCCCCCAACTGCCCTCCCTTACAGACCCAGTCACCCCTAACTGCCCTTCTTTGCCTCCAGGTTCCTCCCAACTGCCCTCCCCTGCCAGCTTGGTCACCCCCATCTGCCCTCCCCTGCATGCCTGGGTCCCCCCTAACTGCCCTCACCTGCCAGCCTGGCACCCCTAACTTCCCTCCCCTGCTGGCCTGGTCCCCCCCCCAACTGCCCTCCTCTGCAGACCTGGTCCCCCCAACTGCCCTCCTCTGCCAGCCTGGCACCCCTAACTTCCCTCCCCTGCAGGTCTGGTCACCCCCTACTGTCTTCCCCTGCAGGTCTGGTCACCCCCTACTGCTCTCCTCTGCCTGCTCGGTCACCCCTAACTGTCTTCCCCTGCAGGCCTGGTCCCTCCCAACTCCCCTCCCCTGCTGGCCTGATTGCCCACAACTGCCTTCCCCTGCTGGCCATCTTGTGGTGGCCATCTTGTGTCCACGTATGGGTGGCCATCTTGTGTGTTGGAGTGATGGTCAGTTTGCATATTACCTCTTTATTATACAGGATAGATTTACAGGTATGCACAACCTACAGACAAGAGCTTCACACCGTGATCCTTTACTATCCAGCCATAGACATCACAGAATGCCGTGTATAAAGAAAAAATAAAATCCACCAAAGAAGAGAAATGCCTCTCATCCCAGAGAGGATCAGGTTAAGACCTTGGAGACCAGGCCAAGGACCACTGGAGGTCTCTTGCCATCTGGAGCTGATCAGACTCACCCAATAAATGCATGCCTTAAGCCCAGATGAGAGGCAGTGCAATGCCTCCTGTGCCATAAACAGTACATGCTTCTTAGAAGGAAGCCCAGATGGGAAGCAGCCACTGCTTCTGGTGCCATACAAACATGCTTGATTTGTCCTACAAAAATGCTTGATTCAACTTAAGTCTTAGGTGAGACAACGGGATTGCTGAGGCTGTAGGTGGGACTCAAACAGGAAAATTCCTGGCAGTGCTGCAAATAAGAGTCCATGCCATAGCCGGTTTGGCTCAGTGGATAGAGCATCAGTCTGTGGACCAAAGGGTCCATGGTTAGATTCCAGTCAAGGGCATGTACCTCAGTTGCAGGCTCCTCCCCAGCCCTAGACCCCGGTCAGGGCTTGAGCAGGAGGCAACCAATTGATGTATTTCTCTAACATAGATGTTTTTCTCTGTCTTTCCCTCTCTTCCACTCGTTCTACTAGTAAAAATCAATGGAGCACTAGCCGGTTTGGCTCAGTGGATAGAGTGTTGGCCTGTGGACTTGAAGGGTCCTGGGTTCAATTCTAGGTCAGGGCATATGCCTGGGTTGCAGGCTTTATCCCCACTGGGAGGTGTGCAGGTGGCAGCCGATCAATGATTCTCTCTCATCACTGATGTTTCTATCTCACTCTCACTCTCCCTTCCTCTCTGAAATCAATAAAAATATATATTTTTTAAATAATAAATAAATAAAAATAAAAATTTTTGTAATGTACCCCACAAATCACACAATGACGCCTCAAGAAGTCGAACTAAGGAGCCACATTTATTTAATAAGCCGGCGGCTACGAGGGGGCAATAGCACTCCAAATCTTGCAGCCACGAATGGCAGTAACATCAGGCTTTTATAGGCAAATATCACAAAGATATCGATTACATCTCTAGGTTGGTAATGAGGAACCTGGTTTGCAAAAGCAGTTTGTTACAGAAGCTAAATTGAGCAAGTTAGTTATCTACAAAGATTAATTATAGTTTTAGGTCTCAGAGTCAACGGAAAACATTTTCTGGAGTCACTGGAGCAATTAAAGCAATTGTGCTGTCCTGGTCTCCAGGTGCAGAGGAATGGGTTTTGAAAGACCAGTAAAACCACAATCAATGGGGTATACAATTGAATGTGGTGATTTACATAAGTTCAAGAGATCAAAATAACTTCTCTATTATTTTAGCAAGCAAATAATTACAGAAGCCAGAACAGCAGGGTTAGAAATTAAATAGCAGTTTTTACCCGAGATGATTGCTACCATGCTTCAAAATCAATGGAAAAATATCTTCGAGTGAGGATTGAAAAAAAATAAAAAAGATTCCAGACCTCAGCCCTGGGAACCCCCAGTCCAGGTAGCAAGCAATCCCTTCATGGTTGCCGGATAATAAGTAACCGGATAATCAATGGGTCCATGCTGCCTGTCACTACTTTGAGCCAATTAAGCAGAGACAGGGTTGAATCACATAAGAGCATTTATTCCAATACTGCCAGCAATATAGGAGAGCAGCAGGTCATTCACAAATATCTGCTCTGCACCCCACTGAAAAGGAAAATGGGGGATGGGAGGGGCTTGCAACCTAGTTCAGTTCATGGTTAAAACTGTAGTCTTACTTTCCCACTCTGACTGACTTGGGCGGAGCTGCAGAGCCTAACCCCAGGGCTCCACCACAGCTGACTTGGGTGGAGTTTTGGAGCATGCCCCCAAGGCCCCGCCAAGACTGACAGGAACTCTCAGGGGCCTGCCACAGGAGGAGGTTAGAGCCTCCCCACGAGTTCAGTTCAGGCTTTGGATCCAGAATTCCCCCGGACTAGCAGGTTCTCCCGTGGATTCTGCCACAACACCACCATAAGCCAGATGCTTATACTGAGTAAAAGGACAAATATTACATGGGGAACCAGCCAAAGGGTATGCCAAGTGGGCAGTTAACAGGTAAGCAGAGGGCTGGGGATATTCAAAGGGCTTAGTGATATGCAGAGGTTGGGTCTTTAAAAGGCTAGTGATATGCAAAGGCTGGGGGTCTTCAAAGGGCTGGCGGCTCTGGTTTCTGCAGCAAAGTTGTTCATCTTTCCATGATAATAGGCAGCTCCAAATGGGGAGGATGAGCTCCCAAGTCCCTAGTGCAGCTGCCAGCCAGGTTAGAATGTGCCTTCTTTAATCAGAATAAAACAATCACTGTTAACAGAGCATGATTAATATTTCTTACAATCTAGCTGGTTCCCCAGCATTCTATTTCTGCCCCTATCAATATTAACAACTGAAAGATGAGACAGAGGGCCGGAGAGAAGGACACAGGCTTTATTAGAGGAGAAGACCCTGCCGAGCTATCTTCCAGATGGAAAAGAGCACATGTGCCTGGGTGAAGGCGCCTTTTGAGGAGAGGAAAGGGAAGGGATGGGGCTTAGGGTACTCGGCACACGCTGATTGGTGGTTTCATATAAGGCACATAATTAGGGACTTAGAAATCGGGGGTTAGGGTATTTGGCAGGTGCTGATTGATGGTTCAATGTACAGTCCATATAAGGTGCCTGGTTAGGTGTTCAGGAATGTTCGGGCTGCAGGTGGAGTTTACGTCATTCTCTGTCCATCAGTTGGGGGAAGGGAGGATCTATCAACAATACAGAAATCAGGCAAATGCTGCAAAATAGGACTTTTTTTAGAGCTGGTTGTACAGGGCACTCAATAATACTGGAAATTTCTTACTCATGTTATTTTATTGGCTAAACTGGGCAAGCTCGAACTTCTAGGGTGACAGTGCAAAGCCATGGAAGTAAGGCTAGGGAAGGAAGCAGTTACTAAGTCCCAAGCACTGACCCAAACCATTTCACCACCATTTCAGCAATGAGGAACTAGCTTAGAGAGGTAAAGGGACTCATCCAAGACCACACAGTAGGACAGCTGCTGGCCTCACATTTGAACCCAAAGTTTTAGTTCTAGAAGAGGATCTTTAAAGCCAAATGTCCCTTGTCCTTTGTCCCAAGTAGATCTCGGGAAAGGATCTGGGGCGTTTATCTAAGGCATCCCTTGAGATAAACTTTACCGTGCAGGAATTGGGACATTCAGGTAGTTACTGATGGAGAGACTGCTCTGCATCAGCAGGACCAAAGTGGCAGGCTTAAGACCAACAAAGACCAAAGGCTTTAATTTAAATTTTAAGCGTACACAAATTAATTCAATTAACTGCCGGAGGAATTACACCACATGAAACATATGCAGTTGCAAATCACACAGCTTTTTATTACTCACACAAATTCCTGAGTGGCTGCGGATACAAGCTTAGTTAGGGATCCCCATAGTGTTGTCTTTTGTGGTCTGGCAGCTGGGCTGGTCTGGTCTGGGTGCAGGGGGCCAGCGTTCTTCTCCCAAAAGCTCGGTCACATCTCAATTGGGGATTACTGACCATTCTTCTGTCATCTAGCAGGAAGAGGAGCGTGGAGCAGCATCGCATCATTGGCTAGCAGGAGTCCATATTTAAACCTTGTTCATACACATAGCAGCCCAGGTGGCTATCAGTGATTTACATCAATGCACATATGTTAATCTTAAACACAGCGAAGGGGCTAAGGAGAGTAGGTCACTCAGGCAAGTGTTTATCTTGACACAAGTCACTCTGCGTCAGTTCAAATCCTTATCTCTGGGGTACACACGCTTCAGGGCAGTGGGGAATGTATCTTTAATATCAGACTTTAAGTTTTAAGGGAAGTTAACTCAAACATTTTTAACTTTTCTTACATTCTTTAAGCATTTTTAAACATTTCTATATTTTACTACAACATCCTTACACAGTTTCTAGCACAAGGTTCTGAACTTCAGAAACAAACTGGGACAAGGGGGCTCAGGAGTAGTGAAATAGGAATTTTTAGGGGTGAAATAGGAAGGTTTAGAGAATTTTTAAAATTAAGAGGGTCCATGGAAAAAATACAGGCTGCAAAGAGGCAGCAGTTACATTTCCATAAGATACAGGAACAGGGAGTAGCAAAAGGTCTATATTTACAAAATAAAGAAGGAGGAAAAAAGCCCAGAGGGAATAGGAGAACAATGAGGAAGGAGGGCCTCACAAGTCCCACATGAGGTTTTGACCTTTAAGCTCAGGAGTTACTATAGTGACCAAATCAAAGGGGAATAGCGACCAATCAGAGGGGATATCGAGGCACAAAAAACTGTAGACTTTATAAACCATGAAAACAGGAAGTTGGTGGGACTCTTTCCCCCTCCCCATGTGGGAGTCTGTACTTATTCGTCAGTAAATTTCTACCTTGGCTATAGCATCTTCCGTCTGTGGTTTCATTCTTCAACTCCAATGGACAAAGAGCCCTGGGAAAAACCATCCTGCCCAGGGCAACACCTTGAGTTCAATCCAAAAATCCTCTATCAGCAGTAAGCAGGAGGGAAGCTGGGGGAAGAACCCAGAAGTCCGCACCCTGCACTTTTGTCCTCTTGCTGGATCTTCATGGCCTGAGGCAGAAGCCTGGAAGACTGGGCAGCAGGATAGAACCAGAACATTCCAGCAGCCCCTAACTAAATCAGAGGCACAAATATTTGCTAAACCCAGGTGCATCCGGAAGTAGCTACGGAAGATGGACCTTCATCCCCTGACCTTGCCCACACTCTCAACTGTTTTTAATATTACCAGAAGCCTGGAATGATAGATCCTCCTTTCCCCCAACTGATGGACAGAGAATGATGTAAACTCCACCTGCAGCCCGAACATTCCTGAACACCTAACCAGGCACCTTATATGGACTGTACATTGAACCACCAATCAGCCCCTGCCAAATACCCTAAGCCCCCGATTCCTAAGTCCCTAATTATGTGCCTTATATGAAACCACCAATCAGCGTGTGCCGAGTACCCTAAGCCTCATCCCTTCCCTTTCCTCCCCTCAAAAGGCGCCTTCACCCCAGCACATGTGCTCTTTTCCATCTGGAAGATAGCCCAGCAGGGTCTTCTCCTCTAATAAAGCCTGTGTCCTGGTCTCCGGCCCTCTGTCTCATCTTTCATCTGGTGCCGAAAACCTGGGTGAGTGTGGACGATCCTCGGACCAAGCCCCAAGCTTCTGACTCCTGCTCTGGCTCTGCTCGGTGGCATGGTTCTGAGTTGATTGGCCCGCTCAGAACACCTCTCGAACCCTGCGTACCAGAACATGTGGGGATCTCGTTGCTTTCTCACCGATAGGCTTCAGGGACTTTCCCAACCCACCCCTTATCCCCTCCCCGCCCCCGCCCCATCGTTCCCTTGACCTGGAAGGGCCTCAGAGTTTTCCCGTCTACTCCGCTACACGTTCTACGTTCTACGAAAGCCCAGGTACCTGGCCGGGAAAACTCTGCTCTACTCCACGGGAAAGGTCTCAGGGTGACGACCTTGGAATCTTCTCTCGTCTCTCTCTCTACAGGTTGGCTGAGGAAAAAGAAGGACGCTTCTTCTTTCCTCCCCAACTTCTCGTTGGCCCTTCCCTCTGGTCATGGGAACCTCTCATTCCAAACCCCCTCGTAACACACCTTTAGGGTGCCTCCTCACCAACCTCTCGACCCTTGGTCTTTCCAGCTACATAAACCAAAGAAGCTCTACCTGGCCACAACATAAACTCGACAATGTCTCTCTGTGGCCTGAAAACGGCACTTTCGATTCCAATATCCTCCAAGACCTAGATAATTTTTGCCACCGGACAGGGAGGCCTCAGAGATCCCTACGAACAGGCTCCCCACCCCACCCCACCCCCACCCCGCTCTCGCCCCTCGCTTTACTCCTCATGTTCCACCCATCAGATCCTCCTCACGAAGTCCTCTTTGCCCTCTCAAACCTGTCCTCAGCCCCTTTCTCTGTCTTCTGACTGCTCTTTTGACCCAGCGGATCATTCCTCTCCACATGTCTCACTCCCGCCACCTCCTTACAACCCTGCCGCAGAATCCACACCCCACGTTCTACCTCTGAGAATTCTAAACATCCACCTTCCCCTGTGCACTCTCCACCTAATCTCCGGCCCCGTGACTGCCAGCAACCAAATTCACAGGTGGCTGGCCATTCCCTTTTCACTTTCTGATCTTCCTGAGAGCCCAAATCCTGAGAACGTGAGCTCCAAAACAGCCTTTCCCATCTAACACTCATTCTCAGGCCACCCAAAGACTGCTTTCCGCAACAGCTTCTTCTATTCCCATGTCCATTCTACCCCTGAGGGAGGCAGCAGGAACTGAGGGCAGAGTCTGAGTCCACGTCCCATTCTCTATGTCCAGCCTCACAGACTGAGAGGCATCTGAGGTTTCTTTTTCCACTGACCTGACCACCTTTACTCCCCAGCATACGCCGCAAACTTCAAAAAATAGATGCAGGTCCACAACCCCCTCAAAAAGACCTCGTTAACCTGACCTTTAAGGTCTTTAATAATAGAGACAAGAAGACCCAAATCCAAAATCAAAGGCGAGATCAGGCCAAGGCTGAGGCCCAGTAGGGGGCCTTCCAGCTCCTAGCCACTGCTTTCAAACCCCAAACGAAGTGCCAGTCCTCCAACCGTGGGTAAGTCAGGGGCTAAGCCTCCTCCAGGCCCATGCTTCAAATGCAGCAAGGAAGGACACTGATCCAAGTCCTGCTCAAACCCGAGACCCCCGCCTGGGCCCTGCCCAAGGTGCAGAAGGGAAGGCCACTGGAAATCAGACTGTGGTCTGGCTCCTCCGGGTCTGGCCTTAACCAGTCCAGCATGGCCGCCCTCTGGATCCAGTTTGGAGCTCCCAGGCCTCCTGGGATTGGCCACCAAAGAAGCTGCCCAGGCCCTGTCAGGACCCCACAGACTTACATCACCAGGACAGAGCCTCGGGTAACGACTGTGGTGGCAGGTAAGCGATCTCCTTTTAATTGACACTAGGGCCACTTATTCTGCCCTCTCCAAATTCTCTGGGACCCTTGTCCACTCCTCAGTCTTTATTATGGGGGTTGACAGATTAGTCTCACAGCCATTAGCCACCTCACGTCTACACTGCATCTTACTAAATTCCCCCATTCACTCTTCTCATTCTACCTCGGTGCCCGGCCAGGGCTACCATGCATCCCCTCATAAAACCCAGTTGTCCCAAACCACAGTCACCTACCTCAGTTTCACTCTCTCACCCCACAAGGCCGAGCCATTCCTGGGGGATTGTAAACGCCTTATCTCCTTATCTCCTCTATGATCATTATCTCTAGGAAAAATGCACAGTTAAAATTCAAGCGGCTAGAGGCCTGGAAACAGGCTTTGGGGCCTGCTCCCTCCTCCCCTTGCTTTTTCTCCAGCCTCATCTTCCACTGCTCCTTTCCTTCCCACTTTCACTGCAACACAGTCTCAATCACTCATCTGTCACCCCTTATTGGTAACGCCATGGTGACTATCCTCTCAGCTTGGAGTGTGGAACTAGAAAAAGGAATCTCATACCCTTTAGTTCACCTCTTCTCCTTACACCTATCAGCTTGTCTCCATGATCAGGGATTTTTCTTCCTCTGTGGGGAAAACACATACATCTGTCTCCCCATCAACTGGACAGGAAACTGTACTCTCATCTATCTCTCACCCAATGTAGATGTAGCCCCCAATGATCAGTCTTTATCTGTCCCCATAACCCATCACATCTGACACAAAAGAGGAGTCCAGATAATCCCTCTCCTCCTAACCCTCGGCATCACAGCAGGGGTTGGAACTGCCATAGGGAGCGTAACCACTGCTCTACCTATTTTGAAACCCTGTCTCAGGACCTACAAGAAACATGTGGATGTCCAGCAAAGGGAAAAACTGGGAAAACAAGAACCTTACCCCCAGAGTAACCTATTCTCCCCTTTCATATTACTAGTGGGGCAACTGAGACCCCTACTCTTTCCCCCCCTAAAAATAACATCTAGGTCTCAGTTGTATTTCAGCTCCAGGCCCAGAACAGCAGCAAAACCAGACAAGTGATGCTGTGGCAGCCTCAGGACCAGCTTTTACCTCCCAAGTGACTCAACAGGATCACTCTCCAGGCTTCACCAACCAGTCTCTTGGGGAAATAATGCTGCTGCACTCCTCGTCCAGCACGGAAAACACTACCTGTTTTTCGCTCCCTTACTCCATGGCTCCTCCCACTATTAGACCCACTGGTATTTATTCTTTTAATTTTGCTCTTTGGCCCCTGTTTCATGCACCGTTTCACTAGTTTCTTGCAGAACAGAATGCAGGCGTTCGCCAACCAGAAGGTGGGAGAGATCTATCTGGCATTGAATTCAGAATCTAACACCAGAATCCTTGAGACCCCGGGTAGACACCCCTAACGATGCCCCCTCTCAGCTGGAAGTAGCTACGGAAGATGGACCTACATCCCCTGACCTTGCCCGCACTCTCAACTGTTTTTAATATTACCAGAAGCCTGGAATGATAGATCCTCCCTTCCCCCAACTGATGGACAGAGAATGATGTAAACTACACCTGCAGCCCGAACATTCCTGAACACCTAACCAGGCACCTTATATGGACTGTATATTGAACCACCAATCAGCCCCTGCCAAATACCCTAACCCCCGATTTCTAAGTCCCTAATTATGTGTCTTATATGAAACCACCAATCAGCGTGTGCTGAGTACCCTAAGCCTCATCCCTTCCCTTTCCTCCCCTCAAAAGGCGCCTTCACCCCGGCACATGTGCTCTTTTCCATCTGGAAGATAGCTCGGCAGGGTCTTCTCCTCTAATAAAGCCTGTGTCCTTCTCTCCGGCCCTCTGTCTCATCTTTCAGCTACTTCATAACTGTAATTTTGCTACTGTTAATGAATCGTAATGTAAATATCTGTGTTTTCCAATGGTCTTAGGTGACCCTGCTAGCGGTTCTCAACCTGTGGGTCGTGAAATTAATTATGAAGTAGCAATGAAAATAATTTTATGGTTGGGGGTCTCCACAACATGAGGAACTGTATTAAAGGGTCGCAGCATTAGAAAGGTTGAGAACCACTGCTCTAGAGCCAGGGAATCAGGGGAGGGAGAAGCCCCTCATAGAGGTCTCACCTGACACCAATCTCTTTGTCACATTTGTAGATAAGCCCTTCACACACTCAAGTACATAAAGCCCAGTCACAAAGCACCTTCTCAATATGAACAGAACAAGGAGCTGATCCCATTTTACAGATGAGGAAGCTGAGGCCCATAGAGAAACAAGAACATGCCCACAGGCTGGGAAATGGGAGAGCCTGAAGTGGAGGCAGGCCAGAAAGCTTAGCCCCAACACCAACAGTGTCTGATCCTGCATCTGGTCTGCCACCCCTTCAAGAACTTCCCTGACCCGCACTGGCCTGGACTAGTTACTAGTCCCCAACTAAACCCCAGACTCTCCTCTATGGCCAGGCCTCCCATATCCTTGCTCTTACAGTTTCCCTAGGCTATTCTTTCCCCAGAGGAACCTTCCCTCTCTTCCTACCTCCCAGCTCAAGGAGCCCTTCCCACACCCTCTCCAAATCTAGACCCTCTTGCCTTGCCTAGCTCAGACCTGGCCTCCAACTGCTCCTGCTCACAGGGTTCTTGCCCTCTCAAGAGTGGGAGCATGAAGGACTAATTGCAACTCTGTAACCCAGGGTGACCTGGGGCTGCCCTGATCTTTGTAGTCTCAGATCCCTCATTTGGACTCAGCTGGTCTGCCTAAAAATCTGGGAGAGAAAACCTTGGCAATGGGCACAGGGCATAGCAATGCCCCTACCTTGGGCTCCATTTAGATTGTCATCCAGCCACACAGTCTTGACTTCTGCCTCTCCCCTGGGAGTGGGAGGCCTGTGTCTGGCCTGAGAGCTCAACTAGGATGGGTGCTGTGGGAGCAGCCCTCCTGCTCTACTCCACTGGCCCCAGTGAGGCAGGCCTGAACAGGGGCTGGCAGGAATGCAGAGTCTGAGGGGTCACCTTGAGTCCCAGGCCCTAGTAATTCTGCCCTTCAACCTTCCAGAGCGTTAACAACCTTTCCCAATCAACAGTAAACTCTCCATGCTATTAGCAAATTAGGAAGTGCCATGGAAAATGCTGGAGATTTTTCCCCTGAGGCAGACTTTTGGAAGACCCAGAGAAATGGCCCCTACAAGGCTTAGAATCAGAGACTGTCATGGCAACATGCTCAGATTAGAGCAATTCGGGGACCTGCCACCACTGTAGTGGAGATGCCCGTACGTTTGGATAGCAGGCCCTTGTCTTGAAGCCACGTGGGCATAGCAAGATCCAGCTATTTAATTGGTTTGAATGATATTTTGAGTTGTTTTGGGGGTTCAGGCCCTATCAGACTCACCCCTTGGCACTGCCATTGCTCTGGGCCTTAGACCGTCTACGGCTGAAAAAGGACCAATCCCCGCCAGCGCCTAGCGACCCCTGGAGGTCTGTTCCGAGACTCAGGACCCTCAGGTCTCCGGGAGGACCGGGCAGCACGCCCAGGGCGAGAGGTGGTAGGCTCCGCAGGCTGGGCGCAACCGGAAGGGACTGCTGGGGCTCCACCTCTGTTATCTCCCCCTGCGGTAAGCAGGCCGGGTCTCTGGGGGCTTATCCTGCAAGCCGGGCGCCAAATTACATCAGGGTTCCCGGGAGCTTCTCGCCCCGGCGGCCAGGTCCCCGCTGCCCTCGCTCCGCTTCGGTGATCAAGGAGCTGGCGAAGTGCCAACCTCCCCGGGCCTCCAGGACAGGAAAGTCTCCAAGTTTTCGCCGGAGGCCCCTGGGATTTGGTTGGAACTGGGTTTAGCTCAAGGGTGGGCTGCGCTGGAACTGTGAAACCAGGGCGCTGCTTTGAGTTTTTGTGCTGCACGGCTGCAGGACAGATCGCCCTGAGCCGGGGACAGAGCTGGCCTGGGTGGGATTTTTATTTTGGCGATGTGGTGGGTGCTCGCAAAACCTGTGCTCCGGAACTCTGGCTCTCCCTGAGGGGCCTCAGAGATGACGCCGCCCAGCAGAGGAAGGGTGACTCTGTAGTGTGCTAGCATCCCCCTCTTCCCACTTGCTGTGGGACACCGACCCTCTGGGTAAAATGAAACGCAGTTCCTGCCTGCCACCTCCCACGCCTCAGCGGCTTGAAAAAGGTAATGGGATACACAGCAAGGAGGACGATTTCCGCTCAAGATGACAGCTTCCACCTCACAGCTTGTTTGGCGGAGGCAGTGGACACCCTGCGCTTGAGACACTCAAGCAGAGTGGGGGCCAGAGCTGGTCAAAGAGGCAGCAGAGAGATGTTTGTTGGGATCTCCAGACTGTGCAGTCCTGGGACTCCACTCTGCACTTTCACGATACAATAACTTAGCCACTGTTGGTTGAGCACTTGAAATGTGGTGTGGGGACCTCCTCAGAATCCCAGAGTTGGTATGAAGCTTATTTTAAGCTGAAGACATTTGAGACTCAACAGATGCAGAGAAAAGCCTCCTGGAGCTTCCCTTATCCGACTAAAAGCAACAACTTTTGGGAAATGAGGCTGCCATGAAGCCCCTCTCCAGGGACTTTTAAAGCCCTGAAGAAGATGAGACACCATTCATACTTGATAGACAAATATTATCACAAAGCTTATCTTAAATCTGTTCTCCTAAAAAGCCATTTGTCTTCCTAAAAGAAATCTGTTTTCCCCCTCTGTTTTCTTAAATTAGATATGTAAGCCTTTAACTTTAATCATTTAATGAACTAGCTACCTTCTTTGTTGGCTCCTGCATGCATGTGAAATACCATTTTTTTCCTTCATATTAATGAGTCTTTTGGCAGTTTAATTTGCAGGCCCCAGTAATTGAACCTAAAAGGAAAATATTTTTTCTCCCCTGTAATGGCTAGCCTTCACTGATATATGCAAGTATGTACAATACACACAGGATTTCAAAGACTTAAAACAAAATATATTAATTTCACATTTGATTACATGTGAAATAATATTTTCAATAAATTAATTAAAATTAATTTAGGAGATTAAAAATGGTGGCAGAGTAAGAGGATACTGCACAGACACACTCCCAGGACCAAACAGGAATTATAACTAAAATACTTCTGAATAATCAATAGAAGACTAGCAGGACAGAACCCTGATAACCAAAGACAGAAAATGGAGACTGCATAGAGACTGTTGGTGGTGGGGAGGCAAAAGGGCTGGCCAGGCTCCCACAGACAGCAACTGAAGTTCCAGAGAGATATCTCAGCTGTGGGGGGTGGCCACTGAGACCTCTGGGGTTTAATCCCCAAGCTGGGCCCCTCAAGAGAGAGCACCAGAACTGAGAAGGGTACCACATAACATCTGGCTGTGAAAAGCAACAAAGTTGCTATCTGTGAGGGAGAGATAGCTAGAAATTCAGGCACCCTCTTAAAAGGCCAATGTACAAAATTCCCTATGGAGCTCCTCACCTTGTGCTTTGGCAGAGGGAAGACAGAGTGGACTGGAGCTGTGTGAGCAGAAGTCAGGCTCAGTAGCTTGAAGGCAGACACCCGGGTTTCCTGTGCTGAGTCATTCCCTCACACTGCAGAGGTTATCTTTCTCACATAGACAGCTTTGCCTGAAGGGAAGACAGCTGACCCACACTATTGGAAAACACCTTGCCCCACAGCAGTGGTCAGCAAACTCATTAGTCAACAGAGCCAAATATCAACAGTACAACGATTGAAATTTCTTTTGAGAGCCGAAAACTGACTTCTGCGTATGGGCCACGAAGTTTCAATCACACTGTATGTGCGTGCCTGCACGTGGTATTTTGTGGAAGAGCCACACTCAAGGAGCCAAAGAGCCACATGTGGCTCATGAGCCGCAGTTTGCCGACCACTGCCCCACAGTATAGAGTTTCTGGGACCCATTAAGAGACTGAAAATAACAATTATCCTCCAGGCAGTAGCAATTGCCCCACCCTCACCACACCTGTGGATGATTACCTGAGGGCAATACAGGATGGAATTTTATCAGTCTATAGGTGGAGGTGGTCTCTGGAGGATTTGAGTCATTGCCTGATTTAATAATCAGAAACAGTGTTTGACAGTGTCCAGCACCAGAGATTGAGAGGCATAGGAGATCTACCTAATACAGAATCATAAATTCAAACAGGCAGGCAAAATGAGGAGTCAAAGAAACAACCTCCAAATGAAAGAGCAAGAGAATTCTCCAGAAGAAGAGATAAATGAAATGGAGATAAGAAATTTATCTGATATAGAGTTAAGAATAATGATGGTCTAGATGCTCAATAGCATGAGAAAAGATATAGAAACTATGAAAACAGAAATAAGGAATTACATAGCACTAATAAAGAATACATTGGAAGGAATACACAGCAGATTAGGGGAAGCTGAGGATCGAATAAGTGAATTAGAAGACAGGGTTGAAAAAATTCATCCAGTCAGAGAACCAAAAAGAAAAAAAACAAGAGGACAGCTTAAGGGAGCTGTGGGACAAGGTGAAATGTAACAATATTCAAATAATAGGTGTGCCAGAAGAGGCAGAAAGGGAGAAAGGGATGCAAAACATGTTTGAAGAAATAATATAAGAAATTTCCCTAATCTGGAACAGGAAAAAGTCACACAAGCTCAGGAGGCACAGAGAACCCCAAGCAAGAAGAATCCAAACAGTCCCATGTCTAGACACATCATAATTAAAATACCAAAAATTAAAGACAAAGAGATAATATTAAAGGCAGCAAGAAAAAAGAAAACTGTTACCTACAAAGGAGTTCCCATAAGGCTGACACCTGATTTCTCATCAGAAAGTCTACAGGCCAGAAGGAAATGGCATGAAGTACTCAAGGTAATGGAAAGCAAGGATCTGAAACCAAGATTACTATATCTAGCAAGGCTGTCATTAAAACTAGATAGTGCTTCCCAGAGATAAAAAGCTAAAGGAATACATCACTACCAAACCAGGATTATAAGAAATGCTAAAGGGATTGCTGTAATGAGAAGTAGAAATAGAGAAAGGAACCTAGGCACACAGAATTAAAATGGCAATAAATAAGTACCTATCTTATTTAATAAAAGGCTAATATGCAAATCAACCAAATGGCGGAATGACTGGTCACTATGACATGTACTGACCACAGGGGGAGCGCCGCTCAGCCAGAAGCTGGGCTCATGGCTGGTGAGCACAGCGGCAATGGTAGGAGCTGCTTCCACCTCCACAGCAGTGCTAAGTATGTCCAACTGACTGCTTAGGCCCACAGGGAGTGGGCCTAAGCCATCAGTCAGACATCCCCCAAGGGCTCCTGGACTGCAAGACGGCACAGGCCAGGCTGAGGGACACCCCCCCGAAGTACACAAATTCTGTGCAACAGGCCTCTAGTAAATAATAACCTTAAATGTAAAAGGATTAAATGCTCCTCTTAAAAGGTATAGGGTTGCTGAATGGATACAAAAACATAACCCAACTATTTGCTGTCTACAAGAGACCCACCTCAGAACAAAAGACACACACAGGATGAGAGTGAAGGGATGAGGAAAAAATTTTCCATGCAAGTGGAAAATTTTAAAAAAGCTGGAGTAGCAATATTCATATCCAACAAAATAGACTTCCAAATGAAGGCCATCACAAGAGAAAACAAAGACCCCTACATAATACTAAAGGAATCAATCCAACAAGAGGATATAACCCTGGTAAACATATATGCACCCAATATAGGAGCACCTAAATATATATTTTTTTAAAACTTTTAGAAGACTTTAAGGGAGAGATCGACAGCAATACAATCATAATAGGGGACCTTAACACCCTGATGGCTTCACTGGACAAATCTTCCACACAAACCTTAACAAGGAAACAGTGACTCTAAAGGACACACTGGATCAGATGGGTTGAATTGACATTTATACAACATTTCACCTCAAAGTTGCAGAATATACATTCTTCTCAAGTGCACATGGATCATTCACAAAGATAGACTACATGTTAGGACACAAAACAAGTCTCTACGTGGTCAAGAAGATTGAAATCATATCAGGCATCTTCCCAGATCACAATGGAATGAAATTAGAAATCAACTACAGTAAAAACACCCAAAAAACATTCAAACACATGAAGGCTAAATAGCATGTTATTAAACAATGAATGGGTTACTGATGAGATCAAGAAAGATATAAAAAACTTTCTGGAAACAAATGAAAACAAACACACGACAACCCAAAATCTCTGGGACATAGCAAGAGCAGTCGTGAGAGGGATATTCATAGTAAGACAGGCCTACCTCAAAACACAAAAAAATTAACAATAAACTATATAACCCTACAACTTAAAGAACTAAAAAGAGAATAACAAGAAAAGCCCAGATTAAGTAGAAGGAATGAAATAACAAAGATTAGAGCAGAAATAAATGACATAGAGATTAAAAAAAAAAAAATCAATGAAACCAAGAGCTGGTTCTTTGAAAGGATAAACAAGATTGATAAACCATCAACCAAACTCATCAAGAAACAAAGAGAGAGGACCCAAATAAATAATATCTGAAATGAAAGTGGAGAAATAACCACTGACACCACAGAAATAAAAAGGACTGTAGGAAAATACTATGAACAACTATATGCCAACAAGCTGAACAATGTGGAGGAAATGGACAAATTCCTAGAAAAATACAATCTCCCAAAACTGAATCAGAAAGAATCAGAAAACCTGAATAGGCCAATAACAACTGATGAAATAGAAGCAATAATAAAAAAAACTCCCAGCAAACAAAATTCCTGGTCTGTCTGGATGACTTCACAGGGGAGTTTTACCAAACATTCAAAGAACTAAAACTTATACTCCTCAAACATCCAAGAGGAATGAACACTTCCAAGCTCTTCTTATGAGGCCAGCATTATCCTCATATCAATTCCAGATAAAGACACTACAAAGGAAGAGAATTACAGGCCAATATCCCTGATGAACATAGATACTAAAATCCTCAGCAAAATATTAGCAAATCAGATTCATCAATATATTAAAAAGATCATACAACGTGACCAAGTGAGATTTATTTCAGGAATGTAAGTCTGTTAAAATATTCACAAATCAATAAATGTGATACTTCACATAAACAAATTGAAAGACAGAAATCACGTGATCATATCAATAGATGCAGAAAATGCATTAGACAAAATTCAACACCCATATTAAAAAATACTTTTTCATTAATTTCAGAGAGAAAGGGAGAGGGAGAGAGAGATAGAAACATCAATGATGAGAGAGAATAATTGATCAGCTGCCTCCTGCACACCCGCTACTAGGGATCAAGCCCACAACCCGGGCATATGCCCTGGACTGGAATTGAACCCAAGACCCTTCAGTCTGCAGACCAGTGCTCTATCCACTGAGCCAAACTGGCTAGGGCCCAACACACATTTTTTTATAAAAACTCTCAGCTAAGTGGGAATAGAAGGATTATATCTCAACATAATAAAGGCCATATATGACAAACTTATAGCGAAATTCATACTCAATGGGCAAATATTAAAACCATTTCCCCTAGAACAGGAACAAAACAGGGATGTCTGCATTCACCATTCTTATTCAACATAGTACTGGATGTCCTAGCCACAGCGATCAGACAAGGAGAAGAAATAAAAGGCATCCAAATTGGAAAGGAGAATATAAAACTCTCATTATTCACAGATGACATAATATTATACATAGAAAATTCTAAAAACTCCACCCAAAAACTACTAGATTTAATAAATGAATTTGGCAATGGAGCAGGATACAAAATCAATACCCAAAAATCAATGGCTTTTTTATTTGTCAATAATGAATTCTCAGAAAGAGAAACTAAACAAACAATCCCATTTACCATTGCAATTAAAAAATTAGAGACTTAAGAATAAACTTAACCAAGTAGGCAAAAGACCCATACTTAGAAAACTATAGGACATTGAAAAAAGAGATAGAAGAAGATATAAACAAATGGAAGAATATATCGTGTTCATGGATTGGTAGATTCAACATCAGTAAAATGTCCATACTACCCAAGGCAATCTACAGATTCAATGCAATCCCTATTAAAATACCAACAGCATATTTCACAGATCTAGAACAAATACTCCAAAAGTTTATGTGGAACCAAAAAAGACCCCGAATAGCCACAGCAATCTTGAGAAAGAAGAACAAAGTTGGAAGAATCACAACACCAGATTTTAAGTTATAATATAAAGCCACCATAATCAAAACAGCCTGGTACTGGCACAGAACAGGCAAATAGATCAATGGAACAGAACAGAGATCCCAGAAATCGACCCAAGCCATTATACTCAATTAATATTTGACAAAGGAGGCAAGAGCATACAATGTAGTCAAGACAGTCTCTTCAATAAATTATGATGAGAAAATTGGAGCGATACATGCAAAAAAATGAAACAAGACCACCAACTTAGAGCATACACAAGAATAAACTCAAAATGGATAAAAGACTTAAATGTAAGTAGTGAAACCATAAAAATCTGAGAAGAAGCCATAGGCAGCAAAATCTCAGACATCTCCCTAAGCAATATGTTTACATAAACATCTCCTACAGCAAAGGAAACTAAAGAGAAAATAAACAAATGGGACTACATCAAAATAAAAGGTTCTGCACAGCAAAAGAAACCAGCAACAAAATAAAAAGGGAGTCCACTGTATGGGAGAACATATTTGGCAATGATACATCTGATTAAGGGTTAATATCCAAAACATATAAGGAACTCATTCAACTTAACAAAAGAAAGACAAATAATCCAATAAAAAATGGGCAAAGGACCCAAATAGACACTTCTCCAAAGAGGACATACAGATGGCCAAGAGACATATGGAAAAACCCTCAGTTACTGATCATCAGAGATGCAAATTAAAATGACAATGAGATATCACCTCACACCTGCCAGAATGGCTACCATCAACAAATGACAAGTGCTGGTGAGGAAGTGGAGAAAAGGGAATCCTAGTTCACTGCTGGTGGGAATACAGGCTGGTGCGGAAAACAGTATAGCGTTTTCTCAAAAAATTACATATGGATCTGGCATTTGACCCAGTGATCCCACTTCTAGGAATATACCCTAAGAATCCTGAAACACCAATCAGAAAGAATGTATGCACCCCTATGCTCATAGCAGTACCCTTTACAATAGCTAAGATTTGAAAACAGTGCCCATCGGTAGATGAGTAGTTTAAAAAGCTGTGGTACATTTATACCATGGAATACTATGCAGCAGTTAAAAAGAAGACTCTCTTACTCTTTAAGACAGCATGGAGGGACCTGGAGAATATGCTAAGTGAAATAAGTCAGAAAAAGACAAGTACCACTTGATCCAACTCATATGTCTAATCTAAGTAACAAAATAAACTGATAAATGGAGTGAATCCAAGACATGGAAGCATGGAGCAGATTGCAGAATCTCAGAGGGAAGGAGGGGGAGGGTGGGTGGGTGGGAAGTAATCAACCAAAACCTTGTATGCATATATGCATAACCCATGGACACAGACGGTGGGGTGGTGAGGGCTAAGGGAGGGACAGGGGAAAGGGGGGCTGGAGGGAGTCAATGGGCGGGGGGACATATGTAATACTTTCAACAATTAAGAATTATTTAAAAAATAAAAATGGGCCCTAGCCGGTTTGGCTCAGTGGATAGAGCATCAGCCTTCGGACTGAAGGGTTCTGGATTTGATTCTGGTCAAGGGCATATGCCTGCGTTTCGGGCTCAATCCCCAATAGGGGGTATGCAGGAGGCAACCAATCATTGATTTCCTCTCATCATTGATGTTCCTATCTCTCTCTCTCTCCCCCTTCCTCTCTGAAATCAATAAAAAATATATTTAAAAAATAAAATCGTTCATGATGGGGGGAAAATTAATTTCATTTGTTTCTTCTTACCTTTGTGTGTTTACTAGAAAATTAAAACAACACACACACATGTTGCTTGGTATTTTATTTCTATTGGCTAGAACTACTACATGTCAGGTGACCTTGTATCTTTGGCTTTGCTTCTACCAGGTAACATCAACACAGCTTTAATAACTGAATACTCTGTGCCAGGTCCTGAGCAGCTTGGGCAGTTGGGGTAGAGAAGGAGGAGGCACTCTGCCGGCCCTTGGGAAGCTGCCAAGCCCTTCTTGGCTGCCAGCTCAGCCTGGCTGAGTCCTCCTGCAGCCCTGCTTCCCCTCCTCCACAGGATACTTAGGCCAGCAAAAGGCTCAGCAGAGGGTTCTGGAGCCTGCCAGGCCTCTGGGAACTCAGGGAAGGAGTTCTATGCAGGCCAAGTAATCAGAAGACAGTGTGGCCAATGGCCAGAACTATGGCTGGCCCTTGAGAGCTGTTTCCATGGCCAGGCCTACAGAAGGGCCTTTCAGTTTCCCAGTCCCAGGCCTCACTGCCCAGCACCTTCTGGGCAGCTCTGAGTAGCTGCAGGGCCACCTACCAGCACCACTAGCAGCACCTGGCTGTGATGGTACAGGCTCTCCAGCTTGCTAATCCTCTCTGCCACTTCCCATTCCCCAGGATCTGCTTGATTAAAAGATGTTGCTGATAGGCACGCTCTCCCTCCAGGGAGCATGCCCAGCCTTTCCCTTCTCCCTCTTTCCCCCACAGGCCTGCATCTCCTACACCCTAAGGGACTTCATGAGACTTGCAACCAGGGAGCAATGGGCAGCAGCAGAAGCTCATCCCAGGCTAATCCCCTGAACCTGTCTCTAAGGCCCCCTTTTCTCTTGCTTCCCAGTGAGCCAAAGCAGCCCAGTCTAGACTCATTTCTTTCCTATAGCATTTTTAGAGAATCAAAGCAACCCCATCTGGGCTCTCTCCTGTTGCTTCTTCTATCCTAAGCCCTTCCTTGCTTCACTGTCCCCAGCTTTAATGAACACGCTCGATATAAATAAATAAATAAATAAAGCTCCTAATAATCACTCAAGGATACAGGCTGAAGTCTGGGGGAAAAAAGATATCCCAGACTCAAAATTAGACTAAAAACAAAATTTAAAAAAGTTCTGCAGCCGGTATTCCTGTTTAACAGCCCACACCTGGCAATTTGGAAGGACTGTCCTGGTTGATATGACCCAGGTTTAGCCCACACAACTGATATTAATGTGACAGATTTACAGATCTGTACATAGTTAAACAACCTTATCTAATGTTCCTTTTCCTTCTCATATAAAACTTGCTCATAGTAATATCTAACACTTTTATCATGCTTACTCTATGCCAGACACTGTACTAGTAGTAGCTTACATCTATTAATTCATTTCATTTTAATACAATTAGATTTCAGGCACAACAACCTTATGAGGTAAGTACTATAAATATCTATCTATTATTCAGCCCTATCTGGTTTGGCTCAGTGAATAGAGCGTCAGCTTGCCAACTGAAGGGTCCCGGGTTTGATTCCGATCAATGGCACATGCCCAGGTTGCAGGCTCACGGCCGATCAATGATTCTCATCATTGATGTTTCTATCTCTCTCTCCCTTCCTCTCTGAAATCAATAAAATATATATATATATTATTTAATCTTTTTGAAAAAATTATCTGTTGTTCATGGGTGAGAACATGGAGGCAAGAGAGGCTAAGTAAACTTGTTCAAGGTCACACAGCTAGAAAGGGGCAAAACTGGAATTGAAACCAGGTAGTCTGGCTTTAGTGTTTATGCTCCAAATCACTTCATTACATAGTTTCACCCAGAATTCTGAAGGAACCTATTATGTTTTGTTCTCCTTGACTGGTTCATTTGGTAACCAGTTTAAGATAAAGCTCTGACAGGTGCTCACAATATAAAATGTGTCTGAGCCCTAGCCAGTTTGGCTTAGTGGTCAGCCTGCAAACTGAAGGGTCCCGGATTTGATTCTGGTCAAGGGCACATGCCCTTGTTGTGGGTTTAATCCCCAGTAGGGGGCATGCAGGTGGCAGCCAACCAATGACTCTCTCTCATCAATTTTCTATCCCTCCCTCTCCCTTCCTCTCTAAAATCAATATAAATAAACAGATGAATGAATGAATGAATGAATGAATGAATGAATGAATGAATGAATGTGTCTGAGATTGGCTTTAACAAATTAAGAATGATGAGGTGCGAATGTGACCAAACTGATGGGCGGGGGGCGGGGGGGTGGGGAATCCCAGAAGAATAAATCTTCCTATCCTTCTTTGTCCATTTTTCTTTTCTTTTTTTAAATTCTCTGTATTCCACCTACTCATTCCTTCTTTCCTTCTAACTCATGGCAACCACTGATTTTTTTAAAAATATATATGTTATTGATTTTTTTACAGAGGGGAAGAGAGGGTTAGAGAGTTAGAAACATCGATGAGAGAGAAACATCGATCAGCTGTCTCCTGCACACCTCCCACTGGGGATGTGCCCACAACCAAGGTACATGCCCTTGACAGAAATCCAACCTGGGACCCTTCAGTCCACAGGCCAACGCTCTATTCACTGAGCCAAACCGGTCAGGACTGTCCATTTTTCTGTGTGGGTGGGTAAGAGTGCACTGTCTAAGAGTAGGTGCAGCTTGTTAAAAGATAAACTGTAACTGAAGGTTGTCATGGTGTGGGTACCTGGGAAAGTTCAGAAATCTGGTTTGCAGGAATGGAGATGAAGGACTAAATTGCTAAACATGAGAATGGGAAAATAAGCACATGAGGGTGGGGGTGGAACCCAAGAAGATTTCAGCAAGCTGTGGCCGGAGTGGGGTGTGGCAGGACAGGAAACAGTTGGTGGGCTTTAAAACAAGATGGCCAGTGTTTAATTGTGTGTGTTGCTTCTGCTGAGCTGGGATGAGCTTCATCTTGACCTTAGGCCAAAGCCTAACACCAATTCTGCTTTGTGCCAGTGAACTGAGGGACTAAAGGGCTGGGGATTAGGGAGGTGGTAGGATGAGGGAGGTGGTGGGGTAGGAGGGTAGTGTTCCAGCTTGGGAAGGAGTGGGCCTGAAGGCCATTGGCACAGGGTGAACTGCTGGGTGGGATGTCTGCCTGGAGAAACTCAGTCAACCTCAGTGTTACTGGGGGCAGGTTAGCCAATGCACAAGGTGTCCAAGCAAAATGGCATCTAGTTCCTGAAATCCAGCACATGCTCTGCTTAAAAGTCAGGCTCCCTGTGGTGCCTCTTCCCAGTCCCTGTGGGTTGGTAGCAGTCCTTCATGGAGCCTCTGCTGAAAGCTGAAGACTTGAGGCCCCTGTGGCATCAGCCACTTGGGTCCCACCCACATTGTGGCCCTGGGCTGCTGCTCTAGATCCTTCTGAGTCAGAGAAAGCCCCACTGGACCTCTCCAGGACTCATCCTAACTCCTCTGCAAATGTGTCCAGTATGTGGGACTTCAAAGACACAAAGATGGGGCCTGTAAGGGAGGTCCCAAGTGCTACAATATGAGCAATAGAGCCTCTGAATTTGCTAATTATGATTTACTAGAGGCCCAGTTCACAAAATTCATGAATGGCAAGTCCCTAGGCCTGGCTGGCGATCAGGGCTGATTTGTGGGGCAACTGGTGGGGTGATCAGGGGGGGCCCCCTCTGGCACCTGCTTTGGCTGGCTTGAGGCCTGTGGGCTGGGGGCAGCTCCTGCATTGAGCATATGCCCCCTGGTGGTCATTACATGTTATAGCAACCAGCCATTCAGCCGTTCGGTTGATTTGCATATTAGGCTTTTATTATATAGAATTTTAAAAGAAGTTAGAGGCCTGGTCTATGTGACTGAGTTGGGTGGGGACATGCAGGAGGCAGCCTATCAATGTTTCTTTCTCACATCAATGTTTCTCTCTCTCTCCCTCTCTCTTCCTCTTTCTCTAAAAATCAATTTAAAAATTTAAAGTAGCCCAGCCAGCATGGCTCAGTGGTTGAGCATTGACCTATGAACCAGAAGGTCAAGGTTCTGTTCAATTTTCAGTCAGGACACACGCCCAGGTTGTGGGCTCCATCCCCAGTGTAGGGCATGCAGGAGGCAGGCAATCAATGAATGATTATCTCTCATCACTGATGTTTCTATATCTCCCTCTCCCTTCCTCTCTGAAATCAATAAATATAAATATTTTTTAAAAGGAAAAAAATTTAGCCCTGACTGGTTTGGCTCAGTGGATAGAGCGTTGGCCTGTGGACTGAAGGGTCCCAGGTTCAATTCTGTCAAAGGCATGTACCTTGGTTGCAGGCACATCCCCAGTGGAGCGTGTGCAGGAGGCAGCTGAATCGATGTTTCTCTCTCATTGATGGTTCTAACTCTCTGTCCCTCTCCTTCTCCCTTCCTCTCTGTAAAAAAATCAATAAAATATATTTTTTTAAAAAAAAGAAAAAGAATTTTAAAGTAAAGTTAGAGCAGCCTCAAGGGTTTGTACAGTTATTTACCCATTCATTCCTATTGTTTATATTGACCTGTATACCTGATATATTGGTATTCTAATTTAGTCTCACAACTACTTTTGACTTAAGAATGTCCAAACCTGTAGAGAATATTTATCAGATTTTACTTAAGTCAAACTGATGACATACTGGGAAGCAAATATCTAAAATGTTCAGGTGCCCCGACCAGCATGGCTCAGTGGTTGAACCAGGTCACGGTTCGATTACTGGTCAAAGCACATGCCTGGGTTGCAGGATAGATTCCCAGTGTGGTACGTGCAGGAGACAGCTGATCAATGATTCTCTCTCATGGTTGATGTTTCTATCTCTCTCCCTCTCCCTTTCTCTCTGAAATCAATTAAAAAAATAGATTTAAAAAATAATAAAATAAAATGCTCAGGTGAATTACAGTTTTTCAGGTTTTTTTATACATTTAGAATTAAGGAGGGAATGTAAAAAAATATTACATAAATGTGGGAATAAGCAAGGCCAAGGTGGAAGGAATCCATGATTGGGTTACAGGATAGTTAACAAGAACATGTACTTTCTTGAGGGTGGTCACACCTCGAAGGGATCTGAAAAAGAGGATTACTCCTGGCATTTCAAAGGCAAGTTAACCTAGACACACAGGAACAACGGACAGGGCTTGCTTAAGGCAAAGATAAACCTTTTATTTTATTTTATTTTATTTTATTTTATTTTATTTTATTTTATTTGTTTGTTTATTTTAGAGAGGAAGGGAGAGGGACAGAGACACAGAAACATCGATGAAAGAGGAACACCATCGATCACCTGCCTCCTGCACACATTCCTACTGGGGACTGAGCCCACAACCCAGGCATGTTCCCTCACCGGGAATCAAACTGGTGACTTCTTGGTTCCTGGGTCGATGCTCAACTGCTGAGCCAAACCAGTCTGGTAAAGATAAACCTTTTATAGGCCTGGGGTGTGACTATCCACCGTGACCTGCTCAGTTAGGAATTTATGATCAGATCACCTGTGAGGTTTCTTTACATAGAACTCCTTTTTCATCCATACTGGAAAGGGCAAACAGTCCACTCTTTGCTGAGAAATAAGGAGGAGCTGTTCATGAATGTGAGACACCAGCTATGGCCTCGTAGGCCCCAGGGAGCTGGGCAGGCCTTGAGTTCACCAGCAATCTTTATCACCTCCCACAGCCCCATAGATGGCTGAGCAGTGGGCAGTCTCCCCAATTGCCCTAAAATGCTTTTATAAACCCTTTGTCCTCAAGGGCTTCATGCTGCTACTTGGAACTGGCACCATGGCCATAGGCGGGGCTCAGGCTGTGGTCAGCACTCAGCACCCTTAGTGTGGGTCACAGGAAGCCCCTTTGGACTTCTGGAGAGTTCCACTCAGAAGATAATCATAGGCAAGGAAGACCATGCCAGAGGAGTGGGGGGCCCTCTGATTGCCCACTGTAAACAAGGAACCATGGGGTTTCGGCATCTCTTCCCCTTAATTGAACAAACCCGTATCAAGGCCTTTGTCCCTAATATTAGGATTGTCCTGGTGCATTTCTTGGTTGTGCCTCAGAATCAGTATAGGAATGGGGAAAGAAAGGGCTTGGGAGGTGGGCTGGGCCAGGGGCAGCTAAGGGAGGAGTAGAAGCCAGAAGAGGCTTGAAAGCAGATGTCATTGGAAGGATTTGCCTGCCTCTGCCCTCCAGCTTTGAGCCTTTGGAAGGAGGAGAGACTAACCGAGGTGGTTGTGGTTTTCTGGCATTCCCACCTTGACTCAGAGACCTTCTCTTCCGAAGTAGGAAAAGCAGACTTCAGACCCACACTTTCTCAGGGTCGCAAGAGCTTCTGAGGAAAGAGGAGGAACACGGGCTCCCTGAGTGCTTACTGCCTGTCAGGACCATTTAAGTGCATGGGAACAATGGGCACTTAATGCTTACCATGAACTTAGGCCAGGATCATCATCCCACAGTCAAGGACCCTGGAGTTCAGACAGGTGAAGGGCCTTGTCCAAAGTCCCACAGCCAAGAGTGTCAAGTTGGGGTTTGGACCTGGATTCTGGCCTTTTTCACCAGAAATTCCCTAAAAAGGCAGTGTTTAGCCTGGCCAGCATAGCTCAGTGGTTGAGCGTGAACCAGGAGGTCACAGTTTAATGCCTAGTCAAAGCAGGCCCCATCCCGGATGTGGGACACGCAGGAGTAGCCAATCAATGATTCTCTCTCATCATTAATGTTTCTCTCTCTCCTTTCCCTTCCTCTCTAAAATCACTAAAAAACATTTTTCTAAAATAAAAGAAAGAAAAGAGAAGGCAGTGTTTATCTCAAGAAAGGAGGCAGTGACAGGGGGGTTTGGTGTCAGGACAGTGAGGCAGCAGCAGTGGGGCTGTTCTTCACTGAACAGGAGACTCACCCAGCAAGCGTCTCCCAGCTGCAGGCTATTTGCCTCTCCTGAAGCAGGGGCATAAGTCTCATTGAAACCAAAATGTGGGGTGTTGAGTCCGAGTTTGTGGTCTCACAAAATTGAAGAATGAAGTCGCAGACAAAAATAGTGGAATACAAGTTTATTGGGAGAAGCCAGTCCTGGAAAAGGTGCAGCTGGGGTTCCAGGAGCAGGCCAGTGTCCAGAGCTTCTTTCCATGTCACAGTCGGGTGTTCAAGTCCATTAGTCCATGTGTAGAATCCCGTAAGGCCCTAAGCCACGTGGGCACAGGGGCTGTGCTCCCCCACAACAGGAATGTCAGGGTGTCCATTGTGTGCTGCACTGAGGAAGAGAGAAGAGGAAGCATGAGTGCTTTTTTAATATACATGCTTGTTAGTTCTTGATTGGTCCTTACTTCCTTGGGATTGGTTTGTATGCCGTACTACCTTGAGATTGGGTACCTGCAAGCTGCCTGTCTTGGCAATATCCATACATTTTTAAGTTCATGCCTCTTGCACATCCTCCTTCCCTAACCAGTTGGGGTGTCTTAGTAATTCTGCCTAGTGGAGAAGGGCGAGACTTCCTGTCTGGGTCCCCTGCACCTTCACACTGGTTTACCCAACCTGACGTGCTCTCTTCCCCAAGCCTGAGCAGGCCTTGTTGGGACCTCCACTCCCATCAAGACCTCTCTCCCTGGGTCAGTGCAGCTCTAAGTTGAGGGTGGGGGAGTTGACAAAAGGTGACTTTACTTAATGCTTACCTCCAGCTCCATGGCCTGGGTGCCACTGGCACCTACCTCCCACAGCATTATTGCTCACCCCACAAACCACATCCTGTAATCCTCTCTGGAACCTGGGGCTGTTACTATTATTGTCCTGATGTTAAAGGTGGGGAAACTGCCTGGCTGGAGTGGTTCAGTTGGTTGAACATCATCCTGTACACCAAAAGTTGCCAGTTTGATTACCAATGTTAACATAAGAAACATCCAAACCTGTAAAGAATTTTTGTGGCCCTGACCGGTTTGGCTCAGTGGATAGAGCGTTGGCCTGCGGACTGAAGGGTCCCCGGTTCGATTCCAGTCAAGGGCATGTACCTTGGTTGCAGGCGCATCCCCAGTATGGGGTGTGCAGGAGGCAGCTGATCGATGTTTCTCTCTCATCGATGTTTTTGATTCTCTATCCCTCTCCCTTCCTCTCTGTAAAAAAATCAATAAAAAAATATTTTTTAAAAAAGAATTTTTGTGATTTTATTTGAGCCAAACTGTCAACAATTGCTGGGAAGCAGAATCTCAAGGTATTGAGATTTGTTTTGTTTTGTTTTTAATCTTTATTGTTGAAACTATTACATATGTCCCCTTTCCCTACCATTGATCCCTTCTAGTCTGCCCTTCCTCCCCCCCCCACCCCCCAGGCATTCATCACCTTATTGTCTGTGTCCATGGGTTATGCATGTATGCATACAAGTCCTTTGGTTGACGTCTTCCCACCCACCCAACCATCCTGCCTTCCTTCTGAGAAAATGCTCTGGAGAATGGCAGTTTTTCACCTTGTTTTATAAATTTCAGTCAAAGGAGGAGACATAAGTGAATTATATGAAATCCATTGGTGATAGATTAGGGAGGTAGGAGAAAACAAAGTGGGGGGAGGGGAGAACCTCCAGGACTGGATAAAAAGTAAAATGATAGACACATGCTTCTTTTACATAGGTGAGTACAGGATAGTTAACAGTCAACAATTAACATGATAATAATAACAATGAGGGAATTTGTGCCCTGAGGAGTCCAGAAAAAGGGAAGTTACCCTGACATTCCAAAGGTATGTTATCATAGATGCAAAAAGACAATAGGCTCAGATAACATCAAAGTCGATCTTTGTCAGGGAAGATACTGGCCTAGGACGTGACTACCTACCATAGATTGCTTTTTATATATATTTTCTATAAACTTCTTTTTAATTAAAAAGTTTTAGCCCTAGCCATTTGGCTCAGTGGATAGAGCATTGGCCTGCAGACCAAAGGGTCCTGGGTTCAATTCCGGTCAAGGGGACATACCTTGGTTGTAGGCTCCTCACTGGGCCCTGGTTGGGGGCACATGCAGGAGGCAACCACTCAATGTGCTTCTCTCACATCAATATTTCTCTCTGTCTTTCCCTCTTTCTTCTACTTTCCCTTAAAAAAAAAAATCAATGGAAAAGCATCCTCGGGTGAGGATTAACAAAAATCCTATATAATAAAAGCCTAATATGCAAATCAACCAAACGGGAGAACAACTGGTGGAATGACCGGTTGCTATGATGCACACTGACCACCAAGGGGCAGACGCTCAAGACAGGAGCTGCCCCCAGCCTGCAGGCCCCAGGCCAGCCAAGGTGGGTGCCAGCGGGGGGCCCCAATCATTCCACTGGTCACCCCACAGATCAGTCCTGATTACCAGTCAGGCCTAGGGACCCTGCCCATGCACAAATTTCATGCACCAGGCCTTTAGTAAGTAAATAAAATAAAAAATTATAATTTCAGACCATCTTTTGTGGTTATTTTAGGTCTCTGAGTTTGCAAGGCCTTCCCTGAGTTAGTCAGGTTAGCATGTGGCCCCTTTTCATCCACACTGTCCTCCTATCCTTTCCCCTTCCCTGCCCATGTCCCTGATATCCCAGCTAGCCAGGGATCCTCAAATAAATAGAGCTACTAAGGAGATGTGTGTGGGTGCTGATACAGGGTCCTAGGGATTGCTGGGAGAAGCCCTGTCCTGAGTGGGGCTTCTTTGCCAGTCCCTGAGGGGTTCTTGACACCACTGCCCAATGCTGAGAGATCCATATCAGTGAATGCTAGGGGGCACCTGTGGGTACAGGGGCCTTGAAGCCTGATCTTGGCCTGCCTGCACTTGCCCCAGCCCTAGGCCACGAGGTCATGGAGACCTCCTGAAATCTCTTCCCAGGGGAGCTGAAAGGCAGAGAGGCTTGATGAGGTGCTAATTACTGAGCTAACTGGAGCCAAATAAGCTACAGGGGACCTGGTTAACAGGAGGTAGGGAATGCATGAGGGGAGGGGGCTGCTGGCAGAGGGTAAGAAGGGAGGCCAAGACCCAGGTCCAGCGCAGGCAGTGTTTGTTCATGAAAGGTTGATTTACTAGGGCTGACCATCTGCCTTAAAATGCAAAGGACGGGTGAGCAGTGTGTGACATGCTAAGTCCTGTTTGGGCCATGAGATGCTTGCCAGCCTCCTGTCCCCCGTAGGCTTGCAGCAGGAGTGCCTCCTGGCTCAGTGTCTGGGTTCTGCTGCTGTAAGGAGGCCAGGCCAGCCAACTCCCTCCCCCAGGTCCTTGCCACCCCCACAGTGAAGATGGCCTTAGGAGTGTAAGTTGCTAATGAAATATGTCTCATTTTTTATGATATTTAAGTTAGAAAGTGTTCCACACTAGAAGAAATCAAGAAAAAGAAGACAGCTGTTTTTTGTCTCAGTGTGTCATTGTAGAAGAAAGCAAAAGAGATTTTGGTTGGAGATGTTGGTATAACCATAAGCAATCTTTGCAAGCTTTTGTGGCAATGTTTCCTAAGAAAGACTGTCACGATGCTTTGTATGATGCAAGCTTTGAAACTAAGAAATCCAGAAAAGAGGAGTTGATGTTTTCTTTGTGGGCAGCAAGAGCTAGCACCTCTGAAAAGTAAAATGATCTACCTGTGGACAAAAAAGGGGCCACATGCTAACCTGACATGCTCAGGGAAGGCCTGCATGGCAGTCTTGCAAACTCAAAAAGACCTAAAATAACCACAAAGGATGGTCTGAATTTAAAACTTTTTTAACTAAAAGCAATTTATGGGAGGTAGTCATATCCTAGGCTAGATTCTTCCCTGACAAAAGTCAGTCTTTACCTTCACTAAGCCTGTCTGTTGTCTTTTGCATCTATGATAACATATCATTGGAATGTCGGGGTACCTTGTAACTTCCATTTTTCTGAACCCCTCAGGGCACAACCAATGTGCCAGAGCTCCAGGACAGGAGACCACAAATTCCTTCATTGTTATTGTTATAACTAGAGGCCAGGTGCACAAAATCATGCACGGGGGAGGGGGGCCCTCAGTACAGCCTGCACCCTCTCCAATCCGGGACCCCTTGGGGAATGTTTGACTGCCAGTTTGTGCCCTCACTTTTAACAGATGACAGCTCCATAGTTGTTTCTTTCTTTTCATGCTTAAATCCATTGGAATTAGTAGGTATTCAAAGCGTGTATACATTTTAGGTGGACACCCTATATATCTCTAGTCAGCGGTGAAAGGAACCAACTGTGGATTTGGAACTCCAGACAGGGAACCTCACTCACTCCCCGCATGTCTCCCCACTCCACTTTCCACCTTCGTGGGCAGTGGGAGAATCAATGTTTTCTCTCATTAACTTGCAAAAGCACGTCCTGTCACCCACTGCCCGGCAGGAGTGTGCTAGGCCCTGAATGAGTGAGGCTCAGTCAGGGCAGCCTTCGCTCGTGGGTGCCAGGACCCAAAGTGCACATTCCTCCTCTGCAGTCGCCCCAATTATTCCACCATTTCACTGAGAGGGTGAAACTCCTCACCTCCTCTGGGTTCCCGATCCTGAACGCTGACCCAAGGCACCTCAGCGAGGGCCGCCTGCACCCACCAGGTGTGTCTGTCTGCACCTGCTCCCGCCTCAGCACCTGCATTAGCTCCACAAAGGTGATTTCGTCACTGCACTGGCCTCCGCGGGAACAGGGAGTCACTACTCCACCCTCTCACTGTCATCTCACAGGCACCCACCCCCAGCACCCAGAACACCCAGTCTCCAAAGGACGTGAGCATGCCGGAGGGGACGTGTGCACGTCCTGTGGGGAACGTTGGCATACTGGGGTGGATGGACGTGCAGCAGAGGGGCGGGGGGGAACTTGCACACGCCATGGTCCAGACTGTTGCAGGCATGCATGGGTGACAGTGCTCTGGGGGATGTTTGCACACCATGAGGGGAGGAGAGGATGCATGCACCAGAGGCCTGAGGCTGCGCAGATCCACAAACCCCCATTGCGCGGCGAGGAGGACATCAATCTGGACCGCCATGGTGGCTGTCCCTGTGACCAAGGAAGCCAAGCTGGCTTGGCTTCCTAGGTCGCTGGGGCAATGGAGGAAGCCAAGCCCCCCTGCCTGCTCCGCTCCAGCCGCTGCCATATTTGTTGTGTCAATTTGCATATTCCCTCCTTATTGGCTGTGGATGCCACCGTATTTATCGCAAAGTGATGGTCAATTTGCATATTACTTTTTTATCAGATAGTATGTTAATTGTTTTTTTTAATATATTTTATTGATTTTTTACAGAGAGGAAGGGAGAGGGAGAGAGAGTTAAAAACATCGATGAGAGAGAAACACCAATCAGCTGCCTCCTGCACACCTCCTACTGGGGATATGCCCGCAACCAAGGTACATGCCCTTGACTAGAATCAAACCTGGGACCCTTGAGTCCGCAGGCTGATGCTCTATCCACTGAGCCAAACCAGTTAGGGCTGTTAATTGTTTGTTTTTTTTAAAATATATTTTAATGGCTTTTTACAGAGAGGAAGGGAGAGGGATAGAGAGTTAGAAACATCGAAGAGAGAAACATTGATCAGCTGCCTCCTGCACACCCCCCAGTGGGGATGTGCCTGCAACCAAAGTATATGCCCTTGACGGGAATCGAACCTGGGACCCTTCAGTCCACAGGCTGATGCTCTATCCACTGAGCCAAACCAGTGAGGGCATAATTGTTGACTGTTAACTATCTTGAACCCACCTGTGTAAAAGAAGTATGTGTCTATCATTTTACTTTTTATCCAATCCCAGAGGTTTCCCCACTTTGCTTTCTCCCACCTCCCTAATCTATCACCAATGGATTTCATGTAACCCACTTATGTCTCCTCTTTTGATTGCAATGTATATAACAAGGTGAAAAACCGCCATTCTCAGAGCATTATCTCAATACATTGAGATTCTACTTCCCAGCAATTATCGACAGTTTGCCTCAAATAAACTCACAAAAATTCTTTACATATGCAAGCTCCAAGAATGTAATCAAAAAGAAATTTCAGCCCTGGCTGGTATGGCTGGTAGTGGTTGGGTGTGTCATGTGCACTAAAAGGTTGCCAGTTGGATTCTGGGGCTTGATCCCTGGTAGGAGGTGTGTGGGAGGCAGCTGATGGATGTTTGGATCTCACATTGATGTTTCTCTTTCTTTCTCCCTCTCCCTTCCCATCTCTCTAAAAATCTTTTTAAAAAAAGAAAAGAAAAATTCCAAGCATAAAACATGAATGTCATGCAAATGGGCCAGAACACCTTAATTGGGCTTGTATTGCAGAAAAGTTAGGTGGATCCTTAATTGTAGCTTTTGAAGGATATCCTGAGTAGATCTGAAAGGAATTTTAGAGACAGGACAGGCAGTTTTAGGACAAGGGAGTTCATAGGAGATGAATGCACATATGTGATGGGCTCCAATGCTTATCTTACTTTCACAGAGGATAGAGTAAAGTCACAAAATACTGGAAAGGGGGAAACATACTTTCACAGAGGATAGAGGAATGTCACAAGATAAGGGGAGAGAAAGAAGGGGATACCACGTGGGCTTTGGACTTTGAAACTAATACTATGTAGCAGAGTGACCAATGAGGAAAGCACAGGGGTCCTAAATTAAGGAATGGTCCAATTAGAAAGGGTCATGTTCAGACAAAGATCTACAACCTTTATAAACCCAGAGACAAAGAGACTCAGAAGTTTTTTTTTTTAGATTGATTTTTCCCATCAGAGAAAGAGCGAGAGAGAGCACTCCCAGGCTTTTCCCATTTAGGGACCCCTCCCCTGGGGGTTCCCTTTGGGACCCCTGCTGAGGAAGGAGTTTGTATATGCTTCCAATAAACTTCCACATTTTTATTTAAAATCTTTTAGTCTGAGAGTTTATTCTTCAAACTTAGTCTGGCAAGGATCCACAGGGGGATATTCTACACCTCAATTCCACATAACAGATCATTGTTCAGTACCACAAATCAAAAGCTTCCATGTTTAATGTTATCCTCTTGCTATATAAGTAAAGCAAATATGTTTAGAGTCTCACTGAGGGGGAGCTATCTTGTCATCTATTAGAGTAAACTAAATATTCTATACACATGTGCAAATAGCTGTAAATAAATCTAAAATCTAAAGTTTTATTGATGTGAAATTAAATTCTTATTGACCAAATGCCTGTTTTGATAAGTTGGCTTGTAAAGATTTTTGCTAACCTCATGATTTTTAAAAATACATTTTTAATTGATTTCAGAGAGGGAGAGATAGAAACATCAATGATAGAAACATCAATGACAAGAGAGAATCATTGATTCGCTGTCTCCTGCACACCCCCAACCAGGAATTAAGCCCATAACTCGATGTGCCCTTGACTAGAATTGAAACCAGGACCATTCAGTCTGCAGACCAATGCTCTATCCACTGAGCCAAACTAGCCAGGGCAAGGCTCATGATTTTTAATAATGCAGTTCACAAAACAATACAAGGGCCTATGAAGAGAATTATTGCATCTTTGTTAACCTCAGCAATTACTCTGTTTCTTTAGCGTAGAGAATTGGTCATAATCTGGTTATAAAATTATTCTCTTGAGCTAAACTGAACAATGGAAAATAATTCTCAAAATGTGTAATAACACTAATATACTAACTACAGTAAGATTAAGTCAGAGAGTCTTTTAATTCTACCAGATGTGTAATAAAGACTGTCTCAGAATTGTGTACGTTTATAATCAGCTCTGATCTTGCAAAGCACTATTTCAAGCATGTAGTTGGTAGTACAGGAAGCAACTTCTTGAACCTATGGTGAGCTCTCCACTAGACTGTTCTGAGAGTGACCTTACATCTTGAGAATTCATATGTGTCCTCAGGAAAATATGCAATATCTTGTAACAACCAATTATAATGCAAATTAGGGCTCCATTGTAATCCACTTTGTTAATGAAAATGATAAAAAGTATATTGATAAGCTGGGACATATATTGAATTGTTCCTCATTCAGAACTTTGTTACTTCTGGTACAGTAAGGTGTTGAAGAACGTTAGGTGTATGTTTATTCTGGGGCTTGGGAGAAATTCTTAATCTCCTAGAGCTGTTTGCCAACTGTATGTGAAATGGGGAGCAGATATGACAAATGATGACATCCACAGAAAACTACTACCTGATGACACTTGGAAGTGATTGTCTTTAACATCAGAGGCATAATACTATGAACAATATAGAGACTATTGAACTTAGAAGTAGCTGTATTGGTTTTATGTAATAAAGGTAGCATTCTTAACTTAAAAAAAAAAAAAAAAAAAAGGCATCCTGGTCTCCTCCACACCTTGATCCTGGCCCTAAAGGACTTGTGTTCTGAGGCCACCCTTGGAGGTGCTCATTGAGAGCTAGGGAGGCAGAGTGCTCTACTCTGAAGGAGTACCAAGGAAGAAGGAGGCCCACTGACCTGTCCTGGGGCCTCCAGGCCTGCTGCAGCCCAGACAAACCTGGGTTGGGTGCCGTTGGAGGCAGCCTGTGAGAACAGAGGTGACATCACTAAGCTGGGTGATCTTGGAGGGGCCTGGGGCTCACCCATGCCAGCCATAGTCAGGACCTTGTCCTGGACCCTGTGCCTCTGAGAATAGGCCTATGTGACCTCCCAAAGGGGCTGGAGAGCCCAGGGAGATAGGCTTGTGCTCTGTGATGATAGAGGGGGAAGAGACTAACCCCCAGACAAAGGGAAGGAGAGTTAGTGAGTTCCCCTTTGCTGCAACCAGAAATAGGTAGCTCCCTCTTCCCTTACCCTATTCCCCTCTTCACAGCCCACTCTGTAGCTAGGGAGGGACTTCAGCCACCTAAATCCAGACCCCAGGCCTCAGCAAACTAGAGGGTGGCTGTCACTTACATTGGCCCACCCCAATTCTAGCCCTATTGGCTGCCTGTGGCTTCTGAATGCACTCTGCACTCTCTCTGATCTCCAGGACTTCACTTAGGCTGTTTCCCCCACCAAGCATCTCTGCTCCTTTCTCTTTTTGTCTTCCCCCCTCCCCACCCCTGACCCTTTCTGACTAGTTAGGTCTCCTTTACCCTGCAGACTCTGGTTCTATCTGCATCCCGGACTGCTCTGTGACCTCTGCCTGACGACCTCCTATAGCACCCACAACCCCTATTCCTGCTCCTTCACATAGCTCATGGGACCCAGGACCCAGACCCAGGTCATTAGGAAAGAAAGCTGGGAGGCTAAACACTTCCCTCAACTGAATGCTTGTCCCCACTCTCCTCCCTCCTAAAATACTCTCAGAACTACATAGCTTATGGCATGAAAAACCTTTGGTAGTAACACTGGCTTAAAAACATGATAATAATTGTTCCAGTTTTATGAATCCCTACTTCTTTTTTAAAATATGTTTTTATTTATTTCAGAGAGGGAGAGATAGAAACATCAATGATGAGAGAGAATCATTGATCAGCTGCCTCCTGCACGTCCCCTGCTGGGGATCCAGCCCACAACCCAGGCATGTGCCCTGACCAGGAATCAAACCATGACCTCTTGGTTCCTGGGTCGATGCTCAACCACTGAGCCACACCAGCCAGGCATGAATCCCTACTTCTGAGCCAGGAATTGTGGTAGGTATTTTTCATGCATACTTAAATATATATATATATATATATATATGTTTTTATTGATTTTTAGAGAGAGAGGAAAGGAGAGGGGAAGAGAGATAGAAACATCAGTGATGAAAGAATCACTGATCAGCTGCCTCCTGCATGCCCCTTACTGGGGACTGAGCTCACAACCTGGGCATGTGCCCTGACCAGGAATCAAACCATGACCTCTTGGTTCCTGGGTCAACACTCAACCACTAAACCACACTGTCCAGGCTCATGCATACCTTTTCACAGCAATCCTCCAGGGCTGGAGTTTTTATTATTTCCACTTTTCAATGAGGAAATGGAGGCTCAGAGAAGCCAAGGAACTAATCCAAAGTTACACAGCAATTAAGTGACAATCTAGGGACTCCCAAGTCACTACCCTCACAATGGGAAGGGAGTTATTTTTTCTGCCCACCTGTTTCCTTCCCCGTTTTCCCTCCCTCCTTGCCTGTTATCCTCTGCTTGGTAAGCTTGCATCATTACTACGGCCCTAAGGTCCAATTAGGGGCTCTCCCCAAGAGAACTGACTGAAGCAATCCCCTGCCCCAAGAGAGGGCATCCTGAGTTGAAGTTTTAATTAGCCATCACTGCTCTTCCCAAAACTCTGACCTGCCCATGGCTACACCAGCGCAGGCTAGCTTTGTGGCAGGAGGCAGGACTGGTATCCAACCCAGGCACAGCTAAAGCCACCCCAGCATGGGAGAGCAGTGTGCCTGGGCCCCTGTCCCACCACAGCTCCCTGGGTCCACCTTAGCATTGCCTTATTTAACCCATTAAATGGATTAATAAAATAAATAGATTAAGCGACTTAATCCATTAAATGGATTGAATAAATTAAAAACGTTAATATTCATAAAGTATTGAAAACAGTGCCGGTACATGGTAAAGGCTATGAGTGTTAAATTAAAAAAAACAACAACATCAATCCCTAACCGGTTTGGCTCAGTGGATAGAGCATCAGCCTGAGGACTGAAAGGTCCCAGATTCGATCCTGGTCAAGGGCATGTACCTTGGTTGCGGGCACATCCCTAGTAGGAGGTGTGCAGGAGACAGCTGATCGATGTTTCTCTCTCATCGATGTTTCTAACTCTCTATTCCTCGCCCTTCCTCTCTGTAGAAAACCAATAAAATATATTTTTAAAAATCAAGTCAGTAGGTGTACTGGGGGGTAGGGGAGGTCGGGGGGAGATCAAAGGGGTAAAAAAAAGGAGACATATGTACTATTATTTGTAATACTTACAACAATAAAAAAAATGGTAAAAAAAAAATCAAGTCAGTAGGGATGGGAAACAAGGTACAGGGTTGGGGCACAAGGCTTTCTTGGATATGAAGATGGCAGGTTCCTGAGTCACCTGGCAATGCTGGATGGCTCATGTGTGGGCTGTCAGCACTGTAAAGTATGCAGTCAGGACCCTTGCAATGTGAGAAGCTTGGGGTTGAGTAAACAGCAGGACATGGCGGAAGTGAATGACAGGTATGGAGAGGAGGCCTGTGACAGCTACTGCACCAAGCACTTTCTCTCCCTTCCTTCCTCCCTCCCTCCCTTCCTTCTTCTCTCTCTTACTTTATTTTGTAATTTTTATATATTTCTTTTTCATGTAATTTGCTTTTCTATTTACCAAACCCTCTCTATACTGTGTACTCCTTTACAGAACAGGGATCGCATCCCATTCTGCAGGTGAGGCAGCCCGGGCTCAGACAGCCAGCGAGCACGTCCAGGCCACACAGCCATTGAGGGGCAAAGCAGGATTTAGACCCAAAGCCTAAGCCCTGACCACTGGGAATCTGGTTTCTCATGGTCTGCATCTCAGGCCATAGGGTGGTGGTCAGTAAGGCATTAGAGCCACAGCCCCAACCCCTAAAGAGGAAAAAGTGTCCCTCTCTGCTTCCACTCAACCTCCCTGAAACCTGAGGGCTCTGAGTGTGGGTGTTTGTGTGGAGGATCCTGGAGACCCCTTTCCTAGGGTAGGGCTGTAAGTCCAAGCTGAGATAATGACAAGGAATATCTGAAGCTGCAGAGCTGAGGCAGCCCTCACCCCTATCCCTCCTGGGAGCATGACGCCTTCCTATCATGGCCCTGGCCTCAGCTGGCCTGGCTGCATGCCTCCCCACTCATCAGCAGCTGCTGTGTCAGCCCCAAGCTAGAGCTGAGCCCTCTGATACTACTGCCTGGTAATCAGCCCTAAGTGTGGAGACCCGAGTGGGCTGCTAACAAGGGGCCAGCACCAACCACCTGGCCCAGATTCCACTGCCCAACAGGCCTTAGGAAGGTCCTATGGACAGTTCACCTCATCTACCCATGGTAGGAGGGGAGGGTGCTCTAGTATTGGGGGAAGAGGCTTGGATAGGAAGAGCTGGATTAGCAGCCCCCCTCTCCCAAGACCTTTGAACTGGGGAGCTAGGGGGAGGTAATTCCTAATAGAGGCAAAAGGCCAACTGAAGCAAGGTGGGCACTGAGCAGGAGTCAGGGTTGTGGGTACAGGCTGCCCAGGTCTAAACCACCATCCTGAGAACAGCTGTGCTGCTGGCCCAGGGCACAGAGGCTGGTAAAGAAGATCCCCAGAGAGAGGCCCTGGATGGGAAAAGGAAAGGAGTTGATTAGGGAGGGTGGCAGAAGTCCAGGCCCAGAGTAGGGGAGAGCAGCCTGCTGGGGACCCCCAAGGTTGGGTTTGCAGGCAGTATGAGGCATGCAGGTAGAGGTCAGCCAGGTGTTTTTCCATCCTAGGTCTGGGGGTTGGGGTGGGGAGGGAGAGGCAGTGTCAGAACAAGAGGAAAGCTGGCCCTGGCCAGGTAACTCAATCAGTTAAGAATGTTGTCCTGATATGTCAAGGTTGTGGGTTCAATCCCCAGTCAGGGCACACATAAGAAGCAACCAATGATTGTATAAATACGTAGAACAACAAATTGATCTTTTTCTCTCTAAAAAAAATTTTTAAAGGAAGCTGGACCTTAGTCAGTTTGGATTGATGGATAGAGCATCGGCCTGCAGACTGAAGGGTCCCAGGTTTGATTTTGGTCAAGGGCACATACCTCGGTTGAAGGCTCCCCGCCTGGTTGGGGGCTGGTGAGGGGGGGGAGGGGCACATGCGGGAGGCAACCAATCAATTTGTCTCTGTCACATCGATATTTCTCTCTGTCTCTCCCTCTCCCTTCCACTCTCTCTAAAAATCAATGGAAAAAATATCCTCGGCTGAGGATTAAAAAAAAAAAGGAAGCCAGTGTACAGGCTGGATAGGCCTTGAGGAGACCTGGATTATAGGTCAGCCTGGCCCAGACCCTGGCACGTGGCTGTCCCTGCCTAGGCCTCAGTTTTCCCATATTGAAATGGGGGCTGGAAGCAGGCTGTTGCTAGTTTGAGTTTGGGTTCTGTAAGTCCTGAGAGACTGAGTGCAGGAGCTGTAGGGGAGCTTCGGGAAACTGAGGCTCCTTTCAGGTCCTCATCACTGGGTCTGGGGATGGTTCTCTGCCTTTCTTTCCTTTCAGAAGTACAGAGTCCTCCTTCACCATGTACCTACCCTGCACTCCATAACCATGGCCTGAATCAGCCCTGTACCAGGCCCTGTGCTGGAGGACATCCCTCCACAGTTTAACAGGGAGCAGGCTTGTAATTAGGCAATTTTAGCAAGGAGATGAGTTCAGAATGCCTTGAGGCCTCAGAAGAGGTGACTAAACACCGCCTGGAGCTCTGGAAGGCTTTCTGGAGGAAGGGACCTAAGCCGAGTCTTGAAGGCCTACAGAAATTAGCAAAGAGTGGGACAAGCAGCTAAGGCTGAAGGAGAGTATATTCCAAAGCATGGAGCTGTGACCCAGTAAGGAAGTTTAGCTGGCTCTGGGGATTGCAGTGGCAATAGGGAGGCTAGCAGAAGCCAGAAGGGGGCACTAGGGAACCAACAGGGTCAGATATTGGAAAGACCTCTCTGGAGGTAGGGAGGGAATGTTTCCCACTGCTCTGCTAGGGGAAGGGCATGCTATAAGAACAGAATTACGGTTGATTAATAGCTATTCACTATACTAACTATAGATAAGAGATTTTCTTACATATCCTGGGAACCTGTGGAGGACATGCTGAAGAAGAAAAACAGAGTTGTAAAGATAAATCGACCTTGAAGTCCAGGTGGCTCCATCACTCAGAAAGAAGATACATTGTGAGAACAGATCAAGGACAGGACACACTGGAAAGGAGACAAAAGTCTGGGGGCTAATCATTATGAGCACAATGATAGAAAACAGACCCTGGGAACTCACATGGTTTTAGATTCTCTCCCACCCTCTAACCCTATAAAATGGCTGGCTTGAGACAAGATGTTAGAGCAGTTTTTCAGGGTACTACACCTACCACTCTCTCAGATCACCAAGCACAAAGATTCAACTTTGTCTCTACTTATTGACTCTGGTAGTGACAGGTCATGTGGACACTTTTGGTTTCGGTTTAACTTTCAGTCCCAAGCTAGATACCGCAGTGGCTGGGCTCTGGCACAGCCAGAATGAGAGACACTCTCCTGACTGAAGGCCCAGTCTCTATTGCTCAGGCTTCTCCAGCAGCCCCATTCCCACACAAGCACACATCACAGTACATCTGCCTCTCTCACTGCACTGGGAAACAGCTCCTGGGTCCCTCTCATTGCCAGCACAAAGCCTGGGGGTCCTCAATATTTGGTCAGGGTAAAGATGGAAAGGACAGTCAACCTTCACTGGCTGTTAATTGTGATTGTGTGGGCCTTTTTTTTTTTTTTGCCAGTAGACTGGTAGTCACAGCACATACTGTGAGGCCTCCAGAGAGGCCTATCCCCCTTTCTCTGTCTTTGGGGTCCCCCTCTAAGAGACTGATTTCCTCTGGAGGTGGGCTGGGGTTCCTTCAGTGTTTGGGGGGCTACCCACTCTTTGCTTACCATGGCGAGGCAACAGGTTACTGTGTCCCCAGCCTTCCCTGCAGAAGGAAGATCTGTTTTGCCAGCACAGTTTTGGAAGTAGCTCACCTTACTCTGATCAGATCCCATGACCCTGTCCCACCCCCAGATCCTATTCAACCCAGATGCTCTGAGCCCAGGCTACTGGCTACTGCTACAGCTCAACACTCAGGTTCTGCATGCTTGGATAGCAGAGGGTTCCTGAACACCAGCCATGCCTGAACCTTTTCTTAGAAGGGTTTGGGGGAAATCCAAGTTCCTCCATTTTTTGGTTATGGGGCTAGCTGCTTCACCCCTGCTCCTCTAAAGGGCTTACTATTAAGAAAGCTATGAACTCGTTGAATCCACACAAGTCCTGGGACATGTTCTAATTATGCCCACTGGAGCAGTAAACGGAGAGGTGAGGTAAAGGGGCTTGCCTAAGGTCACACAGATCAGTAGGTCACACCTCAGTCTGCAAGTTTTCAAACTTCTGCCCCATATGGTTGCTGTAAGAATTAATTGAACCCAATGTTTATCAAGTGACTGACACAGGACCATGCTCCAAGTAGGAGCTCCTTGCCTGGCCCACCCACCAACACTGAAGTAGTCCTCTGTTGGGTGGAGTAGGGGAGGGATTCGGAAGCAGAGGGCAGAGAATGCTGTAATAGCAGTCCAGGAGGCCTTCATGGAGGAGGCAATGTCTACAGCTAGGCCTGAAAGGCCTGGGGAGAGAGCGCACTGCTGTGTGTCTTGGGGAAAGGTGCCACACTTCTCTGTTTCTCTGCCTGTAGGGTGCCTGCCAATGACATATCTCCTTCCTCTGGGGTGAGAAGGAGCTCCTCCAAGGAAGGAAAGGGTTTTGTAAATAGCAGGTGTGGCCATAGTAACAAGCTGAGGTTTGGGGAACTGACCTGTTACCTGCCTTCCCAGGAAGCCAGCAGTAATCTGTGTCTGGGGTGGGGTGGTCAAGGAGTGTGTGCCTGTGGAGACTATGCATACCTGGTTGGTATGCTGTGTGTGTGTGTATATGTGTGTGTAGGAGGGTGAGTGTGACACCTCCTTTCCAGACTTTTCTATGGTACTTTTCTTTGTTGACTCTGCCCAGGAAGCCCACATAAGGACAGACTGTTCCTTCCAATATCATTTCTCCTCTCTAAGACCACTGCCTAGTAAACACGTAGGGGCTCCCAGGACAGCCACATTGTGTTCGTTACTTCCCTTCATCCAACAAAGGCTTCATAGCCACCTCTCTCCATAGGTTCTATACATGACCCTTGGGGGAGAGAAGAAAAGGGCAAGGTCAGGGTCTTCAGGATCTGACAGCCAGCTGACACTCTACAGAGCTTTTTACACTTTATAAGCAGTTTCCCACAGTGATATTGTTTGACACTCACCTTGATCTATGAGGCAGATATCATGGTTCCCATTTTGCAGATTAGGAAGTTGAGGCTTACAGTTATAAAGTGGCTGCTGCCCGGCTAGTGTGGCTTAGTGGTTGAGCACTGACCTATGAATCAGGAGGTCATGGTTCAATTCTTGGTCAGGGCATATGCCAGCGTTATGGGCTCGATCCCCAGTGTGGAGCATGCAGGAGGCAGCCGATTAATGATTCTCTCTCATCACTGATGTTTCTATGTCTCTCTCTCCCTCTCCCTTCAGAGTGGCTGCCAAGTCCCCTACCCTATATCCTTTCTTCTATATTCCAACATGTTTAGCAATGCCGAAAAGGAATGGAATGGACAAGGCACTGATTAAGTGAGCTGCCTTTGTGAGTATCCCTGAATTAAGACAAGACTCAGTTGGGGTGAGTCTTTTCAGGTTTATCCTGGCCTTTGTGGCTCTCATTCAGGCTCAGAGAGATTGGAGAGAGCACCGGGCCACCTGAGCACAAAACCTGAGAGTCCTAGACCTAAGAGCTGAGAACACTACCCTCTTCCCATGCCCCAAATAACAAGGCAAAGGTGGGGCAAGGAGTGGCATGCTGGAGGAGGTGGGGGAGGCAGAATTGGTGAGGAGCAAGAGTAGGGAAGAACAAACAGCCTGTGACCGGAGGCTTGGCCATGACCCCTAGTTGTCAGCACACAGATATGCTTTCCTGATGCTAAGGTGTGACAGCAGAAAGATCCTTAGTCTGTTGTGTGACCTTAATAAAGCCCCAACTATCTCTGAGTCTCTGCTCCCCAGATCTCTCCAGACTATTTCTAAGGACCCTCTAGCTCTCAACTAAGGGATACACTCTCCCCTCCTTCCAGGTGACCTCCACTTCCTCTTCCTCTTCCTACCTGTGGTGTCCAGTGCCTCTGCCTTAGCTCCAGTTGCTCCAGCAGCTTCCGGACTCGGAACCTGGGGCCTCAGGCCTGTGCTGCCTTCTGACGCAGGCAGCTGTGACCACTGGGATCTGAGCAGGTGGCCTGGATGGTTTTACCCCACAAACTTGCTTTGACCTTTGGTATGTCCACCGGTACCCAACCTCCTCCACTTCACAAACCTGTGCCCAGTTCTTGGACAGCCCAGGAACTTACCAGATTTCTTCAGAGAAGGTAGCAGCACCACGGGGCTTCTTATCCCAAATCAGGTGGCTCAGAGAGTTGGGCAAATGGAGAGCCCTTCCACCCCTCTAGCCCCTCTCTCAGCAACATACCATTCCTGGCTAGGAATGCTCACCCCACCCCACCTCCCAGGCTAGACATGCTCAGCTTAGGCCAGTCTTATTGAGGGAGATTTGCCAAAAATGTTCAGAGGTACCCATTCAGGCCACTAAGAAACACTCCAGGGAGGAATCCAAGATGGCGGCGTAGGTAAACACCTAAACTGCTGCCTCCCACAACAATTTAAACTGCAACTAAAAGACAAAACGTCTATCACCCAGAACCATGGGAAAGCTGGCTGAGTGGAAGTTCTACAACTAGAAGGAAAGAGAAAAGAGCATTGAGACGTGCACGAGCGCTGAAAAGCTGAGGTACGGAGGCGCGTGATCCGGGCTGGCGGCGGGCGACTGGGTGCGTTGCTTTTTTCAACCTGAACTGAGACAAGCCCCCGATTACTCTGAAATCCAGTCTCTGGGGAGACGCGGGGGACCCAAACTCCTACGGGGAGAAGCTGGACTGTCTGCCAGTGAGAGTGGCTTGCTTGCAGAGCTGCGCGCAGGAATAATTGTTTACGGCACTGGGGCACAGGACTCCAGGACGCGGTCGGGGACACAGAGACGGCTTACTAGCAGCCATTGCTGTTTGCCACGCCCTAACCTAGTGACGCCCTGAGACCCCACCCCACACAACCTACAAACCCACCCAAGCTCCAAGCAGCTCAATTAGCATAAGAAAGCCTGCCCTATCGCAGCTTAACCTAGAAAACTTGCAGCCCGGGTCAGACAGCTCCAAAACCTCCAAACCCCAAGCAAAGAGGAGAAAACTGCAGCTCTCACTGTAGCTCCTGCTGAGTGGCCTCAGACAGTAGCTGACCTGCACCCCATTGGAGATCCAGAAGCCAGTGTACCTAGTGGTCAGTGTGAGACACCAGATTTCAACTCCTCACATCCATAAGTGACACATTCAAGAGGCAGACTCAGTGAGCACCAAAGCCCCACTGAAACAAGTCCTGCCCCATAAGCGTGTCTTCAGCGCAGCACTTCTTCCATTATAGACACAGGGAGTGCTCACAGCTAATTGGTTGGCCTGGAGGACAATTCCTCCCAGCGTACCAACAGCAATTCAGGCTTAACTACACCAAGACTTTGCACTCAGCCCACAAAGGGGTGTACCAAGAGCATCCACATCAGGTGATTGGGGAGGCTGAGCTACTGCCCCCTATAGGTCACCTACCACACAAAGCCACTCCATCAACACAGGGAAGCAGCCAAAATGCAGAAACAAAGAAACATGTCACGAATGAAAGAAACGGAGGAAAGCAAACTACTGGATGACATAGAGTTCAGAATCACATTTATAAGGTTACTCAAGAATCTTCTAAAAACCGCCGAGAAACTTGATGACACTTCTGAGGAGCTTAGTGAGACCTTCAAGGACCTTAATGAGAATGCCAAAAAAATGGAAAAGGATCAGTCAGAAATGAAGCATACACTGTCTGAAATAAAGAATATACAGAAACTCAACTGTAGATCAACATACCCCAAGAATCAAACCAAAGATCTGAAATATGTGGAAACAAAAAACATCCAACCAGAAAAACAAAAAGCAAAAAGAATCCAAAAATATGAAGATAATGTAAGGAGCCTCTGGGACAACTTTAAGCGAAACAACATCCGAATTTTTGGGGTGCCAGAAGAAGGGAGAGAGCAAAATATTGAAAACCTATTAGAAGAAATAATGACAGAAAACTTTCCCTACCTGGTGAAAGAAATAGACTTACAAGTTCAGGAAGCGCACAGAACCCCATACAAGAGGAACCCAAAGAGGACCACACCAAGACACATCATAATTAAAATGCCAAGGGCAAAAGACAAAGAAAGAATATTAAAAGCAGCAAGAGAAAAACAGTTAATTACCTACAAGGGAGTACCCATACGACTGTCAGCTGATTTCTCAGCAGAAACTATGCAGGCCAGAAGGGAGTGGCAAGAAATATTCAAAGTGATGAACAGCAAGAACCTACAACCAAGATTACTCTACCCAGCAAAGCTATCATTCAGAGTTGAAGGTCAGATAAAGAGCTTCACAGACAAGAAAAAGCTAAAGGAGTTCATCGCCACCAAACCAGGATTACATGAAATGCTGAAGGGTATTCTTGAAGAAGAAGAAGAAGAAGAAGAAGAAGAAGAAGAAGAAGAAGAAGAAGAAGAAGGTAAAGATAAAAATTATGAACAACAAAATGACATCAAATACATACCTACCAACAAGTGAGTCTAAAAATCAAGTGAATAAAAAATCTGAAGAACAGAATGGACTGGTGAATATAATAGAATCAGGGACATAGAAAGGGAGTGGACTGACGATTCTCAGGGGAAGCAAGTGTGAGGGGTGCGGGAAGAGATTGGACAAAAATCTTACTCCTATGGATGAAGACAGTGGCGGGGGGTAAGGGCATGGGGTGGGGTGGGGAATCAGGTGGAGGGGAGCTATGGGGGAAAAAAAAGTGGAACACCTGTAATAATCTGAACAATAAAGATTTAATTAAGAAAAAAATAAATAAAAAAAAAAAAGAAAAAGAAACACTCCCCACCCCTGCCCAGTACCCTCATTGCTGGCTCACTACAGGAATAGGGAAATCACCCATTCCTCAGACAGGTGTGGTGCCCTAACAGGAGTTGAGATACATCTGTCTGGAATTTGTCCTCACTGGCTGCACTGAGACTCAGGAGCCCTTCTCCAGTTCCTTAATGTCATTAGTACTGGTCAAGGGAGCCAGAGGACTTACTGTGTACCAGCTAATTTAATACCTCTTCTAAGCCTTACAACAACACCACTATGATATAATTTCAGTTGTGCTAAAATAAGGAAACTGAAGCTCAACAAGGTCAAGAGGCATGCACAAGGCCACTTAGCTAGAAAGTAACAATGAATGAATGATCTAATGGAGCGGCTGAATGGAGGCGTGTGATGAGCGCGACCGGCACTGGTTCGCTTAGTGCGGTGGGTACAAACACTGCACAGCGCTTGCGGCCTAGGAGGGCTGTACCACGCAGGTCCTCCACACCCTGGGCTCAGGGGAGCGCAGGCTCCTAGAAGCTCTGCCCTAACTCCACTACCCGTCCCGCCCCCGCTCCGCCTCCAGCCCGCCCCGCCCGGGACCGCAGACGGCGCCCGGCAGCGGCTCAAGTGGCCGCGGGGAAGTTGGCTCCGGCTCGGAGCTTACCGCGAGTTCCCGCGCAGGACCCAGCGGGACAAGAACCCACGGCCTCAGCGGCGCTGGAGGATGTGGCCGCGGCCCGGAGCGGCAGGATTGGGCCGCTTGACGCCCTGCAGGTAGGAACTCACCGCTCGGCCGGCGCGGAAACTTGGGCCGAATTTGCGGGAAGCGCGTGGAGAAGTGGTGGGCGGCGCTGCCCCAGGGCGCCCCTATCGGCCCGCCCGGGGAACGGACTGCGCGGGTCTGAGCGAAGGTGCTATGGCTCCCGGCTGCCGCCGGCCCCCAGCGGACGGGCTGGCGGCGTCGCTGCTCTGACTCTCCCCGGACTTGGTAGCGCCTGGAGCTCTGGCGGGGCCCCGGCGCGGGGCTGGCGAGAAGGAGCGCGGGCCAAGCCCTCCCGCGGGGCCTGGCTCGTGAACTGTCCGAGAGGAGCTGGGGGTTAAGGAGGACTTGGGCCTGGTGAGCGTTGGGCGCTGAGGCGCCGTGGGGCCAAGGACGCACCCTGCTGGGACAGGATGGCCCTGTGGTTTCCCCGCTAGGGTTGACTCATCCGCTGGCTGCAGCCCAGGCTGGCGGGTTCATCCCGAGGCGGTGGCTGCCCGGATCTTTAGCCGGGCCGCCCCCTGCTGCGGATCTCCCGCTGGTCTTTTGGGTGTCTGTGGGCCTGGATGCGCGGGCCTGCCTGCGTGCACACGTGTGCTGGGGCCTGAGCGAGAGAGAACGCAGTTCTGTAGAGGCGTGTGTGCAGATGTGGGCCATGCACGTACTTGCAGGCACGGGTTTGCATGTGTGACGGCAGCCTGTGTATCAGCCAGCCTACTGGAGTACACGTGCGCCCCAGTGCCGACGGAAGCCACAAAGCCAGGTCGGCTGAGGGCCCCGGGCACCAGAGTTCTGGGCAGGGCTGGTAGAAGAAAGCGGGTGGAGGCCAATCCCGTGACCCTTCTTCCTCCACTGTAGCCTGGACTGCTCAGGTTCGGTTCTAGGGACAGCAGGGTCCCAGCGCCTCAGCAGGGGAAAGTATGAGAACAGGGGAGGAGGCCCTATTCAATCCTGTGAGAATGTCCAGACACTGGCTACACCTGGGCAGGATCACTCTTCCTGATCTTTTCCAACGCCCATCCAGGGAACTCCTAGAAATGGAAGAGGGAATTGAGCAACAGAGCTGTTTGCCTTCTCTGCTGCTTGGGGTCGAAATGGCCCTGGTGGGCTCTTCTAGACTCTTCCCTGAGCCTTTGCTGAGGTTGATCCTCCCAGCCCAGCTTCAACTTGAGCCACCAAATAGTGTGGTGGCCCAAAAGGTGATGTGACCCTACTCCCTGGGGTCCCCACCTTCCTCCAAGCAATTGCTTGCTTCTTCAGTATGTGTGTGTCAGGGAAGGAGACTACTGTCTTGAGTGGAGAGTGATTTCGCTATACTGGGCTCTCCATCTCCTACTGGCAGGAGATAGGGTCACCTTCATACCCTTCAAAATCCTCTAATGGCTCCCTGGAGACCCCTCTCTCCTAAACAGGGGTGGCCTCACATCTCTTGGCTGGGTCCCTAGGGGGTCTCTCAGGAAGTCTCTAGGGCAAAGGGTGCACAGTGGGCAGAGCCCAGGAAAGAAGGACTACTGGGAGTGGGTATGGAGGAGGCCCCAAGGAGCATGTGGGGAAGGTGAGACGGAGCCAGCACTTAATTAACTTCAGAGCTCCCGAGGGCAGAGGCAAGGCACAGTACCCCACAACCAAACAACTCTATCTTGCAAAGCTGTATTGCCCTAGGATGCAGGTCCCTAGTATAGGGCACTGCTATTGGTACTGTGGTCCTGATACCCCATCCTGTCTTCTCTGGAGCATCCCTTCTCGAGGCTGGCTGAGGTGTCAGTTTCTGGCCAAGAGATGAACCAACTTTCTGAGAGTCCCATCTGGCTTCTTTGGTGCAGTTACCCTGGGATGGGAGTGGGCACTTGTCCCCATACTACTTTTGACTTTTCCTGTCCCCAGAATATGCTGGTCTAACTCAGCCTGTGGCTGCCATTGGCTACCAGTCAGAAGGGAGAAGAGGGTACTGTTCTTTGCTTGTTGGTTATGAAAACCTGTGATGCCTGGTGCAAGATAGAAGTGATTCAATTTTTCAGCCACCTGAGGGTTTTGGAGAACAGGGTGCAGAGGGTAGAGGGGGAGGTAGAGACAGGTCAAGGTGGCCCTAGCAGACTGACCTCATGACATCTCATGGGTTACTGGGTGCCTACTGCCTTTGGGAAACCCATGCTTGACCTCTCTGAATCTGGATCCCAGCCTTTGCTTGGCTTTACTTTAGGGTCTTAGTCTTTCTCTGGCACACAGTTTGTTTGTTTGTTTTTTAAATATATTTTTATTGATTTCAGAGAGGAAGCAAGAGGGAGAGAGAGAGATAGAAACATCAGCAATGAGAGAAAATCATTAATTGGCAACCCAGACATGTGCCTGACCAGAATCGAGCCGTGACCTCCAGGTTCACAGGTCAACATTCAAAGGTGGTACACAGTTTTAATATCAGTACAATCGGGGTAGTTGCGAACTAGCACTGTGTGGCCTCTGGAGGCTCCCTGCCTGGGCATTCATATCCTCCCCCCTCCCCACCTGCTTGTCCTGGTGCTGTGCTGCCACCATTATAGCTTAAAGACTGGGATGGACACTGGCTCTCTTCCCCTACAGTTTTGGGACCTTCCTGCTGCTGCCATAGCACCATCTGCAGGACAGCCTTGGTGGGGCTAGGGTGGGAGGGGTGTGGCTTGTACAAAGTAATGGTCACCTCCTGAGGGACCACCCTCCAGAACAAAGCGCAGTATGTGTCGCTGTGGGCCTAGGGACCTGGGTTTCAGGCCTGACTTTGCCATTTTTTTTATAAGATTGGCAGGTCACATGTTGTATGGAACTCCATCTTAAAGGTAATCTGCCATCTTGACATCTGGGTGAACCTGGACCCTTGACCCCCTCCACTTTCCCTGGGTTAGCTCTGGAATATGTACATGCAGCTCTGGGCTGATCATAGGATCTTCAGTAGTTCTCTCTCTCAATATTATCTTGGCACCTGATCCCTTTGATTACCCACACATTCCCACTGCTGAGGAGATATAAGCACATGGTCTGGGGTGGGTGAAAGGTGTGGGGATCTGTTTTATCTTGATGCCATACAGGACTGTGTTTCTGTACATAAGCTCCCTATTAAATTCATTAACTGACAAGCTGGACTCATCTGTCTCGTTTTTTGTTCCTGGCTGCTTCGGTGTATGGAGGCTGCTTTGCATATATAGCCCTCTACTGAAACAGATCTAAAGAGTGTCACAGGAAATCTGAATTTGTAGACAGTGCCCAATTCCATATCTTGGCTGCAGTGGGCATCTTGAGATCACTGTGGGATCTTGGAATAAAAGCTTGGTATGGGAGGTCAGAAGCCCACCTCTCACCCCATCTCTTTCATTAGTTATGTGGGGTTTGAATGGATTTCCTTATCTGTATATGAGGGAGAGGGTTAGCCAACAAAGTGATCCTCAGACTGCCCTGTAAAGTCTGAAAGCCTAAGGAAGGGGTCTTGGGGATCCTGTGGAGGAGAGTGAAACAGAGGGGCTCCTAGAGTGGAGGTGGGAGCTGCTGCATAAGAATTCATTAAGGAAGGGTTCTGCAGCTTAAAATACAAAGTTGCAAACCTCTGCATTAGATGGCTCATGCGTTCATTCATGCATAGAGTCTTTACTGCACATCTACTAAGTGCCAAGTTCTTAGATGTGGCAGTGAACCAGTGAGAGCAACAGCCCTCTATTACTTGCCTGTAGCCTGTTCTTCTGATGATCCATGCCTCTCTCCCTCTCTCTCCCAGGTCAGCAGTTGAGTAGCTGGGGCCCTGGAGGGCTTGAAGCCTTTTCACAGTGATGGCGGAGAAGCGGCCACAGGGCACCCTGGGGCCTGTGATGTACAGCAAGCTGCCCCGTCTAGAGGTCAACTCAGGACTCGGGCACAGCTTGGGCCCCTCTGCTGCTAACCAGGACCCCTGCAATTACAAGGGTGCCTACTTCTCCTGCTCCATGGGGGGTGTTCCCCAAACAGGGTCTGGACAATTGGCATCCTGGACCCCATACCCACCCTTGTATCCTACCAGCGTAGCAGGACCCCCACCTCAAGAAGACAACCTGTTGACCAGCTGCCTGCTCTATCGCCCACCAGCAGGAAGCTCTGAGAAGGTGCAGGACTCTGGCCCTGTTGAGCTCCTGCCCTTTAGTCCCCAGACTCATTCCTACTCAGGCCCATCACTGGCAGCACCCAAACCTGTCTACCGCAGCCCTCTGTGTTATGGGCTCTCAACTTGCCTGGGGGACGGAGCAGCGAAGAGGTCACTGGATGTTGACTGGACACTGGTGACTGGGGCCCTATTACCCCCAGCCAACCCACATTGTTCTCTGACTCTGGCTCCTAGCAAAGGCCAGTCCCTGGATAGTAGCTTCTTACGTGGGGTGCCAGTTGGGGGATATGGCAAAGACTCCTCAGGGAGTTTTCCCCCTCACCAGGCATTCCTGGACAAATATCAGACCAGCCACAGCACAGGCTTCTTAGCCTCCAAGTATGCAGGTTCTTACCCTGGGGACCCCAAGCAGGAATTGTCCGAGGGACCCCCCAATCCTTGGACCCAGCTGGCTCAACCCCTGGGCTCAGCCCATCAGGATACAGTGCCCTCCCCCTACCCACTGCCCCACCCTCCACAGGCTCTGTCTTGCCCTCCAGCCTGTCACTATCCAGAGAAGCAGAGCAGCTACAGCTCAGTGCCCCCACCGCAGCCTCTGGGAGCCCACAAGGGAGTTGGGTACCTAACTGGTGGGCTGAATAGCCCCTACCTGAGGCAGCAGACAGTCCAGACACCCTGTATGCCCCCAGTGGGGCTGGGCATGTATTCCTACCCCTCTGTGCCCCTCCCAGTTCCCTCACCAGGCCTCAAGCTGGAGCCACCTCTCACTCCACGGTGCCCACTAGACTTTGCCTCCCAGCCACTGGGCTTTCCTTACGCGCAGGATGACCTCTCTTTCTATGGAACATCCCCGGGGCTCAGAGGGACATTGCCTTCCCAGAACAGTGTTCAGGCTATGCCACAGCCCAGTGCCTTCCAGCGAACATGCCAGCCTTTGCCTGCCAGTCAGCTGTGCCCAGAGCCTATGAAGCCTGTAGAGAAGCCAGTGCAGGAAGCTGAGGAGACCATATGGCTGCCCAGCTGCAGGAAAGAACAGCTCAATGAGCACCCTGGGGCACCCATTGTTACTGGAGATAGTCCAGATCCCCGCACCCCACCAGCACTGCCACCCTGTGGCCAAGAGCACCAATCTCTTCCACAGAACCAGAACACACGGCCCCCTGGCTCTCCACCCATGCCGATTATTGACAATGTCTTCAGCTTGGCCCCCTACCATGACTATCTGGATGTGCAGACACCTGAGGCTACACCTGAGCCTGACCCAGCCCCCAAGGACAGCCAAGACAAAGACTCCAAGGGAACCTTGTCTACCCAGGAGGCCCCTCTGAGGGTGCATTGCCCGCTTAGAGAAGAAGTAGCACTGGACTTGAGTGTGAAGAAGCCCATGACAGAGTCTCTTCCTATCAAGGTCCCTAGTCCTAGGGTGCACTCCAAGCTCCCTGGGGTGTCAACAACCTCAGAGACCAACCCAAAAACCAACTTCCACAGTTCCGTGGCCTTCATGTTCCGAAAATTCAAAATCCTCCGGCCAGCACCCTTGTCTGCAGCCATGGTCCCATCTGTGCCCACCCTGGTCCCTGCCTCTGACCAGCCTGTACCCACCCCTACATCTGTGCCCACTGGGCTACAGATTCTCAAACAGCCCTTGCCTGTGGCCTGCTTTGATCTGGCACTGCCCAGTCTTCCAGGTATAACTGTAGTCAGCCCAGCACCTACTCTGTCTCCATCACCTGCTCCAGCTCGGGCCCCAACTCCCGCTACTACCCCTGTCACAGTGGATTCCCCAGAGCAACACTTTGCAGGGCTGCATGAGTCCCTGTGTGATGCCATCTCAGGCTCAGTGGCCCACTCCCCACCCGAGAAGCTGCGTGAATGGCTTGAGATGGCTGGGCCTTGGGGCCGGGCAGCATGGCAGGACGGGCAGGCTGTGCAGGGGCTGTTGGGCAAGCTGCTATCCCAGTTGCAGCGCTTTGTGTGCACGCAGCAGTGCCCCTTCCCCCACGTGGTGCGGGCCGGCGCCATCTTCGTGCCCATCCACCTGGTGAAGGAGCGGCTCTTCCCGGGGCTGCCGGCGGCCTCTGTGGACCACGTGCTACAGGAGCACCGAGTGGAGCTCCGGCCCACCACACTGTCAGAGGAGAGGGCGCTGCGGGAGCGAGCCCTGCGCGGCTGCACCTCACGCATGCTGAAGTTGCTGGCACTGCGCCAACTGCCTGACATATACCCTGACCTGCTGGGTCTGCAGTGGCGCGACTGTGTGCGCCGCCAGTTGGGTGAGCATGGGGCAGGCCCAATTGCCACCGGAGCTGTGTGCACGAGTGACAGGTGTGTGGGCGCTCACAGCCAGGGGCTTAGGGATTCCTGGGCCTCTGGGGAGTGGCTAGTCTTCCAGGGTGGGCTCTATGACCCTCCTGCCCCCATTCTTCATCCCCAGCATCAATGAGAGCCTTCATAGGCTCCTCTATAAGCCTCTGAACACACCAATTACTCTGCATGGAAATGCTTTCTTGGCCATCCTGGTACTGTGCCCCTCTGAATCCACCCCTCTGCTGTGCCTTCTCTGCCTTTGCTGCAGGCTTCTCTGGAGCTCTGCCCAGGCCCTGTTTGTTATCTGAGGTCATTTCCCATGGCTGTCCCGCCCAGCCTCCCCTCTTCTGAGCTCCATCCCCAAACAACCCGCTGCATGCTGGATTTCTGTACCTGGTGACACCCTGACCCTTAACTCCTCCCAAGCCACACTCATGAGCTTTCTCCTAAGCTCATCTCACACGTGGAACAGCACCTTCACTCACCCAGTGCCTCATTCCTGAAACCCAGCAGGGATTTCACCGCCCCCCACAATACTGTGGTCTTCTGAATGTACAGTTTTTAGTCTTCCCAGGTGTGTGCATTCATGGAAGTGTCCCAATAAGTTGGAACCTTGTTTTGCAGTTTGCTTTTCCCAACTAACTTATGCACACTGCCCACCAGCATGCTCTCTTCATTCTGGAGCATTATCTGATCAGTTCAGGTAGCTAGACCTCACCCTCGGGGACTTCTGCATGTCACATGGTGTGTACCTACTCATTTCTGCCACAACTTTGGTGACGGTGCCCAGTGGTGTCTGTTGCCTCTCCTACTCCAGGAGTTCTGACATCAAGGACTGCTGTCTCCTTGCTCTCCTGCCTTCTCACCACCAAGCTGCAATGTGAGCTGTGTCTCCTTAGAACTGTTTCTTGCCCCCTCCCTGTCCTGGCAGCCTTGCCCTGGGCTCTTACCTGGTCCATGCTCCAGGTCAGGTGGAGAAGGGGCTGAGGCAATAAGGGGCAGATGTGGAGCTTGGCGCCTGGGTGATAAGCGTTGTTGGCCCCTGAGCACTTAAGAAACTGGGGCATTGGACCTAATGGAGCACAAAGAATGTTAGTGGGAGCTTTCTACTCAGACAGAGTGTGGGAGGGTGTCAGCATGATGCAGTTGAGCTGTCTGGGGCCCAGAAACGGATTTTTCCTGGGCTCCCGGCTGGAGAGTTGGGCTTAGGCACTTCACAGTTGCCTCCTGCCCTGACTGGTGTGCAGGAGTCTGGAACCTGGTGAGAAAATGACTGTGGCCCAGTTTCCTGTGGTTAGCTAGATTTTAGTACCCCTGTCCCCACATCTTCCCTGAACTTTGGGTCCTTACCCCCATCTTTGGGGTGCCGGTCTTCTGTGGTGTCCTTAAGACAATGCTCCCCTGGCAGCCTCTCTTCAAGTAGTATGCTGTTGGTCAGGAGCCCCCTCCATGCCCCCTGCTGCTCCCTTCACCCCCTTCCCTCTGGGCATTGTTTTCAGGGCAGTCCCTGCCTGAACTTGGGCTCCTGCTCTGGTGGCAGTGCGGCAGAACAGTGATGGCACTCTGTGTAGCCCAGCCCTCTGTCAGGTTCCTTTCCTCTTTCCTTGCACCCAAACAGCTTCTGAGTCGTGCTCTCATCAGGTAGAGCTCTGGCGTTACCTGGGGAGAAGGACACTCTTGGCTTAATGGTCTGGCCAGCAGGCACATGCAGGGAAGAAGGGTCATAATTTCTTTGGCCCTGCTGAGGCTGTCCTGGCCTGGGACACAGTGGAATCACTAGTCTAGATGGCTTTGGAGGCCAGAAGATAGGACATGAGGGTGTTGGTGTCTGTAGCATGACTATGTGTTTATTTTCCAGGTGACTTTGATACTGAGGCTGGATTTGTGCCCTCAGAAGCCATCATGGCCAGAGATGAGCCAGAGAGCCTGTGCCTGGCTCAGAAATCACCCATCCCCAAGGCCAGGAAGCCGGGGAGGAAGCTACCGACTCCTGGCCGGGAGAAAGCAGAGGCAACTACTGGGGGCGGGTCCTGCACCTCATCTGCCCCCATGCCAGCACCAGCCCCACAGTGAGGGCTCACTGCTGAAGCCTGCTGGAAACTGCCTGGCTTACTGGCCTGGCACTTCCCACTTGGGGCCACAAGGCCTCAGGAGCAGCCCGGCCCTCACCTGCCCACAGCTGTTGGGTGGCCAGAGCCATCACCTGTAGCTCTGGTGGCTGGTGCTGTTTGGACAGCTACTGTCTGATAATCACCAGGCCAGGAGTGGACATGCCCTTGGAGTTTCTCTAGTTCTTACCCTGCCCTCCTCCCCAAGCTGGCCTGAGAGTCCCTGAGCTTTTAGCTTGAGGTCCTTTATTAGAAAGGACGTGTGGGCTTGGGAACTCCACCAGCTTGGGCTCGGATCTGGCTCCTCTGTTTCTTGCTGTGTAACTGAACAAGTCACTTCCTCTCTGGAGCCCTTATTTACCCATTTGTAAAACGACAATGCAGCCTACCTCACAGGTGTGGCGGGATGTCTGACACACACCAGTTATGGTTTGCTCTGCTCCCTCCACTGGACAGGGGCCCAGATCCCAGCCAGTGCCTGGAATTTGAGGCTGAGGCAAACAGAACCTTCCTCCAGAAAGTCTTACTGTGTCATAGAACTTGGTTTATCTTGGAGTGATACAGTGTATATGATGCCCATACTTTCTAGAGTCATCCCCCAGGAACACTTGGGGCTACAGCCCCAGTGTTTGGGGTGTGGCCCTAAAACCCAGCCTGTAACTCCCTGAGAGAGCCTGCCCTTCCCCTTGGGGTGCAAGGATACAGCCTGGGGCTGGCATCTTTGTTCTGGGCCTGCTGCCCTTACCCTGGGAGGTCCCAGGCCTGCCCTAAATTGACACCAGTGACTTCCCTGAATTACCAACGTCTCCCAGTGCATTATCCCAAGGAAGTTGTGTGTTTTCTAGAAGCCAGGCAGCTGCAAGGACTAGAAAGGGCAGGCTGGGTGACAGCTCAGTCCTGGAAGATCTCTGAAGATGTGGACCTGGAGCCTCATCAGCCAGGCCTACTGTGGGTTACCTCCTTGAGCCCAGAGGCTGGCAAGCTGGACCCTTTACCTAGTTAAGGTCTGTAATAAGGCTGTGGTCCCTGGAGGCAGGCCATAAACATTAAAACATTTGGGTTATTTTGGATCTGGGACCTGGCTGGCTGTGTGTTTGGGGGTTGTAAGTTTAGTATGTCATCACCAGGTGCTTAGCCCTTCACTGAAGGGCTGTAGCTGTCCCTGCTCTCAGCCCAGAAGGCTCTCCAGCAACCTTGTCCCAGCTAGCTCTAGCCATGTGGGCCCTTGTCACAAACTCACTGGGCAGCCACTCACTGGAAAGCCCCCTGAGACCCTTCTGGGTTTGGGTGGTTGCTGGTCTATAGTCCACTGTCCTGTGAGAAATGCTGCTCGCCAGACTCCAGCACACATCCCTCCGGACCAAGGATGTACCCACCAAGGTCTAAGAACAGAACTGTTCTCCACTCCCCATACTGGTGATTTAGCTTGTTGAGGGACAGCCCCTCCCACACCTTTTTTTTTCCTTGCAGAGGGTATTTTTTCCATTGATTTTTTTTTTTTTTTAGAGTGAAAGGGAGGGGGAAGGGAAAGAGAACATCCATGTGAGAGAGGCCCCTCCATTGCTTGCTTTCCACATGAGCCTGATGGGCAGGGATTGAACCTGCAACCCAGCTATGTGCCCTTGATTGGTAATTGAACCCTCTACCCTCCAGTGTGCAGATTGATGGTCTAACCACTGAGAACACAGCCAGGGCCCCTTTCACACTAGTGGGCTCTATTTCCACAGAGGTTCTCAGTTGCTGAGGTGGCTTCCTGGATGTTTCCATTCCAGCTGCTCCAGGACCAGGCCAGTAGGGCTGGTCAGACCTGTCCAGGATTAACCCTAACTGTGTGGGTTACACTGAGCTGTTATACCATCCTTCCTGTACACAAACTACATTGTGGCTCCTACTGCTAGAGCCTGGTCTTGTACTGGACAAGGTTTGAAGTGGCAGCACTCAGCAGCAGTAATGGACAGGCTGGAAGATAGGCAACTCCAACACTGGTCACCACAGTGACAACCTGGGGGAAGGATGCTGTGGAAGCTCAGGAGGGGCATATGTTAGTCGGGATGAGAAGGTATCATGGGCCCCAGAAGAGTTGCTGCCTAAATTGGGCCTTGAAGACCAGCAGGACAAGGTGGGTAAAAGGTGTGAAGTGCAGTGTGAGTTGAACAGCATGTACAGAGGCTTGGAGGAGTGTTTGGAAAAGGGAAATATTCTTGTAAGTCGGGTACAGGAAACTCAACAGGAGGGGTGGGACCAGAAAACATGGTTCCAAGTCCAGCTTATTGCACATCAACTTATTCAGTCCTGGAACCTGGAGGGTAGGGGTGGGGGTGTGGAGGAGAAGGGGAGACCATGTTGGCTACAGAAAACAAGTGTAGAGAGAATTGTGGCTACTTACATAGGAAAAGGGATTGTGATAAGTGGAATTGCTCTGAATCCCCAGGCTAAGGACCTCCTCACCCATCTTACTGCCAGGGCCTTGCTGGATTTGGCTATTTCTTAGCTTTCTCTTTTCCTTCCTTTTTCCTCCCTTCCTCCCTCACACTTCTTTGCACATCTATTGTGCCCCTGCTCCCAGGCAGGATCTGAGGCCTCTGCATAGGCAGGGCTGCTCAGCACACACCCATCTATTCACTGTGTCCTAGAGAACCACAATGGTGCAGAACCTGGGTGAGAGTCGTGTGGAGCTGCATATGGTGGGGAGAGGGGGCTGCTCCCCAGGGCAAACTGTCCTGGGAGCCCCAGTCTGAGGGGAGAGATGACAGTGTCCGAGGAGCCCCAGCCCGAGGTGGGGCAGGAACAGAGCTGCCCAAGACTTCTGTGTGAGGGTGGTGGTGCTACCAGCCCTCACAGTTTCACAAAGCCTGTTCCGTTCTTTGCTAAGAGTGTTGATGTCTAAGCTGAGGGCAAGGAAGGTGTGTGTGTAGGGATCCAGGTGTACTGGTAACCCCACCCCTCAAGTAAAGGAATAGGGCCCACTCAACCTTGGTTGAATATGGCTCTCTGGCCCCACAGTTCCCCCTGTGGTCATCCAAGGCTTCTGGGCAGGGTTGCACCCAAGCAGGACTTCTCAAACAAAATAACCCAGAAAATGGTTTCCGGGGCCCCATCGAGAACTAGCTTAGGCAGAGCCCAGGAATCTGGGTTTTAATCAAACTGCTTAAGTGATTCTGAGGTGTTTAGGGACCATATTTTGAGCAACACGGATCATCCCCACTAGGTTACAGATGGGGAAACAGGTCCAGGAACTTGCTGATCACATCAAATAAGGCGCTGTGTCAAGACTTGAACCAGTCCTCAAGGCTCTGAAATGTCTGCACCTGGCTCGGCTCTACCTCTATTGCCTCGCCCAGACCTGCCCTGGCTGGGCTTGCTCTCTGCCTCAGGTGACCTTGCTAAGCAACTTATGGGTCTCTGGCCCTAATTTAATCAGGAGGGTGGCACTCAAGGATCCAGCTTGAGTGAGGCCCTGCCTCCTGGCTGCCCCACTTGGCACCATGGCCCAGTACAAAAGGTTGAGGGGCCCAACCAGCAGGCTTTGTGCCAGGAGTTAGGCCTGAAAGATGAGTGAGAAGACAGCTCTAGAAAGAAGAGGAGAGCAGGGCTATGTCTGCAGGTGATTATCAGCACCTTTGATAACCTCCAGGTGCTTCCTGTCCTGCCTTGTTCTCATTGAGGGGTTGAGGTGAATAGGCTGGGTGTCCCTCAACTCTCTCAGGAATCGAGCAGGGCCCAACTCTGACCTCACTGACTGTGCCTCTTCTGACCCCGCAGCCCCCTGATAAGACAAGTGGTGCCTCTATCCATGGGGCAGATTTCCAGCTCAGTCTAATGCCCGAGGCCTAGGCTCCCTCAACTGGGTACTTCTTCAGTAAGTGTGGGTATGAGGGAAGCTGTGGGCACACTACAGCCTGTGGGCACTGAGCCCTGCTTCTGACCTCTGTTCTCCAGGCCATGTCCATAGCAGTTCCTTCAGTCCCCACCCTCAAAGGGGAGCATCCAGCCAAACCTCGGACCCCAGAGCAGAGAAAGTCATTGCAGAGTGCCTCCTGTTTCTCTTTGTCTGAAAGCAGGATAGACTGGACTGGGGAGCTTGACGGGTACACTGCCATCTCTGTAGGGACACCAACCCTGAGTATTCTGGCCACTGCTCCCTCGAAGGCTCCTGCCTCAGTGGAGGTATCCACCCCATCTGATACCCCAGTGTTAGCCTGGTCTGGTCCCTGTGCCTCCAGGACCCCTGCCTCTGTCCTAGTAGCCCCAAAATCTTCTCGGGGCAGTGAGAATGGGGTAGGTAGGCTCCTGGAAGGAGGTGTTGAGCCCTTGAGTCCCTTGGAAGGACCTTAAGCAGCCACTCATGATTACCAGGCCTTCCTGAGGTGCCAGGGCACCGTGGAGCTTGCTTCAAGGGCTCGCATCCTCTGCTTCATCAGCTGTTCTCCAGAGGCCACCCGTGTCCTTTCCTGTGCCATGCCAGCACAGCCAAGGGTTCGGCAAGCCTGAGGGAGGGCAGTGAAGGATGAAGAAAAGACAGACAAAGAGAATAATCTGGGTCTAGGTGGATCTTCCTGTGCCTGGCTGAGGCCACAGAAAAGATCCAGACGGCAAGCTGAGCCTTTATTTTATAGTCAGAGGTAAACAAGGTAGTGGTCATCATAGTTACAATGTTCTTATGAGTTTCACTTGTTTTGGCAGCACTTGCTGCACCTCCCACAATCCATTAGCTACCCAGAAAGGATCTAGGAGGCATCATAAGGTCAAGCTTAATTATGCTAAGAGGGCTCTGCCCTCTAACCTGGGACTTGTTTGTGGTTTTGCCAACAGGTCAGTCTGACGCTTAACCCTATAGCCACTCCCTACACTTTCCACCGCATCTTTGTCGTTGGAGCTGCATGCTCAAGTTGGACCTCGAGAAAGACCACTTCATGTAACTTCCCTGGAAGGGCAACCCATCTTGGGGAAAGCTCATTCCAAGGTGCAGAAGTGTGAGTCAAGTAGTTTGTGAGGGTGATTTTACCACCTGCACAATTTATTTTCTTTGGGGGAGCGTGGAGGGCCTCATAGGTTGAAAGGATGACTTGTCAGAGGCCGGGAGGAATGTGAGGAAGGTTGGATAGAGCCGTTAATTGTAGGATTAATGTTGGATGACTACTATGTGCAAATATTCCAGTGCTCAACCCATTTACTGGTTTTCTTGGCCTCTCTACTGTAGCAGGAAACTTACATTAGTTATTCATTCCCAGCTTCCCCCTAAATCTGCATAATCTGATTTTAGTTCCTTTGTATAATCTCAAGAGAGTAGTTATTTTTTAAATATATATTTTATTAATTTTTTACAGAGAGGAAGGGAGAGGGATAGAGAGTTAGAAACATTGATGAGAGAGAAACATTGATCAGCTGCCTCCTGCACACTCCCCACTGGGGATGTGCCCACAACCAAATCGAACCTAGGACCCTTCAGTCCACAGGCCAATGCTTTACCCACTGAGCCAAACCGGTTAGGGCAGTAGTTATTTTTTTATTATTTTAAATATATTTTTGATTTTAGAGAGAGAGGGATAGAGAGAGAAACATCTATTGGCTGCCTCCTGCACGCCCTCTACTGAGAATCCCGTCCCCAACCCAGGAATGTGCCCTGACTGGGAATGAACCAATGACATATTGGTTCTTAGTTTCACACTCAATCACTGAAGCATACCAGCCAGGCTCAAGAGGTTGGTTTTAATGAAAAAAAATTTTAGGCAAAAGCAAAGTTTATTGAGAGATAAACAGACACCCTCTAGCAGTGAGGGGGCTCAAGTGGGTTTCCCATGAAATATTTAAATGCAAATATGTTTTGTAAAACTACATATAGCCCAGCCAGCATGGCTTAGTGATGGAGTGTCGACCTATGAACCACGAGGTCATGGTTCAATTCCTGGTCAGAATAGATACCCAGGTTGCGGGCTCAATCCCCAGTGTGGAGCATGCAGAAGGCAGCTGATTAATGATTCTCTCTCATCATTGATGTTTCTATCTCTCTCTCCTTCTCCCTCTCCCTTCCTCTCTGAAATCAATTAATTAAATAAAAACGACCTATAATTTGCCCTAATTTCCCCCCATAATTTGTTGCTTAACTGTTAAGTTCAGTAATTACAAAACTAATGAATTTTGTAATATATTAAAAGAGGAAGTTTTTTTTAATAGTAGCAATTTGGAATGCCATACTTCTTTCTGCATGTTCCCCATTTGCTTTCACTCCTGTCTTATCATAATTTTCTCTTTTTAAAATGTACTTCATTGGCATCTGTTATTTTTCCCACTGCTCTATGCAAGTTAAAATGAATGTGGTCCTTTCATCTGTCCTACAGTGTTCAGCATATCCAGTGTTAGGTCATGGCAGCCCAGAATCTTCAAAGAAGTGTTATCAGTAGGGGGTCCTCTGTGTCCCCACTGGTTGCTTGTGGAAGTGTGCTTCTTGGGATGCCGCTGGAATAAGAATTTCCGGATGCCCCCACAGGAGGATAAGGTATTGTGGAACGTTTTATTTCTATTGAATTAAACCTCTGAATTTCCAAGGTCCCATTTCCATCCCACCAAGGAAAAAGTCCCATTTCTTCTTCAGTAGATCTAGGATTAAAGCCACTGTCCAGGGCCTCCATTCCACGTGAAAGCACAGTCTGCCGGGGTGTTTCTCAGCATCTAGACGGGTTCAGGATCTGGAGAAGGGGCTGTATGTAAATTAATAAAGAGATTAGACATATGAATTTGGAAGGCAGGGGGATGAGGACAAATATGTAATACCTTAACCAATAAAGAAATCAAAATGCAAAAAAAAAATTTTTTGGAAGGCATTTTGGGGAGCCAGAGGAGACCTAGCTTCAGCAACCAAGTTCTCTGAATCTCTGGACCCCTAGCTTTTTATTCACACAGATTGCCTTAAGGCAAAGCAGATATACATATCAAAGGCAAGGTTTGGTATAGAGCAGGCATTGTCAGGTTGGAGGAACTGCCTTCAGCTGTTCCAGTAGCAGGCAATAACATATGCAGATTTTCAGGTTTGGGGAAATGCTTTTGGCTATTCCAACAGGCAATATGATTCAGCCCTGCTGAATATAGAAGCCAATCAACCTTTTGAGGACTTCTTGCATTTGTTATGACACTAGAAGCCCGGTGCACAGAATTCGTGCACGGGTAGGGTCCCTAGGCCTGGCCGGTGATCAGAGCCAATTGGGGCCTTCCTTCTGGCTGCCCACTGGGGCCTTCCTTCCCCCGGCTGCAGGCCAGGGCCTTCCTTCATTCTGCGCCACCCCCTGATGGTCAGTGCACGTCATAGCAAGGGATCAAACTCCGGTCTCCTGGTCAAACTCCCAAGGGGACAATTTGCAAATTAGGCTTTTATATATATAGATGCTGGAATTAGCTTCCAGCAACAGTCCAGTCCAGCTAGCTTACCTTGTGTTCCCAGTTGCAGTCCATTGCATGTGGGATGTAACTTCTAGACCACACAGCTATGGAGAGAGCACAAACAAATGCAAGGAAGCAGGAGCAAAGCAAGAGGAACAAGAGAGAGGATCCTTTGGGGATTATATATTCCCACATTTTCACGGGGTTGCATTGGGGACCATCCTCCTAGCCAGTGATCTTTGTTTCCAGGTTAGACTGGCAGGCAAGCACCTTCCCTAGATCATTCCAACTTCACTACACATGCGTCCATTTCCCCTTTGTTGGACCCCTTCCCCAGTGATTTGGAGGGAATGGACCAGTGGGGAGTGTGAAACTGCAGCTTCCTGGTGAAGCTGCCCAGATGACCATGCTTATAATGCCTGGCCTTCCCTTAGTTTTTTCCCTATTTTAATATTAATAATTAGTGAAGACAGTAACAGAAGAATCTAAATCTAGAAATGATGTTGATAGAGTTTACTTGAAAAGCAAATGTCTCAAGATCTGATTCAGACCTTTGACCATATACCTGGAGGAGCCAGTATTGCAGGAGGAGGTGGTATGGAAAAAAAAATTCATCCAGGGCCCTGAATTTTATTTTTGGTTCAGTATTTTCCCTTTTAATGTACTATAGGTATGCTAACAAATTTCTGTAAAATGGGTAACCCATTTATATGTACCTAGCCTTTCTCTGGGAGTATAATTGTAAGTAAATATAGATTATTGGACATATTGTGTCTTTCCCTTGAACATAAAAAATTTTTCTTCTCAATTATACGCCACAAGTTTTGTCTAGAAAACACATTTCCCTGTGTTTCAAAGTGAGCTAAAAAATCCATTTAAGCCCTAACTGGATTGGCTCAGTGAATAGAGCATTGGTCTGCGGACTGAAGGGTCCCAGGTTCGATTCCAGTCAAGGGCATATACCTTGGCTGTGGGCACATCCCCAGTAGGGGGTGTGCAGGAGGCAGCTGATTGATGTTTCTCTCTCATCGATGTTTCTAACTCTATATCTCCCCCTTCCTCTCTTTAAAAATCAATAAAATATATTTTTTAAAAATCCATTTAACTTAAAAGATTTTTGTTTGTTTGTTTTTGTTTTTTAAATAAATCTTTATTCAGATTATTACAATTGTTTCTCCTTTTTCCCCCATAGCTCCCCTCCACACAGTTCCCACCCCACCTTCTGCCCTTACTACCCCCCTCCCAGTATCCTCATCCATAGGTGTACGATTTTTGTCCAGTCTCTTCCTGCACGCCCCCCCATACCCATTTCCCCCTGAGAATTATCAGTCCACTCCCTTTCTATGCCCCTGATTCTATTATATTCACCAGTTTATTCTGTTCCTCAGGTTTTAAATTCACTTGATTTTTAGGTTCACTTGTTGATAGATATGTATTTGTTATTCATAATTTTTATGTTTACTTTTTTCTTCTTCCTCTTCTTAAAGAATACCTTTCAGCATTTCATATAATACTGGTTTGGTGGTGATGAACTCCTTTAGCTTTTTTCTTATCTGTGAAGCTCTTTATCTGCCCTTCAATTCTGAATGATAGCTTTGCTGGGTAGAGTAATCTTGGTTGTAGGTTCTTGCTATTCATCACTTTGTAGATTTCTTGCCACTCCCCTCTGGCCTGCATAGTTTCTGTTGAGAAATCAGCTGACAATCGTATGGGTGCTCCCTTGTAGGTAATTAACTGTTTTTCTCTTGCTGCTTTTAATATTCTTTCTTTGTCTTTTGCTCTTGACATTTTAATTATGATGTGTCTTGGTGTGGTCCTCTTTGGATTCCTTTTGTTTGGGGTTCTGTGCGCTTCCTGGACTTGTAAGTCTATTTCTTTCACCAGGTGGGGGAAGTTTTCAGTCATTATTTCTTCAAATAGGTTTTCAGTATCTTGCTCTCTCTCTTCTTCTGGCACCCCCATAATTCGGATGTTGTTACGCTTGAAGTTGTCCCAGAGGCTTCTTACACTATCTTCAACTTTTTGGATTTTTTTTTGCTTTTTGCTTTTTCGGTTGAGTGATTTTGCTTCTTTGTATTTCAATTCTTTGACTTGATTCTTGCGTTCCTCTATCTGTTGTTGGGGCTCTGTATAATATTTTTTTTCAGTAAGTGTATGTTTAATTTCTAGTTGGTCCTTTTTCATATCTTTGAGGGCCTCGTTATATTTATCAGCCTTTTATAGGATATTCTTGAAAAGCCTTATAACCGTGGTTTTGAACTCTATATCCAGTTGTTTGTTTTCCTCCATTTCTTTCGTTTGTTATCTGTTTCTTTGTCGCCGCATTTACACGGCTTCCCTGAGTTGGTAGGGTAGCTTTGTGTGCTAAGTTTCCTATATGGCCCAGTGGGTCAGCCTCCCAGTTACCTGAGGTGGACACTCTTGGTGCACCCCTTTGTGGACTGTGTGTACAGCCTTGTTGTAGTTAAGTCTTGATTGTTGTTGGTATCACTGGGAGGAATTGACCTCCAGGCCAGTTGGCTGTGAGGATTGGCTGTGTCTATGCTGGGAGAAGTTCGGTGCTGGAGACAGCCTTACAGGATTAGACTTGCCAAATTGCAAAAGCCTCTGTGCTCAGCTTGGATGGGGTGGAGTCTCAGGGCAGAGCAGACAGTCTTGGCTTTCTGTGAGCCCTGCCCTTGTGCATGCGCGCACCTCCAGACCTCTGCCTTCCCTGGCTCCCGAGCCTCCGCTCAAGAGTCCAAATTCCCCCCACAAGAGCGTGGGTCCCCAAGGACTTGCCTGTAACTGGAGTTCAGTACAGTCAGGAGTTTCCGACTCCCTTCTGCTAGGGAAAGCCTGTGGCAACCTCCTCAGTCTTTGTGCACACTGGCGTGCACGCCTCCAGACCCCCTCCCCCAGGTCTCCGAGTCTCTGAGTGCCTTTCTCTACCTGACAGTCCAGACTCCCCCTGTATGAGCCTGGGTCCACGGGGTTTCGCCCAGAACTGGGGTTCAGTGCAGTCGGAACTGGGGTTCAGTGCAGTTGGGGGCTTCCTTCCCCCTCCCACCAGAGAAAGTCAGCCCGGCTCTCAGCCGCCCTTCCTCTCTGTGCGCACAAAGACCCTTTGCCATACCCCAACCCTTTACTGTTCCTCCAATTCTCCGTGAGCTTTTCTCTTTCCTTCTAGTTGTAGAATTTCCACTCAGCCAGCTTTCCTGCGGTTCTGGATGGTGGTCGTTCTCTCTTTTAGTTGTAGTTTTGAAATTGTTGTGCGAGGCAGCGGTTTAGGTGCTTACCTATGCCGCCATCTTGGTTTTCCCAAAAGATTTTTTTGTTTTTAAAAATATTTTCAAACTTATGAGAGAGAAGTTATTGCAAACAAATATCTTGAAAATTCCCATTAGATTTTTTTCAGATGCACTTTAGAATTGTTTTCAAGTTCCAATATAACTTATTGATGTCCGACTGGCATGGCTCAGTGGTTGAGCATCGACGCATAAACCAGGAGGTCATGGTTCAATTCCCTGTCAGGGCACATGCCATGGTTGAGGGCTAGAGCATGCAGGAGGCAGCCTATCAATGATGCTCTCTCATTATTGATGTTTCTATCTCTCCCCCTCCCTTCCTTTCTGAAATCAATAAAAACATATTCAAGAAAATAACATTGAGATTTTGATTGGAACTTGTTAAATCTATAAATGATTTTGTAAAGCATTAACATTTTTACAGTGTTGAGGTGTTTCATTCAGGGGCATGGTGTTTTTCTACATCTTTTTAGGTCATTTGTGTCTCTTGATAAAATTTTGTGCTTCTCTTCATATAAAGCCTTCACTTTCTTTGTAACTGTTATACTTTTTAAAAAATATGTTTTATTGATTTCAGAGAGGAAAGGAGAGGGAGAGAGAGATAGAAATGATGAGAATCATTGATCAGCTGCCTCCTCCATGCCCCCTACTGGGGATCGAGCCCATAACCTGGGCATGTGCCCTTGACCAGAATTGAACCTGGGACCCTTCAGTCTGCAGGCCGAAGGTCTATCCACTGAGCCAAACCGGTTAGGGCTGTTATACTTTCTTTATTGTGTTTTTTTTTTCTGTTGTCTAAAGTTTTACATATGTCTCCTTTATCCCCAATTGACCCCCCACCAACCATTCCCTCCCCGGGCAAGCCCCCACTGCCCCAGTGTCTGTGTCCATTGGTTATGCTAATATGCATGCATACAAGTCCTTTGATTGCTCTCTAACCCCTCTCCCCTACCATTTGTCTCTAAATCAATCTATTCTTGTTCATCAAATTACGTTGATCATTATATCCCACATATGAGTGAGATCATGTGATATTTATCTTTCTCCAGTTCGCTTATTTCGCTTAGCATAATGCTCTCCAGTTCCATCCATGTTGTTACAAATGGTAAAAGTTCCTTCTTTTTATAGTAGCATAGTTTTCCATTGTGTAGATGTATCACAGTTTTTTAATCCACTCATCTACTTATGGGCACTTAGGCTGTTTCTAAATCTTAGCTATGGTGAATTGTGCTGCTATGAATTGTGCTGCTATGAACATAGGGGTGCATATATCCTTTCTGATTGTGTTTCTGTTGGTTTTTTTAAAATATATTTTTATTGATCTCAGAGAGGAAGGAAGAGGGAGAGAGATAGAAACATGAACGATGAGAGAGAATCATTGATTGGCTGCCTCCTACATGCCCCCCACTTGGGATCAAGCCCACAACCAGGGCATGTGCCCTTGACCGTAATCGAACCTGGGACCCTTCAGTCCTCAGGCCAATGTTCTATCCACCAAGCCAAACCAGCTAGGGCTCTGATTTCTTGGGATATAGTCCTATCAGTGGGATAACTGGGTCAAATGGGAGTTCTATTTTTAACTTTTTGAGTAAGCTCCATACTGTCTTCCACAGTGGCTGCACCAGTCTGCATTCCCACCAGCAGTGCAGGAAGGTTCCTTTTTCTCCACATCCTCGCCAGCACTTGTCGTTTGTTGATTTGTTAATGACAGCCATTCTGACAGGTGTGAGATGGTATCTCATTGTTGTCTTGATTTGCATCTCTCAGATGATTAGTGACTTTGAGCATGTTTTCATATGTCTCTGGGCCTTCTGTATGTCCTCTTTCAAAAAGTTTCTATTTAAATCCTTTGACCATTTTTTGATTGGATCATTTATCTTCCTTTTTGTTAAGTTGTATGAGTTCCCTGTAAATGTTGGAGATTAAACCCTTATCGGAGATAACATTGGCAAATATGTTCTCCCATGCAGTGAGCTTTCTTGTTGTTTTGTTGATGGTTTCTTTTGCTGTGCAGAAGCTTTTTATTTTGATGTAGTCCCATTTGTTTATTTTCTCCTTAGTCTCCATTGCCCTAGGAGCTATGTCTGTAAAGATATTGCTATGACATATGTCTGCTATTTTGCTGCATATGGAGTCTTGTAGGATTCTTATGGTTTCCCGTCTTATATTCAAGTCCTTTAGCCATTTTGAGTTTGTTTTTCTGTATGGTGTAAGTTGGTGATCTACTTTGCATGTATCTGTCCAATTTCCCAGCACCATTTATTAAAGAGACTGTTTTGACTCCATTGTGTGCTCTTGCCTCCTTTGTCAAATATTAATTGAGCATAATGGCTTGGGTCAATTTCTGGGTTCTCTGTTTTGTTCCATTGGTCTATATATCTGTTCTTGTACCAGTACCAGGCAGTTTTGAGAACTGTGGCTTGGTAATATAGCTTGATATCTGGTAATGTGATCCCTCCAACTTTGTTCTTCTTTCTCAGGATTGTGGTGGCCATTTGGGGTCTTTTTTTTTTATCCCAGATGAATTTTTGGAGAGTTTGTTCTAGACTTTTGAAATATGCCATTGGTATTTTAATGGGAACTGCATTGAATCTATAGATTGCTTTGGGTAGTATGGACATCTTAATGATGTTGAGTCTACCAATCCATGAACATGGTATGTTTTTCCATTTGTTTATGCCTTCCTCTATCTCTTTTTTCAATATCCTGAAGTTTTCCGAGTACAGGTCTTTTACGTCCTTAGTTAAGTTTATTCCTAGGTATCTTAATCTTTTTGGTGCAATGGTAAATAGGATTGTTTTTTTTGTTTGTTTGTTTGTTTCTCTTTCTGTGAGTTCACTATTGGTGTATAAAAAAGCCATAGAGCCCAAACTGGTTTGGCTCAGTGGATAGAGCATCAGCCTGCAGACTCAAGGGTCCCAGGTTCAATTCCAGTCAAGGGCATGTACCTTGGTGGCAGGCACATCCCCAGTAGGAGGTGTGCAGGAGGCAGCTGATTGATGTTTCTAACTTTTTATCCCTCTCCCTTCCTCTCTTAAAAAAATCAATAATATATATATATTTTTTTAAAAGTCCATAGACTTCTTTTTTTTTGTTGCTGCAAAAAGCTTTATTGTTTCATTTGGTCCAATGCACGGGAGAGGGCTCCAGGGTGGTTAAAAGAATGGCTAGTAGTTTCAGGAAGAGGCTCAGGTAAAAGCCAGAGACACCAGGGGGATGCGGGGGGCGGGGGGGGGGGGAGGCCTCTGAAAGGTTTCTGGGCTCCAAAGGCTCCTAGTCGTGCTTGAGGGTGAGCCTTTCGAAGAGATACTCGCCCAGCCCAGCCTGGGGGCCGGCCAGCCTGCGGATGTTAGTCAGGTGGTCGCCCATCTTCTTGATGAGTTTCACCTCCTTATCCAGGAAGTGGTTCTCCAGGAAGTCGCAGACATGAGGGTCTGCACGGGTAGAAGCCAGGGCATGCAGCTCCAAAAGGGCCTGGTTCAGGCTCTTCTCCAAGGCCAGGGCGGCTTCCATGGCGTCCTGAGTTTTGGCCCACTCATCCTGGGAAGGTTTCTGCACATCCTGGAAGAGAATGCGGCCGCTGCGCTTGTTTTGCAACTTTAAGAAATGCTCCGCGCCCTCGTGCTTCTTCTCCGCCAACTCACGGAAGAAGTGGCCCACACCCTCCAGAGCCACATCGTCGCGGTCGAAATAGTAGCCCAGAGAGAGGTAGGTGTAGGAGGCCTGCAGATGCAGGTTGGCCAGGCGGTTGACCGCAGCCTCCATCTCGGTGGAATAATTCTGACGAATTTGGGAGCTCATGGCTGTTCAGCAATGAGGAGTTAAGGTAGAAAAAAAAAGCCCCGTGTGTTCGCTGGTCCTGGAGGTGGTTCTGAAGGTGGTGACTGGATGAGATGCAGGAGAGTGGCCGGAGGCTGGAAGAATGGATGCCCCTGGGTCTGTTCCGTCCAAACACTGTAGAAGCAAGAGACAGATCCAGGACCTCCAAGTGCGCTGCACGGCCATAGACTTCTGAGTGTTAATTTTGTATCCTGCTACATTGCCAAATTCATTTATCAGGTCTAATAGTTTTTAATGGAGTCTTTGGAGTTTTCTATGTATAGTATCATGTCATCTGTGAATAAGGACAGTTTTACTTCTTTTCAAATTTGAATGCCTTTTATTTCTTCTTCTTGTCTGATCACTATGGCTAGCACTTCCAGTACTATATCGAACAGGAGTGGTGAAAGTGGGCACCCCTATCTTGTTCCTGTTCTTAGGGAAAATTAGTTTAATTTTTGCCCATTGAGTATGATGTTGGCTGTAGGTTGTCATATAAGGCTTTTATTATGTTGAGATATGATCCCTCTATTCCCACTTTGCTGAAAGTTTTTATCAAGAAAGGATGTTGGATTTTGTCAAATGCTTTTTCTGCATCAATTAATATGATTATGTGATTTTTGTGTCTCAATTTGTTTATGTGATGTATCACATTTATTTTTTTTTGCAAATATTGTACCATCCTTGCATCCCCAGAATAAATCCCATTTGGATCTTTCTAATGTAATGCTGAATCCAATTTGCTAGAATTTTGTTGTGGATTTCAGCATCTATGTTTATCAAGGATATTGGCCTCTAGTTCTCTTTTTTTGTGGTGTCTTTATCTGGTTTTGGGATTAGGGTAATGCTGGCTTCATAGAAAGAGCTTGGAAGTGTGCCTTCCTCTTGAATATTTTGGAAAGGTCTGAGGAGGATAGGTTTTGGTTCTTCTTTGAATGTTTGGTAAAACTCTCCTGTAAAGCTGGCCAGACCAGGGCTTTTGTTTGTTGGAAGATTTTTTGATCTTTGCTTCAATTTCTTCAGTAGTGATCAGCCTATTCAGATAGGTTTTTTTATTCTTCCTGATTGAGTTTTGGGAGCTTGTATTTTTCTAAGAATATGTCCATATTGTCTAGGTTGTCCATTTTGTTAGAATAGAGTTGTTCATAGTATTTTTTCATAATCATTTGTATTTCTGTGGGGTCAGTTGTTACTTCACCTCTTTTATTTCTGATTTTGTTTATTTGGGTCCTCTCTCTTTGCTTCTTGGTGAGCCTGGCTAGAGGTTCATCAATCTTGTTTATCCTTTCAAAGAACCAGCTCTTGGTTTTGTTGATCTTTTGTACTGTGTTTTTTTGTTTTGTTTTGTTTTGCTTTTGTCTCTATGTCATTTATCTCTGTTCTGATCTTTATTATTTCCTTCCTTCTGCTTAAGCTGGGCTTTTCTTGTTGCTCTCTTTCTAACTCTTTGAGTTGTATGGTTAGATAATTTATTACCATTGTTTCTTATTTTTTGAGGTAGGCCTGTAGAGCTATGAACTTCCCTCTCAAGACTGCTTTCACTGTGAACCATAGATTTTGGATTGTTGTGTTTTCATTGTCATTTGTTGCCATGATGCTTTTTATTTCTTCTTTGATCTCTTTGGTAACCCAATCATTGTTTAATAGCATGCTATTTAGCTTCCAGGTGTTTAATTTTTTTATTGTTTTTATTGTAGTTGATTTCTAGTTTTATGCCATTGTGATCTGAGAAGATGCTTGATATGATTTCTATCTTTGAAAATGACCCATGTGCACTTGAGAAGAATGTATATTCTGTGGCTTTGGGGTGAAATGTTTTGAAGATGTCAATTAATTCTATCCAATTTAGTGAGTCACTTAGGATTGATGTTTCTTTGCTGATTTTTTGTTTAGAGGGTTTGTCCAGTGGTGTTAGTGGGGTATTAAAGTCCCCTACTATGACTCTATTGCTGTCAATCTCTCCCTTGATATCCTCCAGAAGTTTTTTAATGTATTTGGGTGCTCCTGTATTGGGTGCATATATGTTTACCAGAGTTATATCTTCTTTTTTAATTGCTCCCTTTAGTATTATTAAGTGGCCTTCCTTATCTCTTGTATGTCCTTCACTTTGAGGTCTAATTTGTCAGATATAAGTATTGCTATACCCCAGCTTTTTTTTTTTTTTTTCATTTCCATTCGCCTGAAAAACCTTTTTCCATCCCTTCACCATCAGTCTGTGAGTCCTTTGTTCTGAGGTGGGTTTCCTGTAGACAGCAGATATATGGGTCATTTTTTCTTATCCACTAAGCTACCCTATGTCTTTTGTTTGGGGCATTTAACCCATTTACATTTATAGTTATTGTTGATAGGTACTTGTTTGTCACCATTTTTATTCTTTATGCCTGTGTTCCTTCTTCCCTTCCTATTTCTTCTTTTTACAGCAGACCCTTTAGCATTTCTTGTATTTCTGGTTTGGTGGTAATAAACTCCCTTAGTCCTTTCTTGTCTGTGAATCTCCTGATTTCACCCTCAACTTTGATTGACAGCCTTGCTGGGTACAGTATTCTTGGATTCAGACCCTTCCTTTGCATGACTTTGTATATTTCATTCCATCCCCTTCTGGCCTGATGTGTTTATGTTGTGAAATCAGTCACTAGTCTGATGAGGGATTCTTTGTAGATAATTTTTTGTCTCTCTCTGGCTGTCTTTAAGATTGTTACTTTGGCCCTAGTCAGTTTGGCTCAGTGGATAGAGTGTCGGCCTATGGACTGAAGGGTCCTGGGTTCAATTCTGCTCAAGGGCACATGCCTGGGTTGTGGGCTCAATCCCCAGTGTGGGGCATGCAGGAGGCAGCTGATCAATGATTCTCTCTCAGCATTGATGTTTCTATCTCTCGCTCCCTCTCTCTTCCTCTCTGAAATCAATAAAAATATGTTTAAAAAAGATTCTTACTTTGTTGTTGGTGTTTGCCAATTGAATTATAATTTGTCTTGGTGCTGTTCTTTTGGGGTTCATCTTGTTTGGGACTCTTTGAGCTTCTTGGACTTGTAATTATTTTTTTTCTTCCCTATATCAGGGAAGTTTTCTGTCATTATTTCTTCAAACAGGTTTTCTATTCCTTGTTCAGTTTCCTCTCCTTCTGGCACATTTTTTATGTGGATGTTGTTTCATTTCATGTTGTCCCAAAGTTCCCTTAGGCTCTCCTCCTGTTTTTTAAGTTTTTTTTTTTCTAGATACTGCTCTGTTTGGGTATTTTTTCCTACCTTATCTTCTAGTTCACTGATGTGGTCCTCTGCATCTTCTCCTCTACTGTTGACCCTTTCTATTGAGTTCTTTATTGCAGTGATGTCATTTTTTCATTTCTTCCTGGTTCTTCTTTATTTCCTCTTGGTTCTTACACAGGTTGTTGAATTTGTCTTCCATCCTTATAGCGACCTTTGACCATTGCTCTGAATTCTTTCTCTGATATATTGCTTGCCTCCATTTCGGTTATTTCCTTTTCTGGTGATTCCTCCTTTTCTTTAATATGCAGGCTGTTTCTTTGTCTCCCCATGATCTCTTCTCTCTGGATGTCTAGTTATATAGCTCTCTCTCTCCTGTGTTGACTTAAAGGCACAAAATACAACACAACAAGACACAATTCACAGGGCACCAAACACAAATTTATTCCCAATACTAATAACCCCAAATAAAGGTGACCACAGAGATAAGAGAGTTAGGGGATAGAAAAGAGTGCAAAAATGATACTGAGAAAAGGAAAATATGTAAGAGAGAAAAGAAAGAGAACAAAAAAGAAGGGGGGAAATATATGTATATGGGGAGAAAACACCAATAAAACAACAACTAACCAAAAAATGCAAACAACAAACATCCAGAGATGAATGCAAACTACAAACAACAACTAATCCAAAATATGTAAACTACAAACCTCCAAACAACCAACACCCAGATGAATCTGAGGAAGCAAGGCTTATTTCCAGAAGGTAAGGTGAAGGAATTGAATGAATGGGGAAATAGCCACAATTCAGTATAGAGGCGGTAGAAAGAGAATGCATATATAAGAAAGAAAGTAGTGCCCACCATCCAGATATCATTGCTGACATGTACACATAAGGAACTGTTAGACATTGAAACGGGGACTCAGAACTGTTGGACATTGAAATTGGGACTCAAACATTTTTTTTGTTTTATCTTGTTTTGTTATTATATGTTTATTTCTAGTAAAGGGAAGAAATGGTGGGAAAAAGATACAGAGGCAAAGAAGCATTGAACAGACTGTCAAACTACATTGGGAAGACAGGGGAGGTTGGGCGAGGGGGGCTGTAAGAGACCAACCGAAGGACTTGTACGCATGCATATAAGCACAATCAATGGATATAAGACACTGGGGCGGGGGGAGGGCGGGCAGGTGAAGGCATGTACTGGGGGGTAGGGGAGGTCAGGGGGAGATCAATGGGGGAAAAAAAGGAGACATGTGTACTACTATTTGTAATACTTAAAACAATAAAAAAAAGAAAGTAAATGCAAAAAAGAAAAATATGTATATTAAAGTATATATACACAAGAAAATTTATATATATATATATACATATATATATATATAATTTTCCCCTTCTTTAATCTATCTATGTATTCATTTACTATTGGAAAATGAGAATAGAGAGTAGATAGGCCTGAGTTTGTGATTGGAATTAGTTAAGCTATTAGCAGAAGAAGAGAACCAGTGAGGAGAAGAAAAACATAAGCAGAAGAGGAAGAAGAAGAAGAAGGAGAAGGAGAAGGAGAAGGAGAAGAAGAAGAAGAAGAAGAAGAAGAAGAAGAAGAAGAAGAAGAAGAAGAAGAAGAAGAAGAAGAAGAAGAGGAAGAAGAAGGAGGAGGAGGAGGAGGAGGAGGAGGAGGAGGAGGAGGAGGAGGAGGAGGAGGAGAAAAACAACAAAAACAAACAAGCAATAAAAACCAAAATAGTCAACACTCAAACCAAGAACACCAAGACAAATAGAAAAAGGCAAAAGGAAAAAAAAGGGGGAATAAAAAGAAAATTTAGATAGTGAAGAGAGAAGAGAGAAATGTGCATGGACTTGGAGCAGGGAGCAGAAATTAGATATATGAATAAGGTCAATTTTTAACAGGGAGTAAAGAGAAAGGATAGAGAAAAACTAAAGCAGGAACAGGGTAAGAGAAACAGGACAAAAGGGGAAAGTGAGGAAGAGAGTGTTAGCATAAAGGAAAAATTGGGATAGAGTAAAATAATGCTAAAGGAAAAACAAAAATAGAATGTAGAACACTAATCCCAAAATAAAATAAAGAAAAAATAAAATAAAATTTTAAAAAGGTAAAATAATAGTAGTAATAATAATAATTAAAAATAAAGATATAACAAAAATGGTAAAATCAAGTGAGATAAAAAATTTAGTTTCTCAAGTAAAAGATAAAAAATAAAAATGTGAAGTAGTGAAGGTCACTTCCTCTACAGTTCTGTTTGGCAGGTCTGTTTGCTGTCAGGTGGACAGCACAGTATTGAAGTTCCCTGTGCTCCACTGCTCCTCTGTGTCATAAGTCACAACCCTGTCTTCAAGTAAGGGGG